>CM066733.1:44347500-45547500 GCA_033961575.1 Aselliscus stoliczkanus
GATGTCATTTTTATCCTCATAAGCCAAGAAGTAAAGTGAAAATTTCATATTGGGAAAATCGAATTTTTGTAGTAGCGTCATTCCAAGAATTCTAGTATAAAAATCCAATGACTTCTTAGGGTCCTTAATTCGCAGCATGGTCTGCTGCAACAGAAAATCCTTAGTGCTAGGGTGAGGATCCGAGCAGCAACCGAGGGCAGCCTGGTCTGTAAGGCCGCCAGACGCGGGCTGCAGGTCGGCCATGGCCGCACTGCTGTATCACAGACCATTGTCCCCAGGAATCCGGTAGCTGCCCACACTCCACCCAGCTGTCATAAAAATGTTTTTTAAAAACAGTAACATTCCCTCTAAAAGTAAAAAATCAAGTTGGTATCATCTCCCAAACATGATCTCCTTCCAGTGTCATACTTCAGTGAATGCTAGCTCTGCCATCCCAGAACAAGCCACAAACCCAGCAAGCATCCACAACTCCATCTCCTTTATCTTCCATATCTAACCCAGCTCCAAGTCCTTCTGCTTTTATCCCCCAAATGTCTCCGAAACTGGTTCCCTTCTTTCTGTCTCCATTATCACTGGTCTAGTCAAGTCATTCCTGCCTCATTAACTGGACGCCTGCTCTGACCAGGCACTGTTTTAAGTACTGGGGGAATGGGGACAAATGACACAGACAACCCAGCACAAGGGAGTTCACAATTCAGAAGAGATAGATAACAAATAAACATATGCTATTATAGAAAATAAAGTGCAGTGAGGGGATGAATGTGGAAGTTGGAGGGCTGTGTTTACAAGAGCTGTGCCTTCAAGAAAGTACCACCTGGGCAGCAACACGAGGAAGTGAGTCAGAGGGGCTAATGGCTGTCAGTTCAGAAGAAGAATGGGCCCTGAGGTGGGAGCCTGCTGGGCCTGCCAGATACATTGCAAAGCATTCAGAGTGACAAGTCCTGAGTAAAGGGCAGAGCGGAGGGAGGGAGGTGACGGTGAAAAGGCAGCAGGGGTGGGACCATGAGGCCTCTGAAGGCTAACGCTGGGGACTGGACTGTGCTCTGTGTGCTGGCAGCACTGGGAGTGAAAGAACCTGATTTACATTTTAATTGGATCATTCTGGTAGCTCCAAGGAGAGTGCATTTTGGTGGCAGGAGAGTGGATGCAGAGCCCACATAAGATGTTTATTGGGGAGGGCAGAGGACAAGATCAAAACTAACAAACATATTATCACAGCTACAGAGCATTTGGGCTCCACTTCCTGCGTTAGGAATTCACTCGTTAAAAGCACTGCATGCAAGTTCACCAGACTGCTAACCCCAATGAACATTTGTGCAAATTAGAGAACGATGCCCTGCCCTCTGCACTGCAGCCCCAGAAAATCTGGGTGAATGGAAGGCAGCCCTGCCCCTATCCCCTAAGCTGATCACCCTGCACAGGTTCAGTCCACCCCACAAGGCTTCCTGCATTAAGTAACACAGGAAGAGAAAAAGATAAGGAAACACTTTTTCATTGGAGGTGATGGCTTACCTAGATTATTCTTGGATTTACAATTTTAGATTTCAAGAAGATGTCCACATTTGCCTAGAGAGCATTATGTTAAGTGAAATAAGTCAGACGGAGAAAGACAAATACCATATGATCTCACTTATATGTGGAATCTAAAGAACTGAATAAATGAGCAAACTAAACAGAAATAGTCTCAGAGGAAAAACTGATGGATGCTGGGTGGGGACAAGGGAGAAGAGGAAGGGATTAGAAACCACATATTAGCAACTACAATACTGCCATGGGGATATGAAAGACAGTTTGGGGAATATAATCAATAATGTTGTAAAGATTTTGTAGGGTGTCAGCTGGGCACTCATCTTATTAGGAAGACCATTTCATGGACGGTGTAGATACCAGACCACTGCACTGTACACCTGAATCTGAATAATACTGAATGTCAACTATAATTTTATATATATGTATATATCTCCACAGGATATGGAGTACAGCATAGGGAATAGAGTCCATGGAATTGTAACAGCTATATACGATGTCAGAGAGGTAGAAGATTGGGGGAGGGGGTTATCACTTTGTGAGGGGTGTAAATGTCTATTACATTGTTTTGTACTCCTGAAACTAAAAAAAAAAAGAAAAAAATGTCCACACTTGAATGTAAAGCAAACTCATGAGATGTACAAGTTGGTTTAATCGCATTATTCTTATTATAACTCTTTCAGAAGAGCACAGCCTCAGTGATCAGATTTTGGGCACATTTCTTGAGAGTCTGACGCGACACACACCCTTTGAGCCATGTCCTCCCATCTCTCAATTTAAAACGTATACACCCGGGCTGGCTGAGTGGCTCAGTTGGTTAAGAGCATAAGCTCTGAGCAATAGGGTTGCCAGTTCGATTCCCACATGGACCAGTGGGCTGCATCGGAGCTGAGCAGCCAACAGGTGGCTGGATGGCTCAGCTGGTGAGAGCACATGCTCCTAACAACAAGGCTGCCCATTCGACTCCCGCATGGGATGGTGGGCTGTGCCCCTGTATCGATAAGGAAAATTATTGATTAGCTGTGCACAGACTGATTAGTTAAATTGAGGATCGATACGCAAGACACACTACCACAAGCTGTTTAAGAGTAGATAAAAGGTTTAATAAAAGGTTTAATATTAACGGGGAAAGAACTAAGGGAAATGGAAAATAAAGTAAATAGTTACAGCATACCACCAGGACCCCATCATCATCAGCACCGGCAAAACATCATGGGCGAAATTATCATCAGCACCGGCAAAACATCACAGGCGAAATTATCATCAGTACCAGAAAAGCAGCACGGGCGAAATTATCATCAGCACTGGAAAAGCAGCATGGGCGAAATTATCATCAGCACCGGAAAAGCAACACGGGCAAAACGCAGAGTTACATCAGGACAGTGGTGGAGGCTCAGGGACTTTTCAGCTCCCTTTTTATAAGGGTCTGAACAAAGAAGGCTTTGGTGCCAAAAGACGTATGCTTAAACACATACGGACCTGGATCTGGCCAGGAGCCGGAGCCATGATGCGTTGCTTATCTTCTTCTGGGCGTATCGCCCAGAAATTGTTTCCAAAATTTATCTATCCCAGTTCCTCAAGGGATGGCCAGTTCCTTGAGGGAGTGGGTGCATACCCAAGCTGTATCTTCTCCTATGACCCTGAGCAGGCCTTCATTCTATATCACCGATACAGCCCCTCCGCCCCAACTAAGTTTGAACTCAGCACCTTGAGTTGAGCTGCCCTGAACTGCCTACAGGCAGCCAGATGGCTCAGTGGTTAGAGCCTGCACTCTTAGCAACAAGGTTTCCAGTTCAACTTCCACATGGGATGGTGGGCCATGCCTACCCACAACTAAGACTGAACAAGATACCTTGAGTTGAGCAGCTGCAAGTTTCCGATGGGCAGCCAGGTGGCGACCGGACTTGGAGCTGAGCTAGCTGCGCCACAACTAAGACTGAAGGACAACAACTTGGCTGTTCTCCTTCCCCAATTCTCCAATACTGTTCCACTCCCACAATTCCCCAATTAAAAAAAAAATATTTAAAAAAAACAAAACATACACACCCATGGATGACATATCTTGTGTTTTTTTTTTTTTGGTTTCACTTTTCCTATTTGTGAGCTGTTTTGAAGTGAAAATAATTTTTTAAGTACATTTTGAGGCAACTAGAGGTTCTAGGAGTCCTACTACCTTGGAGCATAAGCTTGTCAGTCACTGGCTGTGTGAAGGGTAGGCTTTGGTTCTGGTCTAGAGGAAATGCTATGAGGTGCTTCCCAGAACACACAGGTCCTTCACCCAGGCTCCCAGGAAGGGAGCTGTTGTGAGGCCACTTTAGTCCAGGCAGATGGGGAGCTCACCAGGGTGCAGCCGGGCACAACCACATGTCAGCACTCCCAGGACACCGTCTGACTTTTCTCTTGGAGGGAGGAGGCTCATTCCATCCAGAGAAGCGCACATACACTTGCTCTGATGGCCTTACTTCCTTCAGACATCCACTCACTGTTCCTTCAAGTTTTCCCAAACCCGAGACAGGTGAGCTGAGGGCCCATCGCCGGGGGCCTGCAGCGTCGCTCTGGACAGCTGTGGACTCCAGTCATACCCTCTACTCCTGTTAATCCAGCTAATGCCCGGTCACTGGGGAAGGGACACTCGTTCGACCAGCAGAGGCTCCAGGGTGCGGGGAAGGGACTCTGTCTTCTCTGATCTTTCAGCCGGGCTCAGCCCACACCGACTGTGGGACTGAACCCCCATCTCAAAACTGGTTCCCTGGCACCAACACTCCATTGACTGTGGGGTGGTCTCCACCAGTTTCCACAAAATGAGTGTATTTCTCCCAAATGACAGTGAAAAAGACAGGGAGACAAGTGTGGTTCCCACATCAAAAAATCTCAACTCACAGTGGGAAGAAAGCTTCTCCGGCTGGGCACCAGGGCTTTGGGGATGGAGACAGCCTGTCCCACGTCCTCGTGGGAGGCCATCACTGAGTCGTCGGGATCTGACAACAGCCTTGGACAAGTCCTCCCACTTCCACACTAACGGGATCCACACCGGCTGCAGGCTGATCTTTGCAGAATGTAAGCCTGGGCCTGTGGCCAGGCTACTTTCAACTCCTCAGGGAGAAGCAGGCACAGACCAACTCCAGTGACAGGGCCCCCACCCCGCTCAGCAGGATCGTCCCTGCTCCTCTCCTCACCCGTCCACACAGGCTGACTGCCTTGGATGTCACATGCACCCTTTTCCTGAGTCTGGAGTACCCCCCCATTCTTCAGTCCACCCTCAGGGGAGCCTCTGCCAACACTGCGAGTTCTCACAGCACTTTGAACCTGTCACTCCACATCCCCGTGTGCTCCGTTCATGACTGCTTGGCTCCCTCCCAACCTGACTGTGGGTTCCACCAGTGCAGGACCTGTGACTTTCTGTCCCCAACTTCCACCACAATGGCCTCTCCCATTTCTCTCCCGGCTCTTCTTAACCCACCTGGTAAACGGTGAGGTTTCCTGGGATTCTGTCCTTTGCTCTGTTCCCTCACCTGGTCAGCTCAAGGCTTCAAATGCCACCTTTCTACCACCTGTGCATTCCAACCCCATAGACCTACAGCTGTCCCCAGCAATCTCTACCCAAGTATTGCACTCACCTCTCAAGTGAAGCCCGTCCCACACTGAACTCGCCCTATGTCCTTAACAAGGGCCCCCCCCCTTCCCTCCTGAACCCCACTGCACGTGCCTTTGTTCAGGCCCTAGACACGTCTTGCCTACATTATGCAGTAATCTCCAGAAACTTCCCATATCTATTATAGTTTGGCCTCACTTTAAATCTATCCCCCAATGCTTCCAAAGTGACCATTCTTGTTAAATTTGATTAAGGAGTTCAAGAATGACTCTCTTTGTGAAAAAGTAAAAGCGTACAGGTAAATAAAGTCCCCTCCCATCCCGCTCATTCTCGATCCCATTCCAAACGTAACTACTGTTAACAGCTAAGCTGTGCCCCTAACCTTTCTCTGCACTCACACGCATATTATACCTGTAGACAGAACACACGTGACTTTCTTTAAACATAAACGGGGACGCACTGTAACAATGCTCCAGATCTTGCTTTAGTCCTAACATGCCTCGGAGAGAGCTGGGCCCGTCAGTGCTCCTTCTGACGGTGGTGCCGTGAGCCAGAGCAGGGGCAAGCCACAGCTCCTTCAGCTGTGCCTCTACTGAAGGGCGTTTAAACTGTTTCTGATTTGGACCAATTGTTATAAAACATCAAAGACCGTATAATTTTTCCGCTTAAAACCCTTTAATTATTCACAGTCACCTTTTGGACAGTTCACATCTCTAAGAGCTGCCCCAAAGCACTTTAAATGTGGCCCCCACCTAGTTTTCTAAAATCTTTCCTTCCTCATCTCCTTCTTTCCCCATGTACATACCCTGAGCCTCAGTCAGAATGCATTATTTGCAATTCCTTAAACACACCATGCTTGCTGAATGACTACATAAGGACATAGCACTCCTCTGAAACAACAGGAAAGAACAAGAGATCCTGAGAAATTCACCTGTGAAGTGACTACCAGAGAAAACGAGGAAGCTCATGTCGGGGCAGCCTTTGCGCATGCTTCTCCACCACTTCCTGAGGACCGAGCCCCCAGGAGGAACTTTCCCGACCAACCTCTCCAAGCTGCCCATCCACTTACTATGCAGACCTTGGCCGGCAGCCCACTTACCTGGCCAGGAGCCTCCCGGGCTGCCTTCCTCCACCTTCCAAGGCACTTCTTCTTGCTGCAACATGGAGATCACTTTGGGTTTGGAAAATGAGAGTCCTGCTCACAGAGAAGAAAAGAAAAAAAAAGATTTGGTTTTGCCTGGATAAAGAGGTATCCCACATCTGAGTGGGAAACTCAGGGGATGGTATGAAGAGCCCCTGAGGGGCACACAAGTTGCGCTCCCACAGTGTGAGGGGTGTCAGGAAAAGGAAGGGATATGTAGGACACGACTATGTAATAATTAGTTGCATGTTATGGAAATATGACAAACATGCAGATTGATTAATAGGGCTTTCTACAGAAGACACAATATGCTAGATGTACAGACTGAATTAAAATTAGTAAACAGGCACCTATGGAAAGGATTATGTACCAAGTAGCCTGTTTAAAATGAGAAAACACTATCTCACTCCCTTTCAGTGATGGATTGTACAATGTCCATCTGGCTGCAAAGAGAACTGGCAAGTGGTAGGTCAGTGAAGAGGGCAGAGGCACCCTCTGTTGAGAAGTGAGCAAACAAACCACACAACAGTCAAGGTGGGAAAGTGATGCCTGAACTATGAGGGAGTTTCTAACGTGCAACTGTGAATTGCCCATCCAAGGGGCAATTCCATACCTAGAAGGGGGAAAGGTTTTTAATATTTATTTATAGAGATCCAATGTACAATCCTTAAGACAAAACTCAGCTCAAGTTTCTGATGACTCATGGCTTTTATCCAGGGAAGTGGTGCTGAGTTACCCCATTTCTGAATGCTGTATCTACAGGGAAGATGTCCTTACCCTAAGAGACCAGGTTATTGTAGTTCTCCAGCATCACATCCTGGTACAAGTTTCTCTGAAAAGGATGCAGCTTTCTCCACTCATCCCGCGTAAAGAGCACAGCCACATCCTCGAACGTCACTGACACCTGTAAAGACAAGCCATCCCAGCTCACTCAGCGCCACCCATCACAGAGTGAAGACAGCGGCAGTGGGGAGATAGACGGGCTACCATGATATGCTTCTGATATTTTCCTGGTTCTGAAGGTTCCAGGTCATTTGTTCAACGAACAATCACCCAGTGACAAACACGTACTGAGCAGCATGAAGTATAAACCAGGCCCTGTGTTAACCACTTTAAGAGATGTATGGAGGCTATTAAGGCCATTAGTGGGAGTGTTAATCAGAATAATCTTCTGATGACAACTGATAATATTTGCTGACTTAAAAAGGCATCCATGATAATGTTATTAATAAGTACAGGAAGAAGATTCTGTATCAATGTGTAGTTTGTTCCCATTTTTGAAAAAAATTATACATATACATAGAAATTGATGCTGAGAGATGCATAACAAATGATTGACAGTGGTTATTTCCCATTAAGGATAATGTTACTTTTTCTGTATATATAGAAAATGTACACAAAAATACACGTGTATACACATATGTATATATAAATCTATGAACATGCATATGTACATGTACATACATATACATCATATTTTATTCTTTAAAGTTTTTACGATGATCATGCAATATTTTATAAGAAAAGGCATAGGGCCAGCTGAGTGGCTCATTGGTTGAGGGCTGGCTTGGGATGCCAGTGGCCCCGGTTCAGATCCCACATGTGAGGACCAGTGACACTGCCCTCTTAAAAAAATAAGAAAAGGCATTAAATGATTTGCGTATAGAATACAAGAAATGATATTTGCTCTCAAAGAACTTACAATCCAACTGGTGGAGAAAAAAAACACATGAAATAATTTAAACAATGAAAAAAAAGTGTAGCTGCACAAGAGTGCACACCATCTCCTAGTTCAGTCCTCATTTTAGAGCAACACAAGGTCCAGGGCAGTCAAAACCCCAAGTCACCTAATTTATTAGTGGCAGAGGCGGGACAATAATTAAAGTTTTCTTTTAACCTAGTCCTCGGTATATGCTCTCTGGTCTTAAAGGTCCTGTCAGTGGCTTTTACACACAGGTCCACATAGTACTGATGAATGGGCAGTAGGAGAGGTTAGCAAGAATGATTAGCAAGTACGCGGTTCACTGACACACAGGATGGAGATTCTGGGCAAGAGAGCAACCTGGCTCCACTGGAACGGAGTGGGAAAGTCTCACGAAAAAAACGCCCAAACATGCAACAGGAGGCCCTGGCTGTAGCCTCAGATCAAACACCAGCACATTCTGTGTGTCCAAATATGACATCAGTGTGCAGAAGAGCCTGGTACCAGGTGGCTGGTCTGCTTGTGTTCTGAAAGATCACAACGATGACCATAAACTTGGAAGCCACACAGACTTGGGTTTGAATCCAGGTTACTTCACTTTTTTTTTTTTTTTTTTAAAGATTTTTATTGGGGAATTGGGGGAGGGGAACAGACAAGTTGCTGTCCTTTTGTTCTTCAGTCTAGTTGTGGAGGATGTTGCTTCACTGGCCCATGTTGGTATCATCATTGCGCTCTTCCCAGGTGAGGCAGATCAGTCGCCGGCCTCTGGACAGCTGTTTCCGGCGGTTATTGGCAGCTCACTCTGGCTGCTGGCCACTCACGCTGGCTGCTGGCCACTCACTGTAGCTTATAGCAGCCCATTGCAGCTGGGGCTGCAGCCTACACTGTTGCAGGGACTCACGCAGCCCAGCTCCAAGTGGAGCTATCGTTCACCATCTTAGCTGTAGAGAGCAGTGTCACTGGCCCTCATATGTGGGATCCGAACCGGGGCCACTCGCCAGCCCTTAACCAACACGCCACTCAGCCAGCCCAGTTACTTGACTTCTTTGAGCCTCAGTTTCCTCTCATGTAAAATGGGGATGATAACTGCTGATATGAGAGTGAGAACAATGGTAAAGCCCTCAGGACACTCCCCAGCAACATTACCTGTTATTGTTAATGAAAATGAGACAGATATTTTCTGGGTCCTAGGAACACTGCATAGCAGTTTCTATCTATCAACATTAATAGTATTATTACTAAAAGAATAACGCTCAGCTACCTCAGCAACCACACATTGTGCCCGGCCCTGATTTAAACACTTTCCATGCACTAATTCATGTGATCCTCTCACCTAACCTACGAGATAGGTACTGCTGTTATTTCCATTTTACAGGTGAGGAAACGGAGGCAGACAGAGATGGAGGTATTTGCCTAAGGCCCATAAACGGCAATGGAAGACATGGGTTCAAACCCGGCCATCTGGCTCAAAAGCCCCGCTTCCTAACCACTGTATATACTCTCTCTCCAGGACTGATATCCCACAAAACACTCCCTGCCGTTTCCTGAGGGGACTTCTCTCTGCCCTCGGAGTCAAGAGACCTCTCCAACTGCGTCCCTTCCAACATGGCTACCTTTGTTCACACACTGGCTCACCAGTTGGGGGTCCCTTCCTCATTCCGACACATAAATGTCAGGTCAAGATCAGTTTTCAAGAGAGTGGTATAATCAAGGCACATGATCCATAAAGCTAAGAGGGAGAAAAAACTAAAACCTGTGGGTTGGAGAAGCCTGGAGAAGGTATCACGAGGGTTCTCAGGGGTGGAAAAAAAAAAGAAAAGCATTCTTGCCATGGGTAGGGAGGGAGATATGGGTGAGCCAAGGAGGCAGGGCCAGAAAGGAACTCTGCCAAGTGTGATGTTTGTTTGTTTTGTCTGCTAGTGATATAAGACTCGTGGTATCTTACTTGTCAAATTAGTAATCACACAGTGAATCAAGTTTAATGAATAAAAGAGTGCCTATTAGGAAAAGAAAAGGGAAGCACTAGACATTGACTGGGGCAGAGAAGGTAAGCATTCACTACCGAGTCCAGCATCCACCAGGGTGGACAGACTCTTCAAAGGGAAAAGGATTTGGGCTCCAAATCCTGGAGAAGATTGTACTGGGGATAGAACTTCAGTTTGAGGGAAAACAAACAAATACACCAGCTGTCCCTAAAACCCGAGATATTATAATACAATGAACTTACCTGGGACCTTGCTTCCCTCTGTTCAGTAGCCATGTCCCCTTTCTGGGCTCTTCCCCCGAAGGTGGGCACAGTCCCCAGAAGGCAGATCTGAAAGAAAAAGGGAGTCCGGAGGGAGAAGCCCCTTCACCTCTCCACCCCTCGGAATCACCAGCTCTCACATCCTTACACCACCTGAGAATGCCGCCACGTGCCCTCAGAGAGGGAGGTCAGGAGGAGTTAGGAGCAGACAGGACCAGAGAGAAGGGCTGGGAAGTGCTGGTCCTGGCCCCCCAGCTCTTTCCCTGGCTCAGAGAGAGAGGACCCAGGACTCGCAGCAGCTCGTTTACTCCCACAGCACTGATGGCACTGTCAGCACCCCCATTTTACAGGTCAGGAAACTGAGCGCAGAGTGGCAGCAACGTGCTCACACAGCCGGTGAGGGTGCACGGGTTTCCCGCGACGGCGCGCTCCCTCGCGAGCGCCCACTCTAACCTCACTGTGTGCGTGCTGCATTTCTCCACCACAAGATTTTCCCACCCAGTTCCTCCCTCTCCTGTCAAGGAATCCATTTCCCGATATTTGGAGAAAACTGCTTCGGAAAGGGTTAGCAACAGCTTTCCTATGGCGGGAGGGGTTGCTGTCTGACGAATGGGCACAGAAACCAAAGACCTGCGTTCCAGTGTAGGCTCTGCCACTGGGGGAAGCCAGCAGCTCACTTCTCGTGGAAAACAGGTCCTTACGCCTGCCACCCGGAGGGCAGTGGCGACGGTGTGGGAAGCAAATTACATTTGCTACTGACAGCCGGTAGCAAATTAAAACGCCGGCAGGGGCCAGCAGGTAGCGCGCTGGGAACGGTAAGGGAGCAGCAGGAAGGTGGCGGGCCTGGGCTCAGTGGGGACTAAACGCCCGACCTGCCGCGCGCACGTCTGCCGGACGGAGCGTAGGAGGTAGGCGGATAGAGCCTGGGTGCCCGGCCCTTAGCCCACCCGCGAACGCCCACAAAGGCCCGGTTCGCGCCTCTCGGGCCTGTGCCCCGCATCCTCTCGAGGCCCCAGTTCTCCTGGCCGCACCCCGCCTCCCCTCCGCCGCTCACCTCGCCCAGGCCGCGGGAGTTGTGGGGGCCGCACCTCCGCCAGCCGCGCTCCGCAGGGGAGAGGCTCCGGAACTGCCCCTGCGGGGCAGCAGCCTTAGGTCTGAACTCCTCCCGGGCGCAGGCCCAAAAGCCGCTCACTCCGGCTGCAAAAGCCCCGCGCCCCACGCAGGCTCCGGGGGGCAGGGCAGGGGGCGGGTTAGGAGCTGCCGCTAAGGCCTCTGGGAAATGTAGTCCAACGCGATGACCCAAGGATTCTGGGAAGTGTAATTCTCCGCGCTGATGTGCGAGGCGGGGTCCCTGACGAGCCGACCCTACTTCTGGACTGGCGCCGTCTTGCGTGGGAGCAGGGTGCTGTCTTTTTGGTTCCTGAGGAAGGAAATGGAGGTTCGCTGACGGCTGTATCTTGAAGCTGTGCATCTGCGTAGTGATTGTAAGGCAACTAGACGCCCGCCAAGAACAAACCTGTGTCCCCTTAAGTCATTCGAGGACAGTGTCTAGGACCTGCTCTGTTCCCAGCGCTGTTGTAAACTGTTGGAAATAGTCCGCAAGCAAAACAAAGGTCATTGCTCTCGGGAACTTTTTGTTCTTGTTTTTGTTTTTGTAGAGGTGGGGTAGAGAGCGGACGGTAAGCCATGTACATAATTACATAGCATTTTGGAAGATAAGCGTTATGGGAGAAAGCGAAAGGAGAGTAGGGTCTGAAGTATCTGGCATAGGTGTACAGGCAGGCTGCAGCACTGCATAGAGTCACGAATACCGCCTTGTTAACATAGCTGGAAACTAATCTTGATAAGATAGAATCAGTATCCTTCCATCAATCTGTCCAGGTGACTTGGCTATAATCAACTCACATGAACAATCATCATCATGCCAACTTGTAAGTAAAAATGCTGAGACTGATTGGATTCATTGAATCTACAAATCAGCTTAGGGAAAATTGACATCTTCACAATGTTGATCCTAACACTCTATTACCATCGTATATATCGCCTTTTATTTAAGTCTCGTAACTCTCGATATAGCTTTTCCATACAAGTGTTGCATATTTTTGTGAGTTTTATTTGTAGATATTTCATATTTTTAAAGCTATTGTAAATGGTATCTTCTTAAATTTCATTTATAAAATGCTAGTTTTGTATACAGCTTGCTGCCGAGAGTCTCATAAATTCCAAAAATGAATCTGTTGTTTTGGATTTTTTTTTTTTTTTGAGGGCAGTGTCACTGGCTCTCTTATGTGGGACCGAACCGGGGCCGCTGGCTTCCCAAGCCAGCGCTTAACCTCCACGCCACTGGGCCGGCCCTATTTTGGATTTTTTATGTAATATCATATAACATATGAATGACAGTTTTACTTCTTTTGTTTATATATTTTCTTTCCTATGTAGTCAAAGTACAAGGACATCAGCAAAATGGCAGAGTAGAAAATTCCAAGCCTTCAATCCTCCTTGGAAACATCAAAAACCAACTAGAAACTAGCTAAAATAACTTTAGAAAAGTTCTGGAAAGCAATTTTTTAAAAAAAATCCTCCAGCAACCAAAAGAACACTCAAAGAAAGTAAAAACCGCATTTGAAATTGTGAGAAGATGTGGCATTTTCACTTGCTCTTGCGCCATTCCTTCCCCAGTGCAGGTGGGGAGTAGGCAGCTGCATTCCTAATTTCCCCTCTCCAACAGGAGGGAACAGAGCAGCCTTTATATATAAAATTCTAGCCTGTCTGGGTGCTGCTAGAAATACTGGGCTCTGTCTTGCCTAACTGGGATCTCAGGTGGGGAGAAGCACTGCTGATGAAAGTTATAGGTAGACTCCAGTCCCACAGACACCTGGGGCACAAAATTAAGGGTACAAACACAAGATAGACTATCTAAGGCCCCAAGGGAAGGCTGGAGTGAGACTCTCTGGGAAATCAAGACATTTAAAAGCTACTGAAAAAGCAACATAAAGCCTGACCAAGATGTATGTTCAGAGAATAGCTAAGAAAAGTTTAGGTTTTCACTTTCACCTGATCCCTAGGCTGAGAGCTAGCCAGCTAATTAGTGCAGGACTGCTGTAGCACAGAACCAGTCTGCAAAGACTGGGAAGGGTAACTAAAATTTTGTTTTGTTTCTAAAGAAGGCTTAATTTTTTTAGAGCAGTTTTACGTTCACAGCAAAATCAAGAGGGAGGTACAGAGAGTTCCCACATAGGCACATCTCGTTTTACTATGCTTCACTTTACTGCATTTTGCAGATATTGCTTTTTTTACAAATTGAAGTTTTATGTCAACCCTGCATTGAGGAAGTCTACAGGTGACATTTTTTCAACAACATTTTGGAAAAAATGTTGTTCTGTCACATTTTGGTAATTCTCACAATATTTTAAACTTTTTCATTATTATATTTGTTATGGTGATTGGTGATCAGTGATCTTCAATGTTACTAATGTAATTATTTTGGGGTGCCACGGACTGCACCCATATAAGACTGTGAACTTGACAAATGTTCGTGTTCTGACTGCTCTACTGACCACAGTTCCCCTGACTCTCTCCCTCTCCTCACGCCTCCCTGTTCCCTGAGAACAATAATATTGAAATTAGGCTAATTACAATGGCCTCTAAGGGTTCAAGTGAAAGGAAGAGTCACATGTCTCTCTCTTTAAATCAAAAGCTAGAAATGAGGGCCGGCCAAGTGGCGCATTGGTTAAGCGCTGGTTTTGGGATGCCAGCGGCCCTGGTTCGGATCCCACATGAGGGCCAGTGACACTGCCCTCTACAGCTAACAACAGCTCCACCTGGAGCTGGGCTGTGCGAGCCCCGGTGATGGTGTGGGCGGCAGCCCCTGCTGCAGTGGGCTGCCATAGGCTGCAGTGAGTGGCCCGCAGCCAGCGTGAGCAGCTGGCAGCCAAGCGTGAGCTGCCAATAGCCGTGGTCAGCGACATCCAGAGGCCAGCGACCGATCTGCCTCATCCGGGAAGAGCGCAATGACGATACCAACAGTGAAGCAACATCCTCCGCAACTAAACTGAAGAACAAAAAGACAGCAACTTGTCTGTTCCCCTTCCCCGATTCCCCAACGCTGTTCCCCTCCACCAATTCCCCAATAAAATCTTTAAAAAAAAAAAAAAAAGCTAGAAATGAATAAGCTCAATGAGGAAGGCATGTCAAAAGCTGATACAGCGTGGTGGTTAAGCGCTGGGTTGGGAAGCCAGCGGCCCAGGTTCGGTCCCACATGTGAGGGCCAGTGTCACGGCACTCAAAAAAAAAAAAAAAAACTGATACAGGCAGAAAGCTAGGACTCTTGCACCAGTTAGCCAGGTAGTGAATGCAAAGTGAAAGTTATTGAAGGAAATTAAAAGTGGTAATCCAGTAAACACACAAATGATAAGAAAGTAGAACAGCCTTATTGCTGATACGGAGAAAGTTTTAGTGGTCTGGATAGAAAATCAAACCAGCCACGACATTCCCTTAAGCCAAAGCCTAACTCAGAGCAAGGCCCTAACTCATTTCAGTTCTATGACAGCTAAGAGAGGTGAGGAAGCTGCAGAAGAAAAGTAGGAAGCTGGCAGAGGTTGGCCTATGAGGTTTAAGGAAAGAAGCCATCTCCATAACATAAAAGTGAAGGTGAAACAGCAAGTGCTGATTTGGAAGCTGCAGCAAATTATCCAGAAGTTCCAGCTCAGATGATGAATGAAGGTGGCTGCACTAAACAGATTTTCAATGTAGACGAAACAGCTTTCTATTGGAAGATGCCATGGAGACATTCATATCAGAGAGAAGTCAGTTTCCGGGTTCAAAGATTCAAAGGACAGGCTGACTCAGGGGTTCCTGCACTGGCAACTTTAAATTGATGCCAGTGCTCACTTACTGCTCTGAAAATCCCAGGGCCTTTAGGAATTATGCTAACTCTATTCTGCCCATGCTCTCTAAATGAAACAGCAAAGTCTGGATGACAGCCCACCTGTTTACAACAATGGTTTACTGAATATTTTAAGCCCACTATTGAAGTTGTTTTCATGCCTGTTAACATAACATCCATCCTGCAGCCCATGGATCAAAGAGTCATTTTGACTTTCAAGTCTTATTATTTAAGAAGCACATTTTTGTAAGGCTATCACTGTCATAGATAGAATTTCCTCTGATAGACTTTGGAAAAGTAAATTGAAAGCTTTCTGGAAAGGAGTCACCATTCTAGATGCTATTGAGAGCATTTGTGATTCATGGGAAAAGGTCAAAATGTCAACATCAACAGGGGTTTGGAAAAAGTTGATTCCAACCCTCGTTAGGTGACTTTGAGGGATTTGAGACTTTATTTGAGACTTTAGTGAAGGAAGTCACTGCAGATGTGGTGGAAATAGCAAGAGAACCGGAACTAGAAGTGGAGCCTGAAGATGGGGCTGAATTGCTGCAATCTCATCATAAAACTTTAACCAATGAGGAGTTGCTTCTTATGGATGAGCAAAGAAAGTGGTTTCTTGAGATGGAATCCACTCCTGGTGAAGATCTGTGAAGACTGTTAAAATGACAACAAGGGATTTAGAATATTACACAAACTTAGTTGATAAGGTAGTGGCAGGATTTGAGAGGATTTACTTCAATTTGGAAAAAAAGTTCTGTGAGTAAACTGTGATCAAATCGCATCACATGCTACAGATAAATTGTTTGTGAAAGGAAGAGCCAATCAATGCCGCGAACTTCATTGTTGTCTTACTTTAAGAAATTTCCACAGCCACCCAACCTTCAGCAACCACCACCCTAGCAGTCAGCGGCCATCAACATCAAGGCAAGACCCTCCACCAGAAAAAAGATTACGACTTGCTAAAGGTTCAGAAGATGGTTAGCATTTTGGGCAATAAAGTATTTTTTAATTGAGGTATGTACATTTTTAACATATAATGCTATTGCCCACTTCCTAGATTACAGTGGCCTGGGAAGCATAACTATACGCACTGGGAAGACAGACGACTCTTGTGACGTGCTTTATTGTGCTTTTCTTTATTGCAGTGGGCAGGAAGCAAACCTACGGTCTCTCCAAGGTGCTTGTACATATTTCCCCCTGTCAAAAATGTATAAAGACCTCAGCCAAGATTGGAATTGAGAGCGTCTGTGGGGGCGGGGGGGAAGCTCTTATGTCTAAATCAATTGCAAAGCCCTACAGGAAGAATTCTGGTTATAACAGCCATCCTAACTTGCTCTTCCCTTCTATAAAACAACTTTCTCTTCTTTGTGTTGGTTGACCTGCCTATGATTCATCATGGCTGCATGTATCAGATTGCAATTCTCTTTTACCGGAATAACATTTTTTGTTGGAGAAATATCTAGCTGACTTTTTGTTTCCAGTCAACACCTGAATGGTAAAGTATTTGCATCCTAAACCCATACTGCCTAAGTTCAGCTCTTGTCTTCTCCAATTATTGTGTTTATTACATTGGGCATTTCTTAATTACTGAATTTCCCTGTGCCTCAGTTTATTCGTCTATAATGTGAGATAATAATACTTCCCACTAGAGTAGTTGCATGGATTAAATGTTTTAATGGACATTCAGGGACTTAGAATTATACATGGCATGTGAATTCTCTATACATTTTTGTTGTTTTGTTTTGTTTTCTTTTTCTTTTTTTGAGGGCATTGTCACTGGCCCTCATATGTGGGACCTGAACCGGGGCCTCTGGCCCCCCAAGCCAGCGCCCAACCACTGTGCCATTCGGCCGGCCCTGTTGTTTTCTTTATATATATGGTATACCATCTCCAGGTACAATCTATGTTGCTCTAATTTTTATTATTCTCACTATTTTCTTCATCTTAATAAAAGTGACATGCCCTACCTGCTCTAGGATGGCAGTTCTAGTTGCAGGGTAAGGTGAGGGGTGGGGAACATGTTATTTCAGGCTCCCAATCTCCTAGAACAGGAAGGTGGAGGAAAAGAAGGAAAAAGAAATCTGGGACCTGGCACTGAAAGACACTTGCAAGTCAAACCAACATGGTAAAAGTTTTAAAGCGTAATTAGGGCATTTGCTCAGCTCTTTGTATAAGACAGTTCAAAACTTCTGGTAGATTAATTATTGATTTTCTGGTCCAGGTGCCATTTCTTAGGTATACGAATTCTGATGATTAAGTTAGAGAACTGTGCACTTACTTTGGCAGCACTGTACAAACAGCTCGGGAAGGTTTCATAACCTTGGTATATTAATGTCTCACAGCTGTGTTCATGTCGACATGTGGCTGTGTCTTACTGAGAGGCATTCATTATTGTTGTTGTGTGATTTGTGTGCCATCACAAGAATGTCTGAGCTTGAATTAATGCAACGAACAAACATTCTATTTCTTGTTAAACTTGGCAAGAGTGGAAGTGAAGTCAGGGACATGTTAGTCCAAGTTTATGGGGATAATGCCATGAAGAAAACAGCAGTGTATAAATGGATTAAACGTTTTTCTGAGGGGAGAGAACACGTCACTGCTAAAGAGAAGTCAGGGCGGCCAGTAACAAGCAGAACTGATGAGAACACTGCAAAATTTATCGAATTGTGCGTCAAAATCGTTGGCTGACTGTAAAAAGAATAGCAGACCAAGTAAACATCAATAGAGAAACAGGAAAATCTTAACTGAAAATCTTGGCATGAGAAAGGTGTGTGCAAAAATGGTCCCGAAGGAGCTCACTGAAGAATAAAAGCAAAGGAGAGTCAAAGTTTGCCAAGACCTTTTGGAGAGGCAAGACGATGTTTTGGGCCATGTTATCACTGGTGACGAAACATGGGTATACCTATATGACCCTGAAACAAAATGACAAAGTGCACAATGGAAATCAGCCAATTCTCCATGACCAAAAAATTCCATCAGTCCAAATCAATAATCAAAACAATGTTGCTAACTTTTTTTGATATCAGAGGGATTATTCATTATGAATTTGTACTAACTGGACAAACAGTTAACCAAGTTTACTATTTGGAAGTGCTGAAAAGTCCGCGTAAAAAAGTTAGACAAAAACGACCTGAACTTTTTACCAACTCTTCATGGTTCTTGCATCACGACAATGTACCAGCTCACATTGGCACTGTCTGTGAGAGAGTTTTTAGCCAGTAAACAAGTAACTGTATTGAAACTCCCTCCCTACTCACCTGATGTGGTCTCCAATGACTTCTTTTTTTACCTGAAGATAAAGGAAATATTGAAAGAAAGACAAAAGACATTTTGATGACATTCAGGTCATCATGGGTAATACAATGACAGCTCTGAAAGCCATTCCAGATAAAGAGTTCCAAAATTGCTTTGAAGAGTGGACTAGGTGCTAATGTCAGTGAGTAGCTTCCCAAGGGGAGTACTGCGAAGGTGACCATAGTGATGATATTCAGCAATGAGGTATGTAGCACTTTTTGTGGAATGAGCTCCTGAACTTAATTGTCAGAACTCGTAGAAAAGTCAGGGGGAGGTTTCATGACTGACCTTGATCTGAAGACACTGATAGAAAACCAGGACAAATAGAGGCGTCTACAAGCCTGTGTTCTCCCGACCCCCACCCCACCTACTTGTCCTCTTATCCCACTCTTCTCCGTCAATGTCATGTTTCTCCATTTCCAATCTTCCATGTTTCTGCTATTAAATTCAATGAGGACTTGGTCATTCAGTAAAAATTTGCTGAGCAGCTACCAAGTGCTAAGAATTATGTGGTGCTTAAAACACAATTTCAATTTTTTCCCTCAGTGTTATGGACCATAGATTGTGATTAATCTAATTATATGCTCCCAGATTCCTAAAAAAGAAAAAATAAGATATCTTTTAATTGGGTTGAGTTGGATTAAAAGCCATAAGTCAGTAGGTTGGGAAAATAAGAGGTAAGAATGTAAAAACAGATCATGGAAGTCATTGTTTCTAAAAGCTTGGGTATCAAGAGAATGTTAGAAAGTTGAAAACAAATAGAATCTTATTATTTTCAATATGGAAAAGATGTGGAATAATAGTGGAATATATACTGAAAGGAGAAAGGCATTATGGTGGAAGAGATGTCCAAGTCAGGAGAGAAGGTTTTGGCTGGTACAGTCAGCTCAGTGGGAAGTCAGGATGGAATAAGATCCAAAGTGCCCAGACCGGAAGTGCTTCTGTCCTGTAAATGGGAAAGACATCATTTGGGAGCACACCCAGGGAAATGTGTGTGGATAAGAGGATATAGATGGGTCTTTCTGCAGGCCTGCATGTTCCTCAATGAAATTTGGCTAAAATGATGTGTTGAGAGGATGGGAAAGCAAAAAGTACAGGTTTTGAAGAAGGTAATGAAGGTTTCCAAAAACCAATAAAGGGAGTGGACCTTACTTTGCGTCTGTAGAAAGCAGTGGTGAGGGCCAGGCTGCTGCTGGGAACTTGCATTTTGACTGGCATTGTGGTGATTTGCTCCAGCAGCAGTGAGCATCTCAAAATGAATAGAGGAAAAATACAGATGTCATCTAGAATCAGGGTAGACATTCTGCAGGGCTGTCAGGACATTTTTGGAAGACATCAGATAATCCTTCAATTTTCTTCACTGGCAGATGCTCAATATAAATAGAGAGCACTAAATGGATTGCTGGCTTTTTTTTTGGCTAGGACGCCTCTAATCAGTCCTCCTCCACAATCTACTACAACCCCACACTGAATTACACTCTGCATCCAGCAACTGACAAATGTTTCTCTTTTCTCTTTGCTTGAGTGCTCTGGCTCTTACCACTTTTATCTCTTGCAACCAACCTATAGTATATTTGGGGGTGAAGGGAAGAAGAAGCAGCTTTTTGACCTAAGTCACATGTTCCACCCAGTTTACCAGAGTTTCTCTACTGTTTGGAGCACAAACCCAAATAGTGGCAAAATGCTATTTTTCTCCACTTTGACATTGAACATTGTTTGTATGGGATCTAGACCCTGAATTTTTTCTTCTTCACTCCATAATCTTTTCTCAGAAACTCTGTTATGAGACCGTACATGATAACCACATCAAAGCCTGCTTCCTTTAAAAAGAATTCCTTCTTTAATTCATTTAAACCCATTTACTGAGCACAGATGACATGTCAGCACATGCCAGATACCTAACAATGAGTGGAAGAAACATAGTCCCTGTTCACAGGCTTACTGTGCTTCCCACATTCTGGGTTAACAGGTGAGATAACCCATGGTCCTGGATGGAGGTTATCAGGGAACTGAGTGAGGATTCTGCTTGCAAATTAGATCCAGATGGGTGTCTCTGATGATGCAGGAGTACCGTCCTCGTAGGGAGTGAGTGTGGGAGTAAACGCCCGAGGGCAGTTACATCACAAAACACAACATCAGAAGTGCATCCAAAGGATGCTTCCAAATTCAAAACATCATACTACACCACCAGGAGAGACTCAAGTGTGCATTTAAAAAAGTCAAGGGTCTCCACTACTCTGTGAGGATCAAGATATGAGCACCAGGAGCAATAATAGTAGCTGTTGTGTATTACCATGAACTAGGCAGTAACTGTTCGAAGAGCCTTACAAATATTAATTAATTTCATTCTCACAAATGTCCCTGTGTTAAAATACTATTATTACCCCCATTTTAGAGATGAGGAAACAAAGGCACTTGGAAATTATTAAGGGTAGACATGTAATCCACACACAAGTGGAAGACTTCAGAACCCACTTTTTTCACCACCACATTATCTTGCTTCTTTGTCTTCTTTCTACACCATACCAGCATCTAGCTGGCCAAATTAGAAATTACACACTCTTGAAAGCCTAGAGTATAATTATGATTCTCTCCCTTTCCTGCAGGTGGCTCTACAAACACTACCAGCAGTCCCTGGCTCTGGAACTCGCTGTGGAGGAGATCAACAGGGACCCTGATCTTCTGCCCAATATTTCTCTAGATATTCCCAATATTCCATATCACAACACCTACCACAGTGAAAGTAGGACCGTGGACAATTCCCTGAGGTAGATATCTGGAGGGGATCATACCAATGTCAATTATAGCTGCCAGAGGCAGGCCAAGTCAGTGGCTGTCATTGGAGAAGCCACCTCTTCCCTGTATTTCCAGATGAGGACACTTCTTGAGCTCTACAAGTTCCCAAAGGTGATATGGAAGTCACTGTCTTCTTTCACACCTGTTATGGAAGAGATACTTGGAATGCCAGAAAATTCTGTACTTCAGCATTTGGCTTTTAAGAGAAAGGGAAGGGTGGGTATCCTGCCCCTCGGTTGACTGTATTACTCTCCTATTTTAAACCTTGTAATACCTAACATAAAATAATTTAACCATATTTTTAATCTGTTTATAAGAAGGGTCAATATGGGATATTTTAATTTCATTGTAATAATTGTTTCATTGAAATTAATTTATATTTATTTAAAATCCAAAATGGCTTTTATTCCTTTCCCATTCAGATCATATGTGGCCTTTGATTTGATTCTGAGTGACAAAGTGTAGTATCCATTCGTTTATCAGATGGCCCCAAAGACTCTATTGCCCCAGGCCATGGATCAGTTGAACATGCATTTTGGATAGATCTGGGTAGGACTTGCTGCATCATATTGTTTTTGGTGTTCCTGGTAGATCCAATTGTCCCTGGTAGATGTTGGTGTCCCTGGAGAACACCAGAATCCCTGTTTGATCCAGGGTCCCTGGAAGACACCAGTGTCCATAAATGACCCCATTATCCCTGGTGAACCCTGGTTTTCCTGTTGGATCCAATGGTCCCAATGGATTTTTATGTCTCAGGTAAATCCAGATCTCTTGAGGAGAGCCCAGTGTACCTAGTGGAACCTGGTAATCCTGGAGGACCCTTGTGTCTCCAGCTTTCTGATGGTCCTGGAGTACCCTGGTGTCCATGGAGGATACAAGTGTTTCTGGAGTACCATAGTGTTTTTGAAGGATCTGTGTCCCTGGTGGATGCTGGCATCTGAGGTGAATCCCAGTGTCCTTGGTGGATCTGTGTCCCCGGTGGACGTGGTGTCCTGTTGAATACAGGTATCTCTGGAGGTTCCCAGTGTCCCTAGTGAATCTTGGTGTCCATGGGGGATCTCTGTGTCCCTGATGGATCTAAGTGTCCCTTTGGACCTTACTATCCCTGATAAACTCTAATGTCCCTGGTGAATCCATGTTTCTCCAGAGGACTTTTGGCATATCTGTGGTCACTGGTGTCCATGGAATCCTCCAGAGTC
The DNA here is from genome assembly GCA_033961575.1 of Aselliscus stoliczkanus. Taxonomy (NCBI): domain Eukaryota; kingdom Metazoa; phylum Chordata; class Mammalia; order Chiroptera; family Hipposideridae; genus Aselliscus; species Aselliscus stoliczkanus. The sequence continues at coordinate 44,369,882 of CM066733.1, forward strand.
CTGATGGACCCTGGTGTCCCTGGTAGGGAAAAATGTCCTCGGAGGACCCTGGTGTCCCTAATGGATCCAAAATCCCTGAAGGACACCGGTCCTTCATGGTGTCCCTGGAAGACCCATGTCCCTGGTGGACCCATGTGTCCCTGGTAGATTGAAGTGTCCCTGGTGTATCCTAGTGTCCCTGGAGGATCTAAGTGTCCCTTGAGGACCCCAGTGTCCCTTGAGGACTCCAGTCTCCCTGGTGGATCCCAGTTTCCCAAGCGATTCCCAGTGTCTCTTACAACCCAGTGGCTTTTGAAGACCCTAGGGCTCCTCGAGGATCCAAATGTCTAAGTAAGACACCATTGTCCCTAAAGTTCCCCAGTTTCCCTAGTTGATTTGGTGTTCCTGGTGGATCCCAGTGTCCCTGATAATTCTAAGTGTCCCTGGTGGATCACAGTGTCCCAGGGGCACCCAGGTGTCCCTGACCAATTCTGGTGTCTCCAGTGGATCCAATTGTCCCTGGAGGACCCTAGTGCCCCTGGTAAATTTTGGTGCATCCCAGTTTTCCTGGAGGACCACAGTGTCTTGTTCAATCATGGTATTTCTAACATGTCCAAGTGTCTCTGCAGGACATTGTTTACCTAGTGGATCCAGAGTCCTTGGAGGAACCTGGTGTCCTTGGTGGACCTCATTATTTCTGTTCCTAAGTGTCTATGGTAGATTCAAGAGTCCATGGTGCACACTGGTGTCCCTGATGGGTATAGGTGTCCCTGGAGTAACCCAGTGGCCTGGTGGATCCTGATGTCCCTGGTGGGGGAAAGTGTCCCTTTCAGCCTAATACCCTGAAGGTCCCTGGTGTCTCTGGAGGATCCTAGTCTCCCTGGTGGATGCAAGTGTACCTGGAGAACCCCACTGTCCCTAGTGGACACTGCTAAATGTGATGTATCTTGGTGTCTTTTGGGATCCATTTTATAAGTGGGTCCTGATGTCCCTGGAAGACCCCAATGTTCCTGGTGGATATCACTGTCTTAGGTGGGTACCGGTGTTCCTCACAACTGGTGATCCTGTGTCCCTGGAAGATCCAAGTTTCCCTTGAAGACCCCAGTGTCCCTGGTGGATCCTGGTTTCCCTGGTGGATCCATGTGTTTCTGGTACACTTCGGTACCCCTGGTGAAACCAATGTCTCCGATGGATCCAGTTGTTTCTAGAGGACACTAATATCGCTGGTGGATCTTGGTGAAGCCCAGTTTCCCTGCAAGGACCCAATGTTGGATCCTGATATCACTAGTGCATCCAAATGATTGTGAAAAATACTGGTAACCCTGGTGGACCCAGGGTCCCTGGAGGACCTCAGTGTCCTTGTTGTACATCAGTGAACCCGGTGTTTCCAAGTGTCCATGTTGGATCCAAGATTGCCTGATTAATTCTGGTGTTTCTGGTGGGTTCTGGTGTCCCTGGAAGAACCCAGTATCTCTGGTAGACCCCAAAGTCCCTGATGGATTACAGCATCCCTCACAACCTGGTGGCCCTGGAGGTCCCTGTTGTCCCTGTAGGATCCATATGTCCCTGGTGACCCCAGGGCCCATTGAGAACCCCAGTGTCCCTAGGAGATCCTGGTTTTCAGTGTCCATGTTGGATCCAAGTGCCCATGGAATATTCCAATTTTCCTGATAGGTCGAAGTGTCCAGATATGATTCCTGTGTCATTGGCAAATCCTAGAGTCCCTGTTGGATCCCAGTGACCAAGTGTCCCTGGAGGACCCAAGTGTCCCTGGAGGACCCCATGTCTTTAAACCCTAATGCTAAACCTAACCTCAAATCTAACCCTAATTCTAATTCTAAACCAAACCCTAACCTAACCTTTAACACTAACTTAAATCTAATCCAACTCCTAACATGAATCCTAACCTGAGCCAAACCAACCCTAAAACTAACTTCAACCATATTCTTAAACTTAACCATTACTGAAATCCTAACTCTAGACCAAACCTCAACTTTAACCCTAACCCTCACACTAACCCTAACTCTAACATTATATCTCACTTCAGCCTGAACCCTAATGTTAAACCTAAATCTAACCCTAAACCTACACCTAACCTCAACCATAACCATAATACTAACAGTAACCCTAACCCTATGTAAAGCTTCAAACCTGAATGTCCACCTAACCCTAACCCTAATGCAAACATCAACCATAACCAAAACCATACTTTAATCCTAATCCTAACCCTAACCAAAACACTAACACTGTACCTAACCTCAACCCTAAACATAACCCTAACCCTGTACTTAACCCTCTTTTAACTCTAATCCTAACCCTAGCCTCACCTATACCACTAACATAAGCCCTAAGCCTATTCCTAACCTCAACCCTAACTATAAACCTAACCCTACACTTAACTTCAACCCTAACCCTAACTTTGATCCAAACCCTAACACTAACCCTGTACCTCACTTCAAACCCAACCCTAACCTTAAATCTGACTGTATACCTAGCCCTCTACATAATTATTGGGTCTTTGGAAAAGTCGTGACACATGTTTGCAACAGATGGCACTCGTTCATTTTTGGAAGTACTAGAGTCATTTGCACTTATGTTATTGCTGTGTCAATTGACAGCTGATGACAGTGCTAGCTTCATTCTAAAAAAAAAAATTGAGTGATTTGGTTGAATTTTGGAGGTTTTACAACAAGTTGAAGATGGAAGACCAAACTGTGCATTTTTGCCATATCTTACTGTTTTACTTCCATAAAGGGAAGAACATGCATCAAACTTGTGAAACATTGCATAAAGTTTATGGTGACAATGCTCTACAAGAATGTCAGCGCCAATGATGGTTGATGAGATTCCGTGCTGGTGATTTTGATCTCAATGACGCTTCTCGGTCAGGGAAACCCGCCGAGGTTGACAACAACAAAATAAAGGCATTGATCGAGTCAAACCCATGTTATATAATACAAGAGATTGCAGAAACATTGAAAATCCATCATTCAAGCATTCACAACCACCTGAAGAAGCTGGGATACATAAGGAAGCTTGATATTTGTGTTCCACATGAACTCAAAGAAGTTCATTTGACGGTACATATAAACATCTGCAATATGTTCATTAAATGTGAGGAAAACGATCCTTTTTTGAAGTGACTGATAACTGGTGATAAGAAATGGATGATTACAACAATGTGGGGCGTGTAGATGGTCTTGGTCCCGATGTGACAATTTGCCTCAAATGGCATCAAAAGCAGACATTCATCGGAGGAAGGTTATGCTCTCAGTGTGGTGGGATTTTAAAGCTGTTGTGTTTTTTGAGATCCTACCAAGGAACCAAACAATCAATTTGAATGTGTACTATCAGCAATTGGACAGTTTGAATGAACCCATCATCCAGAAACGTCCAGAGCTTGTTAATTGTAAAGGAGTTGTGTTCCATCATGACAACATGAGACCACACACAAATTTGATCACCCATCAAAAATTATTGGAGCTTGAAGACCCCGACATATGCTGTGTACAAGAGATACACCTCAGATCAAAAGACACATACAGGCTGAAAGTAAAGGAATGGAGTAAAGTATTTCATGCAAATGGAACGGAGAAAAAAGCTGGAGTAGCGATACTTATATCAGATAAAATGGACTTTAAATTGAAGAATATAATAAAGGACAAAGAAAGACACTTCATAATAATAAAGGGATCAATCCAACAAGAGGACATAACCCTAGTAAACATCTATGCACCTAACATAGGAGCTCCTAAATATATAAAACAGATATTGTCAGACATAAAAACGGAGATCAACAGTAACACTATCATAGTAGGGGACTTCAACACCCCACTGTCACCAATGGACAGATCCTCCAGACAGAAAATCAATGCGGAAACAGTGACCTTAAATGACACATTAGACCAGCTGGATTTAACAGACATTATCAGAGCATTTCACCCCAAAGCAACAGAATATACATTCTTCTCAAGCGTACATGGAACATTTTCTAAGATAGACCACATGTTAGGCCACAAAACAAGTCTGAATAAATTTAAGAAGATTGAAATCATTTCAAGTGTCTTCTCTGACCACAATGCTATGAAACTAGAAATCAATTATAAGAAGAACGCTGGAAAGCTGTCAAATAAATGGAGGCTTAATAACATGCTACTAAATATTGAGTGGGTCACAAATGAGATAAAGGAGGAAATCAAAAGGTACCTTGAGACAAATGAAAATGAAAACACCATGACCCCAAATCTCTGGGATACTGCAAAAGCAGTCCTAAGAGGGAAGTTTATAACAGTGCAGGCCTACCTAAAGAAGGAAGAATAATCTCAAATCAACAGGTTATTCTTACACCTAAGGGAACTGGAAACAGAACAGCGAAAGAAGCACAAGGGGAGTACAAGAAAGGAGATAATAAAGACCAGAGCAGAAATAAACAACATAGAGAACAGAAAAACAATACAAAAGATCAATGAAACCAAGAGCTAGTTTTTTGAGAAGATAAACAAAATTGACAAACCTCTATCCAGGCTCATTAAAAAAAAAAAAGAGAGAGAGGACTCAAATTAGTAAAATCAGAAACGAAAGAGGGGAAATGACTACAGACATCACAGAAATAAAAAAAAATTCTAAGAAATTACTATAAGCAACTATATGCCAACAAATTTGACAATCTGGAAGAAATGGATAATTTTCTAGAAGCATACAACCTTCCAAAGCTAATGCAAGAAGAAACAGAAAATCTAAATACCCTGATTACTACCAAGGAAATTGAATCAGTAATTGACAAGCACCAAAAAAAAAAAAAAAAAAAAAAAAAAAGCCCTGGACCAAATGGCTTCACAAGTGAATTTTATCAAACATTCAAAAAAGAACTATCACCTATTCTTCTCAAACTATTCCAAAAAATCCAGAAGGAGGGAAGGCTCCCAAACTCTTTTTATGAAGGCACTATCACCCTGATTTCAAAACCAGATAAAGACAGCACAAAAAAGGAAAACTACAGGCCAATATCCCTGATGAATATAGATGCAAAAATTCTCAATAAAATATTAGCAAACTGAATTCAGCAATATGTTAAGAAGATCATACATCATGATCAAGTGGGTTTCATCCCTAGTACGCAAGGCTGGTTCAACATCCATAAATCAATTAATGTGATACACCACATCAACAAAATGAAGTATAAAAATCACATGGTCATTTCAATAGATGCAGAAAAGGCATTTGACAAAATCCAACAGCCATTTATGTTAAAATCCTTTAGCAAAGTGGGAATACAGGGATCATATCTCAACATAATAAAAGCCATATATAATAAACCTACAGCTAACATCATACTCAATGGGGAAAAGCTAAAACCATTCCCCTTAAGATCAGGAACAAGACAAGGCTGTCCATTTTCTCCTCTTTTATTCAACATAGTTCTGGAAGTTCTAGCCACAGCAATCAGACAAGAAAAAGGAATAATAGGCATCCAAATTGGCAAGGAAGAAGTAAAATTGTCATTATATGCAGATGACATGATATTGTATATAGAGAACCCCAAAGACTCCATCAAAAAACTATTGGAACTGATAGACGAATTCAGTAAAGTAGCAGGATATAAAATCAATGTTCAGAAATCAGTGGCATTTGCATATACCAATAATAAACTAACGGGAGGAGAAATTAAGAAAACTGTCCCATTTACAATTGCTTCAAGAAGTATAAAATACCTAGGAATAAATTTAACAAAAGGAGTGAAAGATCTCTACTCAGAAAATTATAAGACACTGAGGAAAGAAATCAAAGAAGATACAAATAAGTGGAAACACCTACCATGCTCATGGATAGGAAGAATTAATATAATTAAAATGTCCATACTGCCTAAAGCAATATATAGATTCAATGCAATTCCTATCAAACTACCAAGGGCATTTCTCACAGAAATAGAAAATATCCTAAAATTTATATGGAACCATAAAAGACCCAGAATAGCCTCGGCAATCCTGAGAAATAACGAAATTGGGGGGATCACGCTACCAGACATCAAAACATACTACAAGGCTACAGTAATCAAGACAGTATGGTATTGGCATCAAAACAGGCACATAGATCCGTTGAACAGAACAGAGAGCCCAGAAATAAATACAGGCATTTATGGACAGTTAATCTATGACAAGGGAAGCAAGAATTTACACTGGAGTAAAGATAGTCTATTCAATAAATGGTGCTGGGAAAATTGGACTGACACATGCAAAAAAATGAAACTGGACCAACTCCTTATGCTATACACAAGAACAAATTCAAAATGGATTAAAGACTTAAATGTAAGACCTAAAACCATAAAACTCTTAAGAGAAAATATAGGGAGTACATTTGCAGACATTACCCAGAGCAATATTTTTACTGATACATCCCTACGGGCAAGGGAAGTAAAAGGAAAAATGAACATATGGGATTATATCAGACTTAAAAGTTTTTTCACAAAAAATGAAACCATCAATAAAACAAAAAGGAAGCCTACTGAATGGGAGAATATATTTGCCAACGATATATCTGATAAGGAGTTAATATCCAAAATTTATAAAACATTCATGAAACTCAACACCAAAGACACAAACAACCCAATTAGAATATGGGCAGAAGATATGAAGAGACATTTCTCTAAAGAGGACATACAGAAGGCCAACAGGCATATGAAAAAATGTTCAACCTCACTGATCATTAGGGAAATGCAAATAAAAACCACAATGAGATACCACCTCACTCTGGTCAGAATGGCTATCATCAATAAATCAACAAACAACAAGTGTTGGCGGGGCTGTTGGGAAAAGGGGACCCTGCTGCACTGTTGATGGGATTGCAGATTGGTGCAGGCACCATGGAAGTCAGTATGGAGGTATCTCAAAAAACTGGAAATGGAAGTACCTTTTGACCCAGCAATTCCACTCCTAGGTATTTATCCTGAAAAACCCAAGACACTAATTCAAAAAAATTTATGCACCCCTATGTTCATTGCAGCGCTATTTACAATAGCTAAGACTTGGAAACAACTGAAATGCCCGTTGGTAGATGACTGGATTAAGAAACTGTGGTATATTTATACAATGGAGTATTACTCCGCTATAAAGAAGAATTAAATCGTACCATTTGCAATGATATGGATGGACCAAGAGATTATTATGTTAAGTGAAATAAGTCAGTCAGAGAAAGACAAATACCATATGATGTCACTCATATGTGGAATCTGAAAAACTGAATGAATGAGCAAAGTAAACAGAAACGGTCTCATAGATATAGAGGAAAAACAGGGTTGCTAGTTGGGATGGGGGTGGGGATGAGGGAGAAGGGGAAGGGATTAAACAGCAAAAATAAGCAACTACAATATTGCCACAGGGATATGAAAGACAGTTCGGGGAATATAATTAATAATGTTGTAAATATTTTGTGGGGTGTCAGATGGTCATATGTCTTGTTAGGGAGACCATTTCATGGATGGAGTAGAGGCTTGATCACTGCACTGTATACCTGAAGCTGAGGTTGTATAATATGGTATACCAACTGTAATTGAATATATAGATAGTCACAGGATGTGGATTATAATGTGGAAGGGAATCAGAGGAAGTGTAATAAATATATATGATATGGGGGGGAGAAGTGGGGTGGCTAAATGGGGGAGGGGGTTGTCACTTTGAGGGGTAAAAAGTGTAACTATTGCACTCTGTTGTATGCCTAAAGCTAATTTAAAAAAAAATGTTTATTTCACAATTAAAAAAAAAAATTCCCTGGAGGCTCCAGATGCTTTGTTAGCTATGTCATGTCCACTTCTCCATGGCTGGGACCTAATGGGTCAGGAGGGGTCTCATTTGCCAGGACAGGGGTCCATATCCTCAGCCAGGGAAAACCCCATACTCTTCCTTGCTGGCTACTACAAAAGAACCCTCTGTGGCCTGTGGAGATTGGGCCAGGCCCCGGGGGCTCAGGGTGCCTCTGGCTACACAGCTCTAGGTGGGTGGGGCCAGCCCCCAAGGCACCACTTGATGTGGTCAGTGGCCCCCACCAAGTCAGAGCAGCATGCACTCTGCACTAGCAATCAGTCCACACAAACTTGCCAGGAAAGCCTCGATCAGATCACACAGGTGCACAGCTGCCTGCCCAACACTCTCAGGAAAACTCCCCATCTCAGCCTGTCCCAATCAACTGCCCGCAGATCAGGCTAAGCAGCACAACAGCCATTCCCTAGCCTGGCAACTCTGCACAAACAGTGTGGAGAGCAGGGACCCAAGGCGGCTCGAGTACTCCTGAGTCTTAGTGAACAGCCTGATGGAGCCGGAGGGCACCCGCCAGCGTTTCCCTGGGAATGCAGCACAAGCAGGGTGGAGGGTGGGAATCCAAGGCCACATGCGCATGCACATGCGCACTCCTGCGCCAATTTCACCAGACCAATGGGATCCTGGATCTGACCCTCTGTGGGAGGGTCCCTGAAAAAATGGCACCTTCCTATACACCACTTGTGTGCAAACTCCACAGCAGGGGAACATTGGTCCCAAAAACCTCCAGCTTCTGCACCAAAGGTGCTCTGTTCAGTACTTCCCCACAGGCTCCTGGGTCCAGCTCACACAGCTACTCTCTCCAACAGGAACGGGGTGAGTGCTCGCCGGCGAGCGAACCCGTGCGCCAAGCCCCACTGGTTCTCAAGCCGCCCTCAGCCTCACCGAGCTGAGCAAAGAGAGTCCTCACTAATTTCTACTGCCCACTGTCGTAGAACTCCTCTTCCTGGCACAGCAACTTGGCTAGTGAGCTTGGTGTGGGGCTGGAGGGTCTCTCCCCCAACCGGAGAAGCCTCCCACAGCTGGGGAGTCCCTCATGGGGCTCGCCCTCTGTCGTCTGCAACCCTCCTACCAGACTTGTCATGGCCTCCTCTTTAGGTCCTTCAGTTAGAGATTCTGTTCATCTAGTGTTCAGGGGACTTCTGAGGTTAAATGTTGTATAAATTATTTGTAATTTTGATGTGATCCTGGGAGTCAGTTCGGAAAGCCGGGAATTTCTACCTAGAACAGAATTGTATAAGGAAGGGCACGGATGCTGGACATCCTAGTTCACACAGAGCATAAATGTTTATGGAATGAGGCTCAGCTGTAGCCCTTAATGCTGCATTAACATATCTTACCATTGGAGAAGAAACCTGCAGGAAAAGGAATTGGATGTTATGGGCCAGGATCCCAGAAGGCTTCAGATCTCAGTAAAGCGTGAACACGGAGTCCCTAGAGAGGGTTCCAGGATGGACAGTCCTGTCTGCCCTGAGTCCATTTGCAAATAATCTTCCTGCAGCCTTGTGCTTTCCACATTCAAGTTTTGATCCCTTTACTGGCTTTCCTTCACTTAGTGCTCATGCAGTTTCCGAAATTGAACTAGAAAACTACAAGTTCCAAATATTTAATCAAAAGAAACCTCGACAAAATAAACAAAAATATTTCCTCTTTCTCCAAATCCTATCAAGGCCACCACTGTCCTGGGGCAGGAAGTGGCTTTAGCATGTGTCATTTTGAAAGACACCCAATTTCAGTGGTGGTTGCTCTGCCTGTGAAAGTACCTTCAACCTCTAAGTCCCAGGGGTTCTGAGAGGCTGTGTCTGCTCCTGGCCCAGGTTCACAACACATGAGTGAAACTGTGCTCTGAGGAAAGGGATTTGGGGGTGTCCTTCAGTAGTCAAGGAGGGGGGCTGGCCCTTCTCCCTTCTCCCACACACAATAAGCTGATGACACTGCAAGATTCCTCAGTTCAAGGAGGAATGTGAGAGTCTGTACCTCATTGACATGAGCGTGGGAAGTGAAAGAACCAAAGCAGGCTGTAATAGAAACAGGACTTTAACATAATAATATTGAATCTGGCCTTTGCCAATGGTCATTGTTGCCAATTCAACGCCAACAGGAATCCTGAGTTTGGGCTGCAGTGAAGAGGAAATTTTATGCAGTGCAAACAGCTCAACTGTGATACAACACAGCTGTGAGAGCAGCACGGCTGTGAGAGCAGCTCCATAGTGTTACAGTTCAATTAAGAGATAGCACGGGGCTGGCCAAGTGGCGCTGTGGTTAAGCGTTGGCTTGGGAAGCCAGCAGCCCCGTTTCGGGTTCCCACATATGAGGGCCAGTGACACTGCCCTCAAAAAAAAAAAAAATAGCACAGTTGTGGAACAGCACGGCTATGAGGGGGCCCTGGGGCCACATGCTCAGTTCCAGTCCACTCCGCTCTGCCCAGCACTGGTCTTCTCCATAAGACATCTTCGGTGTTTCATCTATGGTGTTTCAGCTTCAGCCTGGCAAATTCAGTCTTCTGTCTTCGGTGGAAAGGGAAAGTGCTTTTGGAGCCAGAGAGGAGCTGTCTTATGTAGACAGAAGTCCCTGCCCTTTGGACTTTTGCAGATGAGGACTCCAAATCCTCACAGTTTGATTGATCCTAGAAGCAATCAGAATCTCTGATTGGCTGGTGAAGATGCTGATGGGGGAATATAGCTAGCAGCTCCAATTGGACAGGAACAGCCTCAGTTGTATTGGTTGAAATTCTATTCCAGGAACTCCTCTATAAGTGCTGGCTCAGATCACAGGAACACAGTACAGGAGACAGGCAGGTCAGTGCAGGGTCCTCCCAGAAGTGCAGTTTGCGTGAGTGGCCCATTTAGAAAGAGCTGCTAGGTGCTGCTTTCTTTCTTTTTTTTTTTTGTCCATTTTTTTATTAGTTTCAGGTGTACAACACAATGCAATAGTTACACTCTTTACCCCCCAACGTTACAACCCCCTCCCCCAGTTCGCCACCCCACTCCCCCACCATATCATACATCTCTATTACAATTCCTTTGACTCCCTTCCACAGTATACTCCACATCCCATGACTATCTATATATTCAGTTACAGTTGGCATACAATATTATACAACATCAGCTTCAGGTGTACAGGGCAGTGATCAAGCCTCTACTCCATCCAAAATTTTTACAACATTATTATATTCCCCGAACTGTGTTTCATATCCCTGTGGCAATATTGTAGTTGTCTATTTATGCTGTCTAATCCCTTCCCCTTCCCCCTAATCCCCACCCCCCTCCCAACTAGCAACCCTCAGTTTTTCCTCTATATCTATGAATCTGTTTACTTTGCTCGTTCATTCAGTTTTTCAGATTCCACATATAAGTGAGATCATATGGTACTTGTCTTTCTCCGACTGACTTATTTCACTTAACATAATAGTCTCTTCACAACATTATCAATTACATTCCCAGAACTGCCCCCATATCCCTGCAGCAACATTGTAGTCCCACCTACGTTGTCCAAAACCTTCCCCTCTCCCTCATCTCCACTCCCTCCCAGCCAGCAGCCATCAGTTTGTCCTTTATATCTGCTTGAAATGACTTCAATCTTCTTAAATTTACTCAGACTTGTTTTATGGCCTAACGTGGTCTATCTTGGAAAATGTCCCATGTGTACTTGAGAAGAATGTATATTCTGTTTTTTCAGGGTGAAATGCTCTAAAAATATCAACAAAGTCCAGCTGGTCTAAAGTGTCATTTAAGGCCCCTCTTTCTGTGTTGATTTTCTGTCTAAAGGGTCTGTCCATTGGTGACAATGGTATTGAAGTCCCCTACTATGATAGTGTTACTGTTGATCTGTCTTTATATCTGCCAAATTTGTTATATGTAATTAGGAGTTCCTATGTTGGGTGTATAGATGTTTCTTAGGGTTATAGTGCCCTTCTTTGTCTTTTATTGTAGTCATTTTAAAGTCTATTTTGTCCAAAATAAGTATTGATACTCCAGCTTTTTTTTTTCTCATTTCCATTTGCATGAAATATCTTATTCCATCTGTAAACAGCATATACATGTGTCCTATTTTCTTATCCACTCAGCCGCTCTCTATCTTTTGATTGGAGCATTTAGCCCATTCACATTGAAAATGATTATTGAGGGCTGGCCGAGTGGCGCGGTGGTTAAGCACTGGCCTGGGAAGCCAGCGGCCCCGGTTCGGTCCCACATATGAGGGCCAGTGACACTGCCCTCAATAAAAAAAAAAAAATATGAAAAAAAGAAAATGATTATTGGTAGGTGCATATGTATTGCCATTTTGTTATTTGTATTCCTGGTCTTCCTGGGTTAGCTTGTTGACACCTTTCTTTTGTTTAAAAAAGCCCTTTTAACATTTCTTGCAATGCTGGCTTCATGGTAATGAATTCCTTAAGCTTATTCTTTTCTGAGAATCTCTTTATCTCTCCTTCAATTTTAAGTGATAGCCATGCTGGGTAGAGCAATCTTGGTTGTAGGCCTTCATTTTGTGTTACTTTGAATATCTCCTGCCACTCCCTTCTGGCCTGCAGAGTTTCTGTAGACAAGTCAGCTGTTAGTCTAACAGGAGTTCCTTTGTATATAACCTGCTGTCTTTCTCTTGCAGCCTCTAGGATTCTGTCTCTGTCTTTAACCTTTGCCATTTTAACTATGATGTGTCTTGGTGTGGACCTGGTTGGGTTCAGCTTGTTTGGACCCCTCTGCGCTTCCTGGGCATGTATGTTGATTTCCTTCACCAGGGTAGGGAAGTTTTCAGTCATTATTTTTTCAAATACATTCTTGACCCCTTGCTTCTTCTCTTCTCCTTCTGGTATTCCTATGATTCGATAAGTGGTTGCACTTCATCTTGTCCCATAGGGCTCTTAAACTATTTTCATTTTTTTTTATTTTTTGGTCTTTTTGCTATGCCAACTGGGTGATTTCTGCTATTTTATCTTCCAAATCGCTGATCCGCTCCTCTGCTTTATCTACTCTACTGGTGATTCCTTCAAATGTGTTCTTCATTTCAGTTTTTGTATTCTTTAGTTCTAACTGGTTGTTTTTTATGATTTCTCTATCCTTCCTTATCTCCTCACTAAGTTTGTTAAACAGTGTCTCTGAAAAGTTGGATTCCTCTGTTTCATTTAGTTCCATTTCTAGAGGTTTCTTCTGATCTTTTACTTGTGACATGTTTCTTTGTTTCCCCATTCTGGCTGTCGCTCTGGGATTGCTTTGATGTATTAGATAGATCACCAGGAGAGCCCTGGCTGGATCACGCAGGCACACAGCTCACGGCCCAACACTCCCAGGAAAACTCCCAGACTCAGCCTGTCCCAATCAGCCGCTTGCAGATCAGGCCGAGCAGCCCGACAACCAATCACCAGCCTGGCGACTCTGCAAGTGCAGTGCGGAGAGTGGGGACCCGAGGCGGCTTGGGCACTCCCGAGTCTCAGTGAGCAGCCTATTGGAGCCGGAGCACACCCACCAGGCGTTTCCCTGGCAATGCAGCACAAGCCGTGCGGAGGGTGGTGATCCAAGGCAGCTGGTGCACTCCTGGGTCTCAGTGAGCAGCCTGTTGGAGCCGGAGGGCACCCGCCCAGTGTTTCCCTGGCAACGCAGTATAAGCCGGGTAGAGGGTGGGGATCCAAGGCCACATGCGTGCATGCGCATGCACACACGCACTTCCGCGCCAATTCCACCAGACCAATGAGGTCCCAGACCTGATCCTCTGTGGAAGGGCCCAACCCTGACAAAATGGCACCCTCCTTACACCACTCGCTTGCAGACTCCACACCAGGGAAACAATAGTCCAAACACCTCCACCTTTGCACCAAAGGTGCTCAGTTCAGTCTGTCCCCGCAGGCTCCCGGGCCTGGCTCACACAGCCACTCCCTCCACCAGTAACCAGGTAAGTGCTCACCAGTGAGCAAGCCCATGCTCCAGCCCCACTGATTCTCTAGCCGCTCTTAGCCTCACCGAGCTGAGCAAAGGGAGTCCTCACTAATTTACTGCCAGCTATCTTGGAACTTCTCTTCCCGGCAAAGGAACTCTGGGCTGGTGAGCTTGGTGTGCGGCCAGAGGGTCTCTCCCCCAACCGGAGAAGCCTCCCCATAGCTGTGGCATCCTTCACGGGGCTCGCCCTCTCTTGTCTCCGCCCATCCTACTAGACCTGACTCGGCTTCCTCTTTAAGTTCTTCGTTTAGTGGTTCTGTTCCTCCAGTGTTCTGGGGACCTCTAGGGTTGAATGCTGTATAATTTGCTTTTAATTTTGGTATGATCCTGGGAGGTAGTTAGCACAGTGTCTGTCTATTCCACTATTTTACGAGAAGTCTCAGGTGCTCCTTTTTAATTTGAGCCAAGTTAGCCACCAAGAGCACTTTTCTGTAGGGAATCTTCTATTTCAGGGTCCACATATTCCCCTTTTCTATCAGAAACTGTCAACAGACAGCATTGATGATCAATCAGGTCAGTTAGTGCTGTGTCCGTGTCCGAGTGACCTGGCTACCTGTTCTGGCTCTATCAAGTCCCTCGGTGCGACTCCTTTGTCAGGACGGTAGCTAATAGAGCAACTGGAGCCATTTGCTTATAAGAGGTCTCTCAGGCAACTGCCAAACTCAAAAAAGGTCACAGTCTCATAATATCAGGGATTATTGACAAAAGGTATTTGGCATCAGGAGTAAAGGTTTTGACCATTATGAATGACAAATATGGAGGGGATACAGTGGCTTGATGAGTCATCTCTATCCTTCATGCAACCACGACTCAAGTTTTTCTCAGAGGTTTGAAACATTTGGTTATACAGAACATCAATAGCTTGACAGTGAAATACATTGAACAAATTAGAATAACAATAAGCAAAACAACTTGCAACCCAGACTGTAAAATAGCTCCAAACCCATTTGGGAGCCAACTGAAAATATCAGAACATTGAATCCTAAACAGTCATTGACATTAGAAGCAAAACTGGAATGTCTCTGAAGGGATTTATCAAGATGAAAGAGTTTGTATGTTTCTGGTTGTACCTGGGATGAAGTATTGATTGAGGTCCAGCAGGAGGTATTGGCTATGGCACAAACTCCTCCCTGGGCTATGAGCACATAATCAGGGGTGACTATTGTTGAGGTCTACGTGTCCTAAGGAATCTGAAGATGTCAGCTTGGCTCGAATGGCTCTGGCGGTTGAGCAAGTGATGTGATGGACAGTTCTAGTTAAGTTTCACATCATTATGTCTAATTGAGCAGCACTGAGGACACCCCATGAAAACATAATTCTCAGAGAGCGATTACCCTCATCTGAAAAACCTGCAGGCAAGTCACATCCCTCAGAAAGGCCACAAAAGTTATCTTTATAAACAGGGGGACCTTCATTGGGGTAATGATCAGCTACTGATAAGGCTTTCTTTCACCTCTGCTGAGAACTGTAGGGGTAGCTGTTATCATTCTGGGGAGAGTAAAAGAGAATGTCAAGCAGTCCAAAAGGCATTCCCAAGTAAGCCTCTGGCCGCCTAAATCATCAAATGCCCAAGGCTGATTTTCATATGCACAGAGAAAAACAGAAGCTGTAGGGGCACAAAGGGTGCCAGCAAGACATTATTTGCTTATGGATTTGTTAACAGAAAGGGAGGGGAGAACGTTTTCCAACCAGGGCTCCATGTGGTTTGAATATCTCTTTAGAAGTCCTTCCTGGTATGTTTGAACATCATGGGGTAAGCACGTAGGCTCTTGATGGTGTGGGCTCTTTTGACTCAACAGTGGCCTTACAAAGGGGAGGGTGAAATAGGTGCAACCATATTTAAAGCATTTACTAATTCATCTGTGGGAGATGGTTGGGTCTCACCTGGGGAGAGTGTGGCCGATGCACAGGGTGGGTTTAGGTAGGCACAGGTGAAAGGTGGAACTCCCCTTTGCAATTCAACCTAAGTTTCAGAAGGGGAGGTTTGGTGAAGTCAATAGTAAAGTTAGGGACAGATGAGAAATTGCTGACAGAAATAACTGTGGGATCATCCATTTTATCAGAGGTAGAGAGGCAGGCATCCAATGGCAATCCAGCTTTCAAACACCTCCCATGAGGACGGTAAGATTTGAAAGCTTTGTATCATAATACTTCTGTGCTGAGGTTTCCCATTTACAAGGGCTAAAAAAACAGAAATTGGGGAATATTGTATAGTCAAATGTTAATGATATGGAATACTAGAACATACAACCTTAAACACAGGGAAGGTGACCAGCTTGTCACAGGAGAATTAAGATCATAACAAACCCAGAAAAATGACAACTCTGAAGTTAGCATAAAGACTCTGTGTAGTGGAAGTTGACTTCAATGGCCCAGTCCTGGATTCTGGGAAGAGCCATCTGCTTCAAATGCTGTCTGTTTTTTTTCTGAGGGCTTCTCTCCTCTGGATAACTTTAATTTGAGGTCTCCGATAGGTTGTGGTGTTCGGTCAGGTGAATGAGATGCAAGTGTGGGAGCCTTTTGAAATGAAAAACAAAATCATGTATCAATACCTTTGAACGCCGCAACTAGGCGTTAGTTAGCAATGCCCATATGGTCCCTTTCCGCCAGGATGGAGGGAGTCCTCTTGGATACATCCTTTGTGAACAGACAGTATCTCCAGGTTACAGGCCCTGAAGTTCGGTGTCTTTGTCTCAGCCAGTGGGATGTAGGAAGATTGCTCTATGAGCTTGTTAATTGCAATGGACTTATAAAGTTCTTCTCACTCAGTGAGTGAGAAGGTCTTTAATAAGGCAGGTTCGCACATTCCCTGATCTAGCCTCTTAGGTCTTCCGGTAACAGTTTTAGAAGGGGATAATGGAAAGGCCTGGCTCAGATGGACAAAACACAGTGCAGGCAGGCGGTTCAGTACAGCGTCTCCCTGAAGCATTGTTTGCATGAAAGGCCCCTGTTTAGAAACAGCTGTTAGGCTCTACTTTTTAAATTTAAGCCCACCTAGCCATCAGGAGCCCTTTTCTGTAAGAATCTTCTTTCTTGGGGTCCACTCTATTTATAACAAATAAACATTGCCCCTCCTAATAGACAAATAAGCCTTAGAGAAAAGATGCGAGGGAGGTTGGGGTAATGTTCCCTCCCTCCTGACTTTCAGGGGATACCAGGAAAAGCCTTCCAATGTTCTCCTTCATCTAGAGCAAAAGCAGCTGGCCCAGTGCACCTGAGGGCCCAGCTGTGTCCCCACTGGTGATGATGAGGTTGCCTCCCTGGACACTCACTTGCTTCTGATGTTCCTGCCCTGGAGTGGTCTGCTGGCCAACAAGGACTGGGGCTCCAGCTGACAGGACAGGCTCCAAGTACAGAACAAAGTGGCAGCTGTGAGCTCCCAGGAGCCGCACCTCAGGTATCCCCCCACTGTCGTGTCACTGCGTGGCTGGGTCTGGCTTCCTCGAGAGGACCAGAGAGGACTCAGAAAAAGAAATAAAGAGCAAGAGACAGGGATAGTTTTTAGAAGCAATTTGAGCCAGGGGACTCTGTCTGATGGACAAGGAGCCCAGAATCTGGTCAGACTGCAGCTTTTATTGAGTACTCACAGGGAAGAGGCTTTGTTCTTTCCGTGGTCTGTAAATCACATGCATCACCCAAGAATTTAGCCAAATCTCCCTATGTCCCACAGGCCACCTCAGCCAAAAGACCCTTGACCAATACAACACTGTCTCCTATGGGAACAGTTAATGATTCACTATGACACTTAGAGGCAAGAATGCAAGTAGGACTGCTGTTATCTTCTTAGGAAGATTTCTCTCTTCTCTGGCAGGCTGTTAGCTCTGCAGATAAGGGTTAACAGGCCCTTGGGCCCCATATGCTTCACCTCCTTGATTCCTCCCAGGGTACCCAAGGACAATGCCTGGCTTGGGCTGCCCTGATGCGCTTATTTTATTTAGGACCTTGCTCATATTTTAGGGTCTTGTGCATATTTAGGGTCTTGCCCGTCATTGACTGATCTGCCCTTTCTCTTGGGGTCCCATGGGGTTTTGCCATAAACATAGCGAAAATCCTGTCCCCATGAGGCTCTGCTGTTATGGACAAATGCAGGGAGGCAGACGGTGAGGCTGCTGTGAGGCCACACCTCCCAGTGTCAGGTGCCTTAGGAGTTGCCACCCAACAAGGTCTGGGGTTGACCAGGGAGCCACGGACACAGGTTCTCTGGACTAATCAGCAGGGAGAGTGTGCCCCTGCTCTGGGCCAACTCCTGCCCGGCCTCACCTCTCATTCTCACTGAGCCACTCCATGTCTGGGAACCAGGCCGCGAGTTGCTCATCAGGCTCGTTTGTACTTCTGGGCTGCCTCCTGCAGCAGCACAATCTTGTCCATGACTTTGTGTTCCTGGGGTCAGAGGGAAGGACAGGATGTCCACAAGGCATGGGTGAGGGTGCTGGAGGGTCTTTGTGGTGGATGAGGAGTGCAGCAGGGGATCTGTCCTGGGTCTTTGCACACATGGGATCCCTCCCTCCCTCCCCCTAATTCCTTCCAGGCCCTATCTGTGCTCAGAGATGGGCACCAACAGCACCTCCTCCAGGAAGTTATCTTTGATGCCACCCCACTCCCCACAGCCACCAACCAAAGGGGTCTCCCACTTTTCTGTTATCAAAGTCTCCCATGAAACGTAGAATGCAGGGGATGAAACCCAGGAACATCTGCTCAGGGGTGTCTGTCTTCCTGCCCCATAGGAACTGCCACAGGTGCTCACCTTCTTCTTTTTCTGGGTGTTGATCTCATTGCCCTGGAAGGCAGACAACCCAAGTCCATGAGAAAGAGCCCCCTAGCCATGACTACTCCCTGTACTCACCTCTCCTAGTGTTACACTAGGACCAGGACCCAGGAGGGGTTGGGACTTGGACCTAGGCCAGGCTCTGGACTTCAGAGAAGGGGGGCATGGATTGCTAAGATAGGCATTATGCCCCAGCCTCCAACTGTGAGGCTTTCATGACAGAAGGATTTTTAAGTGCTGAGAGCTGAGGGCTCAGTACAGGGGCTGTCTTTTCCCAAAGGTCAATCCTGATCACCCCAGCCTGTGCCTTGGGTCACCTACCTCCAGATAATTCTCCATTGCAGTGTCCAGCATCTCCAGGTCTGTAAGAAACATGCCAAGGAAGGGGACACACTGTGCCATGGGAGTGAGGGTGGGATGAGCCCCTGTGCTCAGGTGCCCAGACAGACCCTCCATTTGGTGTGCCTCACCCTCAGCCTCCTGGCCCACCTGAGGGTTCCCAGGTGGAGCAGCCCAGGACCCTTAGAGCTTCCCTTCAGGTCCCCTCCCCCCATTTCCCAAGAACACCAGACTCCTCCAGACCAAAGCCCAGGGCCTGCTTTTGGCCAATGGCAGGGTCTGTGGTCCTGGGCCCAGCCCTAGCCCATATCCATCCTGCACCCAATTCTTCCAGGCCCTCCTCCTGGTCACTTCTGATGGAGGATATCAGGCTCTGTGGCAACAGGAGGCAGGGCTGGAGGAGGAAGCGTCCCCTTTCTTGACTTGGGAGCCTCCAGCTAGGAAAGCAGGGCCCCCATCCTCTGACCCTGGAGAGCCCTCCAGACAGGCAGGCTCGCTCACCTTTTTCTGCAGCCTCTTCTGAGCTCCCTGGTGGTTCCTCATCCGGGTGACAAACTTGGGGGGCCAGTTCTGCCATGGTCAAGGACAGGATCAGTGAGGCCATATTTCCCTCACCCCATTTCCCCCAGCATCCCTTACTTCAGATCCTGAACATTCGACCCAAGTTAACTGTACCAGTGCTACTCTGACCTCCAGCTTGCTCTGATTCTGGAAAAATCCCAGCTCCAACACTCAGTGTGTAACCTTGAGCCTGGGGCCTGGCCTCCTGAGCCCAGTTTCCTTCTCTGCAAAGTATGAGAAGCCCAGGTTGTCCAGAGGACATGATGTCATATTGCTATGAGATTGTTCTCGCCCTCACCCTGCCAGGTGGAGCTGGACAGAGAGTGGTGCACAGTGCTTTTCTCTCTGGGCCTCATGACCACCCTGTGAGGCCCACAGCACAGGGTGGTCATCCCTCCACATCCCACACGAGGTGACAGAAGCCTACAGAGGGGCAGTGGCTGGCTCAGGGGCTCAAGGAGGTCAGGGCACTTGGCCCTTTCATTTAGAGGCTCTGTCCCAGCTGTCCCACCCCACAGGAGTCTCTGCCCAGCAGGCTAGATCTGAGGCCATGCCAGGCCTTCACTTCCCCAAGGAACACTTCCAGGCATTCCCCTACACAGCATTCTGTCTTCATCCTCTCAGGATTGGGGCACCTGAGGTGTCCCATCTGATTGGCAGCGTGGTGGTGGTGGTGGGGTAACAGAGCACTTAGCTTCCTTGATTAAATGACGCTTCTAAGATCTGTTCAAGAAGGATCCACTAAGACTCCATCAGTTCCCCAGACACTTCTTGTAAGCCACCCCGGAGCCTGTGTATGGCCGACTGGACACTGGATAAGAATCCTGACTTACTGACTGACAGGGGTGCTATGGAGGCACAGTGGGAAGTCACAGCACGCACACATGTCTATCTCTGGTCCAGCATCTGGGGCCCAAGGCTGAGCAGCCCTTTCATTCACCTGGCCCATGAGAATCCCTTGCAGTGCTCATGTGTGGGGCAGGCAGGGTACCCTCTGCTCGGCAATATGAAGACAGAAGGAACAGTGGGGACCTGATTTCCTGAGGACAGCCTGGGCTCATTTAGGGAAGAAAGGTGCCCCACCCACACCATTCAGCCAACAGCCTGGAGGAAGCTAAGTGCCAGCAGGATGGACCAACGTGGAAGGCAGAGACTCCCTAAATCACCCAACTAGCATCCCATCCTAGAATGGCCCAGCCCCTACCACTTTATGCCATGACCGGGGCTCCTGCCCCTCAAACTGCCCGCCACCTGTCCGTGGGTTAAACAGATCCCTCTTTCCATGAATTGGGATGGATAGAATGAAACTTTTCAGTGAAATTTGAAGTGGCCAACTATCAAAGCCACATTGGGCCCAGTCCCTCTTTTCCTGTCTTCCTACTCTCCTTCCAGACCTCCAGCTTCCACTCAACCTTGATGAGCTGTTCCCGGTTCATGGAATTGTCTTGGCTGCATAGTTTCTGAAGTGTGCCTGAGCTCCTTCTGAGAAGAGGGGAAAGAGGAAAAGACATGTTTAGGAATAATAATGGAGGGAGGAAGGTAAGTGCAAATTCCTTTTGAAAATCTCATGTTTCATACTGCTTGGGTGAGTGTTTTCACTGGGTTTCTCTGAGATGGAAGGAACTGGGATGGGAACTCATGTCAGTCATCTGGGCCTTTATTCCCATTTCTACTGAGCAGCTCTGTGTTCACCAGGTTTGGCTTCAGCTGGGCATAGTGGTCTGTTGCTATTAACACTTGAATATCTCCAATCTGGACAAATCCAGAATCTGACATTTTAAGGAAACTGATTTCTGAAGCACAAGTGGTGGTCTGGGGTCCCAAGTGGGCTCAGAGACCCGGCCCAAAAGCCCAGTCTGTCCTCAGTGTTGGCTGCCTCCCAGGAGGTGCCAGCTGCGGAGGGAGCCATGGCACACATAGGAGCGATCCCTCACCGCCCTGGTCCTTCTATGGGGAGACCCTGCCCACCTGGACACTTTCCCCCATGTCTTCTTGAGATGGTAGACTGACACGCTCTGCAGACCCAAGAGTATAGCGTGCAGTGAGGAAAAGTTCCTGAGGGTTCGGCACTCCTGGGGAAGGGAAGGGATAGGCTTTGAGGTGGCGAGCTAGAGCTGTAGCTTCAGTCCCCCTCAATGTACATACCCCTCGTGGGTGTGACTGATGCTCAGGGAGGGCACATTTAGGATCCAAAAATCAACATCCACAGAGAGGAGGAATTTAGCCAAACCCAAGGAAGGAGTCAGATAGGAAGTGAGCCTCCCACCACCAGGACTGAGAGCCAAGGTTAGTGTGCCCTTGGCAGGAGAAGCCTAGACACTCTGTGTAAATCTGAGAGCTGTTAAAGGCATTTTTACAAGGCTCCAGATAGGGACTCCCGTAACATACCCTGGCCACCTTTATCCAATACTCTACCACCCTGGCCCTGGCAGGTGGTGATGGTAAATTTTGCCATACTGTTGAACTGTGCGATGGTGGCACGGACAGCAGGGGCCAGGTGCTCATTGGTCCTCTGGGACCAGACAGAGCCCAGGCACTCATGGGGCACCACCATCTTGAATAGTTCCTGGGGAGAAAGGGGAGTGTCACCCCCAGCTAATTATCTACAGTTCCCTGAAGTCCCAGGCAGTTGGTCATTGGTCAGAGCTGGAGCTCAGAAAGCTGAGGATGTGTCCTGAGCCTTTTGGGAGTCCCTGGGACTCATTCTCTGCCCACTGAGGGCAACCAAATGACCCAGGACCCAGTACTGGTGGGGAAAGGAGAGGGGAAACATCCAGCATCCTGACCAGCCCTCTGTTCCAACTCCCCATTCAGTGCACACTTCCCTGTGACACTACAGCCATCAGCTTTGTTTCTTTGTCTCCCTTGTGGTTAAGTACACATCTGGTGCATAATAAGTGCTGGTGCTGCTGAGCATCATGGGCAGATGGAAGGTCCACCTATGGACCTGGCTGCATACAGTGAGCTCCCCTCCCCCACCAAACAGGACAGGACCAACACAGCTTCCTGTCTGCTCCGTCTCATGGAATTGACACAGCCACTCTGTGCATCTGGGCCTGTGAGCATCCACCTCTACTGTCTGCAGGTGGACAACGAAGGCTTGGGGGTTAAGGAAGGGTCCCATATCACACAGTTGGTAAGTGGTAGAGCTGGGACCATAGGAGTCCAGGTCACAGAAAGGCTGGTAGGGGCATCTGATGCAGAGGGAAGGCCTATCCCACCCCACCCCAAAAGCCCCACTGCTCACCACATCCATCAGTGTCAGTTCCTCTGCCACCAGTCATGGAGGGAAGGTCAGGATATTACACTTCTTCCTTATCAGCTTTTTGGTGGTCATAGCCTGGGGGTAGTCTGAAGATGGAGCTAGGTCTGTTATTGGACATTGGACCACAGCTGGTGGTCCAGATGACTCCAGCTCAAGAGCTGGCCCTAGGGCTGAAGGTGAAGTTGTTGCTTGCTCCAGGTCTGGAGGGGGTTGATGGAGATGATGCCTAGTCCAGCATTAGCACAGCTGGACCAGGCTCTAGCCCAAGAGCAGGCCCTTTCTCTAGTTTTGGAGGGTTCTGGAGCTCTGGATGTGGCTGTGGAACAAGATAGAGAGACAGGTTCATGCACATGTCTGACATTTGCTGCCTTTCCAAACACAGGAAAGATGCAACTGCCTGTAAGGGAACTCCTGCCTAAGAACCTCCCATCCCCAGTTCATCTTCCCAGCCTGTAGTCCCCTCATTTTCCAGTTCTGCCTCAGTGGGCTCTAGATGATCCAGCTCAATCCAAAGAAAGTAGATGTGGCCCACGAAGTGTGAGACAGGAGAGTTGACCTGCACAAAGGCCCACTTCAGCTTGGACCAGTGCAAAAGGAGGGGCTGGACACAGTACTGCATCCTGTCCAGCCAGGTTCCCACAAAGCGATAGTCCTGGGGGAGGCAGTTGGGCAACAGAGAGAGTGACAGTCCTGGTCTCACCTTCCACACTGCACTCCCACAGTCCCCTTGTTTGGGGCTGGGTCTCTATTCCTGCCCCTGCCCATCCAGGGGACAGCCCCATCCCACCCACTTGTGGCTGTCTTGGCAATAGCAGGCCTGGTGATCCAAAAGGTTTAACACAGAGTCTGTGTGAGTCTCTTCTTCCCAATGACATTTCTCCCAAAGGTCCTAGATACTGCCTACCCCAACCTTCCATGCATCTGGGCAACTGACTGAAGATGGAGACAGACTGGTGAGCAGGCTGCTCATCACGCATCCTGTTCTGAGCCTGATGATGGTGGTCGGGAGAAATGGATGTGTAGAAGGGCAGGTTGAACAGGATGGGACTATGGTGGGGATGGGACTCTGGGGAACAATTCAGCCCAGCCTTCCCTCTAGTACTAGGGGGTCTGGGACCCCATCCACAGTTCTCTTTGACTCCAGTCCTCCTGCAGTGGAAGCCACCAGACCTCAGCCCTCTGTTCAAAATCAGAAGATAGATAAATCAGGGTCCTGCCAGGCCCTCTCCACCCATAGTCCACATTTTGTAGACACAGAAAGAGGTGCCGGAGCCCGTGGTACAAGCTCTCCTGGGTGGGAACATCTCCCTCATCTCCACCTTCATGTTCCTCAACCTGGCCTTCTCCATGGCACAACAGGTTGTGAACCAGCTGCTTCCTAGGTGAGCACCTGCCCTGTCATTGGCACAGTGCTGTCTCTGCCCACTGCTGTGTGTCTTGCATCTCTCTGAGCCTCAGTTTCCTCCTCTGAAAACTGCGGTGGTATAGGAGAAACATCATAGGGTGCACGTGGGGACTACCATAGGGACAAGCCATGGCAGGTACGTACCTGGTGCCCATCTCTGCAGAAAAGGCTGCTGGACGTGCTATGCTTCTTTTCGGCAAGGATTTCTCTCTCCCCCACAAAAAGTCACCTGCCTCACCCAGCAGTTGCCTGTGGCAGTTTTGAGTTTGGAAACATACACGGAAAACAACCTGTCAAGGAGTTTGAGATTCTATCTAGCTGGTCCTGGTCCTTTTTCTTGGTATAGCCAGATTACGGATCTCTGGAGACAGCCATGGGCCCCAGGCCCACTCAGACATCTGGGATGGTTCTGGTTGGGGTTCACTTATTCAACAAAGTGTATTAAGCTCCTACTATAAGCAGGCACTTTTGGAGACTCTTAGCATAACTCAATGAATGAACCAGGCAAAATCGCTGGACCTCAGCTCTAGTCAGTGAGTCTGACAGTCACACTAGACATCATTTGCAGGTCCTGTTCGACATCCACCAGATCAGATGCCATCAAGGTCTTTTTCACATCTGGAGGCATATTCCCATATAATGACCAGGCTGACACACCACTGGACCAAGTAAAAATGTGAGTGGTCTTTGGGTCCAGAAGGAGGGCCTCCTGTACCGTATATCCAACGCAGCCCTCCCCACATTTCCCTGTGACTGTACCGGGTGCTCAGCTTTGAGAAGAAAGCTGTGTTTAGACCTCTTTTCTTCCCAGTTCTGAGTCCTGGAAAAGACTTTGTGCCTCTGAGGGATCCCTATCTCCCAACCAGCATAGTGGGATGATGCTAGACATCACTTCCTGGTGACATCATCAGGTGTAGGAAATAATACCAACATCTGTGGGCTGGTGTCACATGAGTGTGATGCACAAACTTCGAGGTGAAAGAATTACAAGAACGGGTGGGACACAGCACGGATCACCACCCAGTACAGTCCTGGGGTCCAGCCATGTAAGTCACTGCCCATCTTGGCTTCATTTTCAGGTCTGCACCTTTAAGGGGTTGAAATTGGAGGAAATTCAGACATTGTCATCCATGGTCATTAAACCCTCCAAAGGTGTCCTTTTTTTTTTTCAAGATTTTATTGGGGAATTGGGGGAGAGGAACAACGTTGGAGAACTGGGGAAGGGGAACAGACACATTGCTGTCCTTTCGTTCTTCAGTCTAGTTGTGGAAGATGTCACTTCATTGGCCCATGTTGGTATTATCATTGTGCTCTTCCTGGGTGAGGCAGATCGGTCGCTGGCCACCAGACGGCTGCTCACGGTGGCTGTTGGCAGCTCATACCGCTGCCGGCCACTCGCACTGGCTGCTGGCCACTCACAGTAGTTTATGGCAGCCCACTGCAGCAGAGGCTGCAGCGCACACCGGGGACGACTCATGGCAGCCCCACTCCAAGTCGAGCTGTTATTCACCATCTTAGCTGTAAAGGGCGTGTGTCACTGGCTTCAATGGTGTCCACTTAAACATAGAATCAGACCCTGTGCCTCATGTAGGCCTACGTGGTAGGAGCATTCACAGTGGCTCCGAGTGATTCCTGCCTCCCAGCACGAACATCCCTGTGTAGCCACTAAGTGGTTAGTCACTGACTTCTGAACAACAGAATACAGCCAAGGTGATGGGATGTCACCTTCACATTTAATTACATCAAGTCTATCACTTCTGTCTCACTTGCATTCTTAAGTTCCCTCCCTTTTTCTCTCTTTCTGTTTTAGTTCCTCTCTCCCTCTCTGTCACATTTCGGGAACTGGGAAAGCAAGTGCCAATGTTTTGAGCTGCCTTATGTAGAGGTCCCACAAGAGAGAAATGAGGGAGTGCCCAGGCCAACAGGCAGGAACTCAGGCTCTGAGTCCAAACTGCATCCTGACAATAACCACACAAGTCAACCTGAGAGCAAACCTGCCCCAGTTGAGCCTCAGTTGAAACACAGCCCCTGCTTTATAGAGACCTTGAGGCAGAAGAACCCAGCCAAACCATGCCCAGGTGCCTGGTTCACAGAAATTGTGAGGTGTTAATAGTTATACTTTATAGGTGCAAGGTTTGGGAGCAATGTTGTTTATGCCTCAGTTTCTCCATCTAACAGTTGGCAATAAGAAACATACCCTCGGGCTGGCCAAGTGGCGTGGTGGTTAAGCGCTGGCTTGGGAAGCCAGCGGCCCTGGTTCTGTTCCCACATATGAGGGCCAGTGACACTGCCCTCAAAAAAAAAAAAAAAAAAAGAAAAGAAACATACCCTCTCTAACGTTACAGTGAGTATTTAAAAATTAATGTTTGAAAAATGGTTGGAATACTTGGCATATCACAGTTGCTGTGTCTATATATTATAAGTAAGTTTTAAATTTCTTCTTACACCTGAAGGTGGGGACTAGCACCTGGCCAAATGTAAAAAGCACTCCATGACGTACAATGAATAAAGGATGACACTGTTGAGGGCCCTGCAAATGTCGAATCCTGTACTGGTCTCACATGGCACATGTGAGGAGCTGGGTCAGACCATCAATCTGAGGGTAACTTGTTATGGTTTGAGGCCAGAACTTCTCAGGATCCTGGGCACTTCTGGAGAGATGGGACTCCCTGGGTGGGAGTGAAGGTAGTTGTTAGGGTCAGCCGACTCTTCACCAGAGAAAGGCAGGAGCCCTGAGCTGTGGACGAACCTGCCCCAGCCCAGGGCCTGGAAGTCAACAAGAGGAGTGACAAGACATGGTACAGGAGGCTCAGACAGAACAGGCAGAGGCCAGGAGGAGAAGCTCGGGGTCCATGTCGCCAGCTGCTCCTGCTGCGTGAAGGCACTGGGCTGAGATATTTGAAGAACTCCTTTTGACTCTTGAAATGCAACTTTTATTTGTTCAAAATTATATATGTGCATAATATTTAAAATAGTGAAGCTCGTTGCTGAGTGAGAGCTGCAAGGCTGTCTGTGGAGTCAGGAAGAGGACCTCATGTCCCAGGCACAGTCTGTTCCTGGTTCCAAGACCACGCTTATCTGTGTGCTGCGGTCTGCTGCCTTGGAATAAACTTCAGCTTCTAAGGAAGGTTCAAAGAGAGGCAGCTGAGAGAGCTGCTGGCCACCTCATCCACTGCAACTTAAAGCTACCTGCTGCCAGAATATTATTCAGCCTTAAAAAGGAAGGAAATTCTGACACATTACAATAAAGTGTATGAAACTTGAGCACACTATGCTAAGGGAAATGACCCCGTCACAACAAAAATATAGGATGATCCTACTTATATGATGTCCCTAGAGCAGTCATATTCACAGAGATGGAAAGTAGAATGGAAGGTCTCAGAGGACAGGAGGAGAGGGGAATGGGGAGTGAGTTTTTCAGTTTCACGAGATGAAAAGTTCTGGAGATGGTAGTGGTGATGGGTGCACAACAGTGTGAATGTACCTAATACGACTGAACTGGACATTTCAAAATGATTAAGATGCTAAATTTTATGTTATATATACTTTACCAATTTTTAAATTTAAAAGGATTGCCTGCTGCTACCCAGATGTTACAGTCATCCTGACACCCATCTGGAACGACACATCCTGGAAGTCCATTGGGGCTTGAAGCTTGGGCAGCACAGTCCACCCATTGCCCTCCAAGGACATGGGAACTTTCATGGGGTAGCTCTGGGGGCAGCTGGGAACCACAGCCTTGGGTTTGGATGCACTGCAACTGGGTCTGCATCTATGGACAGGGCAGAGGACATCATGAAGGCCCTGGTCAGGCACAATGCCCTTGGGTGTTGGCAGTGTGACCAGGAGAAAGCCCAGACTCAGCACTGACCAGCTGTAGGACACCTGCCCCCAAGAATCAAAGGTGCAGCCCCAGATCTCAGGAGAATGCACCCCCTACTAGATGGTTCCACGGAGAGTGACCCTGGGATCCCAGGTGAAGAAGGCCTTTGGAGAAAAAGCCCAGGAAGTGCTTTCCTGTTCTGGGTCCTGCTCTACTTGCTGACTTCCAAGGGATTCGGTCAGGCAATGGTCGAGCTGAGGGACAGAGACAGACCCAGTCAGATAGTCCACTCAATAACCCAGCAGCCACTTCTCTCACAAGCTTCAAAGTCCACAGACGCCTTGTGTTCACACCCCCTCACAACACACCATTACTCAACCCCAAAGGAGAGCTCCTACTAACATATCCTAATGCCCACCCCAGTTATCCTTATCCCATCAACAAAAACGTTTCCCTTGTTTGGGCATTATGTGGAAATGAGTGATGGTGTCCACAGGACACAGATTACTCTTTCAACAGCTTACCCACATGAGAAGGAGGGGACTCTTATTGGGTCTGAAGGCTTTGCAGAAACATGTTCAGATACCAGAAGTGTGGCACCTGTGTTCATGCAGTCAAAACAAACCACCTATCCCTGCAGAACCCCCAATGGTACCCTACACATACCCCTAACTATTAACCAAGTACCCTCACGCTAACTCCTAACCCCTCTCCCTAGCCACATGCATAATATTAACCTCTCACCTTCACCCCTAATCCCTCTCCCTAACCCTACCCTTAATATTAACCCCTCATCCTTACCATCACCATCACCCTAACCCCTAAACCTTCACTCTAAAACTAACTCTAGGGGCTGGCCAAGTGGAATGTTTGTTAGGAGCTGGCTTGGGACACCAGTTCTGAGCAGCAGGGCCCCAGTTTGGATCTTACATATGAGGGCCAGTGACACTGCCCTCTATAGCTAAGATGGTGAACAACAGCTCCACCTGGAGCTGGGCTGCTGTGAGTCCCCAGGGATGGCATAGCTGTAGCCCCTGCTGCAGAGGGGCTGCCATGGGCTACACTGAGTGGCCGGCAGCCAGTGTGAGCTGCCGAGTCGCCGTGAGCAGCCGTCCAGAGGCCAGCAAGCGACTGCCTCACCCAGGAAGAGCGCAATGGTGATACCAACATGGGCCAGTGAAGCAATGTCCTTCACAACCAGACTGAAGAACAAAAAGGACAGCAACGTGTCTGTTCCCCTTCCCCGGTTCCCCAATGCTGTTTCCCTCCTCTAATTCCCCAATAAAATCTTTAAAACAAACAAACAAAAAACTAACTCTAACCTTAATTCTAACTCTAAACCTAACCCTAAACCTACCCTAAAACTATTATAATCCCTAACCCTAACCCAACCCTAGCCCTCTAACCCTAACCCCTTGGCCCTTACTCTTAACCCTAAACCTAACACCCTAATCCTAACCCTTTAACCCTGACCCTGTCCCTTAACCTTAACCCTAATCCTTATGCCTGAGCCCAAACCCCTAACCCCATTTCTACTTCTCTACATTCTTCCCCCCACCCATGTACACACACAGAAAGACTTTCTGTTGGAGACCATGAGTGGGGGGCCTGAGAAGGAACAGACAGCTGGAGATGAGAAGAGGATCAAGAAAGTGGTGGAGACAGTTCTGTCATGGGGCAGGGGTGTTCAGTCTCCCAGCAGAATGCTCACAGTCCCATAGCTGGACAGAGGGAGAGATGCCAGTCTGATGTGCAAGGGGTCTCCAAGCCTCCCAGGGACCTGCTGAGGCCATCTGTAGAGCAGCCTGGAGAGGACAAGGTCTGGGGTCTTGTGTTAACCTCTGAGGAGCCTGGAACTCAACCCCAAAGGAGAGTCCCCCCCAAGTGTACAGGGGCTACAGGAAAGGAGGCTCAGTGTATTCCTCTACAAGTTGGGTGCATGGAGTGGTGACCCCCTGGGTTCCATATGGTCAGAGAAGTGTCTGATGGACTTGGTCCTCCAACAACTGCCCACTGTGCCTGAGGTTCCTGGTGGACCTCCAAGATGAGAGTGGCTTGGGGACTTGGCAGACTGAGGACCTGGTATAATATAGACTGTGGCTGAGCATGGACCACGAGTCTAGCCGGAGTCCAGGACAGGACCATCCTTGTTGAGCCTTGGGGTCCTCATTTGGAAGTAGGACCAGGGTCATTGTCTAGGTTTGGTGAGTGAACTGGATACCCAGGGTAAGCAGATGGTAACTGGAGACAAGGGATGATGGAGGTACCTTTTATTGTCCTTGGCGCCTGTAGGTCTCCTCTGCCTTCAGGGCCCAAGGAGGGTGTGTTTTCTGCCTATGCTGCAGAGACAGCAGTGATCACCAGGGGGCGATCTGTGCCCACGGTGCTCAAGAGAGCGACTGAAGCGCACCCCCACACCCAGGGGCCATTCTGTGAGTCCTCCTGCCTCTCACCCAACAGCGCCTCTTCTCATTAGCATCCATCTCATAATATATGAGCAGTTCAGAGGTGAGGCGGGAGCACCGAATCTTCTCATTTACCCATTCAGCAACTGGGCCCTAGGCATTCACTCTGTGCAGGGCTAGGGAAGGCCTGGGTGTTACATTCCTGGATGGTCTCTGCCCTCCAGGAGCTCACAGCCTAGAGGACAGATGGACAAAAGCAACAAAACAAACACAAGTGAAGGAAAAGAACTAAAAATGTAGTGAAAATACGGTAGGAGTGAGGGGGTGGGGAAGAAAGAGGGGATTGGAATGGAGGGAGGAGGGAGGGAAGGAGAAAAGGAAGGAAAGGAAAGAGGGAGGGAAGAAGAAATGAGAGAGGGAGAAGGGAGAGAAGAAGAAGGGAGAAAGGAGGCAAGAGAGAGGAAGGAGGGAGGGAGGAAAAAGAAAGACAATGGGAAGGAGGGAGGTGAGGTTAAGGTCCCTGTCCCTGGAGACTGCAAGCCTGCTCCTCTGCACCCCAGGGCCCAGGGAGCCTCTACCTGACACCCAGTGGGGATGAGGGTTGTTCTCTGGTTTCCTGCCTGGGTTTCAACGACAGCACTGATTACCAGCTCAGTTGTCTGTTGCTGTATGAAAAACTTAGCCCATACTTGGTGGTTTACAGCATTAATTACCTCACAGTTTCTGTGACCAGAGTCCGTGGTCAGAGAAAGATTCCCCAAGAAGGGGTCAGGTGACATGAGATTTGGAAGTAGAGTGTGTGACAGAGCCAATGCTATGGGGCCGGACACTTGCTTAGGGCTCACCCAGGCCTCACACTCACCAGGATGGGATGGGGGAGCAGAGGTAGGGCCTGGCCCATGCTGCTGCCCCAATTCCTGGAAGAGGATATTTGAATGATTCTCCTCTCAAAGGACAGGATTCCTGCTGCTAGGGTCTGAGAGGGACCATGGAGACCCCAACTCCTGAATGGAACCAGAAGCAAGGAGGGACTCTGGAGAGGACAGAAACCCTCCAGCACTTCCCTCCCTGGGGAGATGCCAGCAGGTGGACAGCAGTCCTCCCAGCCCCACCTTGGCCTCTCCTTCAGGAAGATTTCCTGGGCTGGGGAGGGACAATGAGCACCTCTTTGTTTCCTGCTTTAGGAGGACTTGCCCTTCTCAATGGAAGGGCTGGGCCTCCCAGCGTGGGCTGTGTGGGCTGTGTGGGTGCTGCTCTGGGAACCTCCACCTGTGGGTTCCTTTGACCCAAGGCTGGCTTCCTGCCTTCTCCGCAATCCTGGGCACCTGGCTGGATCAGTCCTGGAGGATTTCCATCAATTTCCATGATTTGTGTTCCAAGATGCCGATGGACTATGCATAGTTTAATTGCCTGGATCAGACCTGCAGCACTACCCAGCTGGAACCCTAGAGTCCAGTGAGGCAGAGCCAGAGGCTGAGGAGGACTGGGGGTGGCTGCAACGATGAAGAACTGGGTTGGACTACACAGACAGGCGTAGAGTAGCCTCAGCTCACTCAGCGGTGGCCTTTAGTCTTGGAACACTTACTAAGATGTGGTGTTGCGGCTTCTCTTCAATGCAGTGGTTGTTTTCTATCTTTGGAGAGTCACATAGAAAGGTAGTCATGTTGGTAAACATTCCTCTGTCTGCAGCTCCAGAGTTGGTGCCAGCTGCATTGCCAGCTCCAACACCAGCTCCAGCAGAAGTGCCAGAGCTATCACCAGATCCAGAGCTAGAACCACAGCACCAGCTCGAGTAAGAGCCACTGCTGGCTCCAGCATCCCTTCCAGACTTAGAGACAGTGCCCATTCCTGAGTTACAGACAGCTGTAGCACCAGCTCCACAGGCAGAACCAGCTCCAGCATCAACTCTGCCAACAAGTCCAGAACTAGCGCCAGCTCTAGCACCAGTTCTGTGCTAGCATGAGTATCAGCTCTAGGCCCAGCTTCAGTGCAAATTCTAAAGCTAAAACCAGCTCCAATGCTAATGCCAGCTCCATTACCACTCCAGAAAAAAAGTCAAAACCAGTACCAATACCAAGCCCAATGGGAGGTTTGAAGCCAGCTCCAGAACCATCTTTAGCACTATCCCTGGAGCTAGAGCCAGCTCCACCAATTTTGCCAAAACTAAAACAAGCACCACGTATTGAGCTAGCACTAACTTGAACACCAGCTTTTGTATCAAGCCCTCGAATTAAAGTCAGCTCTGACACCAACTCCGGAGATAGAGACTGCTATATCACCAACTTTTAAGCCAGATTCAGCAATAGCTCTAGCAACAGCTGACCTAGAATCATTTCCAAAATTAATTCCAAAGCTAGAACTAACAACAAATTTTGAGCTAGAGTCAGCTCCAGCACCAATTCTAACACTAGCTCTAGAGCTAGAGTCTGCAACAGTGTCAGCTTCTGCATCAGCTCCAGAGCTAGAGGCAGCTCTGGCATGAGCTAAAGAGCTTGAGACAGTGCCAGATCCTGAACTAGAACCAGCCTCAGTATCGGCTCTGGCATCTGTACCAGCGTCAACTCCAGCACCACCTCTACAATCAACCCCAGAGATAGACACAGCTCTAACTAACTCCCATGCTGGCTTCAGCACTGGTTCTAGCACCAGCTCTCACAGCAATTCCTCTCCAGCACCAGATCCACAGCTAGAGCCTGCTCAGTACCCACTCAGGACCTAGAGCCAGTCCAGCACCAGCTCTTGCATCAACTCAAGGTAGAATGAGATCCAGCTCCAGCTCCACTACTTTTTAAACCTTTTCAGACAATTTTTGCCTTGATTTTTTTCTGTTTTTTTTTTTTTTTCTGTTCTCTAATACATTCACCTCTGCTCTCATGTTTGTTTTTTAGGTTTACTTTATTATTTTTCTAGTTCACAAAGAGCATCTTCTGACTACTGGCAATAGTCAGCCTCAGGACTACCCTCTACAGTGTGTGGCTGGCCAGGTAGCTGAACACTTACAGACAGAAGTGGGCCTAGGCAGCCCACACCTCCCTCTCCACCTGCCAACCCAGAGGTCTCCCCACTGGATCTCTGTTCTGGCTGTACATGATGCCCGACTGTTGGCAGACTGGCCTGAACTCCCATGGTCCACCCGCTGCCTTAGGTGACTCCTGTTCTCTGGGAACCAGAGGACTAGCTGTTTTTAGTTAAGGAGCACTGCCCTTTACATTTCCATCATCACTTTGCAGGTATGGGTCACTGTCATCTGTGTCCATAGGCAGCCAGAGCACCCGCTCACACGCTTGACCTGATGACTGCAATTCTCTCCTCATGTCTACAGCACTTGCCTGTGACCTTCCCAGGGGCCTGGCCCTGCCTCCCACCACTCTAGCCTTTGTTGGGCAGATGAAATCACAAAGATCCCATCATCATGTGTTGCCTACCTCCTATCCCCTCCCCTGGTGAGACCCGCCCATCACACCTGGCTCTTCACCAGGTGAGAGGGCAGCTGAGTCCCACTGATGCTCTCTCATGCCTCTGCAAGTGCCAGGCAGCAGGCCTTTGTGATGCCACAGGCAATGGGGACAGTGAGAGAAGAGATTTTGGAGGTGAGAATGTGATTGAATTTTTGTGTAAAAGGTAAAAAAAAAGTTTACTGATTGTTACATGTTTGTTGTCAATAGCTAAAGCTACACTAGAATATTAACGTCCTGTTTTTACTACAGCCTGGGAACTATGGTTTTGGTCTTTCATTTCCTGTGTTAATTTAAATCAGATAGAGACTCATTTCTCCTTCAGTAAAAAGTTTTCAGGGTCATCAGCTTATTTTAGGTTGGAAAGGGAGAAGGGCCAGCCCCCCTCCCTAACTACTGAAGGACGCCCCCAAGCCCCTCTTCCTCAGAGGACAGGTTTAAGCCAGGAGAAGACACAGCCTTTCAGAACCCCTGGGTCTTAGAGCTTGAAGGCAGAACAACCACCACTGAAATGGTGTTTTTCAAAGTGGCACTTGTCAGGGCCACTTCCTGCCCAGGACACTGGCAGCTTGCTACACTCTGGAAGAAGAGGGAACACTTTCTGCTTCTGTTACTGAGGTATCTTTTGACCACCAATTGGGGAACTGTGCTTTTCAAGGTCAAATCCTGGAATTTCATCAGCACTAAGTGGGGAAAACTGTAGAAAAGATTAAAACATACAATGAGGGGCCGGCTGAGTGGTGCGGTGGTTAAGAGCTGGTTTTAGGATGCCAACGGCCCCAGTTCGGATCCCACATATAAGGGCCAGTGACACTGCCCAAAAACAAA
The DNA here is from genome assembly GCA_033961575.1 of Aselliscus stoliczkanus. Lineage (NCBI taxonomy): Eukaryota > Metazoa > Chordata > Mammalia > Chiroptera > Hipposideridae > Aselliscus > Aselliscus stoliczkanus. The sequence goes on from CM066733.1 coordinate 44,404,445, forward strand.
ACAAAACAAAAACAACAACAACAACAACAAAACATACAATGAGGCAAGGAAAAGGCCAGAGGAAGATTATTAGCAAAAGAACTGAGAGCAGGCAAGGCTTCCCATCCTCAGTGCCCACCAAGGGCCCTGAGATTTGAATCCTTCTGGGAGAGCCTCCCTCCTCCACCTGTCAGGTACACCGTGTTCACCCCCTTACCTGCCCTGATGAATATGCTTTGGGTGTCAAGGGGTGTGAACCTTTCCTGTGGGGAGGGCTGAGAGATGCAGCCTGGCAGGCAGGGAAGGAGGGGGCCCGCTGGACAGATGTCCAAGAGCGGCAGGGACACAGCATTACCGGTTAAATACTGCAGTGCTTCCAACCCCAGAGGGAAACACACACTGTCCTGAGCTCACCGGAGCGCCCTCTGGGGCTTCCCCCAGGATCGGGGCTCAAGGGCTAACAGCAGACTCAGCAGGGAGACTCTGGGATACAGCCTCCAGCCAGTACCATCACTTACTTCAACAGCTCCAGAATATATAGCCTGTAAAGGCAGGAACCTGGTGAAGTGTGAGGCAGTTCAGAGTTATCTTCTCCTCCTGATGGCTACAAGTGTCACCTGTGTTGAGCCCAGAGTGATTGTGCAATGAGACACTGTTGAAAGTGAGAGGGTGTGCAAGAAGTGGACATGGGATAAGAGCAAAATGGAGCAAGTGGTTGTTGAAACACAGTGATTGAGAAGGGTGATGATTGATGACTTAGTGGAACTCAGATGGTGCACAGCTAATGTGCAAGATGGAATTGACACAGGCGTGCAGTGCTTGTTGATTTGCACTGAGTGTGCAAGCACTGCTAAATGGTGCACAGTGGCTGTGCAGAATGGGGAGCTGGAAGAATGGTGGAAAGAGGCTGGTAACCTGCCCAGGGTGTTGAGTGGCTCTTACACAGGGTGTGCAACGAGATCCTTTGAACAGCACATCGGGGTCTGAGAAGCGCATCTGACAGTGAGTCCTGAAATGCTGAGAAGGATGTGCTGGAGTGCGCACTGGATGGAGCAAGATGCATTGGTTGTTGAATTGCACAGTGTGTAAAAGGTGACTGTGAATGGCAAACAATGGGTGTGCAGTGTGAGGATGAGTGGAGAATGAGGCATTGGCTTTTGAATTACACACAGCAAGTGTGCAAGGAGCGATTAAATGGCAGTGGGTACGCAAATAGAAGTTGGTTGATATGAGTGTGCAGAGGGTGGTCATTGAGTAACCCAGGGAGTGTGCAGAGTAGTCAGTGTGCCAAACCAGTGGTTCAAAGACACTCAGGGGTGTGCAGAGGGACAAACAGCAAAACAAGGGGACAGGTGTGGATGCTGGGTGGGGCAGGTGAGTGCCCCAAGGGTGGACACCGGGTTGCCCACAACTTGCAAGGAGATACTGCGAAATGTCTGAGTGAGGATATAGGAAGTGGGCGCTGGAGGGCAGTAGATGCTGAGTTATAGTCGACAAGCGTGGAGTGGTTTCATAGGTAGTTTCTGTGCCCAAGTGACCAGGCCAGTGCCATTTGCCCAAACGCCAGTGTAGATGTTGCAGTGAAGGTGTTTCTTATGAGATTAACATTTAAACCAACCCACTACGAGTAAAGTAGATGACCGTCCATAACGTGGGCAGGCCTCCTGCAGTCAAATGAGGTCTTACCAGCAAGGACCAAGGTTTATGAAGCTATTCCACTTCCAGACTGCAACACAGAAACCCTGCCCAGTCCAGCCTTCTGACCCAAGATTGCAAGACTTCTTCCCAGGGTCTCCAGCTTGCCCTGCAGACTTCACACTCAGCAGCCCCATCACCTCTTCATACATCAAGTGGTTCCATGGAGAACCATACTGTGACTGAGTGACACATAGGTGTGCAGGAGTGGAGTCAGGATGGTGTAAATACACCTGCAGAGGTTAAAATACACAAGTGTGTACTAATTGTTAGCTTGGCAGAGATGTGCAAGGTTTGGGAGTTGGTTGGGAGAATGGTGTGCAGTGGTTGTTGAATCAGTTTGCAAAGTGACTCTGGATGGCAAATAATAAGTCTGCAACCAGTTGGGGGATGGATGGTGCAGAACGGGTGTGCGGGTTTTGGATGAGGCCTGGGCTCCAGCTGGCCTGGGGTGGACCCTGGGCAGGGCCTTCACTGCTGGGAGCTGCAGGGGTGGCCCAGGAGTCTCGGGAAAAGGCAGTGCTGCAGCAAGCAGGAAGGAAGTGCCCCAGGGCTTTCTCTGCCTTGCCACTGACGGCCAGCAGGACCCAAGTGTCCCAAGTGCAGTGCCTGTGGTGCCTGGAGCACTGACCCAATGACACCACTGGCTCAGGACACTGCCAGGGGGCTGCAGGCAAGTGGAGGGAAGGAGGGCTCTAGTGTAGGATAGACACAGGTCCTGCGAATTGGGGCTGCCTTGGGCCCCAGTGTTTCTACCCTACAGTCTGTTCCAGCAGATGTGTGGACTTGGCAGGCGTGTGGTGCTACTACAGAGAGGCCAGCGAGACAAGCAACTGCCCTGCGCTGCCATGCATGGGAAGCCCATTGCTTTGGTGTTGGCCTGTTGAGAGAAGGCTGGGGGGCACCAGGAAAGTCCAGCCACCTGCCGCTCCCGCTCCTGTGTCCCCAGCATAGTCCCAGCCTCCTTGCCGCAGGTCTGAGTTACCAACAACCCCCACCCACCCCTCATTGGATCCGAGCCTCAGTCCTACTGGGCCTCACAAGGATTCTGGACTCTCTGGATAGGTACTGAGGTCCTGGGATGCCAACAGGATGGTAGCAGACCCTTAAGCGCAGGAACCAAACCTGGGAGGCCAAGACAACAAGGTTCAGCAGGGAGGTGACGTGTTCAGGCCACACAGGAGGATGGAGCTTTATTTATGGAAGGGGCCCTGGAGCAGTGTGGATGCCTTCCGTGCCAGGACGTGTCATGGAATCCTCATGACACGCATTAAAGGGATGTGGTAGTGGCTACAACCTCCTCTAGCTGCTGCAGGAGGTCCTCTGGCTGGGGTGAGAACATACTGGTGTCCAGTCTCTGGAAGTCAGTGTGGACCACCACGGACGCCAGCACCTCAGCAATCCGGCCGATGTCAAAAGCGGCCTGCTGGGGGCCCAGTCCAGCACCCACACTGCCCTCCCCTTCACCAGGGCCTGTCTCCTTCGCTAGGAGGAGGAGCCTCCTTTCGGCAATGACCTTGAGGAAATGGTAAAATTCTTCGAAATTGATCCCGGAGCAGGACTTCATGATGACCTAGGCCAGAAAGGAGCGGCCAGTGAGCCACAGCTCACTCGCAGATCCAGGCAAGTTTCTGCCGACTGTGGAGAGTCCCAGCTGCAAAGGACCCCAAGCTATGGCCCGGTCTGTGAGCACGAAGACCAATACCCGGGGGCCAGCCAGTGATGGATGGATCTCAGCCTTGCAACCTGAAAGCCCGTGATCTGCCTCAGCCCCAGACTGACCCTCACAGGCCGGCCTGGTGACCACTCCATCCCCTCCCCCCACTGCAGCCCTGTCCCTGGTGAGCTCCCCACCCTCCTGTCCTGGCAGACAGCTTACCTGGCAGTGGTGGTGCCAGTCAGGCATTGTGTCCTTCCACTCGCTGACCTCCTGCTGCACAGCTTGGAGCTCCTGCTGTAGGAAATGCCACATGCTGGCCAGGTTACAGCCGTTGACCCAGTTGTGGTTGATGGAAATAGTGTCCTCCTGGAAGAGGCAAGTTGTAGACTGTCCCCACAAGCTCACAGCAGGCACTGTCCCCTCCCACATGCTGAGGGCTGCTCCCACCTCCCCATGGATGCCAGCAGGGGAGAGGGAGCCAGAGCTGGGACCCTGAGTCCACAGCTAACCCACAGCAGGCTCCCTGAGGGCTCGGGACGCCACTCTTTGAGGACCAGGAAAGCTATTGTGGAAGGGAGGCAATGGTGGCTGGCAGTCCTTGGCAGTGCTGTGTGTGGAAGCCAACATACCCATATACAGCACCAGGCGTGCTATGGCCTGTCCTGTCCCACACCCAGGCTCTCCCAAAGGGGTGACCTGCCCATTGTGGAGTCAGGAGGGGTGGGCACAGCCCTCTCTGTGGGGAGCATGAATGAAGGTGCCAAGGGCAAGCGGAGGGACAGTAGGAAGGGGGTCAGGAGCAGCCTGGTGGAGCCCCATGGTGTGGCTCCCTGCCTGCCTGGGCTAGGTCGCTGGCACGTGGGGTGGACTTACCAGATTGTGGACTTGGTGGTGCCACCCGCTGGGCACAAACACCATCTCACCTGCCTCCTGTGTGACCTCCAGTGGTGGGCTGCAGCGCTGGCGGCTGTCAAGGAGTGTGGGAGCAGTCACGTCGTAGGGCAGGACGCCATGGCAGTCCCGCAAAGCTTCTTCTTGTCCTGGTGGGAAGAAGAGCCACTTTTTCCTCCCACAGATGTTGACAGACCAGCTGAAGGAGTGGAAGATGTCAGCATGGAACGGCGACCTGTGTGAGAGCCCCCGTTGGTGCCTCATGGCCTGGGCATAGGCTTTGGCTCTTGCAAGTGGGCTGGCCACGCCCAAGCCTGAGGTCCCCAGCTCTAGCACCTGCCTGAGAGCCACAGGGGTGAGCCAGATACCCCACCCCAGAATAGCAACAGGAGATACTCAGGTTATGGGTGGAGCCACAGAAGAGAGAGAGGAAGTGGGCTTGGAAATGCCAGACCTGGCAGCCAGCTCCATGGCCTGGCCAAGGGGACTCTCCCAGAGGCTCTGAGTCAGAGCCGACAGGGCTAGAAGAGTGGTTGCGGACAGGGTGCAGAAGGGTGGGTGGGGCAGACGCATGGTTACCAGGTGGTGGTGGGCCCCATGTAGATGAAGCGGTAGTCATCCACATCCAGGTAGTCCCAGTACTCGTTGAGCCAGTCGGACGAGAAGTACACGGGCAGGGTGAACACGCCCTCAGCAGAGGAGTCCCTTCAGAGAGCACGTGGCATGAGGGTGCTGCCACCGCCACACACCCATGTCCAACTTGGTCACCAACATGAGGTATCTGAGCTGCCTTCCAGAGCCAGCACCAGCAGCCAAGCTGAGTGGGACCACCTCAGACCACCTAGCCTGGTCACCCATCGGATGACCATAGCCCCAGTGACCCCAGCTGAGCTTGCCCAAATGACTGAACCAGTCACAGCAGATGAGATGGCTGTGAGGTGCCGTGACAGGGCCCCTCCAGCACCAGTTCCAGGATTTTAGACTCTGGCTGAGTTGTGTTCTAAAAGCATCATCTCAGTCACGCTGGTTTTCTGAAACTGTGGGCCACTTTGGTGTTTTCACCCGCACCAGTGACCTAGACTCTGTGAAATGGATGCAAGGCCACAGGCCCAGACATAAGGATGGCCATGAACACCACGGTCCTTTTCACCCCTAACCTCTCAAACCCTCACTCCCCTGGGGCCCCACAACCCAAGCAATGGGCTCCCAAACACAGAAGCATATTAAACCAGCCTAAGGGAGAATGACAGTTTAGAACAAGTTTCTGGGCTCACTCACATGGCAAGCTAGGTCAGAGCCCATGACTGGGGGGAGGGGAGGGAGCCCAGTAGCACCAAACCACTTGTATTTCCCCAAACACCATGTCTTCGTGCACTCAGCCTCCTGCTTACTCAGCAAAACCCTACTCAGATGGCACCTCGCTTGTGGTCACCACTGCCTGCCTGACCTGGGCTTCTTCTGCTCTTTTCATTTTAAAGCTGCCAGGAAAATACAGGACTCTCAGTCAAAACCAAATTTGAAATAAACAATGAACAAGTTTGTAGCGCAAGTATGCCCCATGCAATCAATATTTGGGATATGCTTACACCAAAAAAACCACTTGTTAATTATCTGAAACCCAAATCCACAGTGCATCGGGGCCTGTGACCAGTGTTTGGTCACTGCTGATCCACTGGCTATTTAGCCAGCTCTGGGGTGAGCATGAAGGGTTGTGGTGGGAGCACCAAGGACATGCTGTGGGTGTTGTGGGGGGCAGGGGGAGGGGGCTGGTGTTGGTGTGGCTCATGCACTCTAGCATTGGTCTTGGAATCACATGGGCCTGAGTTCTAGTCTCACTTTACCTTTCTGAGCCTTATCTTCCACATCAGCAAAACAAGAATTCAATTGTTCATTCATTTATCCAACATTAAGTGAGCACCTATGTGCCAGCTGGTAGGAGTTGGATTAGGATGGTCTCTGCTGGTGAAAGGCACACCCCTGGTGGGGGAAACGGACACAAAATCTGAGGCCACCTCTAAGGGTGGGCACGACAGTGAGAATGAGATGTTTCCAGAGTAGCACTGTTTGAGCTCCCCAGGTAGGGGTGTGCAGCAGGTAGGGACACACCGAGAAAGTTCTTTTTAAAGGGATGGTGTTGCTCGGCAGTGATGGTGATTTTAGGCAGGTGGAACACAGGCCTGCTGGAAAAAGCATCTGGACTTTAGCGTCTAGCCAGGAGACTAGCAGCAGAACAGGCTGGACCTGGAGAAGTAGGATTGGGAAGGGAGACTGGTCACGGGGGCATTTGAGAGGCGAGGCAAAGGCCAGTTGGATGCGGATGGAGCCTTCAGCTCTGGGCACACGTGACAAAGATGTGGTAACCACAGCCCACCTGTACCTGCACCAGGCCCATGTTCCCCCACAGCAGCCAACCGCGAGTAGGAGCCATGAGAATGCCCACACTGCTGCAGATAGCCGGAGTTTTTAATACGGATTAGAATTCCTAAGTGGATGAAGACGAGATCCTCTGTGTGCAGTCAGGGCTCACTCAGGTCTGGACAAAGCAGTGCCATGGCCAGTTTACCATGGCCCATGCCTTTACCTGCACAAGTGCCAGTCTTTGAGGTAGAGACAGCCCCGTGGAGAGGAGTAGTCCTGCTGGATGAACTCTTTCCAGTAACTGATGTAGTCTCTGAGGGGCATGTGTTCTTTAGGGTTCGAGTTATATTCCTGGACCCCGCAGTTTGCAACAGGTACAACCACATCTCCTGAAACGGAGGGGTCAGGTACAGAGTTTTCTGGAAGTCCTCCAGCTTGTCCATCCTCTCTTACCCTGACCACCCTCCAACACATTGCTACACCATCTCCACACGAATTCTGTGGACCCACTCACTCCCAGCCTCCCCCAACCCTCAGTGGCTCCTCTCATTTGCGCCCTCTGTAGTCTGACCTAAAGGGAATTTAGCAGGGCGATAGTCAGAGGAGCCTGCCTAAGTCCCGTGCTCGCGCTCGCTGATGTCCTTGGTCGAGCCCTCGCGCTCAGTCCTTACCATAATTCTGAAGCAGATAATCAAAGTCGGGCTTCCCGTGGGGTGTCACCCAGTGCCTCCTGCTGCCCCAGCCCTCGGTGAAGGCGCTGGAGAAAACACAAGGTACATTGGGGAGCAGGTAACCCTTGAAGAAGTCGGCGTAGGAAAACGAGTCTGGCTTCTCGATAAAGTCCACATGGTCCGGGGTCGGGGAGGTCCTGCTGGAGAGACGTCCCCGGAGGCCTCGGAAGTGGCTCTCTGCGAACACACGCGTCTCCCTGTCCATCCGGGCCAGGCTCCGCGTCCATGGGGTGCGGGGCTGCCAGGGGCCGAAGACGTGCCGAGGGCAGAGGAGCAGTAAGGGGGGTGGGGGTGGGGGGTCTGCCGAGAGCGCAGGGGCTGCCGGGGCAAGGAGGCTGCCGAGGGACCGGGAGTGCCAAGTGCCGCGACCACGCGAAGAGCTGGAGCCGGAGGCCGAGCCAGAGCCGGGCCCCGGGCCTCGGGCCTCTCACTGCCTGACACTTTAACCTGGGAGGTGAAAAGGAAATACTTCCTAAAACAACTTCCGGCGCAGATACTGTGGGCGTCTTCAGCTCAAGCGCGGTCGTCCGCACACAGACAGGGAACCAAGAAGCCGCGGGCGGAGTTCCTGCCGGAGCCCAACCCTAAAGCGCAGGGCTCTGAGCGCATGCGCTCAATACGCGGCCCTCACCCGGCGCAGGCGCAAGCGACGGTGCTGCACTGTGTACATCCGACCTGATGCTGAGCCCACACAACATCTGAGATTGACATACAGCGTCCCCCAGAGTCTTGGCGTCTTCGTTCTTCAATACCCTGGAAGGCGTCGTTCCTGGTCTGGGGCTGGGCCCGCGCAGTGGTGAGGACCCCTCCATTCCAGTGCCCCAGGGCCTGGTGTGGGTGGTGTGTGATGCGCAGAAAGGACCAGAAATGGTGGAAGGTGGGAGAGGGGAGGACTAGGAGGAAAATGAATTTGGGAGAGCCCAAGGTCCAGGTGGAGAGGGGTCTAAGATGGGAGAAAGGGTCAGAAGGGCCAAAGGTGGGGGACTGGGAGATAGTGAGCGGCAAAGAAGAAGATGGGGGTACCTGGAGAGGGCCTAGGGGGATGGTGGGGACCTGGAGGTCATGGTGGGGGCCTGAGGTCATGGTGGGGACCTGAAGGGGGCGGTGGAGGATTAGAAAGGCATGAAATGAAGGCGTGGGGATCACGGGTGTGGATGTGAGCCTGCTTACACTGTAGGCGTAAAACGGAACATCTGAGTGGGAACATGGTGAGGGTGACATGTCATGGTCTCAGCATATTGGAGAAGTCAGTGCCCTGCCCTCGCCAACCTACCAACATCAACATGGAAAAAAAGAAACCGGACTTGTTACTGTGTGAACTTGGCAGATTACGTACACGTATGTAAGGAGTTGACAAGAAGGCAAAACTACACACGTCACACCCACAGTAAAGCAGAAGAAAGAGCATTCATCTGTAAAGTAAAGATGAAGAAAGAGTCCCTTCATCTCCTGAAGGGAAAGATAGATGTGGCTGTATAGTCTGTGCCTGGGAGAGACTTCTGACCCAGTCCTGGGGGTTTGAGTTTACAGCTCCGTTGCTGTGGTGTTGCCCCAGAAGGAGAACAGGGAGGATCAGAAGTGGTAAAAGGCAGGGGAAGGGAGGACTAGGAGGAAAGTGGGTTTGGGAGAGTCTGAGGTCCAGGTGGAGAGGGATCTAAGGTGGGAGTGGAGAACAACAGCGAGATGAGATGGGACAGGACGGGGTTGGAAGATGTTTGTGGCAAGTGGAGCAACCAGAGAGGAATTACGTGATCTGTGTTCCATCAGCTCCTTTGCTTGTGTGGTCACGGTGTGGCATTGTTCACTGAGCCAGTATAGGGCAGAAAGTGAAAACACCTGGGGAAGGCAAGATGGAGAAGCATAGTCACCCATAATTCCATCTAGAGATGAGCACATTTTATTTTTTCATGTAGAACTCTCCTTCCAGGCATGCATTCATTCATGTATTCATTCATTCATTTGCGTCCTCTCCCTCTCTCCCTCCTTGGACGTACACAGTTGTGGTGAGTGCAGATCAACGGGGGGTAGAGGGAAAAGTGTGGAAAGCAAAGTATTCATAATCATCTAAAGATTTGGGAAATATGGGTCAAAGTTTGCCCCATGGGAGACATGAAATTAAGGTGGATATTGCCTGGGAGGAATCCACACGTTGTGTGGCTGAGAGTAAATTTCCTAAGAAAGGGGGGGCCTTAGGCCAGCAGGTTCACATCCATATGCTCCCTGAGATTGTCAGTTGAGGTGGGAGATGGGGTCTCCTCTCTTGAGCACTGACTGGTGCACGCATTTGTGCTGTTTCCCCAGTCCACATGGTGTCCCTCTGGCTTTAGCAGCTTCACCACCACTAAACGGAGCTCTGACAGAAGAGTGAGAGCAGGGCTGTGTCCGTCGAAGGCCACTAGACGGCAGCCTTGGCATCACCTGAAAGTCATAAGAATATACAGTGCTGGGCCCCACCCAGACCTCCTGTGTCACAACCTGGGGCGGGCGCTGCTTTAAGCCTGGTGACTTCCCAGTGACACAACCCTCAGAGGGCCAAAGAGAAAACAGAGGAGTTTAAAAGTCAGCACTTTGTAGGAAATGCAGTGGGAATTACGTAAAATCCTAGTTGTCTGCTCTGAGAAGCTAGGACGACAGTGCACACCCTGTGAATAGGCCATGTTGTTGCAAAGAAACACCCCAAACAGCATGTTTGAACCTCCCAGGTCGAAAGTGGGCGTCTCTGAGAAGCAGGAGGTGAAGGTAATGGAAAAGGCTGGCCACGGCGCCTCGGCACACTGCTCCCACTGTTCTCACTCTAAGCCTGCTTGTGGTCAGGAGTTACTGGAAGGTGTGTAAAATGTTGCTGCTTCTGTCACTCTGGAAATTAACTAAAAATAGATGTTTATTTGATACTGAGCCTCACTGTAGGTACAAGTCTGATGCATGGGCTGAAAGAGATCCATTATATTGATTGCTGTGCATCGGAAGTGCGGTCCAGTGACCGGGAGCATCACCCTGGGGATGTCCCAGGTGCCCTTGGGGTGCCTTGCAGTGATCCCTCCCCCAGCTCTGTTTGCAGGGTCCACGCAGGCCTGTAAGTCTTTCACTGGGAAGTCTGGGTTCCACATGACAGCAGGTGAGGACCGAGTAAGGACTCCAGAATTCAGCATAGATCAGAGAGCTGGGTCAGCATGTGGAAGGAAGAAAATGGTCCACATGGACAGTCGATGCTTCCACTTGTGACTTGGGGACCACTGAGCACATACCTCCCAGGTGCCTGGAATGTGCCGGCTTTGTGCCCAAGGCACCCTCCCTGTGGTGGTTGCTTCTCCAGTGTGTAGACCGAGTTGGTCCAAATGTAAGCACATTCACAGGCTTCTTGGAGTGACCACAGGTTTCTCCTGTTGCTTCCCTGATATTAGTCAAACCTGAGTACTTTCTCATTGTTCTTACATGCGGTATAAGTGTTTGGGTTCTCCTAATTCTTTCCTTTTTCTTTTTTCCCATTTTGAATTTTAGCACATTTTAGAGCTGGTGTTGTCCTTACATCTTTTAGTTATTTTAATGGTGGATAAACAGGCTCAGAAGGTGAAATAACTTTTCCACAGTCATAAAGTTTGTGGTGGCTGGGGTTGGAAGGACAGTGTACTCTCTCGGAGGCTGCAGTGCCAGGCTTAGTAATTCTGTGGGTATTTGTTTATAGCTTCCCCCAGGGCTCGGTCATGGTAGCTAGGCTCAGGCAATTGTTAAAATTCAATTTCCACACTAAACCCACCTCTCAGTACTGGGCAGCGGTGACAAGGCACGCCTCCCTCCCTCCCTCTCTCCCTTTCTCACTCTCTCCCTCTGCCCCTTTCTCTGTTGGTAATGGTGTATGGCCGGCAAGGGGTGCTGGGTGGTGGGGGCTGCTTTCAGTCCAGAGGACCAGGGTCTAGCCAGGCTCAGGGCTGACCAGGGCTGCAAGCACAGTGCTGTGATGGAGGCCCAAGGTGTTTGGCCCCCGATGTTTGTGTTAGACTTGCAAACAGTGAAACCTATGATGTCATTAGTCATAGCCTCATTCTGAAAGTGGAGAACTTGCGCATTTTTCACTGTCATGTGCGTGGTAGGTGTGTGGGTCACAGCAAGCTGGGGTCTGGGGCACCTGCTCCCTGTCCTGTGAGAGGCCAGCCCTTTCCAGTCATGCTCTGCCTTGTGTCTGTGGGTGTCTCTGGGCTCAGGCGAGTGCTCCTCACTAGGGAGGAAGGTCTGATGGAGACACGTGTGCTTTAGGGTTACCTCTGTCCTGCGTGAGCCATTGTCACAGAAGAAAGGCCGCCCCCAGCCGCTCTGCCCTGCGAAGAGCTCCCAGGTCAGGCCCCTCCAGAGGACGGTGCTGTCTTCTGTTCTGAAGCTCAGAGATCAGACAGCTGAGGGATCCCTCGCTGGCTTCCCAGTGGCTTGAGAGTGAGGACTTCCTGACTCCTTCACAGAGCTTCCCGGTGAGAGTGTGAGGTTGTTGTTGGCTGCATTTTTTAGTGTTGAGATTCTCCCTTGGTGTGGCATTCATTGTCCTGGCTAAGAAGACGATTCTTGGGTACCTGTCTCCTTGGAAAGATTTCTGACCCTGTCAGCCTCAGGTTCTCTGTGGCAGGGGGCCGTCATGCCCATCAAGGCCCGTGAAGATGGCACCAGGCCTGCTGCTTCCTCCTCCAGTCCTCCCACATTCTTTAAGTAGAAGGTTCACCTTCCCTATAGTCTTAATCTACAGCAGTCTGTTCTAGAATGTTCTTAATCCATACTGTCTTTGCTCTTCTGTGTAAGTGTGTGCAGTCTTGCTGTTGCTTATTTCTAAGTGTACTTTTGCCTGCTCACCTACATTCTCCTCTGGTGTCTGAACTAGATTGTATTTCCTTTTTTTTTTTTTTAAGCTGAGCCATCCTGCTACCTGTTAGCAGCTCAGTGGCTGCCCAGCTCGGGCTGGGCATCAAACCACCATTGCTCAGAGCTCAGCTCGCACTCTTGAGCGAGCTCTTAACCAACTGAGCCACTCGGCTGGCCCTTGTATTTCCTTAAATGTCCAAATTCTGGACTGGCCAAGTGGCGCGGTGGTTAAGCGCGGGCTTGGGAAGCCGGCGGCCCCGGTTCCGGTCCCACATATGAGGCCCAGTGACACTGCCCTCAAAAAAAAAAAAAAATGTCCAAATTCTAAGGTCGTTACTTTCTCAGAATTGACACTCATGCAAAATGAGCTAGTATTCTTGAAAGATATTGGCTAGGCTGTCAGTGGACTAGTTCTAGGGCTTCTGCCACGACATGCTGTGCGCATTCTTTCAGGAAATGAAGTGAGGTGCACGAATGGTCTCTGTGGTCCCTCCAGCCCTAACATCTTTATATTTATTATTTCTGAGTCCCATCCCTTATTTTGCAATGGTGACAAAATTCTCACACTTGACACAGCAGATCTCTTTTCGGGTTGTCCTAACTTCAGGCATTAGTAATCAGCCCAGCTGGTCGGCATGCATGCATATCCGGGAGCTGCGGGCCTGCCCTTGCTGTTGTGATGAAAGAATGTTCCAGAATGCATCCAAATACGTTAAATGTATTTGTCCTGGGGTGGAATAGAGTTGTTTTACTTTAAGCTGGCACCTTAATTTTGTATTTACTGGGCACATTCTTCATCATCATATTTGTGTGTCTGGGTTTGTTTTTGGCTAGGTGCTGTCTGTAGCTTACTCTGATCAGATGGTGAAAACTAATGAGGCCAGACGACAGATTATGGATAGATGATGTTCCAGCAATCATACAGGAAATAAAGAAAAGAACCGGGGAAGCCGTAGACTCTGCGCACTCCTAAGAGATGAGCTGAGTCAGTTTTCCCAGATACTTTGTAGGATTCAGTATGATCATAATGCTGCATGCAATGTGTAGTAGGAGCCAGGTCTGCTTCTAAGTGCCTTTGGTACGTCAGTTAGTTAAACATTAGCACTGCAGTGTGGGAAAGGGCAATTCTGGCCCCACTGACAGAGCAGGCAGTGGAGGCAGAGAGACGAAGTAACTGGCCAGGGGTCACACGCAAATGAGTGGCACGTCTTCTGTTGTCAGTGTGACAGCCTTGTGGTGGCTTGTCTTCTGGCTGTGCTCCTGCCTAAGTTAGTAACTTCAGGTGTTTGTGAAATTGTAGTGCTCAGCCGGGATTCAGTTCTGGTATGCCTTTCATATGTACATTTATTATTAATTTTTTTTTAAAGATTTTATTGGGGAATTGGGGGAGGGGAACAGCCAAGTTGTTGTTCTTCAATCTTCGTTGTGGAGGGCACCAGTAGCCATCTGGCTGCCTGTCGGCAGCTCGTGGCCTCTAAGCTCAAGGTGCTGTGTTCAGTCTTAGTTGCGGGTGGGCGTAGCCACCATCCCATGTGGGAGTCGAACCAGCAGCCTTGTTAAGAGCGTGCGCCCTATCCACTGAGCCATCCGGACGGCAGCTCAGCTCAAGGTGCCGAGTTCAATCTTTAGTTGCATGTGGGCATAGCCCACGATTGAACAGGCAATCTTGTTGTTACACCAGCTGAGCCATCCTGCCACCTGTTGGCAGCTCAGTGACAGCTCAGCTCGGGCGCAGCGTTCACTGGCCCATGTGGGAACTGAACCGGCGGCCCTGTTGCTCAGAGCACGTGCTCTAAGCCAACTCTTAACCAACTGAGCCACTCGGCCGACCCAGTATTATTAATTTTTAATACAATTTATATTGTTAGACATTCAATGAACCTTTCATTGAAGTATTAATGCAGAAAAATGAACAAATCATAAGAACAGAAAATGCACACATCTTGAATTATCACCAAATGAGTTCACCCAGGACAGGAAATGGAACATCACGAGTCATAGAGGTCCCCACAAGACCCCTCCCACCTCCCCACTTGTAACCAGCATTCTGACTTCCTATTTCTGAACTTTTCATATGCGTATTTTTGAAGTGAATTAAAATTTGGGGAAAGTTTTGATATTCCCTTAAGTCGAATAGAAACATCCTAGAGTGTTAGGAATTGACAGAGTGGGTTTCTGGAGTTCGCTTCTGAAATATTTAGTGGTTGTTTTTTTTTGAGGGCAGTGTCACTGGCCCTCATATGTGGGACCGAACTGGGGCTGCTGGCTTCCCAAGCCAGCGCTTAACCACTGCGCCACTCGGCCGGCCCTTGAAATATTTAGTTTTATTAAGGAGAGATTCTGGTGTGAAGAACCCATATCCTGAGCAGAATGATCTTCCTGGTGCATGTCACTCAGGAACCGTGACGGCTCCGAGACTGGCAGTCCAGCACTGAGCCCACTGCAGCTTTTAGATATGGCGGCAGACATGAGACCCTGGGTCAGAAAGAAAGGGTGTATGCGTGGCACAACAGGCTGCATGTGTGTGTCTGTTCCCCTGTCCCTCAGGTTCTGAAGGCCCAGGCACATGCTGCACACAGTGTGGGTTTGTGTCACAGCTGAGGAACCCTCCAGTTTTATAAGGGGGCTGCTCACAAACCTGCCTAACCTTTGCCTCCAAGCAGACAGTTCCCTGTTATCCAGGTTGACCAGAAGGGAGACACCATCTACAGCTACGAGAAAGGTAGACTGCGACAGACGCTCACACTAGACTTGGAGATTTGCCTTCTGATAATGTCCACCCCTTGTTTCTATATCATCTTGCCTTGGTGAACTTTCCCACATCACTCCATCAGCCACTGTGATAATGTGGCTGTGACCATGTCTGTGCAGTGTGTGACAGTGTCCAGGCTGCTATCGGTGGGACTCCAAACAGCAGGATGAGGCTAGCCTGCAGCATCGACCTCAGCTGGGCCGAGGGACCCTGCGGGACAAACACCATAAACCAGGAGAGTGTGTTCTGTTCATTCAGTCACGAAGTGTTCCCCTAGTAAGGATTATAAATAAAGTACTTGCCCTCTAAGAGCTTACAGTCAAATAAACAAGCAGTCATCCTGCCATATACAGGTGTAGTGAGTGTGCCGAGCCTGCACTGCCTCACAAGGGGGCAGAGGTAAGGGCTGGGTGGGCCTTCCCACGAGAGAGAGAGAGAGAGAGAGAGAGAGAGAGAGAGAGAGAGAGAGAGAGATGCCATGGCAATGTGGGGTGCTTTGGGGTGCCAGGTGCCAAAGGCAGGAGACCCATTAGGTTGCTGCCCTAGTCCTGACTGAGCCTGCAGCCCTGCGAGCTTTGGGGTTCCATTTGCATCAACTCCCTGTGTACTTGATGACAGGTTGCCTTTTCTCATACATTTATTTCTGAATGATTAGGAATCTCAGATCTACTCAACCTCTTCAGGTGCAGGTTCCACCTTTTTTGATGTCCGGCCTTGTGTTGCTTGATGTCTTTAGAGTGTATAATAGCTCAGTGAGGAAATCCGTAGCCATCCCCTGGGCTTCCAGCTCCAGGAGCAGGGGGCCGTGGCAGGCTCGGTCATCTTGTCCTTGCAGCCCAGCATGGCATGGCCGCTTAAAACTTGTCCAAATACAGAGTCCCTTTGGCCTCCAACCTGTCTGAAAGCTCACACTTTTCATTATTTTAAGAGAGAATATTAGTTATTTGTTCTCCTGTTTTTATAAGGAAGTCACCTCATTGAAGTGTGAGAGAGAGGGGGAGGGAGAGAGAAGTGGGAGACAGGCCACAGGCAGGTGGACCTACTTGGAAGATCCTTATCAGGTCTCATTCTAGCCATGTCATGACCTTGTACAAGGTCCTCATCCTTTCATGGCCTTATGTTCTTTTTTTTTTTTTTTTTTTGAGGGCAGTATCACTGGCCTCATATGTGGGACTGAACCGGGGCCGCTGGCCATGGCCTTATGTTCTTTATCTGTATGAGAAGGTTGGACAAAATGTTCTGTAAGAATTGTTCTGTCATTCATGACTTCAAACTGCATTGATAAATGCTAGTTATAGATACAAATAATACCCTTATAGCTATAGAAAACTAAATATGTACATATAGCTGCATAATTGTGTGGAACTCTGTAAGCATTATTTGGGATTACAAGAAGGGAAGAGTATGGGCCGGCCGAGTGGTGCGGTGGTTAAGCGCGGTGGGACGCCAGCAGCCCCGGTTCGGGTCCCACATATGAGGGCCAGTGACACTGCCCTCAACAAAAAAAGAAAAAAAAAAAAAGGGAAGAGTATAGGGTTATTTTCTCTGAAATTAAGTTTATAAAAATTTCAAAAGGAGGCTGTGTTAGTTTAGAAACTTGCAAATGTATTGTGATAAGGGTCATCACAGCCAAAGTGGTATTTGTGTGAAGGATCCTAGGGTGCTGGTTTCCAGCAATTTATTTCCTTCAGTCATGTCCAGCTGTGGGCCCTGATCCGAATTGGGGTGCTCTGGCGGGTACAGAGCCCCGGGGGCCCTGGAGCTTTGGAAAAAGCCCAAGTCTGGGATGTGGCCCTCCCCTCTCTGCTAAGTAAGACAAGGACTTTGTCCTGCCTGTCACTCAGGGGGTGTGAGTCCTTGCTAGGTGAGGACCTGGCTGCATGTGACTATCTCTGATGTGCTCTGAATCCAGACCATTCCTTTGCTGTCAGTGTCCTAGCATCTCTAGTCCTAGTGTGATGACACATTTTAGCCTCATGCACCCGCTAATTTGTCCCCTCTCCTTCAGAGGCAGAGTGGCCTTGGCTGTGGTGCAAACCAACCCAGAAACCAGATGAGCAGAGACATCTGTGTCCACACCTGGCCTTGCTCCTACTATTTAGAACTCGAAAAGCAATGGGTTCCTGGAAAACTTTCATTAACTTCTCTCTCACTAAAATTTATGACTGATAAAACTGGAGATACTCTTGTCAACTTTCCCCTATCTAGTATAATTGAGATCAAGAAAGAGGCTTCTCATTTTATCTTCAGTTCTCTCACCATCTTGGAAAAGGACCATCTTAAGCACTGGTTCAGTTCCTTGAAGCCTGGTCGGAATGTCGTCTTCCACATCATCGAGCACTTCTGGAGAGAGTTGTTGCTGTCTCAGCCAGGAGCTGCCGTGGAGGCGTCATCCTCTCCCGTGACTAAGGGGAAGGAGCTGACTAGTCTGATGGCCTGTTCCCAGAAGCGTCTGGAAGATGCAGCCAGAGTCCTGCACCACCAGGGCGAGCAGCTGGATGGAATCGCAAGCGACCTGGACAAGATGGAGTCTGACCTGGATGTGGCTGACAGGTAAGAAAACCGCTGCAGCCTTCCGCTGACCCTCGGGTGGCGGGGGTGTCTTCCACCGGCCTGTATTTAATACACACCCCACATTCTGAACACATGGGGCTGTTGTGGATGGTTATGCTGGGCTGGCTTCTGGGCACACACATGGTAAGGGCTGGCGTTCGTCAAGGGTGCACTGTTGCCAGGTACCATTGAAATACTCAGTGAGGGTCTCCTCATTTAATCACCAGACAAGCCAAGAAGAACATGGTGTTCTTGACTTCGTTTAACCAATGGGGAAACTGAGGCTGAGAGGCCGGGGATTTGTTCAAGGTCACACACACTAAGTTTGTTAGCATAGTTTATTTTTTTTTGCATAGCTGAAGAGCAGCCAGGTTTGAGCTGACGCATTCTGGCTCCAGAAGCCGCCATCTGAGCTGCTGAACCAGCCACTCTCAAACCTTTGGTCTCGGGCCCCTCCACTCTTAAAAACTGAGGGCCCCAAGGAATTTTTGTTGATGTGGGTTATGTATGCCAGTATTTACCATGTCTTGTTTTAAACTAAGAAATTAAAAAGTTACTCATTTAAAAAGTATGATAATAAACCCATGATTTAGTAATGAAATATCAATAACTTTATTTTGTGAAAAATAACTTTTATAAAGCAAAACATGTTTAGTGAAGAGTGGCACTGTTTGAGACTTTGCACTTCACTTTAAAGTAAGGCTTAATAGAAGACAGTGGATTCTCGTACCTGCTTCTGCAGTGAGTCCACTGTGCTGTCCTCTGGAACACTGTCGCGTGGCCTCTGGAAACCCCACTGTGCAGCCATAATGGGAGGAGAGCAGCAAAGCCACATAGTGTCGCTGTGTTGTTATCAGTAATTTTGACCTCCACACTTTGAAAAGTGCTGCTCTGGCATTAAGACATGCAAAGTCCATCGGGGTCTTGGAGTCTAGAAGGAATAGCCAGTCCCCCACATATGGGAGGGCTGCTGGGGGCCCAGGACAAGGAGGCAGCCTCTTGGAGACGGGCCCTGAACGCAGCCTGCATCTCTCAGACCAGGGCTGTGTGGGTGGCGCTGGTGGGAACCCTTGGCCCTGAGGGTCCCCAGTTACACTCGCCACCTTCTTCTGCTTCCTGAGTACATGCATGAAGGGTGTCCTGCTGCAGCTGCAGGGACAGAGCCCCAGATCTCACTCTCAAGAGGGGTACTTGGGGCAGATGACATGAAGGCACCAGACCTTTGTCAGTTTTCCTCTTACGGATACAGACCGCTTTCTGCCTTCCGTGAAGTTGAGGGCTCTTGTGACTGAGTGGGGGACAGAGTGATGTATGTCACTTCCGGGCCTGACCCCGCCCTGTCACCTGCTGGCTGGTGCAGAAAATCCTCACAGGGGCTCTGAAGCCCTAGGGCAAAGCACAGAGACACCAGCTGAATGGAGTTGGGCCCCCAAGTGGCATCCCTGAATGATGGCGAGCCCGGGCTCCAGCCCTCAAGTGGACTGGGACATGAACAAGAAAAGAACTCCTCCTGTGGTAGGCCGTTAAAATTTGGGGGTTGTTTGTCATGGGAGTCAGCCCTCCTAGACTAATGTGACATTTCTGCAGGAGAGGAGCGCAGTGTGCATGGGACAGTTAGAGCGTCCATTGCATTGGCGTGGAAGAATGTACACCGCAGTCATGGAGACCTAGCTTTTAGTGATCAAATCAGTCAACATTAGAACTAGGAGTCCACAGTACCAACCTGTGGATAGTGATACACATTTCCATACGTGGCTTCTTAGGAATATCAATCAGTATAATCCTTTTGGAGAACAATCTGGCAATTTGTAAATTTTCTTTTGACAAAAGACAGTGAAAAAACAAACCTGAGGCTGGGAGAAAATATCTGTGATACCCAGATTCCCAACAAAGGGTTAATATCCCGTTAGTTAAGGAAGTTCTGTGACAAAGTGAGAAAAAGACAATTCAATATAAAAATGGCAAAGGCTGTTGATTGGAGTTTAGGCTAAGCTCCTGTAACAGACATCCAGAAATACTGTGTGTGAGTGTGTGTCCCTCGCCACACCCCACCCCCACCCCCAGGCAGGTGGAAAACTACTCTGGGTCGTCACCATCACCAGGCCC
Organism: Aselliscus stoliczkanus; assembly: GCA_033961575.1. Lineage (NCBI taxonomy): Eukaryota > Metazoa > Chordata > Mammalia > Chiroptera > Hipposideridae > Aselliscus > Aselliscus stoliczkanus. Next base: position 44,424,012 of record CM066733.1, read on the forward strand.
TGTTACCAGGAGCTGCAGGTGCCACACTTGCTATCCCAGGGAGGCCAGGGCCCAGCTGCGTCTGTAAGATGACCTTAAAGTTGCACATAGGCCCTGCTCACACCCTGCTGGCAGAACTTAGTCACAGTGCCACACCCAGCAGCAAGGAGGCTGGATGGTCCTGGAAGATGACCCCGTGTTCTATTGGGAAAGGAAGGAGAGTGACCTTCAGCAGCTGTCTGTGTCTTCCTGAAGAGAAACGCCAAACACCAGTGGCCTTCGGGAGGGGTCCAGCCGCCTGGTAATTAGGGAGGCACACTGAAGAACATGTGTGGGATGCAGGGTGATGAGATCCAGCAGAGCCCAGCCGCACAGACCCCATGGCCCAAGTCCTTCCACCATCAGGTGTGTGTCCCTGTGCAGCCCAGGCACAAGTGCAGAGGATGTGTGGACACGAGCCTCCAGCAGGGGTGTGGACTGCGGTGCACTGCTGTAGTCAGTTGCTTCTCAGCGGGGTGGGCACTTCAGCTCTAGTTCATCACAAAATGCACTAAGTCTTTCATGCTAACTGCTGTAGAGATCTGCACGTACACTTGGATAAATCCCAAAGCAATGCTAAAAAATCGAAAGCAAATTCCAAATAGCTGTGTACAGCAGGATGCCATTTATAAGAGATTTTTAATGTGCAAAAAGTGAGCTGTAGGAAAACTAGAGAGAGTGGAAATATTAATAGGAGACCTGACCAGGCAGGGTGCGCCCCGGGCTCCTGGAGGGCTGTGCGCCTGGGTGTCCAGAGCCCTCAGTGCTCTCATTTCTCCCCCACATCTGGGGAAAGTTCTGGCATTATTTCTTTGCTAATTTCTTCCCCTCAATTTTAAAATGTGTTGGTTATCTGACTTCCTGGGCTGATCTTCTAACAGCGTTCTCATTTTTCTTTCTCCTTGTCCTTTTGTTGTACTTTATACTTGTATTTTATCACCTTACCCTTCTGTTATTGTTTTCATATTTTGAATTTCCAAGAATTATTTTTTGTTCCCCAAATGTTCTTGCTACTGCTTTGGGACGTCCTGTGCTTTCAGGAAGTTATGGGCTGTCTCCTGGTTCATTGTGGAGAATCCTCCCCTCTCAGCACACTATCCCCCCCCCCCCCAACGCACAGACCCCTCCAGTGGGCTTCCTCTGGATCTGCTTCTGTGAGAGGTGGGGTACCAAAAGCACGGGGTGGGTCAGGTTGGGGGCCCCCTCCTGCCCTTCTGTGTACTGCCCAACCCCACCCCTGTTTTCAGAGATTCCTGGCACCACCCATTTTCTAGTTGGGGTTCTGCGGTGCAGCCTGCCACATCTCTCAGTGGCTCCAGGGCTACCTTACAGTTTACTTTCTTGGATTTGCTAAGTTTGCTCTTGAGTTTCCAAAATGATGCTGCTGTCTTTTCTCTTTGCCCTTGGGGAAAAAAATGTGTTTTCAATTTGCCATCTGTGATATTGTGATTTATAGTACGAAATATATATTTGGTCTTCATTCCCAGTTCCTGGCACAGAGCTCCTAAAACCTTATCACAGGAATTTCCTGTGATAAGAGCCATAAAGGTGTCTTTTGTCATGCTAATGAAGTGAATTTGGAAAGCCCCTAAGAATGGGGCCTTGTCTGCAGGGGAACCAACCAGTGATTAGAGGGTGGAACTTGCAGTCCCACCCGCTGACCTGGGGTGGGGAGAGGAGGGGGCTGGAGGTTGAATCAATCACAAATGGCCAGTGATGTAAGCAGTCGTGCCTGTGTAATGAAGCTTCCATAAAAACCCAAAAGGATGGGGGTTCAGAGATCTTCAGGTTGGTGAACACGTGGAGATGCAGGGAGAGTGGTGGGCTCAGGGAGGGCTTGGAAGCCCCTCGCCCCTTCCCCATACTTCGCCCTGTGCATCTCTTCCATCTGGCTGCTCCTGGGTTATATTCTTTATGATGACCTGGCAATCTAGTAAGTGACATGTTTCTCTGAGTTGTGTGAGCTGCTCCAGCAAATTAACTGAACCCAAAGAGGGGGCTGTGGGAACCTCTTATTTATAGCCAGTCAGTCAGAAGCACAGGTGACATCTGGACTTGGAATTGGGGTCTTGTGGGGCTGAGGCCTTAATCTGTGGGGTCTGATGCTGTCTCCAGGTAGGCAGTGTCAAAACTGAGTTATTAATAATTGTTTAGAGGTGGGGGAAAACCACACCTTAGAATTGGTGTCAGACTCAGAACATCATTAACCAGCCTTCTCTGATCATTTGCATAAAGGCATATCCTTGAATGTCCTTTTTGAGCATACTCAGCTGAAGTTTATCGAAAATCCTGTTTTGAATTTTTATCATTTCTTTAAAAAATAGTTTTGAGATGTGTACTTTCTAAACTTTGTGATTATTGGGAGGACACCCAAAGCAGCAGATGCAATGGGTAGAATGCTCAGTCCCCTCCAACACTCTTGGTGGTGGCAGCCCCTGCCACACTGCTCTAAACCTAGACTCAGGGTGGTGCTTGCTTCTGTGTTTGTGTGGTTTGCTGGGCTAAGGTCAGGCCTTCTCCTTACTAAGCTAGAGGAGTCTCTGTCAGTCAGACAGTATCATTGGGAACCTGGCGGGGCGAGGCACTGTTCTGGGAGCTGGGAGACAGCAGAGCCCTCGGCAGACCCCAGGTTCCCTTCTGTATTTGTCAGAGTTCTCTAGAGAAACAGAACCAACAGGAGTGTATATTGCACCTGTAAAGGAAGACTTACTTTAAGGACTTGGCTGACATGATTGTGGGGCTGGCAAGTCCAAAATCTGCAGGACAGGACAGCTGCCTGGAGGCTCGGCTCCAGCCTGCATCACAGCTTCAGTCGAAGGCGTCTGCTGCTGAATTTCTTCTTTTTCCAGGAGGCTTGTCTCTATTCTTCTAAGGCCTTCAACTGCTTGGATGAGGGACATCTACTTTACTCAAAGTCCACTGATTGTTGTTAATCTCATCCCCAAATCTCCGGAATACCCAGAATACTGTTTGAGCAAATATTTGTGCCCTGCATTTGAGTTGCACCTTCACACCCACCCTCAGGAAGTATATGTCAGTGAACTTGGGGGCTGCTTACCATCCTCCAGCTGTTGGGGTTCCAGAGCCCCCAACATGCCTCCATCACCGTGCTCCTCCCTGGGCTCCTGGGTCCCCCAGCTCCCTGGAGGAGGGAATGGAAGGGTGCAGAGAGGACTCTGGCCCTCGGAGAGGACAGCTGACCTCTCTGCTCACAGCTGCACCTGCATCGTGGAGCAGAGGCCGTCGGAAGTCTGAAGCAAATTCAGCTTTTCCTGCCATCTTGGAGTGTTATTCCGTTTCTGTTCACAGGATGAAACTCAGACATAGTTGGGGAAGGCACTTCTTTATCCATCCAATAAGTCAAGTGGTAGCATGTGGTTTTCTCTTTCGACTTTCCATATTGTTTTCAGTTTCTGCCTTTGTCTGTATCTGGACAGATATTTTAAAGAGAAATTGGCAAGAGATAGATAAGACCTGCTTTGTCCTCTGCTTTGTGCTTTTGCTTCCTGCTAGGAAATGATGTTAAAAACCACCTTGAAATATCTGAGCTGTTGGTCCATTTTACATATTTGTTCTTTTCCCTGAAAACTTACTGATGACCCAGAGAAGTGCTGAATCAAAGAGAAACAAAAGTCTGAATATTGTCGAGTCAGCCCCACATGTCACCGGTCCAGCCTCCCTGTGCTGAGTTCTCTCCAGTGGCTCTGTGGACGGTTGTCCTCCCACTTCCAGTGGGACTGGCACCCCTGTGTCTCAGAGCCCACGCTCTCTTTAGAAAGGCCACTGCTGTGTCACTCCTCACTGTCCTGGCCTATGTTGTCTCCAAGGACAGCCCTGCCCTGGGGCTGCTGGACTCAGCTCTCTTGACACTTCAGAGTCAGCAGCTTCAGACTTAGAAGAATGAGAATAAACACTTTCTGATTTCTGCCCCCATGTGCCGTGCTGCTTGCATTATTATTATTATATTTCCTTCTAATTCGTTGTCTTTCCTCCTGGAAGTCTGGTTCTGCTGAAAGGGCTGTGGTCACAGTGTTCAGACCGCCGTGTGGTCTGGGAGCACCTGTGCCCTCTGCTCATGACAGCCCTTCTGGATTTAAGCAGTCGCAATGCCTTTAATCCTCTTCACAAAGTGTGCTTTCTAGTCTCCAGTACGTGCAAGAAACTAAAGTAGACGTGAGAAAAAATCAGGATCTGATTCAAGATTTTGAAAGGCAAATCAGAAAAACAAATTGCAAGGAAACAAACTGCTATTCTATAAAGATTTCATATTGTGTTTAAATGCCAACTGTGTTGTATGGTTAACAAAACAGCCCTACCTGATCTTAATCAGGGAATTGGTGACCCCATCCTGCTCTTTGTGGGGAGAACAAGAGTATTGCATGCACATTTTAAGAGGAACACTGATAAAGTAAAGAATGAATAGGAAATTGAGGTGACTTGAAACTACTCCTGTGAGAGAATGAAAGGTGTTAGCTCGAGCGGAGCAGAGACGAAGGTGAGTCAGACTGCCTTGAAATAACCGAACAGCTGTCTTGCAAAATGATGAAACATTTTCATCTGGAAAGTTAAATGAGGTCCTTTAGTTGTGAGGTATTGGGAAAGAAAATTTGGCTTAATAAAAGGAACTTTTCTGACTGCACAGTGGTTGAAAACCTGTTCGTATCCAGAGTGTCATCCTGAGAGTGACTGGATTATAACGTAAATTGAAATTCCAGCTTTGCATGATGGCTGCTGTTAAACTGAGGGTTTGATTGGAGAAGTGGGATCCTGAAAATTGGAATGTGGATTTATGGGAAGATCCTGATGAGGCTGGGGACATTGGACCCCTTCGTTTTGATGAGTCTTCTCTGCTGGTGGAAGCAGCATCCCAGCCCTGTCTGAGGAGATAGCCAGTCTCTGCCAGAGGTTTCTGTATGGCTTCCCCTGAGGTATTGGCTTGAGGACTCTGCTGATTCTCCTCAGGATGGACCCCCATCACCTCTTTGCTTCTGGATGTGTTGCCAGTTGTCCTCAGGTCCCTGCAGATCCCAAAAGATGAGGCACAAAGTGTGACCCACAAGGATGTGTGCTACACTCGAAAGAACTGCATGATTTTTCCAATTTGCACAGACAGAAAGCTGGAGAATATGTATGGGGATGGATAGCAAAAGTGTCATGAAACAAATCGCAAGTTGGATCAGGCTGAATTTACTGAAATGGGCCCACTAAGTAGAGATTCTGGATTCAATGCTATAGCTGGAGGGGTTAGGAAGTTAGTTTGGCAGTTAGTTTGGTTGGCTGAGATAGGGACTGAAAGGTGGCATATGCTAGATGAAGTCTGAAATGCCAGGACTGCCTTGGTTACTCCAGAGGAAGGAGCCAGGGCTGGGGGTGATTGGAGTGGCATAGTGGACTTGTATTTGAGACCTGCTCACCCACCTGGCAGGGTCCAGAGAACATACTTTTCACCATGATGCGGGGAGCCCCACCATCTTTGAAGAGCTGTGTGCTTGCCTTCCTGTGAAGGCTGGAGATTAGTGGGAACTGCTGCCACTGAGCTGGGGTCCCTGAATGCAGTGAGGGTCATTGGATCCTGGGTCGGGGCTGAGAGGTGGCACTGAATCACCAGACACATGGGGCTGGTTACCATGATGGACTGCAGAGTCAGGCAGCCAGCAGTCTGACGCCGAGGCCTATGCCCCTGGCTAGTTAGTTGTGTGCCCCAGAAGAGTAGTAGATGACAGTCTACTCAATTCTTGATTTGTGTAAGCAGAAGAATTCAGGTCAAGTGAGCATGCATCTCACATGGGTTAAAAAAAAAACACAGTCATGGCCCCTCAATCAGTTCCCAGACTTGAACCAGTGTACAGACCCAGAACCTCTTGAATGACAGGAAGCCCTTGAGGAAGGATCCCAGTATGCTACCAAAATTGGTACTGTTAGCCTTTCCCCCAGCCTTACTCAGAGAGACCTATGTCATTTTACTGGGTGGCTATGCCCTGGGGAGAAAGAAATAGACTTTTCAGGGGCACGGGACACTGGCTCTGAACTGACACTGGCTCCCCAGTGAGAGTAGGGGCTTGTAGAGGCCAGGTGATCAATGGGGTTTTAGCTCAGGTCCATCTCACAGTGGGTCCCCCAAGCCCATCCTGTGGTGTTTTCCCTAATTCTGGAATGCATACTGGACCAGACATACTCAGCAACTGACAATCCCACAGTGGGTCCCTGGCCTGCAGAGGAAGGGCTATTCTGGTGGGAAAAGGCATGAGGACACCACTAGAACTGCCTGTCTGTAGGGAAACGGTGAACCAGAAGCAATACTGCATCCCTGGAGGGACTGCACAGATGAGTGCCATCGTCCAGGACTTGAGAGATGCGGAAGCTGTGACTCCTACCCCATCTCTGTTCAGCTCACTTGTGCAGAAAAAAGATGCATCTTGGAATACAGTGGATTATCTTCATCTTAACCAGATGCTGACTAATTGCAGTTGTTCCAGACGCATTTGATTGCTTGAGCAAATCCACCCATCCCTGGTACCTGCTATGTGACAGTTGATTCGGCAAATGCCTTTTCTCCATCCCTGTTTGTAAAGACCCTCAAAGGGAGTTAGCTTTCAGCCAGCAATACAACTTCACTGTCCCATCCCAGAATAGGGACATCATCTAGTTCACAAGGGTCTTTTTTTTTTTTATTGCTTATGTTGTTTTATTTCTTAGGATGACATTGGTTAGTAAAATTATATGTGTTTCAAGTGTACAATTCTATAATACATCATCTATATATTGCATTGTGTGTTCACCGCCCAGTATCAGCTGTTCCATCACCATATATATTTGACCCCCTTTACCTGCTTCTACCCCCTTCCTCCCCCCTTACCCTCTGGTAACCACTGAACTGTTGGTAACCACTAAATTGTTGTCTGTGTCTATGGTTTTTGCTTGCTTGTTTGTCTTGTTCCTTTTTTGCTTTCAGTTTTATATCCCACATATGAGTGAAATCATTTGGTTCTTGACTTTTTCTATCTGACTTATTTCACTTAGCATACAATTACAAGCTACATCCACGTTGTCACAGATGGCAATATTTCATCTTTTCTTACGGCTGAGTAATATTCAATTGTATATACTGGGGATGCCAAAAAAATGTATACAAATGGACACTTTGGTCAACGTTGCTCAAGCAGTAGTTCATCGTAATCAAACGTGTCTGGGGCCGGCTGAGAGGCGCGGTGGTTGAGCTCTGGCTTGGGAAGCCAGCGGCCCCGGTTCGGGTCCTACATGTGAGGGTCAGTGACACTGCCCTCAAAAAAAAAAAAAAAGTGTCTGGACACTAATGGTAACCACTTTGAGCACCTTTTGTAATTGCAGAAGTCAAACTTGACTTGTAGTCATCTATTCTTACAATTGAGTTGACAATTTTAATAGTTTTTTCCTTTCTTAAAACATGTACATTTTTTTGGCAATCATCTATCAAAGGACACTTCGGGTGTTTCCATGCCTTGGCCACCATGCATAATGCTGCAATGAACACACAGGTATACATATCTTTACAGATAAATGTTTTCAGGTTTTTGGGGTAGATTCCCAGAGGAGGGATTGCTGGGTCATATGGTAATTCTATTTGTAATTTTTTGAGGGACCTCCATACTATTTTCCATAGTGGCTCTACCAATTTATATTCCTATCAACAGTGTACGAGGGTTCCTTTTTCTCCACAGCCTCTCCAAAACTTGTTATTACTTGTCTTCTTCTAACAGGTGTGAGGTAGTATCTCAAGGTGGTTTCAATTTGCATTTCCCAAATAGCTAGTGAAGTTGAGCATTGTTTCATATATCTGTTGACCGTTTGTATGTCTTCTTGGGAGAAGTGTCTATTCAGGTCGTCTGCCCGTTTTTTAATTGGATTGTTTGTTTTTTTTGTTGTGAGCTATATGAGTTCTTTATATATTTTGGATATTAGTCACTTATTGGAGGCGTTTGCAAAAATCTTCTCCCATTCGGTTTGTTGCCTCTTTGTTTTGTTGATGGTTTCTTTTGCTGTAGAGAAGCTTTTTAGTTTCTAGTCCCATTCATTTATTATACCTTTTACTTCCCTTGCCTTTGAGGTCAAATTCATAAAATCCTCTTTGAACCCAAGGTCCATAAGTTTAGTACCTATGCTTTCTTTTTTTATTTTTTATTTTTTTATTTATATATACTTTTAATTAGCTTCAGGTGTACAACAAAGTGCAATAGTTATACTTTTTACCCCTCAAAGTGACAACCCCCCTCCCCCAATTCTTCCCTCCCACTCCTCCCCCCCCATATCATACTATCTATTACAATTCCTTTGACTCCCTTCCACCATATAATCCACATCCCGTGACTGTCTATATATTCAATTACAGTTGGCATACAATATTATACAACATCAATTTCAGGTATACAGTGCCGTGATCAAGCCTCTACTCCATCCATGAAGTGGTCTCCCTAACAAAACATGTGACCATCTGACACCCCACAAAATTTTAACAACATTCTATTCCCCGAACTGTCTTTCCTATCTCTGTGACAATACTGTAGTTACCTATTTATGCTGTCTAACCCTTTCCCCTTCTCCCTCATCCCCACCCCTCTCCCAACTAGCAACCCTGCTTTTCCTCTATATCTATGAAACTATTTCTGTTTCTTATGCTCATTCATTCAGTTTTTCAAATTCCACATATAAGTGAGATCATGTGGTATTTGTCTTTCTCTGACTGACTTATTTCACTCAACATAATAGTCTCTAGGTCCATCCATATTGTTGCAAATGGTACAATTTCATTCTTCTTTATAGCGGAGTAATACTCCATTGTATAAATGTACCACAGTTTCTTAAGCCAGTCATCTACCAATGGGTATTTCGGTTGTTTCCAAGTCTTGGCTATTGTAAATAGTGCCGCAATAAACATAGGGGTGCATATATTTTTTCGAATTAGCGTCGTGGATTCCTCTGGGTAGATTCCCAAGAGTGGAATTGCTGGGTCATACAGCAGTTCCATTTCCAGTGTTTTGAGATACCTCCATACTGATTTCCATAATGGCTGCACCAATTTGCAGCCCCACCAACAGTGCACCAGGGTTCCCTTTTCTCCACACCCTCGCCAACACTTGTTGTTTGTTGATTTGTTGATGATAGACATTCTGACTGGAGTGAGGTGGTATCTCATTGTGGTTTTTATTTGCATTTCTCTGATGATTACTGAGGTTGAACATTTTTTCATATGCCTGTTGGCCATCTGTATGTCCTCTTTACAGAAATGCCTCCTCATATCCTATGCCCATTTTTTAACTGGCTTGTTTGTTTTTTTGGTGGTGAATTGCATGAGTGTTTTATAAATTTTGTATATCAACCCCTTATCAGATATATCATTGGCAAATATCTTCTCCCATTCAGTAGGCTGCCTTTTTGTTTTATTAATGATTTCCTTCGCTGTGAAAAAACTTTTAAGTTTGATGTAATCCCATATGTTCATTTTTTTCTTTCATTTCCCTTGCCCGAGGGGATATATTGGTAAAAATATTACTCGGTAATGTCTGCAAACTTACTCCCTATATTTTCTTTTAGGAGTTTTATAGTTTCAGGTCTTACATTTAAGTCTTTAATCCATTTTGAGTTTGTTCTCATATATAGTGTAAGTAGGTGGTCTATTTTCATTTTTTTGCACGTGTCAGTCCAATTTTCCCAGCACCATTTATTAAATAGACTCTCTTTAGTCCAGTGTAAATTCTTGCTTCCATTGTCATAGATTAAATGACCGTATATAGATGGGTTTATTCCTGGGCTCTCTATTCCATTGGTCTATGTGTCTGTTTTTATGCCAGTACCATACTGTTTTGATTACTGTAGCATTGTAGTATGTTTTGATGTTAGGTAGTGTGATGCCTCCCACTTTGTTCTTATTTCTCAACATTGCTGTAGCTATTCAGGGTCTTTTGTGACTCCATATAAATTTTAGGATTCTGTGTTCTATTTCAGAGAAAAATGTCCTTGGTAGTTTGATTGGAATTGCATTGAATCTATATATTGCTTTAGGAAGTATTGACATTTTAACTATATTAATTCTTCCTATCCATGAGCATGGTATATATTTCCATTTATTTGTATCTTCTTTGATTTCTCTCTTCAGTGTCTCATAATTTTGTGAGTACAGGTCTTTTACTTCTTTAGTTAAATTGATTCCTAGATATTTTATTGTTTTTGAAGCAATTGTAAAAGGGATTGATTTCCTGATTTCTTCTTCTGATAGTTTATTATTGGTGTATAGAAATGCTACTGATTTCTGAATACTAATTTTGTATCCTGCTACCTTACCAAATTCGTGTATCAGTTCTAGCAGTTTTTTTTGTGGAGTCTTTGGGATTCTCTATATATAGTATCATGTCATCTGCATATAATGACAATTTTACTTCCTCTTTTCCAATTTGGATGCCTTTTATTTCATTTTCTTGTCTGATTGCTGAGGCTAGAACTTCCAGAACTATGTTAAATAGAAGTGGTGAAAGCGGGCAGCCTTGTCTTGTTCCTGATCTTAAGGGGAAAGCTTTCAGCCTTTCCTCATTGAGAACGATGTTTGCTGTGGGCTTATCATATATGGCCTTTATTATGCTGAGGTATGATCCCACTATTCCCACTTTGTTAAGAGTTTTTATCATAAATGGCTGCTGGATTTTGTCAAATGGTTTTTCTGCATCTATTGGTATGATCATATGATTTTTATTTTTCATTTTGTTAATGTGATGTATTATGTTAATTGATTTGCGGATATTGAACCAGCCTTGCATACCAGGAATGAATCCCACTTGATCGTGGTGTATGATCTTTTTAATGAGATGCTGAATTCGGTTTGCTAGTATTTTGTTGAGAATTTTTGCTATGTTCATTAGTGATATTGGCCTGTAGTTTTCCTTTTTTGTAATATCTTTGTATGACTTAGGAATCAGGGTGATAGTGGCTTCATAGAAAGAGTTTGGGAGCCTTCCCTCCTCCTGTATTTTTTGGAATAGTTTGAGGAGAGTAGGTACTAATTCTTTTTTGAATGTTTTGTAAAATTCACCTGTGTAGCCATCTGGTCCAGGGCTTTTGTTGGTTGGAAGAATGTTGATTACTGATTCAATTTCTTTGGCAGTAATCAGTCTGTTCAGAGTTTCTGTTTCTTTTTGGTTCAGACTTGGTAGATTGTATGCTTCTAGAAATTTATCCATTTCTTCCAGATTGTCGAATTTGTTAGCATATAGTTGCTCATAGTATTATCTTAAAATTTTCTGTATTTCTATGGTATCTGTTGTCACTTCTCCTCTTTCATTTCTGATTTTATTAATTTGGGTCCTCTCTCTCTTTTTCTTGGTTAGTCGTGCTAAGGGTTTGTCGATTTTGTTTATCTTTTCTAAAAACCAACTCTTGGTTTCATTGATCTTTTGTATTGTTTTGTTGTTTTCTATTTCATTTATTTCTGCTCTGGTCTTTATTATTTCCTTCCTTATGCTCCTGTTAGGCTTGTTTTGCTGTTTTTTTCCGAGTTCCCTTAGGTGTAGAGAGAGTCTGTTGATTTGAGATTTTTCTTCCTTCTTTAGGTAGGCCTGCACTGCTATGAACTTCCCTCTTAGGACTGCTTTTGCTGCATCCCAGAGATTTTGGGTCGTGGTGTTTTCATTTTCATTTGTCCCAAGGTATCTTTTGATTTCCTCCTTGATCTCATTTTTGACCCACTCACTGTTTAGAAGCATGTTATTTAGCTTCCATGTGTTTGTAAGCTTTCCAGATTTCTTCGTATAATTGATTTCTAGTTTCATAGCATTGTCGTCATAGAAGACACTTGATATGATTTCAATCTTCTTAAATTTGTTGAGACTTGTTTTGTGGCCTAACATGTGGTCTATCTTGGAGAATGTTCCATGGGCACTTGAGAAGAATGTATATTCTGTAGCATTGGGGTGAAATGCTCTAAAAATATCAATTAAATCCAGCTGGTCTAAAAGTGTCATTTAAGGCCACTATGTCCGTGTTGATTTTCTGTCTGGAGGATCTGTCCATTGGTGACAACGGGGTGTTGAAGTCCCCTACTATGATAGTGTTACTGTTGATGTCTGCCTTTATGTCTGTCAGAATCTGTTTTATATATTTAGGAGCTCCTATATTGGGTGCATAGATGTTTACTAGGGTTATGTCCTCTTGTTGAATTTTTCCCTTTATTATTATGTAGTGCCCTTCTTTGTCTTTTATTGTAGTCTTCATTTTAAAGTCTAATTTGTCCGAAATAAGTATTGCTACTCCAGCTTTTTTCTCATTTCCATTTGCATGAAATATTTTATTTCATCCCTTTACTTTCAGTCTATGTGTGTCTTTTGATCTGAGATGAGTCTCTTGTAGACAGCATATGCATGGGTCCTGTTTTCTTATCCACTCAGCCACTCTGTGTCTTTTGATTGGAGCATTTAGCCCATTCACATTTAAGGTAATTACTGATAGGTGTATATTTATTGCCATTTTGTTATTTTTGTTTCTTGTCTTCCTGGGTTAGCTGGTTTTCCACTTTCTTCTGTTTAAAAAGCCCTTTTAACATTTCCTGCAATGCTGGCTTGGTGGTTATGAACTCCTGAAGCTTATTCTTTTCTGAGAAGCTCTTTACCTCTCCTTCAATTTTAAGTGATAGCCATGCTGGGTAGAGCAATCTTGGTTGTAGACCTTTATTTTGTGTCACTTTGAATACCTCTTGCCATTCCCTTCTGGCCTGCAGAGTTTCTGAAGAAAAGTCAGCTGTTAGTCTTATAGGAGTTCCTCTGTATGTAACCTGCTGTCTTTCTCTTGCTGCCTTTAGGATTCTGTCTGTCTGTAACCTTTGCCATTTTTACTATGATGTGTCTTGGTGTGGGCCTGTTTGTATTCAGCCTGTTAGGAACTCTCTGTATGTCCTGAGCTTGTATGTCGATTTCCTTCACCATGGTAGGGAAGTTTTCAGTCATTATTTCTTTAAATACATTCTCAATCCCTTGCTTCTTCTCTTCTCCTTCTGGTATTCCTATGACGCGAAGATTGCTGCGTTTCATGTTATCCCAGAGGTCTCTTAAACTATTTTCATTCTTTTTTATTCTTTTTTCTTTTTGTTGTTCCAGGTGGGTGATTTCTGCTGTTTTGTCTTCTAATTCACTGATCCACTCCTCTGCTTCATCTACTCTACTGGTGATTCCTTCGAGTGTGTTCTTCATTTCAGTTATTGTATTCTTTAGTTCTAACAGGTTGTTTTTTATGGTTTCCCTATCTTGCTTTATGTCCTCGCTAAGTTCCTTAAACATTCTTATCATCAGTGTTCTAAACTCTGTCTCTGAAAGTTTGGATACCTCTGTTTCATTTAGTTCCATTTCTAGAGTTTTCTTCTGATCTTTTACTTGGGACATGTTTCTTTGTTTTTTCATTCTGGCTGTCATTCTGTGAATGTTTCGATGTATTAGATAGATCACCTAGAAAGAAGAGAAAAGAAAAAAGAAAAAAAAAAAAGGAAAGAAAGAAAAAAAAAAAGGAAAGAGGTGGGGGGGCTCTTTGTCCTCTTTAATCTGCAGACCACTTTCTCAGGGTTGCAGTGAACTTTCCACAATTAGCTGCTGTGTGCTTTGGAATCGTGCTCACTCCCAAAAAAAAAAAAAAAAAATCTTCACAGATTGTTGCAGGTTGTCTGCTACTGAGTCTAAGTGAACAGAGTGATGCAGCTGGAGAACACCTGCCCTGCGTTTCCCTGGCAATGCAGCTGAAGCAGGGCGGAGGGTGGGGATCCAAGGCGGCTTACGCACTCCTGCGTCTCAGTGAGCGGCTTGATGGAGCCAGAGGGCACCCACCCGGTGTTCCCCTGGAAACGCAGCACAAGCAGGGCGGAGGGTGGGGACCCAAGGTGGCTCAGGCATGTTTCAGTGAGCAATCTGATGCAGCCGGAGGCCACCTGCCCGGTGTTTCTTTGGAAACGCAGCACAAGCAGGGTGGAGTGTGGGGACCCAAGGCCGCTCGCGCACTCCTGTGTCTCAGTGAGCAGCCTGATGTAGCCGGAAGGCACCCTCCAGGCGTTTCCCTGGCAACGCAACACAAGTAGGGCGGAAGGTGGGAATCTAAGGCCGCATGCGCACGCACGCACGCACTCACTCCTGCGCCAAGTTCACCAGACCAAAGGGATCCCGGCTCTGACCCTCCGTGGGAGGGCCCAACCCTGAAAAAATGGCGGCCTCCTGTACGCCGCTCAGGTGCAAGCTCCGCACCAGTGGGACAGCAATCCCAAAACCTCCAACTTCTGCACCAAAGGTGCTCAGTTCAGTCCCTCCCGACAGGCTTCTGGGCCCGGCTCATGCAGCCACTCCCTCCGACAAGAACCGGGTGAGTGCTCGCCAGCGAGCGAACCCGTGCGCCGGCCCCACTAGTTCTCCAGCTGCCCCCAGCCTCACCGAGTCGAGCAAAGAGAGTCCTCACTAATTTCTACTGCCCACTATCGTGGAATTCCTCTTCCTGGCAAAGCAACTCTGGGCTAGTGAGCTCGGTGTGGGGCCGGAGGGTCTCTCCCCCAATTGGAGAAGCCTCCCCACACAGCTGGGGCATCTCTCACGGGGCTCGCCCTCTCTCATCAGCGCCCCTCCTACCAGACTTGACGTGGCCTCCTCTTTAGGTCCTTCATTTAGAGGTTCTGTTCATCTAATGTTCAGGGGACTCCCGAGGTTAAATGTTGCATAAATTATTTGTAATTTTGATGTGATCCTGGGAGGCAGTTCAGAGAGCGTCCATCTATTCCGCCATCTTACCGGAACTGCCCCTATGCTTTCTTTTATGCAATTCATTGTTTCAGGTCTTAATTAGGTCTGATCCATTTTGAGTTAATTTTGTGACAGATAGCAGTCTAGTTTCATTCTTCTGCACGTGGCTTTCCAATTCTCCCAGCACCGTTTATTGAAGAGGCTGTCTTTTCTCCATTGTATGTTTCTGGCTCCTTTATCGAAAATTTTATGCCCATACACAGGTCTGACAATTAAGTTTGCAAACTTGTTGCAATGATTGTTGCTAACCTTTTTTGATATCAGAGGGATTATTCATGAATTTGTACCCACTGGACAAACAGTTAACCAAGTTTACTGTTTGGAAGTGCTGAAAAGGCTGCATGAAAAAGTTAGATGACCTGAACTGTTTGCCAGTGATTCATGGCTCTTGCATCATGACAATGCACAAGCTCCCATGGCACTGTCGGTGAGGGAGTTTTTAGCCAGTAAACAAATAACTGTATTGGAACACTCTCTCTACTCACCTGATCTGGCCCCCAATAACTTCTTTCTTTACCCGAAGATAAAGGAAATATTGATAAAGGAAATATTGAAATATTTGATAACATTCAGGATATCAAGGGTAATATGATGACAGCTCTGATGGCCAGTCCAGAAAAAGAGTTTCAAAGTTGCTTTGAAGGATGGACTAGGTGCTGGCACTGGTGCATAGCTTCCCAAGGGGAGTACTTCGAAGGTGATCATAGTGATATTCAGCCATGAGGTATGTAGCACTTTTTCTAGGATGAGTTCATGAACTTAGTTGTTTGACCTCGTATATTTGGGTTAGTTTCTGGGCTCTCAGTTTTGTTCCATTGGTCTGCCAATACCATGCTGGTTTTTTGTTTGTTTGTTTGTTTGTTTTTTTAATACCATGCTGTTTTGATTATTGTCACTTGGTAGTAGAAATTGGAGTCAGGGAATGTGTTACCTCCAGCCTTGTTCTTTTCTTGTCAGGATTATTTTGGCTATTCGGAGTCTTGTGATTCCATACAAATCTGATGAATTTTGTTCTATTTCTTTAAAACATGTCATTGGAATTTTGATGGGGGTTAGTTCCCAGGCACCTTGATCACCATTCCCTTTCATGTGACAGCACACTTTTCCATTGCATTGATGATATTTTGCTAACTGGACCTAGAGAGTATGAAGTAGTAACTATTCTAGACTTATTGGCAAGACATTTGCATGTCAGAGAGTGGGAAGTAAATCTAACAAAATTCAGGGCCTTCCTGAACCTCAGTGAAATTTCTAGGGGTCCAGTGGTGTGGGCCTGGTTGAAGTGAAGGATAAGTGGTTGTGTTTGGCCCCTCCTACAATTGCAAAGGAGGCACAATGCCTGGTGGCCTCTGTGGACTTCGGAGTCAACATATTCCTTATTTGGCTGTGTTACTCTGGCCTGCGTGACTCCAGAGCCGCTGGTTTTCATTGGGTGCAGAACAGGAGAAGGTTCTGGAGCAGCTTCAGGCTCCCATGCGAGTTGCTCCACCCTGGGCTTTGGGATCCGGTAGACCTATTGGTGTGGGAGCTCAGTGGCAGTCAGGGATACTGTTTGGAGCCTTTGGCAGACCTTTAGGGAATTGGGATTTTGCAGCAGCCTTCCATCCTCTGTGGATAACTACTTTCCTTTTGAGAAACAGCTCTTGGTCAACTGAACACTAAACTTTGGGCCACTAAGTTATCATGCGACCTAAGTTGTCCATCATGAAGTGGGTGTTCTCTGACCTACCAAGCCATGAAGTGTGGCACACACAGCAACACCCCATCATCAGATGGATGGGGGAAATAGGAGATGGGGCATAAGCAGCCCCTGAGTGGGTCCCACTCCTGTTACATTGCCTTCTCTCTTCTAGCTGCAACTATGGTGCATTTCCTAAGTGGGGAACTGCCCTACGGTGAGTTGACTGAGAAGGGAAAACAGGGGCCTGGTTTACAGATGGTTTCATGCAATATGCAGGTACCACCTGGAAGTGAATAGCTGCAGCACAACCGGCCATTTCTGGGACAGCCCAGAGGACAGTAGTGAAAGCAAATCCTCCCAGTGGGCAGACTTCAAGAAGTGCAGCTGGTGACTCCTGTGTGCTGGGAAGGGCAGTCTTTCTACCCCCACTCAGCTTCATAAGAGTGGGCCTTGGAGCTGGAGCACTTGCTCACCAGGAGAGAAGCGTGTATTCCTTGTTGTGTTTAGTCACGGGAGTTTCTCTTGCATTATCTGTCTGCATTCAGCCAGTGAATTGACAGATTTCCTTAAATATCTGGCTCCCATGAAGGGAAAAAAGAAATAGGTCCTATTACTTTCAGTTCCCTCCTGGTGGGGACGCCGCTTCAGCTCATCATGGTGGTTAAACAGCAGCCAGTTGGCCTCTCCGCAATCAAATGCAGCAATCAGCCATCAGAACTCACACATATTTTTGGACGACAGGTCTTTCTTGCCCACCCTGGCTCCAGCAGGCTGCACCTAGGAACACCTGCTATCTGTAGATTGGGGTGTGTGTGTGTGTGTGTGTGTGTGTGTGTGTGTGTGTGTGTGTGTGTGTGTGTGTAGGATCGTAACTGCTACTGCTGGGAAGCAGAAATCGATGGACATCTACTCGCCTCTCCATCAGACTCTCCCCTGGATGCTGCAAATGTTTTCCTGGGCCCAGGGTTCAAAATAGTTGCTTCAGACCATTTCTGCCAGTTCAGTCATTTTGCCAGAGTGACAGATTCCTGTAGCTTTCTATACTGCCATCTTCCTTGCTATTGCTTCCTAGATGACTTTTATAAATAGACCATTTCGTTCTTGGGCAGATTTCACAGATTCTTGCTGCTTTTCTGTACTAAGCAGTTTTCAAGATGATGAGTTTGTTTCCTATCCTCAAAAGATGTTTAATTATTATTTTTAATATCTTTATGAATGCATGGATTTTAACATATATGATAGGTTTTGATCCATTGCACTTAGTATCTTTTTTTTTTAAGTATGTATTTTATTTTATTTTATTTATTTTATTTTTTTGAGGGCAGTGTCTCTGGCCCTCATATGTGGGATCCAAACCGGGGCCGCTAACTTCCCAAACCAGCGCTTAACAACCATACCACTTGTCCTGCCCTAGTATCCTTTTGAAACTTCAACTTTCCTATCTTTGAGCATGTGATATTTGTAATCCACTAATTTAGTGGAGAGCAGTGTCTAGATTGTAAACCTCAAATTCTGGGGCCGGCCAAATGGCGCGGTGGTTAAGCGCTGACCTGGGAAGCCAGTGGCCCCGGTTAGGGTCCCACATATGAGGGCCAGTGACACTGCTCTCAAAAAATTAGCTAACACTTCTGGAATGTAAGCTAAAAAAAAAAAAAAATGTAATATGGGTTCCTGGATAGCTCATAAATATGACTCTGTTATGGGAATGTTTTGCAAACAACTTCCAGGCAAAGCCCACATAACAGGGTGGGGTAGTGGGGGTGGCGGAAGGCCAAGGTCACTGGAGAAAGTCTCATCAGTGTGGTCGGCTTCCAAGGGTTGACAGCTGCCTTTTGGGAGGGAGGTAAGAGCCTTGGTTCCCTGATGGACATTCATCAGCCATGCAGTTCTGCAACGAACTTTTTTTTTTTTTTTTTTTTTTGAGGGCAGTGTGACTGGCCCTCATATGTGGGACCCGAACCGGCGCCACTCGACTGGCCCTGCAACGAACTCTTTATTTACCACTTCCTCACACTGTGGTAAAATAAGGACTACATAGTGACTTTTTAAAAAACAAAATTTATTGAGCCGGCCGAGTGGCACAGTGGCTAAGCGCTGGCTTCAGAAGCCAGCTGCCCCGGTTCGGGTCCCACATATGAGGGCCAGTGACACTGCCCTCAAAAAAAGAAAAAAAATCAGTAAAAAACAAAATTTATTTACATATATTAAAATTGTGGGATTATGTGCTTCCTGTTTTTTGATGTTACATATCTCTTTAAATGAAAAGAGGACAAGTTGGTAACCCAGTGTGACCTCAGGAGTTTGCAGGAATCTTCTTGCTGAAGTGATTGGTCTGGTTGTGTTTTCATTGAGTAGTATGTCTCCGTCTTTGTATTTTGGAAAAACCTTTATTTCACTGGCAATCCTCACCATTGAGCCAAATGCAGCTCCACATTTTGAAGATTTTTTCCATTGTCTTCTTTGCCTGTATTATTGTTAATGAGAAGTTGTTCCTTTGTGGCTAATACTCTTTTCTCCCTACCCTAGATATTCTGATGTTTTACTCTGATGTGTCTGTGTTGGTTTTCCCAACAGCTTTCAAATTTACATACCATAGAATTCACTTATTGTACGAGAGCAATTCAGTGTTTTGTTTTTTTTTTGTAGATTTATAGAGATACAAACATCATTACATTCCAGTTTTAAGGCAGGCCCAGAAGGTGGCCGTAGGCCCTTGTGCAGTAACTCTGTTGTGGTCCTAGCCCAAGGTCACCTTTCCTCTACTCTGTCTATCAGCTCCAGTCATCACTAATCTACTCTTTCTGTATAGATTCGTCTTTTCTGGAGAGTTAATATAAGTCTGGCTTCCTTCACTTAACATCACGTTTTTGAGGTTCATCTCTGCTGTAGGATATATGAAAAGTACTTTGTTAGCTTTTTATTTCTGAGTAATATTCTGTTGAATCACATTCTGTTTATCCATTGACCAGTTCTTGATGGACTTGGGCTGTTTCTATTCTGTGGCTATGTTAAAATTGTTTGTATGGACATGTTTTGATTTCTCTTGCAAGGGAAATGGCTGGATCTCTCTGACATTTTTTTTTTATTAGTTTCAGGTGTACAACACAATGCAATAGTATACTCTTTACCCCCCAAAGTGACAACCCCCTTCCCCCAGTTTGCCACCCCACTCCCCCCCGTATCATACATATCTATCACAACTCCCCTGACTCCCCTCCACAGTATACTCCACATCCCGTGACCATCCACATATTCAGTTACAGTTGGCATACAATACTATACAACATCAACTTCAGGTGTACAGTGCAGTGATCAAGCCTCTACTCCATCCATGACGTGGTCTCCCTAACAAGACATGTGACTATCTGACACGCCACAAAATTTTTACAACATTATTATGTTCCCTGAACTGTGTTTCATATCCCTGTGGCAATATTGTAGTTGTCTATTTATGCTGTCTAATCCCTTCCCCTTCCCCCCTATTCCCACCCCCCTCCCAACTAGCAACCCTCAGTTTTTCCTCTACATCTACGAGTCTGTTTACTTTGATCGTTCACTCAGCTCTTCAGACTCTACACACAAGTGAGATCACATGGTACCTGTCCTTCTCCGACTGACTTATTTCACGCAACATAATAGTCTCTTCACAACATCATCAATTACATTCCCAGAACTGCCCCCGTATCCCTGCAGCAACACTGTAGTCCCACCTACACTGTCCAAAACCTTCCCCCTCTCCCTCTTCCCCACTCCCTCCCAGCCAGCAACCATCAGTTTTTCCTTTATATCTGCTTGATATTACTTCAATCTTCTTACATTTACTGAGACTTGTTTTGTGGCCTAACGTGGTCTATCTTGGAAAATGTCCCATGTGTACTTGAGAAGAATGTATATTCTGCTTTTTCAGGGTGAAATGCTCTAAAAATATCAACAAAGTCCAGCTGGTCTAAAGTATCATTTAAGGCTCCTCTTTCTGTATTGATTTTCTGTCTAAAGGGTCTGTCCATTGGTGACAATGGTGTTGAAGTCCCCTACTATGATAGTGTTACTGTTGATCTCTGTCTTTATGTCTGTCAAAATCTGTTATATGTAATTAGGAGTTCCTATGTTGGGTGCATAGATGTTTATTAGGGTTATAGTGCCCTTCTTTGTCTTCTATTGTAATCATTTTAAAGTCTATTTTGTCCAAAATAAGTATTGGTACTGCAGCTTTTTTCTTTCTGATTTCCATTTGCGTGAAATATCTTATTCTATCTGTAAACAGCATATACATGTGTCCTATTTTCTTATCCACTCAGCCACTCTCTGTCTTTTGATTGAAGCATTTAGCCCATTCACATTTAAAATGATTATTGATAGGTGCGTATGTATTGCCATTTTGTTATTTGTATTCCTGGTCTTCCTGGGTTAGGTTGTTTACCCCTTTCTTTTGTTTAAAAAAGCCCTTTTAACATTTCATGCAATGCTGGCTTGGTGGTAATGAATTCCTTAAGCTTATTCTTTTCTGAGAAGCTCTTTATTTCTCCTTCAATTTTAGGTGATAGCTGTGCTGGGTAGAGCAATCTTGGTTGTAGGCCTTTATTCTGCATCACTTTGAATATCTCCTGCCACTCCCTTCTGGCCTGCAGAGTTTCTGTAGACAAGTCAGCTGTTAGTCTAACAGGAGTTCCTTTGTATGTAACCTGCTGTCTTTCTCTTGCAGCCTCTAGGATTCTGTCTCTGTCTTTAACCTTTGCCATTTTAACTATGATGTGTCTTGGTGTGGACCTGTTTGGGTTCAGCTTGTTTGGAACCCTCTGCACTTCCTGGGCATGTATGTTGATTTCCTTCACCAGGGTAGGGAAGTTTTCAGTCATTATTTTTTCAAATACATTTCAACCCCTTGCTTCTTCTCTTCTCCTTCTGGTATCCCTATGATTTGAAGGTTGTTACATTTCACCTTGTCCAATAGGGCTCTTAAACTATTTTCATTGTTTTTTATTCTTTGTCTTTTTGTTGTGCCAACTGGGTGATTTCTGCTGTTTTTATCTCCCAAATCGCTGATCCGCTCGTCTGCTACTTCTACTCTACTGGTGATTCCTTCGAGTGTGTTCTTCATTTCAGTTATTGTATTCTTTAGTTCTAACAGGTTGTTTTTTATAGTTACCCTATCCTTCTTTATGTCCTCGCTAAGTTCCTTAAACATTCTTATCATCAGTGTTCTAAACTGTGTCTCTGAAAGGTTGGATCCCTCTGTTTCATTTGGTTCCATTTCTGGAGGTTTCTTCTGATCTTTTACTTGTGACATGTTTCTTTGTTTCCCCATTCTGGCTGTCGCTCTGGGATTGCTTTGATGTATTAGATAGATCACTAGGAGAGCCCTGGCTGGATCACACAGGCACACAGCTCACGGCCCAACACTCCCAGGAAAACTCCCAGTCTCAGCCTGTCCCAGTCAGCCGCTCGCAGATCAGGTCTAGCAGCCCGACAACCAATCACCAGACTGGCAACTCCGCAAGCGCAGTGTGGAGAGTGGGGACCTGAGGCGGCTTGGGCACTCCCAGCGTCTTAATGAGCAGCCTGTTGGAGCCGGAGCACGCCCACCAGGCGTTTCCCTGGCAATGCAGCACAAGTGGTGCAGAGGGTGGGGATCCGAGGCGGCTCGCGCACTCCTGGGTCTCAGTGAGCAGCCTGTTGGAGCCGGAGGGCACCCTCCCGGTGTTTCCCTGGCAACGCAGTATAAGCCGGGTTGAGGGTGGAGTTCCAAGGCCACGTGGGCGCACGCACGCATGCACACACGCACACATGCACTTCTGCCCCAATTCCACCAGACCAATGAGGTCTTGGACCTGATCCTTCATGGGAGGACCCAAGCCTGACAAAATGGCGCCCTCCCTACACCAGTCGCATGCAGGCTCCACACCACAGCAACAACAGTCCAAAAACCTCCAGCCTTTGCACCAAAGGTGCTCAGTTCAGTCCTTTCCCGCAGGCTCCCGGGTGTGGCTCACACAGCCACTCCCTCCACCAGTAGCCACGTAAGTGCTCACCGGCGAGCAAGCCTGTGCGCCAGCCCCACTGATTCTCTAGCTGCTCTTAGCCTCACCAAGCTGAGCAAAGAGAGTCTCACTAATTTACTGCCAGCTATCTTAGAACTCCTCTTCCCGGCAAAGGAACTCTGGGCTGGTGAGCTTGATGTGCGGCCGGAGGGTCTCTCCCCCAACCGGAGAGGCCTCCCCACAGCTGGGGCCTCCCTCACGGGATTCGCCCTCTCTCATCTCCGCCCGTCATACCAGACCCGACACAGCCTCCTCTTAAAGTTCTTCATTTAGTGGTTCTGTTCCTCCAGTGTTCCGGGGACCTCCAGGGTTGAATGCTGTATAATTTGCTTGTAATTTTGGTGTGATCCTGGGAGGCGGTTAGCACAGCGTCTGTCTATTGTGCCATTTTACCGGAAGTCTCTCTGACATTTTAAAAAACCGACAAACTTTTCCAAAGTGGCTGCACCATTTTCCATCCCTGCCAGTAAATGTGCAAGGTTTTCAGTTTCTCCACATCCTCACCAACATTGTTATGTATCCTTTTCATTGTAAACACCTTTGTAGGTGTGAAGTGGCACCTCATTGTGGTGCTGATGTTCATTTTCCTAATGATAATGAGTATCTTTTCATGTGCTTTATATCCATATGTATATTTTGTTTTCAAATCCTTCGACCATTTTTTATGTAGTTATTTGACTTTTTTATGGAGTTGTAAGAGTTCTTTATATATTCTAGGTTCAAGTCTCTTTATAGGATTTTCAGATATTTTCTCCCAATCTGTGGGTTGTCACTGTACTTATCCATGGTGTTTTAATATATAAAAGATTTTAATTTTGATGGAATCTGGTGTATCTAACTTTTCTTTTGTCACTGCCTTTTAATGTGATATCTAATAATCCATTGCCTAATGCAAGGTTACAAGGATTTACTCTTGTGCTTTTTTCTAAGAATTTTATAGTTCAGCTCTGGTATTTAGGTCTGTGACCCATTTTGAGTTCATTTTTTGAATGACCTGAAAAATGGATCCAGCCTTTTGGCATGTGGATATCCAGTTATCTCAGCAACAGTTGTTGAAAAGACTTGTTTCCCCATTGAACTGTCTTGTCATCCTTGTTGAAAATCAGTTGATTGTAAATGTAAAGGTTTGTTTTTGAACTCTGAATTAGATATCATTGATCCATATGTGTAACCTCAGGCCAGCAGCACACCATCTTCATTTCTGTAGCTTTATAGTAAGTTGTGGCATCAGGCAGTATGAGTCCACCAGCTTTGTGCTTCTTTTTCAAGATTGTTTTGGCTATTCTGGGTCCCTTGCATTTACATATGAATTTTAGGATCAACTAGCCAACTTATGTACAAAACCCAGATGGGATTTTCATAAAAATTGGGTTGAATCTGTGCATCATTTTGGGAAAGTTTTGATGTCTTAACAATGTAATTATTCATTTTTTTTTAAACATTTTATTGGGAAATCAGGGAAGGAGAACAGACAAGTTGCTGTCATTTTGTTCTTCAGTCTAGTTGCAGAGGACGTTGCTTCACTGGCCCATGTTGGTATCATCTTTGCACTCTTTCTGGATGCGGTAGATCAATCGCCGGCCTCTGGATGGTCGCTCACCACAGCTATTGGCAGCTCACGCTGGCTGCCGGCGGCTCATGCTGGCTGCCGGCCACTCACTGTAGCCTATGGCATCCCACTGCAGGAGGGGCTGCAGCCTACACCATTGCCAGGGCTCGCACAGCCGCTGTAGAAGGCAGTGTCACTGGCCCTCATATGTGGGATCCGAACCGGGGCCACGGGCATCCCAAAAGTAGCTCTTAACCACTGTGCCACTCCGCCCGCCCAACAATGTAATTATTGATGGGACATAAATATAATGACTTAAATCGGCTGTTTTATTTGTATGTTGTGTGTTTCCTTTGTTGTTCATTTCTGGGATTTTCTTTCCTGCTTTCATGTGGATTACTTGAATATTTTAGAATCCCATTATGATTTATCTATAGTATTTTGAATACATCTCTTTATATAGATTCTTCATTGGTCACTCTAGATACCACATTATACATACTTGTCACATACATTTCCTTTTCATATGTTGAAAAAGTCATCAGTGTTATAATTTTTACTTCAGCCACCATCCATATTTTAGCAAGCTCAAGAGAGTAAGTCAAGTCTCTTTTATTTCCTTATATTTTTACCCTTTCCATTTTCTTACCCTCCTTCCCGATGTTCCATGATTCCTGGATTTATCAGTTGCTGTCTGATTCAACAACTTCTTTGAGCCATTCTTTTAGGGCAGAGCTGTTGGCAGAAAATTCTCTGTAGTTTTCCTTCTCCTGAGAATAACTTGATTTCTTCATTCCTGAAGGATAGTTTCACTGGATATAGAATTTTGAATTGATGTGGTTTTTTTTCAGTACTGAAAAATGTTAATAGCACTTTCTTCTAGCCTCCATGGTTTCTGATGAAAAACCCACTAGACTTTAAGGCATTTTTCTCCTATAGGTGAGGTGTCCTATCTTTCTTGTTGCTGTCAAGATTTTTTGTTTATCTATGTAATGTATCTTAATATTGATTTATTTGTGTTTACCCTATTTGGGGTCAATTCAGTTTTTAGAATCTATAGGTTTATGTATTTTTGCCAAATTTGGGGAATTGTCAGCTGTGATTTCTTCAAACATTTTTGCAGCCGCATATTCTTTTTCTTCTTCTGTCATGCCAGTGATATGAAAAATCTTTTGTTTAGTCCCTCACCCCCAAGCTCTCTTCTCTGTCTTTTTTTTTTTTTTTAAGTATGTTCTCTCTATTTTTCAGATTGGGTAATTTCTATTCTTTGATCTTTAATTTCACTAATTCTTTTCTCAGACATCTCATGTTGCAATTTTCCTCATGTAGTCAGTTATTTTTTTTTTTAAAGATTTTATTGGGGAATTAGGGAAGGGGAACAGTGCTGGGGAATCGAGGAAGGGGAACAGACAAGTTGCCGTCCTTTAGCTATGGAGGACATTGCTTCACTGGCCCATGTTGGTATTGTGATCATTGCGCTCTTCCTGGGTGAGGCAGTCGGTCACCGGCCATTGGATGGCCGCTTATGGTGGCTCACAGCAGCTCATGCCGGCTGCAGGCTACCGGCCACTCATGGTAGCTCAAGGCAGCCCACTGCAGCCCCATTGCAGCCTACGTCGTCCCCAGTGACTCAACGGCAGTTCAGCTCCAGGTCGAGCTGTTGTTCACCATCTTAGCTGTAGAGGGCGTAGTGTCACTGCCCCATGTGGGATTCCAACCAGCAGCCCTGCTGCTCTGAGCTCGTGCTTCCAAGCCAACTCTTAATCAATGAAACACTTGGCCGGCCCGTTGTGTGTTTTTTTTGTTGTTGTTGTTTTTTTTGAGGGCAGTGTCACTGGCCCTTATATGTGGGATCTGAACCGGGGCCGCTGGCTTCCCAAGCCAGCACTTAACCACTGCACCACTCGGCTGGCCCTTGTGTGTTTTTTTTTTTTAATCAGTTATTATATTTCTGAGTTCTTGAATTTCCATCCATATGATACTTTCTGTGTCTTTTATTTCTTTGCTGAAACTTTCTGGGGTTTTTTCTGTTTTTTTCATTTGTTTCAAATATGTTCATAATTGCCTGTTGAAGACTTTTTATGATATCTGTGTTAAAATTATTGTCACGTAATTCCATCAGTTTCATTTGGTTTGTGCATCTGATGTTTGTTCTTTTTTATTCAAGTTGTGATTTTCCTGTTTCTTGGTAGGGTGAATGATTTTCATTGAATTCTAGACATTTTGAGTATTGTGTCATGAGACTCTGGGTCTCATTTTCTGTTTTAGCAGACCTCCACTGACTGGTGCCACTGGGAGTAGAAGCTGCTTCAAGTCCAGGTTCCCCACTTGGCCCTTCTCCATTTATGCTTTGGAATGGGAAGAGATACGTGTTGCAGCTGGAGAGGAATTTCAGGCTTCCCCATGGCCACTGCTAACACCATCTGAGCTAGGAGAATGAATGCTGTCTTGTTACCATCTCCTGTCCTCTCTGGACCCTGTAAGTTTCCCTAGTTACTGCTGGACTCCTCGCGTGGCATTTTCTGACCACCCCAGCTAGCGGGGAGGACTCATTGTAGCTTGGTGAGGATGACTTCTAGGCTTCTCATGTGGCCTTCCCTGCCACTGCTCCAGTCATGGGAGAAGACCTTTCAATGCAGCTGGGTCAGGGTGGATGTCCTGGCTTCTTATGTGGCCTTCTCTGCCACTGCTTCAGTTAGGGGGAGTACCCCTCAGGGCACCCACATGGTGCTGGACCTCTAAGCTCCTCTCATGGCCTTTTCTGAGACTACCCCATTAGGGGAAGGACCACTCAGAGCAGCTAGGTGAGGGCAGATGTCTGGGCTCCACACTTGAGGTTTCCTAATGAGTGTGGGAGTGGGCTGCACTGTTTTTAGGGAAATTTGACTGGTGTAGAGCAAATATTGTCTAAAGTTCTCTGTCGTGGTAAGCTGCTTCTTTTCTGCAACTTGGAGTGGAGAAAACAGGCTCCTTTTATTTATTTATTGTATCTACACCAGTGGTTATGCAGGTTCTGGCTTCTTTAGCACTCAATCCGGGATATATTAAATAAGAAGAAAATGCACTTCAAATTCTCTAAGTCGTGAGTTACCTAGCTAGTCTAACTTTTTCTCTGTACTCTTCATAGTCTTGTTTTTGTTTCATTTATAATGTCCAGGGTTATAAAGCCATAGTTTGTGGAGAGAATAGGGAGAAATGCATCTGCTCTCTCTTGTCCTGGAACCAGAAGCGCTACGGTGGATCTTTGCACCTTGGTCTTGCATCTGGCTGCCTTGCTGAACCTGTTTATTAGTTTTAGTGGCTTCTCTGTGGATCTGAGGATTTTCTGTCTATAGAGTCATGTCTTCTGTGAGTAAAGACTGTTTTACTTTTGGCTTCTGATCTTCATGCCTTTTATTTTTCTTGTCTAAATGAACTGGCTAGAATCTGCATAGTCTTGGCTAGAAGTGGTGAGAGTGAACATCCTTTACATGGTCTCAGTCTTAGAGGAGAAGACTTTCAGATTTCACTAAGTTTGATGGTAGCTGTAGGTTTTTGGTATATGACTTTTATCAGGTTGAGGAAGTTCCCTTCTATTTCTAGTTTGTTTAGTGTTTTTATCAAGAATGAACATTGAGTTTTATCAAATGTATTTTCACCATCTGTTGAGACGGTCATGTTTTTTTTGTCTTTGAGTCTCTTAATGTGTAATACATTAATTGATTTTCAGATATTAAACCAACCTTTCATTTTTGAGATAAATCCCACTTGGCAATATGGCGTGTAATCTCTTTTGGGTTTGGTTTGCTAATTTTGTTGGCAATAGTGTGTCTGTAATGATGAGGTATATTGGTCTGTAGTTTTCGTTTTGAAATGTCCTTGTCTACTTTTGGTTTTATGTAATTCTCGCCCTTATGGTCTGGAGGGATTTATGAAGGATTGATATTATTTCTTTAAATATTTAAGAGAATTTACCAGTGAAGCCAACTGGGCTTGAGCTTTTCTTTGTGTGGATTTTTTTTTTCTTTTTCTTTTTTAAGGAGGGCACAGCTCAAAGTGGCTCATGCAGAGATCCAATCAGCAACCTTATTGTTCAGAATACTCACTCGAATCAACTGAGCCACCCCGCTGCCCCTTTTTTTTTCCTTTTTTTTCTTTTTCTTTTTCTCTATGTGGAATATTTTTCATGATCAGTTTATTTCTTTATTTGAATAGGTATATTCAGATACTCCTTTTCTTTGAGTCAGTTTAGTAGTTTGTGTTGTTATACAAATTTTTCCATTCTTTTAAAATTTTGTAATGTTTTGGCATAAAGATATTTGTGATTTCCTTTATAACCCTTCTAATTTATGGAAGGTCAGTACTAATGTTCCACTTTCATTCCTGATTGTAGTAATTTGTGTATTTTTTTTCCCTTTGTTAGTCTAACTTAAAAGTTTGTCAATTTTGTTGATATTTTCAAATAAGTAACTTTTGGTTTCATTGATTTTTTTTCTTTTGTGTTTATCTTTTCCATTTCATTAATTTCCTTCCATCTTTATTTCGTTCTATTTTCTTGTTTTTTGTTGTTGTTGTTTTTTTTTTAATTTGGAGGGTTGAGGGAGGGGGAGCAGTGTTGGGGAATTGGGGAAGGGGACCAGCCAAGTTGTTCTCGAATCTTAGTTATGGAGGACGCCAGTCACCATCTGGCTGTCCATCGGCAGCTCGCGACCTCTAAGCTCAAGGTGCTGTGTTACAATATTATTTGCGAGCGGGCGTAGCCACCATCCCATGCGGGAGTTAAACAGACAGCCTTATTGTTAAGAGCACATGCTCTAGCCACTGAGCCATCTGGGTGGCAGCTCAGCTCAAGGTGCTGAGTTCAGTCTTAGTTGTGGGTGGGCATAGCTCATCATTGAACAGGCAGTCTTGTTGTTAGGAGCATGTGCTCTCACCATCTGAGCCACCCTGCTACCTGTTGGCAGCTCAGCGGCAGCTCAACTCGAGCACAGTATCACTGGCTCATGTGGAAATTGAACCAGCGCCCCTGTTGCTCAGAGCTTGCACTCTTAAGCTAACTCAACCAACTGAGCCACTCGGCTTGCCCTATTTTCTTGTTTCGTAATGTGGAAGCTTATGTTTCTGATTTGAGATCTTTTAGAGTACAGGCATTTATAGTTATAAATTTCCCTCTAATTACTGCTATAGCTGCATCCCATAAATTTTGGTATGCAGTGTTTTTGTTTTTATGTAGCTCAGACATTTTTTTTTTTTTAATTTAATTCAATTTGGGCCGGCCGAGTGGCACAGTTGTTAAGCGCTGGCTTGGGAAGCTGGCGGCCCCGGTTCGGGTCCCACCTATGAGGGCCAGTGACACTGCCCTCAAAAAAAAAAAAAAAATTTAATTCAATTTTATTATTAGTTTCAGGTGTATAAAACAGCATAATGATTAGACATTTACACCCCTCACAAAGTGATAACCCACCAAGTCTACTACCCCTTTGATAACTTACAAAACTATTACAATACCATTGACTATATTCCTTATGTTGTACTTTACATCCCATGACTATATGTACTCATATATATATTATAGTTGACATTCAATATAATTTTATATTAGTTTCATGTGTACAGTGCAGTAGTTAGGCATTTATATAATCTATGAAGTGATCCCATGATAAGTCCAATACCCATCTGACACCCATCTCGCAACCCCCCTCCCATCTAGCAATCATCAGTTTTTTGTTTTTTGTTTTTTTCTTGAGGGCAGTGTCACTGGCCCTCATATGTGGGACCTGAAACCAGGGCCACTGGCTTCCCAGGCCAGTGTTTAACCACCACGCCACTCAGCCGGCCCAATCATCAGGTTTTTTCAGTATCTATGAGTCTACTTCTGTTTTGTTTGCTTGTTTATTCTGTTGTTCAGATTCCACAACATAAGTGAGATCATATGGTATTTGTCTTTCTCGGTCTTACTTATTTCACTTAGCACGGTATCCTCTAGGTCCAATCCATGTTGTTGCAAATGGTAAGATTTCATTCTTTTTTATGGTATAGTAATACCTCATTGTATAAATGTACGACAATATCTTTATCCAGTCATCTATTGATGGGTATTTCAGTTGTTTCCATATCTTGGCTATTGTGAATAGTGCTGCAATAAATAACAGGGTGCATATATTTTTTTCAAATTAGTGTTTTGGATTTCTTTGGATAAATACCCAGGAGTAGAATTGCTGGGTCATAAGATAGTTCTATGTTTAATTTTTTGAGGAACCTCCATACTGTTTTTCATAGTGGCTGCACCCATTTGCAGTCCCACCAACAGTATACGAGGGCTCCCTTTTCTCCACATCCTCGCCAACACTTGTTTGTTGATTTATTGATGAGAGCCATTCTGACAGGAGTGAAGTGGTATCTCATTGTGGTTTTTATTTGCATTTCTCTGATGATTAGTGACTTTGAGCATCTTTTCATATGTCGATTGGCCATCTGTATGTTCTCTCTGGAGAAATGGCTCAGACTTTTTAAATTGTTCACAGGATTCCTTCTGTAATCTGTTGGTTTATTTTCCAAATATTTGTGGTCTTCTGATTTCCTATGTTGATTTCTATTTCATTCAATCATGGTGAGGAAACAAAGATACTTTGTGTTATTTAAATATTTTTAAATTTACTGAGGCTTGTTTTAAGCCTTACAAGGAGCTGGCAAACTACCATCTGTGGGCTAAATTCATCCCCACTCCTGTTTTTACAAATACAGTTTTATTGAGACACAGCTCTGCCCATGGATTTCTGGTTGTTTTCACACTACAATGGCATAGTTGGTATTTGCAACAGACAGTTGGCCCTAGGAGCGTAAAATATTGTTTGGTTCTTTACAGAAAAAGTTTGCTGACCTCTAGTATATCGTCTCTGCTGGAGAATGTTCCATTTGCCCTTGAGAAGAATGTGCATTCTACTGTTGTATTTAGATACCAGTTAGATGGACTTGCTTGATAGAATTGTTCAAGTGTTCTTTATTTTTTATGGCTTTCTGTATGGCTGTTTGGCCCATATTGAGATTGGTGCATTGAAGTCTGTAACTAATATTGTTGGAAGTATTTATTTCTTTTTCAGTTCTGTCCATTTTTCCATCATGAATTTGGGGACTCTGTTGTTTGGTGTGTATATGAAGTCAGACAATTAAGTTCGCGAACTCATCCTAGAAAAAGTGCTATATACCTCATTGCTGAATAGCACTGTAGTCAGTGATATCACTTTGAAGTACTCCCTGTGGGAATCTATGCACCAGTGCCAGCGCCTGGTCCATCCTTCAAAGCAGTTTTGGAATTCTTTATCTGGAATGGCCATCAGAGCTGTCATCATATTACCCTTGATATCCTGAATGTCATCAAAATGTCTTCCTTTTTCCTTTATCTTTGGGTAAAGAAAGAAGTCATTGGGGCCCAGATCAGGTGAGTAGAGAGGGTGTTCCAATACAGTTATTTGTTTACTGGCTAAAAACTCCTTCACAGACAGTGCTGTGTGAGCTGGTGCAATGCCTTGATGCAAGAGCCATGAATCATTGGTGAAAAGTTCAGGTCCTCTTACTTTTTCATGCAGCCCTTTCAGCACTTCCAAGTAGTAAATTTGGTTAACTGTTTGTCCAGTTGGTACAAATTCATAATGAATGAATAATCCCTCTGATATCAAAAAATGTTAACAACATCCTTGCAACAGATTCGCAAACTTATTGTCAGACCTCATATGTTCATAATTATTTCTTCATAATGAATTGATCCTTTTATAATTATGAACTATGACTCTATCTGTATTAATTTTTTTTTTTAAAAGATTTTATTGGGGAATTGGGGGAGGGGAACAGCGTTGGGGAATTAGGGAAGTGGAACAGGCAAGTTGCAGTCTTTTTGTTCTTCAGTCTAGTTGTGGAGGATGTTGCTTCACTGGCCATGTTAGTATCGTCATTGCGCTCTTCCCAGATGAGGCAGATTGGTCACTGGCCTCTGTATGTCACTCACCGTGGCTCTTGGCAACTCACGCTGGCTGCCAGCCGCTCACACTGGCTGCTGGCTATTCACTGTAGCCTATGGCAGCCCACTGCAGCAGGGGCTGCAGCCTACACCGTCGCCGGGGCTCACACAGCCCAGTTCCATCTGTAGAGGGTAGTGTCAGTGGCCCTCATGTGTGGGATCCGAACCGGGGTCGCTGGCATCCCAAAACCAGCTCTTAACCAATGTTCCACTCGGCCAGCCCTATTTGTATTAATTTTTTAAACTCTATTCTGTTTAATATATTTTTTGTTCTTTATCTCCTTTACCACCTTCTGTGTTAGATTTTTTTCAAATGTACCATTTAAATTCTTTCAGTAATATTTTAAAAATTATTTTCTTAATTGTTATGCTAGATATTGCAGTATGCACTTAACTTATCATGATCTGCAGAATATACTAATTTAATGTATTCCTTTATAGCTTTATTTCCTCCCTGTCTTTGTGCCATTATTGTCATTTATATTATATCTATATATTTTTTAAACCTAATAATGCAGTACTGTCATTATCACTTTATACAACTTTGTACCTTTTAAAGAACAGATGAAAGAAAAATATAGAATATTTTATCCTAATCTGCATACTTACTGTTTTCAGTATACATCATTTCTGCCTGTGGAGTTGTTATCGTCATTCTCCTAACCCTCATTTGTGCTACCATATATCATGTATATTTTATATTTTATTAATCCTGCAGAATAATCTTTAAAATAATGTTTTATGTGGTTGTCTTTTAAATCAGTTAGGAATAGTAAACAAAAATATTTATATTTTCTAATTACATACACGATTCCCTTTACCAATGCTTTCTGTTTCTTTGTGTGGATTTGAGTTTCCTTTTCGGGGGTGTCATTTCCTTTCAGCCAAAGAATTCCCTTTATGTTTTGTTTTGTTTTGTTTTATTTTGTTTTGTTTTTTGCAGGAGGCAGGCCTGCTAGCAGTGAATTTGTTTGCTTGGAAATGTCTTTATTTTGCCTTATTTTCTGAAGGGTGTTTTTCCTGGATATAGAATTCTCCACTGGCAGTTTTACTTCTTTCGGAACTTTGCGTATGTTACCCCACTGACTTCTGGCCTCCATTATTTCTGATAGAGGTCAACTGTTAATATTTTTGTGGTTCCCTTGTTTGTGATAAATCATTTTTCTGTTGCTGCTTTCAAAATTTTGTCTCTTTCTTTGGCTTTCAGAAGTTTGACTAAGATGTATCTAGATGTGTATTTTTTTCTGTTTCACCTGCTTGGTGTTTGTTTAGCTTCTTGGGTGCATAGGTTATTGTTTTTTTCATCAGATTTGGGGGTTTTAGACTTTATTTCTTCAAATAATTTTTATGCCCCTTTCTTTCTCTCCTGTCACTGTCAGTCATGTTATGTGTATGTTGGTGGTGTGTTCAGTGATATCTATCAGGTCCCCAAGGAGCTCTTCATTTTTATTCATTCTTTTTCCTGATCTTCAGATTATATGATTTCTATTGCTCTGTCTTCAAACACTGATTCTTTCATCTGTCATTTCAAATCTGCTATTGAACCTCCCCAGCGAAGTTTTTATTTCAGTTATTGTACTTTTAAAATTGAGCTATAATTGACATATAATATTGTATTAGTTTAGGTGTACAATAAAGTAATATAATGTATGTATATATTGTGAAATGATCACCACATCAAATTTAGTTAACATCTATCACATAGCTACAGTTTTTTTGTGTGTGTATATGTATGATGATAGCTTTTAGGATTTATTCTCTTAGCAACTTTCAGATACTATATAACACAGTATTGTTAACTCTACTCACATGCTGTACATTACAGCCCCAGAACTTATTTGTCTTATAGCTGTAAGTTTTGTATCCTTTGACTATCTTCACCCATGTCACTCATCCCCCAAATCCCTGCTTCTGGCAACCACCAATTTCTTCTCTGTATGTGAGTTCAATTTTGTTGTTTTATATTCCACATAAGTAGATCATACAATATTTGACTTGCCCTCAAAGTCCATCCATGTTGTCTCAAATGGCAGGATTTCCCTTTTTTTATGGCTGAATAATATCTATATATCGGTATCCATATATATCACATTTCGTTATTCATTCATCGATCAACACTTAGGTTATTTCTGTGTCTTGGCTATTGTAAATAATGCTAGTCTGAACATGGGGCTGTAGATAGTTATTTTGCTTTCTTCAGATACATAACTGAAAGTAGAATTGCCGGATTATATGGTAGTTCCGTTTTTTAAGAAACCTCCATACTGTTTACTTAGTGGCTGCACCAATTTACATTCCCACCAACAGTGTACTCGGGTTCCTTTTTCTCCATATCCTTGCCAACACTTGTTATTTCTTGTCTTTCTGATAATAACTATTCTAACAGGCGTCAGGTAATATCTCACTGTGGTTTTGATTTGCATTTTCCTGATGATTAGCAATGTTGAGCACCTTTTCATGTGCCTGTTGGCCATCTGTATATCTCCTTTGAAAAATATCTATTCAGATTCTCTTCTCCTTGTTTAATAAGATTGGTTTTTTTCCTATTGAATTGTTTGATTTCTTTTTATATTATGGATATTAACTCCTTATCAGTTACATGATTTACAGATATTTTCTCCTGTTCTATAGGTTGCCCTTACATTTTGTTGATGGTTTCTTTTGCTGTGCAGCAGCTTTTTAATTGGAAACAGTCCCCACTTTTCATTTTTGCTTTTGTTGGCAAATCCAAAAAATCATTGCCAAGATCAATGTCTAGGAGCTTATTACTCCCCTGTGTTCTTTTCAAGGAGTTTTCTGGTTTTAGGCTTAACACTCGAAATGGATTACACTTTAATCCATTTTGACTTGATTTTTGTGTATGATGTAAGAAAGTGGTCTTACAGAAAGAAAGAAAGTTTTATTTTATTTATTTATTGCTTGTATCTGTCCAGTTTTACCAGCGCCATTTATTAAAGAGACTGTCAGACCGACCGAGTGGCACGTTCGTTAAGAGCTGGCTTGGGACGCCAGTGGCCCCAGTTCGGATCCCACATATGAGGGCCAGTGACACTGCCCTCTATGGCTAAGATGGTGAACAACAGCTCCACCTGGAGCTGGGCTGCTGTGAGTCCCCGGGACCGCATGGCTGCAGCCCCTGCTGCAGTGGGCTGCCATAGGCTACAGTGAATGGCTGGCAGCAAGCATGAGCAGCTGGCGCCAGTGTGAGCTGCCAAGAGCCGCTGTGAGCAGCCATCCAGAGGCCGGCAATCAATCTGCCTCACCCAAGAAGAGCACAATGATGATACCAACATGGGCCAGTGAAGCAATGTCCTCCACAAGTAGACTGAAGAACAAAAGGACAGCAACTTGTCTGTTCCCCTTCCCTGGTTTCTCAACGTTGTTCCCCTCCCCTAATTCCCCAATAAAATCTTTAACAAAAACATTTTTAAAGAGACTGTCAGGGCCGGCCGAGTGGCTCAGTTGGTTAAGAGCTCGCTCAAGAGTGCGAGCTGAGCTCTGAGCAACAGCTGTTCAAGGCCAGCCCGAGCTGAGTTGCCGTTGAGCTGCCAACAGGTGGCAGGATGGCTCAGCTAAAAAAAAAACACAAAAACAAACAAACAAAAAAAAAAACACAAAAAAGAGACTGTCTTTTCCCCATTGTATTTTCTAGCTCCTTTGTTGTAAATCAATTGACCATATATGTGTGGGTTTATTTCTGGGCTCTCTATTCTGTTCTGTTAATCGATGTGTATGTTTGTTTTTATACCAATACTGTACTGTTTTGATTACTATAGCTTTGTAATATGGTTTGAACTTAGGAAATGTGATGCCTCCATCTTTGTTCTTCTTTTTCAAGATTGCTTTGGCTATTGGGGTCTTTTATGGTTCCAAACAAATTTTAGGATTGTTTTATTACTGGAAAAATGCCATTGGAATTTCCATAGGGATTGCATTGAATCTGTAGATTGCTTTGCCTAGTATGGACATTTTAAACAATACAGTAGTTCCCCCTATCCATGGGGGATGTCTTTAAAGACCCACAGTGGATGCCTGAAACTACAAGTAGTACTGAACCATATATATATTGTTTTTTTCCTATGCATACATATATATGATATTAACTTATAAAGTAAGCACCATAAGAGATTAACAATAATAACTACTAATAAAATTGAACAATTATAACAATATACTGTCATAAAAGTTCTGTGAATGTGGTCTCTCTCTCAGGATATCTTACTGTACTGTACTTGTATGATGCATTGGTGGGACCATTCCATAGACAAGATGGCTGTCACCATGCTTTCTGATTATGTTGCCAGAACACAGGGAGATACATTTTGTTTCTGGTTTTCAGAGCATATGAGTTCTTTGCATTGTACACTATGCCTGGCTCTGTCATGTCATGCAATGTTGCCACATAGTACTAGAGTTAACCTGCCCTTCCATGCTGTTGCCTCCTTTCCAATTTTATGAATGTAGGCTCTATTGGGAATCTTCCTCCTGAAGAGCTTGGTTTCATTGCAGTTGAAGACCTGCTTTGGATGGTATCCCTTCTCAATCAATTTTTTCAACTCTGCTGGCAATGTGGCAGCAGCTTCTTCATTGGCCTACGCAGCCTCTTCAGTAATTTTTATATTTTCAATCCAAACCTATTCCTGAATCTGTGTAACCATCCCTTCCTTGCATTAGTAAATGGCTGTGTTCACTCATTCCATGGCGTCTCTTGCTGAAGTCTTCACTGAGGCCCAGTGCTTTCTGGCCCAGCGTGTTGCCTTCAGTCGGAACATGTCTTCTATTCATGTCTTCCACCCACAAATTTAATACCTTTTCCATTTTAACTAAGCCCTCATTACATACTGTGGTTGTAACTTTTGCAGTTTGAGGTGGGACAGCAAAGTAGAACAGAAGTCTTTTTTCTTTTTCACAGCTTTTTCGATAGAGGGTTTGTTCTTTTTTTTTTTTTTTTAAATATTTTATTGGGGAATCGGGGAAGGGGAACAGACAAGTTGCTGTCTTTTTGTTCTTCAGTTTAGTTGTGGAGGATGTTGCTTCACTGTTGGTATCATCATTGCACTCTTCCCGGATGAGGCAGATCTGTCGCTGGCCTCTGGATGTCGCTCACCGCAGCTATTGGCAGCTCATGCTTGACTGCCAGCCGCTCACGCTGGCTGCGGGCCACTCACTGTAGCCTATGGCAGCCCACTGCAGCAGGGGCTGCAGCCCACACCATCACCGGGGCTCGCACAGCCCAGCTCCAGGTGGAGCTGTTGTTAGCTGTAGAGGGCAGTGTCACTGGCCCTCATGTGGGATCCGAACCGGGGCCGCTGGCATCCCAAAACCAGCGCTTAACCAATGCGCCACTCGGCCGGCCCAGAAGGTTTGTTCTTACTGTAGTTCTTAGCAACCTCAGCATATGGTTTTTTTTCTTATTAGGTGGAAAACTTTCACTATTTCACTTAAAGGGAGTACTTTACAGCTTCACTTTGGCATTTCCAAATTGCCAGCATCACTTTTCTTGTGCTTTAGGGCCATTTTTAAGTAAAATAAGAGTTACTTGAACTCAGACACTGCAATACCATGACAGTCGATCTGGTAATCTAGATAGCTAAGTGACTGGCAAGCAGGTAGCATATACAGTGTGGATACGTTAGATAAAGGGATGAGTCACATCCCAGGTGGGACAGTTTCAGGTTTCATGACACTACTCAGAACAGCACACAATTTAAAACTTATGAGATGTTTATTTCTGGAATTTTCCATTTAATATTTTCTGATTGCAGTTGGTCACATGGGTAACAAACACAGTAAGCAAATCTGTGGATAAGAGGGGACTGTTGTGTTCTTTCAACCCATGAGTATGGAATGGACATCTCTCCATTTATTTGTATCTTCAATTTCTTTCATCACTGTCTTATAGTTTGCAGTGTACAGGTCTTTCACCTCCTTGGTTATATTTATTCCTAGGTAATTTATTCTTTTTGATGCAATTGTAAATGGGATTGTTTTCTTTATTTTTCTGATAGTTCATTAGTGTACAGAAACAACTGATTTTTGTATATTAATCTTGTATCCTGCAACATGACTGAAATCGTTTATTCTAAGTTTTTTGGTTAAGTCTTCAGAGTTCTGTATATGTCATGTCATCTACAAATAGAGATAGTTTTACTTCTTCCTTTCCAATTTGGATGTCTTTTATTTTACTTGTCTGATTGCTGTGGCTAGGACTTCCAATACTATATTGAATAAAAGTGGTGAGAGTGGACATCCTTGTCTTGTTCCTGATCTTAAGAGTGTGTATGCTGTTTTAACTGAGTTTGTCATGTGAGTATATGGCCTTTATTATGTTGAGGTACATTCTGTCTATTCCCACTTCGTTGAGACTTTGTCATGAATGGATATTGACTTTTGTAAAAGTTTTTCTGCATCTATTTAAGATGATCATATGATTTTTATCCTTCATTTTGTTAATATGGTGTATCACATTGATTGGTTTTGGGATGTCAAACTATCCTTGCATCCTGGGATAAATCCCACTTGGTCTTGGTGTATAATCCCTTTAGTGTATTGTTGAATTTGGTTTGCTAATGCTTTGTGAAGGCTTTTGCATATATGTTCATCTTGGATATTGACCTAACAATTTCTTTCCTTGTAGTGTCTTTGTCTGGCCTTGTAAAATGTGTTTGAGGGTACTCTGTTCTCTTCTAGTTTTTGGTATATTTTAATAATGATTGGTATTAATTCTTCTTTAAGAGTTTGGTAGAATTCACCAATAAAGCCATCTGGTCCTGGACTTTGGTGGGTTATTGTAACTTTTTAAAGATTTTATTGGAAAATTGAGGGAGGGGAACAGTGTTGGGGAATTGTGGAAGGGGACCAGCCAAGTTGTTGTTCTTCAATCTTCATTTTGGAGGGTGCCAGTCGCCATCTGGCTGCCCATCGGCAGCTCGTGGCCCCTAAGCTCAAAGTGCTGTGTTCAGTCTTAGTTGTGGGTGGGGGTAGCCACCATCCCATGCAGGAGTCAAACCTGACAGCCTTGTTGTTAAGAGCGCACGCTGTACCCACTGAGCCATCTGGGCGGCAGCTCAGCTCAAGGTGTCAAGTTCAGTCTTAGTTGCCAGTGGGCATAGCCCACCATCAAACAAGCAATCTTGTTACACCAACTGAGCCACCCTGCCACCTGGCAGCTCAGCGACAGCTCAGTTCGGCCACAGCGTCACTGGCCCATGTGGAATTGAACCAGTGGCCCTGTTGCTTAGAGCTCAGGCTCTTAAGCCAACTCTTAATCTACTGAGCCACTCGGCCGGCCCTGTTGTAACTTGTTAATTTGAGGACTCCCATTTAATTCTTTTATTATATAATTTCTATCTCTCTATTGAGTCTCTATTTGATGAATCGTCATCACCATGCTTTCCTTTAATCCTTTCAACCTGGTTTGTTTCCTTTAATTCTTTGAACATTTATAATAACTTCTTTGAAACGTTATCTGTTAAACCCAACATCTGAATGTTCTCAGAATGGATTCTATTGATGTTTTTTTTTCCTGCTGTGTATGGGTCACATTTTGGTTTCCTTGCATACCTTATACTTTTTTGTTAAAAAACTTGGCTTTTTTTTTTTTATGGGACTTGCACAGCCCAGCTCCAGGTAGAGCTGTTGTTAGCACTGTAGAGGGCAGTGTCACTGGCCCTCATATGTGGGATCCGAACCGGGGCCGTTGGCATCC
The DNA here is from genome assembly GCA_033961575.1 of Aselliscus stoliczkanus. NCBI lineage: Eukaryota > Metazoa > Chordata > Mammalia > Chiroptera > Hipposideridae > Aselliscus > Aselliscus stoliczkanus. The sequence continues at coordinate 44,463,785 of CM066733.1, forward strand.
CAAAACCATCTCTTAACCAATGTGCCACTTGGCCGGCCCAAAACTTGGCATTTTAAAAAATGTATTGTTGGGCCAGCCAAGTGGCGCATTGGTTAAGAGCTGGCTTGGGACGCCAGAGGCCCCATTCGGATCCCACATATGAGGGCCAGTGACACTGCCCTCTACAGCTAACAACAGCTCCACCTGGAGCTTAGTTGCAAGTGCCGGCAATGGTGTACGCTGCGGCCCCTGCTGCAGTGGGCTGACATAGGCTATAGTGAGTGGCCTGCAGCCAGCATGAGCGGCTGGCAGCCAGCGTGAGCTGCCAATAGCCACGGTGAGTGACCATCCAGAGGCCAGCGACCGATCTGCCTCATCCGGGAAGAGTGCAATGACGATACCAACATGGGCCAGTGAAGCAACGCCCTCCGCAACTAGACTGAAGAACAAAAAGACAGCAACTTGTCTGTTCCCCTTCCCCGATTCCCCAACGCTGTTCCCCTCCCACAATTCCCTAATAAAATCTTTAAAATAAAATAAAAATGTATTGTTGTGGTTCTGGATTCTGATCTCATATCTCACCACAGGGTGGTGCTGTTGGTCGTTGTTTTTGATTGTTCAATTTAGTAACTTGCCCAGACTAATTTGGCGGAATATATTTCCACTGTAGTGTGCAACATTTGTTGTCTGCTCAGCCTTTTTATTTTTGTTTTTAATGTTTTAATTTTTAAGCTCGCTTGGCTTCTATGGGTTGTCCCTGCATCAGCATAGCTCAGTGGTCAGCCATTGGTTAGTCAGAGGTTATGCTTAAACATTCTGTGCTGATAAGGTCCTGCCCTTTGCCATTAGATCTGTGTGTGACTTCAGGAATTCTTTGAAAATTCAGGTAGTTTAGAAATGTGCCCATTTTTTTTTTTTTTACTTTGTTTCTGATCTTAGAGGGAAAACATTGACTTTTTCAACATTGGACATGCTGTTGTTACTTGTAAATTTTTTATAAATGTCCTTTATCAGATTGAGGAAATTTCCTTCTATTTTTAGTTTGCTGCAAGTTTTAACATGAGTGAATGTTGAATTTTGTCAGATTCTTTTTCTGCATCTTTTGTGATTCTTATGCAGTTTTCTTTGTGTTTTTCTGCCAGTGAGATACATTGATTAATTTTCAAATGTTAAACCAATCTCAATCTCCTGGGATTAATACCTCTTAATCATGAAATAGTATTTTCTATATATTGTTAGATTTGATTTGCTAATATTTTCATGTGTATTTGGGCATCTGTTTTACTGGGGGGTATTGCTCTGTTCTTGTTTTCTTGTAATGTCCTCATCGGGTTTTGGAATAGGAGTTAGGATGGTCTTGTGAATTGAGTGGGCAAAGCATTCACTCTTGGCTCTGTATTTGAAAGGGTTGGTGTACAAATTGTTATTTGGCAGAATTCATCAGTGAAGCCACCCGGACCATAGTTTTTGTCTGTGGCAAGATCTTTTCCATTTCTTTGTAAGGCTATTCATGTTCTTAAACTTTTTCTTGCTTCAGTTTCAGAATGTTGGGTTTTTCAAGTGTTTTATCTATTTCATATAAGTTGCCCGATTTATTGGTGTAAAGTTGAGCATGATATCCTATAAACCTTTCAAGGTCTGAAGGATCTATGGCAATGCCCCCTTTTTTATTCCTGGTATTGGTAATTTGCATTTTCTGTATTTTTTGGTCATTTCTTGCTAGGGGTTTAATTTTTTAAATTACTTCAAAGAACCAACTTTTGGCTTTGTTAATATTTTATATTCTTCTGGTTTCAATTTCATTGATTTCTGCTGTTCCTTTCTTCTACTTACTTTGAGTTTAATTTATAACTTTTTGAGATAGAAGCTTAGATTATTGATTTTTAAGACTGTCTAAAAACTTTTCAAATATGTGTATTGAGAGCAATAAATTTCCCTTTCATGACTGCTGTATTTGCATTGCACCATTTTTTGTATATTATTTATTCACTTCACTTATTGTCTAATTTTCTTTATGTAGAATTGTGTTTAATTTCCAAATATTTGAGGATTTTCTAGTTAGCTTTTTTGTTATTGATTTCTAGTTTCATTTCTTTGGACACAGAGGACATGCTTTGTATGATTTCAGTACTTGAAATTTATTGAGGCTTGTTATACTCCTTTTGTAATTGTTCTGAATGTACTTGAAAAGAGTGTGCATTCAGCAAGATGCTATTGCTATAGATATCAATCAGGTTGAGTTGGTTAAATAGCGTTGTTCAAAATTTCTGTATTCTTACCAATTATTTTTGTCTTCTTGCTGTATCAGAGAGAGAAATTTGTTGAAATATACAACTGATCTATTTTTCTTTTTGGTTTTATCAGTTTTTGCTTAATGAATTTTGGAGCTCTGTTATTAGATACATACATATTTAGTGCTGTTAAGTCTTTCTGTTGGGTTGACCCTCTTATTATTATGCATGGTCCACCTTCATCCCTGGTAACACTCCTTTACTTTTGGCATATATCTTTTTTCCAATCCCTTTGCTTTTGATGTATCTGTGTCCTTAGATTTCACAGTGTCTCTTGTAAACAAGATATGGCTGAGTCTTGTTTCTTTACCCAGGCTAACAAATCTGCCTTTTAATTAGAGAATTCAGTTCCTTTTCATTTAGTAGGGCTCTAATATGGTTACATTTAATTCTACCATCTTATTTGTTTTCTGTTTATTTTATTTCATCTTTGTTCCTTTGTTTTTCCTTTCCTGCTTCTATTTTTTTCCTCTTATTGACTTTTTAAATATATTTGTTGTTATTATTAGTGGTTACCTTAGAGTTGTGCTGTCGGATATGGTACCCACTAGCCACATTAAAATTAAGTTTAAAATTCAGTTTCTCATTGTATTAGATACATTTCAGGTCCCCAGTAGCTGCATGTCCTATTACTGTATTAGTACAGATTACTGCCAAAAGTTCTGTTAGTTCTCCAGAGATAAAGATCAGATTTTATTTTGAGTCAGAATTACCCAGGGTCAAGTGTGGCAAGAGTAACATTCTAGTCAGAAAATATGTGTTTTTGTTGTTGTGTGTCCACTACTGATTAGCTTTGTGTCTGTAGGCAAACACCCTACTTCTCGTAGCCTCGGGTTTCTTTTCTTAACTTGGGAATAATAAACCCTGCTCTTTATGCTTCATGGAGTGCTTATGAAAAACTATAAAACAGTAAAGTGCTTTATAAAGACTAAAGCAGTTTGCAAAAACAAACAAACAAAAAACCAGTAATCACAATTGATTGACCCAGTTTTTGGTGTTTTGTTTGCTCTTTTAGGTTGTTGACAGACCTGGAATCTCCTTCTTGGTGGCCCTTTAGCTCCAAGCTTTGGAAGATGCCATCAGACACAAATTCCAGGCAAGGCTCCTCAATGGCTAGTTCCAAAGCTCTTGGAAAAGAAGGGGTAGTGATCAGAGTTCCTGCTGTTGTTTTCCAAAGAACAGACTCACATGTGAAACCTGGAAGGCTCACCGTCCTTGTTTCTGGGTTAGAAATCCATGACTCAAGTTCTTCACTCATACACAGATTTGAAAAAGAAGATGTGGATGACATTAAGGTTCACACACATTATGAGGTCAGCATCCGCCAGCGGTTCACTGGGAAGCCAGACTTGGCTTTTCGTTTGATATCTGCCAAGATGCCAGAGGTTATCCCCATTTTGGAAATGCAGTTCAGCAAGAAGATTGAGTTGTTAGAAGATGACTTGATGCTCAGAAGCACTAGAACCTCTTCCCCAGAAGAGAAGGGCTACTCAGTCTGGCATGCAGGTGAGTGACCATCAAAACAGCCTATGCACAGACTGCTGAAACCCCAAACTCGGCATGCCGGTGGCACACACTTAACATGGCGCATTACATGGACAGCTGCTGGTTTCTGCTTACTAGCAGCTGCCCACTTGTTTGTAAATAATTTCAGACCCTTGCCATCTGTGACTCTCAAATCACTCAGGTTTATCACACACTCGAGAGCTATGTAGATTTCTAAATAGGTCAGAAAAGGTTTTGGTGACTTTCAGAACAAAGGGAAGGTCTGAGTTAGGTGTTGACACTCTTGAGAACCAGAACTTCGAGGTCTTAACTGGCACCATCTCCACCTGGTCTGGTGGGTCTCCATTCTCACCACCCCTGACTCAGCCTCATTCGTTTGCCCTGACATTTCATTGAGGTCTTCCCAGTCCACCTTCCAGATGTGCGTTTAAATATCACAATCTGTGAAATAGTCTTTGTGTTGCATCCGTAAGGTACTGTTAAGTGCTTGCTTTCCCTGGCAGTGAGGCTGCAGTGTCCTCTTGAAGGTCTCAGTGGGATGTGGACTTTGTAGCTGGGTGTGGCCATAGGGTCTAGTCTGGGTAGCAGGATGTGCGGATATGTCACATGTCCACACATTGTGAGGTTCTCGGGTCCCAGCCTCCTCCCAAGCATGGGATAACTTGGTGTTATCTGACTTCTTGGTTTTGCCATTCTGGTAGGTATCCTGTGGCATCTCAATGGTATTTTATTTTAATTTCTTTCATTGATTATGAGGTGGAGCATCTGGTGGTTTTTATTTGCACTTTGGCCCCACAGGTTTTGCTCTATGCATTGCCTGTTCTGGTTTTGCTTTTTTGTTTGTTTGTTTGTTTGTTTTCTGATTTGTTAAGAGTTCCTTGTATATTCTAGATGTTCATTTCTTATTGACTTTGGAAGCCACCAGTACTTTCCCAGGCTGTCAGCCTCCATTACAGAAATCTTTAATTTTGCCGTGTTCAAAATTACCATTTTTCCCCTTACACTTGTTTTTGAGCCCTGCTTAAGAAATCCCAAAGTCATAAAATATTCTGATATTTTCTAACACTAGAATTACAGGTGATGTTACTTTTATATTTAAGGTGGTTTTTTTGACTATAGCCTTTCCTTATTAACTTTGATTCCTCGATGTCTGTTAAAGTAAGAGATGTTTGTTACCATTCCAGTTATTTTTCTTTTTTCTCTTACATGAGTGATTTTAGTTCCAGTGTGTAATCTGTTTCCCTAACACATGGCCATGTTTATGTTACTCTAGTTGGCTTCAAAAAGAAATATACTTGATAATAGATCTGGTCTCATAAGATCCAAAATGTTAATGTAAAGCTTAATTTAAAAACGTATTTTCTTGGGATTTTCAGTTTTTCTTTGGCTCCTCACTCAAGACAGGACTCAGAAGCTGTCCCAGAAAAGGGCTAAGAAGGGCGGGCTGTCCCAACCAACATGATATCCTGACTGGAGTCAAGGCCACGTGCAAGCCCAACTGGGCAGCTGCTCTGATGCAGTCAGCCTACTGCATTCACCCCTGGGAGGGGCCTCAGCAGCGAGAGGGGAGCCCCTGGCCGGAGGGAGTAGACACAGAGCGCCGGCAGCCACTGGTTCCAACAGGGCTGACCGAGAACCCTGCAGTGCCAAGGCATGTATGTGTCAGACACCCAGTCCCGCAAACAAAACTAAATCAGACCCACAAACCTTCTCACATAGCTCTACCATGTTTGTGGGTTGTTAGGCATGGTGGTTTCTGAGAGAGAACGTGGTACAGAGTATAATGAATGAGATGGCAGATGTGGGCGTGCCACATGTGGCACGGAGGTCACACTGCACAAGTTTGCTGGGCCTGCTGTCAGGGGCCCTGTGAAAGGTGGGATGCTCAGCTGTGACACCCCTCCACCCACCCCCTCAGCATCCCAGTGGCAAACAGGGCTGGAGAGGAGCAGGAGGCAAATGCAGGGCCTATGCGGCCGTGGTCAGACTGCAGGAAACTAGATGAGTGAGAGCTGCGCAAGGCGGCCCTCAGGAGGGCTGCTGGATCTCTTGAGCATAGGTCGGCCATCATTGTCCTCTTCCCCCTCCTCCTCCGCAAAGCCACAGATCTACTTTTAAGTCCTCCCAACTGATGGACCAGGCCCACCACATTACTAGGACTGTCTCCCTTACCTCAGTTGGCCGATTGTGGGCCTTCTCCGTCCACAGCTACAGATACCTTCCTGACAACGCCTAGATTAGGGTGGATTGAATAGCTGTGGCTTCGCCTGTCACAGTGTTGGATCATATGTATGTGGAATGAGCTGAGCCATGTCCAGGGTGACAGATGGGTTTTCATCTCGGTGCTAACTTTAGCTTCTGGGTGGGATCCCTGCAGGGTGTCTGAATCTGCACCGAGCAAGAAGTGCCATCCTCCCCTCTGGAGGCCACCCTGCCTCACGTGGCAGGTGCACCTTACAGCTGTAGCTTTGGAGAGGCTCAGGTGACGAGGAGTGATGAGTTGGGAAAAAGCCAGCATGCTGAGTTTAGTAAGGAACATGGTCTGTTATTTGCTAAGAACTCGGTGTCCTTTGCAAGCCCAGCAACAAGAGCCTGTTTCTCACTGTCGCTTCTGTATCGTGTCTGCCAGCACCTCTGCCTTTACTTCCACTTTGGACTACAGAACCATGGAGGTGGGAGCCATGACTGACATCTCAGACATGGATTCTTCTCCTTACTGAGGTATTTGGGTAAAATGTGTGGCCAGAAGGTGGCAGTCTATAACAGGGGACCAATGTTTGCCCTGAGCATCTAGAACTTTCCAGAGACCAGTGGTAATGTGTAGTGTGGACGGGTGAGGACTGGGGAGGAGGAGCATCTCATGGGGCTGGGAATCACAGGTGGGCAGTTTCCCCCTTAGGGGGAAAACTTGTAAATTGCTGTTTTTATGCATAACATCTTTTTTAAAAAAATCTTTTGAATTTTACAATAGAATAGTTTCAGGCTTGCAGAAAAAGCGAGGCTAGTTCAGGGTTCCTGTGCCTCCCATACCACCTGACGTTAGTGTTTTCATTGTCATAACTAGCAAACCTACATGGATACATTGGTTTTCTCGTAAGTTCATATTTTATCCAGATTTTTATCCAGATTTCCTTAAATTTTATTGTTCCGGGATCCAGTGTTAAAATTCAGTGTCATGTCTTCTTGGGCCCCTGCTGAATGTGACAGTTGCTCAGACTCTCCTTATTTTGGTGGCCTTGATGTTTTTAGGAGCAGTGGTCAGGCTTTGTAGCATATTCCCAGGTTATCTCATGGTCCCTGGTATAATGCATGTGGGAACCCCCAGAACTTGTCTCTTCATCAGAGCAGGGAACAAGCCTGGCACTGCTATGGGTTTTGGTACTGATTTTTGTCTTCATTGTTTGTTGACTGTCACCTTCTGAGAGAGTCCTTCCCTGACTACCTAATCTAAGAGGCCTCTCTCACCCACTCACTCACCCCGTGGGAATCTTGTCTCACACTTGCCCTTTGATGCCTCCCCAACAGCCTAGCCAGGTCCCCCTCAATGGAAAGTGAAATCATCTGTAAATTCCTTTGTAGCTTGAACAATGTGTACTTATTTTGGTTAACTGAGATAATTAATGACTTTAGAGACAAAAACCATCTTATACTGAACCAAGTTAATTTTTCTCAGAAGATATTTCAAAGCATTGAGGTAACTGAGTCAGCAACTCTGTCTCAACACAGAGCACTGGGGGGTGGCCAAAGCCCTGTGCTCAGCAGGACCCCACTGAACCCATAGCTCAATGTGAAAAAATACCCCGACCTAGTGTTTTCCAGGAAGAAGTACCCTCCATTTTGGCTTTCTGGTGGTTTCAGTAATACCCTTTGATTTTAATCAGAAATAGTCGGTATGTCTCTCTGGAAGACTTGTATAGCCCTAGGTGTTGAGAACCCCTGAGCGCAGTGCTGGGCACCGGGGTGTGTGGACAGGACAGTGCTCTCAGCAGCTGTTCAGGAAGACCCCAGTGTAGAGATGCTGAAACAATAAACAGCAGTGCAGTACCAGACCCGTTCATGTCAAACTTACGCAAACAGAATGATACCAGGATTATTGCTGATGGAAAGGCCGAGTGGAGGACATTTGCCAAGGCTGGTGCTGGGGTACATCCCTCTGCATGACGTGGGGCAGATGGGCGGAGACCAGTGTGCCAGGGACAGGAGCCAGCATGCTGGGGATGGGGTGCCAGGGAGTAGGAACAGGAGTCATGGGATCCGGAGCAGACTGAGGAAGGGTGCAGGCTGAGTGAGGTGTTTCCTCAGCCCGTAGGCCAAGGAACCACTGTTCTCATAGGCAAATAAAGTGCTCTGCCATTGCGTCAGCTTGGACGCTGCTTTCACGTCACGGCCTCAGCGGGCCTCTCCCTTAGGCTAATAATAACTGGTGGGACACGCCCTGTGTTCAGCAGTGATAGCTTCCGGCCCAGCTCCACAGTTCACTGACTTTAGAAAAGGGTTTTTCATTACATAACATCCCAGTGGGCAACAGTGATCAAGAGGTGCTGAGCTATGTGCGAGGAAAGGTCCCTGCTCATTAACAAGCCCCGTGATGTTGGAGTAGGTGTGCCTTTAGCAAGTCTAGAACACACATCATGAAATTAGCGGGCTGCAACCAGCTTTTTCAGAAAGAATGGAATCAAACAGTAATCTGAGTGCGGGAAATGTTTTGTCCTGTGAGACTCCTGACGACTCTGCAGTGAAGGTACATCTGCTCTGTAGGATGCGTCTCAGGGTGCCGCAGTTAGAGACGGGTCTGGGAAGGGGTCACAGGTCTGGGGCTGCAGGGTCTTGCCTCCAGCAGACTTGCTCCACTGACTGGTTCCTGAGCTTACTTCATCTGGCCCAGGCAGGGCCTTTTCCCCTCAGGACCCCTAGAAACCTGCTTTCTGTCCTTCCCAGCCAGCGTGTATCCTGGCCAAGGCCAGGCACTCTCAGGAAGTGTTAATTTGTAAGAGTTACGTTAAGACATAGAATAGAGGGGATGTTAGTGTGTGTGTGTAGGGGGTGGCTGGCCTCTCCCGCCTTGCGCAGTCCATGTGTCCGGCGGGCAGAGGCCACCAGCTGGGTTCCAGCCTCTCAGGCCCAGTGAGAGCTTTCCCCCAGCAGATTTCCTTCTCTTCTCCTTTCCTGACTGGGCACTTACCAGCTGCTGCAGGTGGCTCTGCTCATCACCGTGAGGGTCCTGGGAAGGATGTGAGGGTCACCTGTCGGCCCACAGCACACCCCCTCCATTCTGCTAAAGCAGAGAAGCCTGCTCAGAGGAGCTGGTGCTGGTTCCCAGACCAGTGTGTTTTTTGCCGTCTGCTCTCCTCAGCAGCCTCCTAATAAATAAATGTGCTGCATACCTGAGGTGGTCTAGGTGATGGAGAAAAGCCAGCAGCAGACTCATCAACACCCTTATCTGGGCCCTGCAGTGCCAAGGTGCAGGTGGAGCCAGCTCTTTAAATAAAGGACAGGTGGCCCCTGCCACGGGAGGGGCCGTGAGCCACCTGATTAGCATGGTCTGTATACAGGCGGCTCTTCTGCTCCTCAGGGAGATTGCCCAGGCACAGGTGCTGTCCTGGCAGAAACCCCCTGCTGAGCAGTGCCTGGCCCCACGGCTCTCACTCACCCCACATTGTGGCTTCACAGTAACCTGTGCTTGGCCGTCTAGCTGGCCATCCCTGTGTTCCCTAGACCTGCAGTATCCTGTGGGTTTATGAGGGTTCACCAAGTACCGTGTGAAACTCCAAACCTATAGACTTTTCTCAAAAAAAAAAAATGACCATTCCTGGATAGGATGGGGGCTTTTCTTCTGAGAGTGGGTTGTAGAAGCAGACCCCAGGTATTAGCAGTGTTGTACTCAGATCGGTGTGGGGTTAGGAAGCCGCCCTGCACTGGGGTGGAGGGCAAGGCTCGGGCAGGCCCCACAGGCGCTCAGCTTAGCAGCGGCTTGGGGCGAGGACCAGCAGGCGCAGAAGCAGCAGATCTGCAGACCGAGGGATGTTTGTGAGACCACTTCGTCAGCCCAGAGAGTGAGGATGGTCTTTGTAAAGAGCACTTGAGTGGTGCACCTCCTGAAAAATGTCATTGCTTGTTTGACTTTTCATTCCAGCATCCAGGCTGGTGGACTTTGCCAGGCACCAGGAGCCCTCAGGGAGCCAGGAAGACAGGCTGCTTCAGTTGCAGACAAGCCAACCACTCGTTTCCAAGGGGGACACCCAGGAACTGAGACAGGTAAACGTGTGTTTGTTCTGGGGCTTCATCCTCCCTGCAGGTGACTCCCTTCTCTTTCCTGCCTGGAAACAACTCTCTCAGGCTTGTGCTTGCCCCTCATCCACAGGAAGCTCTGTCACCCTCGGGGTTTGCTCTCCTCCCTGCAGCCGAAGAAGGGGCAGAAAGGCAGTGCCCATCCTGAGTCCTTGTGCTGTGTGCACACAGACACGCACGGCCTTCCCGTGCTCCTACCCATTGTACATGTGTGACCATGTGCACACATGTGGCCTGTGTGGCGGCATACATCCATACATACATGTGGGCTATGTACATGTGTGCTGTGAGTCTGTACATGTGTATGCTACATGGACATGTGCTATGAATCTGTGGACATATGCTGTGCCTGTACTGAGTGTGTGGACGTGCATGTACATATGTGTTGTGTGTGCTGTGAGTGTAGTATACATAGTTGTACATGTGAGTGCTATATGTGTGCTCCACATGTGTGCGTCCAGTTGAGGGCACTTGCTGTGTCATATCTCTCTCAAGTGCTCAGTTGGATTCTGAGGAGGCTTGCCACTTTGTGTCCAGGAAGTTGAAATTTAAACAATATTTCATAGAAATACTTTTAACTTGTCTTCCTATGTCATTCCTGGACAATACAATGGCTTTTTCTTTTTCCGTTTTTAATAATTTTAAAGCAAGTACATAGACATTATTTCATTCATATTTCAGTACATAGCTTTAAAAGATAAGAACCGCTTTTAAAAACCAACATCATACTATACTCACCTTAACAAAGTAAAAAGTAACTCCCTGCTGTCGTCAGACATCCAGCAGGTTGGTGCTCACTTCTGCCCCACCCCTGCCCGCCTGGAAGGGCGTGGTGAAGCTGAAGCTCGGGAGCCCGGGAGGCACTGTGCTTGGTGCAGCGCCTGGATGCATGGCTTCCCTCCCTCGTCTTCCCTTTTCCCTTAGCAGTTTATTAGTTGAAATCGAGATTTTGCTGTTTGTGTCTTCCTGACTTGGTTTCTCCAGGAGTGAACAGCATGCACTCTGCTCCTGTGCCCTGTAGGTCAGTTTGTAGCTTTAAGGCATCATCAGGCCCTGCTCTCCTTTGGAGAACCTGGCCCCCTGGTGCCCTCCGTGTTCCACCAGTGTCACCTGTGAGCCTGTTTTCTGTGTCTGCCTAGGCAAACGCCTTAAACTAAGTCCTTTCCTTTTGGGGAAAAAAAGTGCTCAACTTTGCTGTGGAGTATTTTAAATGTACATGATTTGTCACTTTTTCCTCCTGATCTTAGTCACTTTTTGTAATGACAGTAACGCTTTCTAGCTGCGGCTAGCAAATGCAGCAGGTTCCTAATTGCCTCCAGAACACTAGGATCTTGTCTGCTTTGGGGCTTGAGAACCCCTGTCCTATAAAGGCTAACATACTCATTCATTCTCCTGAGAGCGGATGAAAGAACATCCACCTCAGGCCAGTGGGACATGGGACGCCGACCCCCACTCCCCCATCACTCCCCTAACACACACGAAGGTGTTGTGATTGAGACATGCTTTTCTGGGCCCCTTGGCTGTGTTGAGGCTGAGGTTGAAGCAGGAACACAGCTTTGTGATGGGAAATGTGGGAATTTTATCTGTCCTTTCTGGAGGTGGCCATGCAGTTTGAGAGGGCCCTGCCCCAAAAAGCCATTGAAGGGATGGGAGATGTCGGGATGTGTGCACCCACAGCTGTGACTGCTGAAAGCGGGTGTCAGTGTGGCTGGTCCTGACCTTCGTCCCCAAGTCTTAGCCTGTGGTGTCCGTGCTGGGCACAGTAGCCGCCAAGAGTCAGGACTCTGGCTTCAGGGCGGAGAAGTGGTGACCCACAAAGTGGGGTCCGGCTCCCTACTAGTGCCCACCTCACCCTCCCTTCTGCAGGGAGAACCTAGCTTCACAAGAGATGCTCTTTTTGAAGGAAACACGTTTCCTGTTTAAAGAAGAAATCTTACTATGCAGTGAAGCTCAAGCATGTGTAGGAAAGGGTTAAATTTCTGGGGAGAACAAAATATAAGAGCACTCCAATTCAGCTGTGGTTTCTGTCGCAGATGCTATTAAAGTCATTATGTGGAAATGGGTCTTGGTGACTTAAACTGCAATTGGTGCTGAGAGAAGATGCGCCTGATTACCCGAGGGGCCGCGCTCCTCACAGCATGTCTCTGGCTGTGCCTGCAGCCCCACGCATCAGCCCACCCTTGCCCTCTGGCTGCAGCCGGTGGCCCGTCTGTGGCGCTCTGCGTAACTGCGGTAGGGCGGGCTGTGGGGGCCCAACAGCACTGGCTTCCCCTGGATGGGCTTGGCAAAGCGCCCTGATTCACTTCTAATGTGGGATGGGCCGATTTTCCTCCCTCGGAACTGCTGCTCTTTGTTACCAAGGCTGTGGCTGTCACATACTTGATGCAGCATTGGGAGATGAGAAAACAAAGCAACATTTGGCTTTTCCCTGAGGGTATCTTGGTTCCATGGACATTTTCTTCAGAATTTTTGAACCTCCCACTTCTCTGCCTTGTCCTGCATTCGGTTTGTCTTCATCCTGCCTCCCTCTTTCACCAAGAAGGAGCCAGCTAAGAGCCGGCGTGGGTCTTTCTGGTGTGGGGATTAGCACTGGCAGGTGTGGGGTAGGCTCCCACCTGAGGGGTTTGCGCATCGGCGGTGGGTTTGCCATGGAGGGTCCAGTCCGGGGAACAGCAGCAACAGGAGACCTGAGCTGACGCCTTGTCATTCCCGGTAAAAAGGGTGCAATGTGGATTCATAGGATGTTCTTAGGTTATAGTTTTGAACTTTCTGTTTGAGTATGTTAGGGCTTTTAGTCTGCCTGCTGTATCTGATGTCTTTATAAACAATAAACACAAAACAAAAATTCAAAGGAAAACTGAGGTAATACATTCAGTTCAGTCAAAAAGTCCATTCACTGGAAAACGTGGACAACTGGTGGGCTGGTGTGAAGAGAAGCCTTTAACTGCAAAGGCAGCCCGGCCGCTTGTGGGGGGCCAGGGGTGAGGGCGGAGCTGGTTTCTGCCTGCTGAGCTGAGTGATGTTCCTCTGAGACCCACCCTCGGCAACTTGCAGGAACTGCCTGAAAAGATTCTAGGGCAGAAAGGCTGCTGCAGCTCCTTGTGTGAAACAGTCTTAAGAAATTCATGTCCTTTTCCTTTTTTTAAAGAAATTACAGTGCATTTCACCTTCAGTGACTACGGTTCTGGTCTTTTTTCCCTACTGGTATTTGAACTGGTGCTAATTCATCGGTCTCCTCTCATAGTCATGGAAAAAAACAAAAAATCAGTCATTTCTTATAGATCTTATCTATGTGAGAGAATTATATTTAACCAATGACCTTCAGCCCCAAATAAATGCCTGAACAGTGAATGATTTATCCCTGGTTTAGTGATAACTCAGTGTGCAGTCACACAGTGACAGGCAGGGTATCCATGGTCCTTGCATCAGCTGTGTGGCAAGCCAGGCCACACTCTAGGACCGACTCATTAGGAAGAGGCGTGCCAGGCTAGTGGGGGCCCTCAGACAGGCATGGGAGGGCCTGCAGCAGCCCTGGCTGGGCACCTCTCTAGCACAGGCCCATGTTGTTTGTGGTGGTGGTTGTTTGGAATGGGAGGTCCCTGTGTTTCCCCTGTAGCTAGCAGAGGGCTGTACAGGCTCACGGGACCTCCCTCGCACAGAAGCCACAGCTAACCCTGGGCTGCACGGAGTGGGCATCTGCCCTCTGGTACAGATGCTTGTCTACATGAGCTCCGGGCAAACGCTCTGTCCCTTGCGCTGCCCCGGATTCCAGCACGTGCCAGCATTGCAGTGAGCGTCTCTTGGAACAGCTGCGTGTCTGTGCAACGGGTGGAACATGGGGACAGGAAATAGGCTCCGACATTCCAATTGGAAGGACAGAACATTGTCCTGTCTTCTCAGTCAGCATTTCAGTGACGCTCAAGTCTTAAAATCAAGTGTCTGATAATTGTGTTACTGGGTGCCTCACTGTGGAAGGTTATGTATGTCACATATATTATAACCATGTTTTTATTGTGGTAAAATGTATATAATACAAATTTTGCCATTTTAAGTGTACAATTCAGTGGCATTAATTACATTCCAAATGTGGTAAAACCATCTCCACCATCCTTTTCCAAAGCTGATTCATCACCCCAGACAGAAACTCTGTATCCATCTCCCCCAGCCTTTCGGATCCTCTAATCTCTTGTCTCTGAATCTGCCCTGTGTAGGAACCTCCTTTAAGTGAAGCCACATATTGGTCCTGTGTGTCTGGCTTTTTTCACTTAGCATGATGCATTTTGTAGCATGAATTGGTACTTCTTTCCTTTTCTGGGGTGAATAATATTCTGTTGAGTGGATGGACCACATTTTGTTTATTTATCTGTTGGTAGACACCGGGTTGCTTTCACCTCTGGTTCTTGTGACAATGCTGCCATGGACATCCACATTTGGTGTCTGTCTGAGTCCTGCTTTCAGACCTTTGGGACATATTTCTAGGAGTGGAATTGCCTGATCTCAGGGTAATTCTGTGTTTAGCTTTTTGAGGAACTGCCAAACTGTTTGCAATGGTGGCTGCAACCTTTTCTATTCCCACCAGCCATGTATGAAGATTCCAGTTTTTCTACATCCTCACCAACACTTCTTTTCCCTTCTGAAAATTTTCAAATGATTCTAGCCATCCTGGTAGATGTGAGGGGCTGTCTCATTGTGGTTTTGACTTGCACATCCCTGATGACTAATGATTTCATGGGCTTATTGGCCATTGGTATGTCTTCTTTGGAAAAATATCTATTCGGTTCTTTTCCCATTTATTAATTGGTTGCTTGTCTTTTTGTTTAAGTTGTACGAGTTCCTTATATAGTCTAGATATTAAACCCTTTTCATATCTGTGATTTGCACATACTTGTCCCATTCTTTAGGTTGTCTTTTGACTTTCTTGATAATATCCTTTGATGCAGTTCTGACATGAAGCCCAACTGGTATACTTCAGTTCAGTTCTGGCACTAACCACCCACTGTTAGTGCAGACTCCACAAGTTTAAGGGCCTGGTCCCCAACAGGACTGCCCCTCCTTGAGACACCAGCCTAGGCCACCTGCACTTCTGACTAACTGGCTACAAATCTGAGGGGTTCCCGTGACCCCTCTCAGGTTTAATAGTTCAGGAGAGTGACTCACAGAACTCAGGGACACACTCTAGCTATGAAGACAAAGGATGCAAATCAGCAGCAGTCAGATGAAGAGATACATGGGCGAGGTCTGAGGGGCAGAGGCACATGCAGAGCTTGGTATCCTCCCCTGTGGAAGTGGTGTGTCACCCTCCTGGCACATCAGTGTGTTCACCAGCCAGGTGGCTTTACTGAGCATCAGGTGTCCAGAGTTTTTACTGAGGTTCATGAAGAAGTTCTAGTTTTCTGAGTGTCTTTATCATTGAAAGATGTTGTCAGTGCCTTTTCTGCATCAATTGAGACGATTATGTGGCGTTTTTATCCTTGTTCTAGTACTGTGGCTTATTGCATCAATCGATTTTGTTACATTGAACCACTTTTGTATTCTGGGATAAATCCCTGGATTTGGCTTGCTAGTATTTTAATGTATTGTGTTTTCATTTCTCTCAAAGAATTTTACTGATTTCCCTCTTTGACCTATTGGTTGAGTGTGTTAATTTATATGTATTTGTGAATTTTCTAGTTTTCCAGATTTCTAGTTTCATCCCACTGTGGCCAGAAAAGGTACTTTCTAATACTTCAGTCTTTTTATGTCTGAGGCTCGTTGTGTGGCCTGCTGTGTGGTCTGTCCTGGAGATGTTGTGTGTGCACCTGAGAGGGGTGCATGTTCTGCTGAGCTGGGTGGAGTGTTCTGTATGTATCTGTTAGGTCCAGTTGGTGTTTAGCGTTGTTCAAGTCCTCTGTTTCCTTATTGCTCTTCTGTCTGGATGGCTTACCCATTACTGACATCATTTTATTAACTTTTGTAAAAAGCAGGTATTAGGTGGTTTGGGGTTTGAACTAAGAAGTCAGTTTGTGTGGTTTGAAATGTGGAACTGGACTGAATGCACGAGCCAGTGTTGGCAGGCTGCTTGGCCACATGTTCTCAGCAGCATGTCTGCCTGCCCTTCCCGCCCCCCCCCCCATCTGTAGCATGAGGGTTGGGGATTGGTTGTTGAAACTTGGCTTTAGGTGGCCAGTGAGTGCCTTTGCCTGTTAGCCGTGTAGCCTTCAGCAAACTGCACACTCCCTCACTGTTTCTGTCATGTTTCACAGGACAGGGTCCCTCCTCGAGGTTTGCATAGGGATAAGGTGAGGAGGAGGCCTTAACTCTGGGGCGGAGTTATGGCACATTTTTTAGTGAGCTGCAGACAAACGTGCCAATGGGGCTTTGACTGAATGTGACCCTGTCAACTCTGAAGAGCCACAAACTTAATGCATTTTCCATTTTCTTTCATACTCAGAATTGCCCCACTGAGGGAGGCATTTCCTCCCACACGTAAGAGGGACCTTCAGTTAATTGAGTGTCTCACTTAATGGGCATTCTGTGGCTCTCTTGAAATCCTGGTTCTCATCAGGAGAACTGTTTAAGATCCTCTTCCTGGGAGGTGCTCACCTGTGCTTTCCCTGCCTGGACCATTGGTAATTGAGGACCGACCAGCCTCTGCTGTGTGGACTCAGCCCTGATGTGTCAGATGGGTTTGTGCTCAGCTCCTCTGCCCTCTGCACTGAGGGGGGCATGAGGAGGGGAGTGCATAGGGCCCCCTAGAAGAGAACCCTGTGCCGGGCCTCAGGAATGCAGCAGAGGGGACTGGGAAGGGGTGGGGGGGGCGACACGGGGGTGGTCTGTGAGTGCTGAATGTGACAGATTGTAGCCTAGAATGTTCTTTACAGCCTCCAGAGCTTTGGCTATGCTGGAAGCCAATTTTTCCTTCTTTACCATCTCTGTAGCATATTAATGGCCCCAACTGGTAGAACTATTTGGAGTTGCAGACAGCTTGATTTATCCCAGCTCTGTTCTTAAATGGTTGCTAATTTCTCACTGCAGGAAAATTCACAGTTTTGCAGTGAGTCAGCTTAATAACTAGATGAGGGCAGACAGTCCAGCTAATTAATACTAAACTCACTTGAGGTGTTTAACGTTAATATAGTAATACTCTGAATCCTGGAGTTTTATCATGAGGTAAAGTGAAACATTTTCCTTTTTTCTGACCGTAAGTTGAGACAATTAGTAGAATTTTACAAACATTTTGGAAACATCAAGGCCTGGAATTCTGTGTACCATGTCCCTCCTTTTCCGCAGTGACACTGATGTTTCAGGGCCCCCTTGAAGACACAGCTCACAGCAGTGCTTGGGGTCCCGATGGCTCAGGTGAGGCACAAACATTTAAACACATCTGTTTTGGTAAGCAGACCTACACTGCTGGATGAGCTATTTTTCCGTAATTTATTTCCTGTTTTTATAAACAAAATGGAAGTGGTTGGAAGGCTAAAATGTTCTCTCTTGTGTCAACCTAGATAATGCCTGTGTCCCTGTCCTGAGATCCGTGGTATTGGGGCCTGGAGGCGCCATAGTGTGTGGCTGGAGTAGAGGGTCTTTCCTTCCAGAGAGAATAGCAACATCTGCTGTGTCCTGGGGACCACATGGTGCCTCCCACTTCCTGCCTGAGTGATCTTGGTTGCCCTCTTCCCAGTCACTGACGCTGGTGAGTGAGCCCAGCACCTGCCTGTGGGACCCAGCCTCCAGTGCTGGCTCTGTGGGGTGCCTGTGACCCTCTGAGCTAAAGAGCACCAAATGTCCTATGCCGAGTGTGCTGTGTAGTTCTTTGGAGTTTATAAAAGTTAGTTTCTTGTAAAACTCAATGCACTTTTATCAGGTATTTTCTAAGTAGGTACGAATGTGGCTGTTGAGAAGGCCCCTGGGTTTATTTATCAGTATTGAGGGGACTCGGAGAAGAGTCCACTTGGAGCCTGCTCTTTGACTCAGAGCCCAGTGAGGGCTCATCTGAGAGGCCAGTTGATATTTCAGAGGCTGGCAGCGTCATCTGTTGATGACTAGACAGCTTGTCATGCTGGGCCACAGAAGTAACAACTGTTTTTAAGGTTTGGCCAGACTTCATATTCTCCATTCTTTCCATCCCATGTTATATGGAATGCACACGACGCCATTTAATTACTTCAATCCCTTTCTTAAAGGAAAAAGACACAGTTCTAGTGATCTGGAGATTTGCTCAGTAATTGTGTCTGCACACTTAGTAGCCGTGAAGATCTCTCTTGTATTTCTTGTATTTTTGCAGGATTAATGTCAAGTACACTGTTGGCAGACCAGCCCAGGGTCTCAGCGGACTGCACAGGGTAGTGAGTGCTGTTGTTCAGGCCATCTTCTCAAACAGACTTTTCCCAAATTAAAATGTTCAGCAGGAACCAGCCCTTGTTTGGACTATGTATGCAGTGAAATGCTCAATTTCTGTAGGCATGTCAGCTGTTCTTGCTGACAGAATAAGTTGTATGTGCCTCTTGTTAGGTGCTTATTAAATATGGACTCGGGAATATAGGTATTCTTGCTTTTGCCACTGTTTACTTGTAGATGGGGAAAGAGGGAGTTGATTCATCCTCTTGAGCAAGATGTAGGACACGCAGGGATTGTCACGGAAAGTGGCCCTTGATGGGAGTACTGTCACGTGGCCTTGCGGTCCTATGCTATGTGGCTCAGTTGTCACTAGCTACATGTGGCTACTGAGCACTGAGAAGTGGCTGGTCCAAGTTGAGATGTGCTATAAGTATAACATTCATACAAGCTTGCTAGGACTTCACATAAAAAAATGAGTAAAAATATCTCATTAGCAATTTTTTATATTGATTTCATGTTCAAATTATGTTTGGGGTTGATTGAGTTAAATACAATATATTATTAAAATTAATTACACTTATCATTTTTCACTTTTTAAATTGTATTAGAAAATTAAAAATTACAAGTGTGGCTCTCCCTACACTGGACATCTTGCCACAGTCGCCAAGGGCTCTAGGAGCTGGCACAGCCCTGGGTCCCAGTCTCCCTTGGTGTGTGAATGACCTGCCAATCCCTGGTGGGGCCATTTGCGATTTCTCTCAGTATCCTAGTGATGTGACCGCTGAGTCATTGCACCTTTAGGCCACCACTGGAGATGCACCTGGGAGCTTAGGAGCCAGACAAGTCACCCAGCTCCCTCCGCCTGGTGCATGAAGCAGAGCAGGTTTGAGGATTAATGGAGAAGAGCAGTTAGGGCACTTCACAGGGGCCCCGTGACTCAGCCTCATCTAGTGCGGCACAACACAAACCTGTACACACTTGAACCCCACTTTCATTTTCTGTGCGAGGGTGGGCGTTGGGATGGAAGGAAGCAGAGCAAAGGCACCACCATATCACCAACGCTTATCCCACAGGCCCTGGTCTGGATTTAGGTTTCGGGGGACTTTCTCTAAGTTCTGTTTCCTGACCTGCGTTGAAGGGAACAGCGGCTGCCTGCTGAGAGCCTGTCTCTGCCTTCAGCACTGCCTGAGGGTGACTGTTTACAGTCTGGAGTCTGGTGCTCCTGAAAGACAGTTCAACTGGAAATGAACTTCACCACGTTTTGACATGATTGACAAGCATATAGAGGATGCAGGGAGAGCCTCAGGGGTGTGTGCAGCCTGGTCACTCGACGCAGGAGAGAGACCTCAGGCGTGTCACATCGGGTGCAGGTATATGGCAAAGGCCAGCCTTCCAGGGGATGTTTTGTGTGAGCTCCTGGTGGAACGGCCTTATTGTCACACCAAAAATAGGCGTAAGTTAGGAGGAAGTATTGGCCAGAGAAAAGGGCATAGAAGGGCCTGTCTGATGCGGTGGTGAGCACTGACTTTTATTCTGCTGTTTGGGTCTCAGCCGTGTGAGATCATAGGAATGAGAGATGGAAAGACCTCCTGTGTGAGGTCATCCAGTCCAGCCCCTCCAGAGCCGGCTGATCCCACGGCGTACTTTCCAGAGTACTATCCAGCTTTGCAAGTGACTCAACTGATGGAGTTTCCACCAACTCCCAGAGGCGTAAAAAGGAGGCGACTAAGCCTGCTGACTTGGGTCACAATTCACGCATGTCTCATGACGAAGACCCAGTGATGATGCCGGGTTTGGAGAGAGGTGTGGGGTGAGTCCTGCCTCTGCCACCAACCTGTATGTGACTGTGCATGGCCGACCTCAGCTCTCTTTACCTCTGTCCCCTCCACAGAGTGGGGATGGCACTGGGCCCCTGGGCCCCTGCAGTCCGCGCGTTCTGAGACTTGGCGGCAGCCCCTCACATAGCACTTTACAGTTTTCACAGCTTGTTCACATTTGTGATCTAATTTGAGCCTCATCGTTCCTGGGGAAGGAGCTGATCTTATATTATCCTCCTGGCTGACAGCCTGCCTTTATTCTGTTTCTTGTTAATCAGACGAAGCTGCTCCCCCAGGCAGTGAGTGGTGGCCAGGTGTCAGGCATTCCCTCTGATTCCAAGTGCAGAGCCGCCATCTGACTGCACGGGTGCTGTCCTGCCTTCTGACACCACACAGATGAGGTCACTCTGCTCCCCCACATGGTAACATTGCCATGGGCCACCTGGTGAGACCTGGAGTGATCCCCTTGTGGGGCGATACATTATCACTAGATTGGACTTGGGTTCCTCTGGGGTGGTTGCCCGGGCTCTTCACTGCTGTCATTCATCCCTGTGTGACAAGGGACTTTGAACGGATCTGTAGGTGGGCCAATCCCCTGTGAGTGAGTAACAGGGTTCCTGGGCCCTTCGTGATGATTCAGTGCTGCAGTTCCTGCTTCTCAACTAACCAGGGATCTGAAACGTTCCCTAAAAGAAGCGTTAACATTTATTGCAAGTCCTTGGTCATTAAGATTTCTCTTAAAACCATTCCTTTTTGTCAACTTGAGGATATTAAATTTTTCAACCCAGGCTCAATAAGAATGTAGTTAAAGTACATTTCACAATGCAATAAGTCTCAGTAGACTTGTCATAAAACGGCTGCTCTTACCGGTTTATGAAACTATATGAAGGATGACATGAGTCACAGGAGCGGGGGAGGGACTGCCATCCAGCCTGGTTGCTTCCTCTACTTGGCCCCGCTGGAGCGGCCTCCACCCCGCGGCATTGCCGTGGTTTGTGGCATTTCTGTGCCCTCCATGTGTCCACTCCCCAGTCCCGTCCCCACCTCCCAGAGCCCCAGGCTCTGTGCTTCCTGGTCGGCTCCCCGCGTTTCTTGTGCCCGGGGTGCCGTGCGGTGTGCTTTGGGTTATTTGTGCTGTGTTTTGTTCTGCCTTTTGTACTTGTATGTGAAATATTTCAAACATACAAGGAAACGGTTTTGCTTTCCTTCTTAAATAGTGTTTCTGAGCTTCAGTCTGCATTTGGGCACCTGGGTGCAGGCAGGTAATGAAAACTACGAGTGGGCAGGAGTTGGGACTCAGATCCCGGTGTTGGCCTCAGATCGCGGCTTCTCCTGTGCTGGCCGCCCCACTGCTGTGGCCAGAATTCCTCATGGATGTGGTAAGGCATCAGTGACACAGCAAACCATGGGTTGGAACAGCAGGGACTTGTGGTCAGCCTGCCGCATGTGGCCTGGAGCGGGCTGGGCGAGCACACCATCTCCCGACAGCTCTCCAGTCAGCAGCCAAGCCCGCACCCTGACCCACGCTGTGGCTGTGGGCTGCGTCATGAGCTCAGTGTTCATCACCCCGACTCACAGAGTCCCTTAGGTGTTGTAAGAATGATGGAAAGAAATGCTGTCTGTTTCTGAGAGTTTTAAGAAAAGGCAGCCCGTCCTGTTTTTGTGCTTCCCTCACAGATCCTGAGGAAGCTGAAGGGTCTTGCCTTGGATGCCCAGACAGAGCTGGAGAGACAGGACGAGGCCCTGGATGACATTGCCACTGCCGTGGACCGGACAACCATAACCATTGACAAGCAGAATCGACGAATGAAGAAGCTGACCTAGAAGGACAAGAATGTGTAGAAGTGACTGTTTTTGATGAGGATCCCTTCTCCCAGCACATTGTCCTCACCCCCTGCTTGCTTCCTTGAGGTAAAGACCCCAGGGCGTCATTCCCAGAGCCCAGGAGGTACACCGCCTTAGGACCAAAGGCTGCTGTGAAGACCGCAGGCAGCCACTGGGTCCACCAGACAGGGGGCTGCAGGGGAGCAGCCCCGCCTGCAGAGAGCTAGCTGTATCCTGTCCCTACCGCATTGCTAAGCCCTCTCGGGCTGCTGGGGAGTCAGGAGCACCCAGACACTCAAACATGGGGCTGAGCCCACCTAGCGGTCATCCAGAGGGTTGGCTGCACCCAGCACTCAGTGA
Source organism: Aselliscus stoliczkanus (assembly GCA_033961575.1). NCBI lineage: Eukaryota > Metazoa > Chordata > Mammalia > Chiroptera > Hipposideridae > Aselliscus > Aselliscus stoliczkanus. The sequence goes on from CM066733.1 coordinate 44,486,166, forward strand.
CTGCTTCGGATGGCCCCTCCCAGGTCTCCAGCATGACAAGTAGCTGCACTTGCTTCCTTTCCCATCCTCTTAAGCATAGAAAGAAGGCTTAAGTCTCTGAGAGAAACCTGCTTATTTCTGATGACTCTCTGCCTGTTTGAGCTGCAGCCCAGCCTGCGTGGGCACAGGTCAGCCCCGGCAACCACGTGTGGCCTGAGCCTGCTCCTGGGGCCACTCAGCGCACACCCACGCCTCTGCTTGTACCAGCTCTCTGGTGGACAGGCTGGTTTCTTTTTGGTTCTATTGTTATTTTCTAACTGAAGCTAGGAGGCTAGTATACCTTGAGGTTGTCATTATAAACACCTGAAATAGTATTTCACTGCCCAGTTTTTAACCAAATGCGAAAATAGTACATACTACACCTGTTTAAAAAGTGTTGCTTTTACAGCCTCATTTCTATCGAAACAAAAGAGAAATGCTAGTGTCAGGATATTTTTCGAAGATACACATTGCTGCTTTTTACTTGGTTTTAGGTCTCTGAGAAGGCCCCTCTGAGGATGAGGGGAAAGTGGAGAAGTGGGGGACCCCTTTCCTTTCTCACAACAGGTGACCCCCAGGCTACTATGAAATAGCAGCCCCCTTAGACCTCAGAGGGTGTTACTTTGAGGTGCCTTCCCTCCAGCTGCTGGGAAGGCGCCTGCAGGTCCCGCACTGCACACTTGCGTTCGGGGTCCTATGGGGGTTAAGGGTGAGTTCACAGATGCAGTGTTAGATTTTTGGGCTGCCTTAACAGTACCACAAACAGAGACATGCGACAACAGCAGTGTGTGTATTCTCCAGGTCTGGAGCCAGAAGTCTAAGTTCAGGGTGTCATAGGGCTGCGCTTCCCCAGAGGCTCCAGGGGACAGCCTGTCCTGCTCCTTCCAGCTGCTGGTGCCCCAGGTGTCCCTGGGCTTGTGACCGCATCACCCCACCTCTGCCTCCATCCTTGTGGCTGGCCATGTCTGTGTCTCACTTCTCCCCTTCTTTTCTCTGTAAGAACCCCTGTCATTGGATTCAGGGCCCACCTAATCCAGGGTTATCTCTTCTCCTTCCTTGCCTTGATGACATGTGCAGAGATCCCATTTCCACATAAGGCCACATTCTGAGGTTCCTAGTGGGAGTGTATTTCGGATTGCTCAGGTATGCCTGCCTTATGGGAACTGAGCTGCTCCAAGAAGACATGGGAAGTAACTTCCATGAGGGTCTTCATGTTCTTTACTTTCTTTAATTTGGTAAATTAAACTCCTGGTCTCTATGTGTCTTACTTGGTTTGTATATACCAGCCTCCAAGGTCCTTACTCTGATGCAGGCGTGTGAGCAGTTGCTCCTGACCCTTCCTGCACACCGAGTGATGGAGCTCTCGGCAGAGTTCTGGGCTCCGTGCAGCCCCTCCTGCCCGCCATGCTCAATGCCGGTGATGGTGCAGGGATGGCACAGCAGATGTATAGCTGTGTCAGCAAAGTTTATTGAGAGCTCACGCTATCTGGAGGCGGCGGCAGCTGGATAGTGTTCTCATGGAGCTTGAAGTCCCCGTGGAGGAAAGGCAGCAGGTGCTCTGGGCACAAGGTGAGTGCAGGGGGCAGGCTGTGCCCACATGCTTCAGCTCCTCACAGCAGCTCATGAGCATGGCTCGCACCTCACAGCAGCTCATGAGCATGGCTCGCACCCTCGGCCACACGCTGGGCTCCCCAGGGACTCAGAAAATACACACCCCACCTCACTTGGGGACTTAGAAAATACATGCACACGCATGCACTGCCCCCCAGCCCTTCAGTAAGAATCTCTGGGGTGTACACGCTCTGCAGGTGTTTCCAATAAGCAGGCTGTGGGGAGCCACAGGCCAGGTGACTTTCTGCCACACACCTGCTCCCTCTCCATGTCGGGAGCACCACTCAGCCCACAGGGCCGTTTGGCATCTGCTTGTTCTGGAACAGGTGCTGCCCATCACTCACATGGCATCAGGCTGCAAACAACTCGGATGCTGACATGTCTGGAAGCAGGGGCCAGGGCTGCCAGCACCCCCTCTGTGAGCATAAACCCCAGACACTATGGAATGAAGGTGAATGGGACCCAAAATATCATCTCACTGGAACCTTATCCTACCTTTCTTCTCCCACCAATAACTGATAGAGATGATGGTCTGTTTCTTAAATTTGGCCCCACAATGAACTTTTTACATCTTAAAGCCTTCCAGGAGCAGAAAATCTATCTGCCAAATTGAGTTGGTGACTAGAGTGCAAAGCACAGAAACCTACCTGTTTAAGCCAGCTGTTAGTTGCCAGCTGAGGCAAAAGGGCCAAGAACCAGATGAAAACGAGAACTACAGCCCACTGCTCTCCACACCATGCTCACCTACACCCCCACTGCTCCTGGCCAGGTGCACTCCACTCCCACAGTAGCGACTCCTAGGTGATCTAACCACCCAGCCTTTACTCCCACCCCCAGTTCTCTAACTTCATCTCTTACCTTGCCCTCTCGGGGTGCACTCTTTGCCTCACATTTGGGACCCAGGGAAAGACCTGAAGTGGAGTGGACATTTTGATGCTCTGATGCTGGACCAGAGGAGGGAGCTGAGCAGGCAGGCTGCCGGCCTCTTTCCACCCTCAGCATCCAGATAGTAAGTACCGTGATGGCTCACAACAAGGGGTCACATCTGGTGAGTAGACCAGGAGACTGGCACAAGGGCCGCAGCAAGCCTGCTGTCATTGTCATCAGCTGGCTGTTTGCCTCAGGGCCTTGGTGTCTCCCGGTTTGCATTTCCCCTTCCTGACGTGGAGCTTGTCATCTGACGCTGATGTTTAGTCTGCACGTTGGGTCAAGCTCTCCATGTACTTCATTTCTACACCCAAACCTCTCTGCCCTTTAACCTGTGACTAATGGGAATGGATTTTGTCAGTGGCTGTCACCCCCTAAGCGTTTGCAGGTCCTGAAACAACGCCGTGAGCTCGGCTTGCACTCCTTGTGAAGGGGACACAGTGCAAGGCCCACATCAAATTCAGCTATGATCACGTTAGCCGAAGTGAAAGTGCTGGGATATTTATCAGAAAGGGCTGGCTCTTTGTTTGTTTAGTGGAAGGGTCAACAGACTTTCTGTAAGTGCAGGTAGTAACTACTTCATCTTTGGAGCCATGTGGTGTCTGTCACAGCATCTGAGGTCTACTGTTTACATGAAGGCAGCCTGGACTTTTGAGCAAACGGGTGTGCTACGTTCCAACAAAACTACCTGTGAAATCAGGATTTCAAGTGTTTTCATGTGTCACAGAATGTTCTTGTTTTGATTTTCTTTAAACCATTCAGTGTTCAAAGCTCTCTAGCCAGTAGCCACAAGGCTTCATCGTGGCTGCAGTGCCCACCCAATTACCCACTGGGCATATTCCTTACAAAACCTCAGCTGCCATTGTCCAGCGCGGTCTGTCCTGGAGGGCGACTCACTGCCCTCCTTGGCCCCAGACTCCGGAGTGGCCTGAGCCCTCAGCATGACACTGCAGCCAGTGCCAAAGCCAGTCCAAGGTTGCGGCTGGGAGGCCCTCATTCCCTGGCTATGCTCAGCTGTCCAGAGCTCTGTTCCTCAAAGACAGAGCTTGGAGGAGGTGCACGGGAGTGGGGGTTGGGTCGGGAGGGGGTGGGGGAGGGAAGAGAAAAGGCCGGCGCAGGTTTCCACAAGTGATTTTCTCTGGATGCCCCAAATCAGCGCACACAGAGATTTTAGGAGAGAAGAAAAAAAAAATTCATCAGTCCTAGAGACATTGTCACACACCACAAATAACTTGACTGTGTACAGAAGGTTGGGATGGGGGTTTTGGTTTGTTTTGGGGTTTGATGGAATGCCCTCTTGGAGGTAGCTGTATTGCTTGAGGCATCAACCTGGCATGAGACCACGTTACGACGAGGCACCTCTGAGGCCCCACTGGGCTTGCATGTGAGGAGCCCCCCAGTTTAATTAACTGTGGGTTTGAGTAAAACTTGAAAGACAGTACAAATTGTAGTCCATTTTCACATTTGCAACTGATTTCCACATCCACATAATATTTCCAGCTTTTGGCACCCATCTGGAAACTTGGAACAGCAGTGGGCTTGCCGAGGAGGCAGTTTTCCCTGAGGCATTTTGAAAGTGAAAAGCCACAGGCTGGTCCTCCAGCAACAGCTCCTCTGAAAGCAAAGGTGGTCCTGCTTGCCAGAAGAGCCATTCAGTCTCATCCATCCCTCAGCTTCTGCGAGAAGCAGGTGGCAGGGGAAGTGGGGAAGGCATCCATCCACTCGCAGACACCAGGAGCTGCTCACCAGCTGCCACTCAGGTCAGCCACACAAAGATCATGTGCAGTGTGCAGAGTGAAGGCCATTGGGCTGGGGCAGGGAGATCTGGGCTGCAGCACAGGGAGCTACGAGCAGGACTGAGTCGAGGCTGTGCTCTGTGGGCCTGATCGCATGTCCTGAGTTCCCACGGATGTGGATAAACGTATCCTGAAGCTGTGGTGGCCAACACATTACTTGCTGCTGCAGTCCCAAGGTACCGGTGCCACACAACCCTCCAGCACATTGTCCCGCCATGTCTGAAGGAGCACCAGCTCCTCAGGGCCCTTTGGATTTTACTCAGCATTTCTTGTCTTCACCTCTGCCCCTTCCTCTCACCCTAGGGAAGGAACTGAGCTGAGAGACAGGCGACTCACTTCCCCCAACTATCCCTACTGCTTGAACAAGCCTGAGGTTAAGGGAAGGGGCATATTCATCACATGGTTGTAGGGTGCAGAGACCCAGCTGGACATAAAGGAGGGTCAGGGTCCAGTAGGTGTCCCAGGATGTGCATAGACAGTCCAAGGCTACTGCCCTTCGGGTCTCCAGCTGCCCCACCATCCTATTAGCCACTCTGTTCCCACGCCTGGCACATGCAGTTGGTGCCGGGAGGTTATTGAGGCCAACCCTTGTTCACAGGCGCTGAGCCAGATACCCTGGAAAGGGGGAGCAGCTATCTTCAGGTCTCCCACACAGTGTGGGGAGAACAAGCAAGAAAGCCTGGCCTCATGGGGTCCTTGGGCTGCGTTTTCCAGTGGAAGTGACACTCCAAAGGGCAGTTTGGTTCCAAATGGGGGACGGTGGCAGAGTTGAGATGCTCCTCCTGGGGATGAAGAATATTAGAAGGAAGATGAAAGCAGGTCAGAGAGCAAGCCTGGGGCCCGTTCCCAATGCTCAGTAAATGCTGCCCCTGAGAAGGAGACACTCCCAATCTGCTCCGGTACTCAGGGGCCCACAAGGGAGCTCACAGTAAACTGGCTTCCTAATGGAGACAGGAACCTGCTGACCCCATAGAACACCTTCCTTTCCAGTGGGCTCGTCCATGTGGATATTGCCTGGACATCAGGGCAATAACAGGGGCAGAGGGAGATGCCCTCTGCAGCACGCGGTAGGCTGGTCCCTCCAGCACAAACCAAAATCAGAAGTGCTGGACCTTCAGCATCATCACTTTGTTCATTGCTGGAGTGTGCCACTCGTGAGGAGAGACTCCATTGCATCCGTCCGAACTCTGACTTCTAGATCCTGCAGCCCCACCCACCCACTCCTGCCTGTTCAGCTCTGCCTTGTCATGCTGCCCAGCACTGGAACATCACCACAGATGAGGTCTCACTGTCACGCAGCTCTCATTGTACACTGTTGACTGGCCAAAAATAACTCTCCAGAAAACCCACCAAAAGAGCGGTTTATTCAGGAAAAGAAAAAGAAACTAGGTAATCCCAGTAGTGTGTGAATGCACACTTCAGACCGGCATTCCGACAGGCCACACACATGCAAAAAGCCCCAATTCCAAGATGGCCTCTCTTAGCATCCCTCCCCAGAAGTTATCCAAAAGTTTAACAGGAAGTCAGGACTGGAGAGTTAACAAGGGGCCCACCTCCACCCATAGCCCTTCCAGCTCATGGTAATCATTTTAAGATACCAGTTCTCTTATCAACACCAACCTCCCAGCATGGGAGGGTTCACCTACCCCTCACTGTGCACAGACCTCAGAGCATGGGTAGGATCTCCCCATCACCCACCCTCATTCTGCATTGTTCTCAGGATGTTCTTGCCCACCAGATAATCCCTCATAGTCTTTTCAACTTAAGAACCTCAGGGCATCTGCAGAGACACTTTTTCCAAGTAAGGTGACAATTTCTGGTTCCTGGAATTAGGATTTGTACATATTTTTGGGGGAGCAACAATTATGCCTAAGGTAGTCTTCTATTCCTGCCAAATTCACGTCCATCCTACATTTAAATATATTTCTCCATCAACATCTCCAAAAATCTGAACCATTACACATGAAATCTTTGTCCAAAGTCTCATCTAAATGTCACCAGCTTCCATCTAAATCCAGAACTGGTGAATATAGTCCATTCTGGAGCAGAATTCCTCTATGCCTCTGACTGTGAGACCAGAAAACAAATTGGCTGCTTCCAAAATACAGCGATGGGACAGGCAGGTGATAACAGTGATAGTCTGATCCTACCTCAAAGAGAAACAGTATGTCATGGTAGGAGCTGGGAAGTTGCACTCCATCCTAACAAGTTAAAAGCTGTACAGAGAGAATCAACAACTCTTCTTTGGTCCTTCAGAGATGTGAGGTCAATGGGCAAACCTCCAAAATTGGAGAGACAAAGGTGAGTCCAGAGAATCACATCAGAGCAGAAACCCACAAGCAGAAATCAGTGCTGCTTCAGGAAAACCTGAACTGTAACTGACAAATGCTGGAAGCTCAGTATGGACAAGACAGTTAAAAACTGGTGAGGGGCACGTTCTTGTGAGTTTTACATCCAGGAGCCACACCAGGTTCTCACACTGAAGATGGGAGAAAAACCCTATCCTGCTTCAGGTGGAGTGTGGGCAGAAGTAGCCATTGTAAATATGCCAGAGCAGCTCTTCTTAACAAGGCCTGTCCTCAGGAAAAATTCCACCAGAGCCTGACCAACCTGGGGAAGGAAACACCTATCCGAGCCCCTTTACCTTTCTTGTCCCACCTAAGGAGGAGTGAGGAGCACATGTGATGGTCACAGCCCAGGGTACAAGCCCACAAATACTGATAACTAATCACTGGACTATAAAATGCTTCCCATCTCCACACATTACCACCACATTACTATCTGCTGCAGTTACTTTTACTCAAAACGTCCCATCAAGAAAAAATTACAAGACATATCAAGACACAGTTTGAAGAGACAGGCCAAGCATCAGAACCAGACATTCAGGGATGTTGGAACAATCAAAACAGAACTTAAAACAAGTGATTAGTATGCTAAGAGCTCTAATGAATAAAGTAGACAAAATGCAAGAACAGATGGACAATGTAAGCAGAGAGATGAAAATTCTAAGAAACGCCAGAGTTCAAAAGGTCTGTAACAAACATGGAAAAAATATGTTTAATAGACTCAGTAGATTGGACATCGCTGAGGGAACAATAAGTGAGACTGAAGATATGTCAACAGAAACTTCCAAAGTGAGAAAACAAGGAAACAAGACTGAAAACAACAACCCAGAACAGTATCCAAGGACTGTGGACAACTACAAAAGGTGACATATACATGCAATGGGAAGACCAGGAGGAGAAGCAAGACACAAAGTACCAGAAGGACTATTTTTTTAAAGACTTTTATTGGGGAATTGGGGGAGGGGAACAGCATTGGGGAATCGGGGAAGTGGAACATACAAGTTGCTGTCCTTTTGTTCTTCAGCCAAGTTGTGGAGGACGTTGCTTCACTGGCCCATGTTGGTATCATCATTGTGCTCTTCCCAGGTGAGGCAGATCAGTCGCCGGCCTCTGGACGGCTGCTCACAGCAACTCCTGGCAGCTCACTACAGCTGCCAGCTGCTCATGCTGGCTGCCGACCACTCACTGTAGCCTATGGCAGCCCACTGCAGCAGGGGCTGCAGCCTACACCATTGCCAGGACTCGCATAGCCCAGCTCCAGGTGGAGCTGTTGTTCACCATCTTAGCTGTAGAGGGCAGTGTCACTCGCCCTCATATGTGGGATCCGAACCGGGGCTGCTGGCGTCCCAAGCCAGCTCTTAACCAACGCGCCTCTTGGCCGGCCCCCAGAAGGACTATTTCAAGCAATAATGACTGAGAATTTCCCCCAAATTAATGTCAGTCACCAAACCACAGATCCAGGAAGCTCAGAGTATGCCAAGCAGGATAAATGCCAAAACATAAACAAAAAAACAGCACACCTAGGCATATTATATTCAAACTTCAGAAAATCAAACATAAAAAATCTTGGAAGAAGACAAAGGGGAAAAAAATCAATCACTTTATAGACAAGCAGATCCAATAAACATTAAAATGATAATAAAAGATATTATGAACAGTTAGTTCTATGCCCACAAGTTTGATAACCTAGATGAAGTGGTCCAACTCCTTGAAGTACACAATATGCTAAAACTCACATAAGACAAAATAGACAATCAAATAGGCCTGCATCTATTTAAAAAATTGACTCAATAATAATTTCCCAAAACAAACCACCAGACCTAGGTGGGTTCACTGGTGAATTTTACCAAACTTTTGAGGATAACATATCCTCCAATCTCTTTCAGAAAATCAAAGGAGAGGGAATACTTTCTAACTCATTCTGTAAGGCCAGTATTAACCTAATACAAAACCAGACAAAGATATTACAAGAATACTGCAGACCAGTATCATGACCATAGATGTAAAAATCCTCGACAAAATATTAGCAAATCAAATCTAACTGCATAAAATAATTATACACAATGACCAAGTGGAATTTATCCCAGGTATGCAAGGCTAGTTCAACATTCAAAAATCAATCAACGTAACCCATCATGTCAACACAAAGAAAAAACACATGATCTTATCAATAGATGCATAAAAAGCACTTGACAAAATCTAACAGTTATTCATAGTAAAAAAAAAAAAATTCCCAGCAAACTTGGAACAGAGGGGAACTTTCTTAACTTCGTAAAGAACATCTACAAAAAAAAAAAAATCTACAGCTCACGTCATACTTAATGGTGAAAAACTGGAAGCTCCCTCACTAAAATCAGGAACAAGACAAGGATGTTCCTTCTCATAGTTTCGACATCATATGGAAAGTCCTAGCTAATGGAATAAGACAAAAAAAAAAGGAAATAAAAAATACACTGATTGGGAAGGAAATAATAAAACTGGCTTTGCTTGTGGATGACTTGATTGTCTATGAATAAAAACTGAAAAAAACCAACAAAAACACCCTGCTGGAACTAACACATGATTAGCAAGATTGCAGGGTGCACAGAAGTTAAGAGCTTTTCTATACCATCAATGAAAATGTGGAATTTGAAATTAAAAACAATATCATTTACATTAGCAAACCCCAAAATGAAATACTTAGGTAGAAATATAATAAAATATATACAAGAGCTATATAGGAAAACCATAAAATTCTGATGAAAGAAATCAAAGGACTAAGTAAATAAATATTCTTTATTCATGAATAGGAAAACTCATATTATCAGATGTCGGTTCTTCCCAATTCGATTGATAGGTTCAATGCAATCCCAATCAAAAGCCCAGAAAGGTATCCTGTGGATATCAACAAACTAATTCTAAAATTGATACGAACAAGCCAAAGACCTGGAAAAGTCAACTCAATATTGAATGAGAAGAACCAAGTCAGAGCACTGACACTATCTGGTTTCAGGACTACTGTAAAGCTATAATAATCAAGACAGTGTTGTATTGGTGAAAGAATAGACAAATAGATCAGTGTAACAATAGCTAGGCCAGAAGTAGACCCATATAAATGTAGTCAACTGATCTTTGACAAAGTAGCAAAGGCAATACTGTAGAACAAAGATAGTCTTTTCAACAAATGGTGCTGGAATAATTGGACAACCACATGTAATCATCATCGTCATCATCATCTAGACACAGACATTACATCCTTCACAAAAATTAACTCAAGATGGATCATAGACCTAAATTTAAAACACAAAACTATAAAACTTCTCAAAGATAACATAGGAGAAAACCTAGATGACCTTGGGTATAATTATGACTTTTTAGATAGAACACTAAAGGCACAATCCATGAAAGAAAGAATTGACAAACTAGACTTCATTAAAATTTCAATTTTCTGCTCTGTGAAAGATGCTGTGAAGACAATGAGAAAACAAGTCACAGTCTGGGAGAAAATATTTGCAAAAGATACATCTGATAAAGAACTTTTCCAAAGGACTGAATGAATAAATAAACTGAGATACATCCAGAATATGGTATATTATTCAGTTCTAAAAAGAAATAAGCTATTGAGCCAAGAAAAGACATGGAGGAAACTTAAATGCATATGACAAAGTGAAAGGAGTCAATCTGGGAAGGTCACATACTATATGATTTCAATATGGCATTCTGGAAAAGGCAGAACTATGGAGACTTTAAAAGATCAGTCGTTGAAGGGCCCACCGAGTGGCTCAGTTGGTTAGAGCTTGCTCGAGAGTGTAGCTGATCTCTGAGCAATAGCAGTTTGATGCCAGCCTGAGCTGAGCTGCCTTTGAGCTGTCAACAGATGGCAGGATGGCTCAGCTAAAAAAAAAAAAAAAAAAATCAGGGGTTGAGGGGAAGAAGGGATGAGTTGGTGAGGCACAGAATTTTTAGGGCAGTGAAACTACTCTGTATGATATCACTGTATCACTGTAGTGGTGGATCCATTTGTCAAAACCCATAGAATGTACACCAACAGTGAACCTAATGTAAACAATGGACTTTTGGTGATAATGATGCATCAGTGTAGGCTCATTTTTGTAACAAATGTACCCCTATGGTGCGGGATGTTGATAGTGGTAGGCACTGTGTATGTGGAGACAAGGAATATATGGGAAATCTCTGCACCTTCCACTCAATTTTGCTGTGAATCTAAAAAAAAAGTTTACTTTAAAAAAAGGAAAGGAAGGGTCCGGCCGAGTGGCGCGGTGGTTAAATGCTGGCTTGGGAAGACAGCAGCCCCAGTTCGGGTCCCACAAATGAGGGCCAGTGACACTGCCCTCAAAAAAAGGAAAGGAAGGGAAGGGAACAATGGAGAAAAGGAGTCTCTGAGCCCAAGCAATGTCAAAATCAAGCAGGACTAATTCCATTTGGTTTCAAAGCCTGAGAGGAATCCTCTTAGTCAAAGCTCTGCCCTTTGGACCCAGGATTCCACTCTCAGAGTCATTCTTTTTTTTTTTTTCTTAAAGGGTAGAACATGTCCGCAGCTCAGTAGCTCTATCAGCCTATTTCCTGCCTGAGGAATTTTGGAAGTCCAAAAGCCCTTTTTCACTTCGTCCCTTTCAGTCTAAGCTGACAGTATTTCTGCTGATATAACATTCTCAAAAACCTTGTGTGTCTCCTGTTTGTCATGGGGATGCACACCATCAGAGAAAAGGCTCCTCCACAGATCTTTTCTGGTCAGCCCCATCCCATTCCTGGCTTCTGCTGCAATAGGTGACTGTGTGCAACCACAAGTCCACACTTAATCTCTTCTGCTATATCACCTGCCCTCCCTCCCATGCACGCTTTTCCACACGTGAATCTCCTAATTTTAGCATCTTTTGCTAAATCTGGACAGGTCAAGAATTTCCCAAATCATCTGGTGCTGGTTCATTTTTGCTTGACAGTTCCTTCCTCAATTTGTCTCCTTCCACTCACATTTTACCATACACAGCAAGGAGAAATCAGACTGCACCTTTAACATTTCGCTTAGAAATCTCAGGTTCATTGTTTACAACCAACAGTAGAACACAATTCAGCCAAGTTTTCTGCCGTTTTATAACATGTTTCCAACAACATGTTACTCATTTCCTTGTGAGGGCTCACTGGCAGAGTCTTTAACATCCATATTTCTACCAATAATCTATCCGAGGCAGTCTAGGCTTTTTCTATCCTGTGTCTCATAATTTTCAAGCTGTCACCTAATTTCAAAGCCATTTCCATATTTTTAGGTATTTGTTGCAGTGACACCTGTGTCCAGGTAACAGAATCTGTATTTATTTCATGGGGCAGTCATAACAAATTTCCACAAACTGAGTGGCGTGAAACTAGAGAAATTCACTCTCTCACAGTTCTGGAGGCCAGGATTCTGAAATCAGGGTGTTGGCCAGGCCGCGTCCTTGTCTGGCCTCATCTGGGGCTCTTCCAGGCTCATCCGGGCTGTTGGCAGAATGCAGCTCCTACAGCAGTAAAATCTAGATCCCCATTTCCTTTCTGGCTGTCAGCTGGGCCGCCCTGAGCTCCCAGAGGTCATCCATGTTCCTTGCCCTGTGGTCCCCTCCATCTTCACACCAGCAGCAACAGTCAAATCCTTCTCATTTCATGACTCTTGGACTCCCCTTCTGAGACTGGCTGGAGAAAACAGCTTTTAAAGGACCTTATGCAATCAGGTCAGGCACACCTGGGTATCCATCTTAAGCTCTGCTGACCTGGGACCTTGAGTCCATCTGAAGAACCCTTGGGGAAGCACTTAATTAGTATTTGATTGAAAAATTGGGAGAAGCTATGTGTATAGCAGGCCGGATGTCAGGGCACCTTTGGATCTGTTCCTCTCTGTTCCACCATCCAGGAGCGCCAGGGTCTGGCCCTCACTCCTCACTTACCCACAGGGCGTGGACGCATCAACTCCCTGTGTTGGCCCTCCTCACTGTCTGTAGGGCCTCAGAAAATTACTTCCCAGCTCTGAACGTCCATTTCCATATCTATAACATGGGAATCCTGAAGACCCAACGGCACAGCCACTCAGAGCCCCCGCCAAGGCTGTTACTGTCTCTCTGCTCGTCACCTGCATCCTTGTTGGCTTCAGGAGCTGGGAGACAGTTAAGCCACTGCTCTTTCAGGAGCCCTTTGGTTCTGTGGCCCTGAGAGAGTCCTCTTCCTGTGTGTGAAGAGACCAAAGGAGCAGATGAAGCTCATCGTGAGAGCCGTGGCTGTGGGGATGAGACCACCCTCGCCTCTCGGCCTAGTACACCAGGTGAGGGGTGTCTCTGTTGTCTCAGAAAGAATGCCTTGCTATAGTTCCAGGCAAGCTGATTGCAGGGTGACAGCCAACCACAGTCTGCAGTGGGTTAGGGTGGTGTGGCCGGGGACTTCCAGTGAAAGTGGCCGGGTGGACATCAGCCCCAACCGCAGTAACACTCTGATTGGTTTCACATGCTCCATATGTTTTTAATTTAATGGTTTCTATCTTGGTGCATGGTGTTTACAACAGTGAAGTCAGGACAGACAGGGGTCCTGGGCCCAGAACCCCTGAGCATGTGGGATGCTGCCACTCTGCCAACCAGGAGAGGGAGTTGGGGTCCAAGAGGGAACATCACAGTTTGACTCTGTTCCTTGGTGCAGCAGTGCAGAGGGAGGGGACAGTGGGAAAAGATGGAGGTGTGATGGGCTGGATCTCTGCAGAGCTCACTGCTCCTCGCGGGGTCCCTCAGCGTGGGTGAGACAAGCAGTCTGGGGAGCTGACCTGCCTGGGCAGAGAGAAAATCTGGGGCACCTCTGCCTCTGGGATCAGAATCTTGTCTGTTTGGAAGTAGGCCCCCCACGTTTAGCTCCTCCCCACAGCATTTCAGTGCAGTACACATCAAGCATTTCTAACAGTCATCTAGCACAGGTGGTGAGCTCCCCATTACCGGAAGTGTTCCAAAAATCAGTGTGCTTCCAAATAGTTACTGTGCAAGAGATGGCCTGGCGTTCGCCAAGGGGACCTCTTAGGTCCTTGTAACGCTGCGGTTCTAAGTACGCCTTCCTAATTGCTTGTTATAAGAGGGCCCCTGTCAAATTGTTCATGTTGGGGCCCCAGATAAGCCTAGCTTTCCCAGCTGGCCCTGAGGTTATCACTTTATTCAGTAAACACCTCTCAGGCCCTGGAGGGGGTCCACATCTACAGAGAAAGGGGCTGAGGCCCAGAGGGGGTGGGACACCCAAGGCACTGGGGGCTCCCTCTGACTGAAGCAGCAGAGGAAACAAGCCAGGGGTGTCTGAAGCTCTGCAGTGTGACAAGGACTAAGTACTGCTGTGGATACCGTAATGGATCAAGGAATTACATGGAGCAAAGCCGACCTGTCCAGTTCTGGGAGTCTTTCTGGAAATGGCCACTGAGTGTCTGGGAAACACAGACAGAGGTGCTAAAGGTGTCAGGTCTCTTGTTTTCTCTTTTCTCTTTGCCTCAAGGCTGTAGGAACCGCATGGGAAGGGACCGCCATGCAGGAGGACACCTGGTGGAGGGAGTAGCGAGGAGGCCCTGTCTGTGTGCCCCAGCTCTTCTAGGAAGAGGGGAAGAGTGCAGGCTGGATGGAGCAGGGCAGGTGGCTGCAGTGCCTCGTCATCCAGGGTAAGCCTGAAGCAGGCCCAGAGGTGACACTGGAATGCCAATTAGGGTCTGGGTGCATTGGTGAGACCCAAGTGTAGCCGGGCTCCTCCTCCCTTCCAGGTGGGCCCACAGGGGTCAAGTGGTTGCTATTTGCACCTGTAAGGTACAGTGTTAGGCACATAGTCTGCAAAGGACCCCATTAGGGCCATGGCTGCACGAGGTCCAGGTGAACAAAGGTCTGTAGGACTCCCGTGGGTGTGCCTCTGGAGATGGGGTGACTTTTTATTGCCCTAAACCTTAAAACCCCAACTTGAATGTGTCTCACAGGGTGAGAGAGGGGCAAGGAGGCAGAAAGTGGAAAGCCTGGGGTGGAGTCCTGGGGAGAGGAGGGTGGTCAGCATCCTGTGGACGTACTCCACACCTGGCCCACCTCTGACCAGTCTCTTATTTTAGAAAGAGGCCCGTGCACTCTAATCTGTGTGCCCGAAGTTGCAGTGCGCTGGCATGACTAAATGGCAGACTCTCATCAAAAGCAGATGTTTATCTCCAGATGCCATCCCGGCAAGCACACGGCCTGAATAAATAAATAAATTACTCTGCAGTTTCAGAAGAAAGCATTCCTGTCAGTATTGGCTTTCCGTGATTTTCAAAGGAGAAGGTTCCCAAACAAAAATCTGCTTAGATTGGAAATGATACCTCCTTCAAGCTTAATTCTTTCCTTATGTTCAGAGCCTGATAGAAATGAGGTACAGATTGAGGCCCTGCTACCCATATGGTGCTGAAAAGGACCAAGATAAATTTTGTGCCAGAGGAAGTATTTCGCTCATTTGTTTGCTGAGCACACTGGCCTGTGAGTGTGGGCTCGCCTGGACCCTGCCCTCCTGACCCCAGGAGGTGACAGCCAGTGGATGGCCAGGCACTGAGGGAGGGATAGAGTGGCATGGGCTAGGGACAGAGAGACAGTGGGGGGCCATGCACTGTCTGGGAGGCATGTCACTGCATCTGGAACCCAGAGTATGTGGCAGGCGGGAGGGGTGGAGGCTGAGCCATCTTTATGAGGAAGGTCTTCAGTAAGCATCAGGGTGGGGAGGGCAAAGGACCCCCAGCCCCCAGGGGCTAGGCCTCTGCAGAGAAACAGGGTGGAGCCCTGATGGATGACCTGAAACAGAAACCGAAGTGACACAGTGCTACCTGCCCACACTGTGGAGCCCTCCAGACAAGTGTGTCTGCACACAGGCCACCCATAGCCTGGGCGGACATCGGCCAATTCCAGAAGGCTCCCAGACCCTCACTGCAGGTCCCAACTTCTGACCCAATCTGTGGTCTCCTCTGTCCGTAACATCTGACCACCGGGATTTGCACAGCAGAGTGATTAGGAGTCCTCCCAGGACTGGCCTCTCTCTCTCCCATCTCCAGAGCTATGTTTGATCAGGGGACACATGCCTTGGTGCCATCCATAAGTGCAGTGAGGACAGCAGTGTGGGGTGGGAGGGAAGACCGGCCTGGCTCCAGGGCGAAGGGCCAGTGGGAGAGAATGTCCTGCCCTGTAGCTCACCAGGCTGTTGTCAGTGATTTCTGTGCTGGCTGGGGACACATCATAGGACACGTGTGTGGGTGTGAGTGGGTGGGTAGGTGTGGTATCAGGTGTGTGTGATACGGGGTTGTGAGTATATTCGAGTGTGCCTACATGGTGAGTGTGCATGGAGTGGGTGTGCATGGTATGTGGGTGTTGGTTGTATGCGAATGTGTGGGGGCCAGACGAGTGGCTTGTTGGTGAAGAGTTGGCCTGGGGAACAAACGTGTCCGTGGTGTAAGATATGTGTGTCAGAGGATGTGTGGGTGGTTTCGTGCATGTGTATATGAAGGTGTGTGGTCATGTGTGAGGGTTTGGGTGTGAGGTTTGGTGTGTGTGTTTATGGGTATGTGTGAGGGTTTGGGTGTGCATGTGTGTTTAAGTGTGTGCCTGGGTTTGTTGAGTGTAGGGGGGTATATGGGAGGGTCTGGGTGGGTGGGGATCCTGGGTGCAGTGTTCCAGGTCCCACCTCCTGGAGGCCAAGGGCAGCATGTCCTGCTGTGTTGTCTGGCAGTGTCTCCCCTGGAGGCTGTGCGGCCCTGGGCAAGGGTGGCTCCGAGAGTGTCTGCTCCAAACAGTCCCCTCACTGCCCACAGTTCATTAACTGCAAGATCTGCATCAGAAATGTGTGTTGGGCACAGGTCTGGTGACATGTGCCCAAGCGTGTAGGACACTGTTCTGCCAGCACGTCGGCATCTGTTAGGGAGTAAGAACCTGTGAAGGTGGGAGCGCTGTGGCCTCATGGGCACTGGAGTGTGGTGAGCCCTCTCCTCACCCCTGCGGATCCAGCGTTGGTGCCAGTGCTCGGTGTGGGCTGTGGGTTCCATCCAGGTGCAGCCCTTCCTTTGACTTGAAGCCTTCCTACTGGTGCCGCCTGGTGGTGCTGATCTCATCACGCTGTTTCTTCCTCCAAGCCCTTCTGAAGCAACAGTTAAATGTGCCACCTGTGCGCAACAGTGACTCCGCAGCCTGGTCACACACCATCTGAGTGGCTGCCAGCACGAGCCTCGGCCAGGTAGGCAGTAACTGTGGGAGGACACTGGACACTGGACAGTGCGGTTTCCACCCAGGCTTCCGCCTGCATGACTGAGTGCCTGGCCTTTCACGCCCTGGAAGGAGCTTCTCAGGACACGGTACTTTCCAGTCTTGGGCCTGAGGAACCCTGGTGAATGCACGGTCCCACTGGAGGGGCCAGCAGTTTCCAGAGGCTCAGACCTTCCACCTGTGTTCCCCAAATGAATGAGGGCACACACGTCTTTGGTGGGGAGGAGTTCCTGTGCTCGCCCAGCCCCGTCCAGCTGCTTCCTCCCTCTCTAGGAATGCTGGCTTTGAGAACACCCAAGGAAACTCGGTGAGCTCTGGATGGGTGGGAAGGGCCAGGGATGCCAAGTCAGACATGAAACAGGATCCCTAACTCGCTCAGGGACTGTCATGCCAAGTGTCATGCCGGGGCTCAGCTCCCGGCAGATGAACGCAGGATCTGGTGAGGCTGAAAAGGAACAACAACAGAGTCACAGATAGGGGGTTCATACCACTGTATTCTCAATGGCGGCTGGTCGAGACATGGGAAGCATACACCCACCACTATCCCAACAAGGGTGTCTTCCTGCTGTCACAGTCTCGCTGACTGCTGGGCGAGACATACATAGGAAGTCGTGTGCCCATGACATCCACACTTGCTAACACAGCCGTGGCAGTTATATGAAAAACAACAGCAGCTAATGGCCAACTGGCTACAACTCATGGCCAACCAGTCACAGCTTATGGCAATCCAATAACCCAGCCAGCACCTTTCGAGGTGAGGCCAAGAGCCTGGAAAGTGCTCTTCTGGCACTCCATCCCAACAGAGACTGAGGCCCCTCCCTTTACCCTCCAGAAAATTTCTCCTGGAAAGCCAGGAGCTGTGGCCCCACAAATGCTACCTCCCCCAGCATTGCCCCACTCTCAGGCCCACCTTCCAACTCCCTAGGCTTTCTCTCTGAGAACCCACCAGGTGGGGGGTACTGCTGGAGCTGGCCTGGTGTGGAGGAGGGGAGAGGTGAGGTGGAACCGGAGACCACACCAGCTTGCTCAGGCCAGGCCTCCAGATCGGGACAGTGGCCCCCACAAGTGGCCTGCATCACCACCCCCAGCTCCAAGGGGCAGCAGGACTCCTCCCTGAGTGCTTGGGCTCCACTCCCCATAGCAGGGTGTTGTCACTCTACAGGAAGGCTTTGGCCAGTTTTCCACCCAGGACGGGAAGCTGCTGTCCTCAGCCAGGGAGGTTTAGGAGGACAGGCCCCTGGTTTAATCCCATCCCTTATAGACAGGAGGGAAGCTGCGACCCAGCCACCCCCTGCAGGCTCTCAGAGCAGCAGCCTCTGAGTGCCCCTCTGAGCACAGCTGACCTGCTCAGGAAGGCGGGCCTTTCTCCCCAATTCCAGTCCTGTGTTTCCAGGTCCTCACTGAAAGAGCTCAAACAAGTTTCAAAAAGTTCAAGAAAATCAAAATTGAAAAAGAAGAAAAGTCACAAATATAGAATCTGCAAATGAGGGTCCACTGTAATTATCGAATATACCATCAACTAATGGTTTGTGCTCAAAAAGGATCATGCCGGCTTAAAATCAAACATGTCCACGGAACACTTAAAATTGGAATAAAGGCTAGGGAGCTCTCGCTATCTTGTGGAGGAAGAAAGACCAGAAAAGTAGGCAGAGACACCAGGGGAGGCTCTCCACCAAGTCCTGGCAGAGACCATATGTGGGCGTGTAGTGTTCTTGGTCAGAGAAAAGGAAGCTCTTTCCAGGTATCTCTACCCCATGAGCTACCTGGGCTGATCTTTGAGGTGGGGGCAGGGCAGGTGCCCCTCAGGCTGCTGTTGGAACCTGCCTGGTGCTTCTGTGACCCACAAACTTGGAACTAAGTATCTGCATAGATTAGGGAGGGCTCCAGGGTCCTTACAAGCCTTGGGTGCTTCTTGATGACTTACTATTCATAGGTAAAAATGCAAGCATTTTTAAGCTTTGTGACACAGTTTTCCTTCTGAACTCCTGAATCAGCTTAATTAATATGTCTTAATATTGCAAGGCAACCTTAAAAACACACAATTGAATTTCCTGTAGGACCCACTTCATACCCGGCAGCTGAGATTTTGAAAGGGAGTGGTGTAAACACACATGAATAAGTGTATCAATAGTCTGGTTTGAAATCCAGTTTGAAATGCACAGTTCCATCCTGGGGCTGTTCTTCACCTGTAATTTTTAACTAATTGAAGCATTCACAGTTGAACGTGGGTTTCTGTCAGGAACAGCAGGTCCTGAAGAACCATTTTCAGTAATAACTGTGCAGACACATCGTCACTGGGGCCCCTCCAGAGCTCATGTCTGGGGTGACATTCCCAAAACTATGTGAGTGGATATTCTTTGTGAGAGGAGAGGGGAGAATTAATGCTGGAAGGTAGTTTTCTTCTCAGCTATTTTTAATCTACAGAAGGAAAGGCAGCTTGTTCTCAGGCACACATGGACTTGTACACAGGGGAGTGTGAGTCTAGAAGCCCACACTCCTGAGAGCCAGGAAAGAGGTCCCCTCCGGGCTGCTGCTGGTCAGTGTCATGCCCCCCTGCAATGCCCTCCAGGTTCATTTGTAATGTTTGTGTTGCCACACAAGCTTCTTTCCCATGGAACTGAGCCCAAGAGGAGGAGGCCATACCTCAATCATCTTTGGTGGCCTCTTCATGGAAGCGAACCTTCCATCTCAGGGGGCCTGGGGCAGGTGCCAACCCCCTAAAACCAATGTGGAAGAGTCACCTAGGACTTCTCCATCTCCTACCAGCTCAGATGTAATTATGCAGTTATTTATGCGTGTGTGTGCACACAGAGGTACACACATGCAGACAGAGCCTCAGGCACATGCAACACACATGGAGGGAGACACACACATTAGGAGACCTGCAGACCCACGTGGAAACACAAAGACACGCAGGAAATGTAGACCCACATGGACACAAGCAGACACTTGCAGACAGCTACATACACAGCACATACTCAGTGCAGCTTCCAAGATTTTATTTTATTTTATTTTATTTTATTTTTTTTTTGAGGGCAGTGTCACTGGCCCTCATATGTGGGACCTGAACCGGGGCTGCTGGTGTCCCAAACCAGCTCTTAACCACCGCACCACTCAGCCGGCCTGCTTCCAAGATTTTAGAAGAGTATATAAAAGACACACATAGTTTCTCTGAAAATAGATTAGTCACAAGGAAGAAAATGGAAAGGACAGTAACTCCAGGTGGAGCTGAGAATAAAAGCAAACAGAAAATATGATGATGACAATGTAGTGACAGCTCTCCTGCATCAGTTCCCATGTGTCTAGGCTGATGGATGTGATTATTTCACATGACACAAGTGAGGAGACACACACCTGTTCTGCCTCTTTTGATGGTACTAAACCTTCCAGCAGAAACCACTCTGAGCCACGCTGATGACCAGGACCAGGCATGCCTGGCACATGTTGGTACCTCTGGGTGACAGAACAGGACCCCCTCCTGAGGCTGCAGTGCATGCTCTGCCCCCACAGCTGAGTCAGCATCTCTCATGCCCTAGGTGAATGTTGTGGCTTTGGCATTGACAAGGGCCATCACTGGGCCACTGGGGGCTGTCTTCTCAGGGCTAAAGATTGGGGACCAGAGAGGGTACTTTGAGGAGGGGTAGGGGGTTTTTGTTTGGATACCCCTTTGTGTAACCATCTCTGCCCTTTATTGGGACAAAGGAAGTGCAGACAAGCAATGGTCCCAGCTGTGCAGACATATGGTCACAGGCATTTCCCTCCCTCTTCAGGTCCTTTCTAGCTTGGCCATCTGGTCAGTGAGGGTAAGTCTGCTGCTTCTTGGGCCCTTGTAAAGGAACATGTGGTTCTGGTCAGGCCAACCTCTGCACTCATACAATGGAAAGGAAAACCACAGCTGGAAACATCAGTCTAGAACAGGTGTGAAAGCTCGACTGACAGGTGCCACTGGCAGTCAAGAAAAGCTAGAGTGGAAGAGAAGCAAACACTGCGGGGGGGAAGCCTGCCCTGCATCCAGGGTGCTCACGGGGCAGGTGCATGATCAGGACGTTGCAGTGTTCCCCCAGGACTCACAACACAGAAGGTTCTCCTCTGCTGTGGAAATCCTTGTCTGTCCCCACCCAACACATGGAGGGTAAAACCCATTAGCTTCAGGACTTTATACAAAAGTATCTAACAAGTGAGCTGGAGCATCCACCTCAGGTGCACATAGGGCCTCTTTTGGCAACCAATGAGAGGGAGCATCCAGGTGAAAGGGAGACTTCAGGTGAGAGGGAACAGTCAGGTGAGAGGGAGACTCTAGGTGAGAGGGAGCATCCAGGTGAGAGGGAGCAGCCAGGTGAGAGGGAGCAGCCAGGTGAGAGGGAGCAGCCAGGTGAAAGAGAACCTTGCCCACAGAACATTGATGAGGCTGGGACATGATGGAGCACCCCCACACAAAACAGGTGCTAGAGGAGCCTTGTTTTGGGAAGACATGGCAGAGCTTCCCTGGTCAGAAGTGGCAAAAGAGACCGGGCCAGGATCCAGGAGGTCACATTGAACCCTGTTCCTCTTGGTGAAATCTAGACTTAGGACCTCAAACACTGAGGGGCACTGTGGGTCCCACAGGGTGGGGCAGCTCAGAAGGGATGTTGGGACGGGGCTGTGTACAGGAACAAGGCAGGGACAGCTCCCAGCCATCCCTTCCTTGACTGCGCTGACCCACTGACAGACCCAGAAACCTAATTTTGAAAATCTGTGGCCTCACCAGAACTAGACTGGCCTGCTGCTTCCAGAAGAATGGAGCCACCCTCGGGTCTGCTCCCCTCGGTGGAGTGGGACAAGGGGGGCCACCAGAGGCCTCACAGAAGGGCCAACGGCCAGCAGCTAGCCCTGCCTTGGGGTGCTGGGTGTCCTGGGCCCCAGGGATGTGACCTGTCCAGGGCAGTCAGGCCTTGTCTTGCTGGAAGGTTTTCCTCCTACTTACGTAGTGCTTGAGCTCTCTGGGCCTGCAGGTGTCTGTCTACACTGGCCCTTCTCCACCACAGTGTTACCTGTGTCTGTCCTGGAGGTGACCCCACTCATGCAGGGACCACTGGCTCCTTCCATCTTCCTGCCCTTCTTCTGCCTCCATGAAAACCAAGATGGCTCTCTCCTGTGGGGCCTGGGCTTGGGCCCCTGCCCCATGCTTATGATGCAGAGCATTGGTCCATCATCCCTCATCCAGGAGCTGTCTTGGCTGGGAGTGTGGCCCCATCAAAGCCCTGGGGCCACGGGGCAGCCCAGCTTTCAGCATGTGGCACTTGGTGTGGAGCCTGTGTGTGCAGGTGTGAAGGCCCAGCTCCAACACCCACACCCCTGTGCTCAGATCCCAGCTCAACCGCCATCTGTGGCCTGACCCTAGGCTGGCCACCTGCTCTTACTGGAGGGTAACCTAGTGCATCGAGGGGCTGAGCCCATCTTCCCTGCTCCCACCTGGGCCTGGGCCCCTGGAGTCCTTGGGACAGCTGCAGCTAGAGTGAGTCACTGCCCACTCAGCTGGGCAGGTATTTCCTGGGGGTAGGCTTGATGTAATAGAAGAGTCTTATCCTCAGGAAGCATACAGGGACATTTGACCACTGCCTAGGTCACTGGGTTCACCTGAGGGGCTGGGGGCTACATAGATGAAACTCATGTGAGCTGGACCGTGAAGGTCAGCTGCAAGCTGTCCAAATACGGGAACAGAAAGGTTACGGACAGCTGAAACTCAAAGTCCAGAGAAGGAAAGGGGGTGAAGATGGGGACAGCTGATGTGGCTGGAACATGTGTGCACATAAGTGCTGTGTCATTAGAAGTGTGCAAGTGTGCCAGCACATGTGCAGATGTGTGCATGTGTGGACATGCCTGCATGTGTGAAAGTGCATGTTTGAGTATGTTTGATTGCATGTGTCCCACAGTGGAGCAAAGGCATCGTGAGCACTGTAATGAGAAGGTATCTTTTTTATTTTCATTCTCTTATTGTGAAATAAACTTTTTTTAAAATTAGTTTCAGGTGTACAACACAGTACAATAGTTATATGTTTTATCCCTCAAAGTGACAACCCCTACCCCCAATTCGCCACCCCATTGCCCCCCCATATCACACATATCTATTACAATTCCTTTGACTGCCTTCCACAGTATACTCCACATCCCGTGACTATCTATATATTCAATTACAGTTGGCATACAATATTATACAACATCAGCTTCAGTTGTACAGTGCAGTGATGAAGCCTCTATTCCATTCATGAAGTGGTCTCCCTAACAAGACATGTGACCATCTGACACCCCACAAAATATTTACAACATTGTTAATTATATTCCCTAAACTGTCTTTCATATCCCTGTGGCAATATTGTAGTTACCTATTTATGCTGTCTAATCCCTTCCCCTTCTCCCTCATCCCCACCCCCCTCCCAACTAGCAACCATCAGTTTTTCTTCTATATCTATGAGACTGTTTCTGTCTATTTTGCTCGTTCATTCAGTTTTACAGATTCCACATATAAGTGAGATCATATGGTATTTGTTTTTCTCCGACTGACTTATTTCACTTAACATAATAGTCTCTAGGTCCATCCATATCATTGCAAATGGTATGATTTCATTCTTCTTTATAACGGAATAATACTCCATTGTATAAATGTACCACAGTTTCTTTTTTTTTAATTAGTTATAGATGTACAAAACAATGCAATAGTTATTTTTTTCACCTCTTACAAAGTGACTCCCCCTCCCCCTCCCCGCCCTCCCACACCCGATATCATACATATCTATTACAATTCCATTGACTCCATCCCTACACTATATTCCACATCCCATGACTATATATGTGTTAAATTATAGTTGACATATAATATTGTTCAGCTGCAGCTTCAGATGTACAGTGCAGTGGTAAGGCCACTACACCGTCCATGAAGTGGTCTCCCTAAAAGGACATGCATCTGTCTGTTTCCCTAAAAAAATATATTTACAACGTTATTGATTATATTCCCTAAACTGTCTCTTCTGTCTCTGCAGTAGTATTGTGGTAATCAGTTTATGTTGCCTCATCCCTTCCCCTTCTCCCATCCCCATCCCATCTAGCCCTCATCAGTTTTTTCTTTGTGTCTCTAAGACTATTTCTGTTTATATTGCTCATTTATTCAGTTCTTTAGATTCCACATATAAGTGAGATCATATGGTATTAGTCTTTCTCTGACTGACTTATTTCACTTAACATAATGTTCTCTAGGTCCATCCATATCGTTGCAAATGGTACGATTTCTTTCTTCTTTATAGCTACATAATATTCCATTGTGTAAATGTACCACAGTTTCTTAATCCAGTAGTCTACTGATGGGCATTTAGGTTGTTTCCAAGTCTTGGCTATTGTGAATAGTGCTGCAATAAACATAGGGGTGCATCTGTTTTTTCAAATGAGTGTCTTGGATTCTTCTGGGTAGATACCCATGAGTGGAATTGCTGGGTCATACGGTAGTCCCATTTCCAGTTTTTTGAGATACCTCCATACTGATTTCCATAATGGCTGCACCAATCAGCAGTCCCACCAACAGTGCACCACGGTTCCCTTTTCTCCATAACTTCGCCAGCACTTGTTTGTTGATTTATTGATGACAGCCATTCTGACCAGAGTGAGGTGGTATCTCATTGTGGTTTTTATTTGCATTTCTCTGATGATTAGTGAGGTTGAACATTTTTTCATATGTCTGTTGGCCATCTGTATGTCCTCTTTAGAGAAATGCCTCTTAATATCCTCTGCCCATTTTTTAATTGGGTTGTTTGTTTTTTTGAGTGTTGAGTTGCATGAGTGTTTTATAAATTTTGGATATCAACACCTTATCAGATATATCATTGGCAAATATCTTCTCCCATTCAGCAGGCTGCCTTTTTGTTTTATTGATGAATTCCTTTGCTGTGAAAAAACTTTTAAGTTTGATGTAATCCCATATGTTCATTTTTTTTCTTTAATTTCCCTTGCCCAAGGGGATATATCAGTAAAAACATTACTCAGGATAATGTCTGCAAATTTACTCCCTATGTTTTCTTCTAGGAGTTTTGTGGTTTCAGGTGTTACATTTAAGTCTTTAATCCATTTTGAATTTGTTCTTGTATATGGTGTAAGTAGGTGGTCCATTTTCATTTTCTTGCACATATCGGTCCAGTTTTTCCAGCACCATTTATGAAATAGACTATCTTTAGTCCAATGTAAATTCTTACTTCCATTGTCATAGATTAAATGACCGTATTTGGATGGGTTTATTCCTGAGCTCTCTATTCTGTTCCATTGGTCTATGTGTCTGTTTTTATGCCAGTACCATACTGTTTTGATTACTGTAGACTCGTAGAATGTTTTGATGTCAGGTAGCATGCTGCCTCCCACTTTGTTCATATTTCTCAAGATTGCCATGGCTATTTGGGGTCTTTTGTGGTTCCATATAAATTTTAGGATTATATGTTCTATTTCTGAGAAAAATGTACTTGGTAGTTTTACTGGAATTGCATTGAATCTATATATTGCCTTAGGTAGTATTGACAGTTGAACTGTATTAATTTTTCCTATCCATGAACATGGTATGTATTTCCATTTATTTGTATTTTCTTTGATTTCTCTCTTCAGTGTCTCATAATTTTCTGAGTACAGTTCTTTTACTTCTTTAGTTAAATTAATTCCTAGGTATTTTTATTGTTTTGAAAGCAATTGTCAAAGGGATTGATTTCCTGATTTCTTCTTCTGATAGTTTATTATTGGTGTATACAAATGCAACTGATTTCTGAATATTAATTTTGTATCCTGCTGCCTTACCAAATTCGTTTATCAGTTCTAGCAGCTTTTTGGTGGAGTCTTTGGGATTCTCTCTATATAGTATCATGTCATCTGCAAATAATGACAATTTTACTTCCTCCTTTCCAATTTAGATGCTTTTTATTTCATTTTCTTCTCTGATTGCTGTGCTAGAACTTCCAGAACTATGTTAAATAGAAGTGGTGAAAGCGGACAGCCTTGTCTTCTTCCTGATCTTAAGGGGAAAGCTTTTAGCCTTTCCCCATTGAGTACTATGTTTGCTGTGGGCTTATCATATATAGCCTTTATTATGTTGAGATATGATCCCACTATTCCCACTTTGCTAAGAGTTTGTCCTTTTGTTCTTCAGACTAGTTGTGGAGGACACTGTTTCACTGGTCCATGTTGGTATCATCATTGCGCTCTTCTCGGGTGAGATAGGTCTGTCACCGGCCTCTGGACAGCCATTCACAGCGGCTCTTGGCAGCTCACACTGGCTGCCAGCCATTCACACTGGCTGCCAGCCAGTCACTGTAGCCTATGTCAGCCCACTGCAGCAGGGGCTGCAGCTATGCCATCCCAGGGACTCACAGCAGCCCTGCTCCAGGTAGAGCTGTTGTTCACCATCTTAGCTGTAAGGGCAGTGTCACTGGCCTTCGTTGGGCATCTGAACCGGGGCCGCTGGCGTCCCAAGTCAGCTCTTAACCAACACGCCACTCGGCCAGCCTACTAAGAGTTTTTATCATAATTGGCTGCTGGATTTTGTCAAATGCTTTTTCGGCATCTATTGATATGATAATACGATTTTTAGTTTTCATTTTGTTAATGTGATGTATTACATTAACATTGATTTGACATTGTATTACATTGATTTGAGGATATTGAACCAACCTTGCATAGTAGGAATGAATCGCACTTGATCGTGGTGGATGATCTTTTTAATGTGATGCTGAATTTGGTTTTGCTAGTATTTTGTTGAGAATTTTGCATCTATGTTCACTAGGGATATCAGCTTGTAGTTTTTCTTTTTTTGTAATATCTTTGTCTGATTTTGGAATCAGGGTGATAGTGGCTTCATAGAAAGAGTTTGGGAGCCTTCCCTCATTCTGTATTTTTTGGAATAGTTTGAGGAGGTTAAGTATTATTCTTTTATGAATGTTTTGTAAAATTCACCTGTGAAGACATCTGGTCCAAGACTTTTGTTTGTTGGAAGCTTGTTGATTACTGATTCAATTTCTTTGGTAGTAAGCAATCTGTTCAGCGTTTCTGTTTCTTTTTGGTTCAGACTTCGTAGATTGTATGCTTCTAGAAATTTATCCATTTCTTCCAGATTGTCGAATTTGTTGGCATATAGTTGCTCGTAGTTTTTTCTTAAAATTTTCTGTATTTCTGTGGTATCTGTTATCACTTCTCCTCTTTCATTTCTGATTTTACTAATTTGGGTCCTCTTTTTCTTGTTGAGTCTGGCTAAGGGTTTGTCGATTTTGTTTATCTTTTCAAAAAAACCAACTCTTGGTTTCATTGATCTTTCGTATTGTTTTTTTTGTTCTCTATTTCATTTATGTCTGCTCTGGTCTTTATTATTTCCTTCCTTATCCTCCCTTTGGGCCTGTTTTGCTGTTATTTTTCCAATTTCCTTAGGTGTAAAGATAGTCTGTTGATTTAGGCCTGCATTGCTATGAATTTCCCTCTTAAGACTGCTTTTGCTGCATCCCAGAGATTTTGGGTCCTGGTGTTTTCATTTTTGTTTGTCTCGAGGTATGTTTCGATTTCCTCCTTGATCTCATTTGTGACCCACTCGCTAATTAGCAACATATTATTCAGCCTCCATGTATTTGTGTGTTTTCCAGATTTCTTCTTGTAATTGATTTCTAGTTTCATAGCATTGTGGTCAGAGAAGATGCTTCATATGATTTCAATCTTCTTAAACTTGTTGAGACTTGTTTTGTGGCCTAACACGTTATCTATCTTGGAAAATGTTCCATGTGCACTTGAGAAGAATGTATATTCTGTTGCTTTGGGATGAAATGCTCTAAAAATATCAATTAAATCCAGCTTGTCTAAAGTGTCATTTAAGGCCACTGTGTCCATGTTGATTTTCTGTCTGGAGGATCTGTCCATTGATGACAACGGGATGTTGAAGTCCCCTACAATGATAGTGTTACTGTTGATCTCTGTCTTTATGTCCGTCAAAATCTGCTTTATATATTTAGGAGCTGCTATGTTGGGTGCATAGATGTTTACTAGGGTTATGTCCTCTTGTTGAATCAATCCCTTTAGTATTATGTAGTGCCCTACTTTGTCTTTTATTGCAGTCTTCATTTTAAAGTCTATTTTGTCTGAAATAAGTATTGCTACTCCAGCTTTTCTCTCATTTCCATTTGCAAGAAATATCTTATTCCATCTCTTTACTTTCAGTCTGTGTGTGTCTTTTGATCTGATATGAGTGTCTTGCAGACAGCATATGCATGGGTCCTCTTTTCTTATCCACTCAGCCACTCTATGTCTTTTGAGTGGAGCATTTAGCCCATTCACATTTAAACTGATTATTGATAGGTGCATATTTATTGCCATTTTGTTATTTGTATTTCTTGTCTTCCTGGGTTAGCCAGTTTTCCCTTTTCTTCTGTTTAAAAAGCCACTTTAACATTTCCTGCAATGCTGGCTTGGTGGTAATGAATTCCTTAAGCTTATTCTTTTCTGAGAAGCTCTTTATCTCTCCCTCAATTTTAAGTGGTAGCCATGCTGGGTAGAGAAATCTTGGTTGTAGATCTTTATTTTGCGTCACTTTGAATATTTCCTGCCACTCCCTTCTGGGCCTGCAGAGTTTCTGTAGAAAAGTCAGCTGTTAGTTTTATAGGAGTTCCTTTGTATGTAACCTGCTGTCTTTCTCTTGCTGCTTTTAGGATTCTGTCTTTGTCTTTAAGCTTTGCCATTTTAACTATGATGTGTCTTGGTGTGGGCCTGTTTGGGTTCAGCTTGTTTGGAATTCTCTGCACTTTCTGAGCTTGTATGTCAATTTCCTTCACCAGGATAGGGAAGTTTTCAGTCATTATTTCTTCAAATACATTTTCAATCCCTTGCTGCTTCTCTTCTCCTTCTGGTATTCCTATGATGCGAGAGTTGTGGCATTTCATGTTGTCCCACAGGTCACTTAAGCTATTTTCATTCTGCTTTATTCTTTTTTCTTTTTGTTGTTCCAACTGGGTGATTTCTGCTGTTTTGTCTTCTAATTCACTGATCCAATCCTCTGCTTCATCTAATCTACTGGTGATTCCTTCAAGTGTGTCCTTCATTTCAGTTACAGTATTCTTTAGTTCTGTTTGTTTTTTATGGTTTTCCTATCCTTCTATATGTGCTCACTAAGTTCCTTAAACATTCTTATCATCAGTATTCTAAACTCTGTCTCTGAAAGTTTTGATACCTCTTTTTCATTTAGTTCCATTTCTAGGGGTTTCTTCTGATCTTTTACTTGGGATATGCTTCTTTGTTTCTTCATTCTGGCTGTCATTCTGTGATTGTTTTGATGTATTAGATAGATCACCTAGAAAGAAGAGAAAAAAAGAAAAAAGAAAGAGGAAAAAAAGAAGGAAAAAAAAGGAGAAAAAAAGAAAAGAAAGAAAAAAAAGAAAAAAAAAGGTGGGGGGGGGCCCATCCATCCTCCTTAATCTGCAGACCACTTGCTGAGCAATAGAGAGTCTCTGGGCGACTCAGCACCAGCTGTTTTGGGGAATGGCTTAACGTGTTATGTGCTGGCTTCCCTCTCAGGCTTGCAGTTAGCTTTCTGCAATTAGCTGCTGTGAGCTTTCTGCAATTAGCTGCTGTGTACTCTGGAACCATGCTCACTACCAAAAATCTTCACAGGTTGTTGCGGGTTGTCTGCTGCTGCAAAAAACCCTCTGTGGCCTGTGGAGATGTGGGCTAGGCACCAGGGGCTCAGGGTGCTTCCGGCAACACAGTTCTAGGTGGGTGGGGCAGACCCCTAAGGCACCACTCGATGTGGTCAGTGGCCCCCACCAAGTCAGAGCAGAATGCACTCTGCACCAGCAACCAGCCCACACAAACTCTCCAGCAAAGCCCCGACCGGATCACGCAGGTGCATAGCTCCCAGTCCAATGCTGTCAGAAGAACTCCCAGTCTCAGGCTGTCCCAATCAGCCACTGGCAGATCAGGCTGAGCAGCCCAACAGCCAATCCCCAGCCTGGCAACTCTGCACAAACAATGCGGAGAGCAGGGACCCAAGGCAGCTTACGCACTCCTGTGTCTCAGTGAACAGCCTGATGGAGTGGGAGCACACCCTCCCAGGGTTTCCCTGGCTACGCAGCACAAGCAGGGCGGAGGGTGGGAATTCAAGGCCGCATGCGCATGCACGCACACAGGCACTCCTGCACCAATTTCACCAGACCAATATGGTCCTGGATCTGACCCTCTGTGGGAGGGCCCAACCCTGACAAAATGGCGCCCTCCTGTACACTACTGTATGTAACCTCCACACCAGGGGAACAATGGTTCTAAAACCTCCAGCTTCCGCACAAAAGGTGCTCAGTTCAGTCTGTCCCTGCAGGCTCCTGGGCCTGGCTCACACAGCTGCTCCCTCCACCAGGAACCAGGTGAGTGCTCACCACGAGCGAGCCTGTGCATCGGCCCCACTGGTTCTCCAGCCACCCTCAGCCTCACGGAGCCGAGCAAAGAGAGTTCTCACTAATTTCTGCTGCCAGCTATCGTAGAACTTCTCTTCCTGCCAAAGCAACTCTGGACTAGTGAGCTCAGTGTGGGGTCAGAGCGTTTCTCCCCCAACTGGAGAAGCCTCCCCACCACTGGGGTGACCCTCACAGGGCTCGTCCTCTCTCATCTCTGCCCCTCCTACCAGACTTGACGTGGCCTCCTCTTTAGGTCCTTCGTTTAGAGGTTCTGTTCATCTAGTGTTCAGGGGACTTCCAAGGTTAAATGTTGTATAAATTATTTGTAATTTTGGTGTGATCCTGGGAGGCAGTTGGCACAGCGCCGTCTATTCTGCCACCTTACCGGAAGTCTCTCCGAGAAGGTATCTTAAGACCAACAATGAAGTGGGCAGCTCCGCAGAATATGACTGAATTTATCATAAGGTAATTTACTTATGGGAAGATTGGCTTGAAGCTGACAGATGAGTTGGCAGTTCTACGCAGGTTATTCTCCACTCACAGACCCCTGTCACAGTACCTCTTTTTATAGTGTAACTCGGGGACTGACAAGACAAAGGGACAAAGAATGCAGTATGCACTGGGGGCCATACCTCCTGGTGGTCTTGTGATAGATTATTATTTATAATCAATATTATCACCAGTTTGATATTCATCTCAGTTTTCATGCCATTTGGTTGTTGCTAACAAAAAAATTTATGGCTACATTTTAAGGAACACAGATAATCATTAACTAGAAGGCTTTGCTACGCTTGCTAAGAACAGTGAAATTGGTCTAAGGTCACAGCATGAAACTTAAAAGTGAAATGAGGGCCGGCCAAGTGGCGCAGTGGTTAAGCGCTGGCTTGGGAAGCCAGCGGCCCTAGTTCAGGTCTCACATATTAGGGCCAGTGACAGTGCCCTTAAAAAAAAAAAAAAATGAAATCCGGGACACAGAGATAGTTTGTTCACATCTACATCTATACAGCATAGTGTGTGTGACAAGTGCATATGCAATGTGTGCATATATATGCAAGTGTGTGCACATACATGTGTGCAAGTGTGAGCATTAAAGTGTGTCTACATGTGTGTATGTGTGTGAATGTGTGTGCATGTGTACGAGTGTATGTGTATGTTCCTGCATGTGTGTCTGGTATGGACCAATGCACCGAAAAGTTGACAGACAGATTGCAGGGATCTGACAATACCCATGAGGTGGCTGTCCTGCAACCACAGTGAGGCCTGCCAGGGCATGGAGCAGAACTGTGATGAAATGCTGCTGACAGGCCCCTTGTGCCAGGTGGCAGAGAGCAGGGTCAGATGGAGGCTGAGTGGTCACAGTCCCAGTCAGTAAGGGTGACAAACCCAGAGCACAGATGGAACAGACAGAGAGATGGGCACCTGAGGGAAGATGGATGTTTGGGCAAAATCCCTGGCCAGTGGTGATCCTTAGCTAAGGGTCGAGAGATTTCAGGACCTGAGAACATGAGACCCTGTCCCTCCAGGCTCCAGGTATTCTGGAATCACAGAACCCAGGGCCAGGCTGGACCTGAGAGTCCCACTGAGGAGGGGTCCTGGCTAACTCCCAGAGTGCAAAGCAGGGTGGACTGATGCCGTTGCTACTTCCCGAGTTCCTGTTGGTCTTCCTTGGGGTTGGATCACTTCTCCAGAACATCCTGGCTGATGCTTGTCCACAGGCCTCTCAGCCCATGACTGGGACGCTTCAGGACACCAGCCACCCAACCTGTGCTGCCCTGGGGTCTCCCCTCCAATGGTGAGAGTTCCAGGACCTGAGGGTAGACTGTACCCAGCTTCCTCATCAGCCAGCCCCAGCACCACCTGCAGGACCCTGGTTGGGAGCACTGGGAAATGCACCCCTGCGCAGGAGGAGAAGAGGCTGGGCCTGGAGTTGTATGGAGTTCAGTGCACCCACCACCACACCCTTCTCCCAGCAGCTCTCCACTGAGAGGCCATAGGGCCAGGAGTGGGCCTGGGTCCCAGGAGGGGCAGCACATCTGGCCGGGTGCAAGCATCATTTCCTGTTTTAGAGAGCAAAGAGTCAGGACATCTCCCTGCATGGCCCTAGGGTGTGGGTTGAAGCCCCAGCTGCCCAGAGGGCCATGCCCAGTTAGCCTACCCTCTCCAGGGCCAGGCTGGGGGCTGAGAACCAGGCTGAGGCTTTCTGGCTCCTTCATGGTGCCCCAAAGCAAGTACACAGGGCACAACCCCCACACAACACACAGCACACATGCAGTTGTGCAGGGCACCTACACATGGTACCCACACATGGCCTACACACACATACACAGCATGGCCATGGCCCCAGCACATCCCAAGGACGAGCTTGCCTGGGGGTCTGTCCTTCATGGTACCTTCAACCTTCATCAGTATGATGCCAAGGAATCCCCATGGTAGCATGGGGAGCACACAGCCACCCCCAGCCAGGGAGGCCTGTAGGAAACAGGGATGAAACCCGGTAATTCCAACTGCGGCCTCCAGAGACTGTGCCCTAAGGCTCTGCTAGGCCGGGGCAGATATGGCCAAGCCGACAAGTAGGGAGAGAAGATGAGCTAGGGCAGCTGGAGACATGGGGTCACAGCAGCGCTCAGGTTATCATTTTGCCTGCAGAAGCAGGGTGGGCTCCTGGGGGTACTGGGAAGCTTTTACCCACCTTCTCACTGGTGGGTTCTCAAAGGGCAAGGGGATGAAAGTGTATCTTCTGACACCTCAGAGCCCAGCACACTGTGCCAGCATCAGAGGACAGGCTGGTGTCTGGCCCCGGAAGGGTGGCAAGCAGCCCAGATGGGCTCAGGGCTGCAGCCCAAAGCCACTTGCTCTCCAAACAGCTCTCCTGATGGAATGGGCCACATCCCAGCTCCTAGCACTGGAGCTCTCTTTCTCTGGTGCCTGTAGAGAGTGAGGGTCTCTGAGGGCTGGCTGAGGAGGCAGGAGTGCTGCTCCGCCCACTCCTGGGGCTGGAATGTGGGAAAAGGGACTATCGGGTTTCCTCATTTGCCTGACAAGTTCACTTAACCAGGGGCTGAGCCCTGCCCTAATGGAAACCAGCTGTCGAAGGGGAGGCTGTCTGGAAGGGGAACAGGCCACATCTCCCTGCTCATGTCATGTCCCAGGAAAGACCTGGGTAGCTTTACAACTGGGGAAACTGAGGTCCATAGCAGATGTCTCCAGGGACCCTCCAGGCAGACTTCAGCTGGGGATCCTCGGGTCAGAGGTACCCCTCATAGTCACCGCCCAGAGACTTGTCCTCAGGCCCAGGCAAACTGCTCCCCACCTGGTTTTCCCTGCACAGGAGCTGCCCATTGGCCCCTGCACCTGGTGAGGCCTGTGCAGGTAAGCCCTCCTTTGGTATAGCCACAACTCCCTTCAGACCCCGGCACTCAGGAATGAGGAGTGATTCTCCCTACCCCCAGTCTCCTAGGTACACAGGCTTTGTTTCTTTCCAGTAATTCTCAGGCCCAGGAGCTGAGGGTTGCTTCTGGGAAGGACTATAGGGGCCCGTGTGGGGAGTGTCTTTACAGTATCCTGCCACCCAGGCAGCAGAATCCAGGCTTACCTGGGCCGCCTGATCTAACCTGTCAAACTAGCGTATCACTGGATATACTCTGCTCAGCCTCTGGGTCCAGGCTCTGAGGGAAAGGAATGGATCACATAGGTCAGGCCTGGAGGGCAGCAATGACCACACCTGGGGCTGACGGCTATACCCAGGAACCCATGGCCTCTAACAGTCAACATGGCCTGTTCCAACCAGGCCTCCCTTCTCACCTCCCAGGTGTGGCCTGGCCCTGCCCAGCATGAAGCTCGTGGGGGAAACGCAGCTCCCCATGGCAGGGTGAGAGACAGGGGGTGCAGAGGGGACATGGGGTGGAAGGAGCAGACCAGTGGGAGAAAGTTGGGGTATAGGAGGAGCATTGAAGTAAAAGGCCCAGGCCAGTAGGATGCACTTAGGGTACTGATGTGGACATGGGAGTGGAAGGGGCCAACCTTTGGGGATCCCTGGCATCCAGGAAGGAAGACAGCAGTTGAAGCAGCTGGTCCTAGGAGCAGTTGGTATAAAGGGGGGGCATGTGGTGTTGGAAGGAGCAGGCCTGTAGGGCAGCTGGGTTATAGAAGTGGACTGGGGGTTGAAGTAGCAGGTCTGTGGACTGTTGGGGTAGAGCGGGGGGAGTGGAAGGAGCCGGTTTTAGGAACACTTGTGTTACAGGAAGGGATGAGCGGATGGGGATGGAAGGGGCAGGCTTGTGGGAACAGTGGGGAGTAGGGGCTGGAACACGCAGGGATGGAGCAGGTCTTGGGGGACATTTGTGGTACAGGAGAGACATGGAGATTGAAGGAACAGGTCTTAGGAATAGTGGGGTTCAGGAAGGGACATGGGGGTGAAGGAGCAGGCTTCCTCCAGTCCCACCTTCACGACAGCAGTGAGTCACCCTGGTTCAGGGGCTGTTCTGGGATCAGTGCAGTTTCTCTGAAGGGGAGCCCTGGTTGTGCAGTCACACCTACACATCTGTGGTGCCTCAGCAAAGCCCCAGGATGATCTGTGAGCAAGAGAGCATGAGTAAATTCCAGTAAAACCCTATTCATTCTCACTGATATTTGAGTTTCATATAATTTTCACATGTCAGCAAATATTCAATTTTCCTCAACCATTTATAAATGTAAAAATGTTTCTTAGCTGACAGGACACTGAAAACAGGTGCAAATATGAGTTTGCAGACTCGAGCTAGACTGGTGAAGCTTTTAAAAATACCATGCAGAAAACACTAAAATGCAATACTGAACATGCTTTACACATTTCTGGTAAGCGCCATAGACAGCTCAGATTCTTCTAGAAAACGCAGTGGCATTGTGTTGATGGGTCTTTTTAGGGGAATCCGTCTTTAACTATGCTGACATCCTACCAGCCATTGCATTTAAAGAATGCATCCCACAGGAATACACACTAATGCGCAGAATGGGTCGTTATTTGTAAGAGGGGGAAAGTGGTGATTTTATTAGGGGTTGTTGAGATAGTTGATGGCTGAGAAAGGATACGTCGGTTACGCGAAGCATCCCTCTGTGTGTTGCGTGGCTTCTTACCCATTTCCACCTGTGCTTACAGGTACCACCCCCGCCCATCCTCAGCGGTGGGCGTGAAGGGGGCCTCGCCCTGGTCACACATCCCCTGGTCCAGGAGCTGCGGTGCTGGAGAAGCCCGGCAAGTCGGCTGCGTGGCCGGCGCTGGGGCTGGAACGACAGAGGGGAGTGGGTCCACCCAGAGCTCGGCGTGGGGCTGAACTGACTGAATGAGACTAGAAACCGACCTGGGTCGCAGCCTCCCCAGGCCGTGGCTGAGCAGGATTCTTCCCTGAGGGCAGCGCGCAGCCCAGGTCAGCGTGCACCTGGCTAGGCCAGGCTCTTTCTCAGTGCTCTAGCCTCGAGCGCGTTGGGGAAGGGACAGCACCGCCCCGCGGCTTTCAGGGACTGGGAGAGGAGAGCCAACCGACCCCCAAGGACAGCAGTCTTGACATTCCCTGCAGCCAGGAGGGCTTGCTGGGCGAACCGAATGAATGCGCCAGGGGGAGGTCAGCGTGGCTGGCCCCAGGCCCTCACGATCCCACCAGCAGACACTGTTTTCACCGCAGAAATCTGCCTCGGGTTTTCCCAAGTTCAGAGACAGAAGGCTGGTGTGGGCGTCTGTCCCTGCTCCCTGCGCTGGACTGGGAGGTGAGGGGCTCAACCCTATGCTGTCCCCTGCTCTGCTCTACCCTCCAACCAGGGGACCTTCTGCAAACTCTTCATTCTAATGCGGTCTTCGCAGCGTACTTGATGTACTTGATATCGGTGCTGAGCTGAGGAGAGAGTTCAGGTTCAGCTGGCCACCAGGACACACAGCTCTGTGCAGACTTGGCCCCTGGCTTTCCCACATTCAGGGCCTCTGGGGCTTCTCCGTAGATCCTCCCACAACTGCTGTGCTAATCTAGGGGTCAGAATTCAGGCCTCCACAGTCCTGCCCACCCAGTGTCTCCCCACCTAGTACAGGACTTTTATCAAGTGTCCCTATGTACTGGGTACAAGGAACTACAGGCTGTGGGTTGAATGGCCTCATTCCCCCCACCTCTTCCTTTCACTCTCTCTAAAGTTTGTTGGTGTGAGGATGTCCCCACTGCTCCCAGTGTGCTGGCCTGGTAAGGGAGTGGCTCAGCATCCAAGCAGAAACACTAGCTGCCACTCAGGTGAGTTCTAAAGCTCCTTGACCTACAACCCCCTGCCCCCCACCCTGTCCTAGTACCCCCTGCCCCCTTGCCCATCCTAGAATCCCCTGCTCCCCCATCCAGATTGTCTAGAACCCTCTTCCCCTGGACGGGGCCAAGCCACCTGGCTAGAGTGTCTCCTGCCCCATGTCAACACAGGACAGTCCCATACGAACAGGAGTGAACTGATAGCAGGGGCCTGTCTGATGGCGGAGTGTGGTCGAGGATGCCCTGGGTGGCTATGGCCAACCCTATTGACAGCTGGGTGGCCTCCCTACTGGTGACAGAGACTGAAGATTCACTTTGAATTCAAGGCTGTGTGATTCATCAGATGCCTGAATGCTGAGTCAGAGCTGATTTCAACCCCTAGAATCTGTGACTGAGGGTTGCTTCTTGTTGACATCATGAGGCTCTGTGCTAACACTGTGTGGGAACTGTGTGGAGTCTGCGTGCGGTAGTTCTCTGGTGGAAGCAGAGTGTGGCAGGCATTGCAGGTGCAGCTGAGTGATGCTACCAAGTCAGACTAGGAGACTTCAGGTTCTCCAGCGGTTACAGATGAAGCAGGTTGCAAGCATCTAACTTTCTGGAAGACTTTGGAGGTGACATGGCCACGGTCAGGACGGGGTGTCATGATAAGCTTGTCTCTCTTTGTGTCCAGCTGTGGCCACCTCCCCATTCTATCAACAAGGCTGGTTGTGCTGTGTGGGGCTGTGCTGTGAGCAGCAGGGCATAGGATGGCGTCTTGCACAGCACTTGTCCTCAGCTCAGGACTAAGTGGGATAATGATGCACCACCAAACTGATAAAGCCATGGGAGAAAACGTGCTTGCTCAGATCCAAAACTCTGTGTCGGAGCTCAGGG
The DNA here is from genome assembly GCA_033961575.1 of Aselliscus stoliczkanus. Taxonomy (NCBI): domain Eukaryota; kingdom Metazoa; phylum Chordata; class Mammalia; order Chiroptera; family Hipposideridae; genus Aselliscus; species Aselliscus stoliczkanus. Next base: position 44,523,649 of record CM066733.1, read on the forward strand.
GTAGGGCTGGGATCCAAGCTGCTGAGGAGAGATCAGGGTGGCCAGTGGCTGAGAGGTTTATTCAGCACTCCTCAGAGATGGCATAGCCAGGTATGGACCAGAGAATGGCTGAGGAAACCACAACTCAGGCCAGGTAGAACAAAGAGGTGAGGGGCAAGACTGAGGTCTGAGGTAGTACAGGTATTACCTGGGGCAGATGTGAATCAGATCAGGTGAGGATGGGAGAGTTGGGAGGAAAGACTTGGGGAATGGGGAATGTCAGGCCAGGGTGTGGATTCAAGGAGGAGACCAGACTCCTGAGGTCAGGCAAAGGGGTGAACCTGGAAAGTGGGAGGCCATGCAACTTTCAAAGGATTCCAGAACCTTATTTGTCAGACTTCATCAAAATTTTAAAAAATTGTGCATCAAGGACATTATCAAAAGAGTGAAAAGACAACCTACAGAATGCGAGAAAATATTTGTAAATCACATATCTGATTAGGGGTTCATATTCAGGATATATTGAGAACTCCTAAAACTCAACAATGAAAAGAAGAAGAGGAAGAAAGAGAAGGAGAAGGAGAAAGAGAAGGAGAGGAGGAGGAGGAGAAGGAGGAAGAGCAGGAGGAGGAAGAGGAGGAGGAGCAGGAGCAGGAGGAAGAGGAGCAGGAGCAGGAGGAGGAAGAGGAGGAGGAGCAGGAGCAGGAGGAAGAGGAGCAGGAGCAGGAGGAGGAAGAGGAGGAGGAGCAGGAGCAGGAGGAAGAGGAGCAGGAGCAGGAGGAGGAGGAGGAGCAGGAGGAGAAGGAGGAGGAGCAGGAAGAGGAGGAGCAGGAGGAGCAGGAGGAGCAGGAGGAGGAGAAGGAGGAGGAAGAGGTGGAGGGGCAGAAGAGGAAGGAGAAGCCAAACATCCAATTTTTAAAATGGGTGAAGCAGGGCCAGCCAAGTGGCTCAGTTGTTTAAGAGCATGAGCTCTGAGCAACAGGGCCGCCAGTTCAATTCCCATATGGGCCAGTGATGCTGCGCCTGAGCTGAGCTGCTGCTGAGCTGCCAACAGGAGCTGCCAACAGGTGGCAGGATGGCTCAATTGGTGAGGGCACTTGCTCCTAACAACAAGACTGCCTGTTCAATGGTGGGCTACACCAGCCTTCAACTAAGACTCAACTCAGCACCTTGAGCTGAGCTGCCACCCAGATGGCTCAGTGGATAGATCATGCGCTCTTAACAACAAGGCTGCCAGTTCAACTCCTGCATGGGATGGTGGCTATGCTCAACACAGCACTTTGAGCTTAGAGGCCATGAGATGCCGACGGGCAGCCAGATGGCAACTGGTGTCCTCCACAACTAAGATTGAAGAACAACAACCTGGCTTGTCCCCGCTCCCCAATTCCCCAACACTGTTCCTCTCCTCCAATTCCACAATTTAAAAAAAAAAAAATGAGTGAAGCACTTGAGTAGACATTTCTCCGAAGAGGCTATATGAATGGCTAACAAGCACATGAAAAAATGCTCAGCAACACTAAGCATTATGGAAAAGCAAATCAAAGCCACAGTGAGATAGCACCTCGCATTTATTAGGACTGCTTAAAAAATAAAAAAAACACAAACGGAAAATAACAAGTACTGGCAAGGATGTGGAATTGTATAATTGCTGTGGAAAACAGTTTGGTGGTTCCTCAAAAAGTTAAACCTAGAATATCATATGATCCAGAAATTCTACTTCCAGGCATATATTCAGAATTGAAAGCAGAGAAACAAACAGGCATTTGTATATCCATGTACATGGTAGCATTATTCACAATATAAAGCATAGAAGCAACCCAAGTACCCATGAACTCATGAATGGATAAACAAAATGTGGTCTATCTATACAATGAAGTTCTATGTAGTCTTAAAAGGAATGAAATTCTGATACATGCTATGGCATGGATAAACCTTGAAAATATAAGGTGTGATAAAAAATTATGGCGAATGTTCAAATAAAAAATGTTATTACAGTAAAAGACACATTACCTCTTTCGTGTCTTTAATTGCACTGTCATGGCTGCCTCAATGTCCTGAATCTATTTAAAATGCTTTCTTTTATGATAATTCTGACTTTGGGGAAGAGCCAGAAGTTGCACAGTACTAGATCTGGTGAATAAGTTGGATGAGGACACACTGTAATGTTTTTATTTGACAGAAATTTCCTTACCAGAAGTGATGCATGACACGGAGCATTATCATGATGGAGGATGAAGTAACACTCATGAAAGAGGACTTCCAGAACTGCTTTAGAAAATAGCAAGAATGATGGGATAAGTGTGTTTGAAGCAAAGCAGAGTATTTTGAGGAGGATTAATGTCAATGCATCTTTTACTGTAATAAATATATTTTTTAATTTAAACATTCACTGTATCTTTTGATCACACTTCGTATATCTCGCCTCTTCTTTATCTAGTTATCCACATACCCAGGCTGCCTCCACATCTTGGCCATTGTGAACAACGCTGCAATGAACATATGTGAATGCCCATGCCCCTCGAAGTAGCGTTTTGTGTTTCTTTGGATAAATACCCTAAAGTGGAATTACTGGGTCCTTCATTGTCTCTTCTTATAGCCTTTGTTTTAAAGCTGATTTTGTCTGCTGTAAGTATTGCTACCCCAGCTTTTTAAAATTTCCATTTTCTTTTTTTTTTCATTTTAACAGTTTTTAATAAAAGCTGTATATAAGATTGCTTTATTCCTACATCTTCTTAATTGTTTTTCTTCTTGTATTTGCCCTTTTCCTTTCCTACTTGGTGAGATTTGGCTTTCCGTTCAAGGATCTTTTTGCAGTCTTTGGTCCAGCTTTCGTCTAGTGATAACCACTTTGCTGGGGTGAATGCCCACATGAACAGTTATGCTGTTAGCCTTCTCCTGCTGCCCTTGTTCAATGTAGATGACATATTTCTCCCTGAAAACCTGGACTACTTTGCCAATTTGTTGCCCTTTGTAGTGTCGTACAACCTGAACTTCATCATCCTTTCAGATGGGCATGGATCATATATTGTACTTCTGTCAGCTCTTTCAGCTCTTTGGAAAGAGGAGAAGACATAATCTTTCTGTGAATGTGGAAAGGTGCATTGAAATGCATTTTACTGCTCTTGCTCCAGTCAGAAGTCACAAAGGTGTTGAATCATTTTGGCTGCTGGCACTTCAGCAATGGCCACAGAATAGAAGAGTCATTTCCATTTTCATGAAATAACTTTTCCCATCCCTTTACTTTCTGCCTGGGTGTGTCTTTCAATCTGAATGGGTCTGCTGTGGGCAGCATATGTTAGAGTCATTTTCTTATCTATTCAGCCCTACTGTGTCTTTCAATTGGAGCATTTAATGCATTTATATTGAAAGTAATTGTTGATAGATATGTAGCTATTGCCATTTTATTCATAATTTTTATTTTGTTTCCATCTTAAATAAGTCCTTCTAATATTCCTCGTAATACTGGTTTGGTGGTGATGATCTCCTTTAGCTTTTTCTTGTCTGGGAAGCTCTTTATCTATCCTTCAATTTTAAATGATAACCTTGCTGGGTAGAATAGTCTTGGTTGTAGGTCCTTGCTTTCCATCATGTTGAATATTTTGTGGCCATACCTTCTGGCCTGCAAAGTTTTTGTTGAGAAATCAGCTGATAGTCTTATGGGAACTTCCTTGTAGGTAACTAACTACTTTTCTCTTGCTGCTTTTAAGATCCTTTCTTTGTCTTTAAACTTTGTCATTCTAATTGTAATGTGTCTTGGTATGGGCCTGTTTGGGTTAATCTTGTTTGGGACTCTCTGTGCTTCCTGGGCTTGTGTGTCTATTTTCTTTGCCAGGTTAGGGAAGTTTTCAGGCATTATTTCTTAAAATAGGTTCTCAGTCCCTTGTTTTCTCTCTTCTCCTTCTTGTACCCCTATGATGCGATGTTTTGTTTGATGTTGTCCCAGAGGTCTCTTAAGCTCTCTTCATGTTTTTGGATTATTTTTTCTTTTTGTTGCTCTGAGTGGGTGTTTTCTGCTACCTTGTCTTCCAAATAGCTGATTCGACCCTGGGCTACATCTAATCTGCTGGTGATTCTTTCTAGTGTATTCTTCATTTCAGGTATTGTATTCTTCACTTCTGGCTTTTTTTTTTTTTGAGGGCAGTGTCACTGGCCCTCATATGTGGAACCTGAACCGAGGCCGCTGGCATCCCAAGCCAGCTCTTAACCACCGCGCCACTCGGCCGGCCCTGGATTGTCCTTTTTTATGGTTTCTACGTCCTTTGTCCTTTATTATGCTTGCTATCTCTTTTTTGAAGTTCTGCATTCTTTTTTTTTATTATTAGTTTCAGGTGTACAACACAATGCAATAGTTATACTCTTTACCCCTGAAAGTGACAACCCCCCTCCCCCAGTTCACCACCCCCTCCCCCCATATCATACATATCTATCACAACTCCCCTGACTCCCCTCCACAGTATACTCCACATCCTGTGACCATCCACATATTCAGTTACAGTTGGCATACAATACTATACAACATCAGCTTCAGGTGTACAGAGCAGTGACCAAGCTTCTACTCTATCCATGAAGTGGTCTCCCTAACAAGACATGTGACTATCTGACACGCCACAAAATTTTTACAACATTATTATATTCCCCAAACTGTGTTTCATATCCCTGTGGCAATATTGTAGTTGTCTATTTATGCTGTCTAATCCCTTCCCCTCCCCCCCATCCCCACCCCCCTCCCAACTAGCAACCCTCAGTTTTTCCTCTACATCTACAAGTCTGCTTACTTTGATCGTTCACTCAGCTCTTCAGACTCCACACACAAGTGAGATCACATGGTATCTGTCCTTCTCCGACTGACTTATTTCACGCAACATAATAGTCTTTTCACAACATTATCAAATACATTCCCAGAACTGTCCCCATATCCCTGCAGCAACATTGTAGTCCCACATACACTGTCCAAAACCTTCCCCCTCTCCCTCTTCCCCACTCCCTCCCAGCCAGCAACCATCAGTTTTTCCTTTATATTTGCTTGATATGACTTCAATCTTCTTAAATTTACTGAGACTTGTTTTGTGGACAAACATGGTCTATCTTGGAAAATGTCCGATTTGTACTTGAGAAGAATGTATATTCTGTTCTTTCAGGGTAAAATGCTCTAAAAATATTGATGAAGTCCAGCTGGTCTAAAGTATCATTTAAGGCCCCTCTTTCTGTGTTGATTTTCTGTCTAAAGGGTGTTGAAGTCCCCTACTATGATAGTGTTACTGTTGATCTCTGTCTTTGTCAAAATCTGTTATATGTAATTAGGAGTTCCTATGTTGGGTGCATAGATGTTTCTTACGGTTATAGTGCCCTTCTTTGTCTTTTATTGTAGTCATTTTAAAGTCTATTTTGTCCAAAATAAGTATTGGTACTCCAGCTTTTTTTCCCCTCATTTCCATTTGCGTGAAATATCTTATTCTATCTGTAAACAGCATATACATGTGTCCTATTTTCTTATCCACTCAGCCACTCTCTGTCTTTTGATTGGAGCATTTAGCCCATTCACATTTAAAATGATTATTGATAGGTGCATATGTATTGCCATTTTGTTATTTGTATTCCTGGTCTCCCTGGGTTAGCTTGTTTACCCCTTTCTTTTGTTTAAAAAAGCCCTTTTAACATTTCTTGCAATGCTGGCTTGGTGGTAATGAATTCCTTAAGCTTATTCTTTTCTGAGAAGCTCTTTATTTGTCCTTCAATTTTAAGTGATAGCCGTACTGGGTAGAGCAATCTTGGTTGTAGGCCTTTATTTTGTGTCACTTTGAGTATCTCCTGCCACTCCCTTCTGGCCTGCAGAGTTTCTGTAGACAAGTCAGCTGTTGTCTAACAGGAGTTCCTTTGTATGTAACATGCTGTCTTTCTCTTGCAGCCTCTAGGATTCTGTCTCTGTCTTTAACCTTTGCCATTTTAACGATGATGTGTCTTGGTGTGGACCTGTTTGGGTTCAGCTTGTTTGGACCCCTCTGCACTTCCTGGGCATGTATGTTGATTTCCTTCACCAGGGTAGGGAAGTTTTCAGTCATTATTTTTTCAAATACATTCTCGACCCCTTGCTTCTTCTCTTCTCCTCCTGGTATTCCTATGAGTCGAAGGTGGTTGCGTTTCACCTTGTCCCATAGGGCTCTTAAACTATTTTCATTGTTTTTTATTCTTTGGTCTTTTTGCTGTGCCAACTGGGTGAGTTCTGCTATTTTATCTTCCAAATCGCTGATCCGCTCCTCTGCTTCATCTACTCTACTGGTGATTTCTTCAAGTGTGTTCTTCATTTCTGTTATTGTGTTCTTTAGTTCTAACAGGTTGTTTTTTACAGTTTCCGTATCCTTCTTTATGTCCTCGCTAACTTCCTTAAACATTCTTATCATCAGTGTTCTAAACTCTGTCTCTGAAAGGTTGGATTCCTCTGTTTCATTTAGTTCCATTTCTGGAGGTTTCTTCTGATCTTTTACTTGTGACATGTTTCTTTGTTTCCCCATTCTGGCTGACGCTCTGGGATTGCTTTGATGTATTAGATAGATCACCAGGAGAGCCCTGGCTGGATCACACAGGCACACAGCTCACGGCCCAACACTCTGAGGAAAATTCACAGTCTCAGCCTGTCCCAATCAGCCGCTCGCAGATCAGGCCGAGCAGCCCGACAACCAATCACCAGCCTGGCAACTCTGCAAGCGTGGTGCGGAGAGCAGGACCCGAGGCAGCTTGCACACTCCCGAGTCTCAGTGAGCAGACTGTTGGAGCCGGAGCACGCCCACCAGGCATTTCCCTGGCAACACAGCGCAAGCCGTGTGGAGGGTGGGGATCCGAGGTGGCTCGTGCACTCCCGGGTCTCAGTGAGCAGCCTGTTTGAGCCGGAGGGCACCCACCCAGTGTTTCCCTGGCAACACAGTATAAGCAGGGCGGAGGGTGGGGATCCAAGGCCGCATGCGCTGGCGCACGCATGCACTTCTGCGCCAATTCCACCAGACCAATGAGGTCTCGGACCTGATCCTCCGTGGGAGGGCCCAAGCCCGACAAAATGGCGCCCTCCCTACACCACTCACGTGCAGGCTCCACACCACGGGGAACAACAGTCCAAAAACCTCCACCCCCCGCACCAAAGGTGCTCAGTTCAGTCCGTCCCCGCAGGCTCCCGGGTCCAGCTCACACAGCCACTCTCTCCACCAGGAACAGGTAAGAGCTCACTGGCGAGCAAGCCCGGGTGTCGGCCCCACTGATTCTCCAGCCGCTCTTAGCCTCACCGAGCTGAACAAAGCGAGTCCTCACTAATTTACTGCTGGCTATCTTAGAACTCCTCTTCCCGGCAAAGGAACTCTGGGCTGGTAAGCTTGGTGTGCGGCCAGAGGGTCTCTCCCCCAACCAGAGAAGCCTCCCCACAGCTGGGACTTCCCTCATAGGGCTCGCCCTCTCTCATCTCTGCCCATCCTACCAGACCCGACACGGCCTCCTCTTAAAGTTCTTCATTTAGTGGTTCTGTTCCTCCAGTGTTCCGGGGACCTCCAGGGTTGAATGCTGTATAATTTGCTTGTAATTTTGGTGTGATCCTGGGAGGCAGTTAGCACAGCGTCTGTCTATTGCGCCATTTTATCGGAAGTTTCTGAAGTTCTGCATTCTTAAAACCAGTGTTTTAAACTCTGTATCTGGTAGGTTGCTTGCCCCCATTTTGTTTAGTTCTTTTCCTGGAGTTTTCTCCTGTTTGTCATTTTGGTTGTATTTCTTTGTTTTCTCATTTGGCTGCCTCTCTGTGTTTGTTGCTATGTATTAGGTAGGGCTGCTATGTCTTCCAGTCTTTCCAGGTGGCCTTATGTAGTAGGTTCCTTGTGGATCCCTGGCACAGTCTCCTTGGTCATCTGAGCTGGGTGCTCCAGAAGTGTCCCTTTTGGGGATTGCGTGTGCTCTCCTGTTATAGTTGAGCTTTGATTGCTTTGACATATCACTGGGTGATATTGACCCTCAGGTTGTCTGGCTATGGGGTTTGCCCATGTCCACAGCTTATGGGCTGCTGTGTGTGTGTGTGTGGGGGGGGGCTTACCCCACTAAGTGGGATTTATCAGTGGGCTCAGATGCCTGTTGAGACCGTCCTATGTGTGTGCCACTTGTGGAGCTAATTGAGTGGTGCTCTGCTGTGGTCTGATGCCAATCTCCAATTATGTTGGTTTTGGGGCCCCTTAGGAGGGGCTCCCATGGCAGGCCCAGGTCAGCCACTGCCTGTGACTAGCTGGGGAGTACCTGGTAGGAGCTACAAAGTGATCCTTGGTTGGTTACTGCTGTGCTGTACCTGGAGGTGCATGGGAGAGGCCACACTATGAACTGAGAATGGCTGCCACCAGTACTGCTTGGAGACTCCAAGGCCAGCTGCCACCTGCCAGCTCCCATGAGGTTCAGCTCCCATGAGGTCCAGCTGTAGGCAAGTTGGGTGAGACGAGGTCTTAGTGAGTTAGCAGGGTGGAGCAACAGAGCTCACAGGTCAATCAGACTTAGATTTGGCCTGTGGGGGCAGGCTCAATACAGGAAAGATGGCGCACACCTGCTGGCTGCTTGGGAACAGGGCCCCACACAAAAGAATATGAACACTGTCCCTTCAGTCCTCTCCCTGAAGTTATACAACTCAGTCTCTCTCCGTATATCTTCAACACCCCCAGAGCCACCATCCCTCCACCGGAACCCAGGGAGAGTGCCTGTGTCGGCCCGTTAAGAGGATACCTGGGTTTCGGGCAGCCTTCTATCCCACCTGGACCTTCTGAATCCCCACTGTTTTTCACAGCCAGAAGTTGTGGGGGCTCCTCTTCCAAGCATTAGTACTCCAGGCTAGAGAACTTGGTATGGGGGACTGGGGTCACTTGCTCCTCCAGGGAAAACCTCCACAGCTGAGATATCTCTCATGATTCTCAACTGCCACACAGAGGTTTGGAGCCCATACTGTGTCTGCTCCCCTCCTACCACTCTCAACATGGCTTTTTTATGTTTTTAGTCATAAGACTTCTGTTTGGCTAGACTTCAGATGGTTCCCCAGGTTGATTGTTCTATAATTTAGTTGTAATTTTAATGTGTTCACAGAAGGACATAGGCACAGTGTTTGTTTACTCCACCACTTTGGACCTCTCTTCTTGAAAGACATTTAAATTTTGTTTTATTTTGAAATAATTATAAATTTGCAGGAAGCTGCCAAGCACAGTTATAAAGTCCCAGATACCTTTCATCCAAGAGTGACATCTTATATAATTGTAGTATGGTGTCAAAACCAGGAAATCGATATTGGTACAATACACAGAACATAGTCAATTTTTTAGAAACCTTAGTCAATTTTCACCTTTGTGAAACCTACATTAGTGTGTGTGTGTGTGTGTGTGAGAGAGAGAGAGAGAGAGAGAGAGAGGAGAGAGAGATTGAGAATCGGTGCAATTGGATGCCATGAATAGATTCAGGTAACCACTACCATCAGGGTATAGAACTGCTCCATCACCATAAGGGAGCTCTAACACTGCCCTTTAGAATTATTCCTCCCCAAATCCACTTCTCCACAAAGCAACTTCAAAAGTTGTCCTGATTTTGTTAATTTGAGTCTTTTTTTTTTCATTGCCAGTCTAGCTAATAGCTTGTCAATTGTGCTGATGTTTTCAAAGAACTTTCGGATTTGTTGATTTTCTCCATTCTATTTCCTTTGTCATTGATTTACTCTAATTTTTATTATCTACTTCCTTCTGTTTGCTTTAGAATTAGTTTCTGCCTCTTCTTGTTACTTATGATGGAAGGCTAAGTTATTGATTGGAGAATTTTCTTTTTCAAAGCTATAAAATTACTTTTAAGACGTACTTTAGCTACATCTCTTATGTTTTGACATGTTGTGTTGTTATGCTTTCATTTTATCTCAGAGTATTTTCTAACTTACCTTGTCATATTTTTTAACCCATTGGTTATTTAGGAGCATGTTGTTTAATTTCCATATATATGTGATTTTCACAGATTTTATTCATTTATTTCAGATTTCACTCCATTTGACTAGAGGACATAATTTGTGTTATTTCAATTGCTTAAATTCATTGAGTTTTATTTTTTGATCGAGCATATGGTCTATTGTGGAGAACATTCCATGTGTTCTGGAGAAAAATGTGTATTCTCCTGTTGGGTGAGTGTTCTATAGATCACAGTTATGTCTAGTTGGTTTATGATATCTTTCCAGTCTTATTCATCATTGTTAGTCTTCAATTTAGTTGTTTTATTCATTATTGAAAGCAGGTTATTAAAGTATCTAGATTGGTGTTAATTGTCTATTCTCCCTTCAACTCTGTCATTTCTTGCTGCATGAATTTGGGACTTTGAATATATATAATTATGGTATCTCCATGATATATGATACAATTCTTGATTAATTGACCCTTATATAATTTTTAAATTGTTATTTATCTCTAGTAATATTTTGTTTTAAAGTCCTTATAATGCCCTGAGTAGAGAATTCAGTCACACTATTTTAGATTTTTAACCTATAGAACTGTAAGATAATAAATACATGTTTTTATGTATGCTGCTATGTTTCTGGTAATTTGTTATGCACAAATAGAAAACTAATGCCGATTTTGATACCAAGTGTGAGCTGCTGTCTTATTAAGTACATAAATGTGTGATGGCTTTGGAATTTGGCAGAGGGTGGTGACTAGGAAAATTTTGAGGAACATGATAGGAAAAGCCTATTGGATTGAAGAGAACAAAAGTAGAAATATGGATATTGAGAATGCTGCAGGAAACTGGCAGAAGGGGAATTTTCGTTAGGTAATGGAAGGATGCTTAGAAAAGATTGTTTTCAAATAAAGTGTTCAAAAGGAGGCCTGGTTTCTTCCTGCTGTTACAGTAAAAAATGCAAGAGGAGAGAGAATCTGAGGGTAGATCTGTTAAACAAAAAAGCACCAGAGCACAGATCCTTGAAATTCTCATATATGCTGTTGCTTTTACCAGTAGTTTTCCTTTTACATTTGGCAGTGTACTCCATTGTGTCAATGTACCACTTTTGCTCATGTCTTCCTGTGAATTTGTCTTGCTGTCTGTGTGATTTCCTTACCTAATCAACTTTGTGCTGTTATTATCAAACACATATATTCTTTTTCTACTGACCCCAAAATGCAATATATATGTATTGCTTTATGCAATCACTTTTTAAATAAGTTAAAAGAGAGGATATATGCATTACACTGTCTTTTATACTTAACTACATAATTACCCTTACCAGAGCTCTTCTTTTTTTTTTTCAGTGAATTCAGAATGCCATCTGTTGTCACTTGCTTTCAGTCCAAATAATTTTCCTTAATAAATCTTTTGAAGTAGGCCTGCTAGCAACAAATTCTCCCAGCTTTTGTTTATCTGGCAATGTTTTTATTATGCCTTCATTTTTTTTAAAAGATAGTTTTACTGAACATAAGATTCTTGGTTGATAGTTTTTACTTTCAGCACTTTGAATATTTTATTCACTGCCTTCTGGCTACCATTGTTGGCTACTGTGAATAATGTTCAAAATATTTTATTTTACCTTCATTTACTTCTTCTCCAATATTCTCCCTTTCTTTACATAGATCCAAGTTTCTGACCTTTATCGTTTTCATTTTTCTTCCTGAAGAACTTCTTGCAAGTTAAATCTACTGTTGACAAAATTCCTAAATTTTTTTCTGAGGAAGTCTTTATTTCTGTTTCATTTTTGAAGGATAATTTCACTGAATACAGAATTATAAGTTAGTGGTTTTTTTCTTTCAACATTTTAAATGTTTTCCTCCACTCTCTTCTTGCTTGCATGGTTTTGAGGAGAAATTTGATGTAATTCTTATCCTTGCTCCTCTATAGGTAAGGTTTTAGTCCTCTAACTTCTTTCAAGACTTTCCCTGTCTTTAATTCTATGCTGCATTAAATGTAATATGTCTAGGTGTAGACTTTTTTGGTATTGATGTTCCCTGGGGTTCCTGGATCTGTGGATTGGTGTCTATCATTAATTTTGGAAAATTCTCAGTCATTATTGCTTCAATTATTTCTTCTATTCTTTTCTCTCTTTATTTTCTTTCTGATATTCCCATTATGTGTATGTTACACCTTTCTTGATTGTTTTAAAGTTCTCAGGTACTCTGTTTCCTTTCTTTTTTTTTTTCTCTTGGCATGTCAGTTTTGGAAGTTTCTTATGACGTATCTTCAGGATCACCGATTGTTACTTCAGCCTTGTCCAGTCTACTAATGAGCCCATCAAAGGCAGTATTCAGTTCTGTGTTTTGATCTCTAGCATTTCCTTTTAACCCTCTCTTAAAATTTCCATCTCTGTTTACATTGCCCATCTGTTGTTGCATGATGTCTACTTTATACATTAGAGCCCTTGGCATATTGATCACAGCTGTTTTAAATTCATAATTCTAACATCTTTACACATGAGCCTGGTTCTGATGTTTTCTCTGTCTCTTCAAACTGTGTTTTTGCCCTTTAGTATGCCTTGGATTTTATTGCTAAAGCTGACATGATGCATGAGTAAAAGGAACAAAGGTTCATTGGCCTTTAGTGTGAGGTTTGATCATCTAGATGTGTATACTGTGTCAGAGGACAAACTTTCCTTTGAGGGGGGGTCTTTTTTTTTAATCATATTTGAGTTCCCCTAGAGACTTCTTAAATATTATCTGAGAAGTGTGATTTTTTTCAATTGTATTCCCATTATTACCCAGGAGCCCTGTCAATGTGGTGGTAAGGTATGGGGCAGGGGAGCGTTCCATAGTCCTATGAGCGGGTTTCAGTGTTTGTGGGCCTATGCCCTGAACTGTGACCTTCATACATGTTCCTCAGTCTCCCTTAGATGGGACAAAAAACGTAAAAGGGCTGGGATAGGTGTTTCCTTCCCCAGGTTGGTCAGGCTCTGGTGGAATAATTTCTCCTGAGGACAGGCCTTGTTAAGAAGAACAGATGTGGGCCAGCCAAGTGGCACGGTGGTTAAGCACTGACTTGGGAAGCAGCGGCCCTGGTTCAGGTCCCACATATGACGGCCAGTGACACTGCCCTCAAAAAAAAAAAAAAAAAAGAACAGATGCTCTGGCATATTTACGATGGCTATTTCTGCTCACACTCCACCTCAAGCAGAAGGTGATTTTTCTCCTATCTTCAGTGAGAGAACTTAGTATGGCTTCTGGATGTAAAACTCACAAAAGTGTGCCTCCCTGGAGTTTTTAACTCTCAACCTTGTCCACACTAAGCCTCCAGTATTTGTCAGTTACAGTTCATGTTTTCCTGCCTAAGCACTGATTTCCATGGGTGTTTCTGCTCTGGTAAGTTGTGATTCTCAGGGTTCACCTGTATGTCTTCAGTTTTGGAAGTTTCCCTTTGACTTCACTTCTCTGAAAAACCTAAGAAGAATTGTTGATTTTCACTTTGTACAGCTTTTGTATGATTGTGAGGATGGGGTGTGACTTCCTAGCCCCTGACATTCCAGACAGGAAATCAAAAGTTGCCCGTATTTAAAAAAAAATTAAAGAGACGATCTGTATTATTTTTTTCACTTTTATTGGAAAACAATTGACATACATCACTCTCTAAATTTAAGGCATATAACATAATGGTTTTATTTACATATATTGTGAAATGATTATTACAATAAGTTCAACTAATGTCCATCATCTCATATAGATACAATAAAAAAGAAGAAGAAAAAATGTTCTCCTTGTGATGAAAACTCTTAGGATTTCCTCTCTTAACAACTTTCTTATATATCATACAGCAGAGTTAACTATAAATTCATCATTTTGTATATTACATCCCTAGTACTTATTTATCTTATAACTGTAAGTTTGTATCTTTTAACCACCTCCCTCTAATTCCCACATCCTCCCAACCTTCACCTCTGGTAATCACAAGTCTGATCTCTTTTTCTATGATGTTTTTTTCTTCAGATTCCACATATAAATGAAATCATACAGTCTTTCTCCATTTGACTTATTTCACTTAGAATAGTGCCTTCAAGTTTCATCCATATTGTCATAAATGGTAGGATTGTTTCACTTTTTATGGCTGAATAATATTCCATTGTATATATAGATATAGATAGATATATATGATATAGGTATATATATCACAATTTCTTTATCCATTCATCCATTTATGAACACTTAGGTTGTTTCCATGTCTTGGCCATTGTAAATAATGCTTCAGTAAACATGGAGGTGCAGGTATCTTTTTGAGTTAGTGTTTTCATTTCCTTTGAATGTATTCCCAGAAGTGGAATTGTTGGATCATATGGTAGTTCTATCCTTAATTTTTTAGGAGCTTCCATAACTGCTTTCCATAGTGGCTGCACCAATTTACAATCCCACCAACAGTGCATGAGGGTTTTCTTTTCTCCACATCTATGCCAGCATTTGTTATCTCTTGTCTTTTTTTTAAATTAAAGTTTATTGGGGTGCCAATTGTTAGTAAAGTTACATAGGTTTCAGGTGTACAGTTCTATAGTACATCATCTATATATCACATTGTGTGTTCACCACCCAGAGTCAGTTCTCCTTCCATCACCATATATTTGATCCCCTTTATCCTCATCTACCATCTCTTGCCTTTTTGAAGATGGCCATTCTAAGAGGCCTGAGTTGATACCTCATCATGGATTTAATTTGCATTTCCCTAATGATCAATGATGTTGAGCATCTTTGTCCATTTTTAATTGGGTTATTTGTGTTTTCCTGTTGAGTTGTATGAATTCATATATTTTGGATATTAACCTCTTATCAGATATATGGTTTGCAAATATTTTTGTTCATTTCATAGGTTGTCTTTCCACGTTTTTGATGATTTCTTTTGCTGTACAGATGTTTTTTAGTTTAATGAAGTCCCTCTTGTTTATTTTTTATTTTGTTGCTTGTGCTTTATGTGTTATATCTTTTTTTTAAATTACAAAGATCTATGTCAAGGAGCTTTATTTCTGTTTTTTTCTAGGATTTTCATGGTTTCAGATCTTACATTTAAGTCTTCATCCACTTCAAGTTAATTTTTGTGAGTGGTATAAGAGAGGAGTCCCAGTTCATTCTGTTCTATGTAAATATTTAATTAACCCCACACCATTTATTGAAAAGACTGTCTTTTCTCCATTGAGTATTTGTGGCTCCCTTGTCAAATATTAGTTGACCATATAAGGTTGGGTTTATTTCTTGGCTCTCAATTATGTTCATTGGTCTATTTGTTTTTATGCCAATATCATAGTATTTTGATGACTATGGCTTTATAATATAGCTTGAAGTCAGGAAGTGTAATGCCTCCTGCTTTGTTCTTCTTTCTCAGCATTTATATGGCTATTCATATAAATTTTTACGAGTGTTTTTTTCCTACTTCTATAAAAATACCATTGGAATATTGATAAGGATTGCACTGAATCTATAAATAACTTTTGGTAGTATTGACATTTTAACAATATTCTTCCAACCCATGAACACAGGGTACTTTTCCATTTATTTGTGTCTTCTTCCATTTATTTCATCAAAGTCTTATAATTTTCACAGTAGAGATCTTTTACCTTCTTGGTTAAACTTATTCCTAAGTATTTTATTGTTTTTGATGTTATTGTAAATATGACAGATTTCTTTAGTTCTTTTTCAGATAATTTGTTGTTAGTGTATAGAACCACTACTGATTTTTGTATGTTGACTTTATATCCTGCAACTTTTCTGAACTCATTAATTAGATCTAAAAATTTTTTGGTTAAGTCTTTAGGATTTTCTATCTTAAATCATTTCTATCCTAAATATGACATGAAATCATATCATCTGCAAATAGAGAAAAATTTACTTCTCCTTTTCCAATTCTGATACTTTCTGTTTCTTTTGCATCCCTGATTGTTCTAGCTAGGACTTCTAGTACTATGGTGAATAAGAGTGATGAGAGTGGGCACTCTTGTCTTATTCATGATCTTAGAGGAAAAGCTTTCAACTTTTCACCACTGAGCATGATATTAGCTGTAGGGTTATCATACATGGCCTTTATTATGTTAAAATATGTTCTTTTTCTGCCTAATTTGTTAAGAGATTTTGTCATGAGTGAATGTTGAATTTTGTCAATTGCTTTTTCTGTACCTATTGAGATGATCATATGATTTTTTTTTCTTTCATTCTATTATTGTGGTGTATCACATTTATTGATTTGCATATGTTGAACCATCCTTGCATCCCAAGGATAAATCTTACTTGATCATGGTGCATTCACTATGATCCTTCTAATGTGCTGCTGAATTCTATTTGCTAGTATTTTTTTTTTTGAGGGCAGTGTCACGGGCCCTCATATGTGGGACCCGAACCAGGGCCACTAGCTTCCCAAGCCAGTGCTTAACCACTGCCCCACTCAGCCGGCCCTATTTGCTAGTATTTTATTTAGAATGTTTGCATCTATAGTATCAGGGATATTAGCCTGGGGTTTTCTTTTCTAGTGCTGTCCTTTAAAAAATATTAGCAGCTTTATTACAATATGACCACATACCATACAACTCACCCACTTAAAGTGGGTAATTCAATGATCTTTTGTAGATTACATTATTAATTTTTAAATGTAGTAAAATATATATAACATAAATTTTGTAATTTAAATGATTTTAAATGTATCATTCAATGGTGTAAATTATATTTTGAATTCACAATGTTGTGCACCATCACCACTATCTATTTCCAAAATTTTTTCATAGCCTAACCAGATAAGAAACAACTCCCCATTCCTTCTCCCCCAGCCCCTGGAAATCTCTATTCTACTTCCTGTCTCTATGAATTTGCTTATTCTAGGAACTTCATATAAGTGGGATCACACAATATTTGTCCTTTTGTATTGGGCTTATTTTACCAAGCTAATGTTTTCAAAGCTGATCCATGTTGTGGCATGTATTATAATTTTGTTCTTTTTTCCCCCCAAATTTTGTTATGGTAAAATACATGGAACAAAAAATTCACTATCTTAACCATTTTTAATGTATGTTTCAATGACATTAAATACATTCCCATTGTTGTGCAATCATCACTACCATGAATTTTTTTAGTCTTGCAAAATAAAGACTCTAGAGCCATTAAATAATATTTCCCCATTTTTCCCTGCCCCCAGTCCCTGGAAACCACCACAGTACTTTTTAATCTTTATGCTTTTGACCATTCTAGAGACATCATATAAGTGGAATCATGCAACATTTGTCTTTTTGTGGCTGGTTTATTTTACTTAGCACAGTGTTCTCAAGGTTCATCCATGTTGTAGCATATGTTAGAACTTCTTTCCTTTTGAAGGCTGAATAATATTCCATTGCACGTATAGACCACATTTTAGTAATCCATTTATCCATCAATGGATACTCACGTTGCTTCCACATTTTAGCTATTATCAATAATGTTGCTATGAACATGAGTATACAAATATCTCTTCAATATTCTGTTTTCAAACCTTTTGGGTATATACTCAGAAGTGGAAGTGCTGGATCATATGGTAATTCTATTTTTAATTTTTGAGAAACCACTGTACTGTTTTCCATCATGGCTGCACCACTTTACATTTCCATCAACAATGTACAAGGGTTCCAGTTTCCCCACATCCTTGCTAACATTTGTCATTTCTGTTTTTTTTTAATTATCCTCATTATGGGTTATTTTTTTCTCATTTCTTTGTATGCCCAGTATTCTTTGAGCAGATAACAGACATTGTGAATTTTACCTTGATGGTGCCAGACATTTCTGATTCCTACACATCTTCCTGAGCTTTGATCTGGGGTGTATTAAGCTACTTAAATACAAAATTTAGATCTTTCAGGTCTTGCTTTTATGATTTGTTAGGTGGGTCTGTGGCAGTGCTCAGTTTAGTGCTAATTATTCTTTGCTGCTGAGGTGAGAAGTTCATGAGTACTCTACCCAATGTCCTCTGGGTTACAAGCTTCTCATGGCTGGTGGGAACAAGCATTATTCCCAGCTCTGTATAAGCACTGGGCACTGTTTCCTCTAATTCTTTTGGGAGATTATTTATCCAGCCTTGGGCTCTTTTCTCACACATTTGTGCTGATCAGACTCTGCTGAGCACCTGCAGAGACAGAGCTCTCTCTGTGCAGCTCTTGCCTCTCTGGTCGTCTGTTCGGAGAACTGGAGCCATCTTGGTCTCCTCAACCCAGGTTCTCCTCCAGTCTTCATCTGGGTTCTCCTTCCTTGATTGTGGCCTGGAAGCTGAAACAGTTATACAGCTAATTCCATTTATTTCTGTTTCTCGAGAATCACATCATTCATTGCCTGGCATTAAAATCTTGAAAACTAGTTTCCTGTATTTATTCATTTTGTATTTTTGGTTGTTTCAGATAAAAGATAAACCTGGTCCCTGTTACTCCATCTTGGCCAGAAGTAGAAGTTTTTCTTATTATTTTATTCAGAACAAAATAGTACTTTGTCTTTTAAAAATACATGCATATAGCACTAAAGTAAATTCATGCTTCTTTTCAGGATTTTCCTCTTTCTTCCTTCCCATTCCAGGAAGTTTCTTCTGACTCATGTTCTCATCCATGGAGTCTCTCTTCATCTGGGTCTAAACTGTTGTTAAAGCCATTTGATTTTTGTGTTTTTGTTTGTTTGTTTGTTTCTGGAAGTTCTATTTGGTTCTTTTTCAAATCTCCTTTGTCAAATTTATAGTTTCCAGTTGTTGCAGAAATTTACAAGCCTGGCTTTATCCCCTTGAATATAATAAGCATATTAGTTTTGTAATTTCTGGCTGCTAATTCAAGTATCTGGATTTCTTCAGGTTTGTTTTTCTGCTGGTTCTCAGTCAGGGTACATTATCTCACATTTCTGGTCATCTTTGTTTATGTGCTGGAAAGGTATGTAAGTGTTATTTTTTGAAGTAATTTAATGCTAAGGGTGATATTACCATTACTCTAAGAGGATTTTTGCTTGCTTCTGCTAGGCACAGGGTGCTCTAGCAATCTGGAGTCATTTTGCACGAGGTTCAAGTTGATATTTTCTAAGCCATCCAGGTGATTCAAGGCCGGGCTGCAATCCACAAGCAGGCTGGCTCACTGCTGACTAACTCGTGGGGTGCACCCCTTCTTGTTTCAGCCCAAAGCAGGTGTGGTTTGCTGTGGTTCACATCCACAATGAATCCTGGCCTCCTATTTTGGTTCCACAAGTCCCCAAAAGTGCCAAAAGTGACACAAAGCCAATTAGCTGCCATTTCTGAAAGGGCAGAAACAGCCTTGAGTGCCTGACTTGCCTCCAGATTTCCTTGCTCCCCTTGGCCTGGTGATTCATCACTATGTATTAGACATTTCCTGTTTCTATACAAATGGCTTCAATGAATTTTTAGTTGTCTTCTTTGAGAGACCCTTATTGCAATGTTTGCAATTATTGAAAACCTGTCCATAATTTAAACTGAAAGTTTTAAAGTTTTATCTTTGTCATTTACATTTATTTTTGCTTAAAGTGTGAGGTGGAGTTCTCTTTTCATTTCCCCCCAGTAGTAACTGCTTTTCCAAGGACCATTTGTTGAATAGGGCCTTCTCTCCCCATTGATCTTCCATGCCAACTCAGGTATGTATTGAATTCCCAGGTATGTAAGGATCTAACCCTGGGTTGATTACATAATGAGTTAGCCATTACCAGTCCATTTTTGTCCCTGAATATGCACCACTGTGTTTTAATTACTACAGCACCATAATAAGAATTAGTATCTTTTTAAAATAATGTTTTATTTTTTAATTACAGTTAACATACAATATTATATTAGTTTCAGGTGTACAACAGTGATTAGATGTTTGTGTAACTTACAAAGTGATCACCCGGATAAATCTAGTACCCAACTTACACCATACATAGTTATTACAATATTATTGACTATATTTCTTGTGCTGTACTTTAGATTCCTATAACTATTTTCTAACTACCAATCTCTACTTCTTTTTTTTTCTTTTTTTATTAGTTTCAAGTGTACAACACAATGCAATAGTTATACTCTTTACACCCCAAAGTGAAAAACCCCCTCCCCCAGTTCGCCACCCCACTCCCCCCCCATATCATACATATCCATCACAACTCCCCTGACTCCCCTCCACAGTATACTCCACATCCCGTGACCATCCACATATTCAGTTGCAGTTCGCATACAATACTATACAACATCAGCTTCAGGTGTACAGTGCAGTGATCAAGCCTCTACTCCATCCATGAAGTGGTCTCCCTAACAAGACATGTGACTATGTGACATGCCACAAAATTTTTACAACATTATATTCCCCGAACTGTGTTTCATATCCCTGTGGCAATATTGTAGTTGTCTATTTATGCTGTCCAATCCCTTCCCCTTCCCCCCTATCCCCACCCCCCTCCCAACTAGTAACCCTCAGTTTTTCCTCTACATCTACGAGTCTGTTAACTTTGATCGTTCACTCAGCTCTTCAGACTCCACACACAAGTGAGATCACATGGTACCTGTCCTTCTCCGACTGACTTATTTCTTGCAACATAATAGTCTCTTCACAACATTATGGATTACATACCCAGAACTGCCCCCATATCACTGCGGCAACATTGTAGTCCCATACACTGTCCAAAACCTTCCCCCTCTCCCTCTTCCCCACTCAGTCCCAGCCAGCAACCATCAGTTTTTCCTTTATATCTGCTTGATATGACTTCAATCTTCTTAAATTGTCTCTCTGGGTTAGCTTGTTTACCCCTCTCTTTTGTTTAAAAAAGCCCTTTTAACATTTCTTGCAGTGCTGGCTTGGTGGTAATGAATTCCTTAAGCTTATGCTTTTCTGAGAAGCTCTTTATTTCTCCTTCAATTTTAAGTGATAGCCGTGCTGGGTAGAGCAATCTTGGTTGTAGGCCTTTATTTTGTGTCACTTTGAGTATCTCCTGCCACTCCCTTCTGGCCTGCAGAGTTTCTGTAGACAAGTCAGCTATTAGTCTAACAGGAGTTCCTTTGTATGTAACCTGCTGTCTTTCTCTTGCAGCCTCTAGGATTCTGTCTCTGTCTTTAACCTTTGCCATTTTAATGATGATGTGTCTTAGTGTGGACCTGTTTGGGTTCAGCTTGTTTGGACCCCTCTGCACTTCCTGGGCATGTATGTTGATTTCCTTCACCAGGGTAGGGAAGTTTTCAGTCATTATTTTTTCAAATACATTTTCAACCCCTTGTTTCTTCTCTCCTCCTTCTGGTATCAGTATGATTCGAAGGTGGTTGCGCTTCACCTTGTCCCATAGGGCTCTTAAACTATTTTCATTGTTTTTTATTCTTTGGTCTTTTTGCTGTGCCAACTGGGTGAGTTCTGCTATTTTATCTTCCAAATCGCTGATCCGCTCCTCTGCTTCATCTACTCTACTGGTGATTCCTTCGAGTGTATTCTTCATTTCAGTTATTGTATTCTTTAGTTCTAACAGGTTGTTTTTTATGGTTTCCCTATCCTTCTTTATGTCCTCGCTAAGTTCCTTAAACATTCTTATCATCAGTGTGCTAAACTCTGTCTCTGAAAGGCTGGATCCCTGTTTCATTTGGTTCCCTTTCTGGAGGTTTCTTCTGATCTTTTACTTGTGACATGTTTCTTTGTTTCCCCATTCTGGCTGTCGCTCTGGGATTGCTTTGATGTATTAGATAGATCACCAGGAGAGCCCTGGCTGGATCACGCAGGCACACAGCTCATGGCCCAACACTCCCAGGAAAACTCCCAGTCTCAGCCTGTCCCAATCAGCCGCTTGCAGATCAGGCCGAGCAGCCCGACAACCAATCACCAGCCTGGCAACTCTGCAAGCGCAGTGCGGAGAGCCGGGACCTGAGGCGGCTTGCGCACTCCTGCGTCTCAGTGAGCAGCCTGTTGGAGCCAGAGGGCACCCGCCCTGCATTTCCCTGGCAATGCCGTATAAGCCGGGCAGAGGGTGGGGATCCAAGGCCGCAGGCGCGTGCGCATGCACACACGCACTTCTGCGCCAATTCCACCAGACCAATTAGGTCTCGGACCTGATCCTTCGTGGGAGGGCCCAAGCCCGACAAAATGGCGCCCTCCCTACACCACTCACTTGCAGGCTCCGCACCACGGGAACAATAGTTCAAAAATCTCCAGCCTTAACACCAAAAGTGCTCAGTTCAGTCCGTCCCCGCAGGCTCCCGGCTCACACAGCCACTCCCTCCACCAGGAACCAGGTAAGTGCTCACCAACGAGCAAGCCAGGGCGCCAGCCCCACTGATTCTCCAGCCGCTGTTAGCCTCACCGAGCTGAGCAAAGAGAGTCCTCAGTAATTTGCTGCCGGCTATATTAGAACTCCTCTTCCCGGCAAAGGAGCTCTGGGCTGGTGAGCTTTGTGTGCGGCCGGAAGGTCTCTCCCCCCACCAGAGAAGCCTCCCCACAGCTGGGACCTCCCTCATGGGGTTCACCCTCTCTTGTCTCCGCCCGTCCTACCAGACCTGATGTGGCTTCCTCTTTAAGTTCTTTGTTTAGTGGTTCTTTTCCTCCAGTGTTCCAGGGACCTCCAGGGTTGAATGCTGTATAATTTGCTTGTAATTTTGGTGTGATCCTGGGAGGCAGTTAGCACAGCGTCTGTCTATTGCACCATTTTACCGGAAGTCCCAATCTCTACTTCTTAATCCCTTCCCCTTTATTTACCCATTCCCCCAAACCCCTTCCCATCAAAATGTTCTCTGTATCTATGAGTTTGTTTCTATTCTGTTTGTTCATTCATTTTGTTTTTTATTCCACATCTACATGAACTCATATGGCATTTGTCTTTCTCTGTCTCACTTATTTCACTTAGCATAGGATCATCTAGGTCCATCTATGGCAAGATTACATTGTTATTTATACCTGAATAATATTCCATTGTATATATGCACCACTTCTTTATCCATTCATCTATTGATGGATACTTAGGATGCTTCTATATCTTGGCTATTGTAAATATGCTACAATGAACATGTGGATGCATATGTCTTTTTGAATTAGCGTTTTGGGTTTCCTTGGATAAATACTCAGAAGTGGAATTGTTGGGTCCTTTTTTTGTCTCTTATAGCTTTTGCTGTAAAGTCTATTTTGTCCAGTGTAAGTATTGTTACCCTAGTTTTTTTTTAAATTTCCATTTTCATGAAATATCTTTTTCCATCCTTTAATTTTCAGTCTATGTATGTGTCTTTCAACCTGAAGTGAGTATTTTCTAGGCAGCATATATTAGGGCTTTTTTTTTTCTTATCCATTCAGCCACCCTATGTCTTTTTTTTTAAAAAAAGATTTTATTGGGGAATTGACAGAGGGGATCAGCGTTGGGGAATCGGGGAAGGGAAACAGACAAGTTGCTGTCCTTTCGTTCTTCAGTCTAGTTGTGAAGGACGTTGCTTTACTGGCCCATGTTGGTATTATCATTGTGCTCTTCTCAGATGAGGCAGATCTGTTGCTAGCCTCTGGACCGCTGCTCACGGCAGCTCTTGGCAACTCACACTGGCTGCCGGCCACTCACTGTAGTTTATGGCAGCCCACTGCAGCAGAGGCTGCAGCCTACACTGTCACTGGCGACTCACAGCAGCCCAGCTCCAGGTGGAGCTGTTGTTCACCATCTTAGTTATAGATGGCAGTGTCACTGGCCCTCATATGTGGGATCCAAACTAGGGCCCTGCTGCTCAGAGCAGGTGTCCCAAGCCAGCTCTTAACTAACATGCCACTTGGGTGGCCCCTCTCTGTGTCTTTTGATTGGAGCATTTAATCTGTTTGCATTTAAAGTAATTGTTGATAGATATGTAGTTATTGCCATTTTATTGTTCATATTTTTTATTTTTTTCTCCTTCTTCTTCTTAAAGAAGTCCCTTTAACATTTGTTGTAATACTGATCTGATTTTGGTGATGATGAACTCCTTTAGCTTTTTCTTGTCTGGGAAGCTCTTTATCTGTCCTTTAGTTTTAAGTGATACCCTTGCTGGATAGATTAATCTTGGTTGTAGGTCCTTGTGTTTCATCACTTTGAATATTTCCTGCCAAATGCTTCTGGCCTGCAAAATTTCTGTTGAGAAAACAACTGACAGTCTCATGGGAGCTCTCTTATCGGTAACTAACTGATTTTCTCTTACTGCTTTTAAGATTCTCTGTTTGTCTTCAAGATTTGGCACTTTATTTATGATGTATCTTAATGTGGGCTTCTTTGGGTCTATCTTATTTGGCACTCTCTGCACTTTCTGGGCTTGTATGTCTATTTCTTTCATCAAGTTAGGGAATTTTTCAGTCATTATTTCTTCAAATAAATTTCAATACCTTGCATTCTCTGTTCTCCTTATGCTACCCCTGTGATATAAATGTTGGTATGGAAACAACATGGCACAGCAGGTAAAAGCTGTGTTTACCTTCTCTCACAACCATATCAATATTACAACTAATCTACAAAATAACCGTTATTGAGGATCACCTAAAATCAAGCTGAACTGAAGCCTTTCAACTAAGGACATGTAGAAGAAGCCACCTCCAGATTGGCAGGAAGGTCAGAGACACAGAACAGGCTGGTCCTACACCGGCGTATGACCATCGAAGATCAGGAGGACTATTTCAGCTGTGGGGGTCCCCCACCCCAACCTTTAGAGGAGTGAGAGACCCCAGCTCCACCTCAGCCCAGGATTCCAGCGCCGGGGAGAAAAGTCCCCATAATTTTTGGTTGTGAAAACCAGCAGAGATTGTGACTGAGTAAGACGGTGGGTGGCTGCACACACAGGCACTCCTCTTAAAGGGACTGTGTACAGACTTACCCACCAATGGAATCGCTGGCTCTGAGCTCCAGCACTGGGACAGCAGCTGGAAAGGCAGCAAAGACATATGGTGGGGAACTGAGTTGTCTGGCTTGAGACAGGAGCTGGAGAGGTGGTTTTCTCCTGGACAGAGGAGCTGGAGGAGGCCATTGTATCTTTGCTGAGCCCTCCCCTTCCCCACATGTGGACACAGGCAGCTGCCATATCTGAGTCTCTGCCATTCGTTCACCACACCCTGGTGATTTGAGACCTGGCCCCACTCGACTTTTGGGCACACCCAGGGTGCTTTCAGTGGCTTTTTCTTGCAGACCGCCTGCTTCGGCTCAAGCTGCAGACTTTCCTAGGGACTCTAAAAGGTTCACGGAACCCAGGCAAGTCCAGAAGACACAGCAGCCCTACCTAATACATAGAAACAAACACAGGGAGGTAGCCAAAATGGGGAGACAAAGAAACATGTTCCAAATAAAAGAATGGAACAAAGCTCCAGAAAAAGAACTAAGCAAAATGGAGATAAGCAATCTATCAGATACAGAGTTCCAAACACTGGTTATAAGAATGCTCAATGACCTCAAGGAGAACTTCAATAGACAGATGAAAACCATAAAAAAGAACCAGTCAGAAATAAAGAATTCAATAATGGGAGTGAAGAATACATTAGGGGAGTCAGCAGTAGATTAAATGAAACAAAGGATCCAACCAGTGATAAAGTAGTGGAAAACACCCAACCAGAATAGAAAAAAGAATCCAAAAAATTGAGAGTTTAAAGGGCCTCTGGGACAATATCAAGCATACCAATATTTGCATTATAAGGGTACAAGAAGGAAGAGAGAGAGGAGAGACCAAGGAATTGAAAACCTATCTGAGGAAATAATACAGAAAAATTCCCTAACTTGGTGAAGGAACTAGACATACAAGCCCAGAAAGTTCAAAGAGTCACAAACAAGATAAACCCAAGGAGGCCCACACCAAGACATCATAATTAAAATGCCAAAGGTTAAATACAAAGAGATCTTAAAAGCAGCAAGAGAAAAGCAGTTAGTTACCTACAAGGGAGCCCCCATAAGACTAGCAGCTGATTTCTCAAAAGAAACTTTGCAGGCAAGAAGGGAGTGGCAGGAAGTATTCCAAGTGATGAAAATTAATGACGTACAACTGAGATTACTCTATCCAACAAGGCTGTCATTTAGAATTGAAGGACAGATAAGGAGCTTCCCAGACAATAAAAAGCTAAAGGAGTTCATCACCACCAAACCAGTATTACAAGGAATCTTAGAGGGAATTCTTTAAGATGGGAGGGGGAATAAGGATGGGTGAAAGGAGAAGGGATTACGAAGTACAAATTGGTTCTTATACAGTAGTCATGAGGATGTAGGATACAGCATAAGTAATATAGTCAATAATATTGTAATAACTAGGTATGGTGTCAGATAAGTACTAGATCTATCAGGGTGATAGATGGGAATGGGGTTGGGGGCAGGGTGAAAAAGGTGAAGGCATTAAGAAATGCAAATTGGTAGTTAATACAGTATGGGGAATATAATCAACAATGTTGTAGAGATCATGTAAGGTGCCAGGTGGGTACTGGACTTATAAGGAGGATCAGATGATAGACTATGCAGATGCCTGATCAATGTGCTATATACCTAAAGCTGAAGTAAAATAACATTGAATGTCAACTCTAACTAAATATATAGATAGGTATATATAATCACAGGATGTGGAGTACAACATAGGGAAGATGGTATTGTAACAGCTATATAAGATGTCAGAGAGGGAGTAGCTTGGGGGGGTGTTATCACTTTATGAGGGTTTTAAATGTCTAACGATTACATTGTTTTGTACACCTGAAATTAATTAAAAGATTAAAAATATATTAAAAACAAAACAAAATTAAAATTAAAATTTTATTTTGGTGTTCATGAAGTTATACTAAGTAGGACAGATTTAACAGCATATATACTTCCTTAGATGATGCAGTGAGAATAGTACATGATTTATGTACTACTTCTTAAAATACACAACCTTAATCTAATCATGAGGAAACAACCAGAAAACCTAAATTGGGACACATTTCATGAAACACCAGACTGGTCATGCCTGTGTCATGAACAAAGAAAGACTGATCAACTGACAACTAAATGTAACACTTGATCCTGGATTGGGGGGTGGGGGGGAGATTAGCTATAAAGGACAGTATTGGGGTAATTGGTGAAGTTTGAACATGAATCATGTGTCAAAGAATAGCATTGTATCAATGTAAATAAATAAATAAATGTTGATATGCTTGATGTAGTCCCAGAGGTTCCTTAGACTATCCTCATTTTTTAAATTTCTCTTTTAGTTTTTGGTTTTTAAATTAGGTGTTTTGCACTACCATATCTTCTGGATTGCTGATTTGATACTCATCTTCATTTATTCTGTTGTTGTTTCTATGTAGTGTATTCTTCATTACAGTTATTGCATTCTGCATTTCTGAGTGATTAATTTCTTATATTTTCTCTCTTTTTTTATGTTTTCTATCTTTTTGTTGAAGTTCTTACCGAGTTGATCTATTCATCTCCTAAGTTCACTGAGCATTCTATAACCAGTGTTTTGAACTCTGTATCTGATAGATTGTTTTTCTGTTCTGGAGTTTTCTCCTATTCTATCATTCAGTACATGTTTCATTGTTTCCTCATTTAAGCTGTCTCGATATGCTTGTTTCTATGTATTGGGTAGCTATGTATCATGGTCTTGACATAGTGGCCTTATGTAGAAGGTGTTCTGTTGGGTCTGGTGACACAGTCTCCCTGGTCACCTGAGCTGTGTGCTCCATGAGTGTCCCCTGTGTGGGTTGTGTGAGCTCTCCTGTTATATTTGGGCCTCAATTGCTGTTGGCATGCAAATGGGTGTGGTTGGCTTTCAGGCTGACTATCAGGGCTGGCCATGACTGTAGCAGATGAGCTATTGTGTGGGGATTACCCCTTGGAGCAGGTGTTGCTTTATTAAGGATCTCTGCCAGTCAAGTTTCCCCTTGAGGTGTGTTGTTTGTGAAGCTGGTTGGGTGGTGCTCTGGTGTAATCTGAAGCTGACCACTGGGTTGGATCTAGAGCTTCCTGGGAGGGGTTTTGGAGCAAGCCAAGGTTAGCCACTGCCTATGCCCTACCCAGGGCTACTTGGTATGAGCTACAAAGTGACCTGCAGATGGTTGCCACTTTTGATGGGCTTGGAGGTGCCTAGGAGAGGCTAAGCTGTGAACTGATGCCAGCTGCTGCTAATGCCAAGCGTGGGGTTGCTTAACAAGAGGTGCAAGGCCAGATGCTGCTTGCTTGGGTTTTGTGAACCTTTAAGAGATTTTAAAACATCTACAGCATGAGCCAAGAAAGGCCATTTGTATGGAAAAGCCACTGCAAGTGGCTTGGGTGTGCCTGCAAGTTGGGTGGGGTGAGGTCTCAGGGAATCACCAGGGTGAGGAAAATGATGTTAGCCAGGCTGATGGAGACCCAGATATGGTGGCTGCCTGCATCTACACTCTGGGAGCAGAGAGGGCTCAACAGAGGAACAATGACTTCTGACAGCACTTCTGTCTGGGGGAAAGCTGCCCTTCCAGCCCTTGCCCTGAAGCTAGGCAATTCAGTCCCTCTCTGTATGTCCCTGGCACCTTTGGAGCTGCTGTTCCGGTGCTGGAAGTCAGAGAAACTATGTCCATCAGCCAGTGAGTCATGCATGGACCCTTTAAGAGGAATGCCTGGATCTCCAGCTGCCCTCTGTCTCACTCAGCCCCAGACTCCACTGGTTTTCACAGCCAGAAATTATGAGGAATTCTCTTCCTGGCGCTGGAACCCTGGGCTAGAAGCCTGGTGTGGAATTGGATGCATTTCTCCTCAGGGGACCTCCTCTGAGATTGTCCTCCCAATTTTTACCCACCACACATGGGTGTGGTACCTGCCTATTCTGCGTCTCTGCTCTTCCTACCAGTCTCGAGATGGGTTCTTTTGTATGCCCTTAGTTTTAGACTTCCGTTCAGCTAGACTTCAGGTGGTTCCCAAAGATAGTTGTTCTATAGTTTAGTTGTAATTTGAGGTGGTCATGGAAAGTAGGGAGCACAGCATTTATCTACTCTGCCATCTTGACCAGAAGCCAAGATTTGGTATCTTGAACAGAAATTTTATCTGCTGTATTTTCGTTGGACATTACCCTTCCACAAGAATAATAACTTTTTTAAAAATTGGGGAATTGGGGGAGGGGAACAGTGTTGGGGAATTGGGGAAGGGGACCAGCCAAGTTGTTCTTCAACCTTAGTTGTGGAGGGCACCAGTCGCCATTTAACTGCCCATTGGCAGCTTGTGGCCTCTAAGCTCAAGGTGCTGTGTTCAATCTTAGTTGTGGATAGTCGTAGCCACCATCCTATGTGGGAGTCGAACTAGTGGCCTTGTTGTTAAGAGCACACGCTCTATCCACTGAGCCATACAGGTTGCAGCTCAGCTCAAGATGCCGAGTTCAGTCTTAGTTACCAGCGGGTGTAGCACATCATTGAACAGGCAGTCTTTTTGTTAGGAGTACATGCTCTCACTAGCTGAGCCATCCTGCTACCTGTTGTCAGCTCAGCAGCAGCTCAGCTTGGGTGCAGCATCACTGGCCCATATGGGAATCAACTGGTGACCCTGTTGCTCAGAGCTCGTGCTCTTAAGCTAACTCTTAACCAACTGAGCCACTCGGCCAGCCCCAAGAATTATAATTTTTAAAACAAGATTTTGAGTGTACATTTAAAATCTATGCAAAGACTTTTTTAAATTAAAATATAAAAAATAGTACTCTCTGGTCACAACTAAAAAAAAACAGAGATAACTTAGCAGCACATGTTAAGGGCTAAAGACTGGTACAGGAATATTCTGAACTTAGAATACAAGCTTAATCTTATATCTCCTATTCAGTTTCTGTTCTAAACAATGAAAAGTAAGATATAGAGTGACTCTGAGGCTTTTCTCATGGAAAGATTGATTTAAACAGAAAAACTATGTCAGGATTTTTATCGGAATTGAAAAAAAATCCATAGATTGATTTGGACACAATTATTACTTATGGCATTATGCTTTTATAGCCAAAACACTGTATATTTCCATTCATCGTCAACATCTCGATAAAGTTTTATAATTTTTCTTTTCCTACATTAGGTAATCCAAATTCGGTAATAAATTTGTTGTATGGTAAATGCTATCATCTTTTTAAGTTTGTGTCCTGGATAGTTGTTGCTTGTGTGTACACATATGAATGTTTATATTTTATCTCAAACCAACTTACTAAATTCTCCTATTGCCAGAATATTTTGTAGTTAGAGTCCTCTGGATTTTAAACTTAAAAAAAAAATGCTTCTCTACATAGGACACACTTACCTTTCTCTCTTTCACTCCTTTACCCTTGATTTTTTTTTTTTAGTTTCTTCATTGCAGAAATGTAATAATGGGATCACATTATTATATACATACCAGGGGTGCCAAAAAATGTATACACATGACTTGTATTCATCTTTTGTTGTCAGTATATATTGAGTATTACAATTTTAATACAGGTTTTTCCTTTCTTAAAATGTGCATACATTTTTGGAACCCTCTGTACATATAATTCACATTAATAAAGTAAAAGAGAGAACCTCATTTCAGTAGAGTAGGAGGGTATTTAATAATGATCATTATAAATATATAATTTTAAAAAATCTTAGTAAAGTTCTGTACCTTGACAGAGAGCATCCAAAACAAAGACAAGAGAGCCTGCACCAAATTCATCACAAATAGAGATAAGTTCAGAGCACCACTCTAAATCAGGAACAAGAAAGGTTACTATCAGCATTCTATTTGACATGGGACAGCTCAGAGCATCACTCTGAATCAGGAACAGGAGGGTGTGCTATCACCATTTTATTTGACATTGGTAAGACTCTTGGAGCATCCCTCTAAATCAGAACAGGCAAAAGTACTATCCCTGTTCTATTTGACATTGGGGAGTAGCTCAGAGCATCATTGTAAATCTAGAACAGAAAAGGATGCTTCACCGTTCTATTTGACATTTAAAAAAAGCTTGGAACAAGGCATATACAGACAGTTAATCTATGACAATGGAAGCAAGAATTTACATTGGAGTAAAGATAGTCTATTTAATAAATGGCGCTGGGAAAATTGGACTGATATGTGCAAAAAATGAAACTGGACCACCTGCTTACACCATATACAAGAACAAATTCAAAATGGATTAAAGACTTAAATGTAAGACCTGAAACCATAAAACTCCTAAAAGAAAACCTAGGGAGCACACTTGCAGACATGACACTGAGCAATATTTTTACTGATACATCCCCGCAGGCAAGGGAAGTAAAAGAAAAAATGAACATATGGGATTATATAAAACTTAAAAGTTTTTCACAACAAAGGAAATCATCAATAAAACAAAAAAGGAAGCCTACTGAATGGGAGAATATATTTGTCAATGATATATCTGATAAGGGGTTAATATCCAAAATTTATAAAACACTCATGCAACTCAACACCAAAAAAACAAACAACCCAATTAAAAAATGGGCAGAGGATATGAAGAGACATTTCTCTAAAGAGGACATACAGATGGCCAACAGGCATATGAAAAAATGTTCAACCTCACTGGTCATTAGGGAAATGCAAATAAAAACCACAATGAGATACCACCTCACTCCAGTCAGAATGGCTATCATCAATAAATCAACAAACAACAAGTGCTGGCGGGGCTGTGGGGAAAAGAGGGCCCTGCTGCACTGTTGATGGGATTGCAGATTGGTGCAGCCACTATGGAAGTCAGTATGGAGGTATCTCAAAAAACTGGAAATGGAACTACCTTTTGATCCAGCAATTCCACTCCTAGGTATTTATCCTGAAAACCCAAGACACGAATTCGAAAAAATATATGCACCCCTATGTCATTGCCGCACTATTTGCAATAGCCAAGACTTGGAAACAATCGAAATGCCCATCGGTAGATGACTGGATTAAGAAACTGTGGTTCATTTACACAATGGAGTATTACGCAGCTATAAAGAAGAAAGAAATCATACCATTTGCAACGATATATGTGGACCTAGAGACTATTATGCTAAGTGAAATAAGTCAGTCAGAGAAAGACAAATTCCATATGATCTCACTTAAATGTGGAATCTAAAGAACTGAATAAATGAGCAAAATAAACAGAAATAGTCTTGGAGACACAAAGGAAAAACTGATGAGGGCTAGATGGGACAGGACAGGCATGAGGCAACATAAACTGGTAATACAATACTACCGCAGAGGCAGAAGAGACAGTTTAGGGACTATAATCAATAATGTTGTAAATATTTTTTTAGGGGACCAGATGGACTCATGTCTTGTCAGGGAGACCACTTCATTGATGGTGTAGTGTCCTTACTATTGCACTGTACATCTGAAACTGCCGCTGATTGATATTAGATGTTGACTATAATTTAACACATATATAGTCATGGGATGTGAAATATAGTGTGGGGATGTAGTCAATGGAATTGTAATAGATATGTATATCGGGGGTGGAGTGACAGGGGAGGGAGGAGTGGGGAGTCACTTTGTAAGGGGTGAAAACGATAACTATTGCATAGTTTTGTACATTGGAAACTATTAATAATAATAAAAAAATAAAAATAAAAAGCTTGGAACATCACTGTAAATCAAGAACAGGAAGGGGTGCTCTCACCATTCTATTTGACATGGGGAGAAAAGCTCAGAGCACCACTTTGAAGTTGGAACAGAAAAGGGTGCTGGCTATCACTCCCTAGCTCTGTCTGGGCAGTGACCTACTTCAGTTTTGTCTTTTCTTATGCTTGCTGGCACTCTCATGTTTGAGAAGTGAGAATATCAGCATTTGTGTCTTCGTCATGAATCACATAATGAAACCTTGGTCCACAAAGCATGTGGTCCTAGCATGCTTTACATCCAATTCCTGTCAACAACATATTTTTATGTTTCATTGATCACAGTTGGTCACAGTTTCCACTGGGGTTGAAGAAATAATAGGAAGTGTTTTTCTAGTTTGCATGCCCTGAGACCTTTCTCCAGGAGATTAAAATTCATATGTAATCTGGTGCTCATGTATCAGTGTTTAGTCTTCATCTAAGAAAAGTCCAAGATGACCTGTTATGTGCCAAGAAGATAGAACAAAGTTTTCCTGTGAAATAAATGCCACCATGGAGTGTCAGTGGTTGTGGCAGAAATGAAAGGTGAAAGCTAATGGTTTTTAAACGTTTTAGATTTTAAGGGAATGCCCTCACCAAATAGGAGCTTGCATTTGAGTCCAAGAATGGAACAATGGGCATTGGCTCCAGGAACACCACTCCACACTCTGGTCTGAATGATGAGAAAGCACCCACAGGGATTCACTTGGGGTAAGGAAGGGCAGGCAAAAAAAGAAGCCCCCCACCCCAGCCAGGAGTACCCAGAGTTCTGAGGCTCCAGCACTAATGAGAACAGCCCAGGACTACAAGCTTCATTAGATCTCAATGGACCAAAGGAAGAGAGAACTGCAGCTAGGGCACCCCCAGCCTGCTGGACTGTGGCAGAAGGGCTCCCAAGTATCTTCTCTCCATCAGCTCTCCTGTGTCTTGTGGCACTCCAGATCTGCATGCAGAGGAACATCACTCCTGGGCTCTGTGAGCATTAGGCGAGGTGTGGGAGGGGTGAGATGTGTCTCTAGGGCAGGAACGACTGGAGAGTGACATCCGCATGGGCTAGCCAGATTCAGACCTTGGTCGGTTCCCAGCATAACCAGACAGGGCCATGAAATCCTGGGGACTGGGTTGTGGGTGCAGGAGACAGGCAAACGCACTTCTTTCTTAGCTCAAAGCAAACTCCTTCCTCTTCCCAGGATGCTGCACTTAGAGAAAAATAAAAAGACTAACAAATTAGAATGATGATCCGGCCCAAACTGCTTGGAGATAAATGGAAACATGCCATTTCCATATGTTTCATCTGTATTGCCAGCCATACGGATGGGTCAATATGACTCTGAAAGAGTTGTTTTCTGTTTACCTCCTGCACCAAACCCAAAGAGAATGCAGGTCTCGGCACTGTGGGAAGCTCAGCTCCTGGCAACTGCACACATCTCTTCACTATGGTGTGAGAGGAGAGGCCTATCTACCTTTCTCAAGACCCTCCTTTCCATGCCATTTCCTCACCTCCTTATGCCCTTGCCTTTTCAAATAGGGCAGTTGTCTTCTCCAAATGCTCTTTGTCTTCTGCCAATTACATGAGCTGTCTGAGGAGTCAGGGCCATTCCAGGGCATGCATGCCCCAGCCGGGGGGTCTGAGAAGGGTTCAGGGAGAGTTCGGGGTGTCAGACTCCCTGAAGGCAAGACATGGGTCTGACAAGCCTTGAAGGGCAGTGGTCCTGAAGTATGCTGGTGGGATACAAGATGTTCAAGGATTGTATG
The DNA here is from genome assembly GCA_033961575.1 of Aselliscus stoliczkanus. Taxonomy (NCBI): domain Eukaryota; kingdom Metazoa; phylum Chordata; class Mammalia; order Chiroptera; family Hipposideridae; genus Aselliscus; species Aselliscus stoliczkanus. The sequence goes on from CM066733.1 coordinate 44,557,793, forward strand.
CAAAACAGAACAATCTTATTGGATGGTAATTACCTCTGAGATACTAATAGAGCCCTTAAAAGTTTATGAAATGAGAGACCCTAGGAGTTCTATATTTGACCTGGACCAACAGGACTCCTTGGTTCTCTGTACATATGAATGGAGCCACAGGAGCCATGCAAGAACTGAGCAATGTTTCTTGAAATGAGAAGAGAGCTCTGTGCAGAAAACCTTCTAAGGACTAACTTTTTTTTTTTTTTGAGGGCAGTGTCACTGGCCCTCATATGTGGGACCGAACCGGGGCTGCTGGCTTCCCAGGCCAACGCTTAACTTCCGCGCCACTCGGCCGGCCCCCAGAAAACCTTCTAAATGAGGCCACAGTGTGTTAGAATGGCAGCACTGACTTCCCTCACCACTTAAAAGGAGGAACCAGGTATGTATTTTCTCTCCCATTGAATGGGTGAAAGAATAAATACCAACCAAAATTTCATCACTATAGAAATAAAGATAATAAAGACATTGCATTAAATGTACAATGCATTTCTCACTAAAACATTTAAAATAGAAAATTATGGATACATAATATTCACAATGAATATATATTCCCAATCCCCAAGTCATCATATTTCCTAAGGGAAAGACCCAGATTCATTCCCCATGAAGCAACTAAGCCTCCCTATCTCCCAGTATTGAAATTATTAGCCCAACATCAGACAGGAGAAAATAACCTGAGAAACTGGGAAAGGATGGTTTAGAATGGTCTCTTATTGATACTTCAAATATATAGTTCAACCCTAAAGAATCAATGTGATTTAATTAGACTGGCCAAGAAAAACAAAAGAACATTCAAATTACTAAATGCAGGAATGAAAGCAGAGTCATCACTACTAACCCTAACGAAATAAAAAGGATCACAAGGGAAACCAAGAACAATATCACCAATGGATGAGATAACTTAGACGAACTGGACAAGTTCTTTTTTTTTTTTTTTTTTTTTTTTAGCTGAGCCATCCTGCCACCTGTTGGCAGCTCAACGGCAACTCAACTCGGGCTGGCCTCGAACAGCTGTTGCTCAGAGCTCAGCTCGCACTCTTGAGCGAGCTCTTAACCAACTGAGCCACTCGGCCGGCTGGACAAGTTCTTTAAATTGCCTCAAGAAGAAATACAAAATAAGAACAGACCCACAATAAGTAAAGAAATTGAATTAGTAATTTTAAAACTTCCCACTAGTAAACATTAAGGCCCAGGTAGCTTTGATGGTAAATTCTACCAAATGTTTAAAGAAAAATTAACACCAATACTTCACAAATTCTTCCAAAGAATAGAAGAATTCTCAATTCTTTCTTTGAAGCTAGTATTTCTCTGACCCTAAAATCAGAAAAAAAATCACAAGAAAACTACAGACCATTATCTTTTATGATACAGACACAAAAATCCTTAACAAAAATGCTATCAAACTGAATCCAGTAACACATTAAAGTATTATACACCATGACTAAGTGGGGGATTTGTCCCAGGATGGAAGGTTGAATTAACATCCAAAAATTAACTAACATAACTAATGTATTACTAGAATAAAGACAAAAAAAACCCCACATGTTTATCTCATACATACAGAAAAAACATTTGACAAAATCCAACACCCTTTTATGCTTAAAAAAAAAACTAACTTCATTAAATTAGGAATATCAGGAAACTTCCTCAACCTGATAAAAGGCATCTAGGAAGAACTCACAGCTCACATTATAGTTAATGATGAAATACTGGAAGCTGTCCCCCTAATATCAGGAACAAGACAAGGATGGCTGTTCTTGCCACTTCTGTTCAAAACTATGCAAGAAAAAGAAATGAAAAAAAATTAAATTTTCATCAAAATTGAAAAGGAAGAAATATCAATAAAATGATCTGTACTTGCAGATGATATGATCTTATATATAGAAAAATCATAAGGAACCTAGTAAAGAATGTTATAACTAATAATAGTTGTAGGACATAAGATCAATATACAGAAATCAACTGCAATTCTGTTTACTAGCAATAATAAACCAAATGAAATTAGGAAATTATAAATTACTCAATTTACAATAGCATCAAAAAGAATAAAATACTTAGGAATAAATTTAATAAAAGAAATGCAAGATTTACAAGAAATCTGGAAAGAAATTTAAGATCTATATAAGAAAGAAATTAAAGATCTAAATAAATGAAAAGACATTCATGCTCATGGATTAGACTTAATATTGTTAAGATTGTGTATTAGTGTCCTAAACCTGGTTCAGAGGTATTAGCTCACAGAGAGGAATGCTTCTACAAGGAGACACAACAATGATACCATTAAACTGGAAATGAAGACTGCCAACTCAGCTAGTTTTAGCTCATCATGCTTCTGAGTCAACAGGCAAAAGAGAGAGGAACTGTGTTGTCTGGATGATTGATCCTGATTACCAAGGGAAAGTCAGGTGCTGCTCCACACAGGAGGTAAGGAATATAGGAGATTCCCTTACCATGTCTCTTAGTATCACCCTGCCCTATGACTAATGGTTTCTTAGATATGATACCCAATGGGAAACTGCAACAACCCAATGCAGGCAGGACTGCTAATGACCCAGATCATTCAGGAATAAAGGTTTGAGTCACCCCACGAAACAACCATGACTAGCTGATGTGCTTGCTGAGGGCAAAGGGAATATGGAATGAGTAGTAGAAGAGGGAAGTTATAAATCCCAGTAGGACCTGTGGCCATTTGAAGAAACTAGGACTGTAATTGATATGAGTATTGTTTTCTCACTTTGTTATGAATATGTGTGTGCATGTGTATGTACATGATTTACAGGACATCAAGGAGAAGAGCTTGCATCCCCCAAGGACTCTTCATCCTCTCCTGGGAAAAATTAATGCATTTTTGGTTGTTCTGGATGGCTGTATCAAGCTGGTCAGAAGAATGACATTGCTATTGTCTTTATTTGGAGATTAAGCATGGATTATGAGTGCCAAGTTGACAAGAGAGGACTGTCATGCTTAATTTTATGTATCAACTTGACTAGACCATGGGGCTCAATTGTTTGTTCAAGTGTTGTTTAAATGTTGCTGTGAAGGTATTTTGTAAAAGTGATTAACAATTGCAATCAGTTGACTTTAAGAAAAAGAGATTACCCTTGATATGTGAGTGAGCATCATCTAGTCAGTTGAAGGCCACAAAAGCAAAAACTGTTTCCTGGAGAAGGAAGGAGGCTTCAACACTAACATAGAAACACTACCTGAGTTTCTAGCATGCCAACCTGCCCTATAGATTTCAGACTCAATACTGTAACTTCAGCTCTTGTTACAGTTTCCAGGCTACTTTGGACTTGCCAGACCCCATTCCTGTTAACAAAATCTGTAATAGTTTTCTACGGCTGCCATAACACAGCACCACACACTTAGTGGCTTAAAACAACAGAAATTTATTCTCTCACAGTTTAGGAGGCTAGAAGTCCGAAATCAACGTGGCAGTAGGGTGGCCCTCCTCCTGAGGCTCTGAGGGAAATCTGTCCCATATCTCTTTACTAGTTTCTCGTGATTGACAGCAATCCTTGGCATTCCTTTACTTGTAGATACATCACTCTAATTTCTACCTCCATCTTCACATTGCATTCTCTGTGTGTTGACAAGGCCATCTACTTCCTGTATGCCTCTCTATCCTCCTCTTATAAGAACACCAGTTATATTAGATTAAGGGCCCACCCTATTCCAGTTTGACCTCAGCTTAACTCTAATTATATGCATATCTGCAATGACCCTATTTCAAAAAGGTCACATTCTGAGGTACTGGGATTAGGACTTCAAGATATCTGTTGGATGAGATGGTAATACTTTCCAAGTTAATCTACAGATTCATTGCAATCCTTATCAAAATTCCAGCTGAACTTCCTCCAGAAATTAGCAAGCTGACCCAAAATTTCATATGAAAAAAGGATTCAGAACAGCTACAACAATCTTGAAAAAGAACAGTTGGAAGACTTACATTTCATAGTTACAAAGTTACAACAAAACTATGGTAATCAAGACAGTGTGGAACTGGCATAAAGATAGAACTATACATTAGTAGAATAGAATTAAGAATCCAGAAATAAACCCTTATATTTATGGTCAATTGTTTCTTTGTTTTATTATTTATTTATTTTTATTGTGAAATAAACATTTTTTTAAATTAGCTTCAGGTGTACAACACAGTGCAATAGTTATACTTTTTACCCCTCAAAGTGAAAACCCGCCTCCCCCAATTCTCCACCCCACTCCTCCCCCTATATCATACATATCTATTACACTTCCTCTGACTCCCTTCCACCATATAATCCACATCCCGTGACTATCTATATATTCAATTACAGTTGGCATACAATATTATACAACATCAGTTTCAGGTGTACAGTGCAATGATCAAGCCTCTACTCCATCCATGAAATGGTCTCCCTAACAAGACATGTGACCATCTGATACCCCACAAAATATTTACAACATTATTATATTCCCCGAACTGTCTTTCATATCCCTCTGGCAATATTGTAGTTCCCTATTTATGCTGTCTTAATCCCTTCCCCTTCTCCCTCATCCCCATCCCCCTCCCAACTAGCAACCCTGTTTTTCCTCTGTATCTATGATACTGTTTCTGTTTACTTTGCTCATTCATTCAGTTTTTCAGATTCCACATATAAGTGAGATCATATGGTATTTGTCTTTCTCCGACTGACTTATTTCATTTAACATAATAGTCTCTAGGTCCATCCATATCATTGCAAATGATACAATTTCATTCTTCTTTATAGAGGAGTAATACTCCATTGTATAAATGTTATGGTCAATGGTTTCTTGAGAAGGATTCCAAGACAATCAATGGGAAAAGTAAGTCTTTTCAACAAATGGTGCCAGGACAACCAGATAGCCACATCAAAAAAAAAAAAATTGTATCCCTACCTAGCATTGTACACAAAATTTCACTCAAAACTGATCATAGACCTAAATATAAGATCTAAAATTATAAAACACTTAGAAGAAAACACAGGAGTAAACCTTCATGAGCTTGGGTTAAGCAATGGTTTCTGAGACGTGATATCCAAAGTATAAACATCAAAAGAAAATAGATACATTGGACTTCTTTAAAATTAAAACTTTTGTGTGTCGTAGAACACATTCAAGAAAGATATTTCTTGAGAAGATATTTGCACACCATATATCAAGAATTTATAATCAAATATATAAGGAACTCATACAACTCAACAACCAAAAAACAAACAATCCAATTTAAAAATGGGCAGAGGACCTGAATACACACTTCTCCAAAGAGGACATACAAATGGCCAATAGTCATATGAAAAAATGCTCAACATCACTAATCATCAGAGAAATGCAAATAAAAACCACAATGAGATATCACCTCACACCAGTTAGAATGGCTATCATCAACAAGACAAATAATAAGTGGAGAGGCTGTGGAGAAAAAGGAGCCATCATACACCATTGGTAGGAATGCAGATTGGTGCAGCTGCTATGAAAGGCAGTGTGGAGGTTCCTCAAAAAATTAAGAATAGCGGGGCTGGCTGAGTGGCACGTTGGTTAAGAGCTTGGCTTGGGAAGCCAGCAGCCCCGGTTCGGATCCCACATATGAGGGCCAGTGACACTGCCTTCTACAGCTAAGATGGTGAACAACAGCTCCACCTGGAGCTGAGCTGCTGTGATTCCCCGGGACAGCATAGCTGCAGCCCCTGCTGCAGTGGGCTGCCATAGGCTACAGTGAGTGGCTGGCAGCCAGCGTGAGCAGCCAGCAGCCAGTGTGAGCTGCCAAGAGCCACTGTGAGTGGCCGTCCAGAGGCTGGCGACCAATCTGCCTCACCCAAGAAGAACACAATGACAATACCAACATGGGCCAATGAAGCAATGTCCTCCACAACTAGACTGAAGGACAAAAAGACAGCAACTTGTCTGTTCCCCTTCCCCGGTTCCCCAATGCTGTTCCCTGCCCCCAATTCCACAATAAAATCTTTTTTTAAAAAATTAAAAATAGAATTACCATATGACCCAGCAATCCTTTCCTGGGTATCTACCCCCAAAATCTGAAGACATTTATCTGTAAAGATATATGTGCTCCAATGTTTATTGCAGCTTTATTTACAGTGGCCAAGACATGGAAACAACCAAAGTGTCCTTTGATAGATGATTAAATAAAGAAGATGTGGTATATATACAAAATGGAATACTATTCTGCCATAAGAAAAGATGAAATAATGTCATTTGTGATAACATGGATAGGTCTTGAGATTATTATGATAAGTGAAATAAGTCAGACAGAAAAAGTAGAGAACCAAATTATTTCACTGATATGTGGGATATAAAACTGAAAACAACAATGGAACAAGACAAACAAGTGAAGAAACAAAAACTCATAGACACAGTCAATAGGTAAAAGGGATCAAGTGTATGGCGATGGAAGGAGAACTGGCTCTGGGTAGTAAACACACAATGTAATATATAGATGATGTGTTACAAAATTGTACACCTGAAACCTATGTAACTTTACTAACAATTGTCACCCAAATACACTTTAATTAAAAAAAAATTATAATCTTACAACTCATTAACAAAAAAAGAATCAATGTGAAACTATCACATACTGAAAGAAAATTCGGTAAAGTAGCATAGAAAAACAAACAATAGCCTTCATATATGAAACAATGATGAGTTAGAAGCTACCAAATCAGGAATGAAGAAGGGTTATTAATACAGGCATTGAAAGGATAATAAGGGAATATTTACTAATACCTTTATGCCCATAAATTCAACAACTCCAGTGAAATGGACAATGTTGTTGACAGATACGAAGTACCAAAACTCACTCAAGAAGAAACCAATAACCTGAACAGTCCTATATGTGTTATAGAAATTTAATTCATAGTTAAAAACCCTTCAGAGAATAAAATTCCAGGCCGAATTTGTTTTACTGGCCACCATATGGAGGAATCTCAAATGCGTTATGGTAAGTAGAGGAAGCCAAACTCAAACGACTACATATATGACATTCTGGAAAAGGCAAAATTATGTGCATGGAAAACTAGATTAGCTGTTTCAAGGGGCTGGGGGTACGAGGGCTTGACTAGAAGGGAGCATGGGGTAACTGGAGGGCAGTGAAACTCTTCTATAGCTTGATTGTAGTGGTAACGCAACTGTAAGCATTTGTCAAAACTTGCATGATTGAATAAATTTCACTGTGTGTAAATTACACCTTAATAAAAAATAAGTTTTGACAGCTGGATGGCAGATCTATAAATAGTAATTGACCTACTAGAATTGAGGGGCAATAAAGAAAATGGAAAACATCATGATCTATAGCACAGAATTCTCAAAAAGAACCAGTATGTCTGGATCTGACTAAAGGAAGGAATGCTAAACCTAGAAGTATCGGGGGGAAACTATTCAAAAACAATTATATCCCTAAGTCTTCTCCCCATTCCACACCTCTGGACTACTATTGCAGAAATCTGGAGTTTTGCTTTCTGCAGAGAGTAAAATAGGTAATCCACATTGGGGAGTTTCAGTCATAGTTTAGGGTCCTGGGTGTCAACATTGGAAAGTTAGGAGATGGTAAACATATTTAATGCAGAATGTTAATATACAGACACTGTCCATCTGAGCTGCCAGCACCCTGCGGTAAGACCCCTGCCATTCAGGAAGGAGTTTGGGATCATTTGTGAAGCTGACAAGCCCAAAAGGGATTGTCATAAAGATGCTGATATCAGCAGCAACCCATGACTCACCCAGCTCTCTCACTGGGAAGCTCAAAGTAAATAAGCCACTTCCACACCCTGGATTTTCTGATCACTCTATCCCAATAGTCTTAATTTCAAATAGAAGACAAGGGAATGCCAGACATCTAAGGAAAGCCTCCAACATAAAAAATAAACACCAAATCAATCAAGCTGAAAATAGCAGTTTGTGGGAAACGAACATCCAGCAGAAGAAAAAAATAAAAGTTGTCAAATACTTCCAATTCCTTAAGGTTTAGACAAGAATGATGAACACATTCCTTTTTATTCCTGCCACTAATCACACCACCAGTAGTCACTGACCAAAAGATTATGAAAGGTGGATTAAAGGAGGTAGACTAGCTAGGGACCTCAGAACTCAAAGAACAACCCAGTGGGGAGGATTCCTGAGCTATTTCTTTCCTCCTGTGTGTCCAACTTGGGGTCAGAGAAGCCTGCAAACTGGAAATGCCAATAGCCACACACACACATGCACACACCATAAGAAAAGCCAAAGTCTAGGAAAGAGTGGTCCAACATGACAGAAACCTTTTCAATATCCTGCCTGTTCTCAAGGCAAACATGAAGAAAGCTGAATTTTTGTCTCCCAAAAGTTACTGAAGAAACTGGCCTCACTGGTGGGGATCCATGTTCCAACCCCTTCCCCTTCAGTAAGTTGGTCGCTGTCAAGCCTGTAAACCAAGATATCTCAACCCTGTCATTACTGATATTTGGGGCTGGAGAATTTGTCATTGTGGAAGATGTCCAGTGCATTGTAGAATGTTTAGCAGCATCCCTGGATAACCTACTAGATGCCAGTAGCACACTCCCCCAATTTTAAGAATCAAAATGTATCTGGACATTACTAAACATGCCTATGAACATCACCCCTAGTTGAGAATCAATGCTATGTGTCTTCCACAACCCTCTGCATGAAGGACGGGGTGCCAAACTGGACATGTGGTAGGGCCATATAGTAACTTCTCTTCCCATCTGGAATAGGAGGCAACACCACTTCTCATCCCAAGCCAGCTCTGAGGAAACGATGAAGTGGAGTCCTGTCACCTGGGGAAACATGCAAATGAACAGAACAGAATAGCCCTGCAGAGACTTTATAATCTCAACAGCCATTGGAACCACAGTCCACTAAAATGAGCCAGGGTGTGCATTCTGAACCAAACAGATTGACTGCCTGCTAAACTACATTTAAGTGGGAACTACAGCCTCATAAAGTAATACCTAAAATGCACAGGATATACAGTTCAAAATTACTCGTCACACTAGGAACTAGGAAAATCTCAAGTCCAATAAGAACAGACAACCAACAGACATCAAGCTAACACATTGTGTGAATTATTGGACAAAGGTTTTGTGTGTTTTTTTAAGATCTCATTGGAGAACTGGGGGAGGGAACAGCGTTGGGGAATTGGGGAAGGGGAACAGACAAGTTGCTGCCCTATTGTTCTTCAGTCTAGTTGTGGAGGGCGTCACTTCACTGGCCCTTGTTGGTATTGTGATCACTGTGCTCTTCCCGGCTGAGGTAGATCGGTCACCGGCCACTGGACGGCTGCTCACTGCAGCTCACTGGCAGCTCACACCGGCTGCAGCCACTCCCGGTAGCTTATGGCAGCCCACTACAGCAGGGGCTGCAGCCTAAGCCGTCGCCAGGAACTCTCGACAGCCCAGCTCCAGGTCAGGCTGTTGTTCACCATTTTAGCTGTAGAGGGCGCAGTGTCACTGGCCCTAATATGTGGGATCCAAACTGGGGCCACTGACATCCCAAGCCAGCTCTTAACCTCTCGGCTGGCCCTCTTAACCAACGCACCACTCCGCCGGCCCTGGACAAAGATTTTATTTTATTTATTTTTTTTTTTATTTTATTTTTTTATTTTTTTGAGGGCAGTGTCACTGGCCCTCATATGTGGGACCTGAACCGGGGCTGCTGGCGTCCCAAGCCAGTGCTTAACCAATGCGCCACTTGGCCAGCCCCAGACAAAGATTTTAAAGCAGCCATCATAAAAATTCTCCATTAAGCAACTATGAACACACTTGAAACACATTGAAGTGCAAGTAACAGTGAAGGGAAAGAGAAATTATTGGCAACACGTTACCAATACTCCTCAGCTTACAATGAAATTATATCCCAACAAACCCATTGTAAATTGAAAATACCGTAAGTAAAAAATACATTTAATACACAGCCTACTGAACATCATAGCTTAGCCTAGCTTACCTAAACATATTCAGAACACTTACCTTAGCCTACATTTGGGCAAAATCGTCTAACACAAAGCCTATTTTATTGAATATCTCATAATTTATTGAATACTGAAAGTGTAAAACAGAGTGGTTGTATGGGTATAACTTTCACACCATTGTAAAGTCAAAAAACTGTTAAGTCGAATCGTTATAAGTCAGGGACCAGAGATTTCCCAATATCCCCTGCCCCTACACATACATAGCTTTTGCCATTAGCAATCTCTATACCTTCTAATTAATTTTGCTGTGAACCCAAAACTTCTATAAAAAATAAAGTCTACTTAAATATACATATAAGAAACACAGCAGAGGCTGACAAACTACCTATTTCTGTATAACTTATGAACTAAAATGGTTTCTACATTTTTTTAATGCTTGGAGAAAAACAAAAGAATATTTTATGAGTTGTAAAGACTAAATGAATTTCATATTTCTGTGTCTGTAAATAAAGTTGTATTACAACACAGTCCTATTCACTTGTGTACATTTTGTCACAGCAGCAGAGCTCGTAAGTTTTCACTGGGCTTAAGTGGTATAGTGCATTTTCCCCAACTCTTTTTTTTTCTCTGACAGTCATATAACTTGCTTTGATCAATGTCACATTGGTAAATATGATCAAGATGAGGCATGAAAAGTGCTTGCAAATTTCTAGAATGCTGTTAACTGTGATGTATGACCAAATCCCTACTTGCTGGCTGGGTGCTGGGAGATACAGGGTGAAATTACTCCCACTGCATCAACCAACAGCCAACCAACCAGCTGACCCTTGAGTGAGACCACTGATCAACATCTCTCCAGGAAACAAAACCGCTGGAGAACACTGACCACAGCCCACCAGGAAGCGAGACTACTGACCATAGCCTCCTCCACTGGGGACTGAGTGAGCGGTGACCTGCCATGGGCTCCAGAGGGTCCTCTGGTATCCAGATAGAGGGGCATGGGGACACTGTCACGTGTCTGAGGTGCAGGGGCAAAGTCAGGTGTTCAGGGTTCTGTCACAAGCAGGACATTGTCGGGTTGGTGCGGTCAAATGTTGCGTGCCCTGACGCTGTTGCGCTTTAATGCCGTCAAGTGTCGCACTTTAGTGTGGTCACGTGGGTGCTGTCGTGAATCCGGCCGGCTCCAGCCCTCGCACTCTTTGGGCTTACAGCCTCATGGCCACCTCCAGCCTCTTCCTGCTCCTGCTCTTTCTGCCCCACGCCGGGGGTGTGGCCACGGCCCAAAGGCACCCAGACATCAAGGGGATCTCCTTGAGCCGTGATATAGGTAGGACTCCTCAGGGAAGGATTAGCAGTCCCAGCGGCAGTCCAGCACTTACTCTCTCCGTCCCCCTCCCTAGGATGGAGACCCATTCCTTGCCTTCTCTCCACTCTCCGCTCCTCCCCCGTCATCCCACCCCTGCGTGAAGCTCCCCTTTCCTCTTTGTCCACTGCCAGTTCCTTCCTCCCATTTGCCTGTGGCCTGACCTGACTCCATGTAATATTTACTCATACACTCGGCCCCTCTCCCCTCAGCCTGTGGCCAACGTCACATGCAGGGGAAGATCATGGGGGGCGTGGACACCCCTGAGAAGAAGTGGCCGTGGCAGGTCAGCGTGCACTACGGGGGCTTCCACATCTGTGGTGGATCCATCATCCATGAGTACTGGATCCTGTCGGCTGCTCACTGCTTTAGCAGGTGAGTGGATGGTGCCAAATGCCATTCCTGTGGATGTCTAGGTCCCATGAGGCTGACCAGGTAAGATCCGCCAGGCTAGGACTTCTCAGAATTGAGAGGGAAGGAGACATATATCACAGGAGGAGAGGAGAGGAGACACATCATAGGATAAGAACTGATGAGAGAGTGGGAAGCCCACTGTACACCTGACAAACTCACTCTTCTGGGCTGTTGGTGACCAGCAGGTTCTGATGGTTCCTCCATAGGCCCTGGTCAGGACTTATTTGGGGGCAATCCTGATTGTGCTGCAGGGGATTGCTTTCCCACATCCTGACTGATGGCTTGATACCAGGTTGCCATGCTCCAGGCCTCCCTGTATCTGTTAGCTGATGGTGGCTCCTCACCGCAGGTGCAAGGTTCTCAACCCACTATGCCTTTGTTCTCTCCCCACAGGAACAGGGACAGTGCAGCATTTGATATGTACGTAGGTCTTGTAAACCTTAAGGTTGCAGGCAGTCATACCCAGTGGTTTGAGGTGAATAAGGTGATCCTGCATCATACATATGAAATGTACCATCCTATTGGAGGTGACATCGCTCTGGTGCAGCTGAAAACCCGCATTGTATTTTCTGATTCTGTACTCCCAGTCTGCATTGCACCCCCAGATGTTAACCTTCAGAACCTCACCTGCTGGACTACAGGATGGGGACTCATCTCGCCAAAAGGTAAGAGACTGAAGTGCAGGGTCAATCCCTTTATTGGAGCTTGTAGAAGGGATGATGATTCTATGGCACTACAAGAAAGAAAGTGTTCGGTCAGTTACAGGCTTTCAGTTATCTAGGGACTGGTATCCCAACCCCTCAATCACTATCTCTCTGTCAGTGTGGGGTTTTGTTTTGTCCCTGGCTGGCTTTGTTGTATACAGAGAAGTAGTTACATCTACTTTCAGTGTGGAATTAAGATTTAGTATATTGAGACCATAAGCTTCAAAGTAAAGTTTTCCTTAAGATTTTAAATTCAATTTAGAAATGATTTGTTTAACCTATTAAAAAGCCTATTAGTCTCATTTTTTCCATAAAACTCTTCTATTTTCTTTCTAGGTTTCTACTTGGGTACTTTAGAATTTTTATGGCTATTTAGAAGATTCTGTTTGGTTGTATTTTTTTTATTCTTTTATTCTTTTATTGTGAAATAAACATTTTTTTAAATTAGCTTCAGGTGTACAACACAGTGCAATAGTTATACTTTTTATCCCTCAAAGTGACAACCCCTGTCCCCCAATTTGCCACCCCATTCCTCCCCCCGTATGATACATATCTATTACAATTCCTTTGACTCCCTTCCATAGTATAATCCACATCCCGTGACTATCTATATATTCAGTTACAGTTGGCATACAATATTATACAACATCAGTTTCAGGTATACAGTGCAGTGATCAACACTCTAATTCCATCCATGAAGTGGCCTCCCTAACAAGACATGTGACCATCGGACACCCCACATTTGTTTAGTTGTATTTGCTAGTCAGTCATAGCTGTTGATTTTTGCACGTTGATCTTGTTCCAACCACCTTACAGAACTCATTTTTTTATAGCTTTCCAATTGATTATTTGACTGTTCTAGATTTTTAAAATAATATTTTTCAAATAAAGATTGTTTCATCACAATGGACTATTATTCAGCTTTCCAAAGGAAGGAAGTTCTGCAATGTGCTACAAGGATGAGCCTTGAGGACCCTGTGCTAAGTGTAAGGATGGGCCTTATTGTATGTTTTGACAATAATCATTTGTCCGAGATTTCCATACATTGTTAGTTTGGCTTGAAGAGTTTTTGAGAACTGCCTACCACTTTCCCAGCCTGAGTTCTGAACTAGATGAAACAGAGATGAATGCCTTGTGTCAATCTTTCAGGTAACCCTCAGACAGATTAGAACATACATACAATAATTTGCAAATAAGTTCTACTTTGCTCCTTCTGGAACAAGGGTCCCATACTGAGAACATGGGCTTCCCTCTTCAAAGCTGCCACTGCACTGGGGAGGGGTTAGGGAAAGGACATGTAAAAATGCCACAAAGCTTTTCTACTGTGTGGAAGATGCCTTTTTTTTTTAATTTGCCTGATTTCTATGAACCTTTGACTGTTTTTCCAGAGTTCTGACAAAGTTGGTTTTGACACTTTCTGCTTGGTTCAATGTTTCTGTGGGTAACTAACACTTAAATCTGCCTTCTCTTGTTTTGCTCACCTCCTGAGATTTTAATGGGGATGACATTAAATCTAAATGAATTGGGGAATATTACCATCCTAATAGTCTTCTCACCCATGAGCATTGAATGGGCCTTCATTTATTTAGATCTTCTTAACTTTAGTAATATTTTATCATTTTTTATTGTATAGATCTTGTACATATTTTGTTAAGTGTTTTCCTAAATATTTTATTCTTTTTAACCTATTGTGAATGGAATTGTTTGAGTAATTTCCTTTTTGTTTTTTTGTAGCTGAGCCCTAGCTCAGCAGCAGCTCAGCTCGGGCTGGGCATCAAACTGCTGTTGTTCAGAGCTCAGCTCACACTCTTGAGCAAGCTCTTAACCAACTGAGCCACTTGGCCAGCCCAATAATTTCCTTTTTTAATTGTTCGTTGCTAATATATTGAAATACACTTGATTTTGTATATTTATCTCATATTCTGCAACTAGTTTAATAGTTTTTTCATTAAAAAATCATTATGATTTTCTTCATATGATATTATGATGTATGTGAAGAAAGTTTTGCTTCTCACTTTCCAGTCTGGTTTCCTTTCTCTTTCTTGCCTCATTGTACTTTTATAACCTCCAGTGCAATGTTAAATATACATGGTAAAAGTAAATACTTTTGCTTTGTTTGAGGTCTCAAGGGGGAAAACATTTAGTCTTTTCATCCTTAAGAATGATATTACGTGTGGGACTTTTGTAGATTCCCTTTAACAGATAAGTAAGGTTCCTTTTATTCCTAGTTTGTTGAGTCTTTGGAAGTCATGAATAGGAGTCAGAATTTTTCAAATGCTTGTTATGTATCTATGAGATGTTCATGTGGATTTTGAATTCTATTTTATTAATAATGTATATTACATTTATTAATTTTTGGATATTAAATGATCCTTGCATTCCTATGATTAATTCCTTTTGCTGGGATCAGTTTTCCAATAACTTGTTAAAGATTTTTGTGTCTATATTTATGAGAGACATTGGCTGTATTTTTCTTGTGATTTTGTCTTGCTTTGGTATCATGATAATACTGGGGTTTGTAGTATTGACATTGTGTCTTCCTTAAGTATTTGATAGAATTAACTAGTGCAGGCATCTGAGCCTACGCTTTCCTTTGTGGAAGGATATCTATCTATTTATAATTATTAATTTTTGTTATTATGTAGGTCGATTCAGATTTCCATTTCTTCTTGAGTTAGTGTATGTGTTTAATTTAATGGCATGCAATTGTTCAAAATATTTCCTCATAATCTTTTTAATTTCTAAAGCATCAGTAGAATGCCTCCTCTTTCTCCTGGCTTTGGTAATTTGTCTTTTCTCATTTTATTGTAACCAAAGGTTACAATTGTCATTGTAACTAAAGGTTTATCAATTTGGGTGCTCTTTTCAAAGAACCAACTTTTGGTTATTGATTTTCAAGTTTAGGTTTTATATTTCATTGATTCTCACTTTGATATTTATTATCTCTTTCTGATCGCATTGAGTTTAAAAGCTCTTTTTTCTCCTAATTTCCTAAAGTGGGAGCTTAGAATGTTTTGGTACCTTTTTTTCCCCCAACATAAGCATTTAAAAGTGTAAATTACCCTCTAAGCACAGCTTTATATGCATCCCACAAGTTTTAGTATGTTGTCTTTTGCTTTCATTTAGTTCAAGATATTGTCTAATTCCCTTCATGATTTTTTCAAGTGTGTTGTTTAATTTTTAGCATTTAGTGAATTCCCAAATGTATTTTATTTGTTAATTTCAACTGTAATTCCATTGTGCTCAGAAAACATATTTGAATATATAAAGACTTGTTTCATAGCCTACCATATGATCTATCCTGGAGAATGTTTCATGTGTGTTTGAAGAGGATATGTGCCATGCTGTTAATGGTGTGGAATTTTTTAATAAATCACAAGTCAAGTTGGCTGTTGGTGTTTTCAGTTCTTCTCTAGTCTTGCTGATTTTCTGTCTATTCTATCAGTCATTTACAGTGGGGTACTAAAATCTATAATTATGATTGTTGAATTGTCTGTTTCTTCTTCGAATTCTGTCAGGTTTTGCTTCATGTGTATTCAGGCTGTGACTGGGTGCATGTATATTTATACCTTCATATTGTATTCATTCACTCTTATCACTATGAAATGTCTGCCTTTGTCCCTAATATTATTGCTTGTTTTTGTTTGTTTTGTTTGGAGGGCAGCGTCACTGGCCCTCATATGTGGGATCCAAACCAGGGCCTCTGGCTTCCCAAGCTAGCACTTAACCACTGCTCCACTCTGCCGGCCCTATTATTGCTTGTTTTGAAGTTTGTTTTCTCTGGTACTGGTCCAACCACTTATTTGACTCTTTTACAGATACTTTTTGCATGGTATATCTTTCTCCATCCTTTCACTTTCAACATATATGTGTCTTTAAATCTAAAATGTGTCTTTTGCATGCAGTATATAGTTGGGCTTTCTTTTTCATCCAGTCTGGAAATCTCTGCCTTTTGATTGAAGTGTTAATTCATTTACATTTAATGTAATTATTAATATGGTTGGATTTACAAATGCCATTTTGCTAAATGTTTCCCATATATCTTATGTATTATCTATGTTTTATTTTTTCTTTCATTCCTACTTTTGGTTAGTAAGCAAATGTTTTTAGTATACCATTTTAATTCTTCTCTTTATTTTTAAGCCATATTTTAAAAGATATTTTCTCAGTGGTTGCTCCAGGGATTACTTAGTTTATCACAATCCACTCAGATTAATAATAACTTAATTTTGGTAAAATATAATAGCTTTGTTTCAATATAGTTCCATTTTCCCCCCTTTTGTATTAATATTGTCACATATACTGCATATACATGTAATCAGAATTCCAAAGCACAATTATAACTATTGATTTATAAAATACAGGTTTCAAAGTAAATTAAGAGATGAGAAAAACATATCAATGCATTTGTTTCTGGTGCTCTTCATTTCTTTCTGTGTATTACAGTTAGCACCATATGTCATTCCTTTCAGCATGAAGGACTTACTTTAATATTTCATCAAACATAATTGTGTTAACTTTATCTCAGTTTCTACTTATCTGGGAATGTGTTTATTTTGCCTTCATTTTTGAAGGATAGTTTGTTGGATATAGAATTCTTTGAACAGTTTTATCCTTTCAGCACTTTCAACCTGTCTTTCCACTGCCTCTGGCTTTCATTGTTGCTGGTGGAAGTCAGCAATTTATCATACTGTTTATCTCTATGTAACTGGCTGCTTTTCTTTTATTACTTTCAGGATTTGTCTTTGGCTTTAGCAGTTTAATCATGATGTGTCTAGGTGTGGAACTCTTTATGTTTGTTCTTTCTGTGGTTCCATGAGCTTCTTAGATATAAAGATTCTTTTTCATCAAATTCAGAAAGCTTTGGGCCACATTTTCTTCAAAATTTTATTGACCCTCTCCCTTCCTCCCCTCCCCTCTTTCTGAGAGTCCTATTATATGTATGTTGGTGTGCTTCATGTTGTCCACAGGTCTCTAGTCTCTGTTCATTTTTCTTCAATTCTTTTTGCTCTATTCTTCAAATTGGATAACTTCTACTAATCTATCTCTAATTTAACTGATTCTGTTTTCTGCTATTTCATATCTTCTGTTGCTCCAACTTACTGAATTACTAATATTGTTTATTGTACTTTTAAACTCTAGAATTTATATTTTTTCTAGTTTTTATTTTTATACTGAGGTTCCCTATGTGTTGACTCATTATCATTACATTTTCATTTAACTCTTACAATGTAGTTTTAAAATTTTGTTTGAACTTAATTATAACAGCTGTGTTGAATCTTTAATAACCTGGGCCCACACAGGTTACATTGATTTTTTTTAATATGGGTCACTTTTTTGTGTATTTTGCATAGCTTATAATTTTTTGTTGTAGAAAATTGGACATTAAATAATACATTGTAGGATGTCTGATCAAGATGGCAGAGTAGGTAAATTCTGCTCACCTCCTCCCATGATCACATCAAATTACAACTAAATTATAGAACAACCATCACTGAGAATTGCCCCTTTAGACTAGCTGAACAGAATTCCTATCACTAAGGATATAAAGAAGAAGCTATTGGGTCTTTGGAAAAGTCATAATGCACGTTTGCAACAGATGGCACTAGTTCATTTTTGGAAGTACTAGAGTCATTTGCATCTATGTTATTGCTATGTCTTTTGACAGCTGATAGTTCTAGTTTCATTCTAAAAAAAAAATTGAGTGATTTGGTTGAGTTTTGGAGATTTTACAACAAGTTGAAGATGGAAGACCATGCTGTGCATTTTTGCCATATCTTACTGTTTTACTTCCATAAAGGGAAAAACACGCATCAAGCTTGTGAAAACTTGCATAAAGTGGTGACAATGCTCTATAAGAATGAATGTCAGTGCCAACGATGGTTCACGAAATTCCATGCTGGTGATTTTTATCTCAATGACTCTCCTCGGTCAGGGAGGCCCACTGAGGTTGATAAGGACAAAATAAAGGCATTGATCGAGTCAAACCCACATTGCACTACATGAGAGATTTCAGAAACATTGAACATCCATCATTCAAGCATTCACGACCACCTGAAGAAACTGGGATACATAAGCAAGCTCGATATTTGGGTTCCGCATGAACTCAAAGAAGCTCATTTGACGGCGTGTATAAATATTTGCAATATGCTCATTAAACATGAGGAAAACGATCCTTTTTTTGAAGCAACTGGTAACTGGTGATGAGAAGTGGATTGTTTACAACGGTCTTGGTCCCAATGTGATGATTCACCTCAAACGACATCGAAAGCAGACATTCATCAGAGGAAGGTTATGCTTTCAGTGTGGTGGGATTTTAAAGGTGTTGTGTTTTTTGAGCTCCTACCAAGGAACCAAACAATCAATTCGAATGTATACCATTGGCAATTGGACAGTTTGAATGAATCCATCATCCAGAAATGTCCAGCGCTTGTTAATTGTAGAGGAGTTGTGTTCCATCACGACAACGCGAGACCACACACAAGTTTGATCACCCAGCAGGGATTGTGTCTCAGAGAGACAAAAGACTGCAGGAAACCAAGATACACTGCCCATAAAGGACAAATGGACAAACTCACTAGCTCAAAACTCACTCTAAGCTCCACTGCAGGGACATCAGCTCAAAAAGTGCCAGGGACATATAGGGAGGAACTAAATTGACTAATTTCAGGGGGAGATCCAAAGGGGAAGGGCCCAAGGCAATCCTCTCTGGGGATGGAATCGCTGGTAAGCACCATTGTTCCTTTGTTGAGCTCTCCTTTCATCAGCTGGGCCAGTGCAGGTGAGCACCAAATCTGTGCTCTGCATTAACCTAGCTAGCACCATTTGCCCCACCCTGGTGATTCTCCAAGACCCCACCCCACCCAGCACACTTTCCTGGCCAGAACCTCTTCCATCATCTCCTTCACACAAGTGGCCTGGGTCGGCTCATGCTACAAATATTTTCATTCTCACTTCTCTCAAGGTATCTTTTAAGTTCTTCCTTGATCTCCTTGTTAACACATTCATTATTTAGTAACATACTATTTAGCGACCATGTGTTTGTGTGTTTTCAGTTTTCTTCTTGTAATTGATATCTAGTTTTATACCATTGTGATTGGATAAGATCCTTGATGTGATTTCAGTCTTCTTAAATTTATTGAGACTTGTTTTGTGGCCTAACATGTGGTCTATCCAGTGTTCCAGGTGCACTTGAAAAGAATGTATATTATGCTGCTTTGAGGTACAATGTCCTAAAAATATCAATTAAGTGCATCTGGTTTATGTGTTATTTAAGACCACTGTTGCTTTGTTGATATTCTGACTGGATGGTCAATCCACTGATGTCAGTGGGGTGTTAAGTACCCTACGATGACTGTATTATTGTTGATCTCTCCCTTTATGTTCACTAATATTTGTTTCATATATGTAAGTGCTCCTACATTGGCTGTGTAGATGTTTATGATAGTAATATCCTTTTGTTCAAGTGGTCCCTTTAACATTATGAAATTCCCTTCTTTCTTATTACAGCCTTTGTTTTAAAGTATATTTTGACTGGTATAAATATTGCTACCTTAGCTTATTCTTGTTGTTGTTTTTTGTTTCCTTCATGAAATATCTTTTCCCCATCACTTTACTTTCAGTCTGTGTATGTCTTTCTATCTGAAGTAGGTCTCTTGTAGGCAGCATATGTATGGTCCTTATATTTTGTTTTGTTTTGTTTTTATCCATTCAGCCAACCTATATTTTTTAAAAATTAGTTTCAGGTGTACAAAGCAATGTTAATAGTCAGACATTTACACCCCTCACAAAGTGATAATCCCCCAAATCTACTACCCCTCGAACATTATATCTAGCTGTTACAATACCATTGACTATATTCCCTATACTGTACTTTATGTCCCATATATTTAATTTATTAAATTAGGTAATATAAATTATTAAATATATATATTTAACTATAGTTGACATTCAATATTATTCTACTTCAGCTTCAGGAGTATGGTGCAGTGGTCAGGCATCTACACAGTCTATGAAGTGATCCCCCTGTTAAGGGGGTACTGACCCATCTGGCATCCTACATAATCTTTAAAACAACATTATTGATTATATTCCCCATACTGTATTTCATATCCCCATGACTATATTGTGACTACTAACTTGTGCTTTTTAATCCTTGCACCTTCTCCCTATCCCTTCCCCGCCCCCATCTAGCAACCATCAGTTTTTTTCTCTGTATCTCTGAGTGTATTTCTCTTTTCTTTGCTCATTTATTCTGTTCTTTAGATTCCACATTTAAGTGAGATCATATGGTATTTGTCTTTCTCAGTGTGATTTATTTCACTCAACATAATATTCTCTAGGTCCATCCATGTTGTTGCAAGTGGTAAGATTTCATTTTTTTTTTATGGCTGAGTAATACTACACTGTATAAATGTCCCACAGTTTCTGTATCCAATCATCTATCAGTGGGCATTTCAGTTGTTTCCATATCTTGGCTATTGTGAATAGTGCTGCAGTAAACATAGGAGTGCATTTATTTTTTCAAATTAGTGTGTTGGATTTTTTTTGGATAGATACACAGGAATGGACATAAGGTAGTTTTATTATTATTATTATTATTATTATTATTATTATTATTATTGAACCTATATACTGTTTTCCATAGTGGCTGCACCACTTTGCAATCCCACCAACAGTGCACAAGGGTTCCTTTTTCTCCACATCATTGTCAGCACTTGTTTGTTGATTGATTGATTGATTGATTGATTGACTTTTTTGAGGTCAGTGTCACTGGCTCTCATACGTGGGACCCAAACCGGAGCCGTTTGCTTCCCAAGCCAGCGCTTAACCACCGCACCACTCGGCCGGCCCCTATTTGTTGATTTATTGATGATAGACATTCTGGTATCTCATTGTGGTTTTTATTTGCATTTCCCTAATGATTAAGTGATGTTGAGCATTTTTTCATATGCCTGTTGGCCATCTATATGTCCTCTTTAGAGAAATGTTTCTACATGTCCTCTGCCCATGTTTTAATTGGGTTGTTTGGTATTATGATGTTAAGTTGTATGAGTTTTCTTTTTTTAAATAAATTTTGGAAATTAAACCCTTATCAGATGTATCATTGGCAAATATCTTCTCCCATTCAGTAGAATGCCATTTAGTTTTATAGATGGTTTCCTTTGCTGTGAAAAAACATTTTTGTTTGATGTAGTCCCACATGTTTATTTTTTCTTTTGCTTCCCTTGCCTGAGAGGACATATCAGTAAAAAATATTATTAAGGATAATGTCTGTGAATTTACTTCCTGTATTTTCTTCTAGGAGTTTTATGATTTCAGGTCTTACATATAGGTCTTTAATCCATTTTGAATTTATTCTTATATATGGTATAAGAAGGTGGTCCAGTTTCATTTTTTTTTACATGTATCTGTCCAGTTTCTCCAGCACCATTTATTAAATAAACTGTCTTTACCCCAATATAAATTCTTGTTTCCATTGTGATAGATCATAAATCCAGGTTTATTTGAGATTTTTCTTGTTTCTTTAGGTAAGACCTGCATTGCTATGAATTTCCCTCTTAGGACTGCTTCTGCTACCCATAGATTTTGGGTCATTGTATTTTCATTTTCATTTGATTTCTTCCTTGATCTCATTGTTGTCCCATTCATTATTACTAGTATGTTTTTCAGTCTCCATGTCTTTCTGTGTTTTCTAGTTTTCTTCTTGTAATTGGTTTCTAGTTTCATAGTACTGTGGTCGGAGAAGATGCCTAACATGATTTCAATCTTCTAAAATTTATTGAGACTTGCTTTGTGGCCTAGCATGTGGTCTATCTTGGAAAATGGTCCATGTGCATTTGAAAAGAATGTATATTCTGCTGCTTTGGGGTGAAATGCTCTAAAAATATCAATTAAATCCAACTGGACTAATGTGTCATTGAAGGCCACTGTTTCTGTGTTGATTTTCTGTCTGGAAGACCTGTCCATTGGTGTAGGTGGAGTATTGGATTCCCGTACTTAATGATTGTGTTACTGTTGATCTTTGTTTTTATGTCAGTTAATATCTGTTTTATATATTTAGGTCTCCTATGTTGGGTGCATAGATGTTTACTAGGGTTATGTCCTCTTGTTGGATTAATACCTTTATTATTATGTAATGGCTTTCTTTGTCTTTTATTATAGTCTTTGTTTTAAAGTCTATTTTGTCTGATACAAGTATTGCTACTCCAGCTTTTTTTCTCATTTCCACTTGCATGAAATATTTCATCCCTTTACTCTCAGCCTGTGTGTGTCTTTTGATCTGAGGTGGGTTTCTTGTAAACAGCATATGCATGAATCTTGTTTTCTTATCCACTCAGCTACTGTATGTCTTTTGATTGGAATATTTAATCCATTTACATTTAAAGTGATTATTGATAGGTATATAGTTATTGCCATTTTATTATTCATATTTCTGGTCCTCATTAGTTAATTTGTTTTTACCTTCCTTGTGCTTAAAGAAGCCTTTTAACATTTCCTGCAATTCTGGCTTGGTGGTAATAAATTTCTTTAGCTTATTCTTTTCTGGGAAGCTCTTTATCTCTCCTTCAATTTTAACCTTTTTTTTTTTTCTTTTTTTTTTTTTTAAGCTGAGCCATCCTGCCACCTGTTGGCAGCTCAGCAGCAGATCAGCTTGGGCTGGTCATTGAACTGCTGTTGCTCAGAGCTCATATTGCGTTCTTGAGTGAGCTCTTAACCAACTGAGCCACTCAGCCAGCCCTTCTCCTTCAATTTTAAATGATAACCTTGCTGGATAGAGCAATCTTGGTTGTTGTAAGCCTTAGTTTTTCATCACTTTGAATATTTCCTGCCACTGTCTTCTGGAATGCAAAGTTTCTGTAGACAGGTCAGCTGCTAGTCTTATGGGAGCTCCCTTGTAAGTAACTAGTTGTGTATCTCTTGCTGCTTTTAGGATTCTCTTTGTCTTTTACCTTTGCCATTTTAACTATGATGTGTCTTGGTGTGGGCTTGTTTGGGTTCATCTTATTTGGGATTCTGTACTTCCTGGGCTTGTATGTCATTTTCTTTCATCAGGTTAGGGAAGTTTTTGGTCATTATTTCAACAGGTTTCAGATAGGTTCTCGATCCCTTGCTCCCTCTCTTCTCCTGGTGAGAATGTTGTTGTACTTGATGTTGTCCCACAGGTCTCTATTTTCATTGATTTTATTCTTTCTGTTGTTGTTATTGTTCCAACTGGGTGAATTCTGCTATCTTGTTTTCTAAATCACTGATTCAATACTCAGCTTCATCTAATCTGCTGGTGAATCTCTCTAGTGTATTCTTCATTTCAGTTATTGTACTGTTTATTTCTAACTGGTTATTTTTCATGGTTTCTATATCTTTATGCTTGCTATCTCTTTGTTAAAATTCTCACTAGATTCCTTAACCGTTCTTATAATCAGTGTTTTAAACTCTGTCTGGTTGGTTGCCCCATTTCATTTAGTTCCATTTCTGGAGGTTTCTTCTGTTCCTTTATTTGAGACATATTTCTTTGTTTCTTCATTCTGGCTGTCGCTCTGTGTTTGCTTCTATGTATTAGGTAGATCACCTATGTCTCTCATTCTTATGTCTCTCAGTCTTTGCTGGGAGACTTTATGTAGTACATGTCCTCAGTAGTCAAATTGTGCAGTCTCTCTAGTATTCTGTGCCTGTGTTCCAGGAGTGTCCCTTGTTGTGTGTGTTCTCTTGTCACAGTTGAGCCTTGATTGCTTTTGGCTTGTCAGGGGGTGGCATTGACTCCCAGGCTGACTAACTATGAGGATTGGCTACGTCCACAGTGTATGAGCTGCTGTTTGAGGGCTGACCCTTCAGAAGAGTCTTCACCCCTGCAGGCTCTTGTGCCTGTTGAGAATTTTCTTTGGGTGTGACCATTGTGGGGCTAACTAGGTAATGCTCTGGTGTGGTTTGAGGCTGACCTCTGGGTGTGTTGTTTCTGGTGTCCTTTGGGTGGGACTCTCATGCAGGGCAAGTTCAGCCCTGCCTGTTAGTGGCCCATGGCTACTTGGTAGGTGCCCCAATGCTGTAGATGGTTGCTGCTGTCTGTGTTGGATCTGGAGGCATGTGGGGGTGGCCTCTCTGTGAAATGAGTCTGACAGTCACCAGTAATGGGCTTGAGGCAACTTAGCAAAAGTCCCAGGGCCCCCTATCAGCTGCACATAAGGCCCAACTGTTGAAAGAGGCTCCTTAGTAGCATGTGCTGGGCTGGTTTGCCCAGTATTGAAAGTACCCGTGGTGATGCAGCACTAGCTGGGTGGGATGGAATTCAAGTTGACTCACGAGACATGACTGGTGGTTTTTACAGCGTTAACGCAGATTCAGATCTTACATCTATACCTAGGCTATAACCATCTTGTTGAGTGCCTCAAGGACACTGTAGTCAGCCTGTACCTCAGGCCCACAAGTTCCCCAGAGCGGCTCCTGAGTGGTTGCAGTGCAGTTTGAGGGGTTCACTGTTCACCACCAAATTCTCCCAAGGCCATTACAGATTGTTCACTGCTGTGAAAAAAACCCTCCATGGTTTGTAGGGGTGGAGCCAGTCACCCAGGCACCCAGAGTGCCCCTGGCAATGCAGTTGTAGGTGGGCAGGGTGATGTTACAGAGGGTAAAGGATTTGATCAGTGGTTTCTACAAATTCAGTGTAGTCTCAGCTCCTGGACTGGTGCTGGTCCTACAACTACCCCAAACAACAAAAACAAACAAACAAACAAACAAAAACACACCAAAAAACCAACAATCAAAACAAACAAAAATACAAACAACAACAAAACACAAAAACAAAAGCAAAACAAACAAAAATACAAACAACAACAAAACACAAAAACAAAAGCAAAACAAACAAAAATAACCAAAGAACAGAAAAAGAAAAGAAAGGAAAAACAGAGAAAAAAATGCTTAAGTCTAGCTACCACCCATCTATGCTGCAGTGCAAGTATTGGCTTAATGCCCTCCAGCAAACTTCCCAGCTTGTGGGACCAGCCACTAGGCATTCAGAGTGCCCCTGGCAATGCAGCTCTAGGTGGGCCTGAGTGCTATGGGGTGTAGTTGGTGGTTTCTACAAAGTCAGTGCAGTTTCTTCTCTGGCCTGCAAAAACTCGCTGAGAATACCACAGCCAGCCACCAGAAGGTGAGCAGGCCACCTGGGTCTCAAGGCACTGCTTCTGTGGGAGGATATAGAGGTGAAAGAGCTCTGAACTTCTGAAATTCCAATGCTGCTCCTGCAGCCTGATGCTGAGTCTGTCTGTATCAGTGGCTCTGGTTGCCCTGCAGGTATCCTCCCAAAAAGGTGGGAGCATGGTGGGCTGTGAGAGATGGCTGGTACGTTTGTGGCTTTGACCACCCCAGATCATTTCTCCTGTAGTCTGCTTTTAACACTGGGGGGACAGGGGTGGGGTGCACTCTGGGAGGGTTGGAGGAAGGCAGCCAGGTTCTATGTCTTTGTTTTCTGTTTTCCGCCTGGCAGTGAGGGATTAACCACACTTCTCACCCGAGGTCCCTGCCCTGAACACTGGGTTCAGCCATCTTATATGCTGATCCCTCAGGCAGGATTGTAGGCCACAGGAAGTGCTCCTGAAGCTGGGATTCTTCCCGCTCCTGAGACTGCAGTGAGATCCAGTCTGCGTCCTGGGCCTCTTTGCTCCTCCCCCACTCACCCGATTTGCCCACCTTCAGGTGATTCGATTTGCAGGTCTCTCAGGCATTTCCTGTGTGATGAGCAGGGAATTCTTGGTTGAATTATAACTGTTCAACTTGCAACTTCCGGGGGAGATTTCAAGAAGCAATGCTCATGCCATCATTTCTATGATGCCCTCTCTGTCACCCTATCCTTTTGATTGGAATATGTAATCTATTTACATTTAAAGTGATTATTAACAGATATGTAGTTATTGCTATTTGATTAATGGTTTTCTGATTGTTTTTGTACTTCTTTTTTCCTTTGTCATTCTCTTGCTCTCTTATATGCTGATGGTTTTCCATAGTATTATGGATTCCTTTCTTTTTATTTCATGTATATCTCATAGGTTTTTGATTTGTGGTTACCATATGCTTTATATACAAGGTCTGACAGTTAAGTTTGCAAACTTGTCGCAACATTGTTGCTAACCTTTTTTGATATCAGAAGGATTATTCATTATGAATTTGTATCATCTGGACAAACAGTTAACCAAGTTTACTATTTGGAAGTGCTGAAAAGGCTGCATGAAAAAGTTACACAAAAATGACCTGAACTGGGCCGGCCGAGTGGCGCGGTGGTTAAGCGCTGGTCTTGGGAAGCCAGCAGCCCCAGTTCGGGTCCCACATATGAGGGCCAGTGACACTGCCCTCAAAAAAAAAAAAATGACCTGAACTTTTCACCAACAATTCATGGCTCTTGCATCACGACAATGCACCAGTTCACACTGTCTGTGAGGGAGTTTTTAGCCAGAAAACAAATAACTGTATTGGAACACCCTCCCTACTCACCTGATCTGGCCCTCAATGACTTCTTTCTTTACTCGAAGATAAAGGAAATATTAAAAGGAATACATTTTATGACATTGAGGAGATTAAATGTCATTTAATGGCCATTCCAGAAAAAGAGTTCCAAAATTGTTTTGAAGGGTGAACTAAGCACTGGCATTGGTGCATAGCTTCCCAAGGGGAGTACTTCAAAGGTGACCATAGTAATATTCAGCAATGAGGTACATAGCACTTTTTCTAGGATGAGTTTGCAAACTTAATTGTCAGACCACATATGACCCAGCAATTCCACTTCTGTGCATTTATTCGAAGAAATACAAAACACTACTTTGAAAAGATGTATGCACCCCTGTTCATTGCAGCGTTATTTATAAGAGCCAAGATATGTAAACAACCTAAGTGCCCATCAATAGATGACTTGATAAAGAAGAGGTGATACATATACGTAATGGAATAGTACTCAACCATAAAAAATGGAATCTTACCATTTGCAACAACATAGAAGGACCTAGAGAGTATTATGCTAAGTGAAATAATCTGACAGAGGAAGACAAATACCATATGATTTCACTTATATGTGGAATCTAAAAAACAAAATAAATAAATAAAACTGAAAAAAACTCATACATACTGAAAACAAACTGATAGTTGCCAGTTGGAAGTGAGGTTGGGGAGGATGGCTGAAAAAGGTGAAGGGATTAAGATGTACAAATTGCCAGCTATAAAAATAATCATGGGGATGCAAAGTACAGCATAGGGAATAGTCAATAATATGTAATAACTATGTAAGGTGTCAGATGGGTACTAGATTTATTGGGGAGGTCACTTCATAAGGTATATAAATGTCTAACCATTATGTTGTACACCTGAAACTAATATAATATTGTATGTCAACTCTAATTGAAAAATAAATTTTAAAAAATAATAATACATTCTAACAACTTTGGATTCTGATTTTTTCCCCCTGAAAGTTTTGATTTGTTTTGTTTTTAGTAATTTGCCAGGACTTAGTTTGCAGAATCTCTCCTATAGTTTGCAGCTGCTGATGTTTGTGCTCAGTTTTTTTTCCCCTTAATTCTTTTATTTATTTTTTCTTCTGGCTTCCTAGAGGTCACCACTGTTTCTTTCTTTTTTTTTTTTTTTTTTGAGGGCAGAGTCACTGGCCCTCATATGTGGGACCGAACCGGGGCCGCTGGCTTCCCAAGCCAGCGCTTAACCACCGCGCCACTCGGCCGGCCCCACCATTGTTTCTTAATAGCTCATTGATTAGCCAGTATTTTGGGCCAAAGTTGTGCTCACACACCTGAAAATGTTCAGGCTTCTACCCTTTGCCAGTCAGTCATGTGTAGGGAAGGGTTGGTTAGCCCATTCGGAGTCCATGTGATTCTCAAATCAGCCTCAGCTTTTGTTTTCCACTCAACCCACCCTGTCTTCCATGTGTATACATATAGTTTCCCAGACAGTCTAGGGATGAGTGGAGATTTATCTAGCCCTTTTATGGCTCTCTTATTTCCAGAGTCCCCATAATATTTGTCAGTGACACAGTTTACCCTCCCTTCAAGAGCCACAAGTGCAGACCAATAATGCTATGAGTATTCCTCACTCATGTCTGACATAGCTTGATACTATAACTGATAATAGCAAGTGTGGCTTTTTTTGTGTGTTTAGTTTCAGGTGTACAAAGCAACGTAATAGTTAGACATTTACAGCCCTCACAAAAGAGGACATACAGATGGCCAACAAGCATATGAAAAAATACTCAACATCACTAATCATTAGAGAAATGCAAATAAAAACTACAATGAGATACCATCTCACTCCAGTCGGAATTGCTATCATCAATAAATCAATGAATAAGTGTTGGCGAGACTGTGGAGAAAAGGGAGCCCTCGTGCACTGTTAGTTTCATTGCACATTGGTGCAGCCACCAATGGAAATCAGTATGGATGTTCCTCAAAAAAAAAAAAAAGAGGAACTATCTTATGACCCATAACCCAACAATTCCACTCCTGGATATCTATCCGAAGAAATTCAAAACATTAATTCGAAAAAATATATATGTGTATTGCAAGTGTGGCTTTCTTAACTGTCCTCTCTGAATCATGTTCTTTCCCTCTGGCAAAAAAAATTGACTGTTTTCAAGCCATCCCTAGCATGGTAAAACCACCACATTGACAGAGCAGGGATGGGGTGAGGGTCAGGATGATAAAGCCCCAGGCAAATACTGATAGGTCACAGTGTTCTCTCATTGTTGACCTAAGTTCCACCAGTTATTCATAAATAGACACCTTTCAAATTTTCTTTGCTTTTGATTGATCTCTAGAGCCCTAAAATATTTTTTAAACAATTTTGTCCAGCTTTATGCTTGTTTATTGGGAAAAGGATTTGCTGACATCTTTACTCCACCCCAGCCAGATGTCCCAGATGTAGATTTATTTCTAAATTACTATTTTGTACTATCTGTTTACTGCTTTCCCTGAAATATTTTCCTGCTTTTCTCCATTTTCAAAAGACTGATTGTATGGGCTGGCCAAGTGGCTCAGTTGGTTAAGCTCTCGCTCAAGAGTGCGAGCTGAGCTCTGAGCAACGGCTGTTCAATGCCAGCCCAAGCTGAGTTGCCGTTGAGCTGCTAACAGGTGGCAGGATGGCTCAGCTAAAAAAAAAAACAAAAAAAAACTGATTGTTTATATTAACTATTTTATTCTCTTTTGTAAGTAAAATGTCCAATTTTTAATCTTCTCCCTTAAATTATTTTTTTTTTAGATATTTTTTTTGGGGGGGGGAATTGGCGGAGGGGAACAGCGTTGGGGAATTGGGTAAGGGGAACAGACAAGTTGCTATCTTTTTGTTCTTCAGTTTAGTTGCGGAGGATGTTGCTTCACTGTTGGTATCTCATTGCACTCTTCCCGGATGAGGCGGATCGGTCGCTGGCCTCTGGATGTCGCTCACCACGGCTATTGGCAGCTCACTCTTGGCTGCCAGCCGCTCACGCTGGCTGCGGGCCACTCACTGTAGCCTATGGCAGCCCACTGCAGCAGGGGCTGCAGCCCACACCATCACCGGGGCTCGCACAGTTGTTAGCTGTAGAGGGCAGTGTCACTGGTCCTCATGTGGGATCCGAACCGGGGTCGCTGGCATCCCAAAACCAGCACTTAACCAATGCGCCACTCGGCCGGCCCCTCCCTTAAATTTTTAACATGCATACCTGAACATACTCATTTCCCAAAGGAATAAAGGGACCCTATTCTATATATTTATAAATATAAACACATGTATCTCTTACGTTTTATGTGGGTTTTTTTATATGTTATTGTTTTCCAGAATTTGAATTCCATCTTGTTGTTTTTATACAACGAAGATTAGTCATTTTACAGTTATTTTATACAGGACATGCTTATTTGGCTATATGCACATGTTAATCCAATTCCTTTATTCCACGTATTATATTTCTTTCAATTAGGTTTACTTTCCTTATTTCAAAAAATAGGCTACAACTCTTAAATAACCAATAGGTCAAAGGAGAAATCACAAATTAAATTTAAAAATATTTTGAGACGAATGAAAATACATTACCAAAACTTATGGAATTCAGTGAAAGTGGTACTCAAAGTGAAATTTATAGTTGTAAATGCCTAGATTTTAAAAAAGAAGAAAGTCCTCAAATAAATAACATCACTGACTTAAGGAACTATAAAGAGAAGAGCAAAGTAAACCCAAAGCTGGCAGGAGGAAAGAAATAATAGATGAGAGCGGAAAGAAATGAAATACAAAATTTTTAAAAAGTAGAGCCAGTGAAACAATGTTAGTTACTTGAAAAGACCAAGAGAATCACCAAACCTTTTAGCTAGACTGACTACAAAAAAATTAAAAGGTACGAATAACTAAAAACTAAAATCAGAAATGAATGGAGCAACCTTTCAGAAATAAAAAGGATTATAAGAAAACACTACAACCGGCAAGTGGCGCAGTGGTTAAAAGCTGGCTTGGGATGCCAACGGCCCGGGCTCAGATCCCACATATGAGGGCCAGTGACACTGCCCTCAAAAAACAAACAAACAAACAAACAAAACACTATAAATAATTCTGCCAACAAATTAGATAATTTACATGAAATGAAAACATTCCTAGACACACTCAAATTACCAACTTTGACTCAAAAAAAATTAAAATTATGAATAGGTTTATAATAAGTAAAAAGGTTGAGTCAATATTCAGAAACCTCTCAACCAAGGAAAGTCCAGGACCAGATGGTTCTACTAGTAAATAGTACCAAACATTTAAAGAAAAATTAACAGCAATTCTTCTCAAATGCTCCCCAAAATAGGAGAGGAGGGAGCACTTTATAATTCATTGTACAGGACCAACTTTATACTGACACCAAAATCAGACAAAGAAAACAGAAGAAAAAAATCATAGACCACTGTCCCTCATGAATATCGATACAAAAATCCTGAAAAAAATACCAGCAACTGAATCCAGCAGCATACTTAAAGGATTACACACTACAATAAAGTGAGATTTATCCAGGGATAAAATGGAGGTTCAACATACACAAATTAATAATATACTACATGAAAGGAATAAAGGGAAAAAACCCACATGATCATCTCAAATGATGCATAAGAAGTAGTTCACAGGATCGAACATCATCTCATGATTTAAAACCAAAAAAAAAAAAAAAAAACCACTTAGAAAACTAGGAATAGAGCAGTACTCCTCAACATGATTAAGTGCTTTTATGTAAAACCCACAGGTAACATCATACTCAGTGGAGAAAGACTGAAAGATAAGATGCCCAATTTCACCACTGGTATTTCTTTCATATTGTACCAGACTCTAGGCAGACAATTAGGTAAGAAAAGGAAATAAAAGGCTTCCAGATTGACAATGAAGAAGTAGAACTATCTCTCTTCACAGAATAGAATCCTACATATATAAAACCCCAATTAATCATAAAACAAAAACTACAGGGCTGGCCAAGTGGCCAGTTGGTTAAGAGTTGGCTTGGGAGTACCAGCTCTGAGCAGCAGGCCCTGGTTGAGATCCCACATGAGAACCAGAGATGCTACACCCTCTACAGCTAAGAAGGTGAATAACAGCTCGATCTGGACCTGGGCTGCCGTGAGTCGCTGGCGACAGCATAGGCTGCAGTAGGGCTGCAGTGGGCTGCTGTGAGCGACTGTGAGTGGCTGGCAGCCATCGTGAGCTTCTGTGAGCCATGGTGAGCGGCCGTCCAAAGGCCAGCGAGCGACTGCCTCAGCCAGGAAGAGTGCAGTGATAATACCAACATAGGCCAAAGCGACATCCTCCACAACTAGCCTGAAGAGCAAAAGTACAACAACTTGTCTGTTCTCCTTCCCCGATTCCCCAATGCTGTTCTCCTCCCCCAATTCCTCAATAAAATCTTTTAAAAAGAAAAAAAAAAACTACACATAATGATGAATTCAACAAAGTTGCAGAGTACAAGATTAACACACACAAAAATCAGTTGTGTTTTTATACATCTTAGTGAACAATTGACAAAACAATTCTATATCATCTAAAAGAAAAATTACCTATGAAAAAATTTATCCAAGGAGGTGAAATACTTGTATACTGAAAACTACAAAACATTGCTGAAAGGAATTTTAAAAGATGTAAATAAATGTAAACACAGCTCATTCCTGGATTGGAAGACTTCTTGTTAAGGTGCCAACACTACTAAAAGTGATCTACATATTTAATGCACTCTTTATCAAAATTCCAAAGTTTTACAGAAATGAAAAAGCCGATTCTCAAAATCATATGGAATTGGAAGGGACCCTGAATAGATAAAACAATCTTGAAAAAGAAGACCAAAGTTCAAGTGTCACACTTCCTGATCTCAAAATTTACTACAAAGCTACAATAATGAAAACAATGTGGCACTGGCTTAAGGATAGACATATAGACCAATGGAATAGAATTGGAAGTGTAGAAATAAAACCGTTTATCTATGGCCAACTGATTTTTGACAAGGGTGCCAAGTCTATTCACTGGGGAAAGAATAGTTTTTTTTAACAAATGGTCGGACAACTGTATGCATGTATTCACATGCACAAGAATGAAGTTAGAGATTTCCAGTAAGATGGCAGAATAGAAGGACGCTGTGCCAACTGCCTCCCAGGATCACATCAAAATTACAAATTATACAACATTTAACTTGGAAGTCCCCTGAATGCTAGATGAACAAAACCTCTAAACGAAGGACCTAAAGAGGAGACCATGTCACGTCTGGTAGGAGGGGCAGAGATGAGAGAGGACGAGCCCCGTGAGGATCACCCCAGTGGTGGGGATGCTTCTCCAATTGGGGAAAAGACCCTCAGGCCCCACACTGAGCTCACCAGCCCATAGTTACTTTGCCAGGAAGAGGAGTTCCATGATAGCTGGCAGTAGAAATTAGTGAGGACTCTCTTTGCTCAGCTCAGTGAGGCTGAGGGTGGCTGGAGAACCAGTGGGGCCGACGCATGGGCTCGCTCGCTGGTGAGCACTCACCCGGTTCCTGGTGGAGGGAGTAGCTATATGAGCCAGGCCCAGGAGCCTGCACCTTTTGTGCAGAAGCTGGAGGTTTTGGGACCATTGTTCCCCTGGTGTGGAGCTTGCACACGAGTAGTGTACAGGAGGGTGCCATTTTTTTCAAGGTTGGGCCCTTCCCACAGAGGATTAGATCTGGGACTGCATTGACCTGGTGAAATTGGCACAGGAGTGTGTGTGTGCACATGTGCATGCGCATGCGGCCTTAGATTCCCACCCTTGGCCCTGCTTGTGCTGCGTTGCCAGAGAAACGCAGGGCAGGTGCGCTCAACTTCCATCAGGCTGTTCACTGAGATGCAGGAGTGGGCAATCTGCCTTAGGTCCCCGCTCTCCACACTGTTTGTACAGAGTTGCCAGGCTGGGGATTGGTTGTTAGCCTGCTCAGCCTGATCTGCGAGCAGCTGATTGGGACAGGCTGAAAACTGGGAGTTTGCTTGAGAGTGTCAGGCCAGGAGCTGTGAACCTGCGTGATCTGGTCAGGACTTTCTTGGTGAGTTTGTGTGGGCTGGTTGCTGGTGCAGAGTGCGTGCTGTTCTGACTTGGTGGAGGCCACTGACCACATCCAGTGGTGCCTTGGGGGCCTGCCCTGCCCACCTAGAGCTGTGTCACTAGAGGCACCCTGAGTGCCTGGTGGCTGGCCCACACCTCCACAGGCCACAGAGGGTTTTTTGCAGCAGCAGACAACCCGCAACAACCTGTGAATATTTTTGGTAGTGAGCATGGTTCCAGAGCACACAGCAGCTAGTCACGGAAAACTCACTGCAAGCCTGAGGGGGAGGCCAGCTCATAACACGTTAAGCCCTTCCCGCCAATAGCTGGTGCTGAGTCGCCCAGAGACTCTCTATTGCTCGGCAAGTGGTTTGCAGACTAAAAAGGACAGAGAGCCCACCGACCTTGTTTCTTTTTTCTTTTTTCTTTTTCTCTGGTTTCTAGGTGATCTAATACATTGAAGAAATCACAGAATGGCCAAAATGAAGAAACAAAGAAACATGTCCCAAGTAAAAGATCAGAAGAAACCTCTAGAAATGGCACTAAATGAAACAGAGATATCCAAACTTTCAGAGACAGAGTTTAGAATACTGATGATAAAAATGTTTAAGGAACTTAGCGAGGATATAAAGAAGGATAGGGAAACCATGAAAAACAAACAGTTAGAACTAAAGAATACAATAACTGAAATAAAACGCACACTCGAAGGAATCACCAGTAGATTAGATGAAGCAGAGGATTGATCAGCGAATTAGAAGGCAAAATAGCAAAAATCACCCAGTTGAAACAACAAAAAGAAAAAAGAATAAAACAGAATGAAAATAGCTTAAGTGACTTGTGGGACAACATGAAACGCCAAAACTCTTGCATCATAAGAATACCAGAAGGAGAAGAGAAGAAGCAAGGGATTGAAAATGTATTTGAAGAAATAATGACTGAAAACTTCCCTACCCTGATGAAGGAAATCGACATACAAGCTCAGGAAGTGCAGAGACTTCCAAACAAGCTGAATCCATACAGGCCCACACCAAAACACATCATAGTTAAAATGGCAAAGCTTAAAGACAAAGACAGAATCCTAAAAGCAGCAAGAGAAAGACAGCAGGTTATATACAAAGGAACTCCTATAGCTGATTTTTCTACAGAAACTCTGCAGTCCAGAGGGAGTGGCAGGAACTATTCAAAGTGACACAAAATAAAGGTCTACAGCCAAGATTTCTCTACCCAGCATGGCTGTTACTTAAAATTGAAGGAGAGATAAAGAGCTTCTCAGAAAAGAATAAGCTTAAGGAGTTCATTACCACCAAGCCAGCATTGAGGGAAATGTTAAAAGGGCTTTTTTAAACAGAAGAAAGTGGAAAACAAGCTAACCCAGGAAGACAAGAAATACAAATAACAAAATGGCAATAAATATGCACCTATCAATAATCACTTTAAATGTGAATGAGCTAAATGCTCCAATCAAAAGACACAGAGTGGCTGAGTGGATAAGAAAAGAGGACCCACGCATATGCTGTCTACAAGAGACTCATCTCAGATCAAAAGACACACACAAACTGAAAGTAAAGAGATGGAATAAGATATTTCATGCAAATGGAAATGAGAAAAGCTGGAGTAGCAATACTAATTTCGAATCAAATAGACTTTAAAATGAAGACTACAATAAAAGACAAAGAAGGGCACTACATAATAATAAAGGGATTGATTCACAAGAGGACATAAGCCTGGTAAACATCTATGCACCCAACATAGGAGGTCCTAAATATATAAAACAGATTTTGACGGACATAAAGACAGAGATCAACAGGAACACTATCATAGTAGGGGACTTCAACACTCCGTTGTCAGCAATGGACAGATCCTCCAGACAGAAAATCAACACAGATACAATGGCCTTAAATGACACTTTAGACCAGCTTGATTTAATAGTTGCTTTTAGAGCATTTAACCCCAAAGCTACAGAATATACATTCTTCTCAAGTGCACATGGAACATTTTCCAAGATAGACCACATGTTAGGCCACAAAACAAGTCTCAACAAATTTAAGAAGATTGAAATCATATCAAGCGTCTTCTCCTACCACAATGCTATGAAACTAGAAATCAATTACAAGAAGAAATCTGGAAAGCTTACAAATACATGAAGGCTGAATAACATGCTACTCAATAGCGAGTGGGTCAAAAAAGAGATCAAGGAGGAAATCAAAAGATACCCTGAGACAAACGAAAATGAAAACACCAGGAACCAAAGTCTCTGGGATGCAGTGAAAGCAGTTCTAAGACGGAAGTTCATAGCAGTGCAGGCCTACCTAAAGAAGGAAGAAAAATCTCAAATCAACAGACTATCTTGACACCTAAGGGAACTGGAGAAAGTACAGCAAAACAAGCCCAAAGGGAGGACAAGGAAGGAAATAATAAAGACCAGAGCAAAAATAAATGAAATAGAGATCAAAAAAACAATACAAAAGATCAATGAAACCAAGAGATGGTTTTTTGAAAAGATAAACAAAGTCGACAAACCCTTAGCCAGACTCATCAAGAAAAAGAGAGAGGACCCAAAATAATAAAATCAGAAATGAAAGAGGAGAAGTAACAGATACCACAGAAATACAGAAAATTTTAAGAAAATGCTATGAGCAACTATATGCCAACAAATTCGACAATCTGGAAGAAATGGATAAATTTCTAGAAGCATACAATCTACCAAGTCTGAACCAAAAAGAAACAGAAACTCTGAACAGACTGCTTACTATCAAAGAAATTGAATCAGTAATCAACAAGCTTCCAACAAACAAAAGTCCTGGACCAGACAGCTTCACAGGTGAATTTTACAAAACATTTAAGAAAGAATTAATACCTATTCTCCTCAAACTATTCCAAAAAATACAAAAGGAAGGAAGGCTCCCAAACTCTTTTCTATGAGCCACTATCACCCTGATTCCAAAGTCAGACAGATATTACAAAAACAGAACTACAGCCGATATCCCTAATGAACATAAATGCAAAAACCCTCAACAAAATACTAGCAAACTGAATTCAGCATCACATTAAAAAGATCATACACCATGATCAAGTGGGATTCAACCTGGCATGCAAGGTGGTTCAATATATCAAGTCAATTAATGTAATACATCACATTAACAAAATGAAACATAAAAATCATATGATCATATCAATAGATGCAGAAAAACCATTTGACAAAATCCAGCAATGGTTTATGATAAAAACTCTTAGCAAAGTGGGAATAGTGGAATCATATCTCAACATAATAAAGGCCATATATGATAAACCCACAGCAAACATCATACTCAATGGGGAAAGGCTAAAAGCTTTCCCCTTAAGATCAGGAAGAAGACAAGGCTGTCTACTTTCACCACTTCTTTTTAACATCATTCTGGAAGTTCTAGCCACAGCAATCACACAAGAAAATGAAATAAGAAAGGAGGAAGTAAAATTGTCATTATTTGCAGGTGACATGATACTATATAGAGAGAATCCCAAAGACTCCACCAAAAAGCGACTAGAACTGATAAATGAATTTGGTAAGGTAGCAGGATACAAAATTAATATTCAGAAATCAGTTGCATTTGTATACACCAATAATAAACTATCAGAAGAAGAAATCAGGAAATCAATCCCTTTTACAATTGCTTCAAAGCCAATAAAATATCTAGGAATCAATTTAACTAAAGAAGTAAAAGAACTGTACTCAGAAAATTATGGGACACTGAAGAGAGAAATCAAAGAAGATACAAATAAATGGAAATAGATAGCATATTCATGTATAGAAAAAATTAATATAGTTCAAATGTCAATACTACCTAAGGCAACATATAGTTTCAATGCAATTCCAGTAAAACTACCAAGGACATTTTTCTCAGAAATAGAACATATAATCCTAAAATTTATATGGAACCACGAAAGACCCCGAATAGCCATGGCAATCTTGAGAAATAAGAACAAAGCGGGAGGCATCATGCTATCTGACATCAAAACATACTACAAGGCTACAGTAATCAAAACAGAATGGTACTGGCATAAAAACAGACACATAGACGAATGGAACAGAATAGAGAGCACAGGAATAAACCCTTCCAGATACAGTCATTTAATCTATGACAATGGAAGTAAGAATTTACGTTGGAGTAAAGATAGTCTATTTAATAAATGGTGCTGGGAAAATTGGACTGACACATGCAAAAAAATGAAAATGGACCACCTACTTACACCATATATGAGAACAAACTCAAAATGGATTAAAGTCTTAAATGTAAGACCTGAAACCACAAAACTCCTAGAAGAAAACATAGGGTGTAAATTTGCAGATATTACCCTGAGTAGTATTTTTACCGATATTTCCCCTTGGACTAGGGAAATAAAAGAAAAAATGAACATATGGGATTACATGGGATTACTTAAAAAATTTTTCACAGCAAAGGAAATCATCAATAAAACAAAAAAGCAGACTACTGAATGGGAGAAGATATTTGCCAACGATATATCTGATAAGGGGTTAATATCCAAAATTTATAAAACACTCATGAAACTCTACATCAAAAAAAAAAAAAACAATTAAAAAATGGGCAAAGGCTATGAAGAGACATTTCTCTAAAGAGGACATACAGATGACCAACAGGCATATGAAAAAATGTTCAACCTCACTATTCACAATAGCCAAGACTTGGAATCAACCGAAATGCCCATCGGTAGATGACTGCATTAAGACACTGTGGTACATTTATACACTGGAGTATTACTCCACTTAAAGAAGAATGAAATCGTACCATTTGCAATGATATGGATGGACTAGAGACTATTATGTTAAGTGAAATAAGTCAGTCAGAGAAAAACAAATACCATATGATCTTACTTATATGTGGAATCTGAAAAACTGAATGAACGAGCAAAGTAAACAGAAACAGACTCTTAGATATAGACAAAAACTAATGGTTGCTAGTTGGGAGCAGGGTAGGGATGAGGGAGAAGGGGAAGGGGTTAGACAGCATAAATAGGTAACTACAATATTGCCACAGGGATATGAAAGACAGTTCAGGGAATATAATAATGTTGTAAATATTTTGTGGGGTGTCAGATGGTCACATGTCTTGTTAGGGAGACCACTTCATGGATGGAGTAGAGGCATGGTCACTGCACTGTACACCTGAAACTGATGTTGTACAATATTTTATGCCAACTGTAATTGAATATATAGATAGTGATGGGATGTGGAAGGGAGTCAAAGGAATTGTAATAGATATGTATGATATGGGGGGTAGTGGGATGGTGAATTGGCGAAGGGGGGTTGTCACTTTGAGGGGTAAAAAGTATAACTATTGCACTGTGTTGTACACCTGAAACTAATATTTTTTTTTAAAAAAATGTTTATTTCACAATAAAAGAATTTAAAAAAATGAAGTTAACCCCTATTTCATGCCATATACAAAAATTGAAATGGATCGGGCTGGCCGAGTGGCACAGTGGTTAAGCACTGGCTTGGGATACCAGCGGCCCCGGTTTGGGTCCCATATATGGGGGCCAGTGACACTACCCTAAAAAAAAAAAGTTGAAATGGATCAACAGTATGAGAGTTAAAATCATAAAACTCTTAGCAGAAAACATAGGGGTAAATCTTCATGATTTTGGATTTGGCAGTGGATTCTTAATGTTTGTGAAATCTACATCATGGATTCCTTTGTGTCTGTCTTCTTTCCCTCACCCTACCTTTCTTGAGAGTCATCCATGTTGCTCATCTTGCTTTTATGTCATGCAGTGTTCCAATGTATGAATATATCAAAATTTCTCCTATCCATATTCCTATAGGTGGACATCAGCATGTCTCCAGTATTTAGGTCATATGAATAAGTCTGCAATAAATATTGTGTTACAAGTCTTTTGGTGAACACACACACTTGTTTATCTTGGGGATATACTTGGAACTAAAACATGTTGGCTATAGAGGTAAATTTCATTTTCTTAGAAACTACCAAACAGCTTTATCACTTGGCTATATACTTTATATCCCCACTGGCAGTGTAGGAGACCACTAGTTGCCCCACATCCTGGTCAATACTTGACAATGTTAATCTTTTTCACTTCAGCTATGCCTGACCATTGTGTAGTGATAGCTTCTTGACATTTTATGATTTATAGGAATTCATTATATATTCTGGGTACACATACTTTGATAGTTATGCAGATATTCTCTGCTAGACTGTGGCTTTTTAAAATTCCTTAATATGACCTTTAATTGGAAAAAGCTTTTAATTTTGACAAAGTCCAATTTATCATATTCTTCCTTATATACATAAGGACTTTTTTGTTGTGTTTATGAAGATTTGCCTCTTGTAAGGTCATCCATTGGCTCCACCATTTATCGAGAAGACCTCCTTTCCCCACTGAATTGTATTAACACCTTTGTCAAACGTTGTGTAATCTGAGTCTCCTGTTCTGCCACTGGGGTCTCTGAATTGTTGCAGTTCTGTCACTGTATAATAAGTCTGGTAGAACTCGTTCTCCACAGCTCTTTCTCTTCTTTAGGATCATCATGGGCATTTGGGGTCCTTTGCATTTCCATACGAATTTTAGAATCAGCTCCCCAGTTTCTACACTAAACCTGCCA
This sequence comes from Aselliscus stoliczkanus, assembly GCA_033961575.1. NCBI lineage: Eukaryota > Metazoa > Chordata > Mammalia > Chiroptera > Hipposideridae > Aselliscus > Aselliscus stoliczkanus. Next base: position 44,598,364 of record CM066733.1, read on the forward strand.
AGATTTTGAATGACTCACTGTTTTCCATGGCTCTTGGCACTACTCTCTAAGACATCCTTCTTGGCTACTTCTTACAAGAGCCTTAAAAAATACCGCATTGAGCAACTTTCCCAACATCTCCTAAGGGCCTGGAGACCTTTCGACATTTTGAACATCTTGCTACCTTTTAGTCCAGACAAGCACTAGTCTTTAAGTGATTTTCTGAGTTTCCCATGCCTCAGCCGTCCCCAGTTCTTTTTGACATCTGCATCTCTAAATTTAGTCGCTGTCTCTCTGGGCAGCTAAGATGCTATAGGACCGCCTCCTTAGGATTTCTAGAGACCCTTTTGTCTAGCAGGGAACATCTACTAGGCACCATCTTAATTCTTTCAAGGTTTCAACAAAGGCACTGAGAGCCACGCCCTTGACTGAGATCATTCCAATCCGGAGGACTCAGCTTCCCTCTCACGCAGATCAGTAAACTACAGCTGAGGGGCCAAGTCCTGCCCACTGCTTTCTGTGTTGCTAGCAAGCTTGCAATGAATTATACATTTTTAAACAGTTGACAGAAAACCAAAAGAAGAAGATTTCATGAAACATGAAAATTATTTAAACCTCGAAGTTCCATGTCCATAAATACAGTTTGATTTGAACACAAGCACGTCCATCCATGTGCATATTGTCTGGAGCTGCTCTCTTACTCCTGTGGCAGAGTTGAGTACCTGCTACAAAGATGGTTCAGCCTGCACAGCCTGGTCCCTTACTCCCTCTAGCCTCTGCTCGAGAATAGGCAGAGCTCAGAATTTTTCCTCTTTTTCTGTATTACCTTATACTTAGCCAGAAGCAACCACTTGACTTTCATAATTCTGGCTGGAAATTATCTTGCCAAGTTTCTCAAGTTCGTTAAGTACATTTTTTACTTTCCAAATTACCACTGGCAAGTTTCGCCACTTCACAGCACAGGCTTCCATTTTCCCAACCTCCTCAATCCATTTTCTTTTCATTTTTCTAGATTATAGTGTAGGAACCTTTTTCCATCCAGGAGGTCCTAAAACCAATGCCACATTTTTGTTATTTTTATGGAAACCCCCAATTTCTAGGTACCGATTTCTGTCATTTATGTATTGCCACAATAACACTGTATTACAACAAACTATAAAATCCTGGTGTATATGGTGATAGGCATTCACTGAGCTCATGTGGTTGTGAGCGGCCTGTGATAAACTGAGCTGGAGCGCTGGACCCTTATCCATGCATCTTGCATTGCCCAGCAGGTTGCTGGGCCTGTCCACAGGCAGTGGTGAAGAGACACAATGCTTTTCCAAGCCTCTGCCCACAAGTCTCCTCAAATCCATCCCACTGAAAAAGCATGTCATGTGGCATAACTCAGATATGAGAATTGGGAAAATGCGTCACACCTCCTGATGGGAGTGACTCCAGAGACATGTGGCAAAGGGCTTAGATGCAGGAAACCATAGAGAACTGGATCCATGAATACAGCTCATGTCCTCTGAATTTGTTGTTTACTACTTAACAGATGATATAAACACTTGACACAGTATAACTCCCTTTCCTCCTTCAATCCTTATGCTATTGTTCTGTTTTACTTCTGCACATTATATTGGCATTATTGTTGCTTTAAACCTTCAATCCTCGGACACAGTTTTCAGTCTCATTTTAAACCACATCCAAGAAATGATTGACCCAAAGCCCAAATTCAGGTCACCCTGAAACCAGAACCACTCACCTCCCAGCAAGTTTAATCTTGCAACTATCTGCACCCCAGTGTCTGCAGGAGAGGTGTTTGTGGTGGGTGGGGGTATGCACATCCACCATCTCCACAGGCCCGGATCATACCCACCCTCCAAGGGGCTCTCATTCCAGGATCCCTTCCCTGAAGTGAACCAGCCCTCTCTCCCTCCTCAGACATCAGCATCATTCCACGTGCCTGTTCTTTGTCTCTTTCTTTGGCCCTTAGGGACACAGAACTGGATTCATCCCAATTCTTGGTTCAAAAAATTCTCCGGTTCATGTATGGTTCATCTCTGGTTCATGTATAGTCTTCTTTTCTGTTTGTAATAATTTGATGCATTCCCATGTATACAGCTCTCAGGGAGATTGGACAGTGATATTAGCTTGTATTCACTTCGTGGTCTGTCCCATCCTGACCCTCTGGGTCTCCTCATTTGAGGGAACTTATCACCACAATTTTTTTTTCTTTTTTTATTGTGTTAAAATACACATAACATAAAATCTACCATCTTAACCATTTTATTTTATTTTATTTTTTAAATATTTTATTGGGGAATTGGAGGAGGGGAACAGCATTGGGGAATCAGGGGAAGGGAACAGACAAGTTGCTGTCTTTTTGTTCTTCAGTTTAGTTGCGGAGGATGTTGCTTCACTGTTGGTATCCTCATTGCGCTCTTCCAGGATGAGGCAGATCGGTCGCTGGCCTCTGGATGTCGCTCACCGTGGCTATTGGCAGCTCACGCTTGGCTGCCAGCCGCTCACGCTGGCTGCTGGCCACTCACTGTAGCCTATGGCAGCCCACTGCAGCAGGGGCTGCAGCAGGGGCTGCAGCCCACACCATCACCGGGGCTCGCACAGCCCAGCTCCAGGTGGAGCTGTTGTTAGTTGTAGAGGGCGGTGTCACTGGCCCTCATGTGGGATCCGAACCGGGGCCGCTGGCATCCCAAAACCAGCGCTCAACCAATGCGCCACTCGGCCGGCCCCATCTTAACCATTTTAAATGTCCAGTTCAGTGGTATTGAGTACATTCACATCATTGTACAGCTATCACCACCAACAATCATTAAAATTCTTTTAATCTTGTAAAATCTGAAACTCTATACCCATTAAACAATAAATCCCCATTTCCCCCTCCCATCAACCCCTGGCAACCACCTACCATTACACTTTCTGTCTCTATGATTGTGACTGAGTACCTCATATAAGTAGAATCATTCAATATTTGTCCTTCTGTAACTGGCTTATTGCACTTAGTACAAGGTCCTCAAGGCTCATCCTTGTAGCACACTGCAGAACTTCCTTCCTTTGGAAAGCTGAATAATAGTCCATTGTATATGTGTGCTCTCCTTGGGTAATCCATTTACTGCTCAATGGACACTTGGTTTGCTTCCATCTTTTAGCTATTATGAATAATGCTGCTATGAACATGGGTGTACAAATACCTCTTCAAGACCCTGCTTTCAAATCTTTTGGGTAGATACCCAGAAAAGGAAATGCTGAGTCAAATGGTAATTCTATTTTTAATTATTTTTTAGGAACCTCCTTACTGTTTTTCACAGTGGCTGTACCCTTTTACTTTCCCACCAACAGTGCACAAGGATTTCAATTTCTCCACATCCTCGCCAACACTTGTTTTCTGTTTTTTGATAGTAGCCATCCTAATGGGTGTGAGATGGTATCTCATAGTATTAATTTGCTTTTCCCTAATGATTGGTGATGTTGAGCATCTTTTCATGTGCTTATTGGCCATTCATGTATCTTCTTTGGAGAAATGTATATTCAAGTCCTTTGTCCAGTTTTTAATCAGGTTGGTTGTTTCATTGTTGAATTTTAGGAGTTCTCCATATATTTGGAATATTAATCCCTTATCAGGTGTATGATTTGCAAAGATTTCCTCCAATTCTTTGGGTTTCCTTTTCATTCTAATAAATAGTGTCTTTTCATATACAACATTCAAAATTGTTCATGAAGTCCAGTTTGCCTATTTTTCTTTCGTTGCCTGTACTTTTGGTGTCATAATCGGGAAATCATTGCCAAATGCAATGTTATAAAGCTTTTGTCCTACCTACCTTTTAAAAATCTATAGAACCTTAATTTGTGGCCTAACATGTCTAGCCTGGAAAATGCTGAGTGTGCACTTGATATAACATGTATGCTGTTGTTGGGTGGAGTGTTCCATATATGTCTGTTGTATCTAGCTGATTTATAGTGATGTTTAAGTCCTCTATATCTTTACTTATCTTCTGTCTGGTTGTTCTTTCTATTATTGAGAGTGGGATATTGAGGTCTCCAGCCATTATATAGAACTTTCTATTTCTCCCTTCAATTTGTGGGGTTTTGCTTCATGTCTTTTAATGTGTGTCATTATGTGAGTAAATGTTTATAATTGTTCTATCTTCTTGCCCTCCTGGTAGCAAATCCCTGTATCTACAGTAGCAGGTAGACCAGGCAGACCCCTGGTGATACCTATGTAGTTCCTGGACCCAGAGGCTTTTCAGGGACATGGGCCTTGTTTCTGCCCTTCCTGCAGAGTAGTGCACCTATGCCAGGCCCTGGAGGAAGGAATATACGGTGCCCCACCACCACCACTACTGATGGAAGGCTTCTGCTCCATGCAAGAAGGGAAGCAGGCTGTTTTCTGGGTCTCCAGTAGCAGGTGGCCATCTCCTGAACACCTGCACTGAGGAGCCTTCTCTCTGGTCCCTGCCCTGCCCCCAGTATTCCTCCTGAGCTCCCAGTGGAGACCCGAGGAAAGACCTACCCATGACTGCCAACCTCTCTCTTCTGGTTTCCTATTATCCTGAGCTGACATGCTGCCAGCATTGAAGAACACATTGAAATCATAGTTGATTTCTTCCCACCCATCTCTGTATTGTACCTCTTCCTTTGTGCCCTATCAAAGGTGAGACACCTTGTGCCAAGCCCATCACTGTGGTCTTCTGTCCGCCTGGCTTTGTGTGGCCTCAGTGTCCATGTGAGCATGACAGGGATATTTCCCCCCATCTCTGTGCTGTCTTCCCTAATGTCCTTGGTATCCCATAAGATTCTACACTGCTGACTGGTTGGAACTCAGCCTCGCAGACCCATGTAAGCTCTGGGCACTGTGAAGTCCAACTTGTCTACTCTCTGCCCTCCTGTACCTTCTGCAGACATGACTCAGGATCCAGCAGCAGACTGTGGGCACCCAGTCCCCTGTGTGCCCTCTGGGGCTCTTTCTCTCTGGAGCACCCTCCTTTTGGCATGTGTCTTACAGATTCCAGCTGCCTGTGCTCCTCCTTGTATTTCACAGCCTGCAAAGTGCCCCAGGCAGGAGGTGAGGCCCTCATAGACCTTGCCTGTCTGTTCTTTTTATTCAGGGACCATAGCCCTGCCCTGCCTCTTGTCCAATGGGAAAGTGATTGCCTCCTGTGTGGACATGTTTATTGCTTGCTTATGGAGGGAGGGCCAGTCCATTCCCATTGCCCTACTGTGGCCATGGTGGAAGGCTGCAGGCAGATTTTTAGCTGGCTTGGTAGTTTCAAAGTATTTTCCTAACTGCATTTTACGGGGCAGCCCTTTCCAGCACTACATTCTGAGTCCATGGAGTCTCACACGTGCTCTGCATTCCTGTGTGTGCCATCTAATTCTTCTGTGCTTCTTTTCCTGATATCAGCTCACCAACACAGCCAGCAGCAAGCACATATGCTGCTGACATTCGTTTTTTCTCTTCCCCTCAAGGTATACATGCATCAGCTCCAAAATGAATTCCCCAAATACAGCCCCACTTTGACCCTGGTCAGAAGGTCTTCAGCCTATAAAAATGGCTCCTTCTGGTCAGGTTGGGGTAGCCATGGGACCCACTCACACATTGGTCAGGAAAAATCAAGGTTTCTGGGACCAATTACTATATCCCATGGTATAGAGAGGACACAGGGATGACAGCCCGCAAAACTCAGAGGTTCCTTGCTTGTACACACATTATCAGCTCCACAGTCACCCAAACACTGAGCTGTTGGAGCTGTTTGCACTCAAGCTGCAGCAGTGGGAAGGAAATGGGCTCAACTGGGTCCTGGCTCTTCTGTGTCTTTTAGAAAGTTTCATGTGTTTATATTCACACTTCACTGACCAAAGCCTGACTTTCAGTGCAGAGAGGGGGGCCACCAGAGGGCAGGAGCAAAAGAAGCCTCCGGGTGTGTCCTGGGGACAGGCTTGGGAGGATCTCTCACAGGGCCTATACTTCTTTCCAACAGGCACCTCAAACCATCTGCAAGAGGTGCAGCTGCCTCTGATCCCGTTGCGTCTGTGCCAGCTGTTGTACGGACACACATCGTACCTTCTACCGGACATGATGTGTGCCGGGAACCTCAGGAATGGGAAGACTCCATGTGAGGTGTGTCCCACCACGGGGATGGTGGACCAAGTCTGGGTCTTTAATGTGTACATCTGCTTTGAGCCACCGGCGGCACTTCTGAGTGGGTGGGTGGTCCCAAAGGCCTGGCCCCTGTGGAGGTTCAGAGCACATCACCATAGGCTGGGTGGGAGACCTCAGGGTGGCTTATGTGCAGACAGGACACAGACCCCAGTCAGTGCCCAGTGCCACATGGACCCCAGAGCTAGCTGGAGCAGCCCAGGGCTCTGTGTCTGCTTGTGGGCTATGCCTGCTGACTGTCGCCCTGTGGCACCTTCCCAGCTTTCCTAAAGCAGTGCCTGGCACTGGCAAGGTGGGACTATGGAGTGAAAGGACTATGGGCCCAGACCTGCAGGGTGGTCGCTGGGCCACCCTTGTGCAGGAGGCAGCAATGGGCCCTAGTTCACAGGCAATTCCTCTTTTCTTCCAGGGTGATTCTGGGGGCCCACTCGTCTGTGAATTCAACCGCATCTGGGTGCAAATTGGAATAGTGAGCTGGGGCCGTGGTTGTGCGTTCCCTATGTATCCTGCAGTTTATGCCCGAGTCTCCTATTTCTCAACATGGATTCGTTATCACATAGAACACACACCCCCACCTCCTCAACCACTCCCTGCCCTCTCCTCCTCTCTGGGGGCCGTCATCAGTGTCCTTGTGATGATGCTGGCTGTCCTGCCAATGCTGTGAAGGCAAGGCCTCCACCCCCAGCTTTCTTGTACTGCATGCCTCTGTCCCTGCCCAGCTCATCCCATTAGGTCTCTGGGCACCTGCGTGAGGTGAGGGCCACCAACTGGGCCAATGCAGGATCTGTAAGCAGCTGAGCTAGGGCCACACCCAGAGAGGCAGAGCCAGTCTCACCACAGAATGGCAGGGTGCCCAGGGAGAGCGGGTGCCCTGGCTGAGTGGTTCAGCACCTGAGATTGGTTAAGATATTAAAAATTTACAAAGCGAGCATCCTGGAAGTCCTGAGTCCATCTTTCCACCCAGAATGCAGGCTGCGTCATACACAGAGTGGCCTTGTCAAGATGACAGACATCAGGGTGAGAGGAGAAATTCAGACGCAGCATCTCTAGAAAGGATGACCACACACATGTCTGGGTCTAGAATTCAGGCCTGAGGGAAAGGTGCTGTTTTAAATACTTAGAATTATCGATATCACAGAGTTATTAAGTACTTAAAATTCCAGTTCAAAAACTGGAAATGTGAATTAAAAGTAGACACATGGAAGGATCTAAAAAAGAAATCCATGAGCCAAACACCTGAAAAACAAACTAACATTTTAAAAATCTGGTTTGAAAAAGAGAAATCACTAACTTAATCAAAATATAAAATGATACCCCAGGGCCGGCCGAGTGGCGCAGTGGTTAAGCGTTGGCTTGGGAAGCCAGCGGCCCCGGTTCAGGTCCCACATATGAGGGCCAGTAACACTGCCCTCAAAAAAAAAAAAAAAAAGATACCCCAAATACACAAAACAAGAAGTAACAAGAGGGAAATACCCATTAAACACAGAAAACTTAGGAAATCATAAGAAATATTATAACTCTATGTAAATAAACTTGGGTGAAAAGTATCACATTTTAGGGAAAACATAATTTACCAAAACTAACCCCTATAGAGATAGACAAAATTCCATGGAAGGAATGGAGAAATTTAAGAACTTCCCCCTCCCAGTAAAAGCCTTGGCTGAGATGGTTTCCTTGGGAACTCCACCAAACTTTCCACTACAAGGTTATCCCAGTGCTGCCCATACTGTTCCAGACATGAACGGGGAGGAGAATGCCCCAATGCTCCCTAGCAGCACATATATATGAGGACATAAATCTGATCTCACAGAAAGAGAAGATTGTTACAATCCAACTTATGAATTTAAAAACCCTAGTGAGAGATTAGCAAATAGAATCCAACTTAATTTTTTAAAATAGTACCTTGTAATAAAGTAGGATTCATGCTGGTAATGCAAGGATGATTAAATATTAGGAAGCCCATAGATATAATTCACCATATCTTTGTTTTGCTAAGGAGAATAATATTAATGAAAAGTCTAACAAATTCAAAACCCATTTCCAAATTAAAACAAAAGATAGGAGTCAATTTGTAATAAGATATACATAATACCTCAGCCTAAAAGCTAGCCTTTTCTTACTGGGTAACACTGAGTGCATTTCTGCTAAAGTTCTGGTCACTGGAATGCTGCCCCTTTACGTCCTGCTCCTTTCCACAGAAGATTAGCTATCACAGCCACACAAGAGCACCATCCAGGGAAGTGGACAGGCGCCATTCAAACTCTGTCCTGTTGTAAAATAGATTTGGAGCATATCCAGAACCCACAAGAGGAAAATGTGGAACTACCACAAATAGGAAGAAAATTCAGTACAGTCACTAGATAAAACATAACAAAATCAGTCTATATTCCAGTTAGAAGATATATAATGGAAGAGAAGACACCAATTATAAGAGCAACGAAAAAGTGAAGATACCCATGGCCTTAACAAGAAATGTAAAAATTGATATGAGGAAATCTTTAAAATACACATGGAAAAAAAGATTTGAATGAATGATAAGAAAGCTTATATTCTCAAACAGAATGAGTCAAAGTGTGTTGTTGTTATTTTTTTCTGGATCTAGATAAATTGATTTCAAAACACAATTGAGAAAACCCAGGAATAAAACTAATCCAGTTTGAGGAACTTCCGGAAAAATGGCTCAATAGACAGACGCTGCACTAACTGCCTCCCAGGATCACACCAAAATTACAAGCAAATTATACAGCATTCAACCCTGGAGGTCCCCGGAACACTTGAGGAACAGAACCACTAAACGAGGAACTTGAAGAGGAGGCCACTTCGGGTCTGGTGGGATGGGCGGAGACAAGAGAGGGCGAGCCCCGTGAGGGAAGCCCCAGCCGAGGGAAGCTTGTCTGGTTGGGGGAGAGACCCTCCGGCCGCACCCCAAGCTCACCAGCCCAGAGCTCCTTTGCCGGGAAGAGGAGTTCTAGGATGGCCGGCAGTGAATTAGTGAGGACTCTCTTTCCTCGGCTCGGTGAGGCTGGGAGCTGCTGGAGAATCAGTGGGGCCGGCGCCCGGGCTTGCTCGCCGGTGAGCACTTGCCTGGTTCCTGGTGGAGGGAGTGGCTGTGTGAGCCGGGAGCCTGCGGGGATGGACTGAGTTGGGCACCTTTGGTGCAAAGGCTGGAGGTTTTTGGATTGTTGTTCCCGTGGTGCGGAGCTTGCACGCGAGTGGTGTAAGGAGGGCGCCATTTTGTCAGGCTTGGGCCCTCCCACGAAGGATCAGGTTCGAGACCTAATTGGTCTGGTGGAATTGGCGAAGTGCGTGCGTGCGTGCGTGCGTGCGTGCATGCATGCGTGCGTGCACGCCTGCGGCCTTGGATCCCCACCCTCTGCCCGGTTTATACTGCGTTGCCAGGGAAACATAGGGCGGTGCCCTCTGGCTCCTACGGCGGCTCACTGAGACCTGGGAGTGCGCGAGCCGCCTCAGATCCCCACCCTCCGCTTGGCTTGTGCTGTGTTGCCAGGGAAACGCCTAGTGGGAGTGATCCGACTCCAACAGGCTGCTCACTGAGACGCGGGAGCACGCAAGCCGCCTTGGGTCTCTGCTTTCCACACTGCGCTTGCAGAGTTGCCAGGCTGGTGATTGGTTGTCGGGCTGCTCGGCCTGATCTGCGAGCGGCTGATTGGGACAGGCTGAGACTGGGAGTTCTCCTGGGAGTGTTGGGCCGTGAGCTGTGTGCCTGCGTGATCCAGCCAGGGCTCTCCTGGTGATCTATCTAATACATCAAAGCAATCCCAGAGCGACAGCCAGAATGGGGAAACAAAGAAATATGTCACAAGTAAAAGATCAGAAGAAACCTCCAGAAATGGAACCAAATGAAACAGAGGGATCCAACCTTTCAGAGACACAGTTTAGAACACTGATGATAAGAATGTTTAAGGAACTTAGCGAGGACATAAAGAAAAATAGGGAAACCATAAAAAACAACCTGTTAGAACTAAAGAATACAATAACTGAAATGAAGAACACACTCGAAGGAATCACCAGTAGAGTAGATGAAGCAGAGGAGCGGATCAGCAATTTGGAAGATAAAATAGCAGAACTCACCCAGGTGGCACAGCAAAAAGACCAAAGAATAAAAAACAATGAAAATAGTTTAAGAGCCCTATGGGACAAGATGAAGCGCAACCACGTTCGAATCATAGGGATACCAGAAGGAGAAGAGAAGAAGCAAGGGGTTGAAAAAGTATTTGAAAAAATAATGACTGAAAACTTCCCTACCCTGGTAAAGGAAATCAACATACATGCCCAGGAAGTGCAGAGGGTTCCAAACAAGCTGAACCCAAACAGGTCCACACCAAGACACATCATAGTTAAAATGGCAAAGGTTAAAGACAGAGACAGAATCCTAGAGGCTGCAAGAGAAAGACAGCAGGTTACATACAAAGGAACTCCTGTTAGACTAACAGCTGACTTGTCTACAGAAACTCTGCAGGCCAGAAGGGAGTGGCAGGAGATACTCAAAGTGACACAAAATAAAGGCCTACAACCAAGATTGCTCTATCCAGCACGGCTATCACTTAAAGTTGAAGGAGAAATAAAGAGCTTCTCAGAAAAGAATAAGCTTAAGGAATTCATTACCACCAAGCCAGCATTGCAAGAAATGTTAAAAGGACTTTTTTAAACAAAAGAAAGGGGTAAACAAGCTAACCCAGAGAGACAATTTAAGAAGATTGATGTCATATCAAGCAGATATAAAGGAAAAACTGATGGTTGCTGGTTGGGAGGGAGTGGGGAAGAGGGAGAGGGGGAAGGTTTTGGACAGTGTATGTGGGACTACAATGTTGCCGCAGGGTTATGGGGGCAGTTCTGGGAATGTAATTGATAATGTTGTGAAGAGACTATTATGTTGTGAGAAATAAGTCAGTCGGAGAAGGACAGGTACCATGTGATCTCACTTGTGTGTGGAGTCTGAAGAACTGAGTGAACGATCAAAGTAAACAGACTCATAGATGTAGAGGAAAAACTGAGGGTTGCTAGTTGGGAGGGGAGTGGGGATGGGGGGAAGGGGAAGGGATTAGACAGCATAAATAGACAGCTACAATATTGCCACAGGGATATGAAACACAGTTCGGGGAATATAATAATGTAAAAATTTTGTGGCGTGTCAGATAGTCACATGTCTTGTTAGGGAGACCACTTCATGGATGGAGTAGAGGCTTGATCACTGCACTGTACACCTGAAGCTGATGTTGTATAGTATTGTATGCCAACTGCAACTGAATATGTGGGTGGTCACGGGATGTGGAGTATGCTGTGGAGGCGAGTCAGGGGAGTTGTGATGGATATGTATGATATGCGGGGGGAGTGGGGTGGCGAACTGGGGGAGGGGGGTTTTCACTTTGGGGGGTAAAGAGTATAACTATTGCATTGTGTTGTACACCGAAAACTAATAAAATAAAATAAAAAATAAATAAATAAATAAAATATTATTTCACTGTTTTCAAAAAAAAAAAAACTAATCCAGTTTTATTGGGAACTAATCCAGTAGATATTCAAAACTCCCATAAAGGTACTGCTATTACAACAGGCCACAAAGACTTGACAAATAATGTTTGTGCAGACACACCAGTAGATAAAACACTCAGAATTGGGCCCAAGTACATGTGGGAAATCTGTGTATGATAAATGTGTCAATTTAAATCAGAAAGAAGTGCAATTCAGCATAGTCTAATAGAGTTGGTCCAAGAACCAGTATTCATTCTGAGCAAGCAACATTATCATAGGAATTTAAGAATGATTGAACACTAGAATTCCTTCAGTGATGATTCCATCTAGTGAGACAAAGAGCTGCTGGAAGCTCAGGCATCCTCTTAAAGGGCCTGCGAACAGACTCCCTCACAAACACCCTAAGCTCCAACTAAGGACAGCAGCTCAAATGGAACCAGAGACATATGGGAACAAATTTAATCATGTGGCTTCGGGACAAGGACTGAAAGTACATTGTTCTATGTTTAGCCCTCCTCCCACACAGTCTGCAGACACAGACAGGCACAAAATCTGAATTGGCATTAATCTGGTGAACACTGCTTGCCCCACCCTGGTGACTCCCTGAGACTCTGTCCCACCCACCTATCAAACCACCAAGGCTCTTTCAGTAGCTGTGCCTCATGGGCAGCCCATCTCTGCCAGAGCTACAGACTTTCTCAAAATTATCCAAGCTCTGTAAGCCCCAGACATGTGACTGTTTGTCTTTATGTGCCCTGTGTCTCTTGCTGAGTGGTGCTAGGCCTGGCACTGGTGGCAGCTGGCCTTGGTTCACAAAGTACCCTTTCCCATGTGCCTCTGGTCCTAGCACAAGCACCTACCAACTGCAGATCATTTTGTACCTCCTACCAGGTGGCCTCAGGCCAGGCAGAGGCAGCACCTTGGCATGCACCAGAGCCCCTCCTAAAAGTCCCCAGAACAAACACACCAACAGAGAACCACTCAATTAGCTCCACAAATGGCACACCCAAAAGGTGGTCTCAGTAGGCACCAGAGCCTTGCTAAGGAAAATCCTGCTCCATGGGGTCAGCTCCCACAGAGCAGCTCATCCACTGTGGCTGTGGCTAATTTGCACAACCAGTCAGCCGAAGGATCATCCATACCCACTGACATGTCAACAGCAATTAAGGCTCAACTACAACAGGAGATCACACACAACCCATGCATGCAAGGGACACTCCTGGAGCACTCGGCTCAGGCAATCAGGGAGGCAGTGCTACTGGGCCCCACAGGATGACTACCACATAAGGACACCCTGCCAGGACTGGGAGATATAGCAGCTCTACCCAATACACAGAAACAAATGCAGAGCGACAGCCAAAATGAGGAGACAAAGACACATGACTCAAATGAAAGAACAGGAGAAAACTGCAGAAGAAGACCTAAACAAAATGGGGTCAAGCAATCTTCCAGGTACAGAGTTCAAAACACTGGTTATAAGGATGCTCAATGAATGTATGGGAACACATAATCTCAGTGAGAACATCAACCAAGAAATAGTAAACATAAAATAGGACACAGAAACCAAAAAAAAGAAAGCAAGTCATAAATAAAGAATACAACAACTAAAATGAAGAATACACTAGAAGAGATCAACAGCAGAATAGGTTAAACAGAGTATTGATTCAGCAATTTGGATAACAAGGTAGCAGAAAACATCCAATTTGAACAGCAAACGAACAACAGAATTTTTTAAATTAGCATACTGTAAGGGACATTGCAACAACATCAAGTGAACCAACTTTCACATAATGGGGGTCAGAAGGAGAAGAGAGAGAGCAAGGGATTGAAAACCTATTTGAGGAACTAATGACTGAAAATGTCCCTAACCTGGTGAAGCCAATAGACATACAAGTCCAGGAAGCACAGAGAGTCCCAAACAAGATGAACACAAAGAGTGCCACACCAAGGCACATCATAAATAAAATTTAAAATGCTAAAGACCAAAGAGAGAATCTTAAAAGCAGCAAGAGAAAAGTCAGTTAGTTATGTGCTGATTGGGAGTTATGACACTCCCATAAGACTATCAGTTGATTTTTCAACAGAAATTTTGCAGGCCAGAACAGATTGGCAGGAACTATTCAAAGTAATGGAAACCAAGGACCTACAACCAACATTAATCTATCCAACAAGGCTTTCATTAAGAATCAAAGGAATGATAAAGAGCTTCTCAAACAAGAAAAAGCTAAAGAAGTTCATCATCACCAAACCAGTATTACAAAAAAATGTTAAAGAGACTTCTTTTAAAAAAGAAGAAAAAAGATAAAAAATATGAATGATAACATGGCAAAAACTACATACCTACCAATAATCACTTTAATGTAAATGGATTAAGTGCTCCAATCAAAAGACATAGGGTGGCTGATTGGATAAGAAAACAATACCTTTATATATGCTGCTTACAAGAAACCCACTTCAGATCAAAAGACCAACACAGACAGAAAGTAAAGGGATAGAAAAAGATATTTCATACAAATGGAAACAAAACAAAACTGGCATAGCAATATTTATATCAGACAAAATAGACTTAAAATAAAGGTCTATAACAAGAGGCAAAGGACATTTCATAATAATAAGGGGGTTGAACCAAAAAGAGGATATAACCCTTGTTAACATTTGTACACCCAACATAGGAGCACCTAAATATATAAAGTGAATATGGGTAGACAAAGAGAGATCAACAGTACTACAGTAATTGTAGGGGACTTAATACCCATTGACGTCAGTAGATAGATCATCCAGACAGAAAATCAACAAGGAAACAACCCCCTTACATGACACAATAGATTACATGGATTTACTTGTTATTTTTAGAGCATTTCACACCTAAACAGCAGAATATACATTCTTTTCATGCATACATGGAACATTTTCCAAAACGGACCACATGTTAGGCCACAAAACAAGTCTCAATAAATTTAAGAAGACTGAAATCATACCGAACATCTTTCTTGACCACAATGGTATGAAGCTAGAAATCAGTTACAAGAAGCAAACTGATCAACAAACACATGGAGGGAGTGTGTTGCTAGCAGACTGGCCTATGAGACATGCTAAGGGCGTCCCAGGCTGGAGTGAAGGACACTGGACAGTAGCTGAAAGCTGTTTGAGAGAAAGATCACTGGTCATGGTGACCACATAGGTAACTTTAAAGGCTGGTCTTCCTGTTTTTTGTTTGTTTGTTTGTTTGTTTGTTGGAGTTCCATTTTTTTCCCATATGATTTAAAAGACAAATGCATAAAACAATTATAAATCTGTGATAATGGGTATACACATAAAAATATAATTTCTAAGAATGTTCTAAATGCCACTGAATTTACACTTCAAAATGGTTAATGATTAACTTGATTTTATGTGAATTTTAACTCAATAAAAATAAATAAAATCAATAGAGGGCTTTCTTGGGTCAGGCTCCCAGAAGCAGACCCTGAGATAAGGATTGTTGTACAGTTTATTAAGGAAATATTCCCAGGAGAATCCATGCAGGCAATATGGGGAGCCAGATAGAGGAGGAAGACCTGGTACAGGCAGTGTCCACTGGGAAGTAGCCTCAGCTTGGCCCTGTGCAGGGACCATGAGTGCCATTCATGAAGGCTATCCTGACCTGAGACACGGCATCTGGCTTTCAAACACTGACACCCAAACTTCATTGGCCATGGTCCACTCTGGGGGACACAAACTTCCAGGAACTTCCTGCTCTCTGCTGGTACAGTGGCTCCAGAAGTCAAGATCAGCTTACCAAAGAGGGCCACAGGTGCTAGTGATTGGATCCCAGAAAACTGTGGACTAATGGAAATAGCAAAGGGAGTCCTAGGGGATTTGGATGGTCTGGAAGTTTCTGCCCAGAGCTGAAGAGCAGAATGAGCTTTGCTGACAGGCCAACTAGTCTACCGGCAATTCAACTAGAGACAAATTCCCAACATGCAGAACAATGGGCTAAACAGATAGAAAATGAAAATAAAGGTTAGGATATATGAAGGACAAGTAGAAGCTGCAATACCTGATAGCAGCTGTGGAAGCAGAGGATCAATGGACTGGTGGGGAGTTAAAATCTGAAGATAAAACATCCAATTGTTTTCTGTCAGTGAGGAAAGGCATGCATCTTCTGCTTGATCAGTCCCAATAAAGACCTACTACGTGTTCTTTCTTTTTTTTTTAAAGATTTTATTGGGGAATTGGGGAAAGGGAACAGCATTGGGGAATCGGGGAAGTGAAACAGGCAAGTTGCTGTCCTTTTGTTCTTCAGTCTAGTTATGGAGGACGTCGCTTCACTGGCCCATGTTGGTATTATCATTGCGCTCTTCCCGGGTGAGGCAGTCACTCGCCAGCCATTGGACAGCTGCTCACCTCAGCTCACGAAAGCACATGCCAGCTCACACCAGCTGCCAGCCAGCCCCACTGCAGCCTATGCCGTCACCAGTGACTCATGGCAGCCCAGCTCCAGGTCAAGCTGTTGTTCACCATCTTAGCTGTAGAGGGTGCAGTGTCACTGGCCCTCATATGGAATCAGAACCAGGACCCTGCTTCTCAGAGCTGGCATCCCAAGCCAACTCAACCAATGCGCCACTCTGCCAGCCCCTACATGTTCTTTGAAAAGTACACTTAGACATATCTTAGTAAAACTTTGGAAAACCAATAATAAACTGAAAACTCTTAAATGCTCCAAATAAAAAGACATAAAGAAAGAGATGCAAATGAAAACTCAGGCTGTCTAATAAGGAATATCCTGTATATAAGGAGACAGTGGAGTCTTATCTTCAATGACAGAGAAAATAAGTTTGAACTAAGTTTCTACACCCAATAAAACCAACATACACAAGTAGGAAAAAATACAAATATTTGTCAAATATACAATGATTCATAATGTGAATTACACACCAGAATCTCACTGAAGATATTATGAAATATTCTGCAGTGAAAAGACAAATGAGTTCAGAAGTATGTTCTCTTATTACAGTGAAATTAGGCTGGAAATCAGTAACAAAAGGATATCTAGAAAATCCCATGTGTTTAAAAATTAAGAAATACACTTCTAAATAAACTTTGAGTCAAAAGGATATCAGAAAATAGCTCAAACTTGATAATAATGAAAATAGGAAATATCAAAACCTTCCCTACAATAAACACTAAGGACATCATTCAATCTTTAGTGAAAGGACACTAGACAGTAGCTCATCACATTGTGAAGATATCAGCCCTATACTGATAAGCATAAAACCCCATCGAATTGTATTGTTGGTTTATAACTTCTTTCTCTATTTAAGACAAATGCATAAAATAATAAGTCTATGCTAATGGGCACACAAGGTGTGAAGATGTACTTTGTGACAATAACAACATAAAGAAGGAGGACAGAATTGTATAAAAGCAGGGTTTTATAGCCCATTTGAAGCTAAGTTGTTACTAATTAAAATTAGATTATTATAAATTTAGCAGTCTATTGTAATCCCCAAAGTAACCACCAAGAAAATAAATTTTAAAATATATAGAAATAGAAATGAGAAGGGAATCAAAATGGTTTGCTAGTAGAAGTCAAACAAAAAGGAAGACAGTAATGGAGCAATTGAAGAACAAAAGAAGATATTCCTCATCAGTAATAATTTTAAATGATTAAACTCTCCAATTAAAAGGCAGGGATTGGCAGAATAGATACAAAACAAAACAAAGCCATGATCCATCCATCTACATGCTATCTAAAAGAGACTCGCTTTAGATCTAAAGACACAAAGGATATTCCATGCAAATAATAAGCAACAAAGAGCTGAGGTGGATATACAGACAAAGTAGGCTTTAAGTAAAAAATGTTACAAGAGACAAAGAGGAACATTATATATTATATATTTAAAGAAGGATCAATCCATTAAGAATATATAACAACTATAAACATATATACACCTAACAAGAGATCCCTAAGATATAGAAAGCAAAAATCAACAGAATTGAAGGGAAAAATTGACAGTTCTACAATAGTTGAAGACTTCAATGTTCCACTTTCAATGATGGATAGAACAGACAGAAAATCAATAAGGAATGGAGGACATGAACAACACTATACAGCAACTAGACCTTACTGACTTATACAGAACATTCCATCCAACAACAGCAGAATACACATTTTATTTTATTATTTTTTTATTTTATTTTATTTTTTTTAGCTGAGCCATCCTTCTACCTGTTGGCAGCTCAACGGCAACTCAGCTCGGGCTGGCATCGAACCGCTGTTGCCCAGAGCTCAGCTCACACTCTTGAGCAAACTCTTAACCAACTGAGCCACTCAGCCAGCCCAGAATACACATTTTAATTAAATGCACATGGATCATTCTCCAGGATATACCATGTGTTAGTTCACAAAACAAGTCTTAATAAATTCAACAACATTGAAATTGTACAATGCATCTTCTCAAACCACAATTAAATGAAACTAGAAATCAGTAACAGAAGGAAAACCGGAAAATTCATACATATGTGGAAATTAACACATTTTTAAACACTCAATGGATCAAAGAAGAAATCACAAAGAAAATTAAATTACTTCATTAAGAATAAAAACAAAAACACCAATACCAAAAGTTGAGCAAAAGCAGTACTCAGAGGGAAATTTATAGCTGTAAACATCTTGTACATAAAGAAAGAAGAAATATGTCATCCAGTAACACAATTTTATACCTTAAGGAACTAGACAAAGAAGCGTGAACTAAACTCAAGCCAGCAGAAGTAAGGAGCTAATAAAGATTAGAGCACGGGCTGGCCGAGTGGCACATGGGTTAAGACCTGGTTTGGGGATGCCAGCAGCCCCGGTTCGGATCCCACATATGAGGGCCAGTGACACTGCCCTCTACAGCTAACAACAGCTCCACCTGGAGCTGGGCTGTGCGAGCCCCGGTGATGGTGTAGGCTGCAGTCCCTGCTGCAGTGGGCTGCCATAGGCTACAGTGAGTGGCCGGCAGCCAGCACGTGCTGCCAATAGCTGCAGCGAGCGACCATCCAGAGGCCGGCAACTGATCTGCCTCATCCGGGAAGAGCACAATGACGATACCAACATGGGCCAGTGAAGCAACGTCCTCCGCAACTAGACTGAAGAACAAAAAGACAGCAACTTGTCTGTTCCCTTTCCCCGATTCCCTAACGCTGTTCCCCTCTCCCAATTCCCCAATAAAATCTTTAAAAAAAAAAAAAGAATAATGGGCATACCAGAAAGAGAAGAAAGGAAGAAGAGAACAGAGTATATTCAAATATATAATCGACAAGAGCTTCCCAAACCTGTGGAAAGAACTTGGATTCAAGGGAATCCAAGAAACAAATAGAACACCTAATTATCTCAATCCCAACAGGTCTTCTCCAAGGCACATTGCATTGAAGCTGTCAAAAATTAACAACAAAGAGGGCCGTCCCAGTGGCGTGGTGGTTAAGTATTGGCGTGGGAAGCAACGGCCCCAGTTTGGTCCCACATATGAGGGCCAGTGACACTGACCTCAAAAAAAAAAAATTAACGACAAAGAAAGAATCCTCAGCAGCCAGGGAAAAGAAGACTGTAACCTACAAAGGAAAGCCCATTAGATTATCATCAGATTTTTCAGCAGAAACTCTACAAGCCGGGAGGGAGTGGAATCAAATATTCAAACTATTGAAAGAGAGAAATTATGAGCCAAGAATAAAATATCCAGCAAAGATATCCTTTAGATATGAAGGAGGAATAAAGACCTTTCCAGACATACAGAAGCTGAGGGAATTTTCTAACACATGACCTGCACTACAAGAAATACTGAAGGAGGCTATTCTACCTGAAACTAAAAAGCAGAAGAATACAAAACTATGAGTAGTATTAAAAACAGACAGACAGAAGCAGGAAATGGCAACAACCCCACACCAAATAAGACACTATACCCTCAAACATAACATACAGAAGAAAAAAAAGAAATTTAAAAAATAAAAGAGGAAAAACACAACTTGCTACTGTAGTGCAGAAATCAACTCACAGCATAAATAGGGATAATTTGTGACAACAGAAACATAAAAGGGGAGAGAGTAAGATCTGAATCAGCACAAGGGAATGGAGAAAGGAAGCATGCTGAAGAAAATGGAATTCTCTAAATATGAAAGTTTTCTTTACATAAACTTAATGGTAACCACACACACACACACACACAAAATCCAGTACTGAAATAAATAACATAAAAAAAGAAGAAACAGAGGGGGAAATCATAGAATGCCACCACACTGAAATAATAGACAGCAACAAGAAGGCAAAGAAACAATGGAGATACCATCCTACCAGAAAACCAAAGATAGAATGATAGGAAATCCTCATATATCAATAATCATCCTAAATGTAAATGGACTGAACTCACCAATAAAAAGCCACAGAGTAGCAGATTGGATCAAAAAACTAAACCCAACCATATGCTGCCTCCAAGAGACACATCTCAGCTACAAGTACAAATACAGACTCAAAGTGAAAGGGTAGAAACTGACACTCCAAGCAAATGGTATTCAAAGAAAAGCAGGTGTATCCATACCGATATCAGATGAAACAGATTTCAGGATAAAAAAAGGTAACAAGAGACAAAGATGGACATTTCATAATGATAAAGGGGACTATACAACAAGAAGACAATATTTATGCCCCAATCAGGGAGCACCAAAATATACAAAATAACTACTAACAGAACTAAAGGGAAAAATTGACCAAAACACAATTATAGGAGGGGACCTAAATACATCATTGACAGCTATGTATAGATCATTCAAACAGAAAATCAATAAAGAAATATCAGCCATAAATGACACTTTAGATGAAATGGACATAATTGACATTTATAGAGTATTTCATCCTAGAACATCATACTATACATTCTTTTTTTTTTTTTTGAGGGCAGTGTCACTGGCCCTCATATGTGGGACCGAACCGGGGCCGCTGGCTTCCCAAGCCAGTGCTTAACCACCACGCCACTCCACCGGCCCTCATACTATACATTCTTTTTTAGGGTACATGGAACATTCTCAAGGATAGACCATATGTTGGGACACAAAACTACTCCCAGCAAATTTAAGAAGATTGAAATCATACCAAGCATATTCTCTTATCACAAGGCTTTGAAACTGGATATCAACTGTAAAAGGAAAGCAGGAAAAACTACAAATATGTGGAGATTAAACTACATACTTTTAAAGAACGACTGGGTCAAAGAAGAAATAATAGAAGAGATCAAAAGATACATAGAAACAAATGAGAATGAAAATATATCCTACCAAACTTTTTGGGATGCAGCAAAAGCAGTTTTAAGAGGGAAATTTATATCATTACAGGCCTATTTCAAAAAAAAAAAAAAAAAAGAAAAATCCCAGATAAATAACCTTACGTTACACCTTAAAGAACTAGAAAAAGAAGAACCAATGAAACCCAAAGTCAGCAGAAGGAAGGAAATAATAAAAATCAGAGCAGAACTAAATTAAATAAAGAACAAAAAGACAATAAAAAAAATTAATGCAACAAAGAACTGGTACTTTGAAAAGCTTAATAAAATTGATGAGCCCTTGGCTAGACTCACCAAGATAAAAAAGAGAAAGACACAAAATCAAAAATGAAAGAGGGGAAGTTACCACAGATGCCACAGAAATACAAAGGATCCTATAAGAACACTATAAAGGACTATATGCAACCAAATTCAATAACCTAGAAGAAATGGACATGTTCTTAGAAACATATAGCCTTCCTAGGCTGAATCACGAAGAATTGGAAAATCTAAATAGACCGATCAACAGTAAGGAAAGTGAATCAATTATCCGAAACCTTCCCAAAAGCAAAATCCAGGACCAGATGGCTTTGCTAGTGAATTTTACCAAACATTCAAAAAAGATCTAATACCTGTCCTAAACAAACTCTTCCAAAAACTTGAAGAAGAGACAATACTCCCTAATTCATTTTATGAGGCCAACATTACCCTGATACCAAAACCTGGTAAGGATAACACACAGAAAAGAAAAATACAGACCAATATCTCTAATGAATACAGATGCAAAAATCCTAAACAAAATTCTAGCAAATCAAATGCAACAATGCATTAAAAAATTATACATCACAACCAAGTGGGGTTCATTCCAGGGCACAAGGATGATTCAACATACACAACTCAATGTGATACATCACATAAACAAAATAAAGGGCAAAATCATATGATTATATCAATAGATGCAGGAAAAGCATTTGACAAGATACAACATCCATTTATGATTAAAACGCTTAATAAAATGGGTATATAAGGAAAATACCTTATCATAATAAAGGCCATATATGACAAATCTTCAGCTAATATCATAATTAATGGTGAAAAACTGAAGCCCTTTGCTCTACATTCAGGAACATGACAGGGCTGTCGTCTATCACATCTGCTTTTCAACATAGTATTGGAAGTCCTAGCCAGAGCAATCAGGCAAGAGGAAGGAATACAAGTTATTCAAAAAAGGGAATGAAGAAGTTAAATTGTCACTTTTTGCAGATGACATAATGCTATATATAGAAAACCCTAAAGACTCCACCAAAGAGCTACTAGAAACAATAAACAAATACAGTAAAGTTGCCGGCTACAAAATCAACATACAAAAGTCCATTGCACTCCTATATACTAACAATGAAACCTCAGAAAAAAGGAATTTTAAATAATCCTTTTGCAATTGCAACAAAAAGAATAAAATACCTAGGAATAAATTTAACAAAGGATGTGAAAGTTCTATACACTGAAAACTATAACACATTTTAAAAAGAAATTAAAGGAGACACAAAGAAATGGAAAGACAATCCGTGTTCATGTATTGAAAGAATCAACATAGTTAAAATGGCCATATTACCCAAAGCAATATACAGATTTAATGCAATCTGCATCAAAATCCCAATGGCGGGCCAGCCAAGTGGCGCAGTGGTTAAGAGCTGGCTTGGGATGCCAGCGGCCCCGGTTCGGATCCCATATATGAGGGCCAGTGACATCGCCCTGTTAAAAAAAAAAAATCCCAATGGCATTTTTTAAAGAAATATAAAAAATCATCAGATTTGTATGGAATCACAAAAGACCCCGAATAGCCAAAGCAATCCTAAGAAAACAGAACAGTCCTGGAGGTATCACACTCCCTGACTTCAGCTTGTACTACAGGGCAACAATAATCAAAGCAGTGTGGTATTGGCAGAAAAACAGACACACAGACCAATGGAATAGAATGGAAAACCCAGAAATAAACCCACATAAATATGGACAGATAATTTTTGACAAAGAAGCCAAAAACATACAATGGAGAAAAGACAGCCTCTTCAATAAATGGTGCTGGGAGAATTGGAAAGCGACATGCAAAAGAATGAAACTAGACTGCTACCTGTTACCATGTACCAAAATTAATTCAAAATGGATCAAAGACCTAAGCATAAGACCTGAAACAATAAACTGCATAGAAGAAAACATAGGTACTAAACTTATGGACCTTGGGTTCAAAGAGCAGTTTATGAATTTGACCTCAAAGGCAAGGGAAGTAAAAGCTAAAATAAATGAATGGGACTATATCAAACTAAAAAGCTTCTGCACAGCAAAAGAAACCAACAACAAAATAAAGAGGCAACCAGCTGAATGGGAGAAGATTTTTGCAAACAACGCCTCCAATAAGGTGCTAATATCCAAAACACATAAGGAACTCATACAACTCAACAACAAAAATACAAACAATCCAATTAAAAAATGGGCAGACGATCTCAATAGACATTTCTCCAAAAGGTCATACAAATGGCCAATAGACATATGAAAAAATACTCAACATCGCTAATCATCAGAGAAATGCAAATAAAAACCACAATGACATATCACCTCACACCAGTTAGAATGGCTATCATCAACAAGACAAATAATAGCAAGTGCTGGAGAGGCTGTGGAGAAAAAGGAACCCTCATACATTGTTGGTGGGAATGCAGATTCTATGGAAGGCAGTGTGGAGATTCCTCAAAAAATTAAGAATAGAATTACCATATGACCCAGCAATCCCTCTTTTGGGTATCTACCAAAAAAATCTGAAAACATTTATCCATAAAGATATATGTGCTCCGATGTTCATTGCAGTTTTATTTACAGTGGCCAAGACATGGAAACAACCAGTGTCCTTTAATAGATGATTGGATAAAGAAGTTGTGGTATATATACAAATGGAATACTATTCTGCCATAAGAAAAGATGAAATAGTGGCATTTGCAACAACATGGATGGATCTTGAGATTATAATGCTGAGCGAAATAAGTCAGACAAAAGTAGAGAACCATATGATTTCACTGATATGTGGTATATAAAACTGAAAGCAACAAAAGAACAAGAAAAACAAATGAAGAAACAAAATTCATAGATACAGACAATAGTTTAGTGGTTACCAGAGGGTAAGGGGGGAGAGGGATGGTAGATGAGGGTAAAGGCGATATGGTGATAGAAAGAAAATTGACTTTGGGTGGTGAACACACAATATGATATATAGATGGTGTATTACAGAATTGTACACCTGAAATCCATGTAACTTTGCTAACAATTGTCACCCCGATAAACTTTAATTTAAAAAAAAAAGTATATTCACATGACCAACATCATTACTCATCAGGGAAATGAAAATTAAAACTGTAATGAGATACAACTACATACCAACCTCAATACCTAATTTATAAAACAAAACTTGACCATATGGAACAACTAAAATTTTTATGCACTGCTGGGGAAAATTTAAATTGGTACAATTGGTTTGGAAAAGAGTTCAGCATTATCTATTAAAGTTGAATGTGCTTCCATCCTTTAACCCAGCGATCTATTTTTAGGCATAATACCCAAAAGAAACGCATGCACATGTACACGAAGAAATACAAGGAATTTCTGCTTGTAGCCTCATTATTTACAATTGTCTCAAACAGGAAAAATAATGTCCAGCAACAGAAGGTATTTAAAAAATAGTGGTATATTCATACAATGGAATACTATCAGCAGTGAAACTATACAGACTACGACAACAAGGGGTAGCATGTAAGAATCTGACAACTTTAATACTGAGCAAAAGAAGCTGAACACAACAGAATATACACTATGTGGATCTATTTATGTAAAGTTCAGAAAGCAGGCGAGACTAGGCTATTATGTTTAGGTATGCAGGTGTAAGAAAAACAAGGAAACTGTTATTATAAGGTCAAGATAGTAGTTACATACAGGAAGTTACAAGGAGAAGGAAAGAGGGAGTTATTAGGAGGGGCACAAAGATGCTTCTGGGGTACTACTGAACACATTCTGTTTCTTGATCCGACCATGAAAGTGTTTCCTTTAAGATGACTCTTTCAGCTGAACAATCTGATTTTGTGAAATTTTCTGTATAGATGTCACTTTTCAAAATAAAATTTTTTTAAAAATGAGAAATGAAATTTGCAATTACACAGATATCACATAGAAGCAAACCTTCAGGAATTTGCACTTTTAAAATGTAACTTCTAAAAATGTAAAATATAATCACTGAAATTAAACACACACACACACACACACACACACACAAATGGATTCAGCATATTAAACATAGTTGAAGAGAGAAGTAGTGAAGTCGATGTCATGTTCAGTGAATTTATCCAGAAGGCAGCACAGAAGATATGGAAAATATGAAAGAGAGATTAAGAAACATGAGGAGATAAAAATGTGAGGATCTAATCTGTGTCTATTTGGAATTTCTGAAGAAGAAAATGGTAAGAATTGATTTAAGAATGGCCACATATATTAAGAGAATTATGTATTAAGAGAATTTTCCAGAACTGATGAAAAATGCAAATCTACAGATGCAGGAAGCACAACATAGCCTATACCTAGACACACAGTAAATTGAAGAATAGCAACAACAAAGAGAATGTCTTGGGAGAACCTGAGAGAGAGGAGAAATCACCTAGAAAGGAAAGACAGGTAGACTTCCAACCAACAGCAATGGAAGTGACTAAAGTAGCCTCTACAGGGGCCTCCAGTAAACCCTCATCTCCTAGGACCTAGAATATGTGCCTTTATGTCGTTCCATCCCACACTGACCAGAGTTGCCCTGAGTAACCAACAAGACATTGAGGATGTGATGATATATGACTTCCAAGGCTACAACATAAACAGCATTGGCACTTCCACCTGGGCCTGTTGGATTGTGAGTTTTGGAGGCCTGAGGAGAGGTCCTGATGGAGAGAAGCCTGCAGCGCCAGCCAACAGCCAACTGCAACCTTACGGTAGATCCTGAGGCAGAACAGACCAGCCACATTGCTCCCCGATTCCTGATCCACAGAAACTGTGGAATATTACGGCTGTTAAACCATAAAGTTTTGGCATAATTTGTTATGCAGCAATAGATCATCAATTCATTAGAATAATAGATCCAAAGTGTTGAGAGAAAACAAATGTCAACCTAGAATTGTGTATTGAACAAATCTATTCCTCAAGGACAAAGGCAAAATAAAATCATTTCAAGATGAACAGAAACAGAGGGAATTTAACACCAGGGCCAACTCTCAAGGAATACTCAAGTATGTGCTCCGAGAAGAAGAAAATAATCCTAGAGGGACATGCAGTATGTGAGAAGGAGCAGTAAAAACACAAAACAGTAACGTGTGAATGAATCCAAACAAACGTTCTCCATAAAATAAAAAATGACATCTAATGTTGTGAGCTTAAAGACAGAAGTAAAACACTTGGCAGTGTTAAGTTGGAAAGGAATCAATAGAGCTAAAATGTTCTATAATAAAGTCCTTTTAGTGCCTTGGAAGTGGTCAAATATTCTTTAAGTTTTTGCTAACTTAAATGATCAGGAAACAGTTCAAGGGGCAGCAACAAAAAAAAATAGAATCAGTGTGTACAAATTTTAAGCCTGTATGGAGAGAAAAATCAATATGGGGGAAAGAATATTAAAACAAAATCTCCATTTAAAAAAATGAGGCAAGAAAGTAGAAAAAAGTAACAAAAATTAGTAAAGGTGGAAAAAGATATGTAAACTGATAGACATAAGTCTAAATATATCAATAATCACAGTAAAAATGTGGGCTAGTCTGCCACCTCAAAGACTTTGTCAGTTTGGGCTTTTTAGAAAGCCACGAGCCCCAACTCTACACTGTTTTCAGAAAATGCACTTAAAATAATGGAATGCAGCGATAGTTAAAATCAGAACATGGAGAAAGATACATCAGGCTAATAATTTTGGCCAAAATAAAACTGGCATGGTAACATGAATACCTCACAGCAGGCAGAAAGGATGGACACTGATGCAGAGAAGGCTTCACATGAGCTGGCTGAGCAGCATAGACAGTCCTGCAGCAACCCTGCCACACCTCCCCAGATGCCCGAAATCTCCATAAACAATTGGCCTTCTCTTAAGCCATAAAATAACTTTCTACACATTTCCAGCAGCATGCACCATATAGGCCAAGGTTTCTGACTGCAAAAAGTCAACTAGGTAATATCACATGATAATTGTTTCCTGAATCCCCATACCTTTGAAAAGAAAGCATCTAAAGAAGCTGAGCTAGGTAGCTGGATTTAAAACCAACATAAAGTCATTTGGATTTTATACAGCAACAAACCATTAGAAAATACCTTTAAAACTAAAAACATCATTTACAATATAACAAAAACCATCCCAAAAATATGTACACCTGGGAACCAATCTAGAGAATGTGCAAAACCTGCGTAAGTCATAAAAGCAGGCACACTGCCAAGGGGGTCAGGAGGGGGGCACTGCCATTGTTTGGGCCCGAGGGGGGCTGGCATGGGTGGGCATAAGGACACCCCCTCAGAGTGAGGCCAGAACTGTCCCGGAAACAGGATCCCTCCCAAATGTCTAGGAGCCTCCAAGACGCAGGCAGCCGTGTAGGAGACTCCACCGGGCTCCCCAAGCAAGTGTGAGAGGAGCAGGTGCAGCCTGTTCGCCAATGCAGGCACAGCTCTCTGAAGACTTCAGGGCTGGGAGTGCTGCATGCTGGTGAAGGGCGTCCCTCCAGCCTCCCCATTATCAGGTGTGCCCTGCAGACGTAAGGCAAGGTCTTGAGGGCCAAAACGCACCCTCAGACAAGTAGTCCTGGCAGGTCAGTCTGCAGTACCGCGACCACACCTGCCACCCGCAGCAGCACCATCATCATTCAGAGCTGGTGCTCATACCACCCACTGCTGCTCCTGGTGAGTTTGCAGTGAATCTGAGGCCAGGCTAGGGCGGGGCGGGGCGGGGGCGGGGCGGGGGCGGGGCGGGGGCGGGCCCAGACCGGGGGGCGGGGTCAGGTGGGGAGGGATCTCTCGGGGCTCATCTTGAGCACACTTGGCCAGGAGGTGGAGGTGGGCTGGCAGGCCCGAGTCCAGAGGCTAGGGGAGAGGGAAGTGAGTGCCGTGGTGATGCCTCTCGGGGACATAGCGCAGGGGTCAGATGCCAGGCGAGTCCGGCACGGAGAGAAATAGAGGATCATCAAGCGGAGGAATAACACGTGACCTCTAAACACTGACAAATACCTCTTCCTGGACGTTTTAGTTTCTATCATTACCCAACGACTCTGAGGGGCGCCCAGGGCTGGGCCATCAAAGCCCATTTTTTCCCCAGTCCCCAGGGAACATGAGCGTCTGGGATAGGAGTGGGCTACCTTTCCCTTGCCTGAGGGTACTGGGATGTAGGAGAGGAGAGCGGGAGATAGAAGGGGGCAAGGGACAGTGTCATGGTAGGACTAGCTCCCACCCCTTTGTACTGTCTTGAGGGGCCAGGAGAGGTAGAGGCTGCCCAGGCCCAGTGATGGAAAGGCTAGAGATCAAGGATATATTCAGGGCTGGACGGCATAGGTGGGGGAGCCTGCCCAGATCTGAAAGGGGAGGACACAGGTCTCTCCAGGCCTCTGTGGTTCCAGATGGTAAAGCCAGGTCACCTGTTCCCCTCAGGTCTATCAGGCGCAAGGATTTGAGTCCTTATGGGTACACCAAAGTTAAAAAGTGAAACTGGGCAAGCCAGAGGACCAGATAAACTGTGTGTCCTGCTGGGACTTACTGAGCAAGCCGAGGATCCTAGTCACATCATGGCCTGAGTGCTTCTCACCCACAGTCTCCCAGCTGGGTCCCAAGCCAGACCAAGGTGGCACAGGGTGTAGGTGGGCAGGTGGGTATGGTGGGGACTTCATCCAATTCCAGCTGAACACATATTGTCTAAGTCTTCAGAGACCAAAATGGGCTTCCTGCTGCAGATGGGGTGGGAGAATGCAGGCCGAGGGCCACCCCACAAGGTTGCAGTGACAGGGTGGCCACCTGGAAAGGGAGAGGGGTCCATGTTCCTGGTGTGAGGTTGCCCTTCACAGGTTCCTGCATCCCACCCCAGACCTGGCAGCTGAGGTCTGGTCCTGGGTCCCTGATTGGTATAGGCATCAGCCCCTGGTAGAACCTTGGGATCATTGGGGGCAGTGGACACTGGACACAGACTAGGTGGTGAGGGGAGTGGGCTCAATAGGATTAAGCTTCTCCAGATAGAAGCACAGAGGACAGACAGCATGGTTGGGGTGGAAGGTGAATCCCGAGGGGCCTGCTGAGCTGAGGGTCTAGACAGAGCTGTGCTCTGGATTACTGAGCAGGAGACAGTAGGAAGAGCAGGAAGGCCGATGGGGTCCAGCCTTCCCGAGGTCTCCAGGGGCTGCCACACTTGTGTTTCTGGTTCTCAGGAACTGCACAGCAGCCCACCCTCACCACCACATCCATCTCTCTGCCTGTTGCTCCCCGTGTCCATCAGCTCCACTGTCCATTTCTCTGGCATATGGACACCCATTGTCTAATGGATCCATCCTCCCTGTCTCTCCAGCCCCACCTCCACTGTGGCCTATGCTGACTGGTTGGCCTCTCTGAGACTCAGTTAACCATGTGTCTAGTGGGTACCTATGGAGAGCACTTGGGTGTTGGGAGATGGAATGTGGCACCTGCTGGCTCCTTGCCTCTCTCTTGGGTTTTGCACCTTACACAGTGGTGTTGTGGGGAGGAGGAGTTCAACGAGACTCCCACTCCCCAGGATTTCTCACAGCTCAACAGAAGGAAAGCTATCAGGCCCCCAAATCCTAAAAGTCAGACAGCCTCCTACCCAGCCAGCCTCCTGGCTTTGGAGCTGAGGAATGACACAGCCCTGCGTGTCTTCTGCACCTGCCTGCACCTCACAGGTAAGGAGGCCCAAAGGGGATCCCGAGCCCAGCCACACTCCTTCCTGGGCAGATGAGCTATTTTAACCTCTGAGGTTATTTCCTCACCTGTGAGATGGATCATACATAACACATGGCCCTGGAAAAGCACTTTGAGCCAGCGCCCATGATCAGGCCCACTCCCCAACCAAGTCTGCTGGGCCCACAGCTAAGTTCCCCACCAGGCAGGGCCTGGCAGTCACCTGGAGCAGGTGTGTTCTCCCTGGAGCCCCCATGCCCACATGGACAGGAGGGTGTGGGGACAGATGGGGCCCAGCAAGTCCTCTCCACAGAACAGCCTGGGAAGACCCTCCAGGAGGCTCAGGGCTTCAACCAGGACAGCAGCTGCCAGCTGCTCCTGGGTCTGGGAGAAGGCTGTCTGGTCATCCTCAGGGTCAAGGCCATGGCCTCATGGTAAAGCACCAGGAGGGTCACAGAGACTGGGCCAACCACCCCTGGTCCTAGGCTGTCCCTTAGTTCTGCTGCCTGCCTGGGATCCTACCATGGCTGTCCCCTCCCAGAATCATTTCTGAGACAAATGCCATTCAGATCTCTTGTGGCCCATGGCTTCTGAGTAGAAGTTAGTGGGGCAGCTCAACTAGGGTCCCTGGAAGGGGTGGAGCCAGGACCTGGGGGTGGGGGTGGCAGGAGGAGTGCTTCAGGGCTCTGGAGCCAGTTTCCCCTCTGAACTAGGAAGGACATTTGGGTGGTGGGCCTCCCAATCCCACCCCCACCCCCAATCCCATCCGTAGCCTAAGTCCTGCTGACGTGGCCTCCATGGCCGAGCTCTGATCACCGGACCCTGTGGAAGCCTCTGCCACACCCCCTCCCAACCCCTCCCTGGAAGTCCCACTTCCCATTGAAAGCCCCTCTCCTCACTCCATCCCTCCCAGACCCTCTCTCTGCTCCTGAATGATGGACAGAGGGTGCTGTTGATGCACAGGGCTGGCCTGGACCCACTGACCACTGGGAGAAGCAGATTTAAATATGACATCTGTTCTCTGCAAACCACGGGTGGAGTGGTGCTGCTGCGGGCCATTGTCCTGCTGCCCCTCTTTCCAGGGGGTCTGTAGAAAGGTGCCTGTACACTCCAAGGCAGGGGCCCTCTCCCCATTTGCAGGTGAGTAACCTACAGGAATGCAAACCAGACTACCAGCTTAGACGCCCCAAGAACCCTTCCCCCCAGGGCTCACTCTCCTCCATTTAGTACTGCTAGGGGTGCTGCATACTGTCAGTGCTTAATAAGTGCTGGGGACTCAGTCCACTGTAGCCTTCAGAAGGATCAGAGCAAAGCCCTCCACCCCAGGGAGCCAGATAGAGAGGATGACAGGGTCCCCTCACCTACTCGGAACTGCTTCAAGAGAGAGACCATGTCAGCTGAACTCTGACCTCCGTAGTTAGGCCTGCTCCCTAATCCACAGCCGGAAGTCTCACTGACCACTGAATCCTGGGACCCCAGGCAGGGCTGGGATGGAGGTAAGCCGCCTTTGACCAGGTGGGCAGGATCCAAGGCCCTACTTCTTTGAACCTCTCAGCTCCCAGCCCCAGCCCTGGCCAGGCCCCACACCCCCACAGCAGAAGGGGAGATCTGAGTGGGTAGGCACTGCTGGGGATGTGGGCCCTCTCAGATGCCTCCTCCCCAGTGGCCTAGGCAATGCAGGCTCCATTAATACCAACACCTGCTGCTGCAACTGTCCATGCAGCTAAGTGCCCCAAACAGACCCAGGCTGGCCCCAGAGCCAACTGCAGTCTCCCTTCCCTCTGTCTGCATCTCAGAGGGCTGTGGGTCAGCCCTCCTGTTCTTACCCTCCAGCATCTCCCCAGCCCTGGCCAGAGCTTGGAATAATACATTCAGAGGTACGTATAGCTCCTCCGGTGGGATTACAGCATCAGCTCCTAGCCACCTGCATTCTGGTCTCTCTCCCTCCTGGAACAGGAGAGATAGACCCACCAACACAGGCCTGGGAGAAGCGGGGCTGGGGAGAGTGTGGACTGCCACAGGGAGCACAGGCAGGACCAGAACTGGGCCTGTGGGGCCCCAGGTCTCAGGGATCCCACCTACACTGGCTCCGTTCTGAAGGGGAGGAGATCCTGGGTGGTTTCTGGAGCCCCACCAGGTTTCCCCTTCCCACGACCCACCTCCCCCAGAGCCCCTGCCCCAGGAGTCCTGCCTGGGCCTCCCTCTCCCTGTCCAGGGAGCCAGCCCAGCTCTCAGCTCCTAAGTGGGGCTCTTGGTTCTTTACGAGTCTCCCACCCCATAAAAAGATCACCGCTGTGCACAGCCCAGAACCTCTGGAAACAGCTGGCCGCAGCCCTGCAGGCCCAGCCAGGCCTGGCAGCCCCTCTCCCACCTGCCCCACCCCGCCTGCTCTGAGCCTGAGAAGCGTGGCAGGCCTAGGACCCACAGAGGTACTGCAGGGGCTCCATCTTAGTCTCTCAGAAGGTCTGGGCCTGGTCGTGGCAGCCTTGGGCGCAGCCAGCCTGGCCTCAGTGCAGACAGCTGCAGCCCTGCGCTGCCTGCCCTCCGGCTGACCCTGAGGCAGGGCTGGACAGTGCCCACACCCAAGCCCAGGCCCTCTCAGGAACGTCCAGAGGGGTTAGATGGGAGTTGACAGCAAATGCCTCCATTAATAAAGGCTTGATGGGAATTTCGTTTGTCGGACCCTAAACATTTTCCAGGCACATCTGGCAGAGGCGGAGCTCTGCTCATGGCTCAGAGTGAGGGCGCTTTTTCCAGGTCCTCAGCCTGTCTCCTTCCCTGGGCCCTGGTGGGGGCTCTGGGTTGCCACCCACCTCTCCCTCACCTGGTCTACCCCTCACCGGGAGCAGACCCTGCCTGGGATGGGAGCCAGAGGGGCCCACCCGGTCTGCCCAACCACGGGAAGGCCTTGGGGCCTGCTCTGCCCACCAGCCTCGGCCTGCCTTCTCCCTCCCACCTCTCAGGACCCCACTCTCCCTCCTCATGGGCTGGGGCATCCTTCCTGGACACTACCAGGCCACAGGTGCATGGCCTGGGACGGGTGGGGGCAAGTGTGGGTGAACTGCAGGGAGGGGGCTCCCAGCCTCCGTTTGGTGGGAAGGGGCATAGGCTATGGCCCTCTTTCCTTTTCCCGACTGTGCTGAGTCCAGCACCCATTTTGGGCCCTGGGCTTCAGGGGTGTTTTAAGGGGAGGCTCAAGCCCAAAACAGAGAGGGCCTTGCCTAACCCAGGGTCTGTCTGTGGTAGCGATGGGAAGAGCTGAAACCCCTGGCAAAGGGGTGCACAGGGCAGAGGTCAGGGGAGGGGTACCCAGGGCTGACCTGGAGGTGAGAAGTCAGGGTAGAGTCAGCACCACCCCAACACCAACACTGGGACAGGCCCCAGGGCTACAGACTTTCTCTGGGGAAGCCTCCTTTTGGGGAAAGGGGCTCAGAACAGACAGTCCAGTTCCAACCAGGACTGTGTGAAGGGAGTGAGGGCCAGGCAAGATTTGCCCTAATTTGCCCAGGCCCCTATCCCTAATCCCAGGACAGCAAGTGGACAGCGAGTGTGGGGTCCTGGGTTGAGGCCAGCAAGACCCACGGGCCCTATTTCCTCCCTGGGCCATGCTGTGGCGGTCAGGAGCCAACATCATTGGGGCGTGCCTGCCGGGCACAGCATGCCCCTGCTGCCCTGTGCCGTGTGGTCCCTGTGGGGCCTCATTTATTTGTCTTTCTTCCCGCTTCCTCCTTAATAAAATGCAGTGGAGCTGAAGGCCAATGCCACCTCCCATGTCCTATGAACTGCCTGTGTGTACTGCAGGTAGGCGGACGCTGCCAGCCACCACCCCCACCTCTGGGTTCTGATGGATCTCAAAGCCAGTCTTGGAGACCCCCCAGACACTTGCACATGGAGGGGCTAAGCCCACTGGACAGGAGAGCTGGGCAGGAGGGGACTCTAAGCAGAGCTGAAGGATGGGACCCAGGAGCAGGGTAGAGCCCACCATCCAGGACCCTGGACAAGATGCTTCTGGGCCTGGCATAGGGCTTGGGGTTTATCCTGTGTCCCCTTGGAGTGGCTCTGTGGGGAAAGGCCTGCTCTCTGTTCCCCATCACTGGGTGTGTGCCGGCCTCTATGAGGGTGCTCGACTGCTGTGGGGGTGACGTGAAGAATGGTGGGGGTGTGGGATGGCCTCCATCTCAGCCTCAGCACCCAAATATTTGCCCTGAATTACAGCTACTGCCCCTCCACTCCCACCAAGCCAGACACCCACAAGATGCCCCAAGCCCAGGAATCCACAGCCCAGAGAACAGGAGGGCCCAGCAGGTGGAGGGTCCTGGCCAGCTGGGCATGGACAGCAGGGCTATATTGTCAGCTAGCTGCCTGTCCCTGTGGCCCCAGGAGCCTGTGCCTGACAGGGACTCCTCTCCAGCATAGAACAGATAGTTTGTCTGTCAGCCCAGCACTTCTGCCCTTGCACATCTGTGCCCAAGATCCTGGGAAAGTGGGGGCTGTGCTTAACACCGGGGGCACCTACATCACACTCAGAGCTGCTCCTTTGGCCACACCCATCACCTGGGGCTCCCAGCAGCTGGGTCAGGAGTTGCTTCTCTCCCTGCTTTCTCCTGAGCCATAGATCTTCAGTGCCAGCACCTGCCAAATAGGCCCCTTCCAGGAGCCCCACTCGGGAAGGGTCCCTCCAAGCTGCAGCCCCCCAACCAGAACTGTCCATCCTCCTGCCAGCTTCTGAGCCCCTGCCATCTTGCCCAGCCTGCCTTGTAGGTCTCAGAGTCCCCACATCCATCCCACTCACCACCTCCAAACTGTCCTCCCAAGGGCCCAGAGAGAACGCCCCTCCCCCCACACTTGAAGCTCAGCCCCAGCGGCTCCTACCCACCTTGCTGCTCTGTCACACTTACCTGAGGTTTCCTAGAAATGTCCTCCTAACCACCCTGCTGCCCCACAGTGGCTCCTGTTCCCTCCCCTATTGGTCTTCAGGAAGGACCTCTGACACCACAGGACTCTGCTGGACGGAGCTGGTGACAGGGAGCATCTTGGGAATGGGACCATGGTTCCAGACCTCCCCCAGCCCCACAGCCTCCCTCAGGCTTGATCAGGGCCTCTGCTCCAGGGACATGCTAATCCACGGCTTCCTATGGGCTCCGGGTAGAGGTCAGTGCCTCTGGGAGAGAGGGGCCTACTGGGGACAGGGACACAGAGGAGAAGCAACTGGACCCCTACCCTACTAGGTGGCTGGGTCTCTCTCCAAGAAAAGCATCTCCAGGGTCCCTTTCCCTGGGCCTGGCCCGGGCCCTCCACTTCTGTCTATCTGCAGTACAGGGGTCTGGAGTCAGAGTCAAGATGAGGATCAGAACTGGGGAAGAGATGAGACCTTTCTGCAGCTGGCCTGACTCTGAACCACAGACCCTGCTCAGTGTACCTGGGGTGTCAGCCCCTCCGCTGTGTTCACTAAGCAGCTCTGTTACCAGCTTGTCCATGTGAAAGTAGCAGATGGGCCTCCTGGCCTCACGCTCTGTGGCCTTTTCCCACCGTAAGCCCAGGGTGGCCATGAGGCCAATGGACTCCCAAATAGAGATGAGGGCAGCTGATGCCCCCTGGATTGCCTGCTCCTGACATACCCACCATGTCATGGGGACTCGGGTAGCATGTGAGGAGACCCATGAGAGCCCAGCCCAGCGGTCACAAGTAAGACCCCTTGAAGGACAGATGCAACCCCAGCTGCCTGCAAGAGGTTCCCAGCCAGAGCCACCAGCCAGACCCCAAATACAGGCAGTGAGCAATTGTTGATTATTGTGTCAGTCACTTGCTTTGGGCCTGTTCCTTATGAAACCAGAACATGCCCCCCTCTGCCCCCCACAAAGCCCTCTGTGGGCGATTTTCCAGGCATTCACGGGTAGGATCTGCCATCCCAGGTGAACTGTGCACAGAGGTGTTACAGGCAGAGCTGCAGTGCCCAGTCACCCCCAGAGTGGCCGTAGGGGTGTCCATTCACCTATACTCCAGCCAGGATGTAATGTGAGGCCCTGGGCGGTGCGAGGGGCACAGGACCTCAGAGCTGCTTCACTGGCTAAGAAGAGGGAGGGTAAGGGTACATCTGCTGGGGTGGGGGCTCCGGACCAGCGCTGGACATTGTGGCCCCGCAGCCCAGAGAAGGTGCCAGAAGCAGGCAGAGCCCACGGCACTCAGCTGTCCTGACCCAGGGCCTCTGTCCTCACTGAGACCTTGTCATAGGGAAGCATGACCCTTGCTTTGATGACAACTCTGCTGCAGGAGAGAAGGCAGGCATGTGAGTAGTGGGGAAGCTGCCACCTCATCCACAAGGGAGTGTGAAGATGTATCAGTCAGATGTGGTTATCAAAGAGCATCCGTGTCACACCAGGGACGTCCCCAAGTGGAAGGTGTCCCCACATAGAGGGTGTCCCCCCAGGGGCAGAGTTTGTAGCTCAGAGGCAGGCGAGGAAGGCCTGAGGCCCTAACCCACCATGTATGTGCAAGACCTGCTGGTCCTCAGGGACTGCCCGTCCCTCCCATTCACCTCTCCAGGATGGCCCCTCCGAGCTTACCATTCAGAAGCAGGATGTTACTCTCCTCAATGACTCCTCACCTCACCCACCCAATGCCAGAACCAGCCTTCTGTGCAGATGAGGAAACTGAGACCCAGAGGACTAGTGAGCATAGCCTGACTCAATATGGTCCCCAGGACCAGAAGACACCTGGAAGCTTTGGGGAGCTAGCATCTGTCCATCTGCCCAGGGGAAAGTCTGGGGCCATGTCGCAGGGCTGTGGGCCATCCTGCAGGGTGGGGAGCCTGGTCCATGTGGGGCAGGCAGAGAACAGTCCTGGCTCATCCAGAGCTGCAGGGACTGGCCTGAAGTGGACAGCCACACTGGAACACACCCACTGTCACATTCACCGTACACACACACACATACACACAGGAGAATGCACACTCACATATTCATCTTCACACACGCACAGACACCCAGGAGAATGCACACTCATGCACGCATGCTCACACATACACACACACCCAGGAGAATACACACTTACACACACATGCTCACACATGCACACACATGCTCACATACACACACCCAAAACAGTGCACACTCACACACACATGTATGCATGCTGCCAAATGAGCCTGGACATTCCCCCAGTCTCTGGCCTGGAGCTGGGGCATCTGTCAACAGCCAGCCCCTCCCTGACCCTAACTCAGGGAAGTTTTGTGGGAGGCAAGTGGGGGTGCAGCAGCAGCTGGACCCCAGACCTAGGCTGGAAGAGCTCAGCGCCAGCCTCGCAGCCTGAGCATACATGTAAGAGACAAGGACGGCCCCAGCGTGTGCACACAGTGGACCCAGGTCTGATTTACGATGGGGCTCCCACGCATGTGTCAAAGGTGTCGTGTTAAGCACCGGCATAAAAATAATATATAGGTTACCGCAACATTTTTATGACCTTCCCAGCCCTGCCCTGGAATGCTGGATCCAGCAGGTGAAATAACACACATGTCGGCAGCTCACTGGGCCACTGCGCACATGGGGGTCTGGGCAGCTGGGTCCAAGTCCTCCTGGGGAGCAGAACCAGCTGGGTTTAAGAGCCCCTGAACCCCAGACCCACAGCTTGGATGGGCTGTGCCAGCGTGTGGCAGGAGGGGCTGCCAACACGCCTCCCTTCACACCTCAGTAGGTGCTATGGGCAGACTGCAGAGGCAAAGCTGGGAGAGCCAACATAGGGTCCACCACTGTTGGACCAGATAGGCCGACTCATTGCCAGGACCTTGTCATAGAGAAGCATGACCCTTGCCTTGGTGACAACCTCTGCTGCAGGAGAGGACAGGCGATATGTAGTGGGGAAGCTGCCATCTCATCCACCAGGGAGTGTGAAGATGTATCAGTCAGATGTGGTTATCAAAGAGCATTCGTGTCACACCAGGGACATCCCCAAGTGGAGGGTGTCCCCATATGCAGGGTGTCCCCACATGGACAGGTGTCCCCACATGGAGGGGCATCTCCTCGTAGAGGGGTGTTTCCACAGGGACAGTGTCCTCATCCCTGAGTCAGGAGGTGGCTAGTCTGTGTGGAGCCCTACAGAGGCCTGGTCCTGCGTTCTGTTTGTAGGGTGACCGGGCAGGCCCAGCACAGGCTCAACAGCCACCAGGATCTGCCCTTTTTTTCCTGGGCTGCAGCAGTTGACAGAGTGACCAGCCTTGTGACCAGGGCCCTGCACAAGCACACCGATGCCCTCTGGGCTGGGGCCATTTCTCTGGAGCCCTCCTGAGTTGGCCAGATGGCTGCCAGGCTTCAGGCTTCAGCCTCTGCAGACAGAAACAGGGTCTCCGGGCAGCTCCAGCAGCTGCCCTGAGCCCCAGCTGGCCAGAAGGACCTGGATTTAGGGTGCTGCCCACATTGGGGTCCCACATACTGCAAGGGCCTCTGCAGGTTAGGGACTTGGCCTTGATCACTCAGAGGCTCTAGAGGGTCTGGGATGGAAGATGCAGCCAGGACCCCCTGGACTCCTGTTCCCCAGAGCAGGGAACAGTTCTGGAGGGACAGAGAGGGACACATCCATCTGTACAGTATGTGTCTGAGGCTGGATAAGGCTGCAAGTGAGCAGGGAGTGGGGGCAGGCAGGGCAGGTGGTGACTAGGAGGACTCTGGGAGGTCCCTGCCTACCCCCAAGTGCAGCAGAAGTTGGAGCTGGTGATGAACATGAGGGTCCCACTCTCTGGGCGCAGACAGGGGGTGGCCCACAGGGGCAGGTGGGATGACAGAGGCAGCCCCTTGCCCCACTCCAGGGCCCCCAGCATCCGGGGCCTCCCTGCTTAGGCTGGTTACAGGTAGATGGGGTTCAGGGTCTCCCTCCAGCTGGGAAGGCTCTAGCCTGGCATGGCCCTGGTGCCTTCCGACCCTGGTGCCCTATGGTAGGGAAGCATCTCTGAATGTGAGGGGCTATTAAGGAGGCTGGAGCTATGGTCAGCCCACCTCAGGCCACGTCAGGCCTCATGTGGGGGCCTCATGTAGGGTCTCTTGGGGGTCACAGCTCAGGAGTTCTGTGCATTGGGCAGGGCTCATAGAGGCAACTATGGGAGGGCCTGGAGGGCGACCCCAGAAGCAGGCATGTCCTTCAGGAGCAGAAAGTGGGCTGTGAGGCACCCTCACCCCACCTAGAAGGGGTCATTGTGCATGCTCCCAAGCCTCCATGAGTGCTGCTGCGAGTCCCACAGGCCCCTCATCCACATGAGGCTTCAGGGTCCTGGGAACTCAGTGGTGACAAAGCTGCCTGGAATTTCCAGCCAAGGTGGGATGGGGCCGGGAAGGGGTGTGGACATTTCTAACAGCAGACAAATATGGAATTAAGGTGAGTAATAAATGCTGAGAAGGGAAAACGAGGACCCAGAGAAAAGCTGCTGGGTGGGTAACTGGGACAGAACCCTCCAAGGACCCGAAGACAGAAAGGCCCACGAGGCCCCAGCTATGGGGGCAATGGCGAAGGCCGGCATGGAGGTGCCAAGGCCACAGGGCTGGGGAGGTTGGCTTCCCCTGGTAGCAGATCCCCACTTCTGTGCCTGTGGGCATGGTACACTGCCAGCCTGGGGCAGTGTGCCCTTGCACCCACATGGCCCCCGTGTTTTCCAGGAATGCTACCAAGATATTTCAGGCCAGAACCTCAGACCCTCCTGCCAGAAAGTGGGGGATCCCCCATCAGAACTAGGAGGCTCGGTGATGCCCCTTGGACATGGCGGGTGGCTTGGGAAGATCTCCAAGGTCAGGAATCCAAGAGAACACTGCCTCTACCTGGAGCCCCCACCATGCTGTGAGGAAGCCAGGAGTGGACAAGCCCACAGGGCCACCATCCATCCACCAACTCCTATTCCAACTGAGACCCCGAGCAGGAAAAGTGCTGCTGCTTGGAGAGGCCGTGTCTCAAGGCTCTGTGGACCCTGGATGGTGGCAATAGGCAGTGGGCTCTGAGAGGCCATGGGCACCACTGAGTACTGGCCTGGAACTGAGCCTGGAAGCCACAGGGCAAGGACTGGACAGAAGTGCTGGGCTCAGCTCCTGGTCCCACCAGCCAGAAAGGAGATTGAGAAGGAATTCCAAGAATCTGCTGGGAGATGAAAGAAAACCTAGAAGGGAGAAGCGGAAACCTGCCAGGTTCTCTGAGGGGTGGGGTGGAGTTTTCTCCTTTCTGCTTTCCTGGTCAACAGAAAGTGTGTTACAATTATGACCCCCCAAAAAAGCAACTTTTAACCCTTAATGGCTCCATACTCTCAGGCTAAGGCCACACTCCTGTGTCCCAGCTGACCACCGTGGTCACTGCCACCCTTAGGTCCTGCCCAGGAGCTACAGTGGCCTCTCATACCACGTCATCCTGGCTGTCCTCTCACACTTTCCCCTCATCCAGGTGCCAAGGTGAGACAGGACCTCCACCCAAGGCCCATCTCAGAGTCCAGGGACAGCTCTGTGGGCCAGGGCAGGCAAGGCAGGGACACACAGCCAGAGTTGGGGTATTCTCAGTAGCCAGCTTAGCAGGCGACACCATACACTATGGGATCTGGGGAAGGCCATAGGGTCTCAGGGCTACGTGCCTGGCCCCCAGGGAGGACTTCTGCAACTCTAGCTCCTGAGCAGGGCTCCAGGACCTGCAGTACCCACGTGCTTGTGGGTAGCACTTCACTCCCACAGGCACCATCATGGTCCTGGGCCTTCTGGGGTTTGATGTGCAGGAGGAAGGTGAGTGTGCAGGGCACGCTCACAGCCCTGGGAGGAAAGAAGAGAGCAGCATTGCCCCTAATCTCAGGCAGACCTTAGGTATCCCCAGGGTCCCAGCTGGTGGGCAGTGGTTTGGCAGCAGCCCTGCCAGGTGGTGAGCCATGAAACCAGGAGAAGGAGGGAGGCACATGTTCTGGACCCATAGCACCCTCCCACACACAGACCCCCCCCCCCCCCCGCCTTGAATGCACAGGCTCCATGAGAAAGCCTACCCAAGGGCCAGAGGTGACCCGGCCAGAGCAAGCATTCCAGCCTGTGGAGGACCCTCCACAGGAAGGCAGGTGCCCCCAGCAGGGGCTTTGGGAGGGCTGTAAAGACAGAGACAACAAGGCAGGTGGGGCTGAGCCCTGTGCATATTGGTCTGGCATTTGGGGCTCACCGAGGTCCCATCCCTTCAGCCACGTGACCTCCTCAAACCCAGGGGGCATTGTCTTGGCCAACCTCCTCCTGCAGGTACCATTTCCCCTTGAAGTGGTGCAGGAAGAGTCTACAATACAGGGCCTTGGGGGTGGGGTTAGCCTGGAAGCCAAAGTCCAAGTTGGAGCATGTACGGGGTGCCCGAAATGCTCCCCCTCCAAACATGGTCCAGGGGCGCCCCAGCCTCTCTACCACCCAACCCCCAGTTCTCAAACATTCAGACTCTGGAAACAGCAAGGAAAAAATGCAAAACAAGGCTAAAGGAACCGACTAATCTCCTAGAGTGTCTGAGCATGCTTCTCCTGAACCTTAGAAAAATAAACTGTGTCTTTGAAGCACAGCTTGGGGAGGGGGGTTTCCTGTGTGAAAATGGGAACAAGTGGGGCTGGGAAGTCACAGCCTAGGGGCGCAGGGCTGGCATGAGCACAGGGTCCTGGAGTTTCGATGCTTGCACCAGGCACACCCAGGAGTCACTCACTGTGGAGGTCCCTGGGAGCCTGGAAAGGGATGGACCCATGGGTTTGGTGGGGGAGGACAAGGGAATCCTGAGGGGAGGCTTCGCAGACAGAGGCAGCATCCAGCTTCTCCTGAATGGTGTGTCTGCCTCCCTGGAGCCCCCATGCCCCAGAGGCTGGCTGGTGTTCAGGTGTTCACCTGGCAGCCCAGCTGGTCCCTCCTCCCGGCCTGCCATGCTATGCTACCGGCTGGGTCATAGAGTTCCCTTTGCTCTCTGATGGATCACAGCATGGGGACTCTGGAAGTTCCCTGATCTGCCTCCCCTCTCTCAAATGCAGGTGCACTTGATCATCCTTGCCATGGCCACTCTTGGCTTCAGGACCCATGAGCTAGGCAGCAGCCCAGGCCCCAGCACCCCCAGCAGAGCCTGAGGCTCACTCCATGGCCCTTCGGACCCTGGATCTCAGCTTCCTCCAGTCTCAGCCACCTTCCCCTAGAGGGGCTCCATGGGTGGAAGTGGTGACACAGGGACTGTGGAGAGAACACACCCAGGCAGCTGGCCCTGGGCAGCCTTAGCTCTGGGGAGTGGCCAGCCCGGAGGGCATGGTCCAGCTGGGTCTGAGGGCCTCATTT
This sequence comes from Aselliscus stoliczkanus, assembly GCA_033961575.1. Lineage (NCBI taxonomy): Eukaryota > Metazoa > Chordata > Mammalia > Chiroptera > Hipposideridae > Aselliscus > Aselliscus stoliczkanus. Next base: position 44,640,489 of record CM066733.1, read on the forward strand.
CTGACTTTCTATCTGAGGGCCTGATCGGATTGGCAGGATCCTTTCACTAAGCGTGCCCAGGATGGCCCTCTGCACCGGGCCCCACCACTGGGTATAGGCACCAGTATCCAGCTGACCCCCCCAGCCTTGCCCCCAGGAGCGGGGCCTGGGCTGTCGCTAGCACAACACTGTCATAAGCACGCTTGTCCTCAGGGTAACGCGAGGCCTTGTGCGGCCCAGCCAGCTCTCCCCCATCTTTGAGCCTCAGTTACCCCACCTGGGCATCCTCCCCCATCCATCTGATAAGTCCCTCATTCATTCACTAAATGACTCATTCACTCATCCACATGCCAGACCCCAGGGGCTCGGACCTCCGCCCTGAAGGGCCCACACTCAGGCACATAGCAGGGAGCAGTGAGGACAGAGCAGTATCCAGGGTCCTATCAGGGCAAGTATATAACCCTCCTTCCAGAAATGTAGTCAGGGCAGGTAACTCGGACAGGGGTCATTTGAGATGGTCTTTACAGTGCGAATAGAAATTCACAAAGCAGGAAGGGTGCTCTAAAAGGTGGGAGACTTCAGGAGGGTGGTGCTTGGGGCCAGGAGTTCTGGGGTCCTGTGGCTGAAGCCTGAGCCTGGGAGAGCTCTGCAGGCAGACTGAGGGTTATATGGGTGAAGGCAGCTCCTGAGAAAGGCAACAAGGACAGGGTCTGCCCTTGAAGGCTCAAGTAGAAACCCTCTGCTGCTTCTTCCCCAAAGCTGTGGCCCCCCCAACCTGCTCACCCACACCACCACATGAGCCAGGCCTCATCATAACCTATGGGGACACAGGGACCCTGCCCCACACAGCCTGTCCCCCGGAGGTCCCAACCCATTACCACTTCAAGAGAAAGCCTTCTGCTCAGGAGCAGGCCTTCTGGAAACCACTGGGGGTCCAAATGGTCCCTTACAGCCTTTGGGGCGGCTTCAGGGGTCCCACACTCACAGAGCCCCCCACCACACCCAAGGGAGGACAGGCAGGGGTCTGAGTCCCACCCACATGACCCCTGTCCTGGGCCTCTCTCACTTCCCAGGGCCTCAGTGTCCTAGGAAATGGGTGAATGAAGGCCATCCCAGGAGCACTGGGTGTGTGATCCATGCCCCTCCCTATCAACTATCCATCCAGGGGCCTGAACTGCTCAGTCAGAGGGAGCAGGTCCAGCCCAAGTTCACCACCCTCTTCATTGTCTCCCTTCAGGTTCATTTCCCACTTCAAACCACACTTCTCTTTCTCAAGTATTAATGAACCACATCAATTTTTGTCTTGGAAAAGTACTAGAACTTGATTTTTTAAATTAACTAGAAGGAAGTGGAAATGCCTGACAACAGGGGGCCAAGAGGCTTCCTGGGGGCAGCACAGCCCCTATGGGGAGGTCTCTAGCAGAGGCCCCACCCTTCACAGGCTGGGGATATGCACAGCACAGAACAGAGGGCTCTCTGGGACCTCTTCCCTGACCCTTGTCAAAAAGCAAAAGGCGGATTCTGATCACTGGAGTGTTAGGCCGAACTCCTGGTGATGCTGATGTGTGGCTCGCACTGTGAGCAGCAGGGGCCATGGCAACACATGTCCAGTCTCTCTGGAGGGGACAGTGGGGGCCTTGCCAGGCAGGCCAGGCATGGCCCCGTCAGTGCAGGAGCCTTGGCCCTCTCCTCATGGTCCAAAGATAGTTGCTGCCTGCAGTCTCATGTCTCTATCCCGGGCCAGAAAAAGGGAATAAGAACAAAGGCCAGAATGGCCTTCCTTTTTTCGTGGAAGTTTCACCCAGGCAGGCAGGCAGGCAGACCCCCTCCCAATACCTGCCAATATATCTCTGGCCATGGGGGCTTTACCAGGGTCTCAGGGCTCAAGGTGGGGTGAATGGGACAGTGCCGCTCCTCAGTGAGGACCAAGGGAGACCAGGCCCAGGTTCAGAAAAACATCCCTAAGAAAGTGACACCTGAGCAAATGTATGGAATGAGTGCTGAGGGATATTGGACCAGGCTCTGTCCTGGGGTGTCTTGGGGCCACAGACCTGGCAAGTAGGAGCTGTGGGAGAGCTTGGTGGCCTGGATTTGGGTTCTTCGGCGACTTTGTCAAGTAGCCAAGAGTTAAGAGGCATTCAAGTGGGCAGGTGGGGGCCCCCTGGACAAGAGTTTGTCAAAGCCATCCATTGGGTGCCCGTGGCCATGGCAGACACCTGTAGTGGCAATGTGTGCTTTGTCCACCATTGAGCTGCACAGGCAGCCAGCCCCCAAGCCCCGGGGTATCATACCACAGGAAGCAGGGCCCCAGCCGCCTCTGAGGCACCCACTGAGGTATTGAGTGGCTGGAGCCAGGGCTTGGGAGGATGAGGGGAGCAAGCCAGGGCAGGCCAGAGGCCAGAGCAGGCAAGGAACTGGGGTTGCCTCCAGTAGTGGGCATGGCAGGCACCCTCGGCGTGCTCGACCCACTGTTCAGGGGACAGAGGGTCATGGTGTTGGACCTGCTCTGAGTCAGACAATGAGCCTGCCAGCTACTGACAACTTCCAAACCATCTGCCTTGCAGTGGTAAATCCCTTACTTCCTGGGCTGGGAGAGAGAGGGAGACCTTGGGTGAGGGGTACATGATGGATTTTGGTGTGGGGTCAGCCCAGGATTCTGTGCCCAGCTGACACTGCTTGGAAATCCCTGCAGTTCCCCCAGCCATGGGGGACCCCCAATTTCCTGAGAAGCCAATGGTTCTGGGAAACCATCCTGCACATCAGCTCTGCCAGGACTAGGGACCACCAGCTCCCCACATGGGGTAGGCTTCAGACGGAAACGGGGCCATGTCCTTCCTGCAGGCTGACTCAGTGTCAGCCTCACAGCAAGCTGGGTGATGAATGAGTAAGTGGACAAATGAATGAATACGTTTGGGTGACCACATGTCCTCAGCACACCCCCACCTTCACCCCACCCCCATCCCCATGTATCTTGTGCACAGGGACCAGCCTTCTCTGTTCTTGGAATTTCTCTCGAGTAACTTATTCCTTTGCTCCTGGGTTCTCCTGTCTCCCCTCCTAGAATGTTCTTTCCTGAGGTTAGCTGGTACCGTGGCTGGGTCTGGCATGCACATGGTTGTCTGGTCTTATGTTCTCTGAGTTGCCCTGAGCTGGTTGCCATGGTCACTGTTCATCAGTTCTCATTCCTATGAAATGGGAACAGAAACCTCTGACCTGAGAGGGCCCACTCAGTAGCTGGGAAGTAAGAATCATGTGCCCTGCAGTGTGGCCACTCCCAGTCCCTCCCTAGTGCTGGCACCCCCTCACCAACGCCCCCTCATCCCTGTGCAGTTATGGAGTGCCACCAGTGTGCAGGCCCATCCCCCAGGATCACAGTCTCCTGGAATTGGGCCAAATTGCACAGGAGCCTGGTTGTGCCTGGAGCAGTCAGCCACCCGGGTGAGCAGCCCTCCCTCTTCAGCCCCTGGGAGCAGGTCTGGGGCCTGGGAACAAGCAGGCAGAGACCCTGCTGTCCAGGTCCCTCTCCCCTGATGTGTCCACAACAGGCAGCTTTCAGGGGTTTTCTTTTCCCGGTTCTGCTGCTGGTACTCCAGGTGCTGCAATGCCTCTCTTGCTGGACCTCACCCTGGGTGGGCCTGGGCCCGTCCCAGCCCACCTACCCCTGCCCCCCAGTCTTCCTGGCCAGCTCTAGCTATGCTCCCCTCAGCGAGAGGAGGATGACTTCAGCCTGCCAGAATCTGGCAGCATGCAGTATTTACATAAACACTCCCCCTCCCACCCCTGCCCTGGAACTGGAGTGCAGAAAGGTGGGCAAGCTACTCAGCTCCCCAAGCCCTGGGTCCAGGCAGTCGGCCCAGACCTTTGTCCCTCTCTGGAGCTACTTCTCAATCTGCAAATGAGGCCAATTAGGCCTCCCCTCCATGTGCAAACCAAGCTGGCACAATGCCAGCAATCCCATCCCCTGGCTCTCCATAGGCAGCCCACCCTGATCCCAGAAAGGCCCCCTCTCTCCAGACAGGCCCATCCTACTGAAACAGAAACAGTCTCGCTCGGCGGGGTGCACCTCAGCCTGGAGCAGGCAACCTGGGAAGGCTGCCTGCAGGAGTCAGCAGCAGCATTGAGTCTTGCATTATGGGATTTCACCAGGCAGATGACAGGGTCAGGAAGTAGGCAGAGTTCAGAGGACTTGAAGAGGTGCAGGCCACAGGAAGGGAGGGGACATTGGCCACTGTAGCCAGAGCATGAGGTCAGGCCTGAGGCCACCCTCAGAGGAAATGGCACCCCCAGCTTTCTGTGTTTGAGGCCCTGGGGAGAAGACTGGGTGGGGAGAGATTGGAGGGACCAGCTTCACAGGTCTGGATGCCCAGAAAAATGGTGGTGTTGGAGGGGGCCCAGGGCAAGGGCCCTGACGGCAACTGTGATGAGGGCACCCAGCTACCTCTGGGCTGAGCTAGTGACCCTTCACTCCAGCCTTGCTCTGCAGCCATGTGCCTCTGACCCTTCTTGGCCTTCACCCAGACCAGGGTCCCTAAGAGTCTCAGAGGAGGTTCCATCCGTTCCAAACCTCTGCTCTCCAGTCGCCATGACATTTGGTGTGGATGCCGGGATGGGGAAGCTCTGGGTGTTCCTTACTGACACCCCTCACCTGATGGGGTTGAAGACCAACCTGAGCCTGGGGCCTCCCTTGTCTTAAGAGGGACCCCTGTGCCCTTAAGCACTGTGATGAAGCATGCTGGCTTCAGTCCCTCAGGCCTCAGTTACCCACTCATGAACTGAGGAGGTTGAGAAAGACTCTCCTGCAGGTCCAAGGCCAGGTAGGTGGACAGAGGGCTATCTCTGTCCTGGAACCCACAGGACTGCCTGAAGATGGGGGTCTCGTGTCAACACAGAAAGGAGGCCAGCATCGCAGGACCTGCCCATCCACCTGAGGGGGAAAGGATCCCCCAGGGCCTGCGGGGACCAGGAAAGCTATGGCCACTGGATGGAGATAAGGTGAAAGCAAGTTCTGAGAGGGGCAAGGGGTTGAGGGGGGCCTTGGACACTTGCTGCCATTCTGGACCTAGCAGGTAGAGGTCTCAGGCAGGAGAGGCTGTCCTGGACCCCCCACCGCACCACCCCAGACCTCCGACTGTGGCAACCTAGGCCAAGACAAGGATGCTGTCCCAGGCGTGGAAACCCAGGTCCAGGGGCACAAGAGGTTTCCTTACATCCCACAGCTGCGCCAAGCTGAAGTGGACACAGGACCCCCAAGCTGGGTCAAGTGGAGGGCCGGCCAACCACCCTCACCCTCTATCTACACAAAGCCTCTGGGTCTCAGATCCCACCTAAGAGAGGTGCAGCAGGAAGCTAGCCTCAGAGAATCTGAAGTGGGCCCTGGGAGCTAGGAAATATGGCCCTACCCTGGGATCTGGAGGACACAGCCTAGCCCTGGGGCCTGGTCTGAGGGGCACAGTTCTGCCCTGGGGTCTGGTTTGGGGCCCCAGCTGTGATCAGAAGAGCTGGCCAGATGCCAAGCTGAGCCAGGAGCCAAGCCATTTCCAGGCCATGACCTTGGTGTGGCTGGGGGGCGGCTCCCACCCTCAGGCCTGGGGAGGGGCAGGACTCACAGCTGGCCAGCCCAATGGCGCTGCATTCCCGGCAGCCGCTGGAGCGTGTCCCTGCTCCAGTCCAAGCCCCAGCTGTTCAAGAGCCTGGGCCCAACTCTCCCGACATCCTGCACCCAAGGACTGCACGGGTGGGCCCTCTCTAGGTCTGCCGATCTGGGGGCCCTGCCACCCAGGCCCACAGCAAGAGGTGAGGGGGCTGCGGGACAGTCCTTCCAGGCCCCACACAAACTTAGCCTGGGGAGCACCTTACTGCCAATAGATGTGGCCAAAGGTTTCTGCAAAGCCAAGTGTGCAGAGCAGGCTAGGCACCTGGGCCTTCTGGGTGCTTTGTCCAGCTGCACTGAGCCCTGCCTTCAGGAACAGGAGGGGGTCAGAAAGCTCACACAGCTGCCCTCCCCGCACCCCAGACATGAGGGCCCAGGGGACCCCACCTCCAGAAGGGCCTGTCTTCTCCAAGTCTCCTGCCCTTGTGGGCATGCACTGAGCACCACTGTATGCCCCGTGCTGTCAACCCCTCTCAGCCTGGTGGATGAGTGGAGGCTCAGCCCAGCCCTGCAGGGGGATGAGGGAATCCAGCCCAGCCTTAGCCACTGACATTCCCCAGCTTGACGAGTCACATACTTGGCAGAAATCAGACCCAGGCGGCGGCTGGGAGGACCACACACCCCAGACACCCGTAATCAAGCTGCTGTTACAGCCCCCTGTCACCCTGCTTTCATGTGTTCATCACCTGTGGCCCTATTGAGCTGTCTGGAGTGGAACCGCCTCTCCCTCAGAGCAACATAAACATCACTATCTGTGGTCACCATTCCCAGTGACGTGGTCAATGTCCCAGCAGGGCTGAGCTCAGCCTCTTCTCCATCTGCTGTGTGGCCTTTTGAGCTCTCACCCTTTCTGGGTCCCCAACCTGAAGTAAGCTTGGATAGACACACTGGGTGGGGATGGGAGACAAAGCTTCAGAGCTCAGGACTATGGGTCCAATGCAGTCATGGCCACACAGAGAAATGATCAGGGTGACACTTGAGGCTGTCTCCCCAAGGACCACCGCCCCTCTCCTGGGCAAGAACCCTTCAGCAGCCAAGCGCCAGGTCTGAGCTGGTGGGGCTGGGTCTCCATTACTTTCCCACGGTTGTCCACACCATCCAGTCCCTGGGTCACCCCAAGAGGGAAGGCAGTTTTCCAGCTCACATACCGGAAGCTTCCAGGCCCTGCTCCAGCTGCCCTGCCCTGGACACACCCATTCCCAGACCCTAGTGATCTGCTAGGAAGCACTGGCTCAGCAGCCCTCCCAGCTATCTCAGCTCACGCTTACACACTCACACACACCATGTTCATACACTCACATATCACTCTCATACACATTATTTTCACACACACGTTCATACACACATACTCACACATCACTATAACACACTCACACATCACTCACACACACATTCTCTCTCATAGACACACACACTCACATTCTTTCACACACACACATACTCACACCCTACACATGCTCATACACTCACATTCACACACCAGTAACATTCACACAAGTATATACTTAGACACACATACACTGATACACTCATATGAGCCCTTTCCCCTACCGCCTCCTCCCAGCTACTCGCATGGTCTGCCCATCTGGCCCTTCTACAAGTCTCCCATCAGACAGCCCTAAGCCACCTGCCACAGCTCTCTTACCAGGCAGGCCCATCACAGGTTGCCTGGCACCTATGCCCTCTGCCTGGCTGAGAGAAGCACCCACTCCCCTCATCCCTAACCTGGATGTATGGGTGCCCACCACCACCTTGCAGGAAGCAGCATCTGCAGGATTTAGTCAGGGGTCCCTTGAACTTCATGTTCAGGCTCAGAGAACACCTGCCTGGTCACCCTGAAGCAGTACAATGCAGAGTGATGAGGACACCATGGGTTCTCTGCTCTAAGGAGAGAAAGCCTCCAGGAGTCACCCCTGACCAGCTCTCAGCCCTCACCACCCAGGGCCTGTTACAAGCTACAGGGTAGGGCCAGAGGCCGTGGCTCAGAGCAGCTGCACCAGAATGTAGGGACATTCTCACTGCCTATCACCCTGGCTTGGCTCTGTTCCAAATTCAGGGTGCAGAGGATGCCTCTGAAGGTGGGCAGGAAAGGGTCTCCAGCTTTGGGGAAGAAGCCCCCCCCAAACACCTGTCCCCTACCAGGGCACCTTACCCTCTCAACTCTGAAGCCACCTCCACCTGGCCACGTCTGACGCTGCTCCTGCTGATGGTCTAGGCACCCTCACTGTCCCTGTACCCTCCATTTCCACTATCACAGTCTCTCCGTGGAGACCTCTGCTGCTCTGCCCTCGACAATCCCAGTGGGCCAAACCTCACCTCATCTCTGTATTTGGACAGTTGGGCTTTCAGGTAGAAAACGTCCACCCTCACTGTGACCCATTTCCTGGGTTCTCACCTCCAGCTCCCAGCCCCAGCTCTCTCCTGTGGGAAAGGAATGCCCTCTCTCCTCCACCATCAGTTGCTCCCTCTTGCTCTCTTGTTCCCACTCACCCAGAATAGGGTATGGGTGTTAGAGGCACCCTCTCCCATGCTCCTGTCTCTAGGATGTCGCTATACTAAGATTGCACCCACAATGGGTTATCCTGTGCCCGTCTGTGTATTGCTAATTTACCTGAGCAGAGCTACATTCAATCATGTTCACACAGACCTTTTCCTCCAGGTCGTGCTTTTGGACTAGCCTGTGTTGCTGTTTGGCTCACTCCAGGCATATCTATCATCCCCTTCTCTCAGGCTCCCAAGGGACAGGGAAGGGCCCTGGGTGGACATGAGGTAGCAGCACCTGGCAACCCTGTGCTCAAGTTGTGGCCAGTGCAGAGGTGTGAGCCCTGCCCTCCAGGGAGCAGTGGTGCAGACGTAGTTGTGCAGTGTCTCTGAACGCATCCACAACCTGTTTCCTGTGGATTGGCATGTACCCTCAGGCCCTGACAGGAATGCCTTTGTGGGCAGACACTGGAGGCAGCTTCCCCTTACTCCCCAGATATAATCAATGTCAGCACTCTGATTTTCCTTGTGTTTTTACAGTGTGTTCACAAAGGTTTTCACAAATATAGTTCCCTCCATTAAGCTGGTAGCTGTAGTTCCAATGTTTACATCCTTCTCTTCAGCATTTGCATGTATCAGGTGCTCAACAGGAGTTTGCTGAATGAGTGAGTGAGTGAGTGACTCTTATAGAAAAGGCCCCTGGGCTGCACACCCTCTCCCCTCTCCCTGCCTTTCTTGACCATTCCAGCCAGGGGTCTACACTCCTGTTCCCAGATGACCTCTCCCCTGCCTTGGGGTCCTTGCCCCTACCCCAGCCATCCCATGTTCTTCCCAACTCTCCAGGTGGAGTCTTATTCTCTGTATGCCCTGAATTGCTCAGTGCAGTGCATTTTCAAATAATTTATCAGAAAGAGTGTAACAGAAGTGAACTTTCTGAGAACTTGCTTGCCCCCAAATTCCTCTGTTCTGTTTTTTTTTTTTTTTGAAGATTTTTGGGCTGGCAGAGTGGCGCATTGGTTAAGAGCTGGCTTGGGACGCCAGCGGCCCCGATTTGGATCCCACATATGAGGGCCAGTGACACTGCCCTCTACAGCTAAGATGGTGAACAACAGCTCCACCTGGAGCTGGGCTGCTGTAAGTCCACCGGCGATGGCGTAGGCTGCAGCCCCTGCTTCAGTGGGCTGCCATTAGCTACAGTGAATAGTCGGCAGCCAGCGTGAGCAACCGGCGTTCGGTGTGAGCTGCCAAAAGCCTCTGTGAGCAGCCATCCAGAGGCCGGCGACCGATCTGCCTCACCCAGGAAGAGCGAAATGATCACAATACCAACAGGGACCAGTGAAGCAATGTCCTCCACAACTAGACTGAAGAACAAAAGGCCAGCAACTTGTCTGTTCCCCTTAAGATTTTATTCCCCAATAAAATCTTAACTAGACTGGGAATTGGGGAAGGGGAACAGCATTGGGGAACCGGGGAAGGGGAACAGACAAGTTGCTGGCCTTTTGTTCTTCAGTCTAGTTGTGGAGGACATTGCTTCACTGGCCCATGTTGGTATCATCATTGCTCTCTTCTTGGGCTGCAGCCTACACCATCGCCGGTGGACTCATGGCAGCCCAGCTCCAGGTGAAGCTGTTGTTCACCATCTTAGCTGTAGAGGGCAGTGTCACTTGCCCTCATATGTGGGATCCAAACCAGGGCCCTACTGCTCAGAGCTGGTGTCGCAAGCCAGCTCCTAACCAACGCGCCACTCAGCTGGCCCTGTTCTGGTTTTTTATGCAAGCCTGGTAGGCACAAACTTCTAGTTTAGAGATGGCTGTCCCTGAGCTTAAAAGGCGTGGCTCCATTTTAGCCTAGCGTCCCCACTATTGACAATGTCAGATACCTGTCCATCCTTTTCTAGGTTCCATGTGCACATGAATTATGAATTAGGAAAGATCTGTGTGGCAGATAACCATGGGAGTTTGCAAACCAATGGGAGTTTAAGCAAACAGATGTTCATTTGTATTAAATTACATGGGAGCATCAACACACACACACTCCAGAAACTGAAAAGGCAGTGTGGGATAGCTCTGCAGGGTTAATAGAAACCTAGGCCTTTTCTATTTTGCCTCTTCATCCTTCTTGTGTGACTTCCATACTGTTAATCCTAGGATGGCTGCTGCAGCTCCTATATCACAGCCTGGGTTCCAGGCAGGAAAAGGGTGAAACGGTAGAGATGAGAGCAAAATGGGCATTCTCTTAACAAGCTTTGCTTTTTCTTTAAAGAAGGGACTCTCTCCAAGGAATTTATCATCACATCTCCTTGGTCAAAACTAGCAGGCCATCTCCATGGCTGCAAGATAGCCAAGGAGAAATTGTTTATATTTCACTTGGTATATTTTCATTTCCAATAGTTCACTTTTCTTTTTATTGTTCCTTTTGCACAGATTCTATTCTTGTTTTGTGCAATTCCTTCACAAATCTTTCTAATGATAGTAATGATTTTATTTTAAAATCTTTTCTTTGTCCTGAATTATTTCCATTTCTTCCAGTGTCATCTTTTTGTAAAGCTCCCAAGAGTGGCCAATGGGATTCTGTGACCACATTTCACTTCTGTCTGGAATTCAGACCCCTGGAATCCAGAAAGCCAGGACGTCTTCACAAACTGAGAGGGACAAAGGGGCCACTTGGAGGGGCCTCCCAGCCACACCTGGAACAACTCAAAGCATAAACAACAGCATCACAGTATAAACTTTGAATTGAAAAAGACAATCCATGTGTCATGGGTAGTAGTAAAAAGCAAAAAAATGTCAGTGAGGGCAAGTTTTCTTTGCAGAACAACAGCATATAGTGGCTGCAGTTGGAATGGCAGGATTAGGACATCGCCTGTGTAATCGCTGCTTGAGCAGAGGTCCAGGTGCTGGGACCATCAGCTGGGAAAGTGGACAGACTGCTCATGGCACCCACACAGTGCAGGGAAGGGCTGCCACCACTTTGCCCAGGACACCCCTCGACAGCCCTGAAGGGAAAACAGTATTTTGTCGATGGTTCCAGATCAGGTAGAAAACCCAAAGCAGCTGTGCAGTGAGGCTCTTCCTCACTGTTTACATGGGTGAGTGCCCACGTCATGGAAGAATTCACTGAAAGTGACAGGTAATGTCTTGGGATGGGCCAACGAATCTCAGAGGGTAAAACAGACATGTGTTTTTAGAGAGAATACAAATCAAATGTGACTAGGTTAACACCTGGTGAATCAGGGACAGAATCTGGGCTTGCGGTAGGCAGATTCACAGGTGTCCCCTGCCCCCAGCCATAGGTAACTGGCACAGTGCTGGCAATAGGATGGCTAGAAATTCTCCTTCATAGCTGGAGGCAGGATCAGTTGGAGAGTGCACGGTGCCTCTGTGACAAAATCCACACTGAGGCCCTAGGGGTGGCCCTGCCCCAAGCCACACCCCACACCAGTTCTTGGTTCCTCCAGGTCCCAACATTCCAGTGCCTTCCAGGCAGGCTCTGTAGTCCGTTCACCTGCCTGGTTTGCTGGTCCCTCTTCTATTCCCCATGGCCTAGAAGAGAGGTCTCCAACCGCTCACTCCGGTGTCCTTGTCATCAAACCACAGCCATGCCTATGTTCCCTCCTATGCCCTCCTTCTTCCCCTCCCTCTCCTCCTACATCCTCTCCTCTTCTCCTCCCTCCCCTGTCTTCCCCCTCCTCCTACCTCCTCTTCCTCTCCCTTCTCTCTCCTCCCCACCCCTCCTCTCTGGGAAGGGCCTCTGGCTACCCAGCTAATAACCACAGCAGGAGTCTCTGGGCTCCTGCTCCAGCGTTTCCATGGACAAGGGCCCAATACAAACACGGATGCTGCAGCTCCCCTGCCAGCCCAGGACCCCCCACAGCACAGGGTTGGTGGGCAGATGAGGTCATTGGGGGGTGGTGGTATTTGTTTGGTCTGATTTCCATGGAAACTTGCTAGACCCCTCCTCCACTCCACTCATGGTTTGCTGGTGCTGGGGACTAAGCTGTCCCAGCCCCCAGCTCACCTTTCATCCAACCCCTGGCCTGGCCCCACTAGAATCCAGGGCTGTTAGAAGCAGCCGGACATTCAGCCTCACCTCCCAGATAGGGAAAGTGAGGACCAGGAGCTAGGAAGGCCAGGATATTTGTCCCCAGGCTGGGGTCTCCCTCTGCCTGGGAGCTGGAGTGGGCTGGGCAGCCCCAGCATGCAGCCCCATTGTCCAGCGCCAGGGTCCTGGCTCTGCCCAGTGGCTGACTTGTGTGATGGACAGTGGGCTGAGAGGGTCAAGTCGCAGGAGAGGAGCCCCAAGGCAGTGAGTAAGGATGTGCTTGGAGAAGCACAGTGGGAGGGGGTCATGGGTAGCCCAGGTGGGGAGGCAGAAAGCAGCTGGAGTGCATCTGAGAGAATGACTGAAGCAGGGCAGGCTCAGCCAGCCAGGATGTACAGGGCACTTGCACACAAGCCCACTGCACTGTTGCCACTGTACAGTCAGTCCATCGTGTGGCCTTCGCAGCAGCCAAGAGCCCCACCCCACGGATGAGGCTATCCCAGGAAGGGATCTGCTCAGGCCATGGGACCCCCAGAGCAGGACCGGCAGTAGGGGTTGTGTGCCCACCAGGGTGGGGCTAAGGTGGACCTGATCTACCCACAGCCTCCCAGCTTTCAACCCCCCTGGGCAGCTTCCTCCCATCCTTCAGGAGCTGCTCCCTGAGCACCTGCTGTGTGTCGCCCCGCCAGGCCCTGATGGGCTAGCACCTCCTTCCATGACCCCCATCATTCCAGGGCCCCCAGGGTCTCTCAGTGAAATGACACTGGCCCTGCTATGGCTTGTCCCATTGCTGTCCTCACTTTTTCCACCCTCCCCCTCTTCTCCTTCTTCCTCCCCCGTTCCCTCCCCATCTGCCTTTCCACCTCACCCTCCATCTCTGAAGTCAGCCTGGAAAGGCGGCAGGGCCCAGCTGAATACCTTCCTGTTTGAGACATTACCTAACCGTGTCTTCTTCTCTAATACCCAGCCATCTCCGGCCTCCTGTACCCACCCCCATCCCAGTAGGGCCACACTAGGCTCCAGCCCAGAATTGCCTCTGGCCACCTGTTTGTGCACCCTGGGCTGCCTCCACACCTGTGAATGGTACCAGTCAGCTGGAAACTGCTCTGGGCAGCCTCCCAACATGAGCCCTGTGCCCTGAGGGCTCCTCCCTCCTCTTCCTCTTCACCCCAGGGTGCCTTGCCAGAGAGCTAGGACACCCTGTCCTATGGAACTTCTTGGGGCCTCTTGCCTGCTTCCCCACGGGCAGGAAGCACCTTGCAGTTTCATAGGTGTCTCTGCCCACCTGGCAGATGTGGTCGGACAAGGCAGGGCTTCCCCTGTCTTAGGTGCTGGGCCAGGCAAGCAGGAGCTTTTTAGCTAGAGGAGGCCAGAGACTGAGTAGAGACAACTGTCACCATGCAAGGTGGGTGGCCAGAAAGGAGAGCAACAGCCCAGCACTTCGTCCACACAGTACACACACACAAACACAAACACACATGTACACACATGTGCACACACATACAACCATGCACACGTGCACACACATGCACAGACAGATGTATGACCCCAGCCCCCCCTTGCATACTCGCACACATGTACACACACACGCACATACAAGCAGACATATGCAAGACTAGCCAGATGCACAGGGCAGCTCCACCACACTCAGGACCCAGGTGTCCAGAGAGGGTTCCCTGGCAGGGGGCTGTATGCCAGCAGAAGGAGAGTCAGCCCTAGTGGAGGCAGTCCACAGGGGCCTGTCCAGCCTGTCCTGCCTGAAGTCTCATTCTTCTCTCTGCAGCCCAAGTCCCCGCCCTCCCATACCGGGTTAGTTTCAGCTGCAGTTTCAGCCACCATTGCCCAGGAAGAATGGCCCCATTCAAGCCACCTGCTCACTGTGCCTGGGCAGCTTGCAGCCCTCTCCAGCTGGGCACAGAGGCCTTAGCTCCCCAACAACCTCTCGGTAGCAGTACCCAGGAGGCCTTGGTTTCCACAATGTGCACTGAGGAGGAGCTGAATCCCCGGGTCCCCTAGGTGATGGGATGCCCCAAGATCCCCTCCACCCTGCTGCCTACCTCTATCCCTCATCCCTCACCTGCAAAGCTAATGCTTGGCTGAGGTGTCTCACAGGGCTGCCCAGTGACCTTCAGCCTGGCAGAGGGTCCAGTGCCAAGAGGCGCCTCTCAGCCTCTTCACAGTGGTGTCCATGGGCTGGAGAGGGGGTGCTGCAACCCTCTGCCTGGACACAGAGATTAGGCGGGTAACCCCACATTCCTCTTCCGGGGACTCGTGGCACTGGAGGTGGCAGGGAGGCAACCTCCCAGGAGACGGCCTGCCACCGGGGGTCCGATAGGGCAAGTCACAGCTGTGGGGCACACACGAGGTGGTTCAAGGAAAGACAGAGGCCAGCAGGGAGGGTGGAGGGGTCTGGTGACATACTGGGCGGCGGGGGAGTTGTGGTGTGCCCAGAGCACTCCAGACCCAGAACAGCTGCACAGATTGACTGACAGCCATGTCAGGGACTCAGTGCTGTGAGGAGGCTGAGAAAGCTGCTTCTGGAAGAGGCTGCGTCCTCGGAGCAGGAAGACCTGGGGCCCTGCGAGCATCCTGAGAGCTGGCTTAAGACCCTCTAAATCCTCCTGGGGAAGGGAGAGGGCAGCAGAGGCAGATTTCTAATACGCTGGGAGATGGGCTGCCCCTCCAGCATCCTGAAGGCTTCTCCCCACTGCTCCACGAGAATATGGGCCTTGAGGTGAGGAGGGAAAAGTTGCCCAAGAAAGTGAAGCCTTGCTTCCTAAGGATCAAGAGAAGGGGTTGTGCTTGTCCTGCCCAGCCAGTGAAGACCTCACTCCTTCCCACAGGGCCCAGCCCTGACCCCTCACCCCAGGTCTCCAGGAACTGCCGTAGATAGAGCTGTGTCCCCCCAAATTCACATCTACTTGACTCTCAGGATGGGACCTTCGTTGGAAATGGGATCTCTGCAGATGTACTTAATGACCTCAAAATGACAGCATCCAGGATTGTCTGTGTGGATCCTACGTCCCATGATAGCTGTCCACACAGTGACAGAGGGGAGAAGACATGGAGAAGGGAGAAGCCACATGATGAGAGAGGCAGAGACAGGGGTGATGCAGCCACAAGCCCTGGGATACCTAGAGCCCTGGCAGCTGGGAGAGTCAAGAAGGACCCTCTCCCGGAGGCTCCAGAGGGAGTGCAGCCCTGTGATACACATCTTGATCTCAGACTTGTGCCTCCAGACCTGGAGGCCGACAGGGACTGTAGTAGAGACAGGGGTCTCAAAGCTCACATGGCCCTCCCAGAGCACGGTTTGAGGGTGTGCTGGACAGAGGCCAAGCTGGAGGTTGCCAGCACTGTGAGAGAACCATGCAGCCACTCAGTGACCAGGGACCTCAGATGGGGTCTTCACACATGAGAGCTGTGGCCTCACCATGTGTGAATAGGTAGGGTTGGGTTGTGCTTGGTCTGTGAGAGACATTGAACTCCCTAAACACCCATATCCCCAGGTCCTCCTACCCCAACCTTCTCCCTTGGGCTCTACTCCCTAAGCTCTCCACCCTCAGGCCCACCTCCTTCAAACTCTCCTCCCATGGATCCACCTCCCTCGGGCTTACCAGAACCACTCTGAAGTCAGCAGACTGTGATGGGCTATAATTTAAAATACGTTTATTTAGTGTTTCCATTTATTTCTGGTTCTGTTACACAAAGCCGTTAAATAAATACATTCTCCAAGTCACTCGAGTACACACCTACTCGCTATACAGATGAGGTAGAGAAGTGGGTAGGCTCACAGGAGAGTCTGAACAGAGAGGAGAGTTCTGTGTGAATGCCCCCTCTCCTCCCTGGCGCTGGACTTGGCCAAACCAAGCCTGGAACTCTGCACAGCCGGTGGGGAGCAGGTGGCCGGGACCCGCCTGGCCCTTAGCGTGGCTGCCTGCCCGCCCACCCCCGTGGCCCCCAGAGAGGCTGAACCTGGGGCTCTGGCCCTACCACAGGCGCGTTTTCTTCTAGAGATCCTCTCCCATATGGAAGAGAAGCATTAAGGAGAGGCTCTGTCAGCGGGAGTTGCTTCTTTGCTTAGCAAGACATTCTGATATATATTTATATATAAACAAACCAGCCAGCAGACGTTTTCAGTCTGCCTTGTTTAAAAAAATACTTTTCTTAATATTTATGATAGAGCTAAATGTGGTATTTGATTAAAAAAAATATCCTTCCTCTGACTTGCCACCTTTCCAGACCCAGTAGTGACTGGCTACAGTCTTGTCGCAGGAGCACGCCACTCCACCTGCTCTGGGCCCCAGCAGGTGGGGGGTGCATAGAGATGATTGGGATGCACCCCAGCCCACCCCCACCCTGTCCAGACAGGCCTACAGAGACTGAGGGGCAGGCCCATGCCACCCGCCACCAGGGAGCCCACCTGGCTCCCTTCCAGGGACAGGCCTCCACACAGCCCCATCAGCACAGTTATTCATGGGGTGTTCTCTAAACCACAGGAGAATAAACTTTACTATTTACACTATAAAACACGGACAAAGAGACCCACATCAACATAAATAGGTTTTCTTTTAAAAAACACAGTCCCCTGGGGTTCCTGGAGCCTCCCTGGGACTCCGAGGAATGCCCTAGCTCAGTAGTTACCTCGTCTGCATTGCCTGCAGCCTTGGAGCACAGCCACCCAGCCAAGGACAGGCCCAGGGCAGAGGCTCCAGAGCCAAGGCTGCCGTTCACGCTGAGGAAGGGCACAGGGTGGAGGCCACACCCCAACCACCCATGGACCATGCCCACACACACAGGCACATGCTCACGGACATACATGCATGCATACATCACTCATGCTCACACACATATGCAGAAGCACACACATGCACATGCTCACACAGATGTATGCATCCACGTACAAACATGCACACCCATGCAGACATATGCCTATGTTCTCATGCCTGCACATGCACCACACATGCAGATATGTGCACGTGTTCACACACAAGCATGCATATGCACTCATGCACACACACCACATACAACTCATGCATGCACTCATGCACACACTGCACATGCATGCACACACACATACACAAACATATGCAAGCACATAGGCACACATGCACACACACATGCACACACTCAAAGCAAACCAGGTCAGTGTAGGCCATCCTTTCCCCCTTCCTACAAAGACAACATCATGGCCAAGGAGAACAGCCTTCCGTTTGCCAAATCCTAGCCCCAGACGCTCTCCATCCACATCTGTCCCTACTGTGCTTCCCACACAGTGACACAGAGCAAGCTATGCCTTCTTTGTGAAATGAACCCTCCAAGGGGCTGGCCCTGCTCTTCTGCCCACGCACACCCCCTGGGGAAGGCAGGCTACCCTCTGTCACCCCGGGCCCCAAAATCTGCATTTTAGGGCCAAAGTGCAGGGCTGTGAGCCCATAGGCACCCTTTCCAGGATGGCCTCTGTGGGGGCAGCTGGCCTGGACCTGGGACCTAGCTTCTGGAAGCCCTGAGGGAAGTGGCCAGACACAGCTTGCTTTAATTCTTCAGAATAACAACCACAACCCTTCTCTTGACTTAGTGGTTTCAAACACAAAGCAGATCAGGCAAAAAAGTGGGGGGTAAGGGGGAAGGAAAGAGCCCCTCCACACAGGAGGAGCCATAGCCTGGGACAAAGCAGGGACAGAGAAAATAATTATATATTAAATAAAAATAACTTAAAAGTCACTGATATCATTCCAAAGAGAAGTGCTGGATGTCAGAGGGGGTAGCAGTGTCCCCCGCACCTGGGCGGCCAGCCGTCCCTCTCCTAGTGGTTTGACTCTGCCTAGAGCTGGTGCAGGGCAGCCTCCAGGCTGCCACACAGGCCCTGTGTGGTCACAAAAGTGCACTTGCGCCCCTCAGAGGGAGCCCAGGTGATGAGGGGCACCATGACGCAGGAGGTGGAGCCTCAGGGACAGACACAGCCTGGCAAGCATCAGTGCAATGCTGTCGGTCCCAGGGAGGAACAAGCAGAGGGCATGCGGGCCCCCAGGCCTTTCAGGGGAGACAGAGATGGGCAGGGACACCAGCCAGCCTGCCCCAGCTCCTGCCCTCACCTCCTTCCCAAATGTGCTGGGGGCATCCGGCCGGGGGCTCAGCCTGCAGGGGGCGCTGCACACGCGGCCATGGCACTAGCCTTTGCAAGTGTAGACTTCCTCGCGCTGGGTGCACTGTCTACACTCCACATAGCAGCACCAGCGCACCTGGCACTGGCAGGGCCGCGTCACTACCCGGCTCTGCGTGTTGTGGCCACGCCCACAGCAGATGCTCTCGCAGTTCTTCTCGCGGTGGCACCTGCGGCCAGCGGTGCCGGGGGAGAAGCGGCCCGCTAGGCAGAAGCTGGGCGAGTCATCCAGGTGCACGAGCTCCGGTGTGCGTGGCAGAGGGTCGCCACCTGACCCTGTGGCCCGGCCCCTTGGCGGTGAGATGGCTCCAGCCTCGCCGGCAGCCTCGTTGGTGGTACTGCCCACCTTGAGAGCAGTCTCATACTTGTGCTTTAGGCGCTTGCCCACCTCATGGAAGGGTGCCAGCTGCCGCCAGCACGTCCGCACCGTGCAGGAGCCTGACACACCGTGGCACTTGCATGTGGTCTCCACTCCAGCCTTGATCACCTGGAGTAAAGGAGGGAGGGAGGTGAACATCAGGGACATGCCTGGCAGGACAAAGACCAGACCCTGTGGACAACCCCAGAGAGGCTGAGACCGGCACTCAGCCCAGGACCAAACCCCATGACCCTCAGATCCAGGCACAGCCCAGAGGGCCACCACCACCCATCATCCAGCCTCCCCTTTCAAGCCACAGATCCCCTAGGACACAAGCCCCACAGCCAGCGGTGTGGCCTCCAGAACAGCTACCACAGCACCATGGCCCTGTGGAGACACTCCCTTCCCGCCCATGTGTTCCTCCCTACAAGGGCAGGGCACACCATCCTCCACCCCCGCCATCAGCACCCTGTCAGCTAGGACCCAGCAGTCTCCTCTCTGAAGCACTGCACTCCCAGTAGGCAGGACTGGCCACTGGAGTCTACAACTGAGATGGCCACTTTCCTGCCTGAGCATCGGGCCCTGTTGCTACAGCACGTACAGGTGCCACCTGACCCAACCCAGACTGGGTCCTTCCCCTCCCACTTGGATACCACCTGCAAAACCAGTAAATCAGGCCAACTGCCCCACTGGGCCTCCTGATGGACTGCCCACACGGGGATCCCTGGAGAAATGGGAGGAGGAAGGGCAGGGAGGCCTTCCCCTGTGACCCAAGCCAAGCCTGAGCCCCCAAGAAGGGCCACCCAAGGGGACTAAAAAACAGCTGCTCTTTGGTCAGGCAAGAAGAGTCATATTTAATGACACTCTGCTGAGAATCACTGACAAGTTTAATTAAAACGCTGCTCACCCAGGCCTGGAGCTAATGGAGCACTTTTCACATTCTGACTTTTCATTTATAGCTTACAAAAGGCAAGTGCAAAGGCAAGGGCCTTGCCTGGGGATTTAATCTGCCCACACCCTTCTGCAGAGGGTGGAAGAAGGGAGGGAGCTCCCATCCATGACTCAGAACTCCAGCTTGTCAATAAAGAGGCTAAGAGCAGGCTGGCTCTAATTCCATCCCCCAGGCTGGAGTTCCACATTCCCAGCAGCCCAGTAGGAAGCAGAGCACCCTGACTATTTCAGGCCCTAGCTAAGCCTGAGGGGCATTTGGTGGCACAGATCGCTCAAGGACTAAGGGGGCAGTGCTCCATCCACAGTGAGGACTATGGCACAGACCTGACTCCTCCTCTAATGCTGTGGGCCTGGAGCCAAGGGACTGCAGGCAGGGTGGAGGGTGGCAGGAACCAGGTCCCCCCAGGCCCAGCCACACCTGCAAGCCAGTAGGGCCCAGCCAGAAGGCCAAGACATTCCTTTTCCTAAGTCTTCTAAGCTGGGTTCCCTCAGGACAGAGCCCTGGCTGCAGATGAGATCACTGAGGCAGAGGCACACAGCACACACTTGAGCCAGCCACTCCCTAGCCCTTCCCTCAGACCCCTGGCCTGCACACTTTCCAGACTGCCTCCACCTATGTCCCTGGTGAGAGGACTGCCTGCCCCTCAGGTCTGGCAAGCAGTGCCTAGTCTGTCTTCCTCCTAGATAGATGGTATCCATCATAAAGACGCTCGTAGTGGCCTTGACCACCCAGGGCCAGATGCAGACAAGCCCAGACCCACCTAGCTCCTCCCCAACCAGCAGAAAGTAGGCCTTCCAGTTCCACTTCTCCATGGGAGACCACAGGACACCCTCTACTGGAGACCACCAGCACCCTCCATGACAATTATCATTTCCATCTATCTGACAGGTAATGAGCCTTATAAGCAAGAAGACTCAAGGATACTGGATGTTACCACATGGCTAGAACTAAAGCACAGAGGCAGCACCCTCCACCTATTCCCAGCCCCCCAGCCGTCTCTGAGCCGAGCCTGCCTCAGCACCACCACCACCAAACCCCTTCCCCGTGCAACCCCTCCACACCCCTACCCCCACGCCCCACCCCACCCCGCTTGCCTTCACACCCACGAGGTTGTTGTGGAAGTCCACACGGGCGCGCAGGTCCTTGCTCGACCGCCGACCCAGGAACTCCTTGACGAACTTGCTGCTGTACTTGAGGTTGTCCCCACAGCCGCCCCACTGCCAGGCCTCCCGGTTCTCCAGGTCAGGAGCCTCATCACAGGTGCAGCGCTCCATGCGGCCTGCACTGCAGGCCTTGGCCAGGGCGTGCGTCAGGCCAGCAGAAGAAATGGCATAGAGGAACGCGGTCTCCTTGAAGCCTGTGGGGGTTGAAGGGCCAGTCAGCAGCCGCAGCAGCAGCCCCATCACTCTGTGCAGCCAAACAGAGGCATTCCTGATGAAGCACTGAATCCCTGACAGCGGAAGGACCTTTCTGGTGTTCAACATGGGGGTGGGAGGTCATACCTGCCTAGGCTAACTGTGCACCTGGGGCAGGAGGCTATCCTACATGCCCAGGAAGGGAGAGAATCGGGGGCACTGTGGCTGTGTCCCGCGAGCAGAAATCCCATCCATCCCGGTCTTCCACCCACCGGAATGGCCCAGGGGCCACTCAGGGAGCTCTGCCTGGGCCTCAGGTTTCAGTTTGTAAACGAGCCTATTGGGAGCTTCATGAGTCCCCAGCAGCTCCCACATAGGGAAGGAGAATGAGATGAGGCTCTGGACACCAGCTGCGCCCCTGCCACCAGTTCCTCAGCCCTGGGCCTTGACCATTTATTTGCATGTGGCAAGAGCCATCAGAGCTGCCTGGGGCCTGTCAAAGCTACCCAACACCCCTAGTCCTGCCAGCAACTGCTCATGCATGTGTGGGGCTGGGGGTAATGAGGGGGAGGGCAGGAGGGCGGGGCTGGGGGAATTAGGAGGGGCTGGGGGCAGGAGCTAGCTCCTTGGTCTTCTCCTACCCCCCCCTGCCCAGTTTGTCTCCCTTGACCTCGGACCTTTTCTTTTTTTTTTATTAATTCTTTTTTTTTTTTTTGAGGGCCGTGTTACTGGCCCTCATATGTGGGACCCGAACCACGGCTGCTGGCTTCCCAAGCCAGCGCTTAACCTCCGTGCCACTCGGCCGGCCCAGACCTCGGACCTTTTCAACAGGTGGTGCACCTGGGCCAGGCCCCCTGCCCCGCTTTTGGCATACCTCGCTTAAGCAGGCTGGCCCGATAGCGGCCCTCCAAGGTGCAGTTCCAGCGCTCAAAGCGGAACTGGTATTGACACTCAAGCGCACTCATGCTGACCGCCTCCACCAGTGTTTCGGCTACGCCCGGGTCCCGGCGGCACATCCGCCGCTGCTTTCGCTCCAGCTTCAGCCGGTCGCAGGCCTTGTAGTGTGCCTGTGAAGCCACCTCGGGCTCCAGGGTCAGCGGGAGGATGGTCAGGGGCTCGCTGCCAGTCAGTCTGTGCAGAGAGGCTGGGGTGAGCACAGCCCCAGAGGAAGAGCCATCGCATACACACACCCCTGGGAGGGCGCAGGCCTCACACCCACTCCCTTGCCTTGATTACCTACAGCTAAAGAAGCCCTGCTCTAGGACGTCCACCTCTGCCATCCCCAGCGGAGAGTGGACCCTTGGGGAGGGTCGTAGCACACTCTTCAACAGCTTGTGCACATGGCCCTTTGTCCGATGGGGTCTCCCAGAACACCTGAGCCAGACCAGGCCTCCCCATTCAGACCCCAGGTACTACTGGGAAACCAACCGTTTCTCCTGCAGCTCTACCCAAGGCCCTGGCCCACTGAATCAGTAGACTGCCCTCTGACTTGCCTGCCCATCCCATCCCCCACCACCTGCTCTATCCAGGGACTGACCTTCTGTCCGTTACATGCTCAGACCCACTGGCCTCAGTGTCCCCAGATAGACAACTGCACATCTGGCCCCTAGGCACATCCATGCCTAGCCACACCCAGACCCTCAGCCGTAGGGGTGGGGTGGAGATGCTCACCTGCACAGGGGCAGGGCTCAGGCCCCAAGGCGAGCACCTTTAGAAACAAGCCCCCCACCCAGCCCAACCATGGAAACCAGGTGTTCCCAGACACTGGAAACCACCCCCATGCCCATCCCCCCTCTCCTGCTGCCTCTCGGAAGTTCCCTCAGAGCACAGTGGCCACCAGGCTTACTCTGAGAGCCACAGCTTCTGTACAGAAAGGGAGGCAGGCAGACCCTCCTAGAACCCCACCCTCTACCAGATCCTCAGTGGTGATGCTCCTCTAAGGACAACCTGAGTACTGCTTTTCAGTCTCCCTGCCCCTGTCACAACATGGCCTCTCCCGGGCCTTGCCTAGGGTGGGGGCATCTACTTTGCTGAGGCCTGGCCTGGCCCCCAGTGTCTGAAGGGGCAGCACCTGCCTCACCTGCTCAGGTCAGCTCCCAAGGACAGGAAGATGGAGGAGCTGGGGGAGGATTCTGTGGGGACATCAGGGCAGAAGGCCCCGGGGTACAGACAGGAGCAGGTAAGGGAGGCAGGAGCAAGAGGCACCCCTGCACAAACAGCCTGGAGGGCTTAGGCCACACGGGTGGCCCCAGAGCAAGGATGCACCAACCTTCCCCTTCACTCCACACTCTAGTGCACTGAGAAGACCCACCTCAGGCCTGGGCCCTGCTACCCATGTGCTCAGAGCCGGCACCATGAGCCCCGGGGTTGAGTGGAGAGCTATCGGGGAGCAGCGGCTACCACTGCCTCCTGAGACCTAGGGTGCCAGCAAGCAGAACCCCACTGGAGTCCCTGCCAGCTCCAGTCCTCCAAATGTCACTGTAGGGGCAGCCACCTTTCCCTTCATGCTGCTCTGAGCCAGGAGTGCCCACCCACCCCGTGCACTGTGAGAGGCCAGCATGGGTGTGAGCTAGGGGAGAACCCAAGGTCCCAAAGGCACAGAAGGGACACCAGTGGGTAGACAGCAAGGTCTTTGGGGAGAACACACCGGTGAGCTCCAAGCTGGGATGCTGAGCTAGAGAGGTGGAGGGTGAGGAAGGAAGCTAGCATGGCAGCCAGTGACCTGTGCCAACACCCCCCGGGTTTAGGGCTTCATGCCTAAGGGCACAGGGACACAGTGACTGACATGGGCGGCTTCGTGGACTTCCAGGCCTTCTGCCCAAAGACAGCTGCTGAGGCGGGCAGGGAAAAGGCAGGGGCCCATAGACCCCGTGCTGGAGGCCGGAAGAACCACGCTCCCCACACAAAGACAGCTCACATGGTGGAGACTTGTCCCCAGACAGGAATGTCAACAGCTGTGCCCAGAACCGGTGCCAGGCGGCGGAAACCCTGCAGCCTCCAACCTGCACAACCCAGGCTGGATTCCCTGAGATTAACCGAGTTTCATGCGGTGCGAAAACATTCCAGCATCCAAGAGGACCCCCTATGGTGGGGCCAACCTGGGGGGATCTGGGGCCAGGGGCAGCTGTGCGTGTGAATGGGGACAGGGAAAAGATGGTGTGCCACACTGCTTCCAGGCTGGGGAGGCCAAGGGCAAGGGTCCCCGACCTGAGCCACGCTGCCTTTCAGTCCAAGGAGATGGAGGGCAGGGGTCCCACCACACCCAGGGCCACCTGCATCCATACTGCCTATGTGGGTTGAAGACAAGTTTCCCATACCACCCAGGGCCCCCTCATCCACATTGCACATGGGGGCTGAGGGCAGGGGCCTCTCCACCCAGAGGTAAAGGGAGGCTGGAAACCTACTTCAGCCACACTGCTCTGCTCCCAAGGCCATACTCAAACCCACAGCTAACATCATAAGAAAAATCTGAAAGCTTTTTCTTTAAGATCAGGAACAAGATAAAGATGACCACTCTCACTACTGTTATTCAACATGGTACTGGAAGTCCTAGCCACAGCAATCAGACAAGACAAAGAAAGAAAAAAAAGGCATCCAAATCAGAAATCAAGAAGTAAAACTCATTATTTGCACATGATGTGATACTATATATATTAATAGAAAACACTAAAGACTCCACCAATAAAACTATTAAACTAATAAATGACTTCCATCAAGTTTCAAGATACAGAATTAATACACAGAAATCTACTGCATTTCTATACACCAATAATGAATGATCAGAGGAATTAAGAAAACAATCCCATTTGCAATTGCATCAAAAGTATAAAATACCTCAGAATAAATTTAACCAAAGAGGTGAAAGACCTGTACACTGAAAACTACACAACACTGAAGAAAGAAATTGAAGACAAAAATAAATGGAAGAATATACCTTGCTCATGGATTGGAAGGCTTAATGTCGTTAAAATGTCCATACTACCCAAGGCAATCTACAGATTCAATGCAATCGTTATTAAAATACCAATGGCATTCTTCTAAGAACTAGAACAAATAATCCTAAAATTTATATGGAACCATTAAAGACCCCAATAGCCAAAGCTATCTTGAGATAGGACAAAGAGGGAGTTATCACACAACCTAATACCAAACTATACTACAATGCCATAGTAATCAAGACAGCATGGTACTGGCATAAAAACAGACACAGAGATCAATGGAACTGAACAGAAAGCCCAGAAATAAACCCATGTTTATATGGTTAACTAACCTTGACAAAGCAGGCAAAAATATCCAATGGGGTAAAGATAGTCTCTCCAATAAATGGTGCTGGGAAAACTGAACAGATACATGCAAAAAATTAAAACTAAACTACACCATATACAAGAATAAATGCAAAATGGATTAAAGACTTAAATGTTAGACCTGAAACTTTAAACTCCTAGAGGAAAACATAGGCAGTAAACTCTTTTACACTGGAGAGGAAGGGAGGGAGAGAGAGAGGGAGAGGAACAGAGAGAGCTGTATCTCCTTGAGTGAGTGAAACAAATGGGACTATATCAAACTAAAAAGTTTCTGCACAGCAAAGAAAACCATCAACAAAATGAAAGGACATCCTGCTGAATGGGAGAAGATAGTTACCAATAATATATCCAATAAGGGGTCAATATCGAAAATATATAAAGAACTCATACAATTTAACACCAAAAAATCAATCCAATTAAAAAATGGGCAGAAAACCTGAATAGGCATTTCTCTAAAGAGGACACACAGATGGCCAATAGACATATGAAAAGATGCTCAACAACACTAATAGTCAGGGAAATGCAAATAAAAACACAATGAGGGCCAGCTGCATGGTGCAGTGGTTAAGCGCTGGCTTCGGAAGCCAGGGGCCCCGGTTCAGGTCCCACATATGAGGGCCAGTGACATTGCCCTCAAAAAAACAAACCAAAACAAAACAAAAAAAAACACACAATGAGATATCACCTCACACCTGTCAGAATGACTATCATCAATAAATCAACAAACAAGTGTTGGAGAGGATGTGGAGAAAAGGGAACGAACCCTCGTGCATTGTTGGTGGGATTGCAGATTAGTGCAGCCACTCTGGAAAACAGTATGGAGGTTCCTCAAAAAATTAAAAATAGAACTGCATCATGATCCAGCAATTCCACTTCTGGGTATTTATCCAAAGAAAACAAAAACACTAATTTGAAAAGATATATGCACCCCTACATTATTACTAGCAATACAATACGGAAGCAACCTAGATGCCTATCAACAGATAACAAGAAGACATGGTACATACATACAATGGAATATTATTCACCAATAAAAAAGAATGAAATCTTGACATTTGAGACAACATGGATAGACCTAGCAGATATTATGCTAAGTGAAATATTATGCTAAGCCAGACTAAGAAAAATACCATATGATCTCACTTATATGTAGAATCTTAAAACAAAACAAAACAAAACAAAACGAATTAATAAACAAAACAAAAACCGACTCATGATACAGAGAACAAGTTGACTGTTGCCAAAGGGGAAGGAGTGAGAGCTAGAAAATAATAATAATAAAATAACCAAAGTAACTTAAAAAAAAAAAAAAAAAAAGAATAAAGCTGTAGGGCTAGCACTACCTGATTCCAAGACTTATTATAAAGCTCAGTAACCAAGAAAGTATGGTGTTGGTGTCAACACAGACAAATAAATCAAAGAAACAGAATACAAAATCCCAGAAATACACCCATACATACATGGGAAACAGATATTTTTTAAATAAATGTGCAAAAGCAACTTGGTGCAGCAAGAATAATCTTTTCAACAAATAGTACTGGAGCAATTAGATAGCCATATGCAAATAAATAAATAACTTTGATCCACACTTTTTACTATATTATACAAATACTAAAATATTGACTCAATACAGATCATAAATCTAAATGTAAAACCTAAAACTTCAGTACTTCTAAAAACAAAACAATAAACGGCAAAAAAAAAGGAAGGAAGGGAGTGAGGGAGGGGGAGGCCTTGTGCTCAGGAGTCCCTGAGCCCCTCCCTGACAAGGTCAGAGGGGACCATATCTAGTCCTTGCAGGGACCACACTGGGCACAAACCTCCTGTAGGAAGTGGGGGTCCTCCACCACCACCACCACACCCCCAGCCCGGGACAGCTACCTTTACATTCCCTTCATGGTGTCTTCCCATAAACAAAAGTTCTTAACTTTATTGCACCTCCACTTTCAGCCTTCTCCTGTGTTACTTCTATCTCATTTTATTGTAGAAACCCATCCCCACTCTTATGTCATGAATACAACCCCCAAAGTATTCTACAAAAGATCCCCATCTTGCTGAGCACCACCACTAGGAAGTGGGGACCCTCTGCCTTGTCATGTCCCTTCCACATGCCCAAACTCATGGGGGAGATGAGGGCGCCCTAAAGACTGGCAGAGCACTACAAGGCCAGAGATGGGATCAGCGTGCCCACAGAGCCAGATCGCTCGCACTCTACCAGAAAGACTCCCACCTTGCTTGAGGGTCTGTTAAGACAGCTGGCAGGACCCCCATTCAGGAAAGGATGACAGCAGGCGTCCCCGTCTACTCCTGGTTCTAAAGGGAAGCTTTTGCCATTTCAGCATTAAGCATGAGATTCGCCAAGTGTCTTCTACATGCCCCGTATCTGCTTTTTGTTTGCTAAGAGTTTTTTAAAAATCAAAAATGGATGGTGAAATTCATCAAATGTCATCCCTGCACCTTTTGGTACACGATTTTTCTCCTTTGATCTGCTAAATGTGAGAATTCCCACATTGGACACCAAGTGATCCTAGAGTGATGGGTTTTGATGGTGCTATGTGTGGACCCTTTGAATCCGTGATTGTAATTTTCTTCTCTGTGCTCTTGCTGCTGAGTTTAGATGCTTTAGTGAGTGTTCTTTTTTAAATTTCCTGAAAGAGTGTGTCAGATTAGAATCCTGTCTTCTTAACTATTCAGTAGAACTTGCCATGAAGCCACACAAGCTGATCTTTTCCTGGTGGAAAAATTTCCTTTCTAATCCAATTTCATCAAGATAGAATTCATGTACCACAGGATCTAAAGTACACAACTCAGTGTTTTGTAGGGTATTCGTAGATATGGGCAAACACCCATAGGTGTTTTTGGGCTATTGGCTATTGTTTCTGGGCTATTGTTACTAAATGTTATTCTTGCTAAATGTTAAAACGTAGCACAGTATTTTGTAGACACAGCTGTAAACGGGATGAGCTTGACAGAACCCAACCCATAAGTATAGCCAACTGCAAAGAAGAAATCAACATGTAATTTACCAAATAATGTATAAGCAATGGCTAAACCTCTTCCAAAAGACAGAGCTTAGGGTGTGAATCCCCTCTCCTTTACTTGCTGCAAGTACAATAAATAAAACTACCTAACAACAACGACTTCTCGTTCTTGAGTGGAACACCCCAAGCAGCGAATCCCTTGAGTCTGGAAACACCACCACAGTCAATTTTAGGATATTTTCATGGCTTCAAAAAGAAACCCCATACCCTTTAGCAATCAACCTGCATCCCCTACTCCAGCCCCTGGCAACCACTAACCCACTTCCTGTCTCTGTGGATTTGCCTGTCCTGGGTGCTTCATATAATGGAATCACACACTATGTGGCCAGCTGTATCTGGCTTCACTCACTGAGCACTATGTTGTCAAGATCTATCTATGTTGTAGCGCATGTCAGTGCTTCACTCCTTTTCATTTTCAAATAATGTTCCACTTAAGATGGAGCACATTCTGTTTTGTCCTCAGCTGATGGACATATGAGGTGTTCACTCTTTAGCTCTTATGTACAATGCTACTATGATCACTCACGTATGAATTGGTGCGTGGACATGTTTCATTTCTCGTGGGTATGTCCCCAGTGGAACTGCTGGGTCATAGAAGAAATCTATGTTTAATTGTCCAAGGACCTGCCAGAGGGTTTCCACAGTGGCCTCACTATTTACATTCTAATACCCTGATTTCTTTACTTACTATGGTATTAGTCAACATTTCTCTATCTTGAGTCTGTTTCTGTTACTTTTCTTGTTTTCTCCATTTCCTCTGGATTTTCAGTTTTATTGACCTGAAATTTCTTCATTATATTCCCTTGCTTTTTTCTGTAGCATCTGCGTGATGTTCCCCCTAGCAGGACACATGCCCTGAGCCCCCTCCTCAGCCTCCTCAGCATTTCTAAGACCTTCTTCACAGAGACGGGTCTGTTCATCTCTAATGCAGATGTTTTTTATTTTGTTAATTTCTGTACTACTACTTTATTCCTTCTCTGGGTTTAGCTAAACTGTTCTTTTTCTCACTGCTGTGACAGATGCTTGCTGAAGGCTTTCAAGCTTCTCTCCACTTCTAAAATATGCATTTAAGCTGCCACTGTCACTGCTTCAGTCTCTCCAAAACTGTAGCCTCAGGACACCAAGAAGAGCTTGGGTCACTGTGCACAGCCTGGCTCATAGCTCAGGTGATTATACCGAGCCTTGGTCACAAGCGCATCCTTTACTCTCATTTCCCTCTTCATCTTACGGCCCACTAAGTCTGTGTGTTCTCTCCATCCTCTTTCATTCTCTCTCCTTCCGTCGTCCTGTGTCTCTCACACAAAGACTATAATGTAATGTTAATTTCTGTACTACTACTTTATTCCTTCTTTGGGATAAAGGAGGACCTGACTACAACCCTGTCGCCTCAGCTTTATGCCTGAGGCCTTAGTTCATCCTTTCTACCAGACATGCCTGTTTTGTTTCTCTTTTTCTCCTCTTGCCTCCATTATTAGTATTATTCCATTCCCCCTTTGTAATTTGAAGTTTTACATCATCATGAATACCCTGAAAATTACATGAGTCTGTAATTTACCCACATCCAACATGGTCAACACTGTCCCCTCTGGGCAATGGGAGGCCTGAGAACACAACCACTGACATCAGGCTGTGTGCTGTTGTGCATTCAGGATCTGATGAGAAGCTGTTCGGTGCTCCCTGTCTCCCTTCACGCAACTGTCACCTCGCTTCATCTGTTCCCATGTCCGGAGTGCAGCAGGGCCGTGGCCCTGGCCTGAGCTATACATCTGGGTTCCTTCAGAGTGAGTCTCAGTGTCTCTGAAAATGTCTGTATGTCACCTCACTCTGGAAAGATTTTCTTTCACACACCAAATGGACTGTCTGGTGGTGTCTTCAGTTTACTGTCAGCCCATGGGCCCTTGGAAAGTAACCTGCATTTTGATTTTTCCAACTGCTTCATGGTTCTGTCCCCAGCGTTTTTCACTTCCAAATCATTATATTCCGGCACGAGTATTCATGCTTTTCCTCGGGGAATCCATTTGATTGGGCCTCTTGGATCCCTTTGATTGTTCCCAGCACTTTCAGAAAATCCTTGGCCATTCTCTCCAGACACGGCCCTGTCCCCACCTCTGTGTCCTTGGTGAAGACGCAGGGCCTCGGCTCTGCCCTAGGTCTCTCACCCTGCATTCTGTGTGTCTCCTGCCCATGTAACACCCCAGTAATTTCTCCTAACCTACCTTCCAGTTTGCTAATTCTCTTCAGTGGTTTCTAATCTGCTTTCAAATCAGTTCACTACTTAACATTTTTTTTCCCAGTTCTATTTGGTTTGTCCATACTTGCTGGGTCAGTGCATGTGTCTCATTCCTTGCAAACAGTGAGACCTGCTTTGTACTGCACACTGACCAACCGACCTACTGCCATTGGTTGGGCAGGGCCTTGGTTGCATTTCTATGTGCACCTAGGGGTCCCTGACCCTGCTGGTCACCATATTTCAAAACTGTTTGCAGAAATAATCTGAAGCAGAGGATAAAGGGACCCCAATTCATGTCTCTCCAGAACCTCAGAATGTGACCTTATTTAGAATAAGGGTGTTTGCAGATGCGATCAGAATAGGGATCTTACGACAAGATCGTCCTGGATTGAGACCCATGCTGCTGAGAGCCCACCTCCCTGACCAGCTCTGCAGAGGCCCCACCCCAGCTCCACAGAGAGCAGGAAAGAACCTATGACAGACAGAAACAAGTCTGGAGACACTCATCCCTCTCTGAGGGCTAGGCTTAAGGCTGTCATGCCCAGGTGCTTAGGGACAGGGGCTACCACTCTGAGCACCCTATCATACCTACCCCCAAGGGCAGCCAGGTGGCAGATGGGGTGGGGAGGACAGGACAGGTGTGGCCCAGGAGGGGGCTGGAGGCATCCTTGTTCTCGGGTTCCCAACCCTGAATGGCCCAGCAGAGCCCAGCCACCTTGCCAAGTGCCTCTACTCCAACTGCCTTCTTCTTTCCTGATGGGGGTTGGGGAGCAACAGATTCTGACAGCCCTTCCTCCTACCAACAGGCCTGGCAACCCCAAGGGCCACCCTGCCCGCAAACCCAGCTCCCCAGGCGTGGGGAGCCGAGACCCTGAGTTGGGCGGAGGGGAAGAGGCTGGAGTTCCAGAAGCCACAGTGCCCTGCCAAGGAAACCTCAGCCCCACCAGACGGCGTTTAATTTCTGTGTGAATCAAATTCAAAACAAATTCCAGCGCTGAGACACTGGTTCTGAGATTAACCCTCCATGCTCCCACAGCCTTCAGCCTCCCACCCAGCACATACATGGCAGGGACAAGGGTGTGGTTGATACAGATACTGAGGGGTCTTCAGAGGGCTCTGCTGTCACTCAGTGCCCACCATGCCAAGGAGGCCAGGACAAGAGGCTGTGAACAGGAGAGCAGCCCCACATGGACAGGCTGCTCATGCTGGGGTAGGGACCTTGTGTCTATGACGACTGTCACCTCTGTCATCTGGGAGAGCTGCGGGACCCCTGGCTTTACCACCTAACAGGGCACCAATATTCAAGAGCACGAAGAGCTATCAATCAGCGCCAGGTCTATCACTGACTGGCCACCCCAGGGGAGCTCCTCACCTGGCCACCCTGGGGGTCAATTGGCGGACATAGGACTCAGTAAACTCCAAGACAGTGGGACCCACCAGACAGCGTTCAATTTCTGTGTGAATCAAATTCAAAACAAATTCCAGTGCTGAGTCACTGGTTCTGAACTGCCTAGAAAAAAATGTCCCCGTCCACCCTGGGTGGCCGCCAGAGCAAACAGAATCTGCAGGACCCCCAGACCCTGCGGGCTACCAGCTGACTGGCCCCTCTTCAGAGCAGGATGCTGGAGCCCAAGGTGTGTATGTGTGTTGTGTGTGGGGGGGGTCCTCTGGGACCCCAGCTTCACTGATGGCTGTGAGGAGAAGACAGGCAGTGGTGGCTTCATGGAGGAACCAGAGTGGCCGCCAGGCCATCTCTGTGTCCCAATCACTGCACCTCAGGCCTCACAGATTGCCACAGACCCACAGGGATGTCACACGAAGGGGTAGGCAGGATGCCAGGAAGGCTCTTAAGAGAGCCATGGAGGGACCTCGTCTCGACTGTCACAAAGTCACTTCAATGACTAGCTTCCTTTCTGGGGCTGGCTTACCAGGTGCTGGGCACAGACAGGGTGGCCGGGGCTGGGAGGGAGCGGCTGTGACATGCTCTGGTCTGGGGGCCCCTGGCAGACTTTCCTCACGGGCCAGACCACTTCCCTGGCCACATCTACCTCAGGTATCGCTAAGAAAAACAAACGCAGCTTGAGGCTTGCCTTTTTCCATTCCCTCGTCCGGCTGCCGGTCTCGAGGTACAGGGTCTGCCAGCTGGGCGGCCGGGCTTCCTCCTGCGGCCAGAGGCACCAGGCCAACAAAGAACCGCTAGGAGGGGCAGAGGAGGACGAGGGCTGGTCCATGGGTCATGAGCCTGGTGGCCTAGTGCCACCCAGGTCGGGGTTTGCCCTTCTACGGAGCCTCAGCACAGCCACCTGCCAACCAAACTGGGCCAGCCATTGACATCCCTTAATGATTAGCCCTCACCAGAAAGCAGGCTGGTCATCACCCAGGCCAGGCCAGGCCACCAGGCCCACAGCACACCCTCATCCAGCAGAGCCCCAAGCCGTCGCCTAACACCCAGACCCTGGGGACTCCAAGGACCCCTCTGCCCATCAGCACAGTGCCCATACTGCCTGCAAACCCAGCACCCAGACGCCCAGGTTGGTGGTCTGCTGCACCTGGCCCACTGTCTGTGCACCTGAGGCCAGCAGGTGTGTGCAGCAGACAGATGTCAGGGCCAAGGGTAGCGGGGGCTGGCCTGCCTGGGGAATATCTTGGACCCCAAAGCATGGCCAGGGAGTGAAAGGGTAAAGAGACTCCCTAGGCCTTGGGCAGCCAGCCCAGCAATTTGGAGGAAACCCCATGAGGGACCCTCCTGGCCTCCCCAGAGATGAGCTACAGCTACAATAAAGAGTGACGCTACTAGGTTGTCCTCTGGCTTCCTGGAAGAGGTGACAGCTGAGGCCAACCTGGAGCATGGCGCCATGGCCCTGTTCCCCACCCACCTCTCCTCCAAGTGGGGCCTGGCCTTGCCCACTTCCCAGACAACTGCACCTCCTCCAAAACCGCCTGCAGCCTGCTTTTCAAGCTGGGTGGGCACCGCAGGGGCATCTACTGCTCGCATTAACAATACACAAAGGGAGCTGGTGCCCCCCCAGACCAGGATTAAGGGGGCCGAGTGCTGTCCCCTGACAGGTGTCATTTTTCTGCAGCCAGGAGAGCCAAGCCAGGCCCTTATCAGCTCATCGCTCCTCCCGAGTCCAGGGCCCACGGCCCACCAGGAGGAATCGTGTGTGCACATTCTTTCCCAGGAGGAAAGCTACCCACACACTTCTCCTATTGTCTTCGACACTGACAGGCCCCTGGGCGGACGGCAGGCGGTGCCCTTGGCTGGGGCCACCCTGGAGCCAGGGCAGGGTCCCGCTGGTGCCCAAGGCACTGGAGTCATCAGGGCCATAGTGGCCAGGACAGGAGCAAGATTAGGCCAGCTGTCCGCCCCCCTCCCCCTATGCAGACGGCCGCCGGCTGTGGCAGGACGTCTGCTCACACAGCTGAGGGAGCCAGGTGGCTCAGGCTTCCTCCTCACCTCAAGCCCAGCACGAGGCCTGTGCACAGCACCGCCTGTCACGAGGCCCAGCCAGAGCCCTATCCAGGCCCCACGCTCCCACCTGCCTCTCTCTGGTCTCTGTATAGGGGGGCCAGGGCAGGGCTCCTAAGGGCCTGTGCAAGGGGACCAGGGCAAGCTGGGGCCAGCAGGGTAGGATTCCGTGGAGAGGGGAGGGAGGAGGCACAGACATTGGAGACTAGAGATGCAGGAGGTGGCCAGTGTCCCCAAGGGATCCCCTTGGTCTGCCCATCTACGCCTTCCGCATGCCTCCCCACTTATGCCCCAGACCCACAGGTGCGGAGCCAAGTCATCTTAGTCCCTCTGCCAGCCTCAGGAGTCCCGAGCCATGAGTACTGGCAGAATTCCCCCTCTTTTTCAGGCTGGAAGTCAGGACACTCCACACACCACTCTCTATCCCCCCTTGCCCTGACTGACCCCCCCCCAAATCCATGGCCCCCATCCTTCACCCTCCTTGCCTGCTTCTCAGAGGTCTCACTCACAAGGCCACAGTTAAAGGGACTCAATGCTCTCCTTGTGGCCCCTCGACTGCCCTAGACACAGCATAAGGCCCCTTGCCTGTGCCTCCTCCCCCTGAGCTCCTGGTGCAGGACCACCCCATCCCAATCCCCTGGAGTGTACTCTGCTTTCCGTGGCCTCTTCCCCCAATGCTGGATCCAGCACGGCTGTCCTGAGGTGGGTCTCTGTGGACAGCACCTGCCTGTCGCCCAAACTCCTGCCTGCTCAGCTCCTGCAGGCACCATCACTGCTGGTTCCTGGCCAGGAAGTCACTGAGGACTCCTCCCTCACCGCCAGCCCCTCCCTGGTCACCCACAGGTGAGCCTGGGCCCCAGCCCCACAGACAGCCCCTTGTACCCTGCCGACTATCCCATTCTCTCAGCAGCACCCTATCTTACCCGTTTTCCCCCCATAGGCCCATCGTGCAGCCTCATCATTCTACACCAGGTTCACTCCTCCTTCCCCAGAAAACTGCCCTCTCTCTCCTCTCCAGGGACCAGGTGAGCACCCCTCCTCTGAGCAGCCAGCAGGCATGTAGCTACATGGGCCCCCCAGCTGGTTCCCAGGCTGGATGCATGGAGAAGCAGAGAGAGGTCTCAATCCCTGATACCACATCCACATCACCCGTGACGCCGGCCCCTCCAGGGTAGCCTCTTCAGCCAGACCCCCCACCAGGCTCCCATACCAGGCTCTAGTAAATGAATGACCACCTGCACCCTGACTCCCCACAAAATCAGGCTGGGGCCAAGCCCCTGTGCAAAGACAACAGTGTGCCACCTCACCGGTCAGGAAACCAGGCTCTCTTCAATCCAAAAAAGATTCAAAATATATAAAGAGCTCTTACAACTCAAAAACAAAAAAGAAAACCAAAAAC
Organism: Aselliscus stoliczkanus; assembly: GCA_033961575.1. Taxonomy (NCBI): domain Eukaryota; kingdom Metazoa; phylum Chordata; class Mammalia; order Chiroptera; family Hipposideridae; genus Aselliscus; species Aselliscus stoliczkanus. Next base: position 44,675,908 of record CM066733.1, read on the forward strand.
TGGGCAAAGGAACAGAATAGACATTTCTCCAAAGACACACAGATGTTCAACAAGCCCATCAAAAGGTGTCACTTCATCATTCAACCAGGGACTTGAAAACAAAAACCACAGTGATAAAGCACTCACACCCACCAGGATGGCTGGGATTATAAAATAAAATATAATAAAATATCAAAAGTTATAAAACCAGAGAATAACAAATGTTGGCAAGGATGTGGGGAAATTGGAGCCCTATCTATATGCATTGCAGGTGAGAATGTAAGATGGTACAGCCACTGTGAAAAACAGTTTAGTGGTTCCTCAAAATATTAAACATAGAATTATCTGTGACCCAGCAGTTCCACTTTTGGTGTATACACAAAACTGAAAACATATATCCACAAAAAACTAACGTCCACAAATGTTCACCGCAGCATTATTCACAATAGCCAAGCAGTGGGAACAATCCAAATATCAACTGATAAATGAATGAGAAAAACCTGAATTATGTTCATCCTGCCAAATAACATTCAGTCACAAAAAGAGACAAAGCACTGGTTCAAGCTACAGCATGGATGAGTATTGAAAATGTTAAGTAAAACAAGCTAGACACAAAAGACCACATATCATATGATTGCATTTATATGCCACATCCAGAACAGGTAAATCCAGAGACAGAAAGTGGATTAGTGGTTGCCAGGGGCTGGGGGAGGGAGAGGGGATATGAAGTTTCTAAGATGATGAAAATATTTTAGAACTAGATAGTGGTGCTGGCTGCACAACCTTGTGGATATACTAAAAAACACTGAATGGTATGCTTTAGCAGGATGAATTTACAGGATGTGAATTATATTTCAATAACAAAGAGCCTCAGTCCTAAAGCCCACTTGGTCCCCCATTCACCATGGTCCAGAACACCTTAGCTGCCTTTCAGACCAGCTCTGAGCACCCCTCACATACTGATGTTCAGCCTGGCTAGGGGAGCCCTCAGTGCCATGTCTGGTGCTGCCTCCTCCAGGCAGGCCTCCAGGCTGCCTGGGCTGGAGAAGCAAGACCAGCCTGCAGACCTCATGGCAAGGCAGCACTCCCCCAAGCTAGCCTACCAATGCTTCCTGAAGAATGTGAGGTGCTGGGGCCAATACCACAAAACAGTGTCAGGATTGATAATGCCCCTTCATACTTTTTTTGAAGAGTAACCACATCGGGAGCCGCAGGTCTCTGCTCACCTGGAGCTGCCCTGTGATGCAAGTCTAGTGGCCTCCCTAGGGGCCTCTGCTGGGAGCTGGCTCAGCGCACACAGGGATCTCTAAGAAAAGGGCGGCAAGGTGCCCAGGTGCCAGGCAAGGTTCCCAACAAGCCCAGATCCAGCCCCGGCTCCACACACAGGGAGCAGCAGGGCCTTTGCCCCAGGGTCTGGGGTGTCCCTTCTTGAGCAGGTTTCAGAACATCCTCAGGTATCTCCTGAGGATACTGCCAGGAGAGGGTCCAGGTGCTTGCGAGCCCCACCATCCAAGGCAGGTCAAAGCTTTCAGCCCACCCAAATCCATAAGTCTGTATCCCCAACTCACCAAGAGACCTTAGGCAGCCCTCCTGCTGGGAGCCAGCCTCCCCCTCCTTCTAAGAGGGCATTAGGCCAAGCCATCCAGCCCCCCTTCACCCCCCAGCAGAGGCATCTCCACAGCCCCTGGAGAACCAGATGACAACACCACCTGCTAATCAAGGGAAGAGAGGAGAGCCTGTGGGCCGCCTGGAGGGTCCTGCTTAGTGACCAGAGGCCAGAGGAGGGCAGCAGGAGCAGGGCAGGGGCTGGAGGGTTAGGTTGCAGCCTCAGGGAGGGGGTAGGGAGGGCTCCTGCCGCCCACGTGACCCTGCCCCAGGCCAGCCTCTCCGGGTTTCTGAGCTGTAACTGGAGCTGCCCTGCCTGCGAGCCTCCGTGCCAGGCAGAGATTTCGGAGAGGGGGAAGGGAGAAGAGGGCCTGGATCAGGTCCTTCCTCCTGCTCCCTCTGCCCTGCCCACTGCACAGAGAGGCCCCCTGGCTCCAGCCTGGCCCTGCCTGCCTTGAGCTATCTCTTCCTCCCTCTCCCTCTGGCTCCTGCCCCTTTGCTGGGCCAGGAGAAAGGACCCCAGACCTGGGCCCAACCGTAGGCCAGAGAGGCAGGGCCTCCACACACAACAGCATAGTGCAGAGTCTGTGTCACCTCCTTTCCTCTCAGACTCAGCCCCACCTGGGGAATCAACTCCAGTGCCTGACACTGTCCTGAAGTGAATGGTAAAACATAAACCCCTCCAGCACACAGTCCTCCCTCTTCTGCCTGTCCAGCTGGTACCGGGGTCCCCCACTCCAGGGCCTGCATCCACCAAGCAGAGTTCTGGCTGTCTTGCCTAGTGCCAGGAGTGTCTGGGCCCCCAGCGGAACCAACTATCCCCAGAGCAGCACAGCTGCCTCCTCTGCTCCCTGTAAGCCTCACTTGATGGGGTCTTTGGGGCCAAAGCAGGACAAGAGGACTGGCTAGAGGAGCCATGGGGGTGCCAAACTTCCCCCCACATGCCATGTGCCCAGAGGGACTTTTTCCCTCAGGGAGCTAAAACACTGACAGTAACAGCTCAAAGACTTCCCCAGAGGTGCACAGTACAGGGAGAGCAAAGAAAGAGGGATGCTGGGGGGCAGGGGAGTGCAGCTGGGAACCAGGATCCCAGATTCCTCTGGATCTAATCTACCCTGGGGAAGAGTGGGGCAGCAGCAGAGAATCCCAGCACAGCAGAGCACAGAGGGCGCGGCGCACGCAGGCAAGCCTAGGGTGTGTCTGGAGCCTGGGGAACAGACCTGCGGCTGGGCCTGGACAGCAAGAAGGCACAGCTGGCTGACAGGCTGCTGTGACTCACCCGTGGACCTGTGGCCAGACGGCCATCCTCTGACCCTCCCTCTGCCCGTGAGGGCGAGGTGAAGGCTGCACAGATGGCGTACAGAGGCGTGCCAGCCTCCACACAGCCTGGGTCCCAGGAGGGCCAGACCCACAGGCAGCCAGGAGAGGGCCGCGGGGTGGGAGCTCCAGGGAAGGAGACACAGAGCTGACCCTGGAAGACAACCCAGGAGAAAGGAACAGAAGGAGAAAGGCGGGGAGTGGGGGTGGGGGGGTTGAAAAACACAAAGGGAAAGTTTCCCATGAAAATATTTTATTTTCTTTGAGAACAGGATACACCTGCAGGGCTCCTCGCCCAGTCGGCCTCTCCCCGCCCTGGCGGTACCACATTTCTGGACCAACAGGGCCCTCTGCCGGCCAGGCCACCGCCCGCCGGCGCGGGGGCCAGGGGCTAGGGAACAGGTGACGGCAGAGGGCGGCGGCCCCAGCGCGGCCGCAGGGCGCCCAGGACAGGGGCCGGAGCGCGAGAGTGGGCCATGTCTCCGGGGTCGGCGCCAGGTAGGAAGTAGGGAGACTGGAGAGAGCCGGAGGGCTGCCCGCACGGTGCCACCCCGAACCTCAGTGTGCCCATCTGCGTAGCGAAGCGAGGGTCCCCAAAGGTCGCTGGACTGGATATCCCAGATCTGGGAGCAAGGGGAGAGAAAGGGCAGGAAGGAACGGCGGAGAGGGACGCGCCAAAACAACGCACACTGCTGCTGCAGAGAAGCGCGCCGGGCAGCGACCCCAGAGAGGTTGGGCGGCGACATTCACGGCCCCACCGGGCCCTGCGCTCCCGGCGGCTCTGGGTCCCACAGACGCGCTCCCCGCAGGCCGGGGCCCGAGCGAACGTCAGAAGCAAAGCGCAAGAAAAATAAATTCCTCCAGCTTGGAGTTATTTTTTTTTTTTCCTTTGGGGCTCAGTGAAAGGAACATCTGGATTTTGTACGTATTTTTTTGTTGTTGTTAAATTAACTTCTCGAGGAGAGAAAGGAGGGGGAAGCTGCAAGGGGGGTGGGGGGGTGGGGGCAGGGGCCGGGAGGCTCCAGCCGTTTGGCAAGAATTCGGCGGCCTAAGGGACCCAGGACCAGAGTTTGGTCCCCGAGCTCCAGGGAGCCCAGCGCTCGGCTGCAGTCTCGGCCACGACGACGACGACGACGACTCCGGAGTCACGGAGGACCGCAGTCCCACGCCAGCCCGTCGGGTACGCGGACCCCTCTCCCTGTGCTCGCGCGGACCAAGCGACGCGCGCACCGCAAACAAACAGATCCAGGCAACCCAGCGGCCCCAGCCAGCCCGGCCCCACGCAACCGGCCCACGCACCTGGTCGCCCCCGCCCCCGCGCCGCTTCGGCCCGGGGCTCGCTCGCCCGCCGGGCCGCCAGGCACCTACCCGAAGTAGGCGGCCGAGGGACGCAGCGCAGCGAGTAGCAGCGTCAGCGCGAAGGCCGCGGCCAGCCAGCGCGCCAGCAGGGGCCCATCCAGCATCTTGCCGCGCCTCGGCGGCTGACCATCGCGCTCCTGGCCCCGCGCAGGGCGCCCCGCGGCCACCGCCCTCTTATAGCGCCCGGAGCGCCAGGCCGGGGGCGGGGCCGCCAGCTGGGCCCGGCCCGCCTCGCCCGGGGAGGGGTCACGCCGGCGCCGGGGGCGGGCCGAAACCCGAGCCAGCCCTCCCGCCGCGCCACCGGCCGGCCCCGCGGGCCTTGGGGCGCGCCCGACGCGTGGGGAGGGGAAGCGTGCGAGGGGCGGTGGAACCTCGGGGACCGGCGGGAGGGGCGGGAGCGCGCAGCGGGCCAGGGGAGGGGACGCGCCCCCGGGCGGCCGTGAGGGCGGGGCCGGGGCGGAGTGTGGGCGGCCTCGGGACTAGATAGCGGGGGCGGGACCAGGGCTGCCCCCGGGGTAGGAGCGGTGGGTGGGGGCGTCAGGGGAGCTGAGCGGGTGAGCTCGGGGCGGTGGCGGTGGCGGAGTGGGTCGGAGTGGGCCCGGGGCGGAGCTCGAGGTCCGGACGCCCGGGAGTGCCTCTGGGGACCCGGTGTCAGCCCTGAGCTGGATTGCGCGCGCGTCTGTTCCCCGGGAGGTTTGGAGGAAAGGGAACCGGGATTGCAGGTGATAGTCCGCGCCCTTAGCGTAGCTTGGCCACTCAGGAACCGCGGGGCAGGGGGAGGGCGGGTGGGGTTGCTGTTCGCTGGTCTGTTGGCCTGGTAATGAGGCCACCTGGCCAGCTCAGGGACGGGCTGAGGCGCTCAAGCTTTTGGGACCCCTGTGTCCCCATCCTTAACTAGAAGGGGATGGACTAGAGGCCGAGATCACAGCCAGCGCTGATCCTCTGGTGATTCCCTTCTTGGAGTCTCTAAGCAGAGACTGAAGGCTCCAGGGGACGGGGAGGCCTGGAGTGGAGTGGGTAGAGGCACAGAGGAGAGACGCGGCGGAACCACTTCTGAAGCAAAACAGTGTCAGAGATTCCAAAATCCAAGCTAAAACAGATATACAAATTAGCTGATATGGGATGGGGTGTGCCGTCAAGGAGAACCCTGACAAGCTCCCTGGGCCAGGGGTTCTCCCTGTCAGCAGACATGCAAGGGAGGAGAGCATGGCTCTGAGTCCTGCTGAACTGGGCTAGATGCCCACACAACGTTGGCAGCCTTCAGATGACACTGAAGGCCCTGTGGGCTGGTGAGAGGCCTGGAGACTGGGTCAGCAGAACATGCAGCTCCCTGTCAGTGTGTAAAAGTGGAGGAGCTGCTTTCTGGCCCGAGCTCAGTGACCTGTCTCTAGACAGTGGTCAGAGGCAAAGCAGGGGGGCAGAAAGTGCAACCCCGCAATGGCCCTGGAGCAGGACACCATTTATCTCCTGCCTCTCTGGGAAGGCCACCCAGGTGAGCATACCTAGTCCTCCCAGGGAGCTGGACCAGGGGTAAACAGGGAGGAACCCCGGCCTGGGCAAATCACTATCTTCCTGGGCCTCAGTTTCCCCCATCTGAAACCCATCCACCTTCAGGGAGCTGTGGCTCTTTCTCAGTTGGGATGTCATGTTGTGGAAGCCCCACTGTGGCTGTCCGTCTTCGTGAATGTAACAGCCTCACATCATTCCCCACTCTGGGGAACCTACTAAGGGAGGGGGCTCTCCCTTGCCCACGTGGTCACTTTACCAATAGGGCTGGCACGGCAGAGAAAGCACCAAATCTGCAGGCCTGGGGCACCCTGCCCTCCCCCACCACAGTGGATGCAGTCTCCAGTGCCTCCACCTGAAGACTTGGCCCCCACACCCGGGAAGTTTGGGGGGGGGGCGAGGGGGGCACAGAGTGATGACATGTTTAAAGGCCCTGAGATTTCGTACAAGAAAAATGAAGTGTGAGATTGTAAACGTGTGTCTGGAAGGTACTGCAGGCGTTCTAGAGCTCTCTTCCTCAGGGAGCAGAGGGTTATTGGCCGCCCAGTGAGTCTGAAGAAGGAGGTAGCCGCCTGAGGCCCCAGCCTGGGACCAACAGGCAGCAGCTGCCACAAGGAAGTTGGGAATATGAGAGCCCTGTGTGGACCCCGGAAGGGGAATGCTGCCGTGGTGCTGTCAGCCCAGCCAGCCCTGAGCAGCCCCACTGCATCCTGTTTGAAGCCCCAGGTATCATCAGGGTAGGGGTTTTGAGAGACCCCTTCAGTGTGGGGAATGGAAACAAGACCTATAAAAGGACCAGGCTTTGCTGGGCCACATGGGGGGGAGGGCGCCGAGGGGGAGGTGTAAGGGAGGAGGGAATGATGTTAGGATGTTGGAGATACACTGAGTTATGGGCCCGCCCCAGCCCCTGCCCCCTGCACCTGGGGAGACAGTAGCAGATGGAGATGGTACCAGCAGCTACCCCAATCCCAGCTGGACCTAGGACAAAGGGCCCCCCTTCCAGGCAGGGTGAAGCAGCCAGGCCTTGAATCCCTGTGAGACCTGGCTGCCTTACTCTGCCACTGTCTGCATTCCTACCTCCTCCACAGCCTCTAGCCTGTGATACAGGTGGGGGCAGGGGGCTTCCTAAATTGCAGGGAGAGCCAAGGTGGCCTTTGACACACCTGTGGAGCCCAGCCCAGCCCTCCCCAGAAAGGGCCTGCGTATCTCCACCTCTTTGCCTGCAGCTTCTGCGGTCCCCACACCTGGCCCAGTCCACTTGTGCTAGCTCTGGTCTGTGTAACACCTCCCATGACTTGTCCCACATCAGCCCAGGCTGGAAAAGGAAGGTGAATTCATGTGAATAGCCATTGACAGACCAGCACCTGCTCAGTTGAGCTGGATGGTAAACTGAGGCCCAGAGAACTCCTGTCGAAGGGCACAGGGAAAACAAAGGGGGGCGGGGGCGGTGCAAATGCCTGAGCCCAGCCTCCTGCTTTCTCAACTAAGTCTCCTTGTCGGTAATCTTGCTGGCCTTGGGTGCAGCTGGAGGGCAGACCTCTCTCACCCAGCATGATGTGCTTTGGCTGATGGCAAAGTGGCCCTGTGTTGGAGAAGCTGAGCTTGGGATCTCCTTCATCCTCCATGGCCACCAGGCCTGCCTGGTACAGGCTAGCTAGCCAGGAGAGGACAACCAGAGCCAGGGGCAGGACAAGCTGTCATTAGTGCAGGGACTGCAGCTGCCCTGTGCGGAGTGAGGCAGATGAGGAGTGGTCCAGGCTGGGCCGGGTTTGTCTCTGCCCCACACACTTTTTTAACAAGGGTTCGAACAGCAGTGCTCTCCAGGGGACAATGGGCATAGCCCAAGAGGGCCGCATGGGTGCAGGTGAGGGGTGTGCATTCTGAAGCAGAGCCCAGTCCAGGAGGAGGCCATGAATGCTCAGTGGACCTGGCACTTTTGCAGATGTTCAGCTTCATGAGACCTTGACCCTATGAACTGCTGGGGTTGGTACAGCAAGGGGTCCTAAGCTGCCTACGCAAGGAAGGCGCACCCAGCCATGCAGAGGGGGCTACCAAGGCCTCACCGAACAGCAAATTCCTGCAAAGTCAGGGTGCCCACCATGACCCCAGGCTGGGCGAGGTCAGGCCACCCAACATCTTTAAGGTCCCATTTAGGTGTGGTAGTATGGTCTCAACTGCCCATTCATTGACCTTCTTAGTCCTCCTCCTCCCTGGGGCAGAAAGACAGAGAGACAGGGAGAGAGAAGGAAGGAGACAGGAGAGGAGGTCCACCTTCCCAGCTGACTGGAGAAGCCATGTTTCCCAGGTGCTACCCGGGAGGGGGAGCAGTTCTCTCGGGTGGTCTGGGAGAGTGGGTGAGCAGCCGCTTATCAGGAAACATTGCCTAATTGGGAAAGTTTATGGGGCCAGGCAGAGGGTCTCCCTGGGGGAGTCAGCAAAAGCCACTCATGAGTCATTTGAAACTGAGCTGGACAAAGAACTCAAGGAGAAATGATCCCACCCAGCCTGCCAGTCGTGGGCAGAATGAGCTCATGAGCTGTGGAACACGCATGCGTGTGTGCATGTGAGGGGGGTGGGAGGGAGAAAACACTGGTGTTCACACAGCTGGGACTGGGAAGCTGCGCCCAGCAGGACCTTCACCACAGCCCTCTCCCTGCATGGCCAGGCTGCCCCCTGCAGGTCAGCGGGGGAAGGGCCCAGGATCCAGTCCAGCATCCTCATCCAATATCCAGTCCAGCATTCTGGGCCAGCAGTCACTTCAGCACCCTGGGTCAGCACACCCTCTGGGCAGTGCCCAGCACAGGACCTGTCCTGGGAGAGATGCCAAGTAGATGTGGAGCTTCTTCATGGTGGAACACCACTTTGTCCCCTGTGAGATGCATGTTGGAGATCTGGATGTCTAATCATTTTTTAACATGTTTCAAAAATTTTAAAACATTGTTTTGAGAAAACTGTAGATTCACATGCAATTGTAAAAAATAAGAAAGAGATCCCTCGTACCCTTCACCCCAGTGGTAGCATCTTGCGAAACTGGGACAATATGCCAGGAAATTGACATTGACAAAGCCATTGATTTCACTACATACGCTCGTGTGTGTGTGTGTGTGTGTGTGTGTGTTTCTGTGCACTTTTATCTCACATGGAGGTTCATGTGTCCTCCATGCTGCTCCCCCGACCACATGACACTCACTAGTCTGCTCTCTACCTGTCATTTGTATATTCAAGAGTGCTCTATATGTGGAATCATACAATCCGTGACCTCCTGGGATTGGCTTTTGCACTGAGCATAATTCCTGGAGATTCACCCAGGTTCCTGTTTGTTGCTACATAGGGACCCACTATATGCTGTCCCACAGTCTGTTTACTCACCCATTGAAAATTATCTGGACTACATCCAGGTAGGGCTGCTACAAACAAAACTGCTCTAAACATTTGTGTACAGGCTTTGTGTGAATGTAGGTTTTGTTTCTCTGGGATTAATGCCCAGGAGAGCAATGGCTGGGTCCTGTGGTGGTTGAATATTTAGTTTTGTAAGAAACTGCCAAACTGTTTTCCAAAGGTGCTGGCCATTCATTTCCACCAGCTGTTTCTCAATCCTTGCCAGCACTTGGGGTTGTCGCTGTTTTTATTAGCCGTTTTGATAGGGTATATTGGTATCTCATTGTAGTTTTAATTTGCATTTCCCTGATGGCTAGTCATGTTGAACATTAATGATTTTTATTTGCCATCTGTATATTCTCTTTGGTGAAATGTCTGTTCATCTTTTGCCCATTTTCTACTTGGATTGGTCTTTTTATATTGAGTTTTGAAAGCTCTTTATATATTGAGGGTATGAGTCTTTGCTCAGATGCCAGAAAATATGCAAATATTTCTTCCCAGTCTGTAGCTTTTCTTGTCATCCCCTTCATACGGGCTTTTGCAGAGCAAAACTTTTTTTTTTTAGAAATTTTATTGGGGAACAGAGTGTTTTTCCAGGACCCATCAGCTCCAAGTCAAGTAGTTGTCTTCAATCTAGTTGTGGAGGGTGCAGCTCATTGGCCCATGTGGGGATAGAACCAGCAACCTTGGTGGTATGAACCTGTGCTCTAACCACCTGAGCTTACTGGCCACCCCAGAGCAAAACTTTTTCATTTTGATGAGGTTTATCAATATTTCCTTTTACAGTCATGCTTTTGGTGTTTTATCTAAACTCTTCGCCTAGCCCAAGATTCTGAAGATTTCTCCTTTTTTTAAAATAAAAGTTTTGTAGTTTTACATTTTCCAGTGAAGTCCCTGATCCATTTTGAGTTAATTTCCACATAAGGTGTGAGGTTTAGGTTGAGGTTTCTTCCGCTATGGACATCCAGTTTGTTTCAGCTCCGTTTGTTGAAATGGCTCCTTCCTGCACTGAGCTGCTCTTGCATATCTGTCAAAGATCAGTTGTGCATGTCTGTGTGAGTCTGTTTGTGGGTTCTCTGTTTTCTTGCATTCATCTCTGTGTATGTGTCCTCTGAATACCACGCTGTCTTGATTTCTGTAGGTATAGAGCAGCCTTAATGTGAGGTCGGGAGATTCTTCCACTTTCTTCTTTTTTCAGTCTTTAAAAGACTGTTTAGCTATTCCAGGGCCTGCGACTTTCCACATAAACTTCAGAATAAGCTAGTCTGTGTGTATAAGTAGAGATTGTGATAGGAATCGTGTTAGACCTGCAGACCAATCTGGGGAGAATTGAGTCTTCCAATCCATAAACACAGAATGCATCTCTTTATTTTCATCTTTGACTTTTTCTATCAGCATTTGTAATCTCAACATGCAGATTTTACACAAGTTGTGTTCAGTTTGTAACTCGCTCATTTTCTCTGGAGTGATTATAACTAAATAGTATTCTGTGTTACACCCCAGTCCCCACATGCTAACTGTGAGTGTGTAAAAATGTAGTTCATTTTTGTGTGTTATTCTTGTATACTGCATCCTACAGAACTCACTTAGTTCTAGAAGGTTTGGGGTTTTGTTAGTTTGTTTTGTTTTATTTTTGAAATTCATTGGCATTTCCTACATAGATAATCATGTCAGATGTCAATAGGAACCGTTTTATGTCTTCCTTTCCTATCTGTATGTCTTTTATTCCTTTTCCTGTCTTATTACATTGACTAGAACTTCCAGCACGATGTTGAATAGGAGTGGTAAGAACAGACACCCATGTATTGTTCTCACTCTTGGGGGAAAGTATAAAATGAGCTGTAGGTTAGTAGAGGTATTTCTCTATTCTTATTTGCTGAGGGTTTCATCATGAATGGTTGTTGGATTTTTTCCAAATGCTTTTCCTGTATTAATACAATCATATGGTTTTTCTTCTTTATGTTGATGTAATGGATTAAATTGATTGACTTCAAATATTGACCCAGGCATATGTACCTGGAATGAACCCCACTTTGTCATGGTATATAGTTCTTTTTATGCATTGCCAGATTCAATTTGCTAATATTTTACTGTGGATTTTTGCTTCTAAGTTCATAAGGGGTATTAGTCTGTAGTTTTTCCTTTTCACTATCTGCCAGTTTGGGTGTCAAGCAGAGCAATCCTAGCTTCCTAAAATGAGTTGCAATCTATCCCCATCTCCTCTATTTCCTAGAAGAAATTGTATAAAACTGGTTTTATTACAATTGTATAAAACGGGGAGGAGGGTAGTTATTTCTTCTTTATATGTTTGGTAGAAGTCTCCAGTGAAATGATGTGTTTACGGAGATTTTATTTTTAGGGAGCTTCTTATTTATATCCATTTTTAAAATGATTATTGGGCTATTCAGGTTATTTCATCTTGGTTGAGTTTTGATAGTCTAATTTGTGAAGAATTAGTCCATTTCTTCTAAGTTGTTGAATTTATGAGCAGAAAGTTGTTCATAGCATTACCTTATTATTGTTGTAATGTCCCTGGGTCTGTAGTGATGTCCCCCTATTTCATCTTGATATTGGTGACTTGTGTCTTCTCTCTTTGTATCTTCTTCAGTCTTACTAAAGATTTGTAGGGCCGGCCGAGTGGCACGGTGGTTAAGCGCTGGCTTGGGACGCCAGCAGCCCAGGTTAGGATCCCACATATGAAGGCCAATGACACTGTCCTCTAAAAAAAAAAAAAAGTGTGAGCTGAGCTCTGAGCAACAGCAGTTCAATGTCCAGCCTGAGCTGAGTTGCCGTTGAGCTGCCAACAGGTAGCAGAATGGCTCAGCTAAAAAAATAAAAAATAAAAAAAATTTGTAAATGTTATTGATGTTTTTTGAAGAGCCAGTTTTTGTTTCACTGATTTCTCTATTCCTGTTTTCAGTTTCATCAATTTTTGCTCTTATTGTTTACTTTCTTCTTGCTTTGGTTTTATTTTGCTCCTCTTTTTCTAGTTTTTTCAGGCAGGAACTTAGAATATTAATGCAAAAACTGCACTCTTGTCTAATATGAGCAGTCAGAGCTATAAATTTCCCTCTCAGCACTGCTTTAGCTGCATCCTACATATTTGATATGTCGTATTTTCATTGTAATTTACAAATGAGCGCACACAAAACAACATCCACAAAACAAAAACATAGAACAGAAAGGAGATAGAGACATACCCACAATTGTTGGGGATGTTAATACCCTTGGTTGGCAGTGGGCAGAACTACTAAACAGAAAAACAGCAAGGATATTGAGGAATTCAACAACCCAAAAGGTCTGAGTGACATTCACCCAATAGCAGCAGAACATGCCTTCTTTTGAAATGGCCATGGAGCATAGACCAAAGTTCAGGGCATGAAATAAACCTCCAAGATGTAAAAGGAATGAAATCATCAGCATGTGTTCTCTGACCACAGTGGAGTTTAACTAGAAATCAAGGCCAGGAAGGCACCTGGAAATTCTCCAAACACTTGGAAACTAAACAACACACTTCTAAATAACCCATGGGACAAAGAGTCTCAAGGGAAATTATTTTAAAAATACATTTTTCAAATTTGTATTTTTTAATCAAAGCAGAAATACTCTATCCCCTAATTTGACATTGACACCTGACGTGAGGAAGGATTTCACATGTATAATCTACTCCAAACCAGATTTCTGAATGGCCTCTTCTTTCTTGGTTTATCCACTTCTGGTAGGGACAATGCCTCTCAGGATATGCTCCTGGTCGGTGGCCACTGACCAATGCTTGCCACAAGGCTGGCAGAGAAAGTGGGCAGTGCTCAGACTGAGAGGCCGTTCCAACCTGGAGTGCAGATAGAAGGGGCACTATTCTCGCTTAGGGGCTGGGCTGATGCAGGCTGCATTGGAGGGCTGGTGCTTGCCCCTGAAACCTTCTCCCCATGTCTGGAGTCTGGTGGCTGCATGCTCCCTGGTGGGCCTGGGGGCACAGATCCTACATCCAGGCTCTTCACTCTCCCCTCCAACCTGTGGAGCTCTGACCCAGAAGTCACCATATTCAGTCAGGTGCCCCTGGTTCTCCTGAGAGGGGATGTGGATGTGCTGGCTATGCTGAGCCTCCCCAGGTGGTCAGCATAATCCCCAGGACTGGCACTGACCCAGGAGCAACCCCAATGTTGGCATGTTCCTCTGAGTCTGGGGAGGGCAGTAGCTGTAAGCACATCAGGGGTCCTGACACTAGGCCGGAGGACAGGGACGCTGAGCAGCCTTCGCTTGTGGGAGCCCAAATACAAATCACTGCCTCCCAGGGCAGACTTGCTTTTCCCATGACTAACTCCTGCAGACTCAGCAGCCTGGACCCCAGAGGGGTGGGAGCGAGGGTGTTGGTCCCTTGCAGTCGGCGAGGCCCCCCAACTCCTGCTGGACCCTCAATCTGACTAGGGTGTGCTGACTGCAGTGCAGAGGGCAGCAGCACCTGCAAGGACACCCTGTGCAAATCTGGTCCCTCCTGCCCGCATAGACTCCCAAGCAAACAGCTTCAGAGAGACTGTGTACCCTGCTTCAAAACTGCATGATGTCAGGTCTTTATTATGAATGTGACACCTCTCTGAGCAGTCTGTGTCCCTGCTCAAACCTGACCTATGGTGCTAAGTTTCCTGAGATGCATTAGCTGGGTGGCAGGTCAAGTGCTGTTCTCATATCAGTGAGGGCTGCTGCTGGTGTCATAGCAGGGCCAGCAGAGGACAACAGCCATCCTCCTGAGCCAGTCCCAGAAGCTGGTCCCATTCTTGTCTTTGTCTCTCCCAAGTGCCAGGCCCAGGCCTGTGCCCAGTGTGAGGTGGGAAGAAGTGTAAATGTGCAGCAGGGATATGCTGATTGAAACCCAGTTCAAAGAAAATGAATCAACTATTTGAAAAAGTTACACATGGCTTTGCCATAAACAATTTTCAGAGGGATTGAAGGGACTTGAAAATAATGAAAAATAATGAGAACTTTCTGTTAATTTCAGGGTGAGAAGGCCCTTCATCAGTATAGGAAGAAAACACTGATGGGGGCAGGGTAAAATGCACCTTTCTTGTAGGCCGCAGGGCAATAGAGCTCATTAACCCCATCAAAACTTTGAACCAGTCTCTAGGTATTTATGCTAGAAAAGTAACAGAGAAACACACGCTTTATGGATAAGGACAGTGATCAAAGCATTATTTGTAATAGTACAAAGTTACATTATAAATGTCCCCCAGAGGAGATCTGTTTTCAAATAATGTTTCCAGGAAAATTTAGCTGTCTAAAGACACAAGAAATTTTCCAGTTAAAAATGAGTGTTGAACCCACATATTGATTTCTTCTTCCCCCGAAGACCTCACTAAAATTATAATGAATAAAAAGATACAAGACCCATGGGACAAAGTGACCTGGAGAAGCTGATGAGAGATTACAACAAATTTTTGAAAGAAAGAAAAGAGATGGGCAGGAGGTCACTGATTTGGCTGAGTGGAGAAGCTGCAGCCGAAAGGCTGGTGGGATCTCCAGGCACAGCCCCAGGGACAAGCATGGCTGGCGGGAGCATGAGGTGGAAAGGGGGGCAGGGGCAGGCTAACTCTCTGCACTGGGGAGACTTCTGCTCCAGCCAAGATTAAGTAACGGACCAGATTTACTGTCCCTCCCAAACAACTGAGAAACTAGACAAAGTTTATGAAATGGTTTTCAGACAGTAGACAGCAGGCAGTGCAGGGCAGTGATCCCAGGGGGTGGACAGCAAGGTGAGTCCAGGTTTCCTGAATGTAGCACAAGCAAGGGGTCCAGATGGAACCCAGCAGACCCCTCCCCCGCGATTGAAGAGACAACCAGAGCCCAGGGAGGCTGCTATGAGCTAAATTGTGCCCCACCCCCAATTCACATGTTGGAGGCTGGCCCCAGGACCTTAGAGTGTGACTGTATTTGGAGATGGGCCTTTGCAGAGGTGATGAAGGTGAAATGAGGCCATCAGGGTATCCCTAGTCCAGAGAGGAAGGGAGTGGAGATGAGATTGGGGCCCACGCAGGATAGGAGGTACAGGGTGGGACTGATGGTCCAGTCCAGGCCTGACCACCCTGCTATGTCTGCAGGCAAACCCCAGTTTCACAGGCCATCTGAAGCAGAAAGAGCATGACATATCACTTAAGGAGATAACATGAAACATGAACAGGAAATCGGTTCCAAAACAACCAAGTGAAACAAGAAGACTTGAGGGACGGCCGATTAGCTCAGGTGGTTAAGCGCAAGGCGCAGTGCTCATAACACCAAGGCTCATAACACATGGGCCACTGAGGTGTGCCCTCCACAACTAGATTGAAACAACTACTCATCCTGGAGCTGATGGGTCCTGGAGAAACACACTGTTCGCCCCCACCCCTAAAAAAACACTTGTGAGATAGAGAGAAGGCAGGCTGCCAGAGAATGGGGATCTGAGGAAAGATGCAGCTGTGAGAGTCCTATGTTCCTTCTGCCCAAAGATCTCAGCTTGGACACTGGAAACCCAGAAGCACAGAGATAACAAGGGGTGCAGACCAAAGAAACCCCAAGAGAATCTGCCTCTCTCCAGCTAAAGGACCAACAAAGGGTCCCTGAACCAGACAAGACATTTTAGACAATAATTAACCAACCCCTGTGAGACACAGTGGGAGAAACTGGTCCGCCACACCCCTGCTGTCAAAGCAGGAACCTCAGCCTCCTTACCCAGACATCACAGCAAGCCCTTTTCCACTCACCTGGGTGGTGTGAATAAAGGCTCCCAATGAGAAACTGAGAGTGATACCAGTATCCAGAGGTTAAGAGCCCCCACCTTTCCCTGCAGTGTGGGCAGAAGCCAAACGGGGAGCCGAATCCCCCCACTGGCTGCAGTGAGGTAGTGTTTACCCCTCCACCGGCTAGTGTCAGAGGAGACCTGCTAAAACAGACACAATGCAATACCCTGCACTCATGCTTCCAAGAACCAGGAAACCCTCACCTGCATGACAGAGACAGAAACTGACACCAAGACAGCACAGACATTGACCCTATCCAATAAGGAATTTAAAGAAACCATCATTAAAATGCTTCAACCATGGGCCGGCCAAGTGGCATGGTGGTTAAGCGCCGGCTTGGGAAGCCAGAGGCCCTGGTTCGGGTCCTGCCCTAAAAAAAAAAAAAAAAAAAAAAAAAAATGCTTCAACCACAATTACAAATGCACTTGAAATAAAAAAAGAATGAACAGAAGACTGAAGATAACATGGCAGATATAGGCCACAACATATCAATCATTACATTAATTGTAAATGGCCTATCTTATTTGTAATAGCCCCAAACTGCAAACAACCAAAATATCTTTCAGCAGGTAAATTAGAAAAATTTTAGTACACCCATTCAATGTAATACCAATAAGAAATAGCTATTGACACACATAGCAACTTAAATGGACCTCAGGGCATTATGCTGAGTGAAAAAGCCAGTCTTAACAGGTCAGGTGCTGCATGATTCCATGTGTAGAACCTTCCTGAAATGATAAAATTGTAGAGATGGAACAAATTAGTGATGCCTGATTGTGGCAGTGGCTTTAGGGATTTACAAGTGATGAGCTGTAGATGAAACAATGAACACCATACATACAGCAGACCCATGCAGACTTCCTGCTTTCTATATTGTGATATAAGTATGTAAAATGCAACCGTGGAGGGAAAGTGAGTGAAGGGCACACAAAACCTTATGCACTATTTTTTGTGGGTCCATGGTTATTTTTAAATAAAAAGGTTTTTTGGTTTTTTTTTTAAATGGTTAAGAGACCTGAGCAGACACACCACCAGAGAGAATACATGGCTGGCAAATTGATCCATGAAAAGGTGCTTACCAGCATTAGCCATTGAGAGACGTACTTGAAAACTGCAATGAGCTGTCACTACATGTCTGTTAAAACAGCTGAAACAAAAACTTTGACAATGAAATGCAAAGTGTTGCTGGTGGGGATGCAGAGTGGTATGGTCACTCTGAAAGCAGTTTGGCAGTTCCTTATAAAGTTAAATATACACCTATATGTGACCCAGTAATCCCATTCCTAGGTATTGACTTCTAGGAGAAATAAAACTTTTGTTCACACAAAAACATGTACATTAATGTTTTCAGCAGCTCTATTCATGATCACCAGACATCAGAAGAATGCAAATGTCCTTCAACAAGAGAATAGGGAAAGAAACCATTGTGTCCCCATACAGTGGAATACTCTTCAGCAAAAAAATGAATGAGCTATTGATAAATTTAGCAATATGGATCAAGCTGAAAGGTATTATGCAAGTAAACAGACAAATACCACCCATAATGAGAAGGAAAATCAATCAAGCAATAGAAATAGACACAGATGACACAGATGAGAAAATTGATAAGCACATCAACACAGTGTTGATAGGGATTCCACATGTTCAAGAAGTTAAAGGAAAGACTGAGCAGGTATGTCTTCCCTTTATTAAGGTAAGCACACCTCTAAAGACTAAGGCTACAATATTTGAGATGACACATACACTGGATAGGATTGATGGCAGAAGATTCGTGAACTTGAAGACACAGCATAGAAGAAAAGACTGAAAATATGAACAGAGAATCAGTGAGTCGGGGGCAAACTTCAAGCAACATAATGTAATTGGAGTCCCTGAAGGTAGGACATAATTTATTACGAGGTGTTGCCTTATGAGTTGTGGAGGCTACGCAAGTTCAAAATCCATAGGAATCCAGGAAGAGATCACAAACAGGCTCAAGCCATGGGATCTTTGCAAATATAACACTAGTGAGACTAATCAAGAAAGAGAGAATAAATTAATAATATCAAGAATTAGAAAGGTAATATCTACAGATTCTACAGACACTAAAAATAAAATGGAATGTTATTAACATCTATATGCCAATAAATTCAACTTCTACAAAATGAGCAAGTTGCTTGAAAGACATAAATACCAAAGGTCACTCAAGAAGTAAATAACTAAAATAGCTCTACATCTATTAAATGAATTGAATGTACAGTTACAAACCTTCCTTTAGAAATTGTTCTTCCTAAGAAAACTTTAGGCCCAGATGACTTCATTAGTGAATTATTTCAGGAAAGAAATAACAATTCTTCACAAACTCTTCTAAAAAAGTAAAGAGTTGGGAACACTTGAGTAGTTCATGAGGCCAGAATTATCATGATGCCAAAATCAAAGATATTGTAAGAAAAGAAAATACCATTCCAATGTCCCTCATGAACACAGATGCAAAAATTCTTTACTAAGTTTTATCGTATCCAATTCAGCAATGTATAAAGTGGATAATACATCATAACTAAGCAAGAATGCAAGGTAGGTTTGCTATTTGAATATCAGTTTATATAATTCAGTACATTAACTGACTAAAAAATTAAAACCATATAATTGTCTCAAGAGATGCAGAAAAATCACTTGACAAATTCTGAAATTTGAATAAAAACTCTCGGTGAACTAGAAATACAATGGAACTTCCTCAACCTGATAAAGGGCATCTATGCAAAAGCTACCACTGACATCATGCTTAAATGGAACACTACATGCCCAGTATCAAGACTGAAATAAGGATATCCACTCTCATCACTTTCATTCAACATTGTCCTTGAGTTCCTAGCCAATGCAATAAGGCAAGAAAAATAAATGAAATGTATCCAGCATTGAAAGGAAGACATAAAACTGTGTTTAGTCACAGATGGCACAATTGTCAGAGGAAAATCCTGTAGAGTCTATGAGAACATGCTACTAGAACTAACAAGTGTGTTTGGAAAGGCTACAAGATCTATGTACTAAAATCAATGGTATTTCTACATACTAGCAAAAAATGATGGAAATGTAAAATTGAAAGAAAAACACCATTTGAAATAGCATCCAGCTTCCAGACTAACCGGAAGAAGCTGGTCTAGGCACAGGTGGGAGATTTAGCAGAGAGATGGATGGTTGCTGAACCTGGAGAGAATGGGAACAAATGCTTTGCTGAACCTTTTGAACCAGTTAGACTGATGGAAATTTCATCCTCTGAGACAGAAGAGACAGAGGCTCTACAGCAAGTTGAAACTCGGAAGCTGATGGCCTCAGTTTTCTGGTATGACATGAGAGAAGAGGGAGCCTACTGAGAGAGAAGGAAGGAGATGCACTGGAATTAACAAAGGAAGTGAAAGCAGTTGCTGGCAGGATGCCAGGCTGAGCTGTGGAGGTGTAGAGAAAAGGGGAGGCCCTGCAAACAGGAAGGAAAAGACCTGGCCCACCAAGGGGCTGATGGCCGCAGAGGAAACACAGTCTCAAGTATCACTGGAGCCAGAGAAAAGCAAAAGGGGAAGGGAGTGGCCAGTGGAGACCTGGACAGCCTCAGGCCTCTGCTCTGCCTTAGTCACACCCTCTCAGAACCATGTTCCACCCCTCCTGGCCCACAGAGCCCAACTTATTGGTGTGGGGGTGCAACACAGCAGCCTCCCTCAACTTGGGGAGATGGAAGCAGAGGGAAGCAAGTGTCCCCCACCATTGCTGAGGGAGGCTCTAGTGGTGACACTGGGGGTGTGGTGCACCGAAGGGGAGGGGAGTCAGACTGTGAGCCTAGGGGACAGGGTGGCAGAAAGATGCTGCCTGGGAGCCACCCAAACTTTAACCCTAACCCTCTGAATGCTGGTCCCATGAATCTCACTGTGGACCCCTCTGGGCCTCAGCTCTGACTCATGCCCTGAGGATGGTAAGAGCATGTCTTAAGTGGTTTCAGGATCTAGTGGATCATCTACCGAGCCTAATACAGATCCACAGGGACTGTGGTCGTCCCATTACCAGGAGGACGGGCCATAGGAAGGATGAGAGCACAGGAGGCACGGAGGCTCCCTCTACCCACAGCTGAGCCCAGGTGGGCACTGCCTGCAGGTGAGGGACCTCAATGTGACCCCAGAAGTCCTTCCACGCTGCCGCCTCACTCAGCATTTCCACGTGGTGGCGGTGTTGGCCCAGAAGTAGAATGCAGGCAATTACCAAACTCTAATGGCCCCATGTGGCCCTCACAGCAAAACAGCACATTAGACAGAAAGACTGGGCCAGCTAACGCCGTCATGTTACAGGTGAGCTAGGCCACAGAGCCGGGATTCCAGCTCCCTAGGAAGCCGAGACTCCAGACAGCTAATCTATAGTCCTAACACTGTGATGGAAGTCTGGGACTCCGGAACTCCACGGTGCGGAATTTTATCCCCAAATTCTGTTTTCTTATGTTCTAAGGCCCACTCACTGCTCTGAGATTCATAGATGGGGAAGTCTGGTGGCTCTATTTCCTGGAGTAGGGGATGGGAGGTCATGCTGACAGAAAGCCATGAGGGCTAGGGCAGCGAACCTGGGCACTCACACTCTCGTTCTGGGAGCATTTGCTCTACAAGCCATGGGTGATAGCCTCCCACATGACATCCGGAGGCAGAGGCTACGTGTGTGGTAACCCTGAGTTGACATCCTAAAAGGCGTGCAGGGTTCCTGAGGGATGGGGTCCAGAGATTGAGGTCTCACCCATTTGTCCCTCACTTTCTGCCACTTGCCCTGAACCCACTTTCTCATACAAGGAGGAACTGATGTAAGGTTCCAGTCACACAGGGTCTGGTCAGAGCCTACTATCAAAATCAGCATGGCATTTTCAGGGGGAGTTAGAAGTGCTGACAAGGAAAGGGGAACCTGCTATGGGATGATATCTTGAGACAGATGGGTGGTTCTCAGGGGTAGAGGGCACCTCACCCTCTATCCACCAGGCAGCTCAGAAAGACAAATGCACCCTCCCCCACTCCAGCCCCTCCATCTGGGCCCTGGCTTTCCTCCATGTGCAGGGTCTTCTGCCACATGGCCTCAGAACCCTGAGTCCTACCTCCAGTGTTCAGATCTTGGAGGGACTGACTCTCATGGGAAACACATAATTGATAGACACCGAGACCCCATCCTGCCTCACCTCCCTCTGGGGATGTGGGGAGCCTCCTTGCCCACCTGGAACATGGATACAGACCTTCCAGGAACTCTGAGTGAGACTAGGACCCACAACAGTGGGCAGAGCCTGAGACCCAGAGTACGTGTCGTTTTCACCTCTGAAAGGGCTCGGTGAAGTCATCTAATCTGACAGCCTACCTTTAAAAGGAGAAACTTCTAGAGAGCCAAAAATTTGGCCAGAGCTCTGGGCTGGAGAGGAGAGGGTCTTAGAACACATATACACCCACAAACTAAAAAAACAGGATATAGGGGCCGGCCGAGTGGCACAGTGGTTAAGCGCTGGCTTGGGAAGCCAGCGGCCCCAGTTCAGTCCCACATATGAGGGCCAGTGACACTGCCCTCAAAAAAAAAAAAGAAAACAGGATATGGGCCAATGGGAAGGCCAAGAACACACAGCCAGATTAGATGTGTAGCAGGAAGCACCGAAAGGTTTGTCTGAGGTTAGGGGCGGGTGGGAAGGCAGAGAAATTGAGATGGACCATGCATCTGGGGGCCACTCCTGACTGCTCATGTTAGAGCCATGGTTTCCAAATTGTATGCCAAGGCACCCTGGGGCACTGCAGCAAATTCCCAGGATGCTGCACTCTTGAGGGAGACACAGCAATATCGTCATCTGCAGGAAAAACACCTACTGGCTCCAGGTAGCTCCATTTCAGCTGGGATGGGCCACATTCCTTTGGAAGTTATCATATCTTTTTGAAGCTGGCTTTCTAGCTGATGCTGTGATTTAAAAAAAAAAAGAAAAAACAAGTACCAGTGAAAATCCATGGGGAACAGAAAGTGAAGTGTCCTCACTGGCCACAGGCACAGCTTCCCAATGGTAACTTAAGTTATGTAAGAATGAAATAAAAATTGTATTCCTTTCTTTGAACTTAGGTGAATTTTTTTTCAAAGAGCTACAAATTATTACGTTGTTTAGATCTAATTACTTGCTAAACAAAACTGTCAGGTATTTCTTTTGGCCTGGGGTGCTCTGGAAAGATGACTGAGCATGGACGTAAAGTTTGGGCTCTCTGCCACTGAGTGCAGGGACCCTACCTCTGAGTAGCAGGTGTCAGGAGTGAGATACACACAAACGCACACACACGTACAAACTCAACAGGTGAGGGAAGCTTCCAGAAGAGGCAGGAAGAACACACTTGCTTCTGACCTGAGACTCCTGTCCTGTCTGCTCTTGGGCCCCCGAGGGCATAGCTATGGGCTCTCTGCCTCCAGCCCCTGACTGCCCAGATCCTTTCCTGCCTCCCCAACTTCTTTCTGGAAAAGAAGGAAGTGAATGATTAGGCAGATAGTGTCTGAAAGCCTGGCTTTCCCCTCTCCAGTACAGGAAGGACCATTACAAAATTCTACCTGGTACCTGTCATGCAGGATTCAAAGGCCACAGCAGACAGGGGAGCTCACTACCTCAGAAAGGAAACTGCCCTCCCATCTGATCTTGCCCCCACATCAGGGCCTCACCTTCATCACCACCACCCACAGCAGGGGCCTCCCAGAGTTCTGGGACCAAACCTTCTTTCCCCTCTGGGCCTATTCTGGAAAGAAAGTGGCCCTCGGAGGACTCTGGCAGCTACAATAGGGTAAAAAGAATCTTTCCTGCAGGGTCATCCATAAACCTGGAATGTTGTGGAATCAGACCTGTGGCCCTGGGTGGGTCAGGGGAACTCCTTCCGTGTGACAGCAGAGGGCGCTGCCAGGAAGGACCTCACCTCCTGGGGTAGGAGAGGGAGCCTCACTGTGGTCGCCAGGGTCACACCAGCAGGGGCACAAGCTGACATGGCACGGAGCAGCAGGGACTCTTCTGCAGTTAGGGTGCAGAATTTCCAGCTGAAAGTCAGAGAGCAGGAAGAAATCTCACCACCCAATTGCAGTGGAAACCTCCTTCTCCTGCACCTATCTCCCTCTCAACACCAGCGTTGGGATGGCCTCGCCCTTCTGGGCTTTTGGGAGACAGCCTCCAGGGCTTTGATGACTCCTAGAAAAATGGGGCAAAGGAATTGTAAGCCCAGGCTGCAGCTCTCTGGGAAGCGCCCTATGATGCATGTCTTCAGGGGAACTCTCCACAGAAGGGAGCCCACATCTGGGAGTGGAGGGGCTCACTTTTCACTCTCTCTAGCACTGCAGAGGACAAGGCTAAGGAAAGAGAAGTGAGCAGCAAGGGGAGCCAACAAGGGCCTGACAAGTGAGGGGCAGAAAGGAGGACTGAGAAGACAAGGACCCACCTGCTCCCAATCCAGCTGGATGGCTACCCCTATGTGTTCAGGCCCAGCAGCCTCTGGGGGCTCCCCATCACAGCTCTAATCCCAGGCGGGCCGTGCACCTGGGAGGCAGCGGTGGGAGCCTGCCACTGCGGTGTGGCCCACACCCCACTCCCACAACCCAGGTCCCCAGTAATGCGATAATTGGGTGGGGTTTTCTCTGAGAGAGAGGGGAAGTCCAGAGGAGGATGAGCCAGCTCCCGCCTGCCCACCCACCTCATTCCAGAATCTGTCCCTCCTTCCCTCTGGGGGTGGGGGGCGTGCAGTGACTCAGAGGAGGGGTGAAGGGGTGGGCATGCGTAGACATAACTGGATCCCAAGGCTGGTGAAGTAAAGAGAGCTTTCCTTGAAACACAATGGCTCTACTCCACAACAGGAAAGGGATCCTTGCACTCAGAGGCAGAGGACCCAGACTTTGTCCAGGCGCAGTCACCAGGTGACCCTTGGGACCAGTGTCCACAGGCCCCCAGGGCTCCTTTTGCAGAGGATGCTGCAGCAATGCTGTGAGATGGGGCCTGCCTCTGGTCCTCCAGCCAGTGCTAAACCTGGAGGGATGCAGGGCCACCTCTGTACTTCAGCCTCTCCATGGAACCTACACACTCAACAGGCCACACTGCATTGTGACACAGCTCAGTGGTCACACGAAAAGAGACATCATGGGAGAGCTGGGGCTTAGGATTTCTAGCCGCAGTTCTACTCCTCCCAGTCCCCAAATGGTGACACGAATTCCTGCTCCACTCTCTTCACAGCGTCTTTGAGACTGATCAATCTCTCTTCCATGGACACTATGCAGGGAAGGGCCTATCACCTGTTATTTTCATGTAGGGCCAGGGGAAAGTGGGGTGTCTGCCCTCCCCCAAACAAAAACTCCTGTCTCCCTGAGCTACAGATGAATATGCAGACAGAGCCTCACTGTGGACTACAAGTTGGAACTGGTGAGCCACTGCCGATGACCTTGGATAAGTCACTTTCCCTCTCCGGTCTTCACTTCCCCCATTAGCTAAGTGATTAGAAATCCATCCTGGGTGAAGAGGCTGGCATCCCTGGCAGAGCCGGTGGTTTGAGGTACCAGAGCCAAGATGCAGTTGTTGTGCTGTGCACCTCGCCCCGCAACATCAGGGGGTTCAGCAGCCTCTTCCCTGGTGGGGTGTTGAGAGAGGGTGGCGGTGTCACCACCTGTTTCCCAATCCTAACCTTCAGACACGCCGCTGCATCCTGGAAGCCCACCTAGCTGCTGTCCCCAAGGCAGGCCTTCCCCAGCCCTGCTGATCTGCATCGGCCGAGCAGCGCAGGCAGCCGAGATTCCAGAGGACCAGCAAGGCACGGCTCTAGGGGCCGGCTTCGGACCAACGAACCGCACCTCAAGCCCTCGGCAAGAAGACGGACGAAAGCAGGAGCCAGGCCATCATGAGGGAAAGGATAGAGGGCGCGACAGAGCAGAAGCAAGAGAGAGTGCAGGACAGCGCGCTCCACAGGGAGCACAGGGCGCGCGGGGTTTCCAACGCAAGGTGTAGCCCCGGAGCTCAGGGGGGATGCCTACCGAACAGGCCGTCCAGGGTCCGGACCAGCCGCCGGGAGGTCGGCCCTAACTGATAGCGCACCACGAACACTCCGAGCCCCCAGCGCACCCCGCAAACCCAGCAGTCGCGGGAGGGGCCAGCGCCTCCGCCGCGCCAGCTCCCAGGGCTCCTCCCGCCCCCTCCCCGGCCCGCCCCTCCCGGGCCCCGGCCCTGGCGGGCGCCCCCCGCGGCGGTGCCCCGCCCCCGCCGTCCCGCGCCGCCCCGGGCCCCGGCCCGCCGCCCGGCCGCCGGCCCACCTGGCGCAGCGCCGCCCTCGGAGTCCGCGCACCGGCGCATACCCGCGCACCCCGCGCTCCCCGAGGCCGCAGGAGGGCCCAGCGCCACCGCCTGCCAGCTCCCAGGGCCTGGCCCGCCGGGTGCCCGCGCTCTCCCGCCCGGCGATGGCCCCGCTCGGGTACTTCTTATTCCTCTACGGCTTGAAGCAGGCACTGGGCAGCTACCCGATCTGGTGGTGAGTGAGACTTCCTTGCGTTCGCCACGGCACCTGTGTGCCCCCAGCCGCCGCGCCCTCGGGCAGGGCCCGCGGTAGCCTGGAGCCCGCGCCCTGCCCTTCGACTCTGCAGGATTCGGGCGGGTTGTTTCTCTTGGTGGCCACTTTCAACCTGTTCAGGCCGGGGCTGGGACTCGGGTGGCGAAGATTCAGGAGACATTGATCCTCGTACCCATAGGGGTCCCCTGCGCCGGACGGGGCGAGCAGTGGGCTCGGGAGAGGCAGGAAGAGGGTCCACACGGATGGCGCGAACGTCTGAGCAGCCCGAGTCCAAGAGAAACCGGGAGGGCGAGCTGGGAAAGGGAGATTTGCCCGAGGCTTTCCTTAAGGACGGTGCCTTAAACACACAGACACACACACACACACACACACACACACACACACACACACACACACACACACCTTAAAACAAAGTCATGAGACAAGACCGAACAGCTCGGGGCAGCGCAGTTACGTAAAGACAGCGGGGACCGGCCCGGAGCGGCGGGCTCACTGGGCTAACGCCCGGCCCTCCGCGCCTCCCGCCGCTGTCCTGGCTACGGTGTCCAAAGAAGCCCACCCTGAGAGCCCTCTGCCTGGACCTCAGTGGCAAGGAGGGGCTGCCGAGAGGTACAAAGGGAGAGAGCATCAAGTTTTCTTCACTGAGGTTTCCTGAGTGAGAGGCCCCGGAACCCACCTCTGAGAGGGCTGGGGCGCTCTGTCCTCCGCCCCAGACAAGGCACATTCCCGTGAGACCGTCCTAAACCTGGCGATGGAAGGGCAGAGAAACCAAGTGAAGGGTCCCGAGAGTCTACTGCACATATGGGGGGAGGGGAGCCAGAGTTACTTTCCCTCGGGGCATTTGATTAGGCAGAGCCCCCACAGGTCAGGGTCACCGCAGCCCCACTGTGGGGAAAGCGGTCGCCGAGGGGCCGGGGCGCTCCGCTGGAGGAGACCCAGTGTTGGAGACAAGCCTCCCCGTACACTTGCGCGCGCGCACACACACACTCCCAGGAATCGTCTCCGACGGATTGCCTGGAATTATAATAATTACGCCGAGGGGAAGGGGGAGAACCAGCGAGCCGAAGTACATCTAATCCGATAATAATTTTTCTCTTCGAGATGGTTCAGGAGCAGGGGCGCCCGGGGTGCAGACGCGGGTCCAGGCGCAGCCCGGCTGGGGGCGGGGGTGCGGGAGGGCGGCTCGGGCGGGTCTTAAGGCCTGGGAGAGTCTGCTGGGCGGCGAGGACACGCTTCGGAGATACCCGCGCTCCCCGCACCGGCGCGGCACCTGCAGCCCGCGTTGCCCTCCGAGCGCCGGCTGCGGCGGGCATGCTCCGTCGGACTCAGGGACACTGACTCCAACCCAGCCGAACGCGGGGAGCGGGGGAGAGCGTCCAGAGGGCCCCACGGCCGCCAGCTCCCGGGCAGACTTCTAATTAGAACCGTCGCCGCATTCCTGGGCGCAGGGGGAAGCGCCTTCACTCCCGTGCTCCTCCCATAAGGAAGGGCTCTGTCACCAGCCTCCTGGCTACCTCATGCAGTGAGGGCTTTGTCCTGTTGGCCCAGAGGGTCCCTGGCCTTGCTCCCCACAATCACATGTGCCACTCTTTTCACCTGGGCCATATAATATTCCGTCTGAATGAACCCAAATCCAGCCTTCTCCAGGTGAACGGAGGCGTCCTCTCCCTGCACTGCTGCTCAGCAACCACCCAAGCAACCGTCTAGGGTCCCAGAGGGTAGGGGTGCCATGGAACCCCACTTTACTCGCACACTCAGTGATTCTCTGTTTCCTGGAAAGTGTGTCTGGATACAACCTCGAGCTCCTTGGGGACCAGCGATTCCCCCTCCTAACCTTCTCTGTTCCTAGGCCACCTAGACAGGGAGGGAAGCCATCTCCCCACAGGGTACACAGGCAGAACAGAGAGGAGGGCTCAGAGAAATACGCCGGTTTAATAGCAGGGAAGGCCTCTATCTTCATGCCCTACCTGGCACAGCTTTCACAGGCTCCTCCCTTCTCCTGCCCGCATCCCCCCACCCCCAAACAGGGCCTGGGGGTCCCTCCCTTTATAACTTCTCACCTTCATGCTCAGCATCCCTAATTGGCTGTTCTGTTTCACCCTCCCTCCCCAAAAGGAAGCCACTGCCCCATCCCTTTCCCCACCTCCCCACCCTAGTACCTCGCATATGAAAGTGAAAGTGACTGCAGGACTTCCTCACCTGAGAAATAGCCAGGAAACAGCCCAAATCAGGAGTAATTAGGCTTTTGAAGTTGATGTGGCTCTTGGAGGGAGGGTGGAGCGAGAGGAGGAGTCGGTGCTGGCCCTGTGGGAATTTGAAGGGCCACCATCTCCCTGGGACCATCTAGGGGTGTCCTACACCCACAATACTGATACCTGAGGTCCAAAAGCAGAGATGGTCTTAAGACCAGAACAGAGATGGTCTTAAGAGCTGCAGAGACCTCCAGGAACATGTACTCCTGTATGACAGAGGAAGGTGGAGACCCAGAGAAGGGATGGGGCCTGGGCACCTGACTCCATGACTAGTGCTTCCCTTACACCCCTCACCAGGCTGCGTTCCTGTGGAATCAGAGTTGAGTGGAGGGCCTCTGTGAACACAGGACAGGCATCAGACCCCTGGAGAGCAGCCCCATGTCTGTGGGCACTGCACTCATTGCTGTGCTTTGGACACCTTCCTCTGACTTCCCATGTCTGGGCTGATGGCATTTTGTGCCCACCCACCCCCACCCAACCCCGTGGCCTAGCCCACGTTCTCACTGCCCAGAGTTACTGCCCTGCCTTCACCCGCATGGAGAACCTGCCCCCCCTTTCCCAGTCAGGACCCCATTCTAGCTGCCTGGCTCCTCACCAGTCCCTGCTGGACCACAGGCTCCCCAGCACAGAAGCTGTGCCTTGGAGCAGATGTCACTCCAGCTGGTAGAACAGTGCATTGTGAAGCTGAGTCCAGACTTCTCCCAATCCTGGGCCAGCTCAGCTGCCTGGAATACGTTCCCTGCCTCTCCCTCCTCTCCCAACCTTCTCACCCTCCTCTCCAGACCCTGCCCACCCCCCACCCCCACCTCTCCCACACAGACACACTCTTGGGCATGCAGGAACCAGCTAAGGGCATGTGTCCGGCCCTCCCTCCCCTCCTGGCCCCTAAGGAAGGCCATCACCTGCCCCCCTTCCAGAACCACCTCTATAAGAGCCCTCCCTCATGCCAGCCACATGGGCTCCTGGCAAACAAGGTCTGCTCAGTCCAGGGGTGGGACACAGGCCCCCCTCAGTGGGTCCCACTGTTTGTGGGGTGAATGTGTGTGTTGAGTTCAGAGGCAGGTGAAGGAGAGTTCTGGAGGCACTGCCTGGACCCACAGCCTCAATTTGGGCAAGGAAGAGAACGAGGAGGGCTGAGCAAGGCTCTGAGGCTTTTCAGACAGGCAGCTACATCTCTGCATGCCTTCCCCCAGGGTAGCCCTGCCCCTGCCTCCCTCCAGTCCTTCATTTGCCCTCTACCCTGTGTCTCTGTCTGTCTGTCTTTGTCTCTATCTCTCTGCCACTGGTGGGCCCGGTGATGGCAGTAGCTAGCATATCTCTTTCCCTGTCTCTCTGTCTCTATCTGTGTCTGTTTCTTTCTGTCCCTCTCTGTGTCTTTGTCCCTTTCTGTCCCTGTCTCTGTCTTTCTGTGACTCTCTCTGCACCCCTGAGGCTGGTGATGGTGGTAGCTAGCCTATAAAACAAGAAATCCAAACACCTGCTGATTCCCCACCACAGTGTTGTAGGATCTCAGGGTACTGGGAACAGTGTTCTCCCACAGAACCACCAACAGACATCCTTTTACTGAGGGGCAGTGTCAGAAATGGCCACAGGTTAAAATCTATGAGGCCAGAACCCTGGTTTCGTGCAACCACCAAATCAGATCTCCCTCATGTTGACCCCTTGCAAGTCCACCATGATGCACTCTTACATCTGTCCCTTCGGCTTGACCGCCTGAACACCCAGGCCTCTGTCTGGAGCCCCGGTGAACTGCTTCTCCT
Source organism: Aselliscus stoliczkanus (assembly GCA_033961575.1). Classification (NCBI taxonomy): domain Eukaryota; kingdom Metazoa; phylum Chordata; class Mammalia; order Chiroptera; family Hipposideridae; genus Aselliscus; species Aselliscus stoliczkanus. Next base: position 44,705,364 of record CM066733.1, read on the forward strand.
AGGCTGGCTGTCCTCCATTTTGCTGGGCTTGTTATCAATATTTATAAAGTGATTTTCTGTTTTATTTGCATAAACCTGCTAGAATCCGTTGATGGGGAGGGAACAGGATGCTTCCATACTGCAGGAGGAACAGTCTCAGAAGGGCTGTAAATCGCACTCTCCAGGACAGTGGGTCCCCCAAGCAAGCCCCTGGCCTGCAGGACTGGAAGCACTTGGTCCCCAAGAGGCCCTGCCACCATCCTACAGGTGTGGCCCAAGACAGGAAAGCAGGGCCAGGGTGTGCCCCCTGTCATGCAAGTATTAGTTACATGTAGAGTGTGGTCCACAGGCAAGTGCCCATCCACAGTTGTCCACGAAGAAATAAGAACAGAAATTGAAAATATGTGTGTGGGGACATCCTGGCAGTGCCAACACTGCAGCATTTTGATATGTTTTATAATGAATTGGAAGTTTTAAAAAAACTTCAAATGCAGGTTGCTCTCGCAAGTTTAAGTAGCACCTACGCCTGCCTCAAGCCCAAAGCCCCTACAGCAGGCAGCCCTGGGGACCACCACCCCTTCACTTGGCTACACAGCACTGCTCTTGGATTTGTGAAGCAAATTCAAGGCCTTGTATTTGCCCCCCTTAAGCGAGTGGGGTTGGAGGATTGAGAAGTGACAGGAACTCCCACTGCTGGGCTGGGTCTGAGAGGCAGAGTCAGACGCTGCTGGCAGCCTGGAGGTGGATTTTGGCTAAAGGTAGGACAAGCTCCCTGATCTGAGAGCAGCACTAGTGCTTGGGAGGTGGTGGACTTCCCGTCCCTGAAGGGGTGGAAACACAGGCCAAGGAAGAGACAGCCTGCTGCCATGGGGGCCCATGGACACCTGGGGTTCATGAACCCTCCCCCCATGGTCACCTCCGCAGCTGATAGTCCTCCTGGTGATTCCCCTAAACTCCACCAGGCGCAGTCAGCTGTCCGGATGTGTTTGTTAACGGTTGGTGTCAGGCACGCAGTATCCTGGGCAGGCCTTGCAGAGATGCCCAGCACAGACAGCAGCCACAATCCTGCCTGGCTCACCCATGCTGGGCTGAACACAGAACTCAGTGGGTTGCAAGGCCCCTGCTCGGGCTGCCTGCTCTCAGTTCCATCTATCCATCCCTTCATAGAATTGTCACAGGACAGTTCGTACATCACCAGCTGTGAAATCCCATGAGGGGATCCATTCTTCTTCCCTTCTTGACCTTTCACTCCCTGAAGTTGGTGATATGAGTTTGTTGAATGAACAAATGAGTGAATGAACTAATGAACCAATGGAATCTTTCCTATAAAAAAGCAGAAGGCAGATATAGTGGCCTAAGCAGTAGGGAACACGAGAACACAGCGGAATGTTTTTACAGCCCCCTCACCGAGTTCTCGGCTCTGGAGCTGGGCGCCAATGACACACCGGGCAGAGCTGCCTCAGTCTCCCTCCTGGCCTCCCCAGGTGACACCCTGGAGGTGTTTCACGCTTTGGCGCTTCTACATTCCTTCCCCAACGAAACGTGCCGCTGCCGCCCAGGGAAGCGGGCAAATGCTTGGCCGCGGGCATGGGAGCCTCTGCCCGCCTGCTGGGACTTGCTCAAAGTATGTGTCAGTAATCCCGGCTGGCCCAGTGGGGTGGGGGGTGCTGGGAGGGCTGCAGGCAGGGCCATGCATCTGGGTAGGGAAAGGTAGGTCTTGGGACCCCTCCCCACAAGCCCTGCCCATGTAGGTGTTCTAGCTCCTGTGGAGGGGTCATTCAGGTGCCAGAGAGCAAGAGGAAGAGGAGACATGTGGCCCTTCCTGGGGGCCCCTCAGTGGGCAGAACCTGGAGAGTCTTGGGCAGGTCAGCACCTGTGGGGAGTCTTCTGGACAGCTCCACCCAGAGGGACAGAGCCTGCCCATCAAGCTGGGCAACCATCCACTTGCAGGGCGACCAACCCACCCACAGGACCTCAGGTGTTAGGACAGGGTTGTTGTTCAATCGGTGGAGAGGCCCTGATAGTGGAAGACAGCGATCCCGATGGGACACGTGCTCTGGAGTCTTTGTGTGTCATTAAGGGGGAGAGCCCCAAGACAAACCAGGACCCTCTGTGGCAGAGGCCTTTCTGGGTGGGCAGCAGAGGACCCATTGGACCTCCTTGTTTTCCCTGGGGCCTGGGCAGAGCTCTGCGCCTGCTCTGTGCCCTCAAAGGACAAAAGAAGACATGGCCTTGCACTCCAGGAAAGGCAACTCATGGCCCAGACATGGGAGGACATGTGCCAAGAGGTGGGTGAGCTTCAGCGCAAGGAGAGGGTAGCCAACAGGGCTTCCTGGAACAGGTGGCCTGATGACATGGGCAGGGGTAGAATGTGACCCAGACTGCCAAGGTGCAACGGACCCACCTCCCCACTGGTCACCTCCCTCTGGGAGCCTCGGATAGAATGTGGCCCACTGCCTCCTGGGACAGACAGGGAAACTGAGGCCCAGGAGTAGAAAGGCAGAAACAGTTAAACCAGTGAATAACAGTAGAGCTGGTGTCCATGTCCTGCCCTCCAGACCCAGCCCATGTTTGTTGAACTTTGCTGCAAAATAAAAATAAACCAGTATTTAAGAAACCTGAGAGTCTGCCGCCCACCCAGACCCTCCCGGATGGTGCACAGGGCCAGCCTCTCTCACTGGGAATTCATCCTCTGCCCAGAGCTTCTTCAGTCCCCTGGCCCCACAGCAAAATGATGGTAAAACCCACGTGGTGAAGGCCATCAGCCAGGCTGGGTTCCAGGCGGTCTGCTTCCCTGCGTGTCACAGCCAGTGCTGCCTCTATCCTGAGCAAGACCGTCTGGCGAGGCGCCCGGACTCTCAGCAGCGTTGTCCTCAACAGGAGTGAGGGAGGGAGGTGGGAGGAAAACCACGAGTGCGTGCGTGCGGCAGGCGTGGTTCACGTGGCCCCAGCCACAGGCTGGAACCCAGCCTAGGGGCCACTTTGCACATGGTATGTTCTGGGCTGAAGGTGATGCCCCACCAACTGAAAAGAGCCAAGCCTGTCATCTCATCTACTTAATAGTATGGATTCGTTTCATTTCACTCACACATTTTTCATGGTTATAAAGACAACACAGAGCAGTTTGTGTCCGTTAAGCATTTTCTGCACCTCTGGGGCATTCTCAGCAATGGTGCTAGCAGATACTCGGGTCCAAGGAGTGGACATGCTATGATCTGACCGTTGGCCCTTTGTGCCATGTGGACAGCCCTGCAAGGAAGGTCTCTCCTGAGCTGGAACCCCAGGTAAAGGCTCAGGGCTCAGGGTGGGAGGAAGGAGTGACACACCCAGGGGTGCATTCAGTAGGGGACATTCTGATTTTGAGAGGCCTGTGGGGCATTGGGATGTGATGTCCAGATGGGCAGTTAAAAATCTAGCCCCTCTCCTGGGTGGTGGCTGAAGGTGGTGATATGGGTGCTTCCTGGGACACCATCCTGCACTGCAGGGTTGGCAGCAGGCAAGGAAGTACAGGCATCCTCACCGGGTGAATCATGCAGCCAGAGGCAGGCAGCCTCTCAGCCTCATACCCCTGTGTTTCCCAGACCCCCAGGACCACAATCCTGGGAGCCATCAAGGCAGGGCTGACCAACCCCTAGGTGACCATCAGCTGGAACATCCCGCAGTGATTGATGGCTGTGAGCAGGAAGGGACATATGGTGTCCCTGAGCCAGAGTCAGGACCTTACTGTGACCTGGGTTAAAAGGGGTGACAGATTTCGGGGTCCCGCCACCAGCACTCACCTGGATACCATCATCTCTCATGTGAGTCAGGCCCCTCGAGTCTCTGTCTGGACCCGTTTGCATACCTGTGCTGCTTGTGAGGGGCTAACGGGAGGTTGGAAGATTAACCTGAAGCCCAGACCCCAGATGAGAGCTCAGTACAGACTTGGGGGACTGATGAGGCGAGGTCCATGCTGTGACCCACTCCTGAGAGCCACGTGGCAGAGCTGGAAAGAGACCCACTCTGCTCCAGGCAGGGGAGCAGGCTGTCAGCACTCAGCTGGACATCTCCCTTCCCACCATACTGCTTCTGGAATGTTTGCTCCTAGAGCCCCCTCCTGTTGACGCCTCTGAGGGGGCACATGGGGCCTGGCCCCAGTAACCTGATCATTGCTGGTTCTAGGACGCTGGGGTGGAGGGAAGTTCATGGTCATCCTGTGGAGACAGACTGGGCCCTGGGGGGCAAGCGGCGGGTTCATGTCCAGTCATGCTCCTGACCTGGATCAGATGCTTCATCCCCAGATCTAACTGAACCCATGTTATCAAAGGCAGCACTGGAAGTCTCTAGAAGCCTTGGGGTCCAGAAGCAGAAACTAGAGGGAAACCCTGGTTCTTAGACCCAAGAGTTTGGACTTGAAGAATCCTTTGGGGTCCCTTGCCAAAAGGGAGACTTTGCAGCCCCAGGACTCAGAGCCAGATATACCTTCAGTGTCCCAGAATCAGAACCCCATTCCTAGGGCATGTTCCTGACTCAGCAGGTCTGGGGCTCCTGGGAACTCGAGTTTCTGATAAGCTCTGTGGTGTACATGCTGCCATGCCCAGAGCCACCCAGGGAGGACCCAACTCTCACCCAGCCATCTGGCATGCTGGCTGGGAAACCAAGGCATAAAGGGTCTCCCAGCTGCAGGAAAGTTGACCAGACAGCTGGGCCACCACACAAGTCTCCCCTTGATGACTGTGGTTGCTGGGCTTTGTGTACTGATTTGATGTGTATCTTACTCATCATGGACTTTGTGTCCATGTCCCCAAATTCATATGTGGAAGCTCTGACCCCTAATGTGACTGTGTTAAGGAGTTGGGGCCTTTGGGAGGTGATTAGAGGTCCTGAGGGTCAGCCCCCACAATGGGATCAGTGTCCTTATAAGATGAAATGACAGGAACTCATTCTCTCTCTGTCCTGTGAGGACACAGAGAAAAGGAGGCTGTCTATTAGTTGGTGTCTTCCTCTCGGCCATGGCCTCCTGGTCCAGGACATCCCTGGGTGCCACCACGCCAGGTTTTGTGGGTTGAAGGGAACCCAAGGCCACACAGTTGACAGTGACAGGGCAGGTGGGACAGATAAGGGGTTGGGCAGTAGTTAACAGCAGGCAGAGACCTGAGCAATGCCAGGGCTTAGGAAGGAAGAAATAGCCAGCCTCTGAGAGAGAGAGGCACCAGGATGTGGCAGAGGTGATACTGGGGACGCAGGCCCTGAGTAGGAGGGAGCTGGAAGAGCTGTCTAAAGGTCTTGGTGACCGAGCCATGAAGGTGATGGTGGCTCAGATCTTTGAGCTGCACATGGAAGACCTGTCAGCCCATGAGGTTCTGTCCCTTCAGGTCTGAAAGAGGAGCACCCTGTCAGCAAGGGAGGAGGTGGGAATGCGCCAGTCTGCACCGCATAACAAGTGACCAGGCCCAGAGCTTCCACGGCACCTATTCGTGAGCTCATGGCCCCCATCCATCAGCTCACGCTCTTCAGGTCAGAGTCTGGGTGGCTTGTCTGGCTTCCTTGCTCAGGTCTCGTGAGGCCAAAATCAAAGTGTTGACCAGTCTGGAGAAGAATATGCTCCCAACCTCACCCAGCTGTCAAACACAAGGGCCTTGTGGTGGTGGTGGGGACCTAGTCCCCACATATTTGCAGCTGAGGGTCTGGTGGTTCTCAGCTCCTGGAGGCCACTATCTGGCCCCGGGGACATGGTCCCTCCATCACAGAGCTGAAACAGCTCTGGAGGGCTCTGACTTCACTCCCAGCTGGAGGGGTGCTGTGAAAGCACACATGTGGTTAGATGAAGGGTGGGGGAGGGGGATGGGTCTGACTGATGTCTGCCATCCGCCACAGGTCTTGCTGATATCAACGTGATCTACCATCCATCACAGTCTGGACAGCAGGGTGGCAACTCTTGGGGCCATGTCAGAGTTAGGGGACCCATGCACTGTCTCCCCACAGCACACGACCCCCCCAGACGCTCCAAGCTGCTTCAGTGCCAGTCCCCGTGATGGGGTGACAATCTATATTTGCACCCACCGCTGACTGCAGTTGGGCTCACCTTCACTTATAAACAAGGTGGCAAACTGCAGCAGCATTTAGGGTTTCTGTCACCAGGAGAAAGCAGATACTTTCATCTCAGATGACAGTTGGGGCAGAGTTAACAAACCGCCCTCATGCTCTCAGCCCAGGTGTTGACTCAGTGAAGAAATACACCCACAACTGAGTCCTAAGCTTGTGCTGTGGCTGTAAGTGTGCCTCAGTCTGCTGTTTTCTCGTGTTTCTTTCTTCTCCTCTTGGTTCAGAGAGTTCCATCCACCTGTCCCCATACTGTGCCCACTCCCCTCATGCTCATGTTTTGCATAACTGGCATGTTTCTCAGAAGGCCCACCCTGTGCAGTGCCACCAGCTACACGTGGCTGACTTCACCAGTCTCCGTGGACGACCTTTCTGTGAACCTGTCCCACTCGGTGCTGCCTCCAGTCCTTGGGAGACCCTCAAACAGGCTGGTACCTGGTAGTTCCAGGAGACAGGGCCCCTTGCAGCCACTGCTGCAGATGGAAGCTGCTCCCCACCCTCCCATCCAGCCCTCAGCCCCAGCCCAGAGCCCCTGTTCCTCCTGGAAGGCTGGGGGAGGAGGGAGTTACAAACCATGGTTTTCCAGGTATTGATTGACTAGGGATGGCTACCTTCTCCGTGGTTAGGAATCTGGATCCTGGATGTAGGGGGCAATGCCTACTCAGTGTGGGTGCTTTATTGAGATGTAGGTGACATGTGACATTATGTGAGGTTCAGGTATACAGTGTGATCATTTGACACATGGAGAAGTTTTGAAATGATCATCATATAAGGTTAGTGAACATGTTTGGATTTTTTTTTTTTTGAGGGCAGTGTCACCGGCCCTCATATGTGGGACCCGAACCGGGGCCCCTGGCTTCCCAAGCCAGCACTTAACCACCACGCCACTTGGTCAGCCCTGTTTGGATTTTTTATGTTTTGTTTTTAATGACCCAATTTATTCTACAAGGCCCAGCCAAAATGTGGTGGCCCAAAGAACCTCTTGGCCCTTCTCCACCCCTTCCCCTGCTCATCACCAGCCCCACCCTTGTGAGAAGGGAGCCCCCCAGCTCTCAGCTCCCCTTGGGTAGGGCTTGCATTGCCCAGGCCCCCTAGGCCACCTGGCTTGGACAGAGAAACCTTTCTGAAAGCAATTCAAGGAACTAAAGGGATGGGAGAAAGATCCAGCCAGGGTTGGTGAAGGCTGGAACAGCTGGAGCGGCATCTGGGTTGGCGGCCGCCGGCACCTTGGCCTCACTCGGGGAAGTAACAAGCCCAGACGTGCCCCAAGGAGGGCTGAGAGGAGGCGATGGGAGCTGACTCAGCACCCCAGGGATGAGCTAGGGAGAAGCTGTGAACTTGGGAGTCCCACTCTGCTTCCCCTAGAGCAGTGGCCTGGGGCATGAAGGAGGCAGGGTAGGGCTGAGATGGCACAGGCTCTGTGCTCTCTGTGAGGGCTGTGGAGTTCTGCAGCGGGCACCACATCCTTTCTGTAGCCCCCCACCCAGAGTGCACCCTGGTCTTGCATCTGGCAGGTGGCCAGCACCTTGAAACGTGAAGGCAGAGAGATGGAATCCTCTTTTCTTTTTGTCTGAGTCTCCAAGTCAACAAGCATGTTCAACCAGAAAAGAGAAACCAACTCTGAGTGAATTTTCTTTCTGCTGAAAGGTGGGCTCCCCTGCAGGAGGCACTGTGGGAGCCTGAGCCATGGTTGCTTCTCCTCCCAACTCCAGTTCCTAGTAGATCATCTGCTAGCTACGAGATTCCCAGGGCCTCTACCCCTGAATTTCTCCACTCACTATAGAGGATGTCCCCCCATCCTGGTGCTGTGGTTCCAGGTCCCTAGCCCTTGGCACGCAGCCCCCAGCACCTGATGGGGGTTCTTGCAGGACAAGGTCAGAAGTGAGGACACCCGGGGTCACTATGGAAATGGACACTGACCTCATCCTGGGCAGGCATAGCCGTCCACATACAACACACATGTCAGCACAAGCTACGCGGCCCCTGGGGCCAGAACAAGGCCATCTAGTGGGTGGGTGGCATCAAAACCGGCTGGATTGGGCTGGACAGAAGGTGGAGGTGGCGAGGTTCTGAAGGAGAACCAGGGTCCGGGCATTTTGATCTCTCTTTATGGTTCTCTGTGCCCCAGTGGCTAAAGCAGCAGAAGGCGTGCAGCTTAGCCAAGGCCAGTCTCTCCCCACTGCCCTGCTGCCTCCTCTTGTCCTCCTCCCCTCACCCTGTGCTAGGGCACCAGGCCAGGCCCAACTTCTCATCCTGGAGGCCTCACCCCTGAGAGCAGAGGCAGCTGACGTCGGTACATCCTGCCACCCATCCACTTGGCCCATGCTCATCCATCGGGAAGCCAAGCACCAGCTTGGCACAAGGGGTCCCTGAGAGGTGGTGGAAACAGCCCCTGTAGTCCCCACTCAGAGTTGTCCATGCAGGGCAGGTGCTGAGATGCAGAGGAATCAGGCAGAGCTCTGCCTACAAGAGCCACCAACCACTGCAGAGATGGACACACCATGGCAGCAAGACATCCATGGGCAACAGGACCACAGGGCACCACTGTGGAGGCGGATACATGCAAAGGCGGCAGGACAGCAGGGCATCACTGTGCAGATGGACACATCCACAGCAGCAGGACCGTGGGGCACCCACTGTGCAGGTGGACGTGTCCACGGCGACAGGACCGTGGGGCACCCACTGTGCAGGTGGACGCGTCCACGGCGGCAGGACGGTGGGGCACCCACTGTGCAGGTGGACGCGTCCACGGCGGCAGGACCGTGGGGCACCCACTGTGCAGGTGGACGCGTCCACGGCGGCAGGACCGTGGGTCACCCACTGTGCAGGTGGACACGTCCACGGCGGCAGGACCATGGGGCACCCACTGTGCAGGTGGACACGTCCATGGCGGCAGGACGGTGGGGCACCCACTGTGCAAGTGGACACGTCCACGGCGGCAGGACCGTGGGGCACCCACTGTGCAGGTGGACATGTCCACAGGTAGCAGGGCATCACCTGCCAGATGGGAGAAGCTCTTTCTCCCTCCTCCTGCCAAGAGGACCTCATGGTTTTTGAAATTGAGGTGCAATTACATACAGTAAAATGGACACTATTCAATCAGTTTAACACACAAATACGTGGAATCAACGCCCCCATCAAACAGAGCACCTCTGTCACCCTAGCCCACTGAGGCCCTGTAGAACTTCCCACAGTGACTGAAATGTCCCATATTTCACCCTTCACCTTGGTAACATCAGGCCACATATGGCTGGTGTGACTGACAAACCAAAATTTCTCTTTTTATGTCATTTTACTTAATTTAAATTCATAGGCACCTGTGGCGAGTGGGAACTGTTCTGCAGCCTGAGAAACATTCTGTGTGCTGCCTTCAGTCAGCCTGTATCCCGTCTCCCACCCCTCACCTCATGCTCATGAGGGAGCCGCCACCCTGGTTTCTGTCCCTATCCACTATGTGGCCAGCTTTGGTCTCAGAGGAACCAAGGTCACACACCTGGCAGGCCTCTCTGCAGCCGCTCCTCTGCCTGCCTGCCATGTTACCCACATGCTGTGCTGCACACGGGGGTGGCTTCCAGGTTGCATGCATGCTCACAGCCCTGTGACTATTCTTAGTACATCTTACTATGGATACGAGTTTTTGTTTCTGTTGGGCTGGCACAGCAGGTGTGTGTTCAGCAGTGATTTTCTCCCATGTGATTCAGCTGCTGCTGCGCCCGTCTCTCCCCAGCGCAGCAGCCCCTCCTCTGGGCAGCAAAAGACCTCTGCCCTTCTTTGATTTACTTTCCAACATTCTGCAGGCACATCTTGATATTTTGTGCTAAATCTCCAGTACAGTGTAGAGGCAGGCTTCCTCCAGGATGGAAGCACAACTTGCCCTGGATTATACAGTGCCCAAAAGGAAAGGGACCTGTGTGCTCCTTCTGAGAGCAGGCCCAGCTCCTGCTCCTGTTTCACAGGCTGGAGGGGCAGCTCTCCCACTAAGCAGGACTTGCCCTCCTCCCCCAGGTCCCTGGCCATTGGGCCCCAGTACTCATCCCTGGGCATGCAGCCCATCCTCTGCGCCAGCATCCCGGGCCTGGTACCCAAGCAGCTGCGCTTCTGCCGGAACTACGTGGAGATTATGCCCAGCGTGGCAGAAGGTGTCAGGATCAGCATCCAGGAGTGCCAGCACCAGTTCCGTGGCCGCCGGTGGAACTGCACCACCGTCAACAACAGCCTGGCCATCTTTGGCCCTGTGCTGGACAAAGGTACGCCTACCAGTGGAGGTAGCAGCCTGTGGGTGCAGCAGGCCCAAGCCAGCTGCCCCACTCTGCCCTAGTGTTTCACCTGTCCCTGGGAAGGTGGGGAGTGCTGCACAGACCTCATGACATCAGCATCTCTGACGTGGGTCCTTCCCATGGTTACTAGGTCTGGGAGGGCTCCTGGGGCTTGGGAAGGACATTGGATCATGCAGATTCCTCCTGCTTCCCTTCCCCAAAAGGAAATTGCACAGTTCCAGGGGAATACTGCAGGTGAACTTGGAGAGGAAATTTAAACACACACACACACACACACGTGCGCGCGCGCGCGCGCACACACACACACACACACACGGAGAGGGTTGGGGGCCAAGAGGAGGCACAAGAGGCACAAGCTACCTAAGGCCCTGAAGCCAGCGGTTACTTGGGGAAGAAGAAGATGAGGAGGGCTGGATGTTGGTTAGTTTTTGGTGAAGAGCAAATTCTCACAAAAAGTCGTGGTTTAAACAATGATGATGTGTCATACATCCCAATAGATCAAAGTGCAGCACCCACTTGCAGGGTCGGTCTGTGCCCCTCAGCTGGTCCCATTCTCTCACACATCTGGCAGCTGATGCTGCTGTCAGTGGCAATACCTACAACTAGCCTCTGCACATGGCCTGAGCTCCCTTACTATATGGTAGCTGGGCCCCCTGGACAAGTGGGGAGAGAAGGAGGTGGAGAGAGACTCCTTTCACTTAGCATATTTCCAAGATTCATGCACACCGTAGCATGTTCCAGCATTTCATTCCTTTTAATGGCTGAATAATATTCCACTGTATGGATAGACCACATTTTGTTATCCATTTATCACTGATGGACATTAGGATTATTTCCATCTTTGGCCAATGTGAATAGTGCTGTTATGAACATTTTTGTACAAGTATCTGTTTGAATACCTGTCTTCAGAACTTTTGGAGTAAACTAGTAGAATTGTTTGGTCTCAGGATAATTCTATGTTTAAATTTTTGAGAAACCACCAAACTGTTTTCCACAGAAGCTGAATCATTTTACATTCCCACCAGCAATGCATGAGAATTCCAATCTTTTCCACATCTCATCAACACGTGTTATTCTCTATCTGTTTTCTTTAGCCATCCCAGTGGATGCAAAATGATATCTCACTGTGGTTTTTATTTGCAATTCCCTGATGGCTAATGATAATGAGCATCTTTTTTATGGAATTGTTGGATGTGTGTATGTCTTCTTTGGAGAAATGTCCATTCCAGTTCTTTTCCCAGTGTTTAATTGGATTGTCTTTTTGTTGTTGCATTGTTAGAGTTCTTCATACATTCTGGACACTAGACACTTATCAGATATATGATTTGCAAATATCTTCTCCCATTTTGTAGGTTGTCTTTTGTGACAGTGTCCTTGATGCACTAAAGTTTTAAATTTTAATGAAGTCCAGTTTATCTATTTAGATGTCATATCAAAGTAAACATTTCCTAATCTACAGTTACAAAAATTAATACCTATGTTTACTTCTAAGAGTTTCATAATTTACCTCTTACATTTAATCTTTGATTTATGTAGTTAATTTTTGTATATGGTGTGAGGTTGGGGTCCAACTTCATTCTTTTGTATGTGGAAACCCAGTTATTCCATCACCATCTGTTGAACAGATTAGTTTTCCTCATTGAATGGTCTTGCCATCCTTGTCAAAAATCAATTGGCCATACATGTGTGGATTTTTTCTAGACTCTCAATTCCATTCCATTAGTCTGTATGTTTATCCTTCTACCAATACCACATGGTGTTGATTGTTGTAGCTTTGTAGTATGTTTTAAAGTCAGGAAATGTAAGTTCCCCAACTTTATTTTTCTTTTACAAGATGGTTTTGACTATCTGGGGTCTCTTCCAATTTCATGTGAATTTTAGCATTAGCTTTTTCACTTCTGCAAAAAAAAAAAAAAAAAAAATGCTGTTGGGACTTTGATAGGGATTTCATTGAATCTGTAGATCACTTTGGGGCTTATGCCATATTACCAATATTAAGTATTCCAATCCATGAACATGGAGTGTCTCCCATTTATTTAGTTCTTCCTTAACTTTTTTCACCAATGTTTTGTAGTTGTCAGTGAACAAGTCTTGTACATCCTTGGTTAATGCATTCCTAAGTATATTATTTAATTTCCGTTTTGGATTGTTCATTGCTGATATATAGAAATACAACTGATTTTTGTGCTTCGATCCTGTATCCTGCAACTTTGCTTAATTTATTTATTAGCTCTGAGGGGTTTTTTTTTGTGTGTGTGTGGTGGGGGAGTTTAGGATTTTCTGTATTTGAAATCATGTCATCTGTGAATAGTGACACTTTTGATTCTTCCTTTCAAATTTATATGCCTTTTTTTTTCTTGACTAATTGCTCTGGCTAACACTTCCAGTACTCTGTTGAATAAAAGTGGTGAGAGTGGGCATCCTTGTCTTCTTCCTGATCTTAGGGGGAAAACTTCCATTTTTTCACCATTGAGTATTATGTTAGTTGTGGGTTTGTCATTTATGCCCTTATCATGTTGAGGAAATTCCCTTCTATTCCTAGTCTGTTGATTGTTTTTATCATGAGAAGTTGTTGGATTATATCAAATGCTTTTTCTTCATCAATTAAAATGATGACGTGGTATTGCCTTCGTTCTAGTAATGTGGTGTGTTAATGCTGGTTGATGTTCCTACAGTGAACCACCCTTGCATTCTTGGGATAAGTCCACCTTGGCCATGATGTACAACCCTTTTTAATCTGCTGGAAGATTTGGTTTGCAAGGATTTTATTGAGGATTCCCGCATCAGTAGTTATAAGTGATATTGGCCTGTATTTTCTGTTCTTGTCTTTGGCTTTGGTAGCAAAGTAATGCTGGGCTCATAGAATGTGTTAGGAAATGATCCCTCTTTTATGTTTTGGAAGTGTTTGAGAATGATTGGTGTTGATTCTTCTTTAAATGTTAGATAAAATTCACCAAGTTTGTTAGGAGGTTTTAAATTACTGATTCAATCTCTGTACTTGTTATAGATCTATTCAGATTTTCTATTTTGTCTTGAGTCAGCTTTAGTAGTATGTGTTTTGCTAGAAATTTCTCCATTTCATCTAGATTATCTTATTTCTTTGAAATCTATAACTTTTAAATATTATAATGTGGTAACTCAGGAAATCAGATACTTTCCTCTCCTTAGGGTTTGTTGTGCTTGCTGTGAGTTGTGGTTGCTTGTTTGTTTAGTGACTTTTTAAAACTATTTTTCATATGTGTTCTCTGAAGTATCTGTTTCTTTAGCTTGTGGTCAGCTAGTGGTTTGGCAGAAATTTCCTTAATATCCTGGAGCAAAAAAAAAAAAAAAAAACAGGGAAAAAATACTCTTTTGGTCTTTGCAGATTGGCTGTGTACTGTGCACTCCTTCCATGTTAGCTAGTCTGCTCACAACTCTGCTTCAGTTTTGCTTTCTGCCAACACTGAGCCTGGAGATCAGCTGGAGGTGAAAGCGTAAAACAGACAAATTCTTTGGGAACAATGTCCACTACACTCCTTCTAGAACATTCTACCCACATAGGAACAACAAAGACTGCCATCTCAAGACATCACTGTGCCAGGGAGGCTGGTGGGCCATGTGAAAACACCCCAAAACTCTCCTACCTTGTCAGAGTCACCTTTCCTTGACTCAGCGTTTGCTTGGTTGCTGAAAATCTTGAGCACCTTTTCAGGGTTCTGACAATGTTGATTCTGACAAATTTGCTTGATTTTTTTTTCATGTTTCTCTAGTGGAACAGGCCTTTGACACTCTCTGCTCTGCCATTTTGCTGATGTCACTGTATTGCCTTTTGAGACCTAGTCTCGGGTCTTTGAAGTGCCACATTTGTTGGTTGAGGCAGTTTCGAAGGCTCCAGGGTAGGGGACACAAACCCTACCCCCTGATGGCTTGTTAAGGTCACCTTGGGAGATGAGCATGAAGGATGGGATGTACACTGGTGCAGTTGCCTCAGAATGCAGAGGAAGGAAGAACAAGAGATGTCTGGGAGAAAGATGCACCAGGCCCTGGAATGGCTGGCACGTGTGGGGCAGGGGCCAGCTGAAGAAGGGTCTTGAGAGTCCAGCTGAGTGTTGCATTGAGGGCTGGTGGGGCCTGACAATGTTTGTTGAAGGGCCTAGGACTCCCCAATGTCAGATGGTCATGGTCACCCTCCCTGGTGGGCCTATATTCTCTGGAGCAGGGTGGTCATACCATGTGACCTTGACCAGCAAGTCAGCTCACTTCCTGGAGCTTCAGCATCCTCATCTATAAAATGGGAAAATAATTGCTACTTAGCCAATGTCACAGAGCTACTGGTTAGGGTAATTACACAGCAGCTCCCCAAGGGGATGACCACTGCTGTTCATGGGAGGAATTAGGTCCATAGGGCAAGGTGGCACATCAGTCATATGGAGACATGTGTGTATGTGTGTGAGACATGTGTATATGCATGTGCATGTATGTATGCATGTGTGCCTGTACATGTATGAGTGTGGTGCATGTGTGCATGCATTTGTGAGCATTGCATGGGTGTGCATGTATATGCCTTATTTGAGCATGTGTATGCATGTGTGTAATGTATGCATGTGTGTGGTGTATGTATGTGTGTAGTGTTATGTGAGTGTAGGTGTTTACTATGTGCATATACATGTGTGGTGTGTCCATGTATGGTATATGCAGGCATGTGCATGTGCATGTGTGTGCAAGTGTGCATGTATACATTGTGTGGTGTATAGCTGTGTGTGCATGTGTGTGTATGAGCATATGTGTGTGCATATGTGAGCAAGTGTGTGTGGTGCAGTTGCTGCCTATGTGGGTCCCATACTGTGCCTTGGTGTTGTGAGGCAGGGAGGCATGTTCAACATTTGCACCATGGCCAGGAGGCCCCAGACAGGGCCTGGTGCCATCTGGGTTCCTGGCTCCAGAGCCCAGATAGAGGTGCCTAGGATTTTCACTCCCTTAGATGAGAAGGAAACAGCTGGATTTGGGATGAACGCAGAAGTCTGTCCTACCTGGGGAGGCTACCATCCGGTGGTAGAGGAAAGCTGTCTTGGATGTGGTTGGACCCCACCTGGAAGCCAGGGAGGGAAGAGTGGGCTTATTTCTGGGCTCTGTTCTATCCCATTGGTCCACATGCCTAGCCCACTGATGCCCATACCATGTCATTTTAATTACCATGGTAAGTTTTGAAATTGGGAAGTGTGAGTCCTCCAACTTTGTTCTGCTTTTCTAGGCTTCTTTGGCTATTTGGGACCCTTTACCATCCCATATGAATTTTAGTATCAGCTGGTAAATTTCTACAAAAGCTTGGAATTTTAAGGACCGTGTTGAATCTGCAGATCAATTTGAGGAGGATTGCCATCTTTACAATATTATCTCTTGCTCCATAAACACAGGGTGTCTTTCCATTTATTTAGGCCTTCTTTAATTCCTTTCAATGATGCTTTATGATTTCCAGTATACAAGTCTTGCACTAATTTTGTTAAATTTATCCTTAAGTATCTTATTCTTTTTGATATTATTGTAGGTGGAATTGTTTCCTTAATCTCATGTTTGGGTTGTTTATTGCTGGTGGAAAGAAACAGTTGGTTTTTATTGATCTCATACTCTATAAGCTTGCCGAAGGTTTATCAGATTTTCGGGGACATTTCTTATATATCATAAGCTTGGATTTGTCATTTACTAGTAGAGACTGTTTGCCTTTTTCCTCTCAGTCTGGACGCTATTTCTTTTTCTTGCTCAGTTGTCTGGCCAGGGCCTCTAGGACAATGTTGGAGAGCAGTGGGCAGAGTGGGCACCCTGATTTCCCCTGACCTTAGAGGAATAACTTTTAGTCCTTCATCACTGGTATGTTAGCTGATTTTACAGGTCTCTATGTGAGGATTCCACTCACATGAATAGGTAACATGGGAGAGTTTTGATATAATACGTCTTTTGAGTCTGCATTTTTTTCTGAGTTACATGTGTCAAAAATCACATAGCAATCTATCATCAAAAAGTTTTAGGCCCCGGTTCGGGTCCCACATATGAGGGCCAGTGACACTGCCCTCAAAAAAAAAAACAAAACATCTGTCAGCTGATGGCTCAGCTGGGTTCTCTTTCATTCCGTGGAAAATGAGGAGTTTGAAACATTTGATTCACACAGGACTTGTGGCCCAGTTGTTATAGCCAACACCAGGTTAGACACATGCCAGGAAGACCAAGAGCCTCCTCATGGGCAGAGTGGAAGAAAGTGGGCCTGGGCAGGGAGGCAGGAGCATAGCAAAGATGCCTTGGAACCACCCATGCCATCTAAGGGCCCTGGGCCATTTCTATGCACCCCAGGGATATGCAGACTCCCCTGGAGACCCTTGAGGAAAGCTACTGTTCCTGCTGGGCACAGCATCACCCTCACTGGACACGGGCTCCATCCTTTTCTCACACATTTGTACATCAGGCCCCATCATCCTTGGCTCCAAATCTACAATGTTCTAGCTATACTCAGACCCACAAGCATCTCAGTCAGCAGGGCTGACAAAGTCCTGAGGTCTGCCCCCGGCCCTGTCCACTTCCTTCTATGACTCCAGCTCCAAGGCACCACAGTGCCATGCCTTCTCCAAAGGCTTGTCCCTCCCCCTGCATGCTTCAGATGACACTATCACAGACCTTCCCTGCCCACCCAGAGTTGCCTGCCCCTGTCTGCCTCACTGCTCTCCACAGTCTGGACCGGGGACAGTCTTTGTGTCTCAGGTGTTGCAGTCCTCATCCTGTCCAGCTTCTTCTTATCCTTCATCTCTCAGCCCACAGGTCCTACCTGGGGTGGCTCCATGTGTCTTGGCTCCATCCACACCCCACTAATGCCATCCCTTTCCCAGAAAAAAAGCCAGGCCCTGCGGGTGCTCAGGGGTCTGGTGTGCTTCTCGCACACGCAGCAGGTGCATGGAGCAGCTCCAAGGTGTGCGCTGATGCATAGTAGGTGCTTAGTAAGGAACGCTGATGCATAGTAGGTGCTCAGTGGGTGACCGAAAAAAGAGGTATAGGCCTGGGTGTCCCCATATGGCTGGACTTCTCACAGAAGGTGGCACCTGAGCTGGTCTCAAAGGGTTTTTTCTCTTCCTTTACAACATGTATGCGGTGCTTCCAAGCAGAGTGCTCAGTGTTTTCCACCAAGCAGCAGCAGATTGAATCCTCACACTCGTCAGATGAGCCAGAGCTGTGTTACAAGTGAGGAAACGCCTTTAAGGCAAGATGAGGGCTGGACCAAGACTCCTGGGTATGGCCTAGACCATGTGGCATCAGCAAGGGCTCTCAGAGGAGAAAGGATACCCAGGGCCAGCCAGAGGAGCAGACAAGCTACTGGTTTTGCACACCCTAATTCTTCAAAAGCGTCCCCTGAGAAGTCTAGATGCCAGCAGGCCTCAGGGACACTAGTATGGCCTCAGTGTCTCAGCCCCCTGTCCGCTCTCATACACTCTCCTCCATGTGCATTCTCCCATACCCACTCTCCCCCATGCCCACTGCCCCACATCTACTCCCCACATGGTCCACTCCCTCACCTCCATTCTCCCCACCCCGACTCCCCATGTCCACTCCTCCCACATCTATGCTCCTGTCTCTGTCCCTTGCTCTTTCTGGCTCCCCCTGTCCAGCTTCTCCCTCCCCTCTTCCTTCTCACATATCCCACATATCCCTTTTCTACTGGATGACAATCGCCTCAGCCCCTACCCCTCACCACCTGGTCTAAATGGGACAGAGGAAACCCCTCTGCCTCTCGCCCACCATGGGGCTGAGAAATGGCCCCATCATTATGGCTGAATGGCCAGGAGGAAGCAGCCCACCAGGTGCCCCAGAGAGAGGCCAGCTTCAGGAGGCCATTGTGGAGGCCCCCACCTGCCCCCTGGCTGTGCTCACTGTAATCAATCTGATTGGATTAGGGTCCAGGCAACCTTAATCATGTCAGAGGTGACTCAGGCTTTGTGGTGGGGTCTACAGGGCTCCTGGCCACCCCTGCTGAGGTGGCCTCATTGAACAGAGCTTAGCACTGCACCCCTGGCCAGCTGAAGAGAGGGTCCCATCCCTGTGTGGGCATGTATGCATGCATGTGGAAACATGTGTGAATGTAAGCACGTGTGTGTGCAGTGTGTGTGAAGGTAGGAGGGGCAGCTCATGTGCATGCACGCACTCTCCCTGTCACCTGCCTGGTCTGGTGGAGTTTGAACCTGCCGGTTCAAAAGGTGGAGTTGGGGGCCAGAAGTGAGCCCCAGCTTGGAACAAGTGACCCCTCCTGCTTCGAAGGCAGCAGGGCCACTTAACCTGCATCATAGGGCAGAAAGCATTTGAAGAATTTTGAGTGCATGGCGGCTGGTGCAGGATTGTTGCTTATCTATTCCTTGCCTAGGGCAGGCCCCTGGGCACCTGGAGGGCCTGCTTCCCCCAAAGCTGGCCAACACCCTGTCTTGACCTCACAAAGTGAAGGGGTGGGGAGGCCACAGGGCACAGAAGGCAGGTCCTCAGCAGACAGCCCTGAAAGAGGGACAGCCAGGCCATGTCCCTGGGGAGTGCAGTGGAAGGTGGTTGGCCGAGGTTCCAGGCATGTGGGGGAGGCTCTCGTGTGCCACGTGGCTTGGCAGGAAGCTGGGCTCCCAGCTGGTGAGACATTTCACAGAGAGCAATGGAAGGAGCCTTGAGGGGTGAGTCATCCAGGGTGAGGAGCAGCCCCCAGCTGCATTGTCCAGTGACCCTGGGCATTGGGCTGTGTCCATTCATACCCTTGGAGCCCTGGGTACCTGTCACATCAGATTCCCAATCAGTTCCCCAGGACCCATGAGCTCCTGAGGCAAGGTCTGTGGGGTCAATCAAGTTCTCAGCAGGTGTGTGCCCATCCCCAATCTCTTAGCCCCCTGCCTGTGCCCTGGCACAAGTCCCCTGAATCTTCCCTGTTCTCCTTGGGGGGGCTGGGCTGGAAGGAGCAGGAGGGGGACAGCGCAGCCTGGCCCCCCTCCTCCCCTTCCCCCCTTCTGGGCCAGGATCCAGGGGTGGTCTGCCGCCTCTGTGGGAGGGCCGGGTGCAGGCACAGGCTGAGGGCAGGGCTTAGGAGAGGCTGGAGAGGAGGTCCTTGAGGGGACCGGTGTCCCCAGTACAGGTTGTGACCCCCAACCCCATCGAAAAGTGTTGGGTGTGGGGGGGTGGGCAGGGGGAGGGTGTAGCTCCCTGTATATCATTAACTCTCCTTAGTGGGAGGAGGTGAAGGCGCCAGAGAAGCCAGGCGATACCCCGCTGGGCCGGCTCCGAGCACAATGTGCCCGCCAGGAAGACAAGATTAAGCACAGAGAGAAGTGAAAATGCTGCTGGATTCACACGCCCGAGGGCCGTGTTCGGCGTGTGAACAGAGGTCCCCGCGCATACCTCGCGGTTGCTATGACCGGCTTGCTATGGCCTAATCGCTGACGAGGGGGAAATTCATATAAAATATCGCCTGCCATTGTGGGTCTAACGCGGCGTGACAGTGGCTCACAAAGCCAGATTCATTAGCCCCAGCAGGTAATCAGGACGCCGGCCGTGCTGCCGACAGGGCGGTGTCAGGGGCCGTGGCCACAGTGGGGCGCCAGCCGCATTCCGCTCTCAGGTGGCTCGTCGGGATGCAGGATTACCAGATGCCATTGCGACCCCCACCCCCACCCGGCTGCCTAGCTCACTCTGGGACCTGGGACAGTAGGCGTTGTGGAGGGGGAGGGAGCGGGGGCGACTGGCCAGCCCTCTTCCAGCAGGGCCACCGTCCCTCCCTCCTCTTAGGGCACTGCTGAGAGGAGAGATGCCAACCCACTGAAGACTGCAGGAGGGCACTTGGCCCCTCACCTGCCAGATAGGCAGAGCCCTGTATGACCCCATGCCGCCCAGGAGGTTGGGAGGCCCAGAGAGGGAGGCGAGGCCAGAACCTTGTGTATGTGCTGGGGGTGCACTGTGGTTGAGAATGCCCCATTTATCTGTATCTGTGACCCATCAGCTATCCTCTATGGACAGGCAGGTGTAGAGTGACCCCACAGAGCCCCCCACGGAGGCCTGAAGGTTGGCACTGCCCAGAGGACAGAAGGAGACCAGGAGCCTGGGGGCTATACCCAGGTGAGGAAGGAGGTCAGCCAGGAGGAGGCTCTGACAGGGCAGGCCCTGCAGCTCCCAGGGAGGTCATACCCCACCTTGCCTTCAGCTGAGTCCCTGCCCCAGGCACCAGGTGACAACAGCCAGGCTCCTGAGTCCCACAGGCCAGTGGCTTGAGGGCCTGGCTTCACATACTGACCAGGACAGAGACATGCAGCCCACCATGGGGGCCCGAGGCAGGGGGGGTATGTCAGAGACACCTACCACACAGTGAGCTCCTCCCCTCCGACACACCTGCTGGGCCTGGCCACCATCCAGAGGAGGGAGCTTACAGATCTGAGGCTGGAATGGAGCCTGGGGGTTTAGCCCAGGGATACATGGGAATCACATGGGACCACGTACAAATATAGATGCCCCCAGAATTGTGGCCCCCAGCTCATTGGTGGGCCTGCAGTGATGCATGGCCTAGGTGACGCTGTCCCTGAAGAGCTTCCTGACGGACCCACCTGCTGAACTCCACAGACAGGATGTTCCAGGAGCTCCATCTTACTGTTCAGAGGTCATGTTTGAACCAGTCTCCTTCCAGGAACCTCCACTGCCTAGGGTCAGCTTTGTCCCTCAGAAAGGCCACTGTAATGTCTCCTTGGGCCAATGGCCTTGTCCCAGGAGCTCCGGGCTGGCCCCACCTTCTCATCTAGTATCAGTGCCCCACAGCCTTCCCTCCCTGGAGAGGAAAGCTCTCCCTACCCCACCATGGTAATGGGCGCAGGCCCAGCAGGGTAGGTGGGATCTCCTCTTCCTTGAGTGGCAACCATAGAAACAGCCTGTTGGAGTCTCAGTACCCCTTGCTGGGGTTGAAGGAGCCTCTCCTGGGACCTTCAGTCTGGGCTCTGCATTCCCTACTGTGTAGCCTGGGGCCAGTGGCTGACCCACTCTGAGCCTCTGCACGTGGCATGTCACTGGGGCTGAGAAGAGTGCCCCTCTTCCTGCCTGGGCCAGTTCTCTCATCAGTGATAAAGGATTTTGGCCCAAGACAAGGCAAACTCCAGGCTGCGCTTTCCTATCACTCTGGTTGGAAGGACCTCCTGAATGACCTCCCCATGGGAAAGCAAAGCTCAGGGATGAGGCTGTGGCCTTCTCCACTTAGGAGAACACAGTTGATGTTCAACAAATTGTTGCCAACTGATCAGCTTCATGGTGAAATGTGAAAGCAAGGCCCTTGGAATGATTTTTTGCAACGTTCTTCAACATACAGAACTTTAGAAATATAGCCTTCTTTTTTACGTTAAAATGTCCTTTTCTGAAATTATGATAGTCATTTTTTATATGTTTTGCCCTCCTATGAAAAAGTAACAACACTTGGCAGTCCTCTTTCAGTCCCCAAATTATCTCTGGTACTTGACAAGCCCCTGAAATCCAAACCTGGAAATAAGGGAATTAAGATCCCTTTAGTTCTAAGTTGTAGGATGCAAAGTAACTGCCAAAGCCCATATCACAGGTGACAGTTGGCTCCCCACACCTAGGGCTGCACTGGCCTCGGCTGTGATGGGCCACACCGGGCATCTCTCCCTGCCCTCCTCCAAATGCTCAGCTCTCGCCATGTAGGACTCCCTCACCTGTACCAGACTTTCCACATTCATCCACAACCCATTTATCATGTATCCATCCATACATCCATCTACCATCCATACATCCATCTACCATGCATACATCCATTCATCATCAACCATTCATCCCTCCATCTACCATACAACTATCATCCACCATCTACCATCCATCCATCACTCACCATCTATCTACCCTTTCTCCATCTGTCCAAACATCCACCCACCCATCTACCCTCTATGCACCATTCACTAACCATCTATCCATCCACCATGCATCTACCATACATCTACCATCTATCAACCATCCATCCACTCACCCCGGGTCTGCCCCAAAGCTCATGTTGCCAAGCCTACTGTGTGTCTTTGTTTCCCCTACTCTCTCTTTCATGAACTATAAGCTCCCAAAGACAGATGACTCTGCACAGTCCAAAGCAAAAATCCTGACTTGCAACAGCAGAGTCTCCCACTAAAGGTATGGAAGGATTCCACTGGTTCACCCTCCTCTTCCCCAGTGTGAAGATTCTCTCCATCTGACAGTGGGTCTTTCTGCTTCTGCTTAATTACCACTGGGATAGGTAGCTCTTGCAATCTTTGAAAGCCTGGGTTGCTAGAAATTTCATGATATGGAACAGCAATCCACTTTTTTTGCAGATATCTTACCTTTGTTCTTGAAAATGGGACCTTACATCTTACTCATCTCAGTACCTAGTTCTGAATTTAGTGTATGGCTGAGTTCAGATTCTGGATGGATGGATGGATGGATGGATGGATGGATGGATGGATGGATGGATGGAGTGATAGTGGATGCATGGACAGTGGATGGATGATGATAGATAGATAGATAGATAGATAGATAGATAGATAGATAGATAGATAGATAATGATGGATGGAAGGATGGATGGATGGATGGATGGAAGATAGATGTAAAGAAGGAAGGATAGATCATTGGTACTTTGCATGAACTCAATAAATAATTGCTAATGAGACACATCAAGTCTCTGGGAAGACGGCTTTCCTGGTGGAAGATGCTTATCTTACAGAACTATTTTGTCATATGATTCCCCTCTTCTTCCTTTTCCCAGCCTGATCGCAGTGTGGGAATAAGAGTTTTGGGACTGAACAGAGCAAACCTGAGGTAGCTCAAGAAGTTTATCCAGGCTCCACCCCAGAGACATGGCAAATTGGCAGTGTTGGTCCTTAAGCACCCCCCAATAGACCTGTGTCCCCTCCTCCTCCTTTGACAGACCAGTGGGAAGAATGCATTTTTCTGGTAAAGGAGGTTCCTTCCCAGGCAGGCTGGCTTCCCCCTCCTTCTGGAGCCCCCATTGTGTAAATAGAAGCCACTGTCTGTGGATAAGAACTTTGCTGTGACTGGGGTGGCTGCTGGGCTCCAAACCCTCTCTACCCATGACCTCAGGTGAGCCCTGTCCCCCTTTCTTCATAAGCTAAGGCCACTCCAGCCAATGGATCATGACTTCCTGTTTCAAACTCCTGTGGAAATCTGATCAAGGCATGGGTTCTCTATCCAGAAAATGCACGAGTTTTCAGACATGTCATTCTTGCTCATGGTTTCAGGAGGGTAATGAGCCCCCCAGAAGCCTGCCCATAACCCCTAGGTTAAAACCACCTAGGCATTCTGGGCAGTCTTCCTTCTGCATGGTCACAGTGCACTTTAATTTTTACTCTGAAAATAATTGTCCACCTACAGAAACATTGCAGGAGTGAGTCTGGATCCCCTCTCAGGCCTCTTCCAGGGCTGATACACAAACCCAGCTGCATCTATCAAAACTAAGTTCTATCACCATTAACTAAACTCCAGACTTTACCCAGATTTCACATGATTTTTCCCCCAATGTCCCTTTTCTGTCTAGAGTTTTATCCTGACCCTCCTCCTTAAAGCCCTCGAGACCGGGAGGAGCCTGCTCAGGTCTCTGGGTTTGTCTGGCATCTCCCAATGATTAGATGAAGGTTATGTATCTTTGATGAGAATGCCTTGAAGGCAATAGGGTGTCCTCAGAGCACCATCTTGGGAGATGTGTGGCATCTGTCTGTCCCATTGCTGCTGATGGTCACCTCGATCCCTCCTGAGAGATGGGCCTGCCAAGTTCCTCCAGTGCAGAGTCACAGTTTTTCTTGGTGCTGTGTCAGTATCTTGGAAAACTGCTCAGGCCTGTACCTTCACTTTTAAAGTGAATTTTCCTTTCCAGAACGAACCATATCACGTTTTCCTGAAACATGAAGCAGAGGCTTCTTTTCCCCATGAGCGAATTGAAGGCCACTCCATGGCATCCTCAGCTGTCAGGACTTTACCTGAGGAGAGCCACCTGAGGCTCACGGTGGGGAGATAGATGTGATGAGGGTTGCACAGCTACGTGGTGACAGAGCTGAGCAGGAATGAGTTCAAGGAGGAGCCCCACAACCCACCTTCCCACCATCCACCTGACACACCCTTCCCCTTAAGTGTGTCTGGCAGCCCTGGGCTGTTTGCCTGAGGTCGATAAGCAGGGATCCCCAACCCCTTGTTGAGGGCGGGGCCAAGGCCCCTGCTTGCTCTCCCTTTATCTCCAGAGGAGAGGGTGGTGGGGAGGGGCTGGCAGAGGGGCAGAGGCAGAGGCAGAGCCAAGCTCCTCCTGGGCTGGAAGGCAGGCTCCGCAGGGCTAGGGGAGGGTATTCAGGCCTTGAAGACCCTTGAGAAGGGCCACCGGGAACCCCAGCCAGCTGAGAGTGGAAGGGTGCAATGGGGGAGGCACCAGGCTGTGTGCAGAAGGCCCCAGAAGTACCGGGACATACCGGCTCAGCCCTAGGCCCTAGAACTGCTGCAGGAGGGTGGCTAGGAAAGCTGGTTCCCAAGGAACCTACAGGGCACCCCAACAACAGCCCCTAACCCAAGCTGCACAGGTGGGAGAGGAGGCACTGCGAGAGGCCCTGGAGAGGCCAGGTGCTAGGCTTTGAGAGCCCACGGCCTGAGGAGTGGAGAGGAGGCAGCCTGAGACCTTCAGAATACAAAATAAGTACAGGAGCTCTGCTGAGTGGAGGGACAGGAGGGGAAGGGGTTGAGCACATGCTGGCATTCATTCACTCAGGTGCCTTGGACCAGCACAATGTCATACAGGCCTGCCTGTGAACTGATGGGTTGTATTATGTAAGGAAAACAGGGCGGGGCTTCATGAGTCCTGGGGAGGCAGCTGCCTGGCTGGTACTTGAAAAAGGGCACGGTGAGGTGAACTATCCTGGATCCTTTCAAGGACAAGCTGAGTGGGGAGGGGCAGAGTTGGGCCCCCACGGGGAGAGCCAGCCGAGGTGGGCTCAGACTGTTGAATGCCCTGCCCCAGCTCAGGGCCCCTGCCCTCTCCTCAGGCCAGGCCCTTGCTCCCCAGCAACCATCTGAGGGACCACCGGGTGCTCTGGATTGGAAACAAAAGGTGAACAGGACACAGTACCCACCTTAGGGGCTTCCAGACCAAGCGGTGTAGGAGGGAGCTTCCTCAGTGCCTGGGAGCCAGAGGGCTGCTGGGGCCAGGAGAGGACCATGCCCTGACTGCATGGCCTCAGGATCTTGTCCTGTGTCCCAAGGAGTGGAGAAAGGGACAGTGTGCTACATGAGCAGAGGAACAGCTGGAAAGAACCTGAGGGGAGGACAGTAGCTGTGTGTGTCTGGAGACCAGGTCATGGCCAAACAGAGCTGGAAGGGCAGCACGTGAACAGGAGTTGGCCTGTGTGTGGGTCAAGCAAGAACATAGCATCAAGAACTAGAGAAGGGGCCAGGCAGGGCCAGATGGGTGCTGCACAAAGCACTGCACCAGTGGCCTGTGTGTGTATATATGTATGTGCGCATGTGTGGTTTTGTGTCTGTATGTGTATCCATATGTCTGTGTGTGTGGTACACACATATGGAGGGGGAAGGAAGCTAGAGGCTGGGGTTTGGGTCCTAACCAGGAGCCCTTTCTGGTCAGGGTAGGAGATGCTGAGGGCTGGATTCACTGGGAAGGGCAGGATGGGCAGGATGAACCCGGCCCCTGAGGCAGGCCAGAGCAGCCTTCAGTCTGGGGCACTCCCAATCTGGTGGTGGGAAGCCTTGCTGGTTTGTGGCTGAGTGTGCGGTTGCAGCCCAGAGCTTCCCAAAAGCAGTGAGGGTGCAGGCCCACTCTGGTCAAGCCCAGGAAGGATGCAGAGTGGTCAGGACCCACACAGGGCTGTAAGAAAATGTTAGTAAATCCATGGAAAAAGTTGACAAAAGCAGGCGTGCTTGCTGTGGGTGGAGCCAGATGGCCAGTGGAGGTCAGTGCAAGGGACACTTCCTCCAACACATTTTTTTTTTTTTAAAGATTTTATTGGGGAATTGGGGGAGGAAAACAGCGTTGGGAATCTGGGAGGGGAACAGACAAGTTGCTGTCCTTTGCTTCTTCAGTATAGTTGTGGAGGACATCGCCTCACTGGCCCATGTTGGCATTATCATTGCGCTCTTCCCTGCTGAGGCAGTTGCTCGCCTGCCATTGGACGGCTGCCCACAGGGGTTCACAGCAGCTCTTGCAGGCTGCCAGCCAGCTCCTCTGCAGCCTACGCCATCCCCGGTGACTCACAGCAGCCCAGTTCCAGGTCAAGCTCTTATACACCATCTTAGCTGTAGAGGGTGCAGTGTCACTGGCCCGCATGTGGGATCCAAACCGGGGCCCCGCTGCTCAGAGCTGGCATCCCAAGCCAACTCCTAACCAAAGTGTCCCTCGGCTAGCCCCCTCCAACACATTTCATCTGTATATTCTTGGTATCAGAGAAAATGTGTGTTTTTCAGTGGCAGGTATGTGTGGATGTGAACGAAGCTGGGTAGGTGAGTCTGAGTGTGTGTATGAATGAGACTTGGGGCACCCATGCTCAGCTGCAAACCTGGGAGAAGCCCAAAACTCCTGCTCACTCTTCAGAGTGGAGCCCACCTGCCCATCCCTCTCCCAGGACAAGACCCCCTGGGCAATGAGGTGAGACGAGGAGGCAGCAGCACTCCCTCATTACTCTCCCAAGCCCATTGGGAGCCCAGCAGGATCCAGGCCTGCCTGGGGGCCTCTGCCCTGGAGCAGCTTGGAGCGGGGGAGGGAGGGACTTGTGGACACAATGGGGCACTCACCCAGTGCCATGGTCAGTCCCATTCTCACATCTCTCCTGCTCCCTTCTCCTTCCTGCCAACTCAAGGCCTGAGGAGAGACAGGAGCCAGAGCCAGGAAAGGTGGGGTGCAGGACCCCACATGAGGGCAGCAGAAACACTTAAGGGCACACCAGCCATCAGAGCCAAGCCAGGGTTCATCCCCAAGCCTGCAGGGCTCCAAAGCCCAGAGTGTTTAGCTGTTTTAAAATTCCTACTAGTGGCAGTTAAACTCCCTGAGGCCATCCGTTTGTTTCTCCAGCAGGGTTTGGCAAACAGCAGGTGCTCCACACACGCATGTGGAGTAGTGAGCTGAGAAGGGAGTACATTCAATCAGTTCACACAGGACCCACAGCGGCCCCATGCTCCAACCACATGCCCTGTGCTTCCCTCTGGTCCTGCCCGCCCAGCAGAATACCCCTGGCCCCTGCTTTCCCTCATGTCCGCTTCCTGCCTGTCCTTGGAGACCAGCTGCTCCAGGTTTCTGTCTACCAGGGTCAGACTAGGCCTCCCCATCCAGTGAGGTCCAGGCGGGCCCCCCTGAACCCCTGCACACACATCTGTCTGATACTGTTGTCTCACTGGCTTCTTCTTTCCAAACTCCAGCCCTCCCCTACTGCCTTTCTGCAAAACTAATGCCACTTCCTCTGATTCAGTTTCCCCATGTGTGAAAGCAAGAGGCTGCATGTGGGGGCTCAGGAAGCTCCATTACCAGCTCCTGGGCTAACGGGGGCCTGGAGGCCATTACCTGGTGGGCATCAGGCGGCTCTCAGCATTCCCAGGCCCAAGCATGTAGAACCAGCATAGGGCGAGGTGTGCACTGGGAACCGGTGGTCTTCAGAGTGCTTGGAGTCTGGAGCGGAGGAAGGGAAAGATACGCAGGCAGAATATCAGCATAGGTGACAGCACATGGGTCAGGAGCCACACTCTGTGCTGGGCATCAGGCTGCTGGACATCTGACCGGGTAGTCTGGGCAGGAGCGTTGCACCCTGGCTGTCGGGGCGGCCTTTTATCAGTCAGAGTGATTCTTGTGAGAAGCAGCGTGCTCTTTTTCCAGTTACTGCTAAATAGAATTGCATTTTATAGAAATGCCACAATTTTTTAATGAAGATGTAATTGACATATATGTTGTATTAGTTTCAGGTGTACAACATAATGATTTAATATGTGTATATATTGTGAAATGATCACCACAACAAGTCTAGTTAACATCCATCACCACACAGTTACTATTTTTGTGTGTCTGGTGATAATGCTTAAGATCTGTCTTAGCAACTTTCAGATGTACAATACAGCATTGTTCACTAGTTACCACCTTGTACATTACATCCCAGGGCTTCTTTATCTTATGCCAGTTTTTTATCCATTCGCCTGTTGATGGGCATTTGGGAGCTGCCAGTTTGGGGCTGTTACAAATAAAGCTGCCCTGACATTTGCTTGCTGTTCTTTGTGTGGACGTGGGCTTCCTCCGGGGTAAATACCTGGGAGGTGATGGCCAGGTCATGCGGTAAGTGTGTTTTTTAGAAGCTGCCAAACCACTTTCCAAAGGGCAGCCCCAGTTTCCCTCCAGCCATCAGTGCTCAGGGTTCTCTCCAGCACTCACTGTGATCTGATTACAGCCGTCCTTTTGCTTCCCCAAGACGAATAATGTCCAGCGTCTCCTTTTGGGCCCTCCGTGGAATTTCTTTAAGGAACTCTCCCTCCTCCTTTGGTCCTCTGGAGACACGCACCCCTCTCCCCCAAGCCCTACCCCACACACAACCCCGCATCCCGCCGCCCAAGGCTGCCCCTTGCCCACGGCTGGCCTCTCTCCGCAGCCACCCGTGAGTCTGCCTTCGTGCACGCTATCGCAGCGGCTGGCGTCGCCTTTGCGGTGACGCGCTCTTGCGCCGAAGGCTCCGCCGCCATCTGCGGATGCAGCAGCCGCCACCAGAGCTCTCCCGGAGAAGGCTGGAAGTGGGGCGGCTGCAGCGAGGACATCGAGTTCGGCGGAATGGTGTCTAGGGAGTTTGCGGACGCGAGGGAGAATAGGCCGGATGCCCGCTCTGCGATGAACCGTCACAACAATGAGGCCGGGCGCCAGGTATGTCCACGGCCGCACATGTCCTGCGGCATGTACCTGGGGTCCCTCCAACCGTGGTCCATCGTTCCTAGGGGTGCACCTAGGGGCCTCCGACCACAGCCCTGAACATCCTGGGGGTTGCACGGTACGGGGGCCCTCTGACCACTGCCCTGTGTAATCTGGGGTGTTGGGAGACTCTGACCATGGCACTGTGTGTCCTGGGGGCGCTTCGGTTCCCCTGTAACCATACCCCTGTGGATTCCAGGAAATAGAAGTTTCCTGGGTAGGGTGTGTGCCCTGGTCCCTTGAAGAGTGTGGCCTGGTGGAGGCAGGATGGCAGGCTATGGGAGGGCTCTCTGTCTGTGGTAGCCAGGCTGAGGGTCTATTCACCTCCTGCCCAGGGCTGTCTGAAACACAGCGCTGTCCAGTTGTTTGTGGAGGGTATATGCCTGCACGATATTCTTACAGAATGGCAGGTCCACTTCTGGAGTTGGGGTTATGAGGAAGAAGGGATGGGAAAAGACCTGCCTTGCAGGAGCTCCTGCACATCCAGGGAGAGAGACAGCCAGGCGGCTACAACGCAGTATGGGAAGTTCTGTGATGAGGAAATTCACAAACACGGCGACCTGAAACCGCAGAGTCCAGACCCAGGCTGGAGTCTCAAGAAAGACTTCTGCTGGCAAGGGTGGTGAGTGGGGACATGCAGAGTGATGGCAGTTGTCTCGGTAGGGGAGGCCAGGGGAGCCTCTGGGCCTCCCAAAGGTAAGACTGCACATCAGTTAGTCTGGGTAGAATATATAGAACAGAGGAAGAAAAAATGGGGGGTATGGAGAGGCCGGCAGGGACCAAGCTGTGAAGGGCTTTGTGAGCTCTGCTAAAAAGGCCTGGGTCAGAATGTCAGTGGGGAACTGATTGAGAACTGACTGCTGATAAGGAGTGACATGTGTAGGGACTGAGAGGTGTCCAGTAGATTTAGTCACCCAAAGATGGCGTTGGCTTTGGCCAGCGGAACCAGAGGATTGCAGAGGGCTGAAGAGTGAACAGAGATGTTCAACAATGGGAACTAGGTGAATCAGACTCATCTTCCTGCTAAAGACAAGTACAAATGCAGGATGGAATATAAAAGTGCTTTGTTGAAAATATAGAATGTTCACCTGTATATAGTTACCTGATTTATCACAGGGAAGATAGTGCAGTGCAGAGGGGGAAATAGGCTTTTCAATAAATGGTGCTCAGTCAATTGAAAAACAATATGGAAAAAAGTAACCTTGACTCCTTCCTCACACCATATATAAAATCAATTACAAACCCAAATGGGAAAAGTAAAAAAAAAAAAAAAATTAGAAAAAAACATAGAACATCTTTGTAACTTTGGGGTAAGCAAAGATTTCTTAAACAGGCCAAAGAAAACTAAAAGAAAAATATAATAATGTGGGCTGCATTAAAATTAAGAACATCTATTCATAAAAAGACACCACCCTGAAACTGAAAAGGCAACTCACACAGGAGGAGATGATATATCTCCAAAAAATATGTAAAAGCTATAATATAAAAAGAAAGCTACAGGGCCGGCCGAGTGGCTCAGTAGGTTAAGAGCATGCGCTCTGAGCAACAGGGTCACCGGTTTGATTCCCACATGGGCCAGTGAGCTGCGCCTGAGCTGAGCTGCTGCTGAGCTGCCAACAGGTGGCAAGATGGCTCAGCTGGTGAGAGCATGTGCTCCTAACAACAAGGTTGCCGGTTGGAATCCCGCATGGGATGGTGGGCTATGCCCACCCACAACTAAGATTGAACATGGCACCTTGAGCTGAGCTGCCCTGAGCTGCCAACGGGCAGCCGGATGGTGACTGGACTTGGAGCTGAGCTAGCTGCACCCTCCACAACTAAGACTGAAGGACAACTATTTGGCTGTGCCCTTCCCCAATTCCCCAATAAAATCTTTTTTAGAAATTAAAAATAAATAAAAATAAAAAGAATGCTACAAATTAATAAGAATAAAACAGATAACCCAATAGAAAAGTTGGCTATGAAATGGAAAGCCACTTCACAAAAGAAAATATGGAAATGGCCAATAAATACATGGAAAGGTGTTCAATATGATTAGTCATCAAGGAAATGTGGTCAGAATTGGTGTTCTGAAGAGGGGAGGACAACTGGAAAAGAGCATGATGATAGTTTCCAAGGAGCTGGTGACTGGTGAAATTTTGTCATGTTTTGGCTAATGACATATATACAGTTTTGTATGTGTAGTATACTTCCATAAAATAATTTTTAAGTGTCAAATAACCTACCATAGATTGAGGAACTAGCAGTCCCAGGTCTAGGATAAAACAGGACTCTGAGCCTGGTACCTAGGGTAGCTTTTGTCCAGGGGTCATCTGCCAATATGGAAGAAAGTGCATATGCTGAGCTTCACTTCCTGTGGCCTTACAGAGCTAAGGGGCCCTGCAAGGGTTGTCTCTCTAGAAAATCACTCCTCAGTTTATACTGGAACCCTAAGGAGTAAAGGAAAACCAGAAGTACACTGGTCCTTGTACACATATGCAGTCTAGAAAAGTCTCAAGACTTGAGAATGGATTAAGGTGATCCCTAATGCTGGTATCCCCACAAATCCTCTTTGGAGGAAGATAACTTAAGCTAGGCTGAAAATTGTTTATACAAACAATTTTTCAAACACAATGTCCAACACATAAGCAAAGATAGATAACCTGTCACATGAGCTAATGACACAATGAATGAGTGGTAATCAGCAAAAATAATAAAAACAAGACTCCAAATATTGGAATGATTAGACACAGAATATCAGAAAAAAATATGCTCACATTCACAAAGTTAAAATGCAAGTTTGAACATTTCGGCAGGGAACTGGAAATTAGAAAAATAATATAATTGATTTGGGAAAGAATTACATAGAAACTGTAGAACTGAAGAATGAATGGGGACTTCCAGTTAAAGACGACAAAGCAAAAACAAGTGTTTCCCTCTGCACCCTCCTAGATACCCACTAAAATGACAATGAATGAATTTTAAAATAAATAGACTGTTGAGAACATGGAAAATAGAAGCTGACAATGGCAACAAAACTTTAAAAACTAAAGTGCAAATAGACAAATACTCATTGTCTTGGTAGACCCAAGAAAGCTGAGTTTTAAGCCAGAAGAGGAGAAATCTGAGAACCAACCCATGAATTACTCTAATAGTATCAGGTATCTTGAGAAGCAGAGATAAATATAGGGCTGAAAACAGGAAGATTGGTTGAAAAGTCTATTTTTAAAAGCCTTTTTTAACCCACCAGCTCTTTTGTCCAATTCCTTGCACCCACGCAACACCCCTCCTTTCCCAGAAGTTTGTGAGTTTATTCTCTAAAAAGTGTAAAACAGGGGCCAGCCAAGTGGCGCATTGGTTAAGAGCTGGTTTTGGGATGCCAGCGGCCCCGGTTCGGATCCCACATATGAGGGACAGTGATACTGCCTTCTACAGCTAACAACAGCTCCACCTGGAGCTGGGCTGTGCCAGCTCCAGCGATGGTGTAGGTTGCAGCCCCTGCTGCAGTGGGCTGCCATAGGCTACAGTGAGTGGCCAGCAGCCAGCGTGAGCGGCTGGCAGCCAGCGTGAGCTGCCAATAGCCGCAGTGAGCGACCATCCAGAGGCCGGCGACTGATCTGCCTCATCCAGGAAGAGCGCAATGACGATACCAACATGGGCCAGTGAAGCACCGTCCTCCACAACTAGACTGAAGAATAAAAAAAAAAAAAGGACAGCAACTTGTCTGTTCCCCTCCCCCAATTCCCCAATTTAAAAAAAAAAAAAAAAGTGTAAAACAGGGTGTCTGGACTGTGAGGCTCCAGCTCAGCTGAGGGTGAGGCCACTAAAGTGAAAATAGTCTATCTACGTATGTATTTCTCTTCCTAATATCCTAATGCTTCAGTGAAGCTTGATCACCCTCAAGGCAGAATGGGCGGTTCTTCCCTGGAAATCAGATGAACCCAGGAAAAGACTTAAAAATACTAACCTGGGGTTTTTCCAATGAAACAATGTGGCCAGGCCCTCTGGGGCAAGAATCCAAGTTGACTCCCAGACACAGAATCTTCCAATAAGATTTTTAGTGCCCCACTTTTAAATATAAGTGAACACCTCAAGATCACTCGACACCCCAGGAAGTCTCCAGCAACCACAAAGGTAAAGACCAAAACAAAGAAACAAGATCCACACTTATAGGAAAGAGACATTGGAAAGAGAGATGAAAACTTCAAAAAATGATCACTATCCCCAGAAAGATAAGAGAACACACATGAAATTGGAACAGGATGTTAATTTAAGAGAACATTCATAGAAAATGGGGAAGGAGGGGGAAGAGCCCTTAGAAATTAAAAATAAGACAGTAGAAACAAAATTCTCAGCAGAAAGGTTGGAAGATAGTTGAGACACCTTTCCACAAAGTAGAGGAAAAAAGACAAAAAGAAGGAAAATAGGAAAGAATGAAAATATGGAGGTTCTGTCCAAGAAAGACAATGATGACCACAAAGAGGAGGAAGTTGGCTCTGAAATAAGGCAGGAAGGTTCCAGGAATCGTGATCACAGGTTTCAGACCACACAGGCCCAGGAAATGACTGGCACAAGAAAAGGAGACCCACATCAAGCCGATGGCACAGACATGTCCTCCAAGCTTCCCAGGAGGTCAGGTTCACACAAAGTATCAGGAGTCAAATGGCATCAGAGTTTCTGAGAACAACATGAATGCCAGAATAAAAAGAAACGCTTTCAGAATTCTGTGAGGAAAAATGTTTAGCCAAGAATTTTACACCCAGCTAAATGATCTTGTCAACTTTTCAAGTAAAAAAAGATTTGTTTCCAGATATACACATTTCATAAAATTTACGAGAAGACCTCTCAAAAAGATGTCTCCAAGATGAAATAGATAGGACACTTGGTGTGTTTGAACATCTTAAAGAGGATATTGAGACTTAATCCATGATACATATATTAAAAAGCAATAACAAAACGTTTTGTAGGAAAGAAAAAGCAATCATATCACATGGCTCAACTCAGTATGACATTTAACAGTTCCACCATCAGCACTAAATATTGATTTAACTGGAAATATCCTCTAGTTCTTAGGGTAGGAAGAGGGCTGAGAAAGCATGCATTGGAGTGGTGGGGTGGTGAGAGATCCACAGACAATACCAAACACTGAGAAATCAAAAAACAGCACACAAGCATTCCATTAGAGGTTCGTGAGAGGCAAATGACACTGCCTTGGGTGGTCAGGAAAATGCTATGTGAGAGTGGGCTCAGAACTCCAGTTTTTCTTAACAGGCCTCAGGAAACTTTAAAGTAGGTGCATATCTGCATCTTTGATAAAGTAAAACTAAAACAAGAGACTTAAGAGGCAGCGATGGGAAGTGGCTGCTCCTCTTTGGCAAAGCTTGGCCAAAGAAGAGAAGAGAATGGAGATTAGACAGGAATGCACTGGGTGTTGGGGGCAACTAACAAATGCCAAGAGGAAAGGGCCCATATGAGAGGGAAGGGTTGAAGAAACAGCAGGGAGAGGGGTACAGGGTGTGGGCAGGGTTTGGATGCTGAGCCCACCTGAAGCCTTAGCCAAGCACCATCCAATAGGAGTGTAATGGGAGCCACATATATGTTATAAATTTTCTAGTAGCCACATTTAAAAACAGTTGACATTCATTTTAATACTATATTTTATTTAACACACTGTATTCAACATGTTGTCCTTTCAATAATGCAATCAATATGAAAATCATGCATGAGATAGTTTATGTCCTCATATGAAGTCTGGGGACTGACTGCAACCCAGCATGTGGTCTGCACTCTTGGCACTTCTCGGTTTGGACCAGCCACATCTTAGGGGCTTGCTGGTGGTGGTGCCCACCATAGTGTATAGGGAAGCCTTAGGTCTGATTTACTTACCCCACCCAACCCCTTCCTCCAAAAAGAGAAGGGGAGAAGTGAAGAGAACCTGTGGTTCCCTGCTGCCCACAGGGAGAAACACACACACTCCTTGATCAGGCCCTGCCCACTGTCTGCCCTAAGGCCCCCAAGACCCCCACAGCTTTGTCCCCTGCACTGCCTTCTCCTTCTTCTTCCCACTCCCTTGCAGTCCAGGCACACAGCTTCCTGGGCCCTGAAGGTGCCTGACCCAGGCCACCCCATTACCCACACTCTGGTAGCCCTCAGCCTTTCCACCAAACCACATACACCTCCTCTGGGCCTCAGTCTTGGGTCCTCCAGGTGAGAATGACTGCCTTCCTCCTGCATGCCTGCACTTACATCATCAGAGGTTATAGCCGGGCCTTCCTTCACTCTGTCATAGATGCAGAAGACTTAGACCCAGTCGAGAAGAGAGCAGGGTGGTTCCCAGACTTTGTCCCCGGGGATCTCAGGTCCACCAGGGGAGGTACACGGAAGGGGATAGCACAGTGTCCCCACAGAGAGGGCACCTGCTCCACCTGGGAGTCCTGGTCGCTTTATGGAGCAAGCAGGTGGGCTGGGTTTGCTAGGCAAGCCTGGGAGCGAGGACTGCAGGCAAGGAACACCTGGAGATTGCCTTGCACAGACGCACTGGGGCTGAGGGCGGGCCTTGATGCCCTCTGTTCGCTCTCCTGCAGGCCATTGCCAGCCACATGCACCTCAAGTGCAAGTGCCACGGGCTGTCGGGCAGCTGCGAGGTGAAAACCTGCTGGTGGTCGCAGCCAGACTTCCGGGCCATCGGTGACCTCCTCAAGGACAAGTACGACAGCGCCTCGGAGATGGTAGTGGAGAAGCACCGCGAGTCGCGCGGCTGGGTGGAGACGCTGCGGCCACGCTACACCTACTTCAAGGTGCCCACGGAGCGCGACCTGGTTTACTACGAGGCCTCGCCCAACTTCTGTGAGCCCAACCCCGAGACCGGCTCCTTCGGCACGCGCGACCGCACCTGCAACGTGAGCTCGCCGGGCATCGATGGCTGCGACCTGCTGTGCTGTGGCCGCGGACACAACGCGCGCGCGGAGCGGCGCCGCGAGAAGTGTCACTGCGTCTTCCACTGGTGCTGTTACGTGAGCTGCCAGGAGTGTGCGCGCGTCTACGACGTGCACACCTGCAAGTAGCGGCACGGCCGGCGCTGGGGTTGGGCTCCTCCCTGGGTGGGGCAGGGCTCGGGGCGGGGAAGCTGATGGATGGGGGCGGGGTCCTCTCCGGGAGCAGGGTTCCCAGGCTGGGGATTCAGCCACCTCCTTCAATCGAGCCAACCTGTAAGGTTCCCTCCACTCCACCTCTGTGTAGAGTAGCTGTTCTGGCACAACAGCCGCCGAGACCCCATGGGGTGGCATCCTGTCCCCCAACCCCTTCCTCTGAAGTCTGGGGACTGCCCTCCAAGTATGGTGCTCTGGAAAGGTTCAGGCGCCCGGAGGTCTGTGGCATCTCCCCCCGCCCCGCCCTCCCGCCCCAGCCTGGCATCTGCCAGAGCTCCCGACCAGGAACCCTACGAAGCAAGCCTATGCCCTGCAGAGCCCCAGGAACCAGCTGGGCCTGGGGGAAGGAGGGGCCTCGCGGTGGGAGGGGAGGAGAAGCCTGGGCCCTGAGACCTGGCTCTGTCCTGACTGCCAACGGCTGGACATCAGAAACACAGGCGCTCTTTACAGTGAGTGTTCCTGCTGTTGGCCAGGCCTACTCTCAGCCTGGTCAACCGTGCCCTTGGCTTTGTGGCTGACAGAACATCCCACTGTAGAGCCCTCCCGCCCATCTCCTTAGGTCTCTCACCTATACCCATCCCACCCACAAGAGAGGAGCACAGCCTCCTGGCCCAGCCCTGCCTTGCCTCCCACTTGGCTTCTGTACCCCCCCCAACCTCCTTCTTCCACAGCCCAGACCCCAAGTCTGCCCAGGGCCACTGGCCTGCACCACCCCACCTCCATCATCCTGCCTTGGAGGCTTATTTGGGATGGAGTTGGATTGTTTGGGAGGTTTTGGTGGGGGGAGCCACACTCATGCTGAAGACATTAGACCCATAGTCCCAAAAGGGTGGTCTTCTGTCCCAGCCCTCATGGTTAAGACTGATACCTGGGTCCTCCTGCTACAGCTATGGTGTGCCAGACCTGCCACACTGACCACAGTCCTGGAGCAACTGGATGGTATTCATCCAAGTGGCCCTCACTGCCTGACTCATCCACCCGGCCCAGGAAGGACAGGCCACTGGACCCCTCCACCAGTGCCCACGCCAGTCCTCTCCTAGCTTGGCCTCTGCCACTGTGAAATGTCCCCCAGCCCCCAGTCCCTGAGGGCCCACCTTCCAGGCAAGGGAAGGAGACAGCTGAGGCAGAGATGACGTGCACACCTGCCAGGACTCGACCTTCCTTTGCCTTGAATTTTGCATTTTGGGTTTTAATTTTATTTTCGATGCTGCTATATCCACCATACACTGGAGCTAGACAAACAGATGTGTTGTTGTTTTTTCTTTTTCTTTCTATGAAAGAAATGATTTTAGTTATAGCTTGTGAGTTTCAAACACTGGGGAAGTAAAAGACAAAAAAACCAAAAAGCAGAAACAACCAAACGCTGTGGATTGTGCTGGATTTCTTGGTAGGTTGGCAAGGCATGGGGGTTGGATAGGTGGTGGCCTCTGGGGCAGGTGACACCCATGGGCCATGGGAGGAGGCTGTTGATGTGTACCTGAGAGACTCCTGGGGCCTCCTAGGTAGCTTCCAGAGGCCAGAATTCCAGAAGTAAGAGTGCCAGCCACACCAAAGAAAAAAGGACACAGCCAGTGGTGCCGAGGTCTGGAACCGGTGACTGGACCTGAGTAGACGGCTCCCGTCGGGGTGCAGAGAAGGGGGAGGAGTCCTGCCTGCTGCAAGGGGCTGTGCAATGCAGTGAGCAGGGCACCATTGCAGGTCCAGTGGGCAGAGCCCCGATGAAAGTCAGTGTTGCAGCAGGATATCCACTAAGTTAGCTGCAAGCCACTTCCACAAATATCCATGGCATGCTTTACTCAGCAGGCCTTCCTGTGCTGGCTATAGGGCTGTGCCCTCTGGGTTTAGGGATGTGGCCCCTGTGCAACCAGAGGCTTACTGGCTGAGGCCTGGAAATTGCCCACATCCATCCTCACTGGCTATGCAGAGCAGTTCCGGGTGGGGCCTCTGGAAACAGACTGCAGAAGCCTGTCCAGAACCTTTGCCAAAGCCACACCTTCTCCAAGCTGGCTGCATGGTCCCTGCACTGCTCGCTGCCTTTCCATGGTCCCCACCATCACCTCTGAGCCCTGCCCTGATATCCAGCCTCAAAGGGAAGGAAAAAGCTGAGAGAGGGGTGGACAGGCTGGGACAAATGGAGGGTGAGGGGCATGAAGGGGAAGTGGAGGGCAGGAGGCCCAGCCCCTACCCTCTTAAAGCTCAGACCCAGCACAGTCACACTGTATGGGCTATTTTCTGGAAGGGCTATGCATTCAGGAGCAGGGTGGGAGGTTCCTGGATAGGGGTTTGCAAATGCAGGACTGGCAGGCATATCCACTCCTGACCAAGACTTGTGCTGGCAGAAAGCTGTGGGATGATGTAAGGAGCTGTCTGGTGAGTGGAGTGGGGTACCCATCTGAGTGAGGGAGGTAAGAAACCTGGTAGTGGGAGGTCATGGCTGTGTCTATCAAGACAGGACCTGAGGAGCCCCTTCTCCACTTCTCCATTCCCTATCAGCCAAACAGTCCTTGCTGGAGGCTCCAAGCCACTGAAGACAGAGCTGGACAGGACCCAGTGGGGCAAAGGGACACAGTACAGACCCAAGGCTCTGGATTCCGTGTCCCTCCCCTCACACCCTAAATCCTGCATCAGCAGCCCAGCTTGTGGGCTGGCACCCTTACATCCTGCCCCAAGCCCATGACCTCAGTGGCTCAAGCTGCTGCTCCCCTACCAGGCCCACTCAAGGCTGGAACACCCACTGTTCCAGGGCGTCAGCTGACTATCAGAGATTCCCAACTGAGGCCCAGAGGGGCCAGCAGGGGCCAGATGGGCTGTGGACAAATGCTCTATAAAGAAGGAAGTGATTAAATGCCCCAGGCAGTAGCCAAGGCTGGAGCACAGGTGGCAATTTCACCCACTGAAGTGAGTCACCAGCTGGGGGAACCTTGACTCCCCCAGCCTGTAAGGCCATCCTGGGCAACAGAGCCCATTAGACACTCTGCACAGAGGACAGGCTCTGAAGGGGGAGGTGACAGGTGCTCCCTTGAGCTGCCTGTGGGTGTGTCCACGGTGCAGACAGCATAGATGTGCAGCACCTGAGTCAGGGGCCGGCAGGAGCCACCCTAATTGGCACCTGCTGGGAACCAGGGACCAGGGGCTCTACAGATGAAAGGGCCAGAGAGCCTGGCTGGGCAGGGGCAAGGCTGGCCTGTCCATGCAGAGGTCGGTTCTGCCTGTCTGGGCCCTCTGAGTTACATGACTACAAACACCCAGCATCTAAGCTCTCTCTGTCTAGGACCCAGAGAGGGGACAGCACTTGCATGAGGACACACAGCGTGTCAGTGAACCACTCTGGCCTCTGGGTACTGGGTCCTGAGACCCCGCTGCAGGTCAGGGAACAGGACGACTGTGGAGATGGTGTCAGCTCTCCACAAAGTGAGGCACCAGGCCAGTGATGACCTAGGTAGGGGCATGCCCCCATCTCTGCCATCATGGCTCCAGGGTGGA
Organism: Aselliscus stoliczkanus; assembly: GCA_033961575.1. Taxonomy (NCBI): domain Eukaryota; kingdom Metazoa; phylum Chordata; class Mammalia; order Chiroptera; family Hipposideridae; genus Aselliscus; species Aselliscus stoliczkanus. Next base: position 44,745,249 of record CM066733.1, read on the forward strand.
GAGAGGCAGAACTCCATCAGAAGAGGTCCAAGATGGGGTACTGAGGCTCATGGGGCCAGAGTACAGGCTTACGGAGGCTGGGAAGAGCCTGGGTGAATGAGGAGGTGAAACCCTCAACTCTGCTGGCTGAGAGCATGCCCTGCCCCTCTCCTGGCCTCAGTTTCCCTCCAGTGCAAGAGGAAGTAGAATGAGGGGGATCTCTCCAGGGCCTCTCTGCAACTGCCTTTTGTTAATGTGGGATGTTCCATCTGGAGCCCACTCTGGAGCCCGCTGGCTCCCCCCTCACCTGCCAAGATCTACATGTCCTTGTGAATCCAGGCCCAGCCCCCGGCCTGCCCCTTATCCCCCACTCAGAGGGATGGCAGAGCCAGGTACCCTGGCTGCCTCAGAAGCCATCTCTCCAGGGAGTTTACAGCCCCTCCCGCTGCCCTGGGAGGGAGGAAATGGGCCTGGTGTGCCTGTTCGCAGGTAGTTGAGACAGGAGAGGAATAACCATATTAAAGGCCTCCCCACCAGGGCCCCCTTGGCCCTGCCCCTGCAAATCTCACACTCCTACAGCAGCAGCTTTGAAGTCCTGCAGGGGTGTGGCTGGCCCCTCCTCTGGCCCCCACTTTCTGGGTCCTGGAACCTCAGTTTTCTCCCTTCAAGGATACCTCCTCCAGGGGGCTGGGAACCCAGGGCAGCAGACAGAGAACTAAGGACCCTACTCCCAGTCTCTGCCCCAAATGGTGAATGCCTCCACCCCTCAAAGGAGCCTGGATGCGTGAGTCAAGACCCTACTGTCCTGGACTTTGCCCCTGTCCTGGTCTGGTCCAGGAGACACAGACCATCCTGGGGTTGGCCTAATGGCCGAGGGTGGACGCACTTCCCCTCCTTGGCTGTCCTGTCTGCCATCCATTTCTCTGTTGGAACCCTGTTTCCCTTCACGAAACCCTGTGGTTGGGACACCCAAGAACAGGGCATTCTGAGGCGTCAGCCTGGCAGTCAGCAGCTTCCTCTCCAGCAGCCCGTTGGCCTCCTGGCCAGAGCAAGAACTGGACACCCAAGCCATTCACACTGCCCTCCAGCACTGTATAGCTGGATGCTGCCGGGAGTCCAGCCTCAGTCTGGAGGGTGTATGACCTCCCAGGACAACATCAAAGGCTGAGGGGAACAGGATGGCATCCCTCTCGTACCACGGGGTGGGGGTGCTGCCAGTCCTCCTGTTCATAGGTGCGAACAGGTAAATGGAAGCCTGCTGGGTGAGGCCACTCTCCTGGGTGTGAGTTCGTGAAGGTGAGGCCAGTCCTGTTTCCTCTCGTCCTGCCCCACCATAGAGTGGGGACAGGGAGCAGCTAACAGACGACACTCACACCTGCCTCCCCCCTCACCCCACCAGGTGACCTTGATTGATCCTGGAAAGTTGGACAATGGCTCCTTTGCCACCTAGGAGGGCTTCCAGGAGGAGGTGAGCATGGGGCATAGTTTCTATGGCTCCAACATCTTCAATCTGGGCCACTCAGGCCTCCTATACTTCTGAGAGTCCATCCCTGTGGATGCCAGGACCAGGCAGGGTGCCCAGGGCATTAGGGAAGCCCAGGGGAGGGCCCCAGCCTGGGAGCCGCCACCGCCCAGCCTGGCAGCTGGGACAGGAGCTAGTCAGAAGGTGCTAATTGATATTTAGCTCCAGGCTGGCTCCTTGTTCACGTCTCTCTCTCTCTCTTTTTTTTATTTGAGTCCTTGGAGCTCACAGTAAATAGTCATTTGGCTCTGGGGCCCTGCAAATTGGTGTTTATGGTGTGAGGACCAGGATTCGTCCATCCAAATAGGGCTGGATGGCAGGGAGGTGTTGGGCTGGCAGGGACAGTACATCCTCCAGCCCATGAGGCCTCTCTCTGGGGTGGGAGGCTTCTCCCACCCTGAAGAAGGAGGCTGGCCTGCTCCCAAGTCTGAAGCGAGGGGCCAGCTGGTTCACTGGGCTGGCATTGGCCAGGATCCTGCTGGCAGGGCACTTGTGTGTTTGAAGGTGGCACTGCAGTTAATCCTGAGGGCTTCTAGGAAGAGGTGCAGCTTCCGTGGCAGAGAAGCCCCTCCAAAGGGAGCCGGGAAGGCTCACCAGCATCCTCTGCCCCTCACCCCCAGGGGTGCTCTGCATCTAATCACAGCCCCTGTCACCTCCCTGACTGGCTCCAAGTCCCCATGGCAGATGCCAGGACCCTCTGCACACACCCCTCCCCACCCCAGTGGCCATCTGCAAAACTGAAGACAGGAATGCAGGGAGGCCAGGGCCTTAATGTAAGAGGGTGAATGGTGGAATTCCCGGCCCAGGCAGACAGCAGTGCAAAGAAGGGGACTTCCCCACCTGTCTGCCCCTCGCCTGAGCCTGACAACAGGCCCGTGGAGAGGCAGGCAGGCCTGTGCAGACCGTCTGGCCACCCCTCAGTTCTCTCCGCTGCCTACAGCTCACGGGGTTCACCCTCTCCACCTCCAGCCCAGTGCGCCAGCCTGCAGCACGCAGACAGGCAAGGATGGGAGTCCAGGGCAAAGCTGTTTGGAAGGAGCCCGTGGACCACACGTGCTTCTTCTTGAGGGTGCTTTCTGTGTCCAGGTCTGTGCCAGAACCTCAGGAACTAAGAACATGGGTCGCAAAGCCCCAAGCCAGGCCCTCCTCTGCTCAGAAACTTTCCATGGCTCCTCAGTGCCCACAGGATGGAGTTGGAGTGCTTCAGTCTGCACCCTCGCAAGCTGGTCCCACTCTGGGTTGAAGGGGGCCTCTATGCATTGATGGAGAAAGAACTCTGGCCAGGGTGTGACTTGTCCAAGAGCACTATGCGACCTCACCTCACCTTCCAGTCCCACCTGCAGTTCACTCTTACTTTCCTTCACTACCCCTGTCCATCCTGACAGCCACAGCCTTCTCTCCACCACATTGCTATAACCCTCAATGGCTCCCACATCACTCTTCCCTGGGGGTCCTGGAAAGGTAATGCCAGCCACACCACAGAACACACTGCAGGACACCAGGGCTGCAAAGGAGGAGCTGCTTGTGTGTGCGTGAGGGAAGAGCTCTGGTGCCAAGCCCCTTACCTATCCCATATGCAGGGCTGCAGGCCAAGTCTCGGAAGGGGCCCCATGCAGCTGTTTCCCCACCTCCAGACCTGCCTCCAGCAGATCCACCCTCCCCAACCCAGCCTGTGGGCAGGCCAGGGTGAGTGAGCCAAATTAGTGACCCAGAGCCCTTCAGAGGAACACCCCCTCTTCTGGAGGCAGATTTAGGAGTGGTTGGGGCAACTGCAAGAGGCCAACTCTGCAAGATGTGACCTCAGCATGGGCTGGCCTTGCAGTGATGCCAGGTAGTCCTTGTGCATGTGCCCACCCAGGAACCACGCCCTGGCTCCTACATCAGCATCCCAGGAAATGGCTGTGAAGAAAAGCATCTGGGCCTCAGGATGACAGCACAGCACCTGGTCACATTGCAAATGGAAGCTGAGGCCAGGAGAGGGCTAGGCCTTGCCCCAGCTCTGAGTCAACAGCAAATTGAAGACAGGGTTTGTGTGGTGGGTCCCTACTGCCCTGGGAGTCCACCAGGGAAAGGCTCTTTCCAGCACAAGTGGGCAGGTGTTGCCTGGGATGGGGTAGGGGCAGCCTGAGGTCAGAGATTAGCCTGGGGTCAAGGTGGGTCTGGGGCAAAATGGTCAGCCTGCCCCTTGCCTGCCATCATAGGGCTGGTCTGTAAAGACATCCCCCATGGTGTAGGGATGAGTGGCCCCACCCAGCAGCAGCTCCCAGGCTCCCAACCCACACCTAAGCCGCTCAGCTCTGAGTCCCCCACCCATGGAGCACGAGGTGCTTGTTGGATCATCAGGGAGTTGCCCAAGTACTGCCCAGAAACATACAACCCTGCCTGTGCTTATGTGACAGCTACTCCTGGGGGTAACGGGTAGGGGGCGGACAGTTCTAGCCCCTCAGATGGGGAGGACAGCACCCCAGCCTTCAGCCAACATGGAGAAGCCAGTGGGGCTCAGGCCCAGCACCTGCCTTCTTGGACCAGGACAATAATGTGGCCTCTGCCTGTAGACACCTCAACCCACCCGGGGACAGCCTCAGCCTCCCTTCTGAGCAACAGGGGCATAGCCCAGCTCTTGGACAGCTGTGAGGATATAAAGGTATGGAGGGGACATACAGGTGGGGATCATATAGGTAGGAATGCTGCAGGTGGGAACCATACAGGTGGGGATGTTGCAGATGACCATACAGGTGGGGATGCTGCAGGTGATAACACTGCAAGTGGGGACCATACAAGTGGGAACCACGCCAAGTAGGGACACTGCAGGTGGTGATGGTGCAGGTGAGGACATTGAAGATGGGGACAACGCAGGTGGGAATGCTTTCAGGTGATGATGTTGTAGGTAAGGATGATACAGGTGAGCTTCTGCAGGTGAGAAAGGACACTGCAGGTGGGGCACTGCAGGTGGGAACACTGCAGGTGAGGACGGCATGGGTGGGGAGTCTACAGATGTGGAAGGACGCTGCAGGTGAGTACAATATAAGAAAGCATACTGGGCCGGCCGAGTGGCGCGGTGGTTAAGCGCTGGCTTGGGATGCCAGCGGCCTCGGTTCGGATCCCACATGAGGGCCAGTGACACTGCCCTCAAAAAAAAAAAAAAAAAAGAAAGCATACTATATTTGGAGTCGCACACAGCGTAGATGGGGACACACTCACATGTGGCTTAGACCTGCTCTCTGCCTGTCCCTGTCACATGGACTGTCCTGCTGTGTGCAGAAAGAGGGGAGTTGTGTGCCTGACCCTAGGTCAGCCCCTCCCTGGGCTGACCCTCAATAGTGAGCTGGGTCAGCCCGGGCCCTCAGGGTCCAGCACCTGCATCCTAGCTGGGCCGACATATGAAGTGGGACAGGCCACTGTCCACTCTGATATGCTCCGTCAGCCAGAGGAGGCGTGTCGACTTCCTGTGTCCCCTTTAGTAAGGGCCTGGGTTGAGGGGCAGGAGGACACATTTGGGCCCTAGAACAGGACCAGAGGCCTCCCTGGGCTCCCCCCACAGCCTGTACTCAGTACACTGGGTGGGCAGCAGCCTGGCCAACACCCCACCCAACAAGCCCCCAGGAAAAGGAAGTCTCCAGCTCATCTGTCCCACTGCCAGACGTTCTTTTTAGATTTTCTTGCGCAGTTAAGGAGGGATCATTTCTCTCCAGGATAGAAGAGACCCAAGTGCTGGCTGCCCTGGCCTCCTCAGCAACGTGGTTGCCTGCTCGGGCTCAGGCCAAGTCCAGCTCCCTCTGCCCTTGTCTCCTGGATGGCAGAACGAGACCTCTTTTGTCATGGACTCTGCCCCTCTGGCTAGCCTGTGTCTCCCTCTCTGCAGCCAGGCCCACACATGAGGCCTTTGAAGACAGATGCCCCTGGCTTCTCACCTAGTGAACTGCACCCTGTCCCCACTGCCACCAGCCTCCCTCACAAGACACCCCCTTCAATGCACCTGGGTTGCCAGGCATCACACACACACACACACACACACACACACACACACACACACACAGTCCTAACAAGGGTGGTGGAGGCAGTGCTTGCAAGGGTAAGAGGGAGAGGCTTGAGCACCCCCTAAGAAAGGGGCTCCCTAGGTTTTGGTGCCCAGTTGGGCCAGCAGGTGGGGTTGGGAGCTGGAGTTGGGACATTGCCCACTCTGCCCTGCCCTCACTGGGGACAGTAAGCTCTGCATAATATGCCCCTTTGGAGAGACCAGAGCAGGAGGCAGCCTACAGCACATGGCAGGGAGAGGACCCCTGCCCAGGTGGGGTGACAGGTGAGGGGGTTCCTCTGGAGCTTGGCACAGGGTGTGTGCAGGCAGATGCAGGAGGCAGATGCCGGGACACCACAATGCCCTCACTGGGCTTTTTAATTAACCTCAGCTGCTCTAAAGAGCCCCAATTAAGTGGGGAATGTGATGGCAGAGTAGGGTCAGGCTGGAGGTGGGTTTTAATTAAAGCGCGGGGGTTCCCAGCCAGATGGGTGGTGGCCTGGGCAGGAGCGCCCCCACCTGACCGCCTCCTCCTACTTTTGCTCCACAGGCGGTGGTGAGTCAGATGGCGACAACTGGGACACAGCCCTGGCCAGCTTGCTGGCTGCTCATGAGAGCCCACCTGCTCTCTCTCCCTCTGGTCATCTGCCCTGGAATAGTAAGCATCCATGCTGTGTCCATTTCAAAGGCCTTTAGGCAGTGGAGGGCATACAAACACTGTGAAACAGAGGACGGCTTTGAGTGTCTTGTGCAATGGAAGAGGGCCAGCTGTTTTGGATGGGAGCGGGGAGCCCAGGCCTGCTGAGGGAGGCAGGGAAGGAGGGAGCCCACCTGCAGGGGCAGCCAGGCACAGGTGCTGGCTGGAGCCTGAGTAGAGCTGAGGAGCTGGGGGCCAGTGTGCCTGCCCCAGTGAACTAGAATGAGAAGTGTCCGACAGCAGAGTTGTGGGCACAGCAGGGAGAGGCTGCTGAGTTTCACTGGGGAGAAGGGGACCACCTGGGGTTCCTAACAGGGCCACTTGCTGGGCACCAGGAACATCATGGCACCTGACCCCTCCCCTGTGACCTGGACCCCACTCTGCATGTTATCCAGGCATCCTGGCCTGGTCCAAAGGGATGGCAAGCAAGACATTGGTGGATCTTTGAGAGAGTCTGTGTTCTGACTCCTGCTTCTGAGGACGGACGGTCCATGCCTGGCCTGGGCCCACAGCAGGAGGGGCAACAAGCAGGCAGGTAATCCTGCCCCACAGCTGCTGTCTTTCAGGGCAGTTTTGCAATAACTGCCACGGCAGACCCAACATTCGCCACACCTGGCTTCCTTCAGACATGGGGTTTTGGGGGTGACGAGTGAGGGAAGTGGGGCAAGGGGTGTCCTCCAGTACCAGCACCAGCTGCTGCCAGTCCTTCCTCTGTTCTTGCTTGGGCTTCAGGGCAGGGTGCCCAGGAGGGGATTGGCAGTGAAGGGTGGTGGTCAGAGCAGGGGGGACACATGTCTTGGGGCCTGCCTGCAAGAAGTCGGTCACCCTGAGGTCCTTGTGTGCAGACACCACAAGGCAGGCACAGAGAGGAGAGAAGGGTGTTCAGTGGAGCCCCCATCCTTTCAGCTTCAGCCCAGACACCAGCTAAGTGAATGAAGCCTGCATGAGGCCCCAGAGTGATCATAACAAATGACCACAAATGCAAATGTGGGGGCTTAAAACAAGAGTGTGCTCTCTCCTAGGTCTAGAGGCCAGAAGTGTCACAGGGCTATCCTCCCTGCAGAGGCTCCAAGGTAGGCTCTTTTCTGCCTCTTTCTGCTCCTGGTGCCCCAGGTGTCCCTGGGCTTATGGCCACATCACCCCATCTCTGCTTCTGTCATTACACGGCTATCTCCCCTTCCTTTCTCTATAAAGATATGTCATAAGATTCAGAGACCACCTAATCTAGGGTCTTCTCCATCCTTACCTTGATTATATCTGCGAAGACCCCATTTCCATATAAGGCCACATTCTGAGGTTCTAGGAGGACATTGCTTTGGGGGGAACAGTTCTACCCACTGCAGTCTGTGGTATAAACCCTGGCACTGCCACCTCTGGCAGCACTTCATGTAAGACCTCAGGCTGGTACAGGTTGCCAAGAAGCCCCAAGTCCTAACATCCCTAGAACCATGAGATAACATGTGAGTAAATAATGTCTGTCATTTTAAGCCACTAAAGCTTGCAGAACTTGTCACCAGGCCACAGAGCCCAGAATGAGGACCAACTGTTTCCTCTCCTTGTGTTTTCATAACCCTGAGTGCCTCCCAGCCCAGGTGGGATCTCTCCATCTGTCCTCTCTCTGGGGCTTGAAAGAGGGAGAAGGCCCGACAGAGGAACAGACACCAGTCACCTGGGGATGGGTCCCATAAGACAGCTTTGTCGAGGTGGAGTCTGTGGCTGCACACCTCACATTCTGTTCCCCTCCTCACCCATAGGTACCCAGGCTCCTTCCTCTTTCCCACCCACCACCTTGCTGGATACTAAGGCTCCACACCCTGGTCTGCCTGGGCCTGGTGGCCTCCACCTGCTGGCCTCCCCAGCCACACTGCAGGAACCACCAGTGCAAGCCCCCAAGTCCTTGGGGTTCTTCCTGACCCTCAGATTTTAGCCCTAACTCTGCTGGTTCTTCTGCCCCTCAATGTGCCCTTACCACGTTCCTACATGGGGTCTCTCGCCCTCTCTGACTGGCCTTATCCACAGAACCCTGCCCATTTGTCTACACTGCACCCCCCCCCAATCAAACAGGGCACACTCAGACATTCTCCAAGGACAAAAGGAAGCCTCTCCCCTCCAGCTGTCATCAACGCATCTGTCTCATGTGACTTCCTCCCACACAAGAAATGATGGCATCTCAGCTCTGGTTCACCTTGAGCGAGCCTTATCTGATGCCAGCCCTCCTGTATTGTAATCCATCTAGCCTCCTTTTGCCCCCAGGAATGGAAGCTCACCAATGCTGCACCCCAACCCCAACTGGAGCTGCTCCCAGCTCTGTGCTGGTCCCCATTGGCCTAGCTGTGCCCCCAGTCCCTGGAAACTCCTGGAGACCTCCAACCCTAGCAGGCCCCAGGGTGGAGCAGTTCCACACCCTCAGCCCTGACCCCTGATGGGACAGCAAACAGCTGAATTCCCGGGAGCTGTGAACTCAGACGGTGGCCAGACATATCCCAGCTGAGGGTCCAGTTGGTCCCTTTGCAGAATTCAAGGGGATTTCTAGAACTTCCCAAGGTCCCAGTGGGTAGACATCTGGCCTGGAAGGACATGGAAGAGGTCCCTCTCCCCTCGCCCAGGGCCCTAAGGAGAAGGCAGGCTGGGGGCTCCTGGTTCTACTGCAGGTGGGAGGGCAGAGAGCAGAGGATGGAGGCGGGGGATCACAAGGGAGGGCTGAAACCCTCTGACCTTGACAAGGTTATTAAAGGACATGAAGGGGTGCTGCCCTGTGCTCACCTCCTCCTTGAATCCCAGCCACCTTCTGTATTGAACAGCAGAAGCAGAGACCCCTGCAGGTCTCCGGCATAGCTGCTGGGAAATCTGGCAGTTCTGGCCCAGCAAGAAGCAGGGAGTAGTGAAAAGCAGTGAGAAGGGCAGCCCACAAGCCAGCTACTGCACATGGAGGCATTACAACAGTGAAAGCAAGTCACACAGCCTGTGGATGCTCCCTGCAGCTCATTCACAACTGCCCCAGCATCCAGCCAGAGTGTAACGGCTCTCCATGGGTGGAATACACCCTCCATCTCAAGTCTGTGTGCTACAGAGCCAGGCTCAGGCATATACAGGGGCTGTTCCCAGAGCCCACTTGGGCCCCACCCAGTGTTGCTGAAATGGTTAGTTTTGTGTCAATTTGGCTGGGCTGATGTGGGGTCAGGGGGGTAAAGTATTATATCTGGGTGTCTGTGAGGCTGTCCTAGATAAGATTAGCGTTTGAATCAGTTGAGTTAAGGGAAGATGGCCCTCACAATAGCAGGTGGGCCTCATCCAACTGGTTGAGGGCCTGCATAGAACAAAAAGGTGCAGGATGAGCGAATTCTCCCTCTACCTGAGCTAGGACATCCGTTTTGCCTACCCTTGGACTTTGGAGCTTCTGTTTCTCCGGTCCTTGGAATGGGACTTCATCCCCCACCCCTTCTCCTGTATCTCCATCCTGCAGATGTTGGGTCGTGGGATTCCTCAGGCCCTGTAACTGTGCAAGCCAACTCCCAGGATCAACCTCATCGCATAAGAGGTCTGACAATTAAGTTCAAGAACTTGTTGTAACAATGTTGCTAACCTTTTTTGATGTCAGAGGGATTATTCATTATGAATTTGTACCAACTGGACAAACAGTTAACCAAGTTTACTATTTGGAAGTGCTGAAAAGGCTGCATGAAAAAGACAAAAATGATGTGAACTTTTCGCCAATTCATGGCTCTTGCAACACAACAATGCACCAGTTCACACGGCACTGTCTGTGAGGGAGTTTTTAGCCAGTCAACAAATGACTGTATTGGAACACCCTCCCTACTCACCTGATCTGGCCCCCAAGTGACTTCGTTCTTTACCCGAAGATAAAGGAAATATTGAAAGGCAGACATTTTGATGACGTTCAGGACATCAAGGGTAATACAACAACATCTCTGATGGCCATTCCAGAAATAGTTGCAAAACTGCTTTGAAGCTATCAGTACATAGCTTCCCAAGGGGAGTCTTTGGAAGGTTACCATAGTGATATTCAGCAATTAGGTATGGAGCATTTTTCTAGGATGAGTTCGCGAACTTGTTCGACCCTATATACAGTCCATACACCCTATTGGTCTGTATCTCTGGAGAACCCTGACTAATACATCCATTTACTGGGGATCAGATGTGGGGGCCAGGGGCTCAGTGGCCCTCCAGGTGACTGGGATGAGCTGCAGCTTGGGAACCAATTAGCCTGAGTGACAGAACTGGCTCCCTATTCCCTGTAGATATTCTTTTCTCCCCAGAGACCCCACCCTAACCACTGTGTGGAGTGGGCCTGGCAGCAGGGGCTGCATTGGGTGCAGAAAGACTATTTGTCAAGGTCCCACAGGGGGAAGGGGGCATCTTTCAGGGGTGCCCAAAGTAGAGAGGCTGTGTGTGACCCAAGGACCCACCAGAAGGTTGAAGATGGGGCCCTTTCTTAGAACAAGATTGTATCCCTGCCTAAAATAAAAGATACATCATTTAAAAGGAAACACATCCAGTTATCAAAAGCTTTAAGACTATTATGACATGTGACTTCAGGGGTGACATGTTTCTGTTACCTTGATGGGGGTGAGGATCCTGTGATGCCCCAAGCACTGTCAGAACTTCCCAGACTGCACACCTCCTGTGCATCCTGCTGACTGCATGCCACCTGTACCCACATAAAGTCAGAGAACCTGGAAGTGAAGCATTATAAAGGGGGCACAAGAAGCAGTACTGTCATGGATGTCAGCCTATTACCAGCACTGGAGGTGACAAGGCCAGCCAACAACCCCATAATTTTAGTTGACTGGGAAGCAGAAATAATATTTCATGCTTCCTGCAACAGCTATGTCATGACATGAAAATGTCTGAGGTTTCTGTTGCTGACACAAGCATAGGTCCTGTGCATACAGCTGTTTGGGAATGTCACCTATTGGGTTGTCGGAAAAGTCATGACATATTTTTTCTGTTTTTCGTTGCAAAAAATGAGTCATGACTTTTCCGACAACCCCATTCATTCCAAATGGCCATACTCAGTGTCACCTGCAGGATCCTGGAAGCAAAGATGTGTTTTTAGCATCCCCATGTGAAGCCTGCTGAGCAGGATGCCCTCACCTGCAGTCTACCCAGGTGTTGGGGTAACTGGAGAACCAGGCAGAAAACATCCTTGCCCTGTGGAGCTGGCCTTCTAAGGACACCACCATGCCTGGGAGAGCCCAGCCAAGCTGGCCACCCCAGAGAGCGTCCCAGGCGGAGGGAGCAAGGCCCCAAGTGGGAAACAGCCTTGGCCTGTCCAAGGAATGGGAAGGAGCTCTGTGAGCTGGGCCAGGGCCAGGGGACCATAATAGGGATGTAGGGAAGGGAGGGGCTAGCATGAAATGGGGAAACTGAGGCAGGTATGAGGAAAACAGATGATGCTCAGAGGGCCCCAAGGAGAGGCCTCTCATGTACGTGGAATTGGGCTGTGCCCTAATGCTGCCCTCAGCTGCTATGTGGCTGCAGTTGAACGCACAGGTTTTCCACATGACCAGAGTGGCAAGTCAAGGTAGGGCTGCCTTGGGTGTGGGCATGGGGGTTGTGTAGATCCCCTCCTGGGGCCCACACCATCAGAACAGCCATAATAATTACTGTACCAGGGGGGCCATGCGGGAAGGTGGGCTTTGGGGGAGGGCCTGGAAGAGAAGGGAGCAGGACTGCAAGAATGGCGGGTGCACCCTCCTCACACCCACCCGTCTAGACAGAAATCTGTCTCAGGGTCCCCTCTGGGCTCAAGTCTGTAGAGGCCAGCCCAACGGGGCCAGGAGCAGGCAGTGGAGCGCAGGGAGCCAGCAGGCCTCCTTTCCCTCCACTATCCAGGGAAACACTTAAGAGAATAAAGTTCTGCAACTAGGTGCTGGATGTCAAGTGTGTTAACTAAGTAGTGAGCTCGCTGTCACTGGAGGAGTCCACGATAAAGTTGCAGCCTGCAAAGGCACTGAAGCTCATGTCCCGAGAGGCAGGGCACAGCAGGGCAAGAGTAAAGGTGTGGCAACAGGCATGCTAGAGGCTGAGTTTCAGGGGCTCAATCCAAGCTGTGTGAACTTGGCGTGGAACCTCTGTGAGAGCCCTTGGCCAGGTGTGAATATTGCGCACCTCACATGTACCTCACACAGAAGCTGCAGAGGTGCCTGCCAGCTCAGGTCCTGAAAAGTGTGAACATTTCCTACCCCCCCTTTCATCCTGCCCCTGCTTTTTTGCTCTGGTTGTCCTTCTATCCCTCTAGCCACCTTCCCAGGTTCAGCTTCCCTGTGTATGACTTGGTCCTTGGCCTAAGGACCCCCAGAGGGGAGGAGCTCAACCCCAGATCCCAACCAGGCCCCCATGGTGGTCAGGCTGGAGTGTGGATCTCAGCTGGGGGCTTCACTAAGCCTGACTGTGGGGCCACCTCTGCTGGTGGCCCTCTAGCTAGCTCATCTCGCCCCCTCCTGGCGGAAGGTGAGCAGGCACCCCACTCATTCTGTCCCCAGGATGGGCAGAAAGATCCTGGCTCCCTATATCACCCCAGGCAAGTAACTGAGCTTCGGTTTCCCCAGGTAACCGCCAGGCACTTCCTGGCTCCCTGGTGGGTCTACTAAGCTCAGGGCTGGGCTCCCCATACCTGTGTGACCTTGAAGATGCCCCCTTTTCCCAAGTGGAAGCCAAACCAGGCCGAATCAGGAGGAATGTAAATTCCTTAATCTTCGGCAGATATGCAGGATTCCATCTTTTTTAAAAAACTGTGTGTCTTTCACATGCTCCTTCCTATCTATTTTTCACAATTTAAAAAACTTCAGGGCCGGCCAAGTGGCGCGGTGGTTAAGAGCTGGTTTGGGATGCCAGCGGCCCTGGTTCGGATCCCACATATGGGGGCCAGTGACACTGCCCTCAAAAAAAAAAAAAAAAAATTCAAAGGACGCTCCTAAGAACACATGATCACATCCAGATGGGTGGCCCTGGTCAGCCCTCCAGGGCCAGGAGTCAGCACCACCCCCTAGAGGGTTCTATGGCCCTGCCTGGAGGTACAGACCCGAGGCACTTTGCATGAGCATTTGTGAAATGTTCTGGGGGTGAGGGGTGGGGGTGGGTGGGCGCAGAGCCAGGGGTCCAGACCACAGGTCTGGGGAACGCTAGAGCTAGGGCTGCCTGGGAGAATCTGGGAGGGCTGGTGAGGTCCCAGCCGGCCCCGCCAGGGAGGGAGCAGTGCCCATTGGAAGCAAGTGAGCAAGGTGGGCGGACGGCCCCCAGCCAGGCCCAGAATACCTCAGGCCTTCCTCTGTCAGGCAGGCCTTTGGGCCACGGAGACTGAGACCTACCTTGCACCCTCCACAACACGTACGGCACGGAGCTTAAGACCCTCCCAGCAATTTCCCCAACGCCTCCTGATTGGGGGCCCCTCGCAGAAACACGAGGCGGGGGGAAGGGAGCTCAGCAGAAGGGGTTGACCAAGGTCGGCGGGAGGCCAGAGTAAGGTCCCACGTGGGGGCCAAGGCAGGCCCCGAGGCCAGAGAACGTAAAGAAGGCCCCGATTATCCTCGCCTCCCTTCTGGCCAGCCGAGGGAGGCTTCCCGGAGGTGCTCCCTCTTCTTGTCACCTGGATCGCAGCTCAGCGGCCTCCCCGGAAGCAACGCTGTCTCCCTGCTCAGACCTTGGCTACGGTAAGGTGTTTTTTTATTTGATCTACGGCCCTCTCCCCCGCGTCGGCTCTCGGACATGCACGGGGTTGCGTGGGTCGCAACCGGTGTCTCCAAGGGGCGAGCACTCGGAGAACCTCACTTCTCGCAGTGGCCTCCGGCTGAAGGCAACGGTTTCCACAGTATCGGGGTGTCGTCCCGACCGCGCAACCCCCTGGCAGGGAAGGGGGGGGTCTAGTACCTCGGCGGCGCCGCTCCGGAACGCCAAGACCGACTCTAACTTCAGTCTTTGCATTTGCGAAATGGGTGTGCCAGTTTCACAAGCTGTCTTTCCCCCGACACGCGCTGCACGGATGCAAACAGACTTCAACCAGCAGGCGCAGAGGAGGGGTGCGCAAGCGCAGCGGTGGGCGGGGCGTCGCTCCGGCGCCGGGAGTCTGGGCGTGCGCGCCGTGGCGGGGAGTGGGCGGGGCCACGAATGGCCCGCCCTACTCCCCGGCGTCCCCCGCGGTAGCAGGCACTGACGTGGCCGCCGTCAGAGTCGCCATCTTGTGGGAGCGAAACCAACGCCTGGCCCGGAGCAGCAGCAGTGCCACGGCCGCTGAGGGTGAGGCGGAGGTCGGGGTCCGGGCCCGGGGGCAGCCCTAGGCTGCACAAGTCCCTGCCTACCGCGGCGGGGCGGGAGGCCGGGGCGAGGCCGGGCGCCGGGGTGAGGGCCGGGGTGAAGGCGAGGCCGAGCCGGGAGCCGTAGTGAGGGCCGAGGCTGAAACGAGGCGACGCCGGGCGGGAGGCAGAGTCTGAAGCGAGTCCGGGCTGGTTAGCGAGGCAAAGCCAGGGTGGTGAGAGCCGCGGCGAGGCCGAATCGGGGGTCGAGGCCAGGCAGCGGACCATGGTGAGGCAGGGCGGGGCTGGCTCAGAGGACTGGACTGCGGGTCGAGTCGAAGCCAGGCGGCGGTCGGGACCGAGGTCAGTTGCCCGCCGGGGTCATATCGAGTTTGGGGCTGAGTTGAGACCAGGCTGGGGGTCAGTCTCCTGCCAGCTCCCCCCGAATCCCCACCGCGGCCCGGGGCACCCCAGAGCCACCGGGGCGGGTGCCCGGAAGTCCGGCCAGGCCGCGGGCTCCCCAGGAAGTCTCGCTTCCTGCTCCGCCTCCCGCTTCGGGGTCTCGAGGACCAAGAACCTGAGGACCCTGGCCCGGGACGCGGCCAAGGTCACCGGATGACCAGGGTTTGAGCCCAGTTCCTGTTTGCTCCGAGGGCGGGGCGAGGCGGAGCTCGGGTGCGGACCTTGCTGTGGGGCAAGGGCTTAAGGCCCGAGTGGGAGCTCCTTTATCAAAGCTTGCTGCAATCCGTGTTGCTTCCTTGGCGCCGTTGACAGAGATGAGAACACTCCTGATAACTGGTGAATCTTTAACCTATCTATGGAACGACTACCTCGGGGTCGAGATGCCCTCGCTAGCAGAATGCCCTCTTTCTTGTTGCACAATCCAGGTGTTTACGCCGTGTAAAATTGTAGCTTTGTTAATAAGGCTTGCCAATTAATTACAGAGTACTTAAAATATTAGCTAGTCAACTCAGACGGCACTTATGAGCCAGGTGGCACTCTTCCATTTCCTCAAAATACCAAGTTGCTGTTTTAAATGAATTGAGCGGAATTGCACAAGAAGCCATAGGCAGAAGAGAATTCAAAGGCTTTGGGGTGGTTTGGAAAGCCACTGTTAAGAGCTGTGTAGTTGGTGCCACTACTGGTGTTCCTTCTAGTGGTCAGCTCCAGTTCTTCTTTCAAAACTAGTGGTCAGCACTTTTTCCTGCCAGCTATTTGCATGCTGGGTCCTGCATTTCTGTGTGTGTGCGTGTACGCGCACACGCCGTCCATCTGTGAGACGCTGGGGCACATTGTGGCCCTCTGTTGAGGCCGTTCCCAGTATCTTAACACATGGCACTACGAGTGGTGTCCATGAGTAGCCAAAACTGTAAGAACTTGAATGCATGGTGTTATTAGCTAGCTAGGTCCAGAATTAAGAAGAATTGAGAGTGTATGTTAATTACAAGTCTGTCCACTTTGTTAGAATGTGCTGTTTCTTCCCATAAAGGTTTTTCTCTCCATAATCGGCAGAATGTAGCTATGCCTCCTCACAGGTCACTGTCTTCAGGAATGTCCTGTTGAAAATAAATCCATATCTCTTGGGCATTAGAAACATGCTATCTCCTTTGAGGGCTATCTTCAAATATAAGTATTCAGAATTGCTACTTCAAAAAGAGTTAAAATAGTTGGTTTGGATAATAGTTGACTCACATGCTGTCTGCTTATCACTGAGAGAAAGTAGAAAGCAAAAACTGATTGTGTGCTCCTCCTAGTTCTGGTTTTTAAATCATATGGTCTTAACTATTTGCTTTGCCTCTTGCATGATATGAAGAGGACATTGAGATCCGCTAAGCAGCCTCTACCAAAGACTAGATGGGCTTGAAACTACAGGAAGATACATTTTGATTTATCTGTAGACTTCAGTGGAATTCTGGGTGGACCATTGGCAGCTGGGGTGATATCCAGAGTCAAATGGGCACAGGAATAAACCTAACCAAGGAAAAAAACCCTGTGTGAGTTCATCAATAGTATGTTAACTTGGTTTGAGAAAGCTGAATCAGTTTTCTTCAGATTCCCCCAGTTGAGTGTTGCCTTGACATATGAATTTAAATCTGTTCTTCACCACAGGTTAGGCTTACTGAGCAGGTGTTCAGACCCCAGCTAGCTTGGGCTTGCCAAACCATTCATCCATCTCTGTGCATGTTGTGTTATCCTATTCTCTCCTTTGATCTTCCAACCTTTGTAGAATTAGGAGAATGAAAGGAAATAAAGTGAATATCTGTTGGCCCGGGCCCGGGCAAGTGGCGGGTGGTTAAGAGCTGGCTTGGGAAGCTAGCAGCCCCGGTTCAGATCCCACATGAGGGCCAGTGACACTGCCCTCTTAAAAAAAAATATATATATATATATATATATATATATATATATATATATATATATATCTGTTGGTGGTTGGGAGAGAAACATGAAAAATTCCCTTCATTTAGGGTCATAAAATTAGGTAATTGCATTTTGTCTGTTCCTCACTGGCATGGATGTTATTAGATACGTCGTCCCAGCAACATCTGAAGTGGTGTTTTGGAAACGATTTTACCTATTTAGTGGGCTGGATGTAACCTTCCCTCTGGCAAATAAAGGATGGCTTGGGGATGTGTGCGTGCGTGTGTGTGGGGGGTGATTTCCAGGTCACACATATAACACCAGCTCATTTCCTTCATCCTTGGGTTCTATCTTGAGTGTGTTAGAAACTCTAAAATATAGGTACAGCTGTGTTACTGTTCTGGAAGGTTGTTCAGAGTTCTCAGATGGATCAGATGGCCTGATTAGCTGGGGGGAAATGTGGCAAAATTTAACACAAAAACAGTAAAGCTCCTTATTTCTAGGAAAGTTTCTTAGGCCCTCGCCCAGAATCCTGTCACCTTAGCTTCCTTATATGAGTTGGAAGGAATGGTGAGTCTAGTTTTTTTGTTTGTTTTTTGCACACAGTGGCAACAGAGCTCGGCAGCCTGTCATTGGCAAGTAGAAAGGGAAGAGACAGAAAAAAGCAGACATTACACACACAGTAATTGGGAATGATTCTGTTAGGAGGCAAATGTTTTTATACACCTCTGAGGCCACAGGGGTAACTGTTAGTGTAAGGCATAAGTTAATAGGAGTGTATGATCCATGCACATTTTCAGAAGTAAGTGTAAGTATATTTGGGAAACAATGTTTAGTCACAGTTTAATAAGTGTTGATTCTCAAAGGGATGTTAGCTAGTCATGTAAAATAACTAACGTCTTTCAGTTTGTATCATACGTCAGATTATTTTTGCAGTGCCGTGTATGGGAGCTAAACAGGAAGCTTAGTGGTTCTAGTTCTCTAAGATCCTAAAATTTTTTTAACATGAAGTTTTTTTGAGTATCCCATCAGTTAGAGTTAGATACAGATGGCCAAGAAAACAATTTCAAGACTGTCTAGACTCATTCATGAAGAATAGGAATGAAGGCAAAATTAGATGTGCTAGCAGTTTGATCACAGGATTCAGAACAAAGGATGTCAAAAATTGCTGTTAATAGTGTGTTTTCCTGTGAAATTTCCTCTCTAGGTGAGTACAATTCCTAATTAACTGATCAGATCTGTTCATTTATATTTAAAATACTACATCTTTTGTCAGTGTTGGTGGTGAAATGTTGCTTAAAATATTTACAGCTTTTAGTGTTATTTTTCTGTCAAAGTGATACAGGATCTTGCTAATTTCCTGGGAGATCACTGGAAATGCATTCTTAGTCACCCTTTGCAGGCACCTGGGGGCAGGTATAGGTAGCAGGTTGTGCACACATTCCTCCCATGTACTGAACATTGCTGGGATGGTCAACTTTGCCCTGAGTGGTCAACAGTGTCTCCACAGCCCTGGTCTCCCCACTGGAATGTCAAAGGAATGTTTACATTAAGTTGCCTGGTGAATGCTCTTTTACAGTCATTTTCTCTCTTTGATGGTTACTCCTTTGGGTGCCAGGGAAGTGCCCAGTGGAAGAAGATGGGTGGAGGTGGGGAGGAAGGTGAGTTCTGGGCAGAGGAGGCCCCTCTACTGAGTGTGGGGTGGGGCAGGGATGCAGGGCCCTGGCAGTGAACAGAAAGGGAAGGCAGACCAACAGGAAAGGAGCCGGTGCTGAATGCAGATTATCAGGAGGGTGGGACATGAGCCTAGCCAGTGAGAAGAGTTGTGGGTCTGTGGGAGAAACTGGAAGCTTCTCCCAGGCAGGGGAACAGTGAGTGCAGAGGTACTGGGGTGGTTTTGGAAACCTGCCAGGAACAGAGTTGGTAAGGAGGGGAGGGAAGCCTGCTGGTGTGTGCCAATGGGCCTTGGTGGGTCTAGCCATACACCCCTGAAAGTATTTGGAGAATTTGTGAGAGCAGCAGGAGCACATTCGGTGTGACTTCCATATCTTAAACCTATTTCTGTTTTATGTGCAGAGACAACACTTTTTTTTGCATGGTTTTAATAGGAGTTCTGAATTTTTCAGAAAAGAAATTACCTTGTAAATCAGGAAGAGGGAGTGTATTTTGTATTTTGCAGAACCTTACCATGAGTTGCTTTCTCTTTCTGCTTCATGGACACAACAGGCCCCGAGTGTCTGAGCTGTCTGTCAGCTTGAGTGTTGTCAGTGTGCATTGCAGCAGGCTCCATGAGGTGGTTCTCTGACAGCCTCCCTGAGCTGGCAGTGTGGTCGTGCCCAGTATTGAAGCCTGTATTTTATTCTAAGTCATTGTCCTTTATTTCCCCGTTACATTACAGTTGGGCAACATAATGAGTGTTTTGCAGACAGTGCATATGTTGGTTGTATTGTCTGCTAGCTTCCTTTTGGGTTGGTAGAGGTGGCGCTGTGAAGCACCAGTGGGGCGCTGGTTCTGACCTGTGTAAAGACCGGCTTAGCATGTGGTGTTCAGTCATCTGATTTATCCTACAGGCCCCTTTTGCTGGCGTTGAGAACACCTTGTGGGGTGGAAGCCACAGGCTGTTGAGATGCTAGAGGGGAGATGAGGTGGCTCCTTGCCAGGGCACAGGCGGGTGGTGGTGGGGATGCACCTTGCAAATAGAGGCGGGACTTGCTGGTAACACAGAAAGATTTGGGGATGAAAGGGATTGTGGATGTCTATGGGGTTTGGGACTTAGTAACTGGGAGGAAGTTGCTTAGTGTTAAAGTGGGGAAGGGTGGGCCCTTTATTTGGAGGGTTAGATTTCTGTGGGGCATCTGTGTGGAGGGGATGGTAGGAAGGAGTCTAGAGGTGAGACGTGTGTCCAACTGGAAATAAAAAAAAATAGGTAGGGCCGGCCGAGTGGCGTGGTGGTTAAGCGCTGGCTTGGGAAGCCAGCTACCCTGTTTCAATCCCACATATGAGGGCCAATGACACTGTCCTCAAGAAAAAAAATAGGGGTCATGTGTGGGGGCCATACTACCCTGAGAGTGAATGGCTGAGAGGAGTGGGGCTGGGGTGTGAAAGTGCAAGACTCAGAATGTGGTGGGACTGCTGGGAGAGGTACGGGGTGTGTGTGTGTGTGTGTGTGTGTGTGTGTGTGTGTGTGTGTGTGTGTTTTAAAGATTTTATTGGGGAAGTGGGGGAGGGAAACAGACAAGTTGCTGTTTTTTTGTTCTTCGGTCTAGTTGTGGAAGACATTGCTTCACTGGCCCATGTCGGTATTGTGATCATTGCGCTCTTCCCGGATGAGGCAGATGGGTCGCCGGCCTCTGGATGGCCGCTCACCGCGGCTATTGGCAGCTCACGCTGGCTGCCGGGCACTCATTGTAGCCTATGGCAGCCCTCACCAGCCATTGGACGGCATCTCACAAAAACGCCTGCCACCTGCCGGCCAGCCCCACTGCAGCCTATGCCGTCGCTGGCAACTCACAGCAGCCCAGCTCCAGGTCAAGCTTTTGTTCACCATTTTAGCTGTAGAGGGCACTGTCACTGGCCCTAATGTGGGATCCAAACCGGGGCCCTGCTGCTCAGAGCTGGCATCCCAAGCCAACTCTTAACCAACTCGCCACTCGGCTGGCCCCTGCTGGGAGGTTTTAAGCAGAGGATGGCATGAACAGGTGTGTGAGTGAGAGACCCCTGACACTAGCACTTTCGTGTCAGAGGTGTTACCAGAAGTTGGAAGAGGCCTGTTGAGAGGTTGCTGTGGCCTCTTTGGCAAGACCAGCTTCTTGGAGGGTGAGGTGGAGATTGTCCTGATCCCCTATGCTTCTGAGGGCTCTGAGCTGGCTGCCACCCTGACAGGGGGCGGGGAGGGGGGATAGGGGCAGGGCTTGCCTCAAAAGTGGGGTGATTCTGGACCCCTGCTGCACTTTCCTTTTCTGTGTCTCTGGAAGCTGTGTCTCAGAAAAAGAGGTGGGGCTGCAATTTAAAATTTTCTCAAAATGAAAGATCTTTGAAGGTAGAAATCAAGTTGGAGATTGGTTTAATCTCCCACTAAAGCCCCTGTGCTGAGAAAGCCTCCAGGGGCGGCCTGCTACTCTTGAGTGCTTGGAGGGGCTCTGCGGGCTTGTGGTTACAGTTCCCCTTCTCTTTGTCAGGTCTGTGGGGCCCGGCATCTGAATGTGTGCATGTCTGCATTGAGAGGACCCCAGTGTCACTGAGGAGCGGCCTCTGACTTTGCTTGACCCAGAGGCCTCTAGGAACTAGTTTACTGATACCGTGAGGTGGAAGGCAGACACCGTCGCTCTCCATTTTTCAGTTGGAGACACTGAGTGTTGTTAGCCTCTGCGTGCCCAGCGTTGTTCTCCCAGCACAGCTTCCACTTTTCTGAGTGTGGTGGCTTGGCTGTTGGCCCCACACGGTGTGTTGAGGGTGCACCGAGAATAGAGGAACGTGGCTGGCATCTAAGCTTGGCTTCAGAGGTTGAGGGAAGGGCCAGGTGGACACAGTATGAAGAATTAAAGTGTGGCAAGGGCACTGGGGTCAGAACACACCCGAGCACTTTGCTGAGGCCTCCAAATCTATCCCAAACTGCTAGTCCTCTGGTTCCCGCTGGGTAGGATTGAAAGACAATTCTAATTGACTTACAGAGGACCACTAATAACCTGCGCTATTAGTGAGGGGTTGGTGATGGTAGGACACTTTTCAGGGTGTCTGGGTGGTTTAGAGTAGCCCATGGTTTCTCAAGCCCCGCTTTGCATTTTAGTCATGAATTACTTTTGTTTTCTCCATTTTAATTTGTTGCACATTTTATGTTGTGGGTTGACCCCAAATAGTATCTTTGGTCTTTATTTTTTCCAGTAAGAAGTCCTTCAGACAACTGCATTTGGGGTCAGACAGAAGGTACCTGTGCCCTTGTTGTCAGAGTAGAGGTGCTCATTAGGGTCTAGTGTGCTGGTGGCTCCTCAGCAGGTGGCAAAATGCCCACCTCCAGGTCTGCAGGACCTGGAAGCCTGGCCATCACTGTTGCCACATCCCACAGGACATAATACTGAGATGGACCTGCATGGCTGCAGGGGACCAGGAATATAAGTTTATTCTAGAAGACTTCCTGCCCAGGGACAGGTTAGGGAGAGGAAATACAGAAGAGCAGCTCTTGTCTGCCAAGAGGACGGGCGCACACAGCTGGGAGAGCTGTTCCCAGCACAGCTCCAAGGGAAACCTCAGCTGTGGGTCTCCTCCATCCTGGTTTCACTGCAGTGGAGACTCTGTGACTTTGGGGTTCAGTATCCCACATGGATAATGTTTTCATTTGGAGCTAGCCCATCTGGTTATGTACCCCATCTGTAGATTTCAGAAGGATATACGTGTTTGGTGAATTGCTTTGAGGACAGTAAAACGATTGTGAGTAACTGGGGAACTGCTAAACATAAATATGTTCATCAGGTAAATGCTTGATTTTTGTAGTTAGTGGTGAGTAGAATTAATTGCAGTTAAGCTCTTTCCACATGTGCCTTGTGGTTGGTGTGTGCCTGTTCAATTAGACAATGACATTGGTTCTTTGGTCTCCAGGTTACTAGACCAAGAGCCACAATTCATGAATGAAATTGAGTCTTAAACTAGCAAAGAACAATCTAAATTGAAATTCACTGGTTGCTTCTCCTAAAAATTGGACCTGACAGGTAATGCCCTCCTTCAGGTTGTGGGAGGCACCTTGTAAAGCTAGGATAGGATGTGTTAGATACCAGTCCTCCAGTGTTAGAATGCTGGCCTGCCTTGGAGTGGGGGGAGGGGGGGAGATCCCTCATAGAGGCCAACCTGGTACCGAATTGGTTCTTGCAAAACATCCTGAAAGTTTTGTTCTGACAAACAACCATCTCTCATTGAAACTCACCTTTAGATACAGACCAGAATGATACAATTCAAAAATATTGTTGCATGTTCTTTTGTTTATTGAAAGTTTGGGGGAGGGGGTGGGGGGGTGTCAAAAGGTATAAACTTCTAAATAAATTCTGGGATATAATGTACAGGGTGGTGACTGTAGTGAACACTGCTGTACTGTACATCTGAAAATTGCTAAGACAGTAGACCTTAAAAGTTCTTATCACAAGAAGAAAAATTAACTATGTGAAGTGATGCATGTTAACTAAACTCTTTGTGGTGATCATTTCACAATATATGCACATATCAAATCATTATGTTGTACACCTGAAACTACGACAGTGTCAGTTGTCTGAAGGGGTAGAAAAGAAAGTTTGTCAACTTAATTAGATCCATTGAGCGCCTCAGGCTAGATATTCTGAGTGTGTTGTTGATGCATATCTTTGTCACAGTTGTGCTAGGCCTGTGAGGTGTATCTGCTTATCACTAGTATTAGTACTCTCTCAGTTTTCCTCTTACATGGATTTTTGTAAAATAGTGACAAAATGTAATGCACTACTCAATTGCAGAAAAACATCAGAGCCAAAGAAATGGAATGTTGGGCCTACAAGCAGGGTTAGTGGCTTGAGCTTTATTTAGCTGATGTGCTGGATTCCCCCAGGTGATGTATACAAAAAGCAGTTGGCAGCAATTATGACATGTGACTGTATTGCTTTGAACATAGAGGATCCCTCTTTAGAATTAAATCCTATGTGTTAGGGGTGAATTGGGCTTCCAAGTGATGGATAATTGAAACACTTATGTGACTGGTAGAGGCAGTTGCTCATTCATGAAATTCTTATTAAAGAAAATGTTTTGTAATGTATATCAGTTCCTCAGGGAAATGACTTTGTTAATTTTCCTCAGATTTTAAAACAGATGATGAATATTGGACTGTACATTTTACCATATGTAACTTAAACCTCAAGAAAGTTGACTGAAAAAGAAAAAAGCTCTGATGTCATCCAGCTTTTCATTCGAGTAAGGAATTCATTCATCTGAACCCCCATTTACAGAGATCAAAGCAGCCCATCACATCTGTGCCACAGAGTGGAGTCCAGCCCTCACTTTCTGCCTCCCTGGATCATAATTTCATTTCCCAGGCCTCACTCCACATTGGCAGTGTCTTCTTCTTAGAGATCCCAACTGTTCAGGTCATCTTGGTGTTCATGGTTACAGAGATTCTGTTACATCAACTAGCTCTCATGGTTTCAGAACACATACCAGACTTTCCTTCTGCAGAGGCAAGTTACACAACTCTGATCACAGATGAGGGCTGAAACCACTGAGGCTTGTAGGAGATGCCGAGGGCACGGGTGGAGGTCACGGGTACACTTATTTCTCTTTTGCAGCTAAAGCAGTCATGTTGGATTCATTTATTGGAGTGGGGCAAGTGTTTTCCCCAGGGAGGCCTCATTGTTGGCCTTGGCCTAAGCCTTGTATATCTTTGCATGCAGAAATGCAGCCCACCAAATTATGTCCTATTCTTGACTTTAATGCTGGAATGCCACCCCGGAGTCTGCTTCTGGTATTGTCACTCTTCTTGCGTCTTCTAGATTGGTCAGGAGCTGGTGCAGACTCACAGGTGGGGGGGAGGTGTTCTGAGAATGTCAGTGTCTTCTCTGCTCATTAATACAAGAGATTACGATGAACCTGAAAAACCAGTTTTCACTTGTGTGAGGAATTCTGGTGGAGGAAAAGGTGAAATCGTACCTGGGGTGGGCTTCCCACAAGTTGGGACCTGCACCAAGAGGTCACAGCATGACTGGTGGCCAGTATTGAACTTTTGTGCTATAACAGATGTTGTGTTCGATCTGAACCTCTGACAAAGCAGTGAGCAGTGCTGGTGGGACAGGCCAGGAGCCTGCAAGGTCCCTGGACCAGGTGCAGGGTGGATACAGATGTTTGTAGCGGAGAGACTCAAGTGCTGTGTGTTATAGCTTCTTAAATCCGAGACTTGTTTCTCATCTCCATCCTGGTTCTGCTACCAAGCTTGACTCCTTCCCCCTATGGGGCTGCAGGACTTTGATCTCTTTAAAACTGAATGGGGGTGGGCCGGCTGAGTGGCACCGTGGTTAAGCGCTGGCTTGGGACGCCAGCGGCCCCGGTTCGGGTCCCACATATGAGGGCCAGTGACACTGCCCTCAAAAAAAAAAAAACTGAATGGGGTTGACTGGTTAGCTCAGTTGGTTAGAGCATGGTGCTAATAACACCAAGGTTGCTGGTTCAATCCCTGCATGGGCCACTATGACCTGCACCCTCCTCAAGAGTCAACTATGCCATTGTAGCATGAAAGCAATGTGTAACCAATGAGCCTGGCTGTTCCCCAATAAAAGTTAAAAAGAAAAAAATGGGGAGGTCAGGGACCAACCATGTTGGTTATGAGGGCTCACTGACTCAGGCCCAGGGAAGAGGCAGAGGCTGGCATCCAGACGTGGGTGGATTTACCTTGGAGATGAACCCAAGTAGGGGTTCGGGAGGGTACAGATAACCTTTGGTGCTCAGGTATTTTGTGAAGGGGATACTATACAAAAGCGTAAACAGCAGTCCTCCGTCCTGCTTCCCAGGGACAGCCCCTTTCATCGTTCGGCTATACTACATATTTTTTTTTTTTTTTTTGAGGGCAGTGTCCCTGGCCCTCATATGTGGGACCCGAACCAGGGCCACTGGCTTCCCAAGCCAGCGCTCAACCACCACACCACTCGGCCAGCCCTATACTACATATTTTTGAATGAACCATGTCCCTTATGAATGTGAGGGTTGGTCTTTGACACCAGAAGTTCTGGCCTTAGCAATAACAGTATCGTGACTGAGTAAATATTGTTCACTGCTGAGCCAAATGGTGACTGCCTGCCTTATGTGTTCATGCTGGAAATCCTAAAACAACCTCCTTTTTTTGTTTTCATCCTTGGATTTTTTTATGTGTACCTGTTATTAGTTTTTCTCAATACCCGTGGAATTGCCAAGCCCCATGTTTAAACCACATGTGTGCCCCTTTTTCTGGAACTCTCCTCTCTGCCTTCCTGATACAGTCTGGGCTGGCTGCTTGTCAGGCCTGTTTCTGTGTCTCCCCGTCAACCTAAGGGCTTCCCTCGCCTGAGGCAACGTGGCATTTCTCACCTGAGGTTTGCTCTCCCTTTACATCTAATCCATACTTTGGCTGGTAACTCTGGATAACTTAAAGTGGTAACTCTGGTAACTTAAAGTGTTTTGACCCTTGGGGTTCTGAAATTGAGTGTGCCTTGATGGGCCTGTTTCAGTCCTAGATGTTGCTTTTTTTTTAATAAAATTTTTAAAAGATTTTGGGGAGGGGAGCAGTTTTAGGTTTGCAGCAAAATTGAGAGGAAGGTGCACACGTGGCCTCCCCCACCATCAACTTCCCCACCAGGTGGTGCATTTGTTACAGCAATGAACCTACATGGACACGTCATCACCCAGAGTCCATAGTTTACATTAGGCTTACTCTTGGAGTTGTACCTGCTGTGGGTTTGCACAAATGGACAATGACATGGATCCACCATTGCAGTCTCATGCAGAGTAGTTTCATGGCCCCCCATATCCTCTGTGCTCCGCCTGTTCATCCCTCCACATCCCCCACCCCCTTTTACTGATCCTTTTACTGTCTCTATAGTTTTTACCTTTTCCAGAATGTCAGATAGTTGGAATTGTAAGGAATGTGGCCTCCTCCGATTTGCTGCCTTCGCTCAGTAATACACATTGAAGGTTCCTCCACATCTTTTCATGGCTTGAGAGCTGATTTCTTTGTAGTGCTGAGTAATATTCCACTGTTATCCATCCACCTACTGAAGAACATCTTGGGGGCGCCCAACTTTTGGCAATTAGGAATAAAGCTGCTGTAAATACCTGTGTGCAGGACATAAGTTTTCAGCTCCTTTGGGTAAATACCAAGGAGCACACTGCTGGATCGTAAGGTGAGAGTATGTTCAGTTTTATAAGAAACTCCCAGACTGCCTTCCAAGGTGGCTAAGCCATTCTGCATTCCCACCAGCAATGGATGAAAGCTCCTGCTGCCCCACGTCCTCACCCATATTTGGTGTTGTCAGTGTTCCGCCTGTTGGCCATTTTAGTAGGTGTGTAGTGGTAGTTGATTATTTTACTTTGCATTTCCCTGAAGACACGTGATGTGGAACATCTTTTCATGTGTTCATTTGCCATCTGTGTACATCTTTGGAGAGGTGCCCATTAAGGTCTTTGGTCCAGTTTTTAATCAGATTGTTTGTTTTCTTATTGAGTTTTAAACTGGTCTTTGTGTGTTTTGGATGAAAGTCCTTTCTCAGATGTGCCTTTTGCAAATGTTTTCTCCTTTTCTTAACAGTGTCTTCCCCCAAGGAGAAGTTTGTGATTTTCTTTCTTTGTTTTTTTTTTTTTTTTTTTTTGAGGGCAGTGTCACTGGCCCTCACATGTGGGACCCGAACCGGGGCCACTGGCGTCCCAAGCCAGCGCTTAACCACCGCGCCACTCGGCCGGCCCAGAAGTTTGTGATTTTAATGAAGCCCAGCTTATCGATTAATTTTTCCTAGATTGTGTCTGGTTTCGTATGCAAACTCATCACCATGCCCAAAGTAGATGTTGGTCTTTCAAATTCTCCTGTTTTCCTTTCTTATCTTTGCTTTTTTGTGTGGATTTTTCACTTTGTCACATGTACTTTGTCACTCCCTGTGTCCTAACTCCTGTTCTTGTTTTCCAGGCCCCACATCCCCGCATGTCGCTGAGACAAACAGGATTTTGTTTGGTTTTATTTTTTTCCTTTTAAGTAGGCTCTGTCTTCTGTCTTGCCTTTATCCAAATTCCTCTTGGAGGCTTCTTAAAGGGAGATAGGGCATGGCTGTTTTGGGAGCCACTAGAAGTCCTTGCTTTAAGGCCACAGAGTCTCCTAGGCCTCCTGTCAAGTGCACGGAGTTCCTCTCTTTCCTGACATCCTCCTCTGCTTGGAGACCAGAGTCAGAGTCCCTGGTTGAGTTGTTCCAAGAAGATCCCTTTGCTCTGCAGGACTAAGGACAAGCACAGGGTCAGACCCCACCCACCCTGCGTTAGATCCCAGAATTTCTCTCCCCCTTTTGTCTTTGTCCTGGTGGGTTAGGCATCACTTTGTTTATTGGTATTGATTTCAGGAGTGAACTGAGATAAATGTGTTTGTGTTTAGTCCGTTCTGTACTCCATAATTTTTCACCCTCTGTATTTAGGGAAACTTGGCTATTTGCAGAAAACGAAATGTTAAAGATCTTTTAAAATTTTTTAATTTAATTTTTTTAATAAAGTTAAAAGCGCACTGAAGCCAGTAGGAAGGGACTTCTGGGCATGTGTGGAAGAGGGACCCTTGGAGCATTAAATTCTAAATGGGTCTGTTGGTTCTGACCCACTGATTGAAATAGGAATGTGTGAGTTCGTAACCATGTCGATACCTGGAGGAGGACAGGGGGCTTCTGATAGCAGACTGCTGGCAGCTGGGAGGAAGGACTAGGTAGAAAAGCACCTTTTGACAATCATCAGTGGCAGTAGTTGAACCAGCAAATGTCGGAGTGCTGAAATGAGAGGGTGGACATTTGATGCAGTGGGATGGGTACATAGTCATTCAGTGGGAAGCTCAGGTGGAAAGAACCTACAGCAGAGAGATCTGGCGACTCCACCTGAGCCTGTCATCAGGGGCGACATGGGCTCGGTTGGGATCTGGACACGCCCCCCCCCCCCCCCCCAGGCAGGGTACAGTGGGGCATGTCTGCACTGGGCCCTTCTGATGACCCCAGCAGTGTCTGTCCAAAGACTGGGAG
The DNA here is from genome assembly GCA_033961575.1 of Aselliscus stoliczkanus. Lineage (NCBI taxonomy): Eukaryota > Metazoa > Chordata > Mammalia > Chiroptera > Hipposideridae > Aselliscus > Aselliscus stoliczkanus. The sequence goes on from CM066733.1 coordinate 44,773,801, forward strand.
CTCATAGTTACTTCCAGGGCAGGTTCATCAGCATTTCAGAAAGTGACCTTTTTTCCTGAGTCCTTGAGTGAAAGTGCTGCAGTATGGAGAGGCCAGGCCTGGACAGCTCTCATGCCCTGGGGGCCGTCTGGGATGGAGACCCCGCCTCTGAGAGCCCATTGTCCCCCAGCCCATAGCTGCCCCGCCCTTCCTGCCAGTTCTCTGACCTTAGGTCACAGCCAGCTTGGTGATGACCCAGTGATTCTGCTCTGCTGAGTGAGGGGAGCCTGGGGTAAGAATGTGGCCCAGACATGGCATGTATGTTCTCACATGAGCGTGTTGCCACATACCACATGGGCCCCAACCCGTTCTGGAACGGGTGACTTCCCCTGATGGGAAAGAGTCCCCACCGACAGTGCTCCCCTGGGGCCCTTGTGCCTTGGACTCAGTATCCAGGTGTCGTAGATCTCTGCATCCTGCCTGTATGGTAAGTGCTGAGCTCTGAGCGTGTTAGGAAAGGTTGGCTTCTGGTCTGTGCCAGGGGCCCCCTAGCTCCCCATGCATTCATCATCTTGAATGTGGGCCATGTTTCACTGGGGCTTGGTGGGGCAGTTGGGAGACACAGTGGGGCCTTGATGTGGTTGTTCTGGCCCCTTGAATAAGCTATGTGATCAATTGGAGAGGATCTGGCATTCATTTGAAAGCCACAGATGGCAGGTGCTAAACATCACCTCTTCCCACATGTCAGACATTGCACCCAGAGGCAGTTTCAGTGGACTTAGGGGCAAGTTGCCATGTAGCCTTGGGCATCACTCCTGAGATGACAGCAGCTGCTGCCTCAAATCCCTGTCAGCCCTGTTCTTAGGATTCCCAGACTCCCTTCTAAGAGTGATTGGGGGGCTCGAGATGTCCATCGGACAGTACTTTTTCTGTAGCTTAGGAATTAGAATTTCATTAGCTCCTGCCCCTTAAGTTTTCAAGAGGAGGAAGCAGTGTGTCCATCTGTGATGGGAGTGTGGGTGGTCTCTGAGCTACTCCTGCACTGGGCAGCACAGAGACACGTGGGGCCCCTTGTCTCTGCAGGTTTCTCTGGCCAGTGTCACTTCCTGCAGTCTACAGCATGGGGAATATCTTTGCAAACCTCTTCAAAGGCCTTTTTGGCAAAAAAGAAATGCGCATCCTCATGGTGGGCCTGGACGCTGCGGGGAAGACCACCATCCTGTACAAACTGAAGCTGGGTGAGATCGTGACCACCATCCCCACCATAGGTGAGGAGGCTGGGCCGTTGGGGCGGGAGGGGTAGCTTGGGGGCAGGGCTCACGCTGGGCCGTGCCCCTGCAGGCTTCAACGTGGAGACAGTGGAGTACAAGAACATCAGCTTCACCGTGTGGGACGTGGGCGGCCAGGACAAGATCCGGCCTCTGTGGCGCCACTACTTCCAGAACACACAAGGTGAGGGCAGGGTGCCCACGGGCTGTGGGAACACTTGTGTGTCCTCAGTGCCTGGCTGACGCCTGCCCCTCGGCAGGTCTCATCTTCGTGGTTGATAGCAATGACCGAGAGCGGGTGAATGAGGCCCGTGAGGAGCTCATGAGGATGCTGGCAGAGGATGAACTCCGGGACGCTGTCCTGCTCGTGTTTGCCAACAAGCAGGTAAGCACTCATGTGTGACCCAGCCACCCCGAGGGGCTGAGTGGTCAGTGGTGGGGTGGGGTCTGACTCTTCCTGCTGACCCGTGGCTGCCATGCTGCCCCCCCCCCCCCAGGACCTTCCCAACGCCATGAATGCCGCTGAGATCACGGACAAGCTGGGCCTGCACTCTCTGCGCCACAGGAACTGGTACATTCAGGCCACCTGTGCCACCAGTGGGGATGGGCTCTATGAGGGACTGGACTGGCTGTCCAATCAGCTCCGGAACCAGAAGTGAGCCGCGCTCCTCCTCCCCCCTCACTCCCTTCTCCGCCCTTGCTTTCTTCTCATGTGGCAGACGTGCCCCTGTGGTGTGAGTGCCAGAAGCTGTCTCCATGGTCAGTCCCAGTGTGCTTCACCATGCTGTACATGTGCAGATGCAGCCTGCAACCGGGTTTTTATTTAATGTAAATAGTTCTTGTTTCCAATGAGGCAGTTTCTGGTACTCTATGCAATATTACTCAGCTTTTTTTTTATTGTAAAAAGAGAATCAACCCACTGTTTAGTACTGAGAAGGGATTTTAGGCACCTGGGGCCTCCAGGAGTCGATGTTAGACCAGCCCGACACTCCTCTGAGATTTAGATCTGTGTTGAGATCCATTTTGATGGTTGGTTTTTAACCCAAACTCAGTGCATTTTTTAAAGTAGTTACAAATACAAGATAAGGAGACACTTGAACACACAGAAAGGAGAAATGTGCCTAGTGTAGGTTCTGCAGCAACGGCCTGAGTCCAGTCCACCTGCGGTCTGTCTCCTCTCTGGAGCGTGTGGCGGGCAGAACCAGCCACAATATGTTCTGCATGGTCACATATGGTCCCCATGATTGGCTGGGTCATCCTGCATCCCATAGCGCTTGTGCTTGTACCTGTGCTTACACCACCACCCAGGGGATGGACTGGGGGCTGTGGCCACCACTCTTACCCCTCAGAGGGACCCCAGATTTCCCTTGGGTCAGCGTGGGTGTTTTGGTGGGACCGCTGTGGCCAGAGCAAGAACCCTGTGGTCCCCACGCATGCTTGCTCACTCCAGGGTGTCTGGGTCTCACCAGCAGGAGCACAGGCAGATGGGTGGTGGGTCGTCATAGAGTCCAGCCCCTTGGAGCCCCCGTCTACATGTGCTTTCACTCCCTCAGCCTGCAAGGGTCAGATTTGCCATTAAAAACAACAACCTCTACTTTTTTTCTTTTGTATTTTGATAAAACACTGAAGAAGCTGGAGCTGTTAAACTTTATCTTGGGGAAAACCTCAGAACTGGTTAATCTGGTGTCATGGAACCTCTTACTGCTTTCAGTACACAATTAGTAATCAACTGTTTTGTATACTTGTTTTCAGTTTTCATTTCGACAAACAAGCACTGTAATTATAGCTATTAGAATAAAATCTCTTAACTATTTCATGGCTTTCTAGTATTTGAGTGCTACTGACCAAAGGCTGCCTCCCGGGATGTGGGTAGGGACAACTTTGGGAGTATAGCCTACCCTAGACCAACCCCATTCCTTCCCTGATTCGCCCCACCATCATTGTGGCAGGGGTGGGTGGGTGTGTACAGCGCCCAGTCTCTTGGTCCAATCTTGGCCATGCCAGGCCATGAGAGGACCAGCAAGGGTCCCCATGTGGGGTGTGCCCTGGGGTTGTGTGCACTCCCAGGAGGGGAACCCCTGGCCTACCTAGCTCCATGTCCTTGCCTGGGAGCTTCGGCCATGGTGCATACCCGTGCCCAGTTCAGTGCTGTGGGCACCCTACCTGCTCCTTGGGGGCCGTCCCTCCGACCTAGAGCCTTTTTGGACAGCCCTGCTCCCCAGCCAAGCCACGGTCCAGGTGTACTTCCCCAGAGGCGTCCAGCCCCATGTGCGGCCCTCTGCCCTGCCCAGCCCGCGGTAACAGTCTGAGAGACTGTTATAACAGTCTGAGAGAGAATCAGGACTGGGGCTCTAAAGACAATCATTTTTAGTTTTTAATTTCTTTGAAAATCAGAAGCAAAATTGAATATACTTTGTAAGTGAATCCAGCTTGGGTTTTGTCTTTACTCCGATGCAGTTGTAAGATGTTAAGTTTTTATTTCTTTTGTGAATGGGGTGGTGCATGGTTCAAGTACACCATGGGACCCAGGGCAGGAGGTGCCTTGGGAATGAGGATGTCTCCAGGTACAATTTCCACCCCACCCCCAATTTATAAACACCCAGTTTGGCTGCCTCTCTCTGTACTTGCCCAAGTGCAGCTGAGTCCCAACACTCTCCCTGCACAACCAGGACAGACCCCAGTGGGGTCTCGGGTGGTCTTGTTGTAACCCATGGGATTTGCCACATTCTCTCACACCACTTTCTCCTGGAGAACATGACAACCTTCACTTCAATATGAGACGTTTTCCACTTAAAATAAGTTTTATTAAAGTATGGGGGAGGGGGGTCAACACAAAGAAAAAGTGGCAATACACTGAAAAAGAGGCCCTTCTCAGGGCCTAGGGAAACTGGACCTGGGCACCTGTGTCCTTCCCCGATGGGCCTGGGGGTGAGGCCTCATCCAGACACCTTGCCTGCTTTCAGGGCCCACACAGGTCTGCCCTCCAGTTTCCTGGCCTGGCAGGGCACATGCTGAGAGGCTTCACAGCAGAGTAATGTTTGGCTGGGGTGGGCTGGACCTCAGTCACTGTTGTGCCCTCGCCGCCTCTTACTGCAGGGCGAGGCAGCGTCGGAGTTGTGCCTATGATGGCGGGCCCTAAGGAGAGCAGGGGATGCCCAGTGAGGGGACTACCCATCACCTGGCCCAGTCTCCCAGGCTCTCCAGGCAGAGCTGCTGCACCTACCAGGCATGAGCTGGGGACAGTGAGGAGGCTGCCCCCATCCTGTGCTCCCGTTCTCGTTTCTCTTTCTTGTGCTTTTTCTTCTTTTTCTTCTTTTTCCTGCTCCTCTTGTGGCTCTCAGAGCTGCGAGGGGGATGGAGTGCCAGGAACCACTGGGCTATAGGAGTCTCACGAGGTGTGAGACCTACAGGCTTGTGCAAGCCACCACAGTAACCACTGACCAATCCTCAGTATCATGTGGCCAGCAGCTGGCACCGGGGCGGGGGATGCACAGATAGGGGCCTTCTAATGGCCCCTTCCAATACCCTCCCTGCCAGGTGGTGTGCTCTCCTGCACCCCATACCCCTCACTTGGTCTCCAGAGTGGCTACTGCACTACTTGTGCAAGCCACCACAGTAACCACTGAATGGCTGCTTCTGGGGGCGGTCAGGGCTAGCACAGGTGGCCTCTCCACCCTGTAGCTCACACCATGGGGCTGCCTGACCTTGATGGACACCAGGCTTGGGACTGCCCTGGGGTCACAACCTTGCGAGGCTCCCCAGAAGGAAACAGGATTGGAACCAAAACATCACTGACTCGAAAGGGAGACCGTATGCAGTCCTGCAGTGCTCAGCCAGTCCTTACCCCAGCTCCGCCTTTGCCTTCTCCTCTAGCCGAGGTTTCTTCCGGGAAGGTGAGGCCCTTGGGCGACTGCTCTCCACGCGGTGGTGCTGCCAAGGGAGCCACACTTGGGGGCGTGCACGGTTCCCCGGGGAGAACCAGCCCCGGTTTCCTGGGCCAAGAAGCTAGGAGGGTCCCCAAGGGGAGACTGGAGAGACAACCAACCCCCAAGCACTCAACAAGAAGAGGTACATAGACCCCGCCATGAGATCCCGGGACATTTAGAGGTGATTACCGTGAACACAGAGAGCCCCAGCTTAGCAGCCTCCTTGTCTTCTCGGGACAACACCACTCGGCCTGCGGAGCCACTGCGGGGACACGGATGAGACCCTCCCCCGTAAGACATCTCCCACCCCACGCCCAAGGCCTTCCTACCGGGTACCAGCTTCTATCTAGACAGATAGAAGAGCTGCACCCCTAAGAGCTGCACCCTGGCGCTTCCTGAGACCCTGCCCTTCAGGAGGACCCCTGGTCCGCACCTGGAGCTGCCCAGGCCGAGGAGCCGGTCTACTCCCTTCTCTTCGGGGTCACCTCCTTCCCGCTTGCAAACCTCCACAAAATCCTGTGGGAGAGCAGGCGGCGCGGGGTCAGCCCGGTCCCAGACCATCCATCCCCCCCGCCCCCCCCCCAGGGCTGCCCCTCACCTCCTTGCTCAGGCCGGTGGGCTGCTTCCTCACATTCTTGTAGCCTCTGTAAGACCGAGCGCGAGCGTCAGGGGCGGCGGGCCTCGGCCCCTCTCCCGTTCTCCCCGCCGCGCTCCCGCCCCTCGGAGTTCCCCAGCCCCCGGTGCGCTCACAACGCTGCCATGAGTGCCTCCTGCTCCGCCTCCCTCACGGCCGCCAGCTCCTCCTCCCGGCTCAGCCCCGCGCCGTCAGCCCGGCCCTTGGCGTACCAAGTAAGGTCGCGGCCCTTTTGCCAGCGGCCCACCGGGGCCATCAGCGAGTTGCCTGCAGGGACAGAGATCAGTCCTTGGCCTGCGGCCTGCGCCCGACAGTCCCCGCGTCCCGCACCCCCAACCCCCGCGCTCACCCAGATAGTTTTCCCTCTGTTTGTCCGTCTTCACATCTTCCCAGCTGAACTGGTCCTGCCCCCCGCGAACACCGCCCCGGCTAGAACCGAACATGGTACAGGGCCACCCGCCGCCCCGGACCTTCGGGTCCCGGGGCCTCCCCTTCCCCGGCGGCGTCTGCTCCCGCGCCTACGTCGCTCGCCGTAACGTCACGTCCGCGCGAGCCGCGTCGCCGTTCGCGCTTGCGCAGTGCCCGCCCCACGTGCGCGCGCAGCGCTCAGGTCCGCGAAGGTGAAGCGCGGTAGTTAAACCGGAGTGACCCGTTGGCACGACAGTGGATATTAAGTCACTTTGGGTGGTGACGCCAGGATCCAGGGGCGGTGCCCAAGTCACCGTCTTCGTTGTGTGCCATGTGTCGGGCCCACCAGACAGGCACCCCCGGAGATCAGCTGGGGAAACAAGTCTCCAGCTGCACCGAGGTTTCCGCCATTACGTCCGCGGCGGTGGGAGCGACAGGGCGGCCATGGTGCGGAGATCCTGCTGTGGTCACCGGGACATGGACGCGCAAGGCACTGCGCGTGTTCTGCAGCAACGCCTGGGAGAAACTGCGACCAAGTCCTGGCGGAGGCTCCGCACGAGCACCTGCTGCTAACTGCTGATGGCTCAGCGGGCTGATCATCGGAAAAATGCATCTCGTCTGTCACCATCGCTGGTCACATACCAGATGGGGTGATAATGGTCTGATGAATGCAAGGCCCGCTTCGTAGGGTAGCTGCAGACTTGGGACTTCAAACAGGGCATCTCCTGCTCTACAGTCCTTTTTGTACGGGTTCTTTTACAGGACGCATGTGTCCTGCCCACGAGGTCTGCAGATACTCAGTGGAGGGCAATGAAGAGGGCCTACCCGCTCTCTTGACCCGCCTCCGCTGACTCCCTCACTTGCTTTTGAAATTTTGGGGCTCCCACAGTGACAAAAGAACGGTTTGAGCCCCAACCTTGTCGTGTACTACCACGAAGTCAAGTTTGAGCCTCGGTTTCCCCACATGGGGGAGCTCCAGACTTGTCCCTGCACTTAGGGGCCTCCAGCATGAGACAGCAGGTCCAAAGCCGCAGGCATGCTCTCTGCAGGGCCCTAGCTTTGCTGCGGTGGGATACGTGGGGCACCAAGGAGCGACTGCGGTGGGTGGGAGCTGTTCCAGAGTCCATGTCTGATAAGGACTAGATGCTGGTAGAAGGGTGTGAGAGAGGCACTGGGAGCTGCTACCCAACCCCACCCCTATCACCACCTGGGGAAGACCTAACCCAGGTCTGGATACTGGGGGTCATCAGTGTCCACTGTGAAGTAACTAACTCCCCAAGGCAGGTGAGGTTAAGTGGGGCAGGGGGAATGCAGGGCGCATCAGAAAGCCAGCAGGGAGGTCCCACCCCTGACAAAGGAGTGCAGATGGGACTCTGCTCCACCACTCTCAGGCTCCCCAGAGCTCTCCAACCAGGCCTTGGACCCCCCGGATCCATCTCTACACTGCCAGGTCTAGTAAGAACCCCCACCCTCCGTATCTAGTTTGCTTCTTCATTCCCCGTGGACGTCTGATTTCCTGCCTGTATTCGCGGCAATCCCGTTACACCTGAAACTAATATACTGTTAACTGTAACCGGAATAAAATGGGTTTTCCCAACAATCCCATTAGGTGGGTTTGGCCAGAATCCCCACTGGGGTGAGTCCTCTTAGTAACTTCCCATCACCAACCCTGTCCTGCTCCTGGGACAAATCTCCACTTGTCAGAGGTACTCAGCCTCTTCCCCCGACTGCATCCACAGCCACAGCTCTACTCTGGGTAAGGCCTGCCTTGCCATCTTCAACAAGTGTCATGAATAACTTGGCCCTGAACACCAAGTACAAACACTGCTGTTGGGCATCTCCCCTGATGTACTTGGTGAGCAGGGAGTTGGGGAAGCAGCTGGAGAGATAAGGGCTCCAGAGAGGTCACCCATGTGGGAACAGCCCTGAACAGGCCACAGGGCCAGCAGAACCTGCAGGGCATACATCCCCAGGATATGCACACAGTCAGCTGGCATGATCAGTGGACCAGCAGGGGAAGGACTGCATCTAGGATTGGGTGCTCAGCCCAGCATCCTTCCCTGTGAGCCACCATCAGAGGCGGGGTCACCTCCCACAGGCTGCTGCCTCCCCACTCATGCCTGGTACACCTTCCCCACCATCTATATGGCAGCACTCTATCATGGGCCCTCACGGTTTAAAGAGCCTGACAGCCAGGGTCCCATACTTAACCCCTCAGGACAGGCTGAGGTGCAGGCCTGGGCTGGGTCACCTGCACATGGAAAGGTTGAGAATTGACCCCTCAGGTCTTGCAGAAAGCCTGGCCAACATGAAACCTACCCCTAGAGCAGAAGCAGCAGCCTACTGTGGAAATGAAGTCTGGCTGGTAGATAAGACTTGAGAGCAGTTAGCAACTGGGCTGGCTGTACCCCTTGGCCCCTCTGATAGCACCTTCCCACTGCAAGTGGACAGGACTGAGGGAGTCCAGGTGAGGGGCAGGGCAAGCAAGCTACAGGATAGGCATGGATGTCCTTGGATCCCACCCACTCCCGTTACTGTACTGGCTGGGAGAGGGGGCCCCAGGGCCCAGAGGGGTGGCTGGGGGGGTAGCCGGCGCTTCCTACAGTGGGAGGAGCACCCAGGACATTGGTCAAGTCCACAGCTCATGTGCCCTTTGAGGACCCTCCAAAAACCACAACTTGACCCAACTCTAAGCCCACCAGTGGGCTCAGTTGCAGAGAGCCTCGCCTCCAGCAAGTGCATGAGAAGAAAAGACTAGGTGGATTTAAATTCCTGACATTCCATTTAAACACAAATACTCTGCAGCACCACAGTCCAGGGCAGCTTGGGAGCCGAGTCACTTCTTGGTCCAAAACTGCTTGTACCGCTCCAGGTCAAAGCTGTCACTTAGCTCCGGCTCCTCTTCCTTCTCTCCGAGCTGGGCCTCACATTTGCGGAGCCGCGCCCGCCTCTCGTCAGGGGAGAGGGCATCCAAGTCCACCGGCATCTGTGGAGGAAGGTGTGTACTCAGTAGAAGGGACCAGAATGGTCTCCGGACCTCCCCTTCTCTGCCTTCGGAGTTACTCTTTAAAGAAATTTCTTCTGCTTGTTTCCCCAGGATGTTTTTTTCTGCAGTCTGCTGCTGCTGTCTGACCTTGGTAGTGGAGTGAGCTGTGTGTCACCCTCCTCCCTCTCCACAACAATCCTGCTCTATAACTCACCTGCCCTCCTTTCTCCCTTTTAGCCACAGCGATTCTGAGCCCACTGGGACCTGCACCCCAGGGAAGGAAGCTTACCGCCAGCATCCGTCTAGGCTCCCGGTAGCGGATGTGGATGGTGGAGCCGTCCTGCTTGACCAGAAGCACGGGGTAGAGGCGAGCATAGGCCTGTCTGTGCACACGCGTGAGCGAGGCTCTGCTGCTGTCAGCCCACCAGGCAGACATGTGTAGGCAGCGGCACACAGGGACAGTCCCTGTCATCACACACTGCCGCAGCAGGCTGCAGACACACATGCTGGTCAGTGGCAGGTCAGCTAACCTGAGTGCCCGCACAGCCCAGGCCAGCCAGCTCATAACGGAGCACGCAGTGACCCCTAACATGTGGAATGTGGTCAGAGCAGCTCCTATCCCACATCTAGGAAGAAGCTGCACGGCTCTCAGACAGCTAAGGACAGCAGTCTCGAGATGTGTGAGGCCCTGGGCATGAGCAAGGAGCAGGAAGCTGCCTTCCGGGGAAGGCAGACCTGGTGCTGTGGACCAAACATTTGTGCTCCAAAATTCACATGAAGCGCTAATCCCCAATAAGGGGCAGGGCCTTTGGGAGGTGATTAGGGTTAGATGAGGTCATGACGGTAAGGCCCCCACAGTGGGACTGGTGCCCTTATAAAAGATAGGAACTGGCCTGCTCTCTCTGCCCTGTAAGGACACAGGGAGAAGGCGGCTGTCTGTGAACCAGGAAGAGACATCTCCAAAACCGTGGGAAATAAGCTGCCTGATCTTTGATGTCCTGTTAGGGCAGTCTGAGCACACCAAGACCCCTGGAGGCCACTCAGCTTCTGAACAAGGTAGACACTGAGACCTGCATATGGCAGAGCACATGCTCCGAGGTGACAGGAGAGGGCAAAGCCCTGCCTCCCACCTGTGTCTCACCCACTTGGGGCCTTGCCCTATGACCCCCAAAGTTCCCTCCAGTCTGGCTTTCAAGCAAATTTGGATTCAGACCTATCCCCTGTACTTCCCGGCAAACACCGGGGGCTGAGGGCCTATCTCTTCTGCTAGACTCTGATGGCCGGGGAGCAAGAACTGTATCTTATTTACTGTTAAGTTCCAGACCCAGAGTTGAGCGCTCAATAAATTTTGGCCAAATGAATCCAATCCCTGCCTTCAGAAGTACAAGACAGGAGAAAGGAGATGGTAGTGTCCTCCCACTATAACAGCGGTTCCCACTTGAACCTTTCCCAGGATGAGGGCCCTCCAGGGAACACTGCCGCCAATTTCCCTTCCCCTCTTCACACGGATTCAGGCTTCAAGTGCTGCAACCCTCTTCCCATATTCCACAGAAACAACAGGAACCTGCCCTCGTTTCTTCCTCTGGCAACACTGACCACACCATACTTGCCATTTTGGGGAGGCCAGAGGACAAGGGCAACAGGCAGATAGGCAGTTCTGGGGGGAACAGCAGGAAGGGCATGGCCTTCTACAGAGACCCAGAGCTGGGCTAGGCTACAGGTTCTGAAATGGAAGGTGACCACCAACACTGTCTGTTTGGTGCTGAGGAGTAACCAGTCGCTTCCATTCTTCCCTTGATGCCCTCCCTGTCACAGCACCCATACATGTGAACTTGTGTGTATTGTCCAAATAAACACACTGGCGCGGCAAGCTTCCTTCAGGCACCACAGCCTGAGGCTCCGGAGTGGGCATTCCTTTGGGTGGCCCCATGACAGTAATTCCAAGGGGTCTGGAAGTTTGTGCTTACCCAAACAGGCTGCCTATGGTTGCCATTCCTCCTGAGGGTCCCTGAGGCATGTGGAGGCCCAAGGTCAGTCACTGGCCAAGTGTGTGACCTACCGGGTAAGGAAATCTTTTTAACAGGCAGGCTTTTCTACCTAATTGATCCTCCTCAAATCCGAGCCAGGAAGAAAGCCACAGACCCAATCACATCCCCAAACAAGCGTGTTATCACCGTGCAACTGCCAACCTCTCACAGTAACCTATCGAGCTCTCAGCCCTGACCTGTGGAAGGTTTGTGAACAGCAAATGCCCAGGTTCTACTCTCAAAGATCCTGACTACGTCTGGGTAGGGTCTGGACCCATTCTCGTGGGTTACAAGTCAGAAAGATGCTCTGAGGATGGAGTACAACGTATACAGAGGTTGGCTCACACCTTGTTTTCCAAGCTCATGTAATCTCACAAAACCCAGTGAGGTCAGGATTATAAAAAGGGAGCCGTGGCTTAGAGCCACTCTTACTAAACCCTGAACCCCAGGGAAGCATCTGTGCTGAGGTTTCCGCAACAAGCCAGGAGTTTCAAAACCAAATGCCTGAGGTCTCGGCATTCAGACCCCCAGGAAACGAGCCCTCCCGGCCGAGACATGCGGGTTTGCCTCACTGCCCCCTATCTGTCACAGCAGCGCATCTGCAGGCCTCCCTTTCCCTTAGGGGTGAACCGGTAGGAGAGAGAAATGCTGCAAGCTTCCCAAGCGGATGCCGGCGGGACCCGGACCCTCCCTCGGGGAATTCCTCGCTACCCTCACAACGCGGCACCCACCTACCACCCTCACTGTGCACCGGTGCGGCCTAGAGGACCAGCGGATCGGCCGCAACCGCGGCCACGCTAAGGGTCACTGCGGATTCTACGCCCGCCCTCCCTCCTGCTGCGCGGCCGGACGTTATCAGCGAGCGCTGCGTCGCGCGACGCTGTGACGTACTTGTCCGCGTGCGTAAATGGGCCGGCGCAGCGTTGACGTAACCTTTCGGTGAGAGCGGGCTGGCGCGGTGCTGTGACGCACGTCCACAAGGGCGGCGGCCGTGGTACCTCATGCTGCGGCGCCCGCTGGCCGGGCTGGCGGCGGCCGCCCTGGGCCGCGCCTCCTTGGACGGTGAGTGGCGTCCCTTCCCGCGAGGGGCGGAGCGTCCAGGCGCTCGCAGGTTCCGGAAGCCTTGCTGGGTACCACCGTATTCACCTCTCTCCCTTCATCTGGGACGCTGCTACACGCGTGCCTCAGGGTGCGTTAGGGGTCCTCCTGGGGTAACCACCGGCACTGCCCCGCGGTCCTCAGTGGTTCCCAGGGCCGGCTCGTCGCAGAGTCCCAGCGAGCAAGGCGGGGGACTGGAGGACAGCCTAGCGCGGTTTTTCATGCAGGTGAATTGACTTCATTTCAAGGGTCGCCCATCGTTTTGAAGTTGTGTCGTGTGTGTGTGTGTGTGTGTGTGTGTGTGTGTGTGTGTGTGTGTGTCTAGGTGTTAAAGTTGCATTTGGTAGCTATTTTTCTTAGGCACATTAAAGCTGGCTCCCTGGTTCCCCTGTGTCAGTTCTCAAAACGTAGGACGCAATTCTGGCACGGGAAGCTCCAGACAGCTTGTAAAACCCCTGCAGCCTGAGGACTTCACGCTGGATGTCATTGTGGACCTTGAAAGATGCGGAGGGGTAGAGAGGGGACGCAGCTTGACACTCCTCCCCAAGGTGGGCAACACAGCAGAGCCGAAAACCTTGGGAGATCAGGGTTCCAAAAGCCATGACGTGGCCGACTGAGGGGCCTCGTATGGCAGTCTCCACACTCCCTGCACAATTTGTGGGGCCTGTAGAAACGTGTGTTGTCCCTGAGCTCAGGGGAAATCATTTTGGTCCTCCAGCTGTCAGGTCAGTTTCGGTCCCCACCACAGATTGCAAACGCAAGGGGGTCCTGGGCTCCTGGAGCTAACTGCTCCGAGGGCCCTCAGGATTGCTGCTGGTTCTTGGACTGCCCCACGGCCCAGGACTGCCAGACAGTGCAGATTCAGATACTCTGCCCAAGAGCAGTGGCTAACCTTCTGGACTTGCAGGCGTGGTAATTTGTTGTTCAGCTTCCCTCAAGCCCAGAGACCTCAAATCTAGGTTGCTGGAGCTGCCCATCTGCTGTTCTTTCTTCTAGGAGCAGAGAGGGAATGAGCCTAGTTCATCCAAGTGCTGGTTTGGGGAAGAGCAGTGAGGCATGTCACCTCACCTGTTAGCATTGTTTTTCACTGGGAGAGAGGGAAGGTATAAGCTGAGGTGACAGCTGGCCAGTGTGGGGTGGGGCCCTCAGGGACAGGAAGGGAGGTGCCAAGACTTGCCCCTCCTGGTCAGCCTGGCATGAGTCCCTTAGGCAGCATGCATCCCAAATATCACCCTTTTCTGGAATTTTCTGTCACCCTTAGACCTTCCAGACCATGACTTGTTGTGAGGGACCCAGGAAAACCTTCCACTTCACCACTGGGAGAGTGAGGTTTCCTGTCTTATCACTGACAAGCTAAATTTTCTCCCAGGTGAGTCCCCACTCTGCCCTTGCTGATAAGAATATCACATATTTGTGACAGGTGCAGTGTGCCTGGGGTTTGTTGAGTTCAATTCTGGGTTCGCATAGACTCGACCCTTGACCTTTAGCTGGGACAGGTGATATCAGCAGTTTCCATGAGTAGCTGATTGCCGGCGTTCTAATGGTGCGCTCTCAGTATTTTTCTCTTCAGCCACACCCATACTCTTCTTTTTTATTACACCTGAACTGTAAATTACCACCTTTTGCAGCATATTCAGCATAGCACAAAAAAACACGTTCAATCGATTGGAGGAGGAGCAGAAATGAGGCGGGTATTGTGATGTGGTTGGGGGCAGTGTGACTCCCACCAGCAAGAAGGAAAGGTCAGTAACGAGGGTTACTGGGATCACTGGTTTACTGGTTTGGGGAAGGCGCTCCTGTAGTCGGCTCCGGATCGCCACTGACCCTGCATGTCCCAGAGCCCTCGGTCTCCCCGGTCCCCGCTGACCCTGCGTGTTCTGGAGACCTCGGTTGCCCCCGGTCCCCGCTGACCCTGCGTGTCCCAGAGACCTCCGTCTCCCCTGGTCCCCACTGACCCTGCAAGTGCAGGTATGGGTTTCACCTCTGTGAGGCCAAAGCTGACCCCCTGGGGGGCCTGGAATCCTCCTGCTCTGTAGCTTTCTTGCCTGGGGCCCTTTCCCTCTGTGCTTTCTCTGCCCTCCTCCTCCTGTGGGGCAGAATTGGGATCTGATATAGGGTCATCAGTGACCGGGGATAGTGACCGGTGCTTTTTTATGGTGGCATGCTGCACCAAGACAAGCCCGAGTCCTGCACTGTGTGGCTCTTGCCCATACGTTTAAGGACCCAGCTTCCTTTCAGGAGAAGAATAGTCCTGCCCTACTCTGGGAAGAAGTGAGAAGGAAATGGCTGGCCATTTTGTGGCTGACCTAGTTAAAGCCAGGTTCCCAAAGGCTAAGTAGTTTGTCAAGGCTGCTTGGGCCAGGACATGTTCACACACTGTGGGCAAGGCCAGCTGGTTCTCCTGCCTCACATAGCCTGTTTGGTGGTGGGGCATGACCTGCCATCCCAAGCCAGATCTCTTCCCATCTTGTGGCTGTGGCTTACAAGAGGGCTGGTGGGACTTGACCTTTCCTCCCCATGCTCTCACACATCACACCTTGTCTTGTGTGTCTTGTGGAGGAGCAAGGAAGGAGATGGGGTGATGACAGTGTGTGGCCCTTGGGACAGGGCAGGCTGCAAGTAACAACCGGAAAGAGGAGGTTCTACCTCATGCTTCTAGAGAAAAACCGCCTGGTTGTGTGGGGTGCTTTGTGAGCAGGGTTCCAGTGGAGAACGTTCTGGAACTCATGGGCTTGCATCCCTGATCCTTACTGCACATTCCAATTTCTTGCCAGGCAGCTGGGGTTTGGGATTGTGGGATAGTCAAGCAGTAAAGGACACAGAGCTCCCCTGGAGGGAGGTCTCTGTCTCCCCAAGAGATGACCCTCGGACTTGCATGTTTCCATCGGCCAGTCCTGCAGGCACTGGAACCAGTGTCAGGTCCCCAGTGCTTGATCACTGGGCCACAAGGCCCAGAGTGCCATCTCACAGCGTGCTATGGAAAGTGGCTTTAGTGATCACTCTCTCACAGTGGTCACTGTGCAAAGCCCCATCCCTAGCGGCTCCGCAAGGGCTTCTGCAGGGCCTGGCTGCCCCAGCGTGTGTGTGGGCCAGCCCTTGTGCTCTGGGAGCCCACCTAGGAGCAGGAGTCTACTCCGTGGGCCCCAAAGGGTAAGACTCAGCACATGCCTTTGACCAGGCTGAGCCATCTGAACCCCACTACCTCAAGACCAGAGCAGGGCAGGTGTCTTCCACCCCACTGTGACTATGAGAGAGGGTAAGAGGGCACTGGGGGGCCTGGAGCTTGGACTTGATGTAGGTGGGGGTTCAGGAGGACCTGTGAGGAGGACCTGGGGTGCGGTGATTTGGAGCCAGGCAAGGGTGAGCTTTGCGGCCACTAGCCGACCCTGTATGGATTTACCCACTGCTTACTGCTGGCCCAGTGCAGGCAGGTGGTGGGCCAGGGGCTGGGCCCCCTGCCCCAGGTTGGTGGTGTGGCTCAGTGGGACAGGCTCCCCTGCCCCTGAGTCATGGCACAGGGTGGAGGGCGCAGGATGGAAATCAGTGTTAGGACGTTTGGACAAGCAGGAACTGTGCCGCATGCCTCATAAGGGTGTCAGGCAGTGGGACTTCGTGTGTGGTGGTTGGTTCTGACTGAGGACAAGTCTCCCCATGTAGGTTTACAGTCACCAGGTGTCAGAGCTCACAGCCTGGAAGTGTGGCAGGAACTGCCGGGGAAGCATGCTGGAGAAGGAGTGATGGGTCCTCCTGCTGGCCAGGTTACAGCTGGGGGCCGGGGAATGCCCATAGGGTGTGGGGTGCAAGGGCAGGGCACCCGCCCTTGGCAGGCACAGGACAGAGAAGGGAGTCCATGAGGCTTTTCTGTGCAGGCAGGAGGAATGGGTCACCCTCCCTTCCCCATGGCTCCAGCCCCCGGAGGACGCCTCCCCATGTCCCTATAGGGTGTGGGGGGCCTTTGGTCCTCCCCTCCCTGGATGTGGATGCCCCAAGTATACCCGTTGGGTTGAGGGATTGCTGCCATGATCAGGGCTCAGGCAGGCCTCTTGGTCCAGTTCTGTGGCTATCACCGTGTGTTCACTTGGTGCTGCCCCTGCCCTGGAAGAACTCATGTTCCTGTGGTGCTGGCACACCAACAAGGCCAGGAGATCTGGGCCACTGGACAACCACAGCTGCCTGGTCTGAGGGGCAGGAACTTTATGCTGTCCAGAGGCTGGGCAGTATGTGGGGCAGACCCCAGCCTCCTCAGCCCCTCTTGGGACCTGGTGGCTTCTGGCATCTTCTCTGACCTCCCGTGTTCCTCCCATCACCCCTCTACTGTCACTCAGCACCTGGGAAGTCAGAACAGACCCAGAGGAGTGGGCTGGGTTGCCCACGGGACATCCATTCTGAGAAGGATGGGGCTTTGTGAAGAGCTCCACTGAAGGAAAGATGAGACATCCCAACCCCCCTCCCCCGCCATGCACCGCGCCTCAGGGGAGGGACAGGGCTGTACTCTGCTAGCCAGCAGTGGCCATGGGGCTTAGAGCCAGATGCACGTGTGTACAGGCATGTATGCGGCATGTGTGGTAGCACCTGTGTCTGGGGGGAAAGCGGGGACACCAGAGAGGAGCTGGGAGCCCAGTGGGATCATTGCTGGATAGAAACAAGGTACTCTTGAAAAGGGAAGCTCACAAGAGGCCAAAGAACTAAGAGTCAGACGCTTGGAGATGACACTCAGAGTGTTGATGGGTTCCTCTGGGTCCCTTCTTCCTCTGTCTTTTCCCTATGTTCTTCTCCAGGGCGTATGTGTGTACCCTTATGGCCCCAGAATAGCAGTGCTTTAGCAAGATTACCCAGTTAGCCTATAATGCAGATTAGGAAAGCAGTGCCTGCTGGGGGCCCTGCTGAAGAGCTGCCCTGGGCTGGGTGACGGCATCCCCCAAGCTGAGTGGCCCATCCCTCCTGGACCTCATTGCCTGTCTGCTGGCCACTGACTGGGCCTGGGGACCTCCACATCTTACCAGGATTCCCCATCAGCTGTGCAGGGCTGGTCCCGGTAGGGAGCTGCTCCAGCTCCCATATGCCCTCCAGGAGTCTCCCCCTGGGGCAGGGCACACCCACTCCTGGCCTTCCTGCCATCACACTCATGTGACTGGATGCGCAGGCTGCTTCTCCAGGGCCAGGAGCAGCCTTCTCTTCCACATGAGTGGGCAGGGCTGACTGCCCTGGGAGGGGTTTAGTGCTAAGAGGTAGGAGCAGGCTAGGATTACCAACCCCTTCCAACTGGTCGAGAGCAGCCCAGGCAGAGGGAGGTGGCTGCACCCTACTCAGGAAGTGTGTCCTGTCCAGGGGAGAAGGCTGGGAGTGTCGGGTGGACACAGAGCTGCCCGGGCCCTTGGCCCCCAAAGTCCCCCTCCTCCTGCTTTCCCCTATGGCAGGTGTCTGAGGCCTGGGCTGTGTGCTGGGAGGGGATCACTGCTGCCTTCCTGCGGGCTTTCCAGAGAGTATCGGAAAGGAGGGGAGCCAGGAAGCTGTCGTTCCTCTGTGTCAGCACCTCACTTCCTGATGGAAGTTTCCGAAACAGGGCTTGGGTTCTGCTGACAGTGACCACGTCGGCCTCTGGGGCATGGTGCCAGGGGATGCAGGGGTGGGGACCCAGATGTCCCCTTCCCAGGAGCAGAAGTTCAGGCTCCCCAGCTGGGGAGGCTATGTGTTGGTGTTACCAGGTAGCCTGCCCCTCAGGAAGGTGCAGCTAGGGTTTGAGTACCGCCTGCAGTTACACCCAATTACTGGGACAAGTTGCTGGGGCGGGGGGGCGGTATATGTGTGGCTGTAGCCATCCCACCCCCTGGGGTCTCTGGGGTCTACTGATAACTCCCCATTGTCACCCACAGGGATGTCAGGACCAAGGCCTGTTGTCCTGAGCGGACCGTCGGGGGCCGGAAAGAGCACCCTGCTCAAGAGACTCCTGCAGGAGCACAGTGGCATCTTTGGGTTCAGCGTGTCCCGTGAGGCCCTAGGGGTTTGGGGGGCCATGCTGATCCCTCTGTGCCACCACACATGGGGATCTCCCCACACTGCTGACCCCTCCAGGAGCCCCCACACACATACACAGGACGAGCCCACACTGCCAAACCCCTAGAGCCCCCTGCAGCCCTACATATGGGCTATGCTTGGCCCTGTGAGGAACCCTGGGGATGGGATGTGTGTGCTCCGGGTATCCCTAGGTCACAGGTGCTTGTTCCTAGATACCACGAGGGACCCGCGGCCTGGCGAGGAGAATGGCAGAGGTGAGCTGGCCCT
This sequence comes from Aselliscus stoliczkanus, assembly GCA_033961575.1. Taxonomy (NCBI): domain Eukaryota; kingdom Metazoa; phylum Chordata; class Mammalia; order Chiroptera; family Hipposideridae; genus Aselliscus; species Aselliscus stoliczkanus. The sequence goes on from CM066733.1 coordinate 44,792,409, forward strand.
GCCGCTTGGTGCCCCATGCAGGCCTGGAGCTGTCCCCACCCCATGTCTAAGGCCTCCATCTCCGCATCGGATGGTGGCCCTCCTCCAGGGAGGATGGGCGGGCCTAACTAGTTAATAGGCATCAAAGCAGTGTTGACGCCACATGTCCATGTGAGAAGCTGGTGGCTATGGGGCACTGCTCTGGGCCTGTGCACTGCGTCTCACGAGGCCATGCAAGTGACGTCATAGCCGTGCACACCGCATAGGGCTCTCTGATGTCACAGTATCTTCTGTAACCTTAGTAGGCATTTGTGCCTGCCTGAGGCAGAGCATCCAAATCCCCCCAACCTCCCACACTGAAGCTGGCGGTCTCCAGGCCCCTTTCAGAAAGGACAGTGTGAGAAGTAGTATCTGCGTGTCGGTTCTCTCTGAGACATCTCCATGCCCAGTGGCCCAAGCAGAAGCTGCCTCTGACCATCTGTGGTCCCATGGGTCCTGGTGGCCTGGCTGTGGGCAGCCTCAATGGCTCCTGCTCCTTGCAGATTACTACTTTGTGACCAGGGAGGTGATGCAGAGGGACATTGCTGCTGGAGACTTCATTGAGCACGCTGAGTTCTCAGGAAACCTGTATGGGACCAGGTGGGCGGAGCTCGGCACCCTCCCTGCCAGCCTCCCAAGAGACCTAGAGTGGGCAGCCCGGCAAGGGCTTCTCTCCACTGGCTATTGGGGTGAGGACCCCAACCCCTCCAGGGGTCAAGAAGGGCAGATGTCAGGGCTCTCCAGGCAGCCCCCGCCCCCGCCCGGCCCTGCCCAGGCCCACAGGGTACTGTGGGAATGGCAATCCAGGGGCTGGTGTACAGTGACGATACAGGAGATCTGGGTCCCTGAGGTCTACAGGCTGTACTGCGCCCCCCTCCCACCCTCCTAGGCCCCGCAGCAGCAGCCTGTATCAGAGCCCCATGGAACCATCAACTCCAGCCCAGGTGCAGCTGGGAAGGGCAGTCGGCCCCCAAAGTGGGCCGCTGGTGCTGCTGTTCCCCTTAGATGGCTGGTGCCGGAACCCTGGGCCCCGCCCAGAGCAGAGCAGAGGGCGTTAGATGCAAGGGTTGCTGGAGTAGTGCTTCTGGAAAGGAGGAGTGGATGCCAGGGTTGGGGCGGGCCCCTGCATACTGCCCTCCCCAGCCAGGCTCAGAGCAGGGAGTCGGGGAGGCAGTAGCCCTGGGGACCAGCAGTGGAGGAAATGGGGATGCTAGGAGCAAGGAAGCCCAAGCTGAGCGGCCCCTCCCCCATCCCCAGCAAAGCAGCCGTACGCGCCGTGCAGGCGATGAACCGTATCTGTATGCTGGATGTGGACCTCCAGGGAGTGCGCAACATCAAGAAGACCAACCTACAGCCCATCTACATCTTTGTTCAGCCACCCTCGCTCGATGTCCTGGTGGGGGCAGGGAGCTGGGGACTGGGGGGGTGGGCTGCCTGTAGGCTCTGACCCTCCTGTGATCCTCTCAGGAGCAGCGCCTGCGACAGAGGAACACAGAGACAGAGGAGAGCCTGGCTAAGCGGCTGGCCGCCGCCCGGACAGACATGGAGAGCAGTGAGTGCCTGGCCAGTGTCCTCCACTCTCCCCCGTAGCGGGGGAAGGGCTCACCCACCAGAGGGGGAAGGGCAGGAGCTGTGATTCATAGCCTCCCACCCCTCACTGAGCCCCCCCCCCTCAGGCAAGGAGCCCGGCCTGTTTGACCTGGTCATCATCAACGACAGCCTGGACAAGGCCTACTGGGCTCTGAAGGAGGCACTCTCTGAGGTGGGCTGGGGGCTGGCGGGGAGGCCTGGCTAGGCCTCTGTCTCTGCCCAGACGGGCCTGGGACAGGCGCCTTGTGGCCCAGGCCCTGGGCAAGCCCCTCTTTCTCTCCTGCAGGAAATCAAGAAGGCTCAAGGGACAGGCCACTCTTGAGGAGGCTGCCAACTGGTTCTCCCTGGACAGGACCCTGAACCTACCCTGGCAGCCAGGGTGTCCCCAAGAGGTGTTTCTGCCTGTGTCATTCACCCCGCCCCCATGCCCATTTCTGGGTGCCCCCTGCTCAGTCCCCCTCTCCTGTAGAAGCTGGTCCTGTGTCCTAATAAAAAGCTGCTGGTTAGTGTCCTTGAGCCCATGGATTGCCACGGTGGCCCTGCCCTGCTTACACCAGACCCCTGCCCCAGATGGCCAGTCCAGGAGGGCTAGGAGCTTCACTTACACACACACACACACACACACACACACACACACACAGCCAGTGGGGCTACTCCAGCCTCACACTACTCCTGGGGCTCTCTGTCAGGGAGACCAGCAGGGGCTGCCTTGGTGGTGGAGGGGTCCCACAGGGTTTGGCTGCTTCCTGGTAGGTGTGGCCCCCCAGGGAGTAAGTGAGGCTGCCAGGGAGCACATGCCTCTCCCACTGCCTCATCAAGGTAGCTTAAGATGGGAGACAAGGCCCTGCTCCAGCCACCCTTCCTCCTGGTCCCTGTCCAGGCTGGGGGTCGCCAAGGGACGAATGCTTCTACCTGGGAGCTGGGCTGAGACTTCAGGGGCTGGACCCCTGCATCATGGGGACCTGTATGTAACATACACGTTCTCAGCCTTATGCACAGCCCACTGAGCCCAGCTGGCATGATGGTCTGGGAGCGGCTAGCCCAGGAAGGGCACCTGGAGGCCTCTGTTGGAATACCAGGCTCCCTGGAGTCTGAGAAGACACCTCCAGTGCTGCTCATCTTGGGCCAGAACAGCTGTGGTGTAGAGGCTTGTACCCAGGCCACACTCCTGCAATGGGACCAAGACACAGGCGGTGATGCAGACCCAGAGGAGGCAGGGAGCCCAGGCGGAAATAGGGGATTGGGTGTCATCCAATATCCCAGATGCATAGAGGAGGTCTGGCGGGAGTCAGGCCTGGATGCGGGACAGTAGGCAAAGTGGGGCTGAGCAGTCCCCCAGGTCCAAGAGCAGGTGAGGCAGTGCTGGGCTGCCTCCCAACACACGGTGCTGCCCGGGGGAGCCGTCTTCCCTCTCTTGGCCCTGTACAGTCCCAGGGACAATCGGGGATTCAGACCCCAGGCCTTGGGGGGAACAATGGGGCCCTTGACAGCCCTCCCTCTGCATTGTGCTTGGTGGTGACAGGTGGCCCTGGGTCGGGCCCTGGACTCTGCCAAGTGCGCACACTTGGAGGCAGTGTCCAACCAGCCAGCAGGTGGAAGGTCTCAGAGGGACTTGCATTTTCTGGCCTGAAAAAGGTAGGGTGCTATCCAGGGAACCAGGTTTGGGGTACCCTTTGTGGCTGAGCAGTCACCCTCCCCTCTAGGCAAGGGTCTCGGGTCCATGCTGGCCTCTCTTGAAACAGCAGGCCCCAAGAAATGACAGGCACTAGGCATGGCTGGGTGTGCCTCCATTCTGGGGGTCTGTCTCAGGCCCACTGCTCTTAATGGACAGGTTCTGACTTGCAGAGTCTTCTGGGACAAGAAGACCTGCAGTTGGGGTGAGGGGGAATAGAGCAGTAGGGGCTGCTCAGTCTGGCTGGTGAACAAGGAAGGAGGGGCTGTGCACCCAGCACTTTCCCCAGCAGCTGCGGCCCCTCAGGCTGTGCGGGGCTGGCCAGCCCACACCAGTCAGGCAGCTGCAGTGTGTCCAGAGGCTGATGGCCTTGGGCTGTTCAGGCCTGGGGGGACTCTGAGAGCCCCACCCTTATACATGGGTAGGCAAGCAAGGGGTGGGTACACCTGCCTACCCCCACACTGCTTCTGACGCAGCCTTAGCTAACCTCAGCATGGACTGAGGTTTCCCTTAAGTCCTCTTGGGCACCTGCTGGGTTCCAAGTCCTTAGGTCTGGGCCCCTGGAGGTCAGTAGAGAGCAGAACAAACCCCTATCCTCCAGGAGGGGCCCCCAGTGTGCTGCAGACATGGTAAGTGAATTGTCTGGGTGGTGGGGTCAATGATGGGAAGTGGAAATGGGCAGGGGTCCCGTCAAGGGAAAGCAAGGCCAAAAGGCAGCAGCCAGTCCATGAATGGCCAGGGCTCCTGCACTGGGGAGGGCTGCACCGGCCTGGGGGTGGCTGTGCTGCACTGGGCTGTGGTGGGAGCAAGTGGACTAGGCAGAGGGGAGGGGGTGTTACAGAGAAAAAGGAGTGATGCCATACTGTTTTGAAAAAGGCACCAGTGGTGACCTTACCCAGGGCAGTTTGGAAGGTGGGGCTGAGGTGAGGGGTTTTGGAGGGGTGGAGAGTGTGGACACCCTTCAGGGGTGGGGGCTCTGCATCCTGCCCTGGGCACACAGTGCCTGAGGAGGCCCGGAGGGAACATAGGCCTGGCTGCTGGAGCTGTCTGGCCTGTGCCACCCCCCACCCCCCGCCCTCCCCAACCGCACTGCCACCCTTTCAGGAGGACATCCCCTCACTTCCTTGTTCCAGAGTTCCAGCCTCAGCAGACAGAGCCCCCTGGGTTCTCCATGTGTTCTCTGCCTTGTCAGTGACCTCTGGAGCCCAGTGACCGGCACCTGGTGGCCCTGACAGGGAGCAAGTCTCTGCCTCAGGTTCACCCACCCACACCAGAGCTCAGGAGTCTGCATTTGCTGAGCACGACGTGGGCATTCCTGGCCCTCCTGATATGGAGGGCGCTTCCCAAATGGCGTGCCAGTGCACATGAGGCTGTGCATGTGTGAGTCCAGATATGGTGATGCCGGTCCTGAGGACCCTGTGAGTTTGAGGGTTTTGACTGAGAGCCAGTGGGGCATGTGACCCTCCTTGGGCTGCTGGGAGGTCGTCAGCTGTGGTGTGCACTTGATGTGGCAGAGGATCCCCAGGCCTAGGATTTGGGTCCTGGGCAGCCCAGAGTCCAGGTGAAACACAACTGAGGCATCCAGGATCCCAGGGAGGGTCATGGAGAACAACCACACAGGACAACCACAGAGCTGGGATGAATGCTAAGGTCATGGGAGGTGGACCTGCAGCCCCAAGCCTGAGTGAGGAATGTTCCCCCAGGGCTCCTCTGCGGGCAGGCCCTGGATTCCAACTGCGGCCTCAGCCTCGTAGGGCAGAGTTGCGTTGAAATCCTGGTGGGTGTTAGTGTGGACGAGGACTGCCAGTACCAGGCACATGGGAGATCCCTGCGTCCTCAGGGACTGGAAGAAGCAGCCTGAGACTGGAGTCCCAGTGCTTTGGGGAGCTGAGTACTGGGGCCCTGCCCACAACCTCACCTCAGTGGAGGAAGTCCTGCTTAGGCTCTGAGGGGCACTGGGAGGAAGTGGGGCTGGAGATGAGAAGGATATTGCTGGCCGGGCCCCAGCCTGCTGCATTGCAGGATGGTGCTGGGCTGGCCCTGGCTGGCAGCCCTGCCGGCCTCCCCAGAATTTTTGTTCAGACGGGGCAGGGGCGGAGGGGCATGAATTGGGGAAAGTCCAGCTACTCCCCTTGCAGAGGCTACTCCACCGGGCCTGGACCAGGTGTGGCGGGCCAGCTCTCCCCAGGATGGGCTATCCTGATGCCCACTGGAATCCACAGTGCCCTTCTTCCAGTCAATCGCTTCCCTTCAGGCTCTCTGACCAGTTGTAATGGGGAGCTCCTGTTTGTGCCTATACTGGCCCAGCAGTTCCCTCCCTCCCCTAACCCCACACCCTTGCTGACTACTCCCAGGCCTGCCCCTTTCCAGGCCCTTCCCCCCCAAGCCTCATCCGGATCCCTGAGTGGCCCCCCACCTACATTTGCTCTGACCCATAGCTTGAGCAAGATTCTCTGTGAACAAAGATTCCTGCAAAACCCCCTGGGGCAGATCCCTGAAGGGCCAGCACCTTTCCCACATGAAGCAGGCCCAGCTGAGCCACTGCTGGCCACAGTGTCCCAGCAGCACTGACAACTATGGGGACAGCCTGTTCCCACCCCTCTGCAGCCCAGGACAGGTCACCAAAGTCCCTACTCAGTGCTTGCAGCCTTCAGACAGACCAATACACACCAGGCAGGAGGAAAAGACAGGGATAGGGGGCTCAGGGTGATGGGTAGGAACTATTTTAATTAAGGTTTTTATTTTACAAATCTTGTGGTTTACAGAGAAGTTGTGGAGACCAGGGAGAGTTCCCATGTGACCTCCCACATCCATTCCCATGACACACTTGTCACAATCAATGCACCAATAATATGCTGTCAAAACTTCCCCTGAGATTCCTGAGTTTTCCCATGACTTTTACTGCCCTTTGTCACCCCCAAGCAGGACCACACACAGCAGGTGGCCCGCACTTCTCCCCTGGGTCCCCTCCAGGGCATATCGCAGCATGCAAACCTCGGGTCTTCTTGGGTCTCAGCTCCCCTTGCCTGACACCTTGGCTGTCAGTCAAGTATGTTGTAGGAGACCCTTCTGGAACTTGTCTCCTGTTGTCTCATGGTCACCTGGGCTGAAGTTTACGAGGAAAGGCAGCAGGGGCAGTGCCCTTCTCACATCATAGTAAGGCCCATGCTCAACTGGCTTTTCACTGCGGGTGGAACCTGGCCCTGACCTGAGGTGATATCTGCAGGTTCCACTCTCCCCTCCTTGCTGCATACTCTGGAAAGGGCGCTCTGGGCATCCAGCCTTGAGGAACGGAAAATTGGGCTCCTCTCCTGGAGGGCACAGTGGCTGCAAAACTACTAAGAATTCTCCCCACTTAATTATTCAATCATTTGTATCAGTGGGGACTCATTTTATACCTTGGTAATAATCTGTAATATATAACCCTATTTCTATTATTACTTTATTCACTCTACTTCCTAAAATGACTTGGCTTCAGACACAGGGAACTCTTTGGCGAGCTCCTGTATTGCTTTGCACGCTCCTGTCAGCATGCATGCATGAGTGCGTGTGTGTGCACACATGCTAGTACCTCCTTAGTCTGGCATCACCAGGTGCTCCAGATGTGTTTCCTTTCCTGAAAACATCCTGCCCTGGAACCGGCCATTTCTGTTTCTCAGTTCCCTTTACTGGGGAGTGGGATAGAAGTGTGTCAGTGCTATGGGATGTTTTTGATTTAGGCCTTTCAGCTGACAGGCAAGGAAATATAGAGCCCTTTACATACACGTGTGTGTCTGTGACATTTTCTAGGAAACCACCCATGCCCAGGTTTAGCTGAATGAGGGCTCAAATCCATGTCTCCAACGCTAACCTGTAACCACGTGGCACACGCCAGCCTCTCCTGCTGCCTGTCTATAGCCCCCATACATTGAGGACTGGGGTCCTTCCCATCCCCCAGGTTCAGTCCCCGTGGGCAAGCAGAGGTGTGTGTGTGGGGGGTAGGGGGCATAAGTGGGTGTAGGGTCAGCATGCCAGGGGTGGAGCAGAGGCCCTGGGGGGTGGGGGTGGGCTTGGATGGGGGTGCAGGTTCCTTGGCACTGGGGGCAGATGTGCTTGGTATTTTACTCCAAAGGCTGGAGAGACCGCAGAGCTCAGAAAGGTCCATGGGCTTCCTAAGGTAACTGCAGAGTGAGCGCAGGCCCTGCAGGGTCGCATCCAGGGTTTGCTGATGGGCCCAAAGGAGTGCAAAGCAGAGAGCTGTCCAGGACAGGCCCACCTGTGTAGGAAGCTGCTCTGGAGGGAGATATTTGGGACTGGTCCTCTGGAATTTTCGGTGCCAGGTCAGGAGGCAGCACTGGCTGAAGGTGTGGATTTGGTGACACCATACATGGCACTGAGACCAGGGTGGGGATTTTCCAGGCCAGAACTGATCAGTGCCAGACCCTTGACCATGGAATGACCATACCTTGACTGTGCATGTGTGACACAGGCCCTGCACACAGGTACGCAGCATGTGGACATGCACCCTGGTGTGATGAGCCAGAGCTTTGCACCTGCCCCGAGGCTGCCTGAACTCCCCCATGTCGCTGGGGGGAGGGAGAGAGGAGGTTCACCCCCTCCCCCCTCTTGCTGTCCAGGATGACCCCGCAGCTGTCCACCCGCAGGGCCCCTCTCATTTGTACTCTTCCCCACATGTCTGGTCTCCGGGGCTCTGATTGCACCTACGCAAGCCCTCAGGGCACCTCACTTTCTCTCACCCCCAAGGCAGGATCCAACCCATGCAGTTAAAGCCCGGGTGGGGAGCCCCCTGCCATGTCTTCTGAGTTTGTCATGGGCATGGGAAGAGCATGTCCACCGTGGGAATTAGCAAACATGATACCAAAGCTTTCCCCAGAGAACCAGTTAATACTTACCCCAAAGTCTGGGTCAGCTCTGCCTGCAACCAAGACTCTTCCTCCCACCCATGTGTTGGGAGGGAGGGAAGAGGTGGGGGCTGCTCTGCCACCCCCTTTCTGGGTTCCTGCAGGTGGGGGTGGCCGAGGCCTCAGCCTCCTGTGATGTGGGACTGTCAGGTCAGGGCCAAAATTGGTCCTGGAAGCGAGTGGAGATTGGCCCTGAGGAAGAACAGTCAGCCTCAGGCCTGAGGGGTCCAGCTGTGAATGCCTGCCTGAGACAGAGCAAGGGAGGAAGCTGCCCCGAGGGCTGGGCCTGTACCCATCTGTACCTGTTTCTGCACATGTACGAGTGTATGTGCACACATGAGTGTGCATATCTGTGTACACGTCTCTGAGTGTGTGCGTGTGTCTGGTGACTGCATGAGTGTATATAAACAAGTGCATGTATCTATGAGTGCATTATACACCTGTATGCATGTGTGAGTGTTTGCACATATGAGGTAAATGCATGTGCACAAATATATTGGCACACGTGTAAGTGTGCATGTGTCTGAGTATGTATATATGTATGCACTTGCAGGGTAACTGCGTATGCATGAGGGTATTTGTTTATACATGTGCACACACGTGAGTGCATATATGTGTGAGTCTGTACACCTGTATGCATGTGTGTGTCTGAGTAAACATGTGGGTGTGCATCTGTGTTTGCATTGTACATGTGTAGCTCTGAGATGGGTTGTGCACACAGATGTGAGGAAGTGGGGTCACTTCCCCAGGAATCCCCGCTGCCCTCTCTTCCTCCACTCCCCCGCCCAGGGGAGAGGCCCCAGCTGCATAAAGAGGGCCTCGAGCCCGCCTGTCTCTGCTGCTCCATCCCACACCTGCCCACACTGCTGCCCAGGCCCATCCCAGGAGGGAGGGGGCCAGAAGCATTGGGCACTCAGGGGTCTCCTGCTCCAAATTATCCAGCTGCAGGTACTGGCCTTGGCTGTGGAGGAGGCAGGGGGAGGGGGATTGGGAGGTGCAGCTCCTCCCTGCAGGCACAGGGGGCCAGGGTTATGTGTCCCTGCCTGCAGAGTCCCTTCTCCTGGGCATAGGCCTACCCAGGGGTCAGCTGGTCTGGAAAGGGCACTGGTCTGGAATATGGTGAGTGGCCGGTGGCTGTCTTTGAGTGTCACCAGTGCCTTATGGTGACTGTGCATCTTGCTGGACACAGTCCCACCCTGGCCAGACACCTGGCCTCATCCTGCCCTCCAAGCTGGGACTTCCCAGCTGTGACTGCAGAGGACACAAAGGTGCCCATCAGAGGACAGAGCAGCCCAGAAGGTCCAGCAGCAGCACCTGGTGCAGCTGGACTGGGGAGTGGGGAGCGCAAAGGAGTCTGGGGGTCCTTTCAAGAGGGGGAGGGACCAGAGACCCTGTGCAGGGTATGGAGGGAGAAGAGGTAAACTGCTGGGGGCGGGCCATGAGGCCTTAGGGTGTGTAGGGCATGGGGGCTGATGGAGAACTGTACTGGCAAAGGAGGTGGGGTCCAGACAGGCTGGAGCCACCCACTTCCAGGCTAGGAACAGGACTTCATGAGGCCCTCTCCACAGACCTGGGTGCTGCTAGGGGCTGAGTAGGGACTGTGGGTACATGGGGGATAAAGCTGTGCAGCCCCCAGACTAAGTTGGGCTGGCAGCCCCAAGAAGTTGGCTCACCCAGTTAACTCCTTTGGCTCTCAGGACCTTAGGGTGGGGTCTCCAGATGTTGGGAAGGGGCATGACTTACCTGGGGCCAGGCTTTCCTGGGGTGGCTAGGAGAGGGCAGGAGGGGCTGGCTCCACTCTAGGCCCAGGGATCTGGGATCCTGTCTCAGGAGACGGGTGGGTGCTCAGCTGGAGGAAGGCGGCCTGTCATCCATCTGTGTACTGTCTGTCCTTCTGTCGCTCAGGCCCCCCTCTCTCTATATGCACCCCATGGGCAGTGTCAGGATCTGGGGTGGGAGCCATGCTCCTGGAGGGGCTGCCCCTTCAGCGGAAGGCGGGGAGTTCCCTGCTGGGGCTCAGGCTCCACGACCCCTGCCACAGGGTTCCTCCTGCGTTCAGATTGAGCTGCACCTGGCCAGCATCCCGCCCTGCTACCCTCGCACCCCACAACTCAGGTCGAACTCTGCTGTGGCCACAGGTCCCGCCCCCCCGCCCCTATGACCAACATGAGCTGGAGCTTCCTGACGCGGCTGCTGGAGGAGATCCACCACCACTCCACGTTCGTGGGTAAAGTGTGGCTTACGGTGCTTGTGGTCTTCCGCATCGTGCTCACGGCTGTGGGAGGCGAGTCCATCTACTCTGACGAGCAGACCAAGTTCACGTGCAACACGCGCCAGCCAGGCTGCGACAACGTCTGCTACGACGCCTTCGCCCCCCTGTCCCACGTCCGCTTCTGGGTGTTCCAGATCGTGGTCATCTCCACGCCCTCCGTCATGTACCTTGGCTACGCAGTGCACCGCCTCGCCCGCGCCGCGCAGGACGAGCGCCGTCGCGCGCCCCGCCGCTGCCCTGCGCCCCGTGTTCCCCTACCGATGCCTCCGCCGTCCCACCCCAGCTGGCCTGAGCCCACCAACCTGAGCGAGGAGGAGCCCATGCTGCGCCTGGGAGAGGAGGACGAGGAGCCAGGGGCAGCGGAGGGCCTGGGAGAGGAGGACGAGGCTGAGGACGTGGGAGGGGCCAAGGGCGCTGGCGGGGGAGACGCCAAGACCGCGGGGACCCCGGGCCCCAATGGGCCACACGACGGGCGGCGGCGCATCCAGCGAGAGGGCCTAATGCGTGTGTACGTGGCCCAGCTGGTGGCGCGGGCTGCTTTTGAGGTGGCCTTCCTGGTGGGCCAGTACCTGCTGTATGGCTTCGAGGTGCCGCCCTTCTTCCCATGCAGCCGCCAGCCTTGCCCGCACGTGGTCGACTGCTTCGTGTCAAGGCCAACGGAGAAGACGGTCTTCTTGCTGGTCATGTACGTGGTCAGCTGCCTCTGCCTGCTGCTCAACCTCTGCGAGATGGCGCACCTGGGCCTGGGCAGCGCACAGGACGCGGTGCGCGCCCGTCGCCCCGCACCCGCAGCCCTTAGCCCCGCGCTGCGCCCGTCGCCCTGCTTGCCGCCCGCCGCGCCCACAGGCCTGGCCTGCCCGCCTGACTACAGCCTGGTGGTGCGCGCGGCAGAGCGGGCGCGTGCCCACGACCAAGACCTGGCCAGCCTGGCGCTGCGGGCGCTGCGGAATGGGCAGGCTCTCGGCGACAGGGACAGCCCGCCCAGTCCGGGCCTCCCCGCGGCTGCTCCGGGGCCGCCAAGGGCCGGTGCGCCAGCTTCCGGGTCCGGCAGTGCGACGTCGGGGGGCACTGGCGGAGGCCAGGGCCGGGCAGGCGCTAAGCCCAGGGCGGGCTCGGAGAAGGGCAGTGCCAGCAGCAGGGAGGGGAAGACCACGGTGTGGATCTGAGGCCCCGCGCCCACTGCTCCCAGTCCTCCCACTCCAGGCACAGGGTGGGGGCTGCGGACTGGACGCAGAGCACCACCTGCCGCTGCTGCCTCCTCCTCATCCTCTGCCCACCACTCTCCTCCTTGGGCTGGAAGGGGAAGGGCAACTCCTGCTCAGCCTCACTGCCCCTTCCCCGCTGAGCGCCCTCTCTGTCCTGGGTAAGAGGGGAGGACAGGCCTGGACACCACGAAGTGTCGCAGTTCGGATTCACAAACCCAGGAGGGTGGTGGGACTGTGGCTAGATCACTGCCCCTCCGAATGCCTCCTCCAAGTCCACCTTGAGCTGCCCTGGCCAGGATGCCCAGCACGTCCCTCAGAGCCTCCCTGGGACCCAGCTGGCACCTCAGGACAAGGGCTTAGGATTGAGTGCCCCCCTTCCCTGCTCTCTTATAGCAGCCCAGATGTGCTGCCCAGGGGTGTCTGGCCTGGGTGTTGGGGGTACTGTGCTGTCCTCACTTTCTGCACTAGCCAATGGAGTTCCTTCCCTAGCACCACAGCCCCCAGCTCACCTGTTGGTTCCTGCAGAGCCAGGAGCATTCCTGGAACTTCTTTGTACAGTAAACAGAGGCAGAGTGGGCAGAGGCCCCTGAGCACAGCCCTGGGTTGTGCCTCCTTCCCACTCAGCCCCCTGGGGCCCAGCACATGGGCTGCTTATCCTGCGGATGCAGGCCTGTCCCCTGTCTCCTGTTTCTTACCCGTAGAGCTGGGCTGGGGGCCCTGGAAAGCTGGGATGGACATGGCCACACCCTCTTAAATTTCGCTGCTGCCTGGCAGAGCCCTCCCCTGGGACAGACTTGGAGTTCCACAAAGACCTTGGTCTGCCTTGCTGCTGGGACCAACATGATGGTGGCCAAACACTGCAGCTTTGGTGGTGCTTGGGGAAGGGGCCCCAGGCTCCTGCCCAGGGCCTCCTGCCCTCAGGCCCCCTTCCTGATTTAGGCACAGCCTCCCAAACAAAGGGCGTAAAATAATAAACTAACTTTTGTTTATAACTGTGTGTGCACATGTGTGGTGTGTGTGCATGCACACATATGTATGTATGTGCATGTGGCCTGTGTGCATGCGTGGTGTTCATGCACCTGTATGTATTCATGTGGTGTGTGCACACGTGTGCAAGCCCATCGCTGGCCTCTGGGGATATAGCTCAGCTCTAGGCTGGCTGGAAGAGCAGCTCCTGAGACATGTGGGTGCAGCTCAGTGCCAGGCATCAGGCGGGGTAGGGCACCATCGAACACACAGATGGTGAGAACAAAGAGCAAGCCATGCCTCCATGCCCAGAGCCAAGGTCAGAGGACAGAGAGACCCCAGCATGGTCTGGACGGCGCCAGAGCCTGCAGTGGTAGCTTTGGTGAGGGGCAGAGGTGGCCATAAAAGAGGGAGGAAGAATCAGTTGCTGCCAGCAAGGAACCACCTCCATCTAGACGTCAGTGACCCCAGCTGTTTCCTTTCCCAGCTTCTCTCAGGCCCAGGGCAGGCCTGACAGCCTCTTCCAGCTGCAAACCATCCCTTTGGTGTCCCAGGGACAAGCCCTGAGACAGGGTTGAATCCCGACCCTAACAGCCTACCTCTGGTCAGATGCCAACTGCAAGTTGAGTCCCTCTTCTGTGTGGGGTCTGACTGGCTGAGCCCTGCCCTCAGGGGAGCCTGACCCCTCGGTGAGCCCCAGATCCAAGTGATCCCCACTCCCAATGGAGCTCCACCCCAAGAAGTCTTTTTTTTTTTTTTGAGGGCAGTATCACTGATCCTCATATGTGGGACCTGACCGGGGCTACTGGCTTCCCAAGCCAGCACTTAACCACCGCACCACTCGGCCAGCCCACCCCAAGAAGTCTTGATGGCTATGCCAATCTGGATCCAGAGTAGGGGTACACCATTCACCTCTACAAGAGAGGAAGGTCCACGGAAACAGCAGTCCCAGACTTGGGACTGTGCTACTGGTGGGGTCGTCACTGGGAGTCCAGGTCCCTTGGGTGGGGGCCATGGTTTGCATCCCTAATGGGTGTGACTGGGCACAGTGAGTGGCAGAGCTGGTGATGGGCAGCTACAAGGCATGCATGTGTGCCGACACCCTATTCACTGCTGCCCCCAGGTCAGCCTCCTGCAGCTGGCTCTCCTCTCAGTGGAGGCCCTGGAGGACCTCAGGGCCTCAGAGAGATGGTGGGCATCTGGGTGGGGAACAATGGGACACTTGGAATTCATAACAGCCCTAGTAGCTGGAGAGGACAGTGAGGAAGGCAGGTGTACATTCTCAGCAAAGATGCTCATTGCTCCAGCATCTGATGGTGACAGGGTCCACGAGGGGTAGGAGGTTGGGCTTGGGCCCCTCAACATCCATCTATAAAAGGAGGCACAAAGCCATTGGACAGGGAAGGCACTGGGTAGGTTTATGCTTGAGGAAGAGCCTTCTGGATTCTAACATTCTAAACAGGATGTCCACACACTGGTCTTTTCCTGTCCTTGGACTTGGACTCAGACTGGAACTTAGGCCACTGGCTCTTCTGGGTCTTGCAGACAGCAGATCTTGGGACTTCTCAGCCTCCACAAATGCATGAGTTAATTCCTTGTAATAAATCTTTCTCTATATATATCAAGTTGGTTCTGTTTCTCTGGAGAACCCTGACTCACACACACACCATCAGTCAGAGCTGGTTAAAGGGCATCCCAGCAGTGAGGGAAGCTGCACGTGGGGGCTCTGGAGCTCTGTTGCGGAAGGTGTCTGTCAGCTCGGGCTGTGTAACAAATGCTACAGTCTAGGACTTACGCAGACATTTACTCGTATTTCTCACAGTCCTAGAGGCTGGAAGTCCGGGATCCAGGTGTGGGCAGGACTGGTTCTTCTGAGACCTCTCCCCTTGGTGTGTGGATGACTGTCTCCTCCCAGTGTCCTCACATGGTCTTCCCTCTACGTGCATCTGTGTACTGATCTCTTCTTACAAGGACACTGGTCCTATGGGATGAGGACCCATCCTGGTGACCTCATTTCACCTTCATGACATTTTTTTTTTTTTTAGTTGAGCCATCCTGCCACCTGTTGGCAGCTCAGTGGCAGCTCAGCTCGGGCTGGGCATTGAACTGCTGTTGCTCAGAGCTCAGCTCGCACTCTTGAGCGAGCTCTTAACCAACTGAGCCACTCAGCCTGCCCCCTTCATGACATTTTTAAAGGCCCCATTTGAAGCCCTGGAGTTGGGACTCCATCCTAAGGTATATGCCCAACAGAAGGTGTGATCACCATGGGAGAAGGCATGGGCCTCCTATCTCAGAAACTCGGGGACCATTGGGGGCCCCTCTGTTCTGTGAAGTAACTTTTTTTTTTTTTGAGGGCAGTGTCACTGGCCCTCATATGTGGGACCCGAACCAGGGCCGCTGGCTTCCCAAGCCAGCACTTAAGCACCGCACCACTCGGCCGGCCCTGTTCTGTGAACTTTCGATGGTGGTGCCTTAGGTTCTGTTTTCACTGGCTGTCCCAGGTCTGGGGAGCCAAACTCTGTGTCATCTATGGTCTTGCCTCCAAGACCAATTCCTTGATGCAGTGATACAACTATAGTCTCATGCCTGAGCTGATATCCTAAAGTGGGTGGCCATCTCCCACCTGGGATATGATGCTCAGGCCTGTTATCTCCCAGAGGTGGAACATGCCACTTTGTTCTCACTTAACTACTTCAAAACAAACAAACCCTCTTGGTTTTCACACCCACTTGGGATGGCCATGAGGATGGAAGGCAGAACTGTCCCGCCCCCCCCCCCCCGCCTGTCTCTGTCCTTTGGGCTCAGGGAGCAGGCCAGCAGGATAAGCTCAGTGCCTGGCAGGGTCCCCAGGCTGTGTGGGACCCGCCCAGGTCCATGCTGAGGCAGGGCCAGAGAGGCGAGTGTCTGGGGCAGGATCAGATAGAATGGCCTTCTTGTCTCATTCTCATCCGTTTCCATGGCCGGAGCCAGCTCTCCAGCTGCTCAGGGAGACGGCAGAGGGCTGTGGGAAGGGGGTGCTTCAACACCCCCAGAATGGGGCAGCTTCCTTCTTCTGCCTTTGGGAAGGGAGGATGCCATGAGGAGAGAAAAACAGGAAACCACCCCTGGTCAGGCGGCGGCTGGGAAGCAGGGTCTGGACCCCCATGCTTGCCATTTTCCAGCTCTTGGCTCCCCACCCCGTCTAACAGTTGCAGGCCCCTGGCCTCAGAGAGAGTTGCGCGCTCATGATCCAGCTGCAGCCCTGCCCGCCCCCTGTCCCGCTGCAGCCCACGTCAATGAGTAGTGTTCCCTGGAAGCCTTCTGAGGCCAGGCTACAGCCTCCCCAGAGCTGTGGTATGAGAAGTATTGTGGGAACACCTGAGAAAGGGCAGTAGCTGGGAGGTGCCGATGTGGCAGAATTGGGCTGGCCAGGCTGCTGCAGAGACCCAGGAAGGCTTCCTGGAGGAGGGGCCCCAGAGCATCACTGGCCAGCAGACTCTGGCATGGTAGGAGGTGCTAACTGCTCTAACCACTGAGGAAGCCACAGGCCACATGTGTCTCTGGGCACATCAGTGGGGTCATCAGGTTGATGCTGGGAGGCTCACTTGACATCATTTGAGTTAATTTGCATTCAAACAGCCCTGGTGGCAGGGCAGGCCTGGTTTGGCACTGGATCAGGAAGTTAGGGAGGTTCCAGGTGGCCCCGGGTCACCTGGGGCCCTTCCTGCCTAGTAGGATGCAAGTTTCTCTGCTGGCCGGGGACAGGCTGACGTGAGGCTGGAGGAACTTGCCCCCCACCTCGTTTTGTCCTCAGGGGCTGGCAGGGAGGTGCCGGGTCACCCATGGAATGCCTGGCCAGCAGAGGAAGACCTCCTCCATGAAGGGCTGTGAGCCAGCGGAGCCACATGCCAGGCCTAGCTGGTCATAGCCAGGAAGCCAACCGGGTGGGGAACCAAAGGCCTCAAGGATCAGGGGGCACTGAGCAGGCTGCTCATGCCCCTCATCACGCAGTCAGCCCAGCTGGAAAATCGGGACTGGCAGGGTTTGGGTAGCATGACATTGAGGGGTATTCAGTCTGGCAAGTGGGAGCTGGACAAGCAGAGGACTGGCAAGGAGATAGCAGACAGACAGGGCAAAATGTTGACCATTGGTGAATCTAGGTGAAGGGTGGTAGTTTATTTTACCATTCTTTCACAAATTCTGTAGGTTAAAATTTTCAAGTAGGAAGTTGGAGAAATGCATCCACAGATGGTCAGCGCAGCATTGTTGGGAGGTGGCATCTGGGCCCAGTCTTGAGATGGGGGAAGTCATGTGCTATTGGGTGGGGTGGTTTACTGGGGGAGGAAACAGGTGGGAGGCAGGAGAGGGGGCAGAGCTAACTGCTAATCCTGGATGGGAATATGCAGCCATGAGCTCACGTGGGGACTTCGTGGATGCTGAGGGGTGTGTAGATGACACTGAGCATGGCGGAGGGTGGGCTGCTGGGTGCTGGAACAATGTGGCTCTGGGGAGATGTGGAGGTCATCCTTGTACACACGCAGTTTGAGTATTGGACACGCCAGGGGAGTGCCAAACAGGCATGGGGTCTGGAATTTAGGGGGAAATGCCTGGCCTGGAGACATCATTTGGAGCCATGGGCTTGTGGACACATGAAATCTTGTAGCTAGATGAGGTGGTAAGGGTGAGAGGAGGTGGAGAGGACCCCAAGGACACCCCTGACCCCACACTACAGGCTAGCACAGTGCTGCTCTGACTGGTGGACTGGGCAGGAGTTAACAGTGAGCCATGGAGTCAGATCCGGTATAGAACACAGCAGAAGCTGCAAGCATTTGTGGCTGGTTTCTATCTGCCACCTTGAAGTTTCCTGGGTTTCAGAGACAGTGGGTTAAGGTAGAGCACAGCACGCAGGCTCTCAGGGTTTCCCTGAAAGGGGAACAAACAACTGGGGATGATAACTGATGGGGAAGTGGGGTTCAAAAGCTGTCCTTGGTGTTAAGGGCTGAATTATGTCCACCAATATCCACATGTGGAAGCCCCAAGCCTCAGTGTGACTGTCTCTGGAGATAGGCCTTCAGGAGGTGATAAAGGTTAAGTGAGGTGATAAAGGTGGGGCCCTGATCCCATAGTACTTGTATCCTTATAAGAAGACACGCCATGACTGAGAAGGCACCATCTGCACACTGAGGAGAGAGGCCCCACCAGAAACCTGCCCAGAAGCACCCTGATCTTAGACATCCAGACTCCAGGACTGTGAGAAAATGATGGTCTGTTGTTTAAGCCACCAAGCCTGTAATGTCTGTTATGCAGCTTGAGCTGACTATGGCACTTAGGGAAACAGTATGGAGGTTTCTGGAAAAATTCTACATAGAATTAATTACCATATCATCAGGCAATTCCACTTTGGGTATATACTTATGAAATTGTGATTTATAATAATAAATATATATTTGGTCTGTACTATTCCTGGCAGAGCTCCTAAAACCCTTGGAATTTCCTGATATGGGAACCATAAGGTGTCTTGTTATGTTAATAAGGTGATTTTGGGAAGCCCTTAAGTTCAGGGGCTTGTCCTCAGGGTAACCAACTTTGTGGTTAGAGAGTTGGAATTTTCAGTCCCACCCCGTGACCTCAGGGAAGGGAGAAGGGCTGGAGGTTGAATAAATCATCAGTGGTCAATGATTTAATCAATCATTCCTATGTAATGAAGCCTCCATGAAACCCAAAAACCACTGAGCTTGGAGAGCTTTGGGTTGGTGAATACGTGGAGATGCCAGGAGAGTGGTGGGCTCAGAGAGGGCATGGAAGCCCCTCACTCCTTCCCACATACCTCACCCTGTGCATCTCTTCCACCTGGCTGTTCCTGAGTTATATCCTTTATAATAAGATTGTGATCTGGTAAGTAAATATTTCTCTGAGTTCAATGAGCCACTCTAGCAAATTAAAGAACGTGAAGAGGGGACTTGCAATTGGCGTCTGAAGTGGGGCAGACTTGTAGGACTGAGTCTTTCACCTGTGAGGTCTGACACTATCTCCAGGTAGGTAGGGTCAGAATTGATTTAAATTGTGGGACACCCAGCTGGTGTCACAATTGCTTGACGTGCACCCACCCCCCTAAACACATATGGTGATCAGAAGTGTCAGAAGTAATGGGAATGTGAGAGTAAGGCACACAAGAGTGAGTTTCCTTACACAGTGCCAAAAGGAACTTTAAAAGCAGGGAATCGAAGAGCTATCTGCACACCCATGTCCATAGCAGCACATTTACAATAGCCAAGGGTTGGAAGCAACTCCTGTGTCCATCAACTGGTGAACGGATAAACAAAATGTAAGGGGATGTTATTCAGCTTTGAAAAGGAAGGAAATCCAGACACACTGTGGATGAACCTGGAGGACATCCTGCGTAGCAGCATCAGCAGTCACAAAAGGACAATACTGCATAATTCCTCTCATATAAGTCCCTAGAGGAGTCAGATTCACAAGAGACAGAGTGGAGTGGGAGTTGCCAGGGGCTGGGAGGTGGATGGTGATTAAAAGTGAACTGGCTTGACCATAGAGCTTGCATGCTCTATTGTGATGCTTGACCATAGAACTGGGAGGACTGTGGGTGCAGCAGGACCCCTTGTTAACTCTGTAATCCTGACTCCATGTTTAACTTTGTGACAGCTTCCGGGGAAGGATGCTATAAATAGAGCCATTTTGAAAGAGCCTTACATTTTTCTCCAGGTGGGCGGTCGCTTGGCGCCTGGTGTGGGAGGTGTGCATGGGCGGCCGGTTGGCGTCCCGTGTTGGAACAGTGCGTTTCTCACACTGCAGCGGTAGCTTCAGTTTCTTTCTTTTTTTCCCCCTTCCTTCCGAATAACCTTTTTTTTTGTGTGTGTGCCTCATTCGAAGAATTATTTTCACCAGGCAACAATGGGGACTCCAGTTTGATGGGTAGGGCATTTCTATTTTGGAAGATGAGAAAGCGCTGGATGGTAGGGATTGGATACACCACAGTGGGAATATTCCTAATGACCCTGAACTGTGCACCTGAAAAGCGCTGACACTGCTCTAAACAAGCAGAAACTCGCTCTGAAAACCCACGGGCAGGCCAAGGCAGATGAACCAAGAGCCTGGATAAGGATCTAGGGTAGGGGACCGGTGGGGCTGGGCGGGGGTTGATGGACAGTCCAAGGTCCCGCCCCGTCAGCGGCCTGCGCATGTCCCGCCCTTGCACACACGCTCCGCCCACCTGCCTCTCCCGGGCCACTCCTTCCCGCTCCCTCACTCGTGCCCAAGATGGCGGCCGCAGCGTTCCTCCGAGGCGCAGCTCCGGGGCGTGGCAGCCTGGCCTGGTGTTGGCGGCTGCGCGCGGTCCCGAGGCACCGCCTAGCTCACGGCTCGAGCCGTCACGGCGACGACCGTGCGGGCAGCGCGACCTGGGCCTGTTTCCCGCTGGGCGAACGCGCCCTGGTGCGCGTGCGCGGGCCGGAGTCGTCGCCCTTCCTCCTGGGGCTGCTGACCAATGAGTTGCCGTTTCCGGGTCCTGCCGACTGTGCCGCCCCGCCCCCGGCGACCGCCGGCTACGCTCACTTCCTCAACGTTCAGGGACGTACGCTCTATGACGTCATTCTTTACCGGTGAGCTGAGGGCGTTGAGGCTGAGAGAAGTGGATAAAGGGAGGGAGGACGTAGGAGGAGGGAGTCAGGGGGAGGGGCAGGGCACCCAAGGGAGGGTCAGGGAGCTGGGAGGAAGGGCCACCCACGGGGAGGGCTTTCCGGGGGAGGGCAGCTGAGATGGCAGGGGCACCCTGGAGGAGGGCATTCGGGTAGGCCTCCCGTAGGAGGGCGAAGGAACACCCTGGGACAGACCAGGGAATTGCACCCGTGGGGGTGGGGCCTGGGATCCTTTGCCCCCAGGTCTCTGCTCCTGCTTATCCCTGCATTGTCTCCACTGCACGGAAAAGGGGTCAGTAGCCCCTGAAGCTAACACCTGCAGAGAGTGAACTGTGCGTGACCATCTTGTGCCATGACTTTTAGAGTTCTGCAGTATTTCCGCATTTCCCTCCCAGATCTCACCATATCCAATGTTAGACGTGTTTGGTGTTTTAATCAGTTTGTGTTGACATTATCGTGACCTATGTGATGGTCATGGGGTTACGCCCTCTCGTGCAGTTCCAGGCCGTGTGTCCGGAGCCATACTGGGCCTCTCTTCTCTGACCAATTCTCTTAGGCCACACAGCCCAGGGAACTGCCCTGTGCCCCTCCTGTTTTGGACGTATCTGCATCTTTCTCAGTTGACTCCTGCATCTGGAGGAGCACGTTCTTTAGTGATTTGTTGAGAGGATGGGATACTTCAGGTGGCCTTGGGCTCCTTATGGCTCTGCAAATGGTCTTAACTGATAGCTTGGCTGGGATAAAACTCCAGGTGGAAAATTGTCACTAAGAATTGTGGCCTGTCTTCTTCATTCACCAGTATTTCTGTTGAGAAGCCTCATTCATGCCTTCTTGTTTCGGGGTCCTGAAAGCTCGTAGGGGCTCTTTATCCGATTGTTTTGGGGCTTCTTTTGCCTGGTGCTGGGTGGGCATGGTGACTGTGGAACGGTGACTGTGGAACGGGTTAGTAAGGTATGGCCCTCAGGCAGTCACCACCTGTTTTCGTAAGTATTTTATTGAAACGCTGCCATGCCCACTTGTTAGCATACCGTCTGGCACTACTTTGCAGTCTGTCCAGTAGCAGATTTGTGATAGACACCAATGTGACCCAAGCCCAAATTGTCTGCCCTCTACAGAAAACATTTGTGATCCCTGCTGTGTCCTGTTTCAGAGGTGCCATAATCATTGTTTGTCTCATGTATCTATTACCTTTCTCTAGTTGCTTTAATTTCTTTTCTTTTTTTTTTTTTTAATTGGGGAATTGGGCGAGGGGAACAGCATTGGGGAATCGGGGAAGGGGAACAGACGAGTTGCTGTCTTTTTGTTCTTCAGTCTAGTTGCAGAGGACGTTGTTTCACTGGCCCATGTTGGTATCATCATTGCACTCTTCCCAGATGAGGCAGATCAGTCGCCAGCCTCTGGATGGTCGCTCACCGCGGCTATTGGCAGCTCACACTGACTGCCAGCCACTCACTGCATGCAGCCTATGGCAGCCCACTGCAGCAGGGGCTGCAGCCTACACCGTTGCCGGGGCTGTCACAGCCCAGCTCCAGGTGGAACTGTTGTTAACTGTAGAGGGCAGTGTCACTGGCCCTCATGTGGGATCCAAACCAGGGCCGCTGGCATCCCAAAACCAGCTCTTAACCAGCGAGCCACTTGGCCGGCCCTCTAGTTGCTTTAATTTCTTAACTTTAGAAACTGCATTCTTATCTTCAGCCCCTGTCAGTAATTTTCAGTAGCATCTGTTCTGGTCATTACTGTTTTTAGTTTATGAGCATTGTAATGATGTTTTGATCCCTGAATTTCTTTTCTATGTCTGCAGTCTGCCTTTACATCTTTTTGCGTTTGTGTTGTTACAATGGACTTATGTTTTATGTTTTCGAAAGTCACTACAGTGAAAAGCGGTTTCTTTTTTTTCTTTTTTTCTCTTCTTACTTTCCCTCTGGTTTGGAACATTATTGCATAGCTGCTATGCCAGCAGTTCCTGTCCCAATGCACGCACTTGGCAGCTCTGTCCAGACATTGCCTGGCCGGCCCTGATTTGTCCTGGAGATGAGTTGTTTTTTTTCTGCTGGCTAATTCCTGAGAATGGGGTATCACAGTGCCACTCGCTGTTCAGTGTGCTGAGGGAATTGGGGTCATTGTGTTGATGCTCCCTGACTCTGGTCTGCCTTCTTTTTTTTTAAAGATTTTATTGGGGAATTGGGGGAGGGGAACAGATTGGGGAATCGGGGAAGGGGAACAGACAAGTTGCTGTCTTTTTGTTCTTCAGTCTAGTTGTGGAGGACGTTGCTTCACTGGCCCATGTTGGTATCGTCATTGCGCTCTTCCTGATGAGGCAGATTGGTTGCCGGCCTCTGGATAGTTGCTCACCGCAGTTATTGGCAGCTCACGCTGGCTGCCAGCCACTCACTGTAGCTTATGGCAGCCCACTGCAGCAGGGGCTGCAGACTACACCGTTGCCGTCTGGGCTTGCAGCCCAGCTCCAGGTGGAGCTGTTGTTAGCTGTAGAGGGCAGTGTCACTGGCCCTCACATGTGATCCGAACCAGGGCCGCTGGCATCCCAAAACCAGCTCTTAACCAATGTGCCACTCGGCCGGCCCTGGTCTGCCTTCTGAGATTCCAACATGAAATCCAGTGCAGGGAGGGATGGGATGAGCCTTTGTTCTGTCAGAGACATCACAGAGATAGTGGCCTTGCTTCTCTTCAGCAATGAGGAGACAGAAGGGGTAAGCATACCCATCTTAGATGGCTGCTCCTGCCCCTGGGGTGCTGGTAGGCAATGGATTCATATCCCAGTTCTTTTCTGTGGTGTGGGCATTGGAAGCCAAGCCTGCTCTCCTTCCACCCTGCTTGACACCTCTTTTCTATTCTGACCCCTCATGGGGTTAGTTCATATGCTTTTTCCCTGCCTTATTGCTGATGGCCATTTAACTATGTCCAATCTCTCTGGGGTCTGCTCTCTGGGAAGAGGGCAGCGCTAGGTATGGCTACCTCCTCGGAGGCCTGCATGCCTTCCTGCTTTCTCGTCTCACCTCTCTGCCTGGTTTTTTTCCTCTGCATTTACTCTCTTGAATTTTTCATTTCAATTCTCACACTTCTGATTTCCCATCCTTGAGTCATTTCATCCTCAGACTACCCTGTTCATGTGTCCTGGATTCAGCACCTTCTCTCAGGTGTAGCTTTCTGTTTGTGAAGTAGATTTTACTTTTGTCAACCTTAAAAATAAAACAGCTGGTTATTTTCCCAGCAAAATGAGTTTATTTAAGAATAGCAAGGGAATTGCTGGGGACATGCAAACCATAGGCAAGTTGGAAGAACAGAGGGGAGAAACTGCTTTTATGGATGAAAGAAGGGAGGTTGGAGGGGCTGTTTTGAACAGAGATTCATTGTAGGAGAGCGAGAGTTCAGGGTGGTAGTAGCTTCTCATTGGCTGAGTGTGGTGGTTTCTTATTGATTGGGCTGTTGCTGGGCAAAGAGAAAATGATCCTCTTACTGGGGCATGTAAAGTAAGCTGCTTGCTGCTGGAGTCTGCAGAGCACAGTGGGTGTTAGTATGTGATAGCTCCCCCTTCAGGGCTTCCTGACCCTGATTTTAATGAGGTTTTCCTTTATTTTCACACTTTTTAGAGCAGTTTTAGGTTTGCAGCAAAATTGAGGGGAAGATGCACACATTTCCCATACACTCGTGGCCTCCCCCACCATCAACTTTCCCCATCAGGTAGTGCATTTGTTAAAACAATGAACCTATATGGATATGTCATCACCCAGAGTCCATAGTTTACATTAGGCTTACTCTTGGAGTTGTACCTGCTGTGGGTTTGGACAAATGGACAATGACATGGATCCACCATTGCAGTCTCATGCAGAGTAGTTTCACGGCCCCCCAAATCCTCTGTGCTCCGCCTGTTCATCCTTCCACATCCCCCACCCCCTGGAAATATTGATCATTTTTACTGTCTCTGTAAAAAGATAATTGGAATCAATATAAGGTATGGTCAAACAATACGGTGAATGTTTACATTAAGAAAAATTATTACAGTAAAAGACACATTGCTATTAATCCCCCTCAAAGTACTTGCTCTCGCTTAGAACACACTTATCCTATTGTTCTTGTCACTTTCTGAAGCAGTTCTGGAAGTCCTCTTTTGTGAGTGTCTTTAGTTGTGCTGTCATGGCTGCCTCGATGTCTCTAATTGATTCAGAGCATTTCCCTTTCATGGTCATTTTGACTTTGGGGAAGAGTCAGAAGTTGCATGGTGCCAGATCTGGTGAATAAGGTGGATGAGGACACCTTATGAGGACACCAAATGTTTTTATTTGACAGAAATTGCCGTACCAGAAGCGATATGTGACATGGGGTTTTTCCACTGTCATCAAAAACTATGGTGGGCTGACCAAGTGGCACGTTGGTTAAGAGCTGGCTTGGGACGCCAGCGGCTCTGGTTCAGATCCCACATATGAGGGCCAGTGACACTGCCCTCTACAGCTAAGATGGTGAACAACAGCTCCACCTGGAGCTGGGCTGCTGTGAATCCCCGGGATGGCATAGCTGCAGCCCCTGCTGCAGTGGGCTGCCATAGGCTACAGTGAGTGGCCGGCAGCCAGCGTGAGTGGCTGGCAGCCGGTGTGAGCTGCCAAGAGCCGCTGTGCGCGGCGGCCATCCAGAGGCTGGCTACTGATCTGCCTCACCTGAGAAGAGAGGAATGATTATACCAACATGGGCCAGTGAAGCAACGTCCTCCACAACTAGACTGAAGAACAAAAGGACAACAACTTGTCTGTTCCCCTTCCCCGGTCCCCCAATCTGTTCCCCTCCTCCAATTGCCCAATAAAATCTTAAAAACAAACAAAAACTATGGTGAATGCTGCTGCCGAGTGCCATCCAACGGAATGGCAGGGATCTTCAATATGGAAAGCGGTACGTTGAACCTTTCATCTTGTTTGGTGCAGTCAGTCAGGTGTGAGCTACGGTTGAGAGAAGATGTGTGTTAAAGTGTGCCATAAATTGTCTTCCATCATGGCAGTGCTCCATGTCACACACATCGCTCTGGTATATGGCAATTTCTGTTAAATAAAAACATTGCAGTGTATCCTCATCCAGCTTATTCACTGGATCTGGTACTGTGTGACTTCTGGCTCTTAAACAAAGTCAAAATGATTCAGGACATCGAGATAGCCATGACAGTGCACTAAAGACACTCACGAAAGAGGACTTCCAGAACTGCTTCAAAAAGTGGCAAGAACAATGTGATAAGTGTGTTTGAAGCGACGAGAGGGAGTAGTTTGAAGGAGGTTAATGGCACTGTGTCTTTTACTGTAATAAAGTGGTTTTTAATTTTTTTTTTTAAAGATTTTATTGGAGAATTGCAGGGTGGGGAACAGTTTTGGGGGATTGGGGAAGGGGACCAGCCAAGTTGTTGTTCTTCAGTCTTTGATGTGGAGGGCGCCAGTCGCCATTTGTCTTCCCATTGGCAGCTCATGGCCTCTAAGCTCAAAGTGCTGAATGCAGTCTTAGTTGCGAGTGGGCATAGCCCACCATTGAACAGGCAGTCTTGTTGTTAGGAGCAGATGCTCTCACCAGCTGAGGCATCCTGCCACCTGTTGACAGCTCCGTGATAGCTCAGCTCAGGCGCAGCATCACTGGCCCATGTGGGAATCGAACCGGCGGCCCTGTTGCTCAGAGCTCGCACTCTTAAGCCAACGCTTAACCAACCGAGCCACTCAGCCGGCCCAGTTTTTTATTTTTTTAAGATTTTATGGGGGAAGGGGAACGACCAAGTTGTCCTTCAGTCTTAGTTGTGGAGGGCGCAGCTAGCTCAGCTCCAAGTCTAGTTGTCATCCTGCCATCCATCGGCAGCTTGCGGCCGCTCAGCTCAAGGTGCCGAATTCAGACTTAGTTGCGGGTGGGTGAACCAGCAACCTTGTTGCTAAGAGCGCACGCTCTAACCACTGAGCAATCTAGCCACCCATGAGCAGCTCGCGGCCGATCAGCTTGGGCATAGCTCATTGGCCCATGTGGAAATCGAACTGGCGATCCTGTTACTCAGAGCTCCTGCTCTTAACCAACTGAGCCCACTCGGCCAGCCCTAAAGCTTATTTTATTGAAACAATCACTATATTGTTTGATGATGCCTCGTATAGTACATGGCCTCTGATTGGTGCTCTTCACTCAATACACATTTAAGATTCTTCCACGTCTTTTCATGGCTTGAGAGCTGATTTGTTTGTAGTGCTGAGTAATACTCCACTGAATGGATGTAGCACAGTGTATTTATCCACCTACTGAAGAACATCTTGGGGGTGCCCAAGTTTTGGCAATTAGGAATAAAGCTGCTGTAAATACCTGTGTGCAGGACATAAGTTTTCAGCTCCTTTGGGTAAATACCAAGGAGCACACTGCTTGATCATAGGGTGAGAGTATGTTCAGTTTTATAAGAAACCCCCAGACTGTCTTCCAAGGTAGCTAAGCCATTCTGCATTCCCACCAGCAATGGATGAAAGCTCCTGCTGCCCCACGTCCTCACCCGTATTTGGTGTTGTCAGTGTTCCGCCTGTTGGCCATTTTAGTAGATGTGTAGTGGTAGTTCATTATTTTACTTTGGGTTTCCCTGAAGGCACATGATGTGGAGCATCTTTTCATGTGTTCATTTGCCATCTGTGTACATCTTTGGGGAGGTGCCCATTAAGGTCTTTGGTCCAGTTTTTAATCAGATTGTTTGTTTTTTTATTGTTGGGTATCTTCATCTGTGTCTTGGATGTCTCTACCTAGTCCCCCCACCCCATGTCTAATGCTGCTCTAGGCTCTCTGTGCTTCCCTGTCAGAAGGAGCCCCCTCCACCTGGTCAGCACATGAGAATCCTGGGATCATTTGAGGGGATGTGGCCTGCTGGCCGGGGGTGCGGCTTAGGATGGTTCTCCAGCTCTCCTTGGGGAAGTGGAAGGTGGGTGTGGTAGATGTGGCCTCAGTGCCCCTCCCTCTGGCCGCTGCTGCAGTCCTCTTAGCTCTAGAGTGCCCCTTCTGAAATCCACATGGTTCCCGCCTTAGTAACCTGGCTTAGGACCCTGGCTTCTTGGTGGCTGGAAGAGGCAGGGTGGGCATCACGCCTTTCTGTCTTACCTTGAGCGTCAGACACCACTGTGGTCCCTGGGCCCACTCCCCACCTGCTGACCCCTGGCATATGTGTGTGCCCACAGCCTGGGCGGGGTGTGGTCTTGCAAGGGCTGTGGAGTCTCCTGTGTGCCCTGTGCTGCACAGAGGTAGCGCAAGATGTGGGGGAGAGGGGGATGTGGCACGGCTCCGCACGCTGGTTCTGCAGTGCGCCCCCGCCTACACACACACACTCGCTGCCTCTCCCTCCAGGGTTCCCGAGCACCCTGACCAGGCACCTGCCTTCCTCCTGGAGTGTGACAGCTCGGTGCTGGGAGCGCTGCAGAGGCACCTGGTACTGCACAAGATCCGGCGGCAGGTCACGGTGGAGCCATGCCCTGAGCTGTGTGTTTGGGCCCTGTTGCCTTGCTCCCGAGGCTCCCCAGGGGAAGCTGGTAGAGCTGCACAGCTGCAGGAGCAGGAGGGCGCCACCATCCTCACCCGCGACCCCCGCACTGCCAGCATGGGCTGGCGGCTCCTTGCTCAGGATGAGGGCCCCACTCTGATATCTGGGGGCCGGCTTGGGGACCTCCAGGAATATCACCGGCACCGGTACCTGCAAGGTATGGGTGCGAGACGGGACCAGCTGGGGAGGGCAGAGATGGGGTGGGAGGGATGGGAATGCAGGGCCAGACTCTGGGGGGACACTGGGAGAAACCAGTGGAGAGAGCAGGGCTCTGGGTCAGGCAAGGGATCATCTCTTCCAGCTGGTGGGATTGATGGCCAGAGAGCTGCTCACCAGGGGACCGGAGGAGGGGGGCAGAGGATGGGGTGCACGCCTGTCCTCTGCTGAACCCTGGCTCTGGAGGACACCTCAGCCCTGAGCGGAGCTTCTCCTCTCCCACCCGACAGGTGTTCCCGAGGGGGTCCGTGACCTGCCCCCAGGAGTGGCCCTGCCCCTGGAGTCCAACCTGGCTTTCATGAACGGCATCAGCTTCACCAAGGGCTGCTACATCGGCCAGGAGCTGACGGCCCGCACCCACCACATGGGCGTCATCCGCAAACGCCTCTTCCCTGTGCAGCTCTTGGGTCCCCTCCCTGCAGGCGGCATTGCCCCCGGCACCATAGTGTTTACAGAGTCTGGACAGGCCGCCGGCAAGTACAGGGCCGGCCAGGGGGACGTGGGGCTGGCCCTGCTACAGTCGGAGAAAATTAAGGGCCCTCTCCATATCAGAACCGCTGAGAGTGGCCAGGTGGCCCTGACTGTGTCTGTGCCAGACTGGTGGCCCACAACCATCAAGTAGCCCCGATGTCCCTGTGCTCCCACACCTGCAGGCTGGCTCGAACTTCCCAGAGTGGCCCTGGGGAGCATGTACCATTGGGAGGTCCCCTAGTGTACGTGGGCTCCTGGGGCTGCAGGCAGGCCAGCAGCCCACCAGTCCACCATGCTGCCTGCAGACACCGGCCTCTCCTGCTGGATCTGTGTTGGGTGTAGCAGGAGTAAGCCCTGCATCTGCCACTGCTGCACGGAGCCCCAGCTTCCAGCAGACCCGGGATGAGGTTCCAAACCATGTTTGCCTGGAGGCCGTTTGTCCATCAGCTAAGGACAGAGTGAGGATCCGCACTCTTGGACCTTTCCCGCTGCCTGCACCGCTCAGCCTGCTCCAGGGCAGGCCTGGGAGGGAGGCAGTGCAGCATCTGTGGATGGCAAGAGGCAGGTGGCTCTGGGAATTGGCTTCCATGTGGGCTTGAGGCCTGTCTTAGGGCGGGACTCATGTGCAGTGCTGGCTTCCGTGGGTGGAGGTGTGTGCACTGCCTACAAGCCCCACAGAAGGTTCTCCCAAATACACTCTGCTTGGGGCATGGGAGCCCTGCCACCTTGTCACAGTGGGTGCCATAGCTCCACAGTGTCGGCTCCATGTAGCCTGGGCAGCCCCCTCCTTAGGGATCCCGTGTGAGCTCAGTGGGCCATGTGCAGGGAAGAGCTTCTGCCTGGTTTACTGTCGTGGCTTTCTGATGTGGCAGGGGGATCACTTGCTTCCTCCTTTAAAACACTGATGTCCTTCCTCCCACTGCACTGTGAAAGTCATGTTTACGGGTGACCCACTGATGCCCCAGAGCAGCTATTAAAGGTTAACCCACAAGTGGCCCACGTGGAATTTTGGTTTCATTTCGTTTTTGGTGGAAGGCTCTGGGACTTGCGTTTGGACAGACTAAATACGTTGTGAACCTCTCCCTTGAACAGCTGAGCACACCGGGTAAAATATTTTAGAATTCCTGGGTTTCCTGGGCTGACGAGGTAAAAACCGGGGACAATGAGGGAGCACCAGGGCCCTGGGGTTCAGCTGTGGCCCGCAGCCCCAGGAGGAGGGCCATACTGGGAAGGACGCATTCTGGTGCCAGGCAGGGCAGCAGGACCCCAGCAAGAACCTGTAGCCAAATGAAGCTTCGAGTTGCCCCAGGAGAAGATGGGGCTGCCCGAGGGGGAGGGGGCCAAAGAGGGACTGGGGTGTTGAAGGTGAGGGAGATGGGGGTGTGGGCCCAGCCAGCCCTACAAGGCAAGGCTCCCCCTCACGCAGTGCTGCCCCCCAATACCAAGAGCAGATGCTCAGGCAGACACATGTCTCCTGGGGCAAACAAAATTAAGACAGGTCAGCCTTTGGACAGGAATGACATGGTCCTTATAACATAAATTAAGGACTCAAGAGCCCCTGTGCTGACGGTGCTGTGGTCCTAGAAGATAAACCACTGGGAGTGGATGCCTGAAACCACAGAAAACGAAACCTCAGATGAGGCGGGAACTACTGTGCTGGGTGAATTCAAGAATACAGAACCTGCAAATAATGAAGCTCCACTGGGGTTTGTGAATATTTCCTGTCTTGTCATCCTTGTCATGAGGGCTTTTGCAGAGCAAAAGTTAAAAATTTTGACGAGGTCCACATTATCCATGTTTCCTTTTATGGATAATGCTTTAGGTGTCAAGTCCAAGCACTCTTTGCCTAGTCCTACGTTCTGAAGATTTTCTCCTACTTTTTTCTAAAAATGTTATATTTATATTGCATTTTTGAGTCCATGATTTAAGTTAATTTCTGCATAAGGTGTGAGGTTTAGGTTGTTTCAGCTCCATTTGTTGAAATGGCTCTTTCTTCCACTGAGTTGCTCTTGCACATCTGTCAAAGATCAGTTGTGCATGTCTGTGTGGGTCTGTTTGTGGGTTCTCTGTTTTCTTGCATTCACCTCTGTGTGTGTGTCCTCTGAATACTACGCTGTCTTGATTTCTATAGGTATAGGGCAGCCTTAATGTCTGGTCGGGAGATTCTTCCACTTTCTTCTTTTTCAAGACTGTTTAGCTATTCCAGGGCCCACATCTTTTCCATATAAATTTAAAAAAAAATTTTTTTTTTTAAATAAACCAATTTTATTTAAAAAAAATTTTTTTTATTGGAGAACAATGTGTTTTTCCAGGACCCATCAGCTCCAAGTCAAGTAATTGTTCCATTCTAGTGTGGAGGGTGCATCTCAGTGGCCCATGTGGGGATTGAATCAGCAACCTTGGTGTTATGAGCACTGCACTCTAACCAATTGAGCTAACTGGCCACCCCTGCCATAAAAATTTTTGAATAAACATGTCTGTGCGTACAAGAAGTCTTGCTGTGTTTGTCTCTTCCATCCTTCCATTGACGCCGAGAAGAATATACCTACCAAAAAGGACTCTTCATGGTTAATTGAGCTCAAATTCATAAACAGAGTCTAGCAGCCATTGTTTATAGTGGTCCCTCATGGACTCTGCATTTCAGAGAAAAGCCACAGGCTGGGCTGTCAAGACTCCTGCGCTGTGCTCTTATGGCCTGAGTCAACCCTTAAAAGGACTGAAATTTGACCAATAGGACTGAGATTTTCCCTGTCCAACTGGAGCTGTGTAGCTATATCCTCATTTACATTTTCACTGACCAATCAGAGCAGCTCCATTATGATCAGTCTAGATTGTGCTATTTGGACTGATCAAACTGGGGGGGATTGGAGTTATCATTTGAATAAAAATTAACCAATAAGGAGGCAGGGGCAGGCACTCTTGCCTATAAGTCATCCTCTGTCTCAGGGCAGGCACTCTTGCCTATAAGTCATCCTCTGTCTCAGTGGAGTGTACTTTGAATTTTCATGGAAGACTGTTTCCCAGCTCTGGAGCTGCAGCACTAGGGCTGCCTTGCTAGGCTCAGGCTCGCTACTACACAGCATGCTGTGTCATGAACCGTTCCACATCCAAGCTGTTTGCTGAATAAACTGAATAAAGTCTGCCCCCTTGCCATACCCCAAACTGGGGACTCCTGTTGTCATTGAATTGACCACAGTGACCTTTAGTTGACACTTCCTTTCTTTTCTTGAGGGTATGATAGTTTACTGTGCAAAACATTATGAATTCTTTTACCTACACTGACAAATTCTCTGTAAATCTGTTTTTCTTTTGGCATTTGAATTGACATGAATGTTGAGGCCTCATGCTGGATGCTAGAAGTCTGGCAGTGAACCAAGTTGACATGTGTTAGAAGTTCTCAGCATGCATACTGCTTATTTTATTAATACACTATATTGATAGAACTGCAGAACTGATTAATTTGGCACTACTTTATTTTGTATTAATGGACTGTTTGAATTTAGGAGGCTTTCCCAGGCAATAAAACTTTGTATTCAGGCAATCCCCTAGCAACCCGCTAGCAATGCCTCATCCCCCAGCGAATTCTTCCCCTCCAAAATCCAACCCAAATCACACCTTTCACCTCTCACCCCCTATACTCTCTGGGGCATCCTGCTCTCACAGATTCAGAGTTTTCTGAGCTGCCTTGAGTGTTGCAGGTCATGGTTACAGCCACTTGACTCTGGCCAGCCTTGTGCTCACCTCACAGCAGGAAGGAAAGATTTGTTATCCTCACTTCATGGATGAGGAAACAGGGCGGAGAACTTATGAAGCAGTCCCCAGGTCACTAGGCTGCAAGGGCGGAACCAGGACCCTAACTCAGGTTTGTGAGTCACCCACACTGTGTTCTTCTGACCATCCTCCTTCTTCCCTGTTTGCCTTCCGGATGGTTCTTACAGTTATTTCCTTTCACTCTGGGGCTTTTACAGGCAGAAGGTGACTAACATCCTGACTCAGAGCACCCCTCCTTTTTTCAAGAGAAGATTGTGTATTATGATTGCTGATTATCCAGTAGGAAGTCCCGTAATCATAATATTAAAAACAGCTAATAGTGCTGGCCGAGTGGCGCATAGGTTAAGAGCTGGCTTGGGACGCCAGCGGCCCCGGTTCTGATCCCACATATGAGGGCCAGTGACACTGCCCTCTACAGCTAAGATGGTGAACAACAACTCCACCTGGAGCTAGGCTGCTGTGAGTCCCAGGGATGGCATAGCTGCAGCCCCTGCTGCAGTGGGCTGCCGTGGGCTAGTGGCTGGCAGCCAGCGTAAGCAGCTGGCAGCCAGTGTGAGGTGCTGAGAACCGCTGTGACGGCCGTCCAGAGACTGGCAACTGATCTGTCTCTCCCGAGAAGAGCACAATGATACCAACATGGGCCAGTAAAGCAATGTCCTTCACAACTAGACTGAAGAACAAAAGGACAGCAACTTGTCTGTTCCCCTTCCCCGTTTCCCCAACGTTGTTCCCCTCCCCCAATTCCCCAATAAAATCTTTAAAAAAAACCTAATATTATAGAAAAAAAATTGTGTTCCAATGAGTCACTTCAATGCAAGAGTGGATGTTATTATATAAAACACTGGAAATGGCAACCAGGAGGACCGTGTGTCTGAAATGTCTGAGAGATCAGAATGTAGATTTAGGAAAATATCTGATTGGCAAAACAATTGTAAGCACCATTTTCCAGTATATAGTAGAGAAGACTATGAACCAAGTTTTCAGCTTAGACTTTTCTCCAAAGTAACATATCTGTTCATTTCAAATATAACTCCGGAAAATTAATTCATTTCCCAGAAATTTACTTTATGGTCAACTGCTAAAGAGTAAGATGAGCAGTGGACAATCCTGAGAGGAACTGCAAATGGAAGAAGAAATAAGGAGAGAAGGTGAGATGGAGCACAATTCAGGTACATTTCTAAAATGTAGTGACAGGTACAAATAGTTGAGGAAGAAGTGGCTGCAAAAGCTACCTATCTTATATCCCAGCTAGGCTCTGTCTATCCAGTGGCTGAGAGTGAGGGGCTGAAACTCAGTTCTCAGGCCATCCATGGCAACAGCCTGTGGATAGAGTCGAGTCAGATGCCAGCACTGAGTTCTGTGACTGAATGCAGGGCCAGTGGAAATAGGTGTAGAGACAGTGCGTAGTTGAAGTAAGCTTGCTGCGGGTCACTGCACCATCCAGAAAGGGTCTGTGCAGTCTGTTGCAGGAAGTGGTTAAGTCAGAGTGGCATCAGCACAGGGATGGACAGACAGGACATTCAGCAGGACGCAGAATCCAGGCAGACAGTGGCCAGCACCAGCCGCATTGGGTCGTAGGGAGCCACGGCACAAGTGCAGGTCTGCAGAAGCTTTATGTGTCCAGGCTTCCGTCGGCTTTGGCTCATTCATGGTTATACTGCCTTCTGCCTTCTGGGCTCTGATGGGAACTGCCTTAGACCTGCAGAGTGATGTGAGGAGAACTGACCTGTTCAGTGAAGTGGAATGACAGTTGGGTGGGGCCCCATGACCCATGGTGCATGTTCCCGTTCTTGGGGCCCCTACCGAGCTACCAGTAGTCAGGCCTGGGGTGGAGGTCTTTGCCCACAGAGCCCCCTGGCACAGTAAGAGAGTACCGCCCCCCCCATACACACACACCCGGCTTGCCCATGCCCCTCAACCCCTCCCCCCTCCAATGCAGGTCTGTTTCTGAACTCTGCATCTTGCTATCCATCCCTGCACTGATGCCACGCTGCCTTAATCACTGCATCTTGAGGACAATCTCAGGAGCTAGTATGGCCCTAGAGCAAGTCAAGACCTTGAGACAGTATCTTAATTATTCTTGGCACTCGGCTCATCCATTGTACAGTCTGCTCACACGCACATGCTTGCACATGCAATAGTATTTGGATCAGCACTGGGTTGAATCTGTAGGTCAAGTTGTGAGAGCTGCCATCTTAGTGTCATCGAATTTTCAAATCCATGAACTCCATGTGTCCCTCCATTTGTTAATCCCACTTTAACGTCTTTCACAACAGTTGTATACATTTTCTCAAGTTCTTATATATCATTTGTTAAATTTATCCATGTGTTCTTTGAATTATCCATGTAATCCCACTTTAATGTCTTTCACAACAGTTGTATACTTTTCCTCATTTTTTTATTTTTTATTATTTATTTATTTATTTATTTATTTATTTATTTTTTCAGGGCAGTGTCACTGGCCCTCACATGTGGGACCCAAACTGGGGCCGCTGGCCTCCCAAGCCAGCACTCAACCACCGCACCACTCGGCCGGCCCTCTCAAGTTCTTATATATCATTTATTAAATTTATCCATGTGTTCTTTGAAAGAATTTTGATACATTGCAACTTACAAGATTGCATTTATTTAATTTTTGTTCATGATTGTCTAGAAAAAATATTTGCGAAATTGTAAATGATTCTTTTCTGTAGATGGTTTGGGGCTTTTACTGTAGACAACCATATAGTCTGAGGTGAATGACAGTTTTGTTTCTTTCTTGCAGTTCACACCTCTAGCTTTCGCCATGCCTTCTGGTGGTGGATAGGGTTAAATAGGGATGTGCTGCCTCACCCTGTTCTTGACCTTGACACAGATGCTGCAGTTGTTTACCACCTGGTCTGGCGTTTGCTGAGATTTTTTGTAGATATATCCTTTTTCAGGTTGAGGAAGTTCTCATTACTGGAAGTCCTACTTTGCTAAGTCTTTTTTTAAAATCATGAATGGTTGAAATTGATTGATTTCTTTGGGGTATGAATTGAAATGATGATACATTTTCCAAGAATTTGTCCATATCATCTAAGTTTTTAAAAATTTGTATAACATTATTCATAATATACTATTAAAATAATCTATATTGAGGTATAGTTGATATACAATAAACTGGGTCCATTTAAAATTTACAACCCAGTGAGTTTTGGCAAATGTCCTCATTATTATTTTTTTCCTCCATGGTTGACCGGTCTTCACTCTGTGTGACCCCTCCTGCTACGTCCATTCTGTTCTTACTCTTTCTCCCTGACTGCAGTCACACTGGCCTCCTTACTGTCCTCAGAACAGCAGCCTTCACTAAGGACTTTTGCACTTCAGGTTAACACTACCAGGTAATTGCATGGCTAGCCCCCTACTTCTTTCCAAGTGAGACCTTTGGCAATCTCCCTTGGTGAAATTGTGTTACCAGCATGACGACTCCCATTCCCTACAGCTTTTTCCCCGTAGCACCTACTCCTGGAAAGGATACATTTCATGGAAAGAATGGCATCTTGGTTGGATTCTCTTTTTTTAAATTAAATTTATTGGGGTGACAATGGTTAGTAAAATTACATAGGTTTCAAGTGTGCATTTCTATAATACATCATCTATATATCACATTGTGTGTTCACCACCCAGAGTCAGTTCTCCTATCACCATATATTTGATCCCGTTTATCCTTATCTACCATCCCCCTCCCCTTTCACCCTCTTGTAACCACTAAACTGTTGTCTGTGTTTATGAGTTTATTGTTTCAGATCTTATGTTTAGGCCTTTGATCCATTTCAAGTTAATTTTGGTTCATGGTGACAGATAGCAGTCTAGTTTCATTCTTTTGCACGTGGCTTTCCAGTTCTCCCAGCACCATTTATTGAAGGGGCTTTCTTTTCTCCATTGTATGTTTTTGACTCCTTTGTCGAAAATTATCTGCCTGTATATATGTGGGTTTATTTTGGGGTTTTCAGTTCTATTCTATTGGTCAGTGTGTC
This sequence comes from Aselliscus stoliczkanus, assembly GCA_033961575.1. Classification (NCBI taxonomy): domain Eukaryota; kingdom Metazoa; phylum Chordata; class Mammalia; order Chiroptera; family Hipposideridae; genus Aselliscus; species Aselliscus stoliczkanus. The sequence goes on from CM066733.1 coordinate 44,828,657, forward strand.
TGTTTTTCTGCCAATACTATACTGGGTTGTTTTGGGGTTTTTTTGAAGATTTTATTGGGGAATTGGGGGAGGGGAACAGCATTGGGGAATCGGGGAAGGGGAACAGACAAGTTGTTGTCCTTTTGTTCTTCAGTCTAGTTGTGGAGGACGTTGCTTCACTGGCCCATGTTGGTATTATCACTGTGCTCTTCGCAGGTGAGGCAGACTGGTCGCCAGCCTCTGGATGGCCACTCACGGCGGCTCTTGGCAGCTCATGCTGCCTGCCGGCCACTCACTGTAGCCTATGGCAGCCCACTGCAGCAGGGGCTGCAGCCTACACCATCGCCAGGACTCACGCAGCCCAGCTCCAGGTGGAGCTGTTGTTCACCATCTTAATTGTAGAGGGCAGTGTCACTGGCCCTCATATGTGGGATTCGAACAAGGGCCCTGCTGCTCAGAGCTGGCGTCCCAAGCCATCTCCTTAACCAATGCGTCACTCTGCTCGCCCTCTTGTTATTTTTTAACTGAAAATGGGATGTGTGTCGTTTGAGTACAATTTGTTGTTGTTTTTTTGAGGGCAGTGTCACTGGCCCTCAAATGTGGGACCTGAACCGGGGCCACTGGCATCCCAAGCCAGCTCTAAACCAACATGCCACTCAGCTGGCCCCGTTGAGTACAATTTAACAGAAGAGAAGCACATGGCGTGAAAGGTCTGTGTCCTCTTTCCTACCCTCCTGAAGGTCAACATGGCCTGCCTCTTTGCACCTACAGACATACATGTATTCATAGTTTTGTGTCCATACACACCGTATCATGTTGCTCTTTTCCAAGCTAAATCAGATTGTGCCCTCTGTGCCTACAACTCGCATCTTCACACTGGGTGCCAGTGTTGGCGGATTTATGTGTCACCTTGACTGGGCCGTGGAGCCCAGATGTTTTGTCTGGCATGAATTGGGCATGTCTGTGCGGTGTTTCTGGGTGAATGAACATTCAGTGGGTGAGCTGTGTAAAGCAGATGGTCCTCCTCAGAGCAGGCTGGCCTTGTCCAGTGGGCTGAGGAAAAGGGAGCTGCGGCCTGGCTGTTGAACTGGGACATCAATCATCTTCTGTCCTTGAACTCAGACTGGAACATAGGCCCTTCTAAGTCTCCACTGTGCTGACCAGACACATAGATGCGTGCCTCCGCTTGGCGCTGTCTCTCTAGAGAACCCTAATGCCAGTGTCTAACCATGTCAGTGGGGACAACTTGCTGCATTCTTTCTGTGAGTGTGCCCTGCCCCCAACAAGCTTGTCCTGTGATTTATTTGATTTTCTCCCTGGCGATTGAGTTTGTTGGCATTTTTTTGCTGCAATCTGTCACCTTCAATGTCTTTGTATCTGTATTTGTTGTACATATGTTAGAACTCCTGCAAGTCACACTTGAACAGCATTTCCAAGGTTTGTTTTAGGTGGTGTTTGTTGGGCAGCCATTATGAATTTTAATGTAGCCAAATTAATTTTTTTCTTTTGAAGGTTGACTGCTATTTTGTGTCTTGGATGTTAACTAAGCTTACTATGATGATTCTTTTGCAGTATGTACATATATCAAATGATTATGTCATATACCTAAAACTAACACAGTGTTATATGTCAATAATATCTTAATACAAAAGAATCTTTGCATAAAAATAATCTCAATTTTCTTTTAAATGTTGTTTAAATTTTTTAGTTAGGTTTTTACTTCATCTCAGCTCAATTTTTTTATTTTATTTTGAGAGCAGTGTCGCTGGCCCTCACATGTGGGATCCATACCAGGGCCGCTGGCATCCCAAGCCGGCTCCCAATCACCGCGCCACCCTGCCAGCCCAAAGCTCAATTTTTTTTATTGAAGTAAGATTCACAAAACATAAAATGTTGTGCCATCATTACCTTTAGGAGTTTCAAACATTTTTTTTTTTTTTAAAGATTTTATTGGGGAATTGGAGGAGGGGAACAGCATTGGGGAATCGGGGAAGAGGAAAAGACAAGTTGCTGTCTCTTCGTTCTTCAGTCTAGTTGTGGAGGACGTTGCTTCACTGGCCCATGTTGGTATAGTCATTGCGCTCTTCCCGGATGAGGCAGATCCGTGGCCAGCCTCTGTCTGGATGGTCGCTCACTGCGGCTATTGGCAGCTCACGCTGGCTGCCAGCCGCTCACGCTGGCTGCCGGCCACTCACTGTAGCCTATGGCAGCTCACTGCAGCAGGGGCCGCAGCCTACACCGTCGTCGGGGCTGTAGAGGGCAGTGTCACTGGCCCTCCTATGTGGGACCCGAACCGGGGCCGCTGGCATTCCAAAACCAGCTCTTAACCAATGTGCCACTTGGCCGGCCCTCAAAACATTTTCATCACCTCAAAAGGAGATCCTGCGTTCATGACACAGTCGTTCTCACTTCCGGTTCCCCAGACCCTGGCAACCACTAGTCCACTTGCTGTCTCTGTGGATAATTCATATAAATGGAGTCACATACTGTGTGGCCGTGTGTTTGGCTTTTTTTTTTTTTTTTTAATTACCTGTTGTTGTTTTTTTGTTTTTTTTTAAAGATTTTATTGGGGAATTGGCGGAGGGGAACAGCGTTGGGGAATCGGGGAAGGGGAACAGACAAGTTGCTGTCTTTTTGTTCTTCAGTTTAGTTGCGGATGATGTTGCTTCACTGTTGGTATCGTCATTGCGCTCTTCCCGGATGAGGCAGATCGGTCGCTGGCCTCTGGATGTTGCTCACCGCGGCTATTGGCAGCTCACGCTTGGCTGCCAGCCGCTCACGCTGGCTGCGGGCCACTCACTGTAGCCTATGGCAGCCCACTGCAGCAGGGGCTGCAGCCCACATCATCACCAGGGCACGCACAGCCCAGCTCCAGGTGGAGCTGTTGTTAGCTGTAGAGGGTAGTGTCACTGGTCCTCATGTGGGATCCGAACCGGGGCTGCTGGCATCCCAAAACCAGCGCTTAACCAATGCGCCACTCGGCCGGCCCTGTTTGGCTTTTTAAACTGAGCATTGGGTTTTCAAGATTCATCCATATGGCAGTGTGTGTCAGTGCTTTATTCCTTTTTATGACTGAATAATATTCCATTGTGTGGATATTTATTTTTTCATTCATCTGTTGGTGAATGTTTGGGTTGTTTCCACTTTTTGACTATGGTGAGTAGTGCTGCTCTGAACATTGGTGTACAAGTTTTTTGTTGTTGTTGAAATATATTTGACATATAACATTGTGTAAATTTAAGGTATATAACATGTTAATTTGATACATATATATTGTAATATGATTGCCACTGTAATGATAATTGACACCTCTATCATATCACATAATTATCCTTTCTTTTTAGTGGGTGTACAAGTCTTTATGTGGACATGTTTCAGTTTTCTTGCATATATACCCAGGAGTGGAACTGATGGGTCATATGATAATTCTATATTTAATCAGCTTGAATTTTGTGAGTGGCATTGTACTAGTTTCCTAGGGCTGCTCCAATAAAGTACCACAAGTTGGATGGATGAAGACAGCAGAAATTTATTCTCCCACAGAAGTCTGAAATCAGCGTGTTGCAGGACTGAACTCCCTCCAGAGACTCCAGAGAGGGCACCTTCTGTCTCTTGCTGCTCTTGGTACCCCAAGAGTCCCTGGGCTTGTGGCCACATGACCCCAATCTATGCCTCTGTTGTCATGTGGCTTCTCACCCTGTGTCTCTGCGTGTCTTTCTCAGTCTAGATTTCCCCTTATAAGAACACCAGTGATTGCATTGGGGCCCATCCTAAATGACCCCATTTTTACCTGATTGCACCTGTGAAGGCTGTACCTGAAAATAAGGTCCCTTCAAAGATTTGGGGGGTTAGGACTTTGACATGTCTTTTTCTGGGGACACCATTCATCCTGTGCTATGTGCACAGTAGCGATCTGTCTGTCTGTTTTCTCAGAGGACAGCGTGGTTCTGAGCATTCTCCCACTCGAGAGTTGGACTGTGTGTGGTCCCATTTTCAGGCTCTGTTCTGCTCCCTGGTGACCTCATAGCACATTGAGAGTCAGCGGTTAGGAAGTCGGGTCTGTTTCTAGCTTGGACAGCTCTCTGTCCTGGGGACCTCCTACACATGCTGGCCCTGGAACACCCAGCAATGGCCTCGTGGAGTCCCTATAGCATTTGTCCAGAGCATCTCCCAGCACAGCCCTGGGACAAGAAGACAGGACAGCATGTGTCAGGAGCTGATGCCCAGAATGTGACACCCAGGAGGAATGAGTTGGGGTCGTGCAGCTGTTTACAGAGGCCTATGAGGTGGGGGTGAAGCTGAAGCGACCACGTCACTTTGCAGTAGGGTTGCAGCCTTGGGAAGGGATGGCAAGATGTCCAAATTAAGTTACCCGATTAGTTGTGGCCCTTAATTTTTACTCTAGGAGTTTGTGCAGCCCCAATCTCAGCGTTTCCAGAGAGGGGAGGCAACCCCATGCCCCATGGTGGCTTGCAGGCCCCGTGGATTCTAATTTTAAACCATGACAGGGAAGAGGAGGGAGAGCTCACAGCAAAGCTGCTGGCATTGGTGCAAGGGCACTCAGAGGTTCATTTCCTCAGGACATGTCAACAAGATTTTCCACAAGCCTTTTCAAAGGTTTGGCAAAAAAAAGGTTTAGGTTTTTTTGTGTTTTTTTTTTTGGCTTAAGGTAAGTTTTTTTATGTGCATTCTGTGGCATTTGTTTTAGTGAAGGAAAGCTAGGTTATCAAAATCCTTGCATTTACTTTAAGTTTCAATTCTTATACCAGTGTTGCTTCTTGAAACAATCTATGAAATTCAGGGTCATTTTTGAATTTTCACTGGAATTAGTCATCACAACTGAATCCTTCTTGAACACTGTGAGAAAACCTCAAGGACTGACAAGGGAATTTCTACAATTTAACCAATAGCATTGTAGTTCCCCCTGTCTCCCACACAGGTAAGCATTGCCCATGATGGAAATAAGTTTAATAATAGTTACTACTCTGAATAATAGCAACAGAATTTCAAGCATGTTGCATTTATTTTAATGTTCTGATTCAGCATTTTTTAATGATCTGTTTTGGCTGATGCACTGTTTTGACGAGAAAGCATGATTTACCCAGGAGTCGACTTTGTTGCCTGTCCCCACTGCCTTGTGGCATCCGTTGTCTGTTGAGAAGAGAAATATACTGTCAATCATATTGGGCTTCCCTTGCATGCAGTGAGTGGTTTTCTCATGTGTATATTGGTGCACTTAATGGTGCCCACATTTCATTATGATTGTCCATTTTTCTTCATTCTTTTTCTCTCTGTTCTTTGTGTTGCATAGTCTGTATCAATCAGTCTTCAAGTTACCGATTCTTCCTTCCATTAGTTGACATCTACCGTGGAGTCCCCCTGGGGAATGTTTCATTTCATATTCCTACCTCTTTATCTATATTCTCTATTTGATGAGACGTGATCATGATACCTCCTTCACTTCTTCCTAGGTGGGTGCCTTACATTCACTGGACAGTTATAATAGCCACTGTGAAGCTATGTCCACTAAGTCCAACATCTGGGCCCTTTTGCAGGCAGCTTATGTTTCCTGATTTTTTTCCCTGTGTATGGGTCACTTTCCTGTTTTTTGCATGTCTCATGACTTTTTAAAATTGAAAACTGGCTATTTTAAGCAACACATTTTAGGCAACTGTAGATACTGTTCCCCTCCTCCCTTCCTGGGCTTGGTTTTGCAGCTGTCTGCCTACGAATATGTTTGGTGACGTGGTTAGACTGTGGCAACATGTCTCTCTCTCCTGCAGTGTGGAGCCTTTGGTGTCACTCCTCAGAGGGCACAATGGAGCATGGGCAAAGTCACCGGGATGTGGGGATTGCCGGAGGCCTCTCTGAACGTGTTTCCCTTCCCCATCCTTCTGTTAAGCTGTCTGTCTCACTGGATGTCACACCCAGCTGCTGGGTGGACCAGTCTACTATCTTCAACAACTCCCAGGGCATAAATGCAGCACGGTTTGAAGCTTGTTTCCAGCGCAGAAGGTTAGCTGTTACTCTCCCTGGCTCTCACTTGTCAACTGTGGTTTAGCTGTTGTGCTGAAAACTAAGAGGAGCAACCTCAGGCCTGAACCTTGCAGTTTCAAATTAGGGCAGTTCCTTTCTGGAGCTGTTTGCAGCCCTCTCTGAGCTGCCTTTCTCCCAGGGAGCACCCTACTCTGTGAGTGAGCTGAGGAGGGGGACAGTCGGTCCCGGTGTTCTCAGCCTGTCAGGGAGTGTGCACTGGTGGAATGAAGGCCACCCCCAAACTCTGGGCCACATTCACCAGGAACCTGGCCTCTTGGAGTTGGAGCTGAGAAATGATGGCGACCTGCCCCCTGGTGAGATTCTACTCCTTGACTGGGAGGCGGGAGGAAGCCCCATCTTCTTGGTCACGCCCACCCTGAATGAGGGGAGCTGTCTAGCTGGGTGGGTGCTGGATGGCTGAAGCTCCTTAGGCTCACTGTTCTCACCAAGTTTGGTAAATTTTCTTGAATCAGTGTCTCTTCATTTGCTGAAAACACTGAGGACAATTTCTGGAGATTACAAATGTTTGTTTTTTTAATTAGTTCTCACCTGTTTTACCTGTTTTGCTACGAGTAGGTCTGCATGGCACTTGATGCTGCCATTCTGGAAGTGGAACCTTTGTCTCTGTTTCTGAACTAAGGTGACACCTATGGTTCTGACTTGGATGGGGTTGGTCAGCTGGAGGAACCTTAAAAACCCTGCTGCCTGGGTTCGTTTTGGGTTGTTTTGCATTGATGTGAATGACATGTGTGAGAAGTGAGGGAAGACAATGAAACTACTGTCTCTGAAGCCCCATACTTTGTAGTGGGTTCTGGAGAAACAGCAGCCTCTTCTGATGATGGAACGATGTTCAACATAGCTGGATGCCAGTGCCCCTCCCAGTGTCATTTATAAAAATAAGTGATGGTTAAAAGCCTTTCAAAGGACACAAGAAAAATTCTTCTAATGACACAAGGGCTGGGGTGTGTGACTGATGTTGTAAAGCAAAATAGCTACTTAATTCAAATGTTCAGCATTTACAATATTCCATTATATGACAGCATTTTATCATGATGGTAATATGGTAACAGAAATACTGACTTAATTTTCATATGGCTCTAAGGGATGGCTGTGGATGTGCAGGTAACAGGATCAGTTCATGTATCTTTATGTTTTGTTTTTTTTTCCCCGCAAGTATATCCTCAGTAAAGTCTTCGGTTACAATTACAATGCCCCTTAACGTTTTTTTTGGTTTTTTTTTGTTTTTTTGTTTTTTTTGTTTTTTTTTAAGAGGGCAGTGTCACTGGCCCTCATATGTGGGATCCGAACCGGGGCCCCTGGCTTCCCAAGCCAGCTCTTAACCACCGCACCACTCGGCCAGCTCCCCCTTAACATTTTTGAATAGATGGATTAGACAGCTCCCAGGTATCTCCCAACAATCACAACCAGTTCTCTGGTTTTCGGTGGACACCAGCAGGATGCCCAACAATTTAACAATTTAACTCAGTTCTGACACTCTACCTGGAGACAGCATCAAACCCCACAGGCTTAGTCCCAAAAGACTGTCCCCACTTCAGATGCCAATCAAAAATCCAGGGCCACCTACACTTCTGACCGACTTACTGCAAATCAGGGTCCTACAACCCCCACTTCAAGTTCCACCATTTGCTAGAACAACTCACAGCACTCAGGGAAACACATTTACTGGATATCTCATAATAAAAGACTTGGTATAGGATGCAGGAGAAGAGCAAGAAAAAGGTACGTGGGGCAAGTCTGGGAGGGTCCTCAAAAGCTTCTGTGCCAGTGGAGTTGGAGTGTGTCACCCTCCTGGCATGTAGATGCATTCACCAGCCTGGAAGTCCTTGGGCCCCCACTATTGGGATTTTATGGGAACTTCCTCAGGTAGACATGGTCAGTATTAACTCCATTTCCAGCCCTCTCCCTTCTTGGGAGGCAGGTGTGCAGCTGAAAGTTCCAGGCTTTTAACTAGGCTGGTGTTTCTAGTCACCAGTGCCCATCCAGAAGCCTACCCAGAGTCCTTCTTAGAACAAAAAATGCTCCTTTCACTCAGGAAATTCCAAGAGATTTGGGAGCTCGGTGTCAGATGCTTCAAGCACCCAGGAAATTGCCAGCGATTAGGAAGGAGCCTTATGCCAGGAACCAGGGGCAGAGACCAGACGCATAGTTCTTTTCATGCCACAGACCTTGAGCTGCTTCCATAGCCCATCTGCCCCTTGCCTGACCCTGAGCTTTGCTGGGCCCTGGTTCTGTCTGACTTGGTGTTCTGTAAGATTCAGAGATTCCGTCTGAGTCTGCTGAGTTAAGGTTGTTTAATCTTTTAAAGTTCTTTTACTTAAGAACTTTACTGACAAGGATGTAAAAATCACACTGTTGAGCATGCGGGTATGGCCCTGCCAACACCTGCTCCAGAGCCTGAGTCAGCTCAGTCTGTAACAGAATACCGCAGGCTGGGAGGCTCGCAGACAACAACCTGTACTCCTCACAGCCCTGCGGGATGAAGGCCCAAGGCGCCGGCAGATCTGTGTCCACTGAGGACTCCAGCATCTCTTTGTGTCTTCACAGGGTGGAAGGGGTGAGGGAACTCTGTGGGGTCTCATTTATAAGGGCACAAATCCCATTCATGGGGCTCCACCTTTGTGACCTAATCACCTCCTACAGTGCCCACCTCCTAATACCATCCCAATGGAGGTTAATTTCAGCATGTGAATTTGGGGAAGGACACAGCTTGTAGCTGGGTTAGTTCCCAGCATTGTACTATGTGGACCCTAAGTGACACATTAACATTTAGTCTACAACAAACACTGTCCTCAGCCCATTAGGTCTGCACTCAGAATCCTTCTAGAATAAAGGGTCTCTGAGTCTGGTTCATGCCTATGTTGCCAATGATAAAAGGGACCAAATCGCTCATCCCAAACTTACAGACACTCACCTCATTTTGAATGGGATGGGGCTCAACTGACTCCCTGTGGGAGGGATGGCCTTGGGGATGTGACTGAAAGTCAGGCCCCACTGTTAGAAAAGGCCCTAGTCTTTTCTGTCAAACACAGCAAATTAAAAAACACACTTCCTCATTATTGTCTAGTAGTTCCTCTTTTAAATCAAGTTTACCTAATCTTGTAACTAGACAGGTCTTACTTTTTCTATTAGCCAATTGGTTTAGATTGGAAAGTCACGCTCTCGCCAATAGAGTACGACATAGTGGATCCTGCGTTAGGGATAAAAGCTGAGTGGACTCCCCGCTCAGTGAGCTCGTTATACTGGCCTATGGTGGCTCCGCACCCTTCTGCAGAAATAAAGTTTGCCTTGCCGAGTTACTTTCGATTTTATTTGCAACATGGCTAAAATCTGTTCCCAACAATTGGGGGCTCATCTGGGATCTCTAAGCCATTCGGGTGAATGCCCTGGCCTCCGCACACGGAGGAGATGTGTCCTGCTACCTTGTTGCGGCAGCCTCCGGTGTCTGGGGAGCTCAGCAGTCCCTGAACTGGTAAGGACTGGATGATGAAAGTCTCTCGGCAACATGGGAAAGGGTCCAAGCAAGCCCTGCTGCAACCAGGCAATTCCATGCACAGGCCAAGGTAAGAAACACCACAGAGGGTCGCAAAGTATTTCCTTGGTGGTCGGGTCATTCTGGAGGCTATATGAGTGTGGATGAGACATGTTTGAGACACAAAGTGAATGTGGAGTCCTGATCCGCAGCTCCCCATATCTTGGTGACTTCATAAGGCTTAAGGCAGTCTTTCGAGACCTAGTGGGGGTGGGGGGGCTTATCCCAACCTGTCAATTGCTAAGAAGCACCAGGTAAGAGATATCGTCCACAAGGGAAACGGTTGGGAAATGGAAGAAGCAAGTCGGGGAAGAGAGCAAGAAATCTCCAATAAGGGGGGTTGAGCCTCTATAGGGTGCAAGAAATCTCCAGTTGGGGGGTGTTGAGCTTCTATTAAACTCAGAACCAGGGATCCGGAATGGGAAACAATCAAAGTAGAATGAGTTCTGATCAGAAAAAGAAAAATGAGAACAAAATTCCCCTAGACAGTCCCCTAGGCAGAATGCTCAAGTATTGGAATGATAATCCTAGGACTAAAGATAAAAAGAAACAGAAAGTGATTAAAAAGGGGCCATTGTCTTACTCCCCTTAAAAAAGTGTTGATAAAAACAAAAAGGAGGAAAAGAAAACAAACCTTGGGGCCCCCTCACTTATCTCCTCCCCTCCTTATAATCCTCACCCCCAACCCCTTCCCCTACAGGAAGAACAAGAGCTCCAAATTAAGGAGCCAGCCAAGCCTGCTGCAGGGGCTTCAGCACCCTCCCCCTCGCTCCACCCCTCCCTTCCTGGTTAAAACAAAAAAGAACTAAAACCCCTTTTAGAAGATCCCCATGGAGTGGCAGACCAATTATACCCATTCCTGGGCCCCCAGATCTACACCTGGGTGGAACTCATGTCTATTGTCAGCATTTTATTTTCTGGAGATGAGGGGGCAATGATCAGGAGAGCAGCCATGGCAGCCTGGAAGTGAGAACACCTAGCTGGTCAAGGGGTTCCATCCCCAGAAGTCAAATTTCCTAATCAGGAGCTTCAGTGGGGTAACAACAACGAAGCCCATAGGGGCCACATGAGGGCCCTAAGGGACCTGATCATGAAGGGAATAAGGGAGTCGGTGCCCCGCTCCCAGAACATGACTAAAGCTTTTGACATACAGCAGGGAAATGAGGAAGGACAAGCTGAGCTTCTCAGTAAACTTAAAGATCAGATGAGAAAATATTCTGGATTAAATTTAGAGGATCCACTAGAATGGGATGCTGAAGCTCCATTTTGTAACAAACAGTTGGCTCGACATTGCAAGGAAGCTACAAAAACTACAAAATTGGAAGGATAGAAGTTTAGAGGAGCTGTTAAGAGAAGCTTTCTACTATAGAACAAGCCACTAAGGGAAAGGCTGGACCCAGAGGACAAAGGCCATCGAGGCAGCTAAGAGGAACATGACCCCAGAGCAACCCCAGGGGAAGAAATAAGTGCTATAATTGTGGAAGAGGTCACTTTAAGAGAGAATGCCCTGTACTAAAACGGGAAGAGAAAGTAATACCTCTCATGACCTTTGAGGAAGAATAGGGAAGTCATTGGTTCTTTTACAACTCAGGGTCCTACCAAGAGCCCTTAATAAAATTAGAAGTAGGCCCCAAGAAAGAGGAACTAATATTTCTAGTTGACTCAGGGGCAACTCGTTCCTCCCTCTCTCTCTTCACCCCCCTGGCTTGAACCTATCTAAAACCCATCTACTAGTCTCAGGGGTAAAACGGGAAGAATTTACAGTCCCCGTCTTTGAAGAAACTCAGGCATATATCAAGGCAGATAAAGTTCCTCTTTGTCCCCGAAACTGGAACTAACGTCTTGGGTCAAGATTTAATGTCTAAGCTAAGGATAGGACTTAACATCTCTCTCTCTCTCTCTCTCTCTCTCTCTCTCTCACACACACACACACACACACACACACACACACACACACACACACAAATTCAAGTTTCCCTAAACTTTCCATAAAGTTGAAAAAGGATACCCTCTGAAGTCTGGTCAAGGAAGGGAAATCGGGATGGGTTATAGACCTCCCCTATTCGGGTTGAACTTAAGGACTAAGGGGAGACAGTTAAAACAATATCCCATACCTCTAGAAGGGAGACTAGAATTAAAACCGATCATAGAAAGTCTAAAGATGGCCTCCTTGGGGACAGCCTAGTGGCGCATTGGTGAAGAGCTGGCTTGGGACACCAGCGGCCCTGGTTCGGATCCCACACATGAGGGCCAGTGACACCGCCCTCTACAGTTAACAACAGCTCCACCTGGAGCGGGGCTGCGCGAGCCCCGGCGATGGTGTAGGCTGCAGCCCTGCTGCAGTGGGCTGCCATAGGCTACAGTGAGTGGCCGGCAGCCAGTGTGAGCTGCCAATAGCTGCAGTGAGTGACATCCAGAGTCCGGAGCCAATCTGCCTGACCTGGGAAGAACAAAATGATGATACCAACGTGGGCCAGTGAAGCAATGTTCTCTGCAACTAAACTGAGGTACAGGGGGACAGCAACTTGTCTGTTCCCCTTCCCTGATTCCCCAATACTGTTCCCCTCCTCCAATTCCCCAATAAAATCTTTAAAAAAAAAAAAAAAGATGGCCTCCTTGAACCTTGTATGTCTCCCTTCAACACCCCAATACTACCAGTAAACAAGCCTAGTGTGTCCTACCACCTAGTTCAAGATTTAAGGGCAATCAATCAGATAGTTCAAAGCAGACACCCTGTGGTCTCAAACCCTTATACTCTCCTCAGTAAAATCCTGCCAGAACATAAATGGTTTAATGTAGTGGACTCAAAAGATGCCTTTGAGGCCTGCCCCCTAGCTGAGGAAAGCAGGGACCCATTTGCCTTTGAATGGGAAGGCCCCCATACTGGTGGGAAACAACAATACAGATGGACTGCCTTTCCTCAAGGAATTAATCACTCAGGTCCTAGAAAACCTAAAGTTGCCTGAAGAAATAGCTAAAGTTCATATACCAGGACACCAAGTGGGTACTCTATAGAAGTACAAGGAAATAGACTTGCTGATGAGACTGCTAAGGAAGAAGCACTCCCGCTGGAAGCTCCGGTTTTCCATCTTACTCCTGTTCTACCCACTCCGGTTACTACCCCAGTTTTTACTCCTCAGGAGGAGGGTCAATTAACAAAGATAGGAGCTTCCAAAAATTCTGAGGGAAGATGGCTGTTGCCAACTATGAGGGAACTGATGGCCCAGTTACATCGAGGGAGCCACTGGGGCCCACAAGCTATGTGTGATACAGTTTTAAGGAACTATGGATGTATAGGAATGTATACTATGGCCAAACAAGTGACAGAAAGCTGTCCCACTTGTCGAAAGGTAAATAAACAAGCCCTCAGGAAACAGCCTCAGGGAGGGTGGAGTCCAAGCTTAAGGCCCTTGCAAAGTATTCAAGTAGAGTACACTGAGATGCCTAAGGTGGACCAATTTCTTAGGAACTATATACACTTGGCCTGTCCTCTCCTCTATCTCCCCTCAGGCAACTAGGCTTATTAGCCCAGACTCCACCTCTTGAATTCCCGGTACATCCCTACAGACCTGGAGACCATGTACTAATCAAGTCCTGGAAAGAAGATAAGCTGGAGCCGGCCTGGGATGATGTATGGTGGACTCTTTGAAGAGGCTTGGAAATCCAGCATGTGGCTTCAAGCGAAGGAGTACACCCCTCTTAAAAGAAAGGTCCGATTGATCAGAGAAGCCTTCGCAACCTGCCAGCACCTTCAGTGTAACACCCTACTATTAGTTATAGATAACCTTCAAACAATGACCCAGAAACCTTCAGTAATAAGAACCTATGGACTAGGTGCAGATGTCTCTGGGCAAGACCCCCTTGGGAGATTCACTCTAAAGCTAGTAAAGAATATCCCAGCCACCCCAGATAATGCAATTCCAAACCCAGACCCTACTCTGAGCACCCCCTTGGCACCCCCTAACGATCCCACCAAGGTTACCATTGTAAAAGTTAAGGACTTACATCAAACCATAGCTATTGAAACTGAATACCGAGAAACAAATGCCTGGCTGGAATGGATCAAATATTTTGCCCGCACACTAAATAAAAGCGATTGTTACGCTTGTGCAGCAGGTAGGCCGGAGGCTCAGGATGGACCTTTCTGTTAGGATGGACCTCAGACTCCGCAAACTTAGATTGCATGGTAGCTGTTTTTCAGGACAGAATGGCTTGGGCAGTCAGTTCTGCCAGACCCTATCACTACTCTTCCTGATGATACAGGGCCCAAGGCAAAGAACCCTGGAAACTATACGACCCCTATCCCCAGGGACTAATTTCACCTCATGCCTCTCTGGGTCAGGGGAGAATTTAGTCCCTTTGAACAACGTATCAGGCTGTACTGAGAGCCAGTCCTTTGATGAGCTAAATAAGCAATCTGTTTTGAAAATAGCCTGTGCTGATGTCTGGTGGTATTGTGGGGGGCCACTTTTCGAGACCCTCCCGGCCAATTGGGGTGGCACCTGTACTTAGGTCCAATTGGCTATCCCTTTCATCCTGGCATATCATCACTGAGAATCTTCTCCTCAGACTGGAACAATCCGGGGTCAAGAGGATGACAGCCTCTACTCCAGTGGCTCATTTGTCCCCCACATTTATATTGACTCTATTGGAGTCCCAAGTGGGGTCCCTAATGAATTCAAAGCCAGAAATCAGATGGCTGCAGGATTTGAATCTGTATTATTCTGGTGGTCAACCATTAATAAAAATGTAGACTGGATAAATTATATTTACTATAATCAACCAAGATTTGTTAATTATACAAGAGATGCTATCCATGGTATAGCTGAACAATTAGATACGACCAGCAAAATGACATGGGAGAACCGATTAGCTCTAGACATGATTTTAGCAGAAAATGGGGGAGTATGTGTTATGATAGGAAGACAATGTTGTACTTTCATTCCCAATAAACTGTACCTGATGACACCATCACTAAAGCTTTACAGGGCTTAACTACACTGGCTGGGGAGCTAGCTGAAAATTCAGGGATCAATGACCCATTTTCAAATTTCATGGAAAAATGGTTTCGTAAATGGAAGGGTATTATGACTTCAATGTTAACATCATTAGTAATAGTTATAGGGGTTATGATCCTCATAGGATGTTGTATTATCCCTTGTATCAGAGGACTCTTACAGAGACTTAAAGAGACAACACTCACTAAGCAAACCCCTGCTTCCTATCATAAAACGTATTCATCATGAAGGTGCCTAAGAATAAAAGTGAAGTCATGTTAGCTGACCTTGAAGAAAAGACAGGTTTTTTGTTTGTTTTTTTTTTGTTTGTTTGTTTGTTTTTGGGAGCAGTGTCACTGGCCCTCATATGTGGGACCCGAACCAGGGCCGCTGACTTCCCAAGCCAGCGCTTAACCACGGCACCACTCCGCCGGCCCAAAAAGACAGTTTCATAAAAACAAAAAGGGGGGAATTATTAGAAAAGGTCCTAGTCTTTTCTTTCAAAGACAGCAAATTCAAAAAAAATCTTCCTCATTGTCTAGTAGTGGCTCCTCATTTTCAAGCTTACCTAATCTTGTAACTAGACAGGTCTTACTTTTTCTATTAGCCACTTTGTTTAGATTGGAAGGTCACGCTCTCGCCAATAGAGGACGACATAGTGGACTCTGCATTAGGGATAAAAGCTGAATGGACTTCCCACTCAGTGAGCTTGTTAGACTGGCCTATTGTAGCTCCACACCCTTCTGCAGAAGTAAAGTTTGCCTTGCCGAGTTATTTTTGACTTCATGTGTCTTTATTTGCGACATGGCTAGAATCTGTTCCCAACACTACTCACCACTCACAGGTCCCCAGGCTGTCTTGGGAGGAGGCAGAGGCTGAGAGTTTGATTTCTCTGTGTTTGGCACAGGTAAGATTTAAAATTAAGCCAACACTTTTCCTGCACACTGTGATATGTTAACGATGGACCCGTATGATCACATTAAGAAGTTGTTGGGGTAATTTTAAAAGGTGGATCCCTCAGCTAAGTTAGTATACAGCCGGAGTTACTAGAGGGGTTCACAGCCTGCACCTGACAAGCAGAGGCAAAAGCCAGGCTCCTGTCCTGGGCATTGGGGTCCGCAGCCCCTTCAGGTGTCTGTCCCAATCTGTTCCCGGTATTTTCTTTCATGTAAAAGCCTCTCAGAATTCTGACCACAAAATAACCTCTGCAGAGATGTTAATTTTTCTTTTTAAAGCCCAGCCGGAAGTACCCAGATGCATACCTAAATATGTGAACAGTGTGGCCCCCGTTTTGTCCAGTGGGCAGGGAGCTGTCACAGTCACAAACACCTGAAACACAATTCTTTTTTTTTTTTTTTTTGAGGGCAGTGTCCCTGGCCCTCATATGTGGGACCCGAACCGGGGCCACTGGCTTCCCAAGCCAGCGCTTAACCACTGCGCCACTCGGCCGGCCCTGTAACACAATTCTAACAGTGACAACATGAGCCCGTGTGTCATGTGCTAATTACCTCTGTACACTTCACTTTGAAAAAGTAGCATTTCCTTTTGATTCCTCATTTCTGGCATTGACTGTCCTAAATTTGTAATGGATGATTTTGTTTTTAAGAGGCACAAAGAAATGAAAGTGAAAGGCCTCTACCCTTTGAAATGGAAACAGAAAAGACAACCCAGTTTTGAACTATCTGTAGAAGAACAAGAGGATTGGAACCAGAGACCTTTTGCTCCACAATGTGTTTTACTGTTGAATGAACTTTATGAAACGGCATGATGTGCATGACCTAAAGAGAGGAGTGGACCAGGTGGGAGAAAGAGGACAGGATCTAAACTTTATGGTACAATTCAACACACATTAATAGCTGAGAATATGACTCTAGTTTGAAAAATTGAATTAACTTGTTTCCAATACATCAGAGAAAGGATTTCCTTTTGTTACCGTGGTACCCATGGTGTCTGTTGTCAATACCTTACTGCCGTCGGAGTCAACTTTATTTACTCCAAATAGATTTTATTTTGCTCCTGAAATATTCCTGGAGAAAGTTTACTTTGAAGGGGGTATTTGTGTTAAGACTGGTGGCACTTTACAGAAGCCTTATTTATATCCACATGGCCCCACCCCCAGGACAGCTGGCCTCCATCTCTTGGGTGGTCTTGGTGGACTATCCATTCTGCTTCACCCTTACGTCACCTTTGTGGGGGGTCACCAGCAAGAGATGGGCAGGGGACCCCGCCCCGGATAGCTCCCACAGCCATTGGGTTTTCCTGAAATTTATTTATTTATTTATTTTTAATTAGTTTCAGGTGTACAACTCAGTGCAATAGTTATACTTTTTACCCCTCAAAGTGACAATCCCCCTCCCCCATTTAGCCACCCCACTCCTCCCCCCCATATCATATATATCTATTACACTTCCTCTGACTCCCTTCCACATTATAATCCACATCCCGTGACTATCTATATATTCAATTACAGTTGGTATACAATATTATACAACATTAGCTTCAGGTGTACAGTGCAGTGATCAAGCCTCTACTCCATCCGTGAAATGGTCTCCCTAACAAGACACATGACCATCTGACACCCCACAAAATATTTACATTATTAATTACATTCCCCGAACTGTCTTTCATATCCCTGTGGCAATATTGTAGTTGCCTATTTATGCTGTCTAACCCCTTCCCCTTCTCCCTCATCCCCATTCCCCTCCCAACTAGCAACCCTGTTTTTCCTCTATATCTATGAGACCGTTTCTGTTTACTTTGCTCATTCATTCAGTTTTTCAGATTCTACATATGAGTGAGATCATATGATATTTGTCTTCCTCTGACTGACTTATTTCACTTAACATAATAGTCTCTAGGTTCATCCATATCATTGCAAATGGTACGATTTCATTCTTCTTTATAGCGGAGTATACTCCATTGTATAAATGTTCCACAGTTTCTTAATCCAGTCATCTACCGATGGGCATTTCGGTTGTTTCCACGTCTTAGCTATTGTAAATAGCGCTGCAATGAACATAGGGGTGCATAAAATTTTTTGAATAAGTGTCTTGGATTTTTCAGGATAAATACCTAGGAGTGGAATTGCTGGGTCAAAAGGTAGTTTCCTGGAACTTATTTTTGTCTTTCACTTCTTTTCTGGCAAAGGAATATGTGCTTGGTGTTCAAAATTCAAATAATAATACAAGGATGTCAAGTTAAAACATTCCCCACTTGGGCCGGCTGAGTGGCGCATTGGTTAAGAGCTGGTTTTGGGATGCCAGTGGCCCCGGTTCGGATCCCACATATGAGGGCCAGTGACTGCCCTCCACAGTTAACAACAGCTCCACCTGGAGCTGGGCTGTGCGAGCCAGGGCGACGGTGTAGACTGCAGCCCCTGCTGCAGTGGGCTGCCATAGGCTACAGTGAGTGGCCGGCAGCCAATGTGAGCGGCTGGCAGCCAGTGTAAGCTGTCAATAGCTGCGGTGAGTGACCATCCAGAGGCCAGCGACCGATCTGCCTCATCCGGGAAGAACGCAATGACGATACCAACATGGGCCAGTGAAGCAAGGTCCTCCGCAACTAGACTGAAGAACAAAAAGACTGCAACTTGTCTGTTCCCCTTTCCTGATTCCGCAATGCTGTTCCCCTCCCCCAATTCCCCAATAAAATCTTTAAAAAAAAAAAAATCCCCCACTTCTAACAATAAACAGAGAAAGCAGTTCACCAAGAGTTTTCTGGAGGTTTTTCTCAGTCTCCTGTGGCTTCTGACGTTGGAATGTAGGCAGCGGTGGACTGCAGGCTCCCTCTGGCCTTGGGCAGGCATCTACTCCCTAGTGATATGTGATGTTTCTCCACTAAGAGCCTGTCTGAGGCGGGCTGGCTGAGTGGCTCAGTTGGTTAAAAGCTCACTCAAGAGTGCGAGCTGAGCTCTGAGCACCAGCAGTTCGATGCCCAGCTCTAGCTGAGTTGCTGCTGCACTGCCAACAGGTGGCAGGATGGCTCAGCTTAAAAAAAAAAAAAAGCCTGTCTGAGCTATGTAGACTGTCACTGACATCGCAGCATGGCCGTTTTATTTTCTCTGCCGTTCTTTCTCCTGACATCTTAGGAGGAAAGCCACTACCAAGACAGCCTTTTGTGCCTGTTGGGAGGGTATCAATGCTTCATAATCCAATAACTGCAGTGTCCTGTGTGGTGTTCTCTTGAACCAAGTTGGGAGCTCATTGTTTCTGGCACACAGTGCAATTCTGCAAAAACTTCCTTTCAGTAGCATTTGTCATGTCTCTTGGGCTTTTCAGCCACCCCGTAGTGGGGCCAGGGTGAGACCTTGAGGAGTTGGGGTCCGTGCACTGAGGAGGCAGCCCCCTATCTTGAGGCTTCTTCAGTTCTGGTGGGAACTAGAGCTCTGCCTGGAGATGGACATCACTCATCCCGGAACACTGTCCCCAGGTCCATGCAGCTCCAGTATGGGGCACACACTTGGACCCAAAAGAAGACAGCCCACTGTGCAGACAGGGAGACAAGTGGGGTGCTGGTAAAGCTCCCTCTTGGGTCATGTTCTCCTGGACTGTGTGCTCTGGGGCCCTGGGCTTCATCCTCAAGGCACCAGCTCTCTGTGCACCCCAGGGACCTCGTGGGCCCCCCTCCCTGCACCCAGGAGGGGCCCTCAGATCCTTCTCCCAGAGGCCTGTACAGCCCATCACCCCCAGAGCCAGCTCCCCTTCTCAATAACCCCACTTAGCCTGGTGAGTGAGGACAGGACAGGCTGGCAGCCTCTCCTGCTTGTATACATGGTGGTCAGTGGTTAGCTCAGGATATCACTTGGTCACTCCCTTCCTCCTGGGCCCTCACCACCTGGCCGAGGACCCCCTTCCACTCTTGCCACATTGAGGATGTCCTGGAGCTATTTCTTGATATCCTCACTGTTGAGCATGGGGTCCCAAAAGCCCTGGGGCAGGATGCTAGGATCTGAAGGTTCTCTACAGCCCTGTCTCCTAACCCAGGCTGTCATGCTGGGCAGGGCTTCCTTCTCTTGTCTTTCTGGCACATTCTTCTCCCCTCTGAGATCCCCCACCCCCTTCTCTGCTCACACTCAGCTTTCTGCTATGGGATTAGCGGGAGCACAGGAACTGACAAGGTGTGGGGGAATGGGTAGTTCCTTTTTCATTTGATTACCATTTTATTTACAGACATTATGTTTTTTAGAGTTAAGTCTGTGTATACAATTCAGTTCTTTTTTTTTTTTTTTTTTTTGAGGGTAGTGTCACTGGCCCTCATATGTGGGACCCGAACCGGGGCCGCTGGCTTCCCAAGCCAGTGCTGAACCACCGCGCCACTTGGCCGGCCCCAATTCAGTCATTTTTAAACTGAGGTGTCACACTCACTGCCCAATGACATAATCATTTCTTCATTCATTTTAATATCAGAGGACATTTAATTTCTTTCTAAAGTTTCTCCTTCAAAATCAACAGTATGCCCAAACAAGATGAACCCAAACAGGTCCACATCAATACACATTATAATTAAAATGGCAAAGATAAACGACAAAGAGAGAATTTTAAAAGTAGCAAGAGAAAGGCAACTCGTAACTTATAAGGGAGCTCCCACAAGATTGTCAATTGATTTCTCAACAGAAACTGCAGGCCAAAAGGGATTGGCATGAAATATTTAAAATGATGAAAAGCAAGAACAAGGACCTACAACCAAGACTACTCTACCCAGCAAAGCTATCATTTAGAATCAGAGGACAGATAAAGAACTTCCCAGACAAGAAAAGCTAAAGGAGTTCATTACCACCAAACTAGTATTGCAACAAATGTTAAAAGGACTTCTTTAAGAAGAAGAAGGGGAAAAAACTAACACAAATATGAATAATAAAATGGCAATAACTTTGTACCTGTCAATAATCACTTTATTATTTATTTATTTGTTTATTTACTTGGGAATTGGGGGAGGGGAACAGTGTTGGGGAATTGAGGAGGGGGACCAGCCAAGTTGTTCTTCAGTCTTAGTTGTGGAGGGTGCCAGTCGCTATCTGGCTGCCCATCAGCAGCTCGTGGCCTCTAAACTCAAGGTGCTGTGTTACAATCTTAGTTGCAGGTGGGCGTAGCCACCATCCCATGCGGGAGTCGAACTGGCAGCCTTGTTGTTAAGAGTGCACGCTCTATCCACTGAACCATCTGGGTGGCAGCTCAGCTCAAGGTGCTGAGTTCAGTCTTAGTTATGGGCAGGCATAGCCCACCATTGAACAGGCAGCCTTGTTGTTAGGACCAAGTGCTCTCAACAGCTGAGCCATCCTGCCACCTGTTGTCAGCTCAGAAGCAGCACAGCTTGGGTGCAGCATCACTGGCTCATATGGGAATCGAACCGGTGGCTCAGTTGTTCAGAGCTCATGCTCTTAAGCTACATCTTAACCAAATAAGCCACTTGGCCAGCTCCCTGTCAATAATCACTTTAAATGTAAATGAATTAAATGCTGAATGGATAAGAAAACAAGAACCATACATATGCTGCCTACAAGAAACTCACTTCAGATTGAAAGGCACACACACAGACTGAATGTAAAGGGATGGAAAAAGATATTTCTTACAAATTGAAATGAAAAAAAGGCTGGGGGAGCAATAATTATATTAGACAAAATAGACTTTAAAACAAAGCCTAGGGCCGGCCTAGTGGCACGTTGGTTAGGAGTTGCCTTGGGATGCCAGCTCTGAACAGCAGGGCCCCAGTTCGGATCCCACATTAGGGCCAGTGACACTGTGCCCTCTACAGCTAATATGGTGAACAAAAGCTCGACCTCGAGCTGGGCTGCTGTGAGTCCCTGGTGACAGCGTAGGCTGCAGTGGGGCTGGCCGGCAGCTGGCATGCGCTTTCGTGAGGTGCCATGAGCAGCCGTGAGCAGCCATCCAATGGTGGGCGAGTAGCTGCCTCACCCGGGAAGAGCGCAATGATAGTGCCAACATGGGCTGGTGAAGCGACGCCCTCCATGGCTAGACTGAGGAACAAAAGGACAGCAACTTGTCTGTTCCCCTTCCCAATTTTCCAACGCTGTTCCAATTCCCCAATAAAATCTTTAAAAAAAAAAAAAAGTCTATAAGAAGAGACAAAGAAGGACATTTCATAATGATAAGGGGATCTATCCAATAAGAGGATATAACCCTTATAAACATTTATGCACCCAACATAGGAGCACCTAAATATATAAAACAAATATTAATGGGCATAAAGGAAGAGATCAACAGTAATACGGTCATAGTAGGGGACTTTAACATCCCACTGACACTAATGGACAGATCTTGCAGACAGAAAATCAACATGGAAACAGCAACCTTAAATGGCATATCAGAACAGATGGATTTAATTGATACTTTGAGAGCATTTCACCCCATAGCAGCAGAATATGCAATCTTTTCAAGTGCACATGGAACGTTTTCCAAGATAGACCACACGTTGGGCCACAAAACAAGTCTCAGTATATTTAAGAAGATTGAAATCTATCAAGTGTATTATTGAGTGTCTTCTCTGACCACAATGGTATGAAACTAGAACTCAATTACAAGAAAAAAAAAAAAACCACAAAAAACACACAAACACATGGAGGCTAAATAACATGCTATTAAATAATGAATGGATTAAAATAAGATCAAGGAAAAAAAACTCAAAAGATACTTTGAGATAAATGGAAATGAAAACACAACTTTCAAAAAAAAAAAAAAATCTATGGACATAGCCAAAGCAGTTCTAAGAGGGAAATTCATACAGGCCTACCTCTAGAAACAAGAAAATTTGCAAATAAACAATCTAACCTTACACTTAAAGAAACTAGAAAAAGAACAGTAAACAAAGCTCAAAGTGTAAAAGGAAGGAACTAATAAAGATCAGATCAGAAATAAATGAACAGAGACTAAAAAAGCAATAGAAAAGATCAATGAAACTAAGAGCTGGTTCTTTAACTCTTTTGCTGCAATGTTTGGATGTGTTTTTCTATGGCTTGCACTATCTAATTGATGCCACTTAGTATGTTTTGCGTATTTTTTTGCTCAAATTCAATATAATAAATTTGATAAATTTATACCAAAGAACAAAGGTTTAAAATACAAATAATGTCATTTATGTACAAAGCAGCTCAAAATGTTATTAAATGCATAAAAATAGTCAAAATATCAACTTTTCAGTTTTTATGGATTTTTGACATATTTTGAAAATAAAACTTGAAATCAATTAATGCAGTGAAAAGAGTTAAAAAGATAAATAAAACTGATAAATCTTTAACCAGACTTATCAAGAAAAATAGAGAGACGACCCAAATAAATTAAATCAGAAATGAATGAGAGGTGACAACTGATACCACAGAAATACAAAGGATTATAAGAAAATACTTTGAACAATGATATGCCAATAAGTTGGACAATCTGGAATACATGGATAAATTCCTAGAAACATACAAGTTTCCAAGAATGAATCAAGAAGAAACAGGAGGGCCGGCCGAGTGGCGCATTGGTTAAGCGCTGGTTTTGGGATGCCAGCGGCCCTGGTTTGGATCCCACATGAGGGCCAGTGACACTGCCCTCTACAGCTAACAACAGCTCCACCTGGAGCTGGGCTGTGCGAGCCCCGGTGATGGTGTGGGCTGCAGCCCCTGCTGCAGTGGGCTGCCATAGGCTACAGTGAGTGGCCCGCAGCCAGCGTGAGCGGCTGGCAGCCAGCGTGAGCTGCCAGTAGCCGCGGTGAGCGACATCCAGAGGCCAGCGACCGATGTGCCTCATCCGGGAAGAGCGCAATGACGATACCAACAGTGAAGCAACATCCTCTGCAACTAGACTAAAGAACAAAAAGACAGCAACTTGTCAGTTCCCTTACCCGATTCTGCAATGCTGTTCCCCTCCGCCAATTCCCCAATAAAATCTTTAAAAAAAAGAAGAAGAAACAGGAAATCTAAACAGACTGATTACCAACAACAAAAAATCAAATTAGTAATAAAAAAAACTACCAA
Source organism: Aselliscus stoliczkanus (assembly GCA_033961575.1). Classification (NCBI taxonomy): domain Eukaryota; kingdom Metazoa; phylum Chordata; class Mammalia; order Chiroptera; family Hipposideridae; genus Aselliscus; species Aselliscus stoliczkanus. The sequence continues at coordinate 44,852,190 of CM066733.1, forward strand.
CAAACAAAAGTTCTGGACTCGATGAATTTTACCAAACATTCAAGGAAGAATTACCACCTATCTTCTTAAACTATTCCAAAAAATTCAAAAGGAGGGAAGGCTCCCAAGCTCATTTTATGAGGCCACCATTACTCTGGTTCAAAAACCACACAAAGACATCACAGAAAAATAAAATTATAGGCCAACATTCCTGATGAACATAGATGCAAAAATCTTCAACAAAATATTAACAGACCAAATTCAGTAATACATTAAAAAGATCATACACCATGATCAAGTGGGATTTATTCGTGGAATGGAAAGTTGTTGGTTTAATATCCATGAATCAATTAATGTGAGACACACCACATAAACAAAAGGAAGGATAAAAATCATATGTACATATTAATAGATGCAGAAGTGTTCGACAAAATCCAGTATTAATTTATGATTAAAAACTCTCAGCAAGGCGGGAATAGGGGGAATACGAGGTACTACAATTAAGTTAGAAAACTGGCCGCTGTGCCCTCACACTGGCAGCACTGTACAAACAGCTCGGTAAGATTTCATAACCTTGGTATATCACTGTCTCACAGCTGTGTTTGTGTCGACGTGTGGCAGTGTCTTCTGAGTGGCGTTCATTATTGTTGTTGTGTGATTTGTGTGCCATTCACAAGAATGTCTGAGCTTGAATTAGAGCAAAAAACAAACATTAAATTTCCTGTTAAACTTGGCAAGAGTGGAAGTGGAATCAGAGATATGTTTGTCCAAGTTTATGGGGATAATGCCATGAAGAAAACGGCAGCATACAAATGGATTAAACGTTTTTCTGAGGGGAAAGAACACGTCACTGTAAAAGGAGAGCTGATAAAAACATTGCAAAAATTCATTGACTTGTGTGTCAAAATCAGCAACTGACTGTGAGAAGCATAGCAGACCAAGTAAACATCAATAGAGAAACAGGAAAATCTTAACTGAAAATCTTGGCATGAGAAAGGTTTGTGTAAAAATGGTCCTGAAGGAGCTCAACGATGAAAAAATGCAAAGGAGAGTCAAAGTTTGCCATGACCTTTTGGAGAGGCAAGACAATGTTTTGGGCCATGTTATTACTCATGATGAAATATGGGTGTACCAATATAACCCTGAAACAAAGTGCACAATGGAAGTCAGCTAATTCTCCACGACCCAAAAAGTTCCATCAGTCCAAATCAAGAATCAACACGATGTTGCTAATCTTTTTTGAGATCAGAGGGATTATTCATTATAAATTTATACCAACTGGACAAACAGTTAACCAACTTTACTATTTGGAAGTGCTGAAAAGGCTGCATGAAAAAGTTAGACAAAAATAACCTGAACTTTCTGCCAACAATTCATGGCTCTTGGATCACATGGCATTGTGTGTGAGGGAGTTTTTAGCCAGTAAACAAGGAACTGTATTGGAGCACCCTCTATACTCACCTGATCTGGCCCCCATTGACTTCTTCTTGAAGATAAAGGAAATCTTGAAAAGAAGACATTTTGATGACATTTAGGACATCATGGGTAATACGATGACAGTTTTGATGGCCATTCCAGAAGGAGTTCCAAAATTACTTTGAAGGGTGGACTAGGCACTGGTGTCAGTACATAGCTTCCCAAGAGGGGTACTTCGAAGGTTACCATAGTGATATTCAGCAATGAGTTATGTAGCACTTTTTCTAGGCTGAGTTTGCAAACTTAATTGTCAATGCCGTGTGTGTGTGTGTGTGTGTGTGTGTGTGTGTGTGTGTGTGTGTAAAGAGGATGACAAAAAACTTATACACATTTTAAGAAAGGAAAAAACTATTAAATTTGTAATAATATATACTGATAACAAAAGATGAATACAAGTCGTGTCTGACATCTGCAACTACAAGAGAGGCTCGAAGTGGTTGCCATCAGCATTCAGACACTTCTGATTATGGTGAACTATTGCTTGAGCAACATTGACCAAAGTGTCCACTTGTATACAAGTACAGTTTTTGGCACCCTCAATATATATGTATATGTATATATATAAAATATAATATTATATATATATATATATATATAAAACTTAGCTATAAAAAAGAATGAAATCTTGCTATTTGTAACAATACAGATGGACCTGGCGGGTAATATTCTAAGTGAAACAAAGCACACAGAGAAAAACAAATACCATATGATTTCAGTATAAACGAACAAACAAAACAGTAACAGCCTCATAATACGGAGAGCAAACTGATGGATGCCACGGAGGTTGGATTGCTAGGTGAAAAAAGTGAAAGGATTAAGCAATATAAATTGGAAGTTACAAAATAGTCAATGGGATATAAAGTAAAGCACAAAGAATGTAACCAATAATATGGTAATAACTATGTATAGTGCCAGGTGAGTATTAGACTAAGCAGGGGGATCACCTCATAAATTAAATAAATGTCTAACCACTGTGCTGTACACCTGAAACTAATATAAAATATAATTGAATGTCAACTGTAACTGGAAAAGAAAACCCTTTTGTCTATGTATGAGTAGGATTCTCATGTGGTCAGTATCTTCAAATTATTTGCCTTTTTGCCTCCCCAGAATTTCTAACCCCTGATAATTTTTTCATTACTAAGCTCTAGACTTTATTTGGATTTCACCTGTTTTCCCACTAATACCCCTTTTGTTTCAGAGTGCCATGAATGCAGTGATGATTGGATGTGTCATCCTATCACCCTGGTCACACTTTCTTTGTCATATATACACAGGAGAAGCCCGGTGCAGCACTGTTGATGTGCAAACTTGAGCAAATCACTCCAGCCCCTGTGCACCGAAGGTTGCACTGCTGTAAACAGATAAAACACCATGGGGGCGGGGGAAATCCAGGAAGATCTTGACGTGAAGCCCTACAAAGTGTTACATGTCTTGGTTTTCCATACAGGTCGTGCACTGGCTTCACCTGCATTATTCACAAGCGAGTCAAGCATCATAAATGTCTTCTCTTTAAAATGTTACAAGGAGGGCTGGCCGAGTGGCTCAGTTGGTTAAGAGCTCGCTCAACAGTGCGAGCTGAGTTCTGAGCAACGGCGGTTCAATGCTAGCCCGAGCTGAGTTGCTGTTGAGCTGCCAACAGGTGGCAGGATGGCTCAGCTAAAAAAAATAAAAATAAAACGTTCCAAGGGAATTAAACCCTCTTTCCCCACAATACACAACTGCTTCTTTATAAGAACTCGTATGGTGAGAACTCGTATGGTGATATGAGAGATACCCTGGGGACTCACTGGTTTTGCATCCACTTCCCTGATGATGGGAGTGTTGGTCTGAAGGCCCCCCAAGGTGGAGAACGCAGTCAGAGCCTGGGCACCCTCCAAGCAGGGGTCTCCCCAGATAGACCACTTAAAGCCTCCGGGGACCCAGTGGGCCATGGGAATCCACTCCTGCATCACAGTGTCCCCATTGTTGCCGCGGGCACATGGATTGTTGATAACACCACGTTGGCCAGTTTACAGTAAGCCCTGCAGGAACAGGAATACTGAGGAGAGTAGATATCCTATAAGTGGTAAGACATACATGGGGTCCTGGGATCCATCCCCAAGCAAAGGAGTTGGGCAGTTCTTAACAGGGCAGTCTGGGTGATGCTGAGCCTGGAGCCTCCCATCTCCTGGGACTGAAGACACAGGCCTGTCCTCCTCTTGGAGTGTGGGGACAAATGACACACAGAGAGAACAGAAAAAGAGAGTAGCTGTAGAGGACAGGACAGGGAGGAGGGTGACTGTGGAAGACACAGGACAGAGAGAAGGACAGGGCAGGAGCTTCTCTGTAAAAACGATCAAGAGCACACATGTACACCTCCTGTGGGCCTCACTTCTTCCAGGAGAGCTGGCCAGCATGGATGTCCACTCTGGGCCTCCCACAGCCAATTCCCAATGCATCAGGTGTGGGTCCCCAGGTCAATGCTGTGTTGACTGAACCCCCTTCTGGGGTCCTCCTTCACTCTGTGATAAGGACCAAATGTGATCCCTCACATTCACATTTGAAGCCATAAACCGCGTATGACCTATGCAGGGACCCCCAGCAGACACCAATCTGCTAGCACCTTCATCTTCGACTTGCAGCCTCAGGAACTGTGATCAATAAATGCTTAATGTTTAAGTCTCCAGTCTGTGGTATTCATTATGGTGGCCTGAGATGACTGAGACCTTGAGACAACCTCCCAGGGGACAATGGAGAGGCCCTGGATCAGGCAGGGTGCAGGGGGCCTGCCCCGGAGAGTAGGCAGGAAGAATGGGGGCAGGTAATGTGGTGGCCCAGGAGGTCTGTCCCCTCCATTTCCCTATGGCTCTGGCCAAGGACAAGTGTGGTTAGGGTACCAGGCTGCCCAGGGGGACTTGTGGACTTGGGTCTAACTGGAAGTTAGAGGGGACTACCCAGTGGGAGTCCTGGGGGGTCTCTCTGGAAGGGGCCAGCCTTCTTCCTCTGGGGGCCCAAGTCAGAAAGAGAAGGCCCTTCCTGCAGGAGACCCAATTGGAGAGCAGAGACAGGGCAGGAGACTGTGGCAATCCTTGTACCTCACCTGACCCCAGGGCTTTCCTGCAGGGTGTCCATGGGCTGACCCCCTCCTCACCCCCCTCCCAAACCAGAACCAGGGTGCATGTCCTTGCCTGGCACCCAGCCTGGGTCCTGCCAGCCCCTCACCCTCTCTGTGCCCTCTGCACTGGTGGGGAGACTAAGGCTCTGAGCACAGACAGACCAGGGTCACCCATGTGACCAGTTTTTTAGCTCAGCCAATTGTCCCCCTTGGATGGTCCTGGGTCACCTTTGGGTGGTCCCAGTTCCCCCTGGGGTTGGTCCTGGCTCCCCTGGGGTGGCCCTAGGTGGCCTTGGGGGTGTGATCTTGGGTTCCCCAGAGATGGTCCTTGTTCTCCGGGGCTCCTTCCCAGCCTGCACTCCAAGATGCTGGTCTGAGGAGGGGTTCCGACCAGATGAGGTCCCCGCCCCACCCTCCTAATGGCTGGAAGACAGGTTTCCTTCTTCCTGTAGCAACCCTGAGCCTCTGCCCTTTGCCTCCCTGGGGCGGGGGTTGAAACCCAATCAGGGCAGTGACAGCCAGCCTATTTTGGAGCTGGGCTGGGCTGCCTGGCCAGCAGTGGGGGCAGGGTGGGGGCGGGCCCAGCCTTCTCCAGCTGACAGTGTTTGCCTGTCCTCTGTCCCTGTCCAGTCTGAGGACTGGCCAGAGTGTGGGCTGCTGGCAGGAGCTGTGTCGGTCCTGGGCCCTCAGAGGGAAGTGAGACCCAGTGGCCCCTGCCCCACTGTCTGAGCCCCTGGCCTGGGCGCTGCCTGGAATTCCCTCATAGAGACAGGTGAGGAGGCAGAGTGAGCAGGGGTAGGGGTCATCCCATGTGCTACCCCTCTCTCAGGGTGGCTTGGCTGAAGGTCACAGCTCTGAGGGGACAGAGGGGACTGGGATGGTGTTCTAGTCAGGCTGTGCTACTCCCTGGTTGGGGGCCTGGATTCCAGCCCTTGCACTATAGGTGACTTGAGCTAGGCCTTCATGTCCAGAGGGAGCAGCCAGGCTGGGAGGCTGGGGCCATATACCCCTCACCCCTTGCTCCAGGATGGCCTGGGGGTCTGGTCAGCCCAGCCCCCAGCTCTGCTGAGATGGATGCCCGCTGACAGCTGGGGCTATTTTGAGCCTGTTGGCTCAGTGGAGGGGACAGCCAGAGGGGCAGTGACACCTGACTCCAGGAAAGAATTTCCCATGGAGTGTGGGAAGAGGAGCCCAGGGGCCTAGGGGGCGAAGATCCCAGAGCTGCTCTTGGAGTCTTCTGGAAGGGTGTGGGGGCAACAGAGTGGGAGGTGGGGTTCTTCTGTCAGACTGGGACCCTGGCTCATCTGGAAAATGGTCCAGGACCATGCAGACCCTGAGTGGCCAAGTGCTAGAAAAGCAAGTAGACAGGGTGGGGTGTGGAGTGGGAGTGGCCCCAAGTGGAGGGGTCTCAGCCCTGGTGTGAAGTCCTGCCAGTCCCTATGGGGGGATGCCTCAGAGGGGTCCACAGGAAGCTGCCTTCCCAGGAGAGCGGCTAAGGTGGGGTGGGTCTTCCAGGGGGCTGGGGCTGAGGCCCTGCCAGGATCCCCTTTCTAAGGCCTGTTTTTGCCAATGTAGCAAGGGGAGGAGGCTTCTGCAGGTGTCCCAGTGCCCAGAGGTGGCCTTTTGTGGTCCCCTCCCCTCCTCAGCCTGAATGAGGGTGGTTTTGGAGTCCTTGGGGACATGCTCAGGGTACCTGACCCTGCTGACTAGTGGGAATGCCTGCCTGGTGGAGCTGCTGTGAGGCTCTAAGGCTGTCATGTCTTGGTGAGCCTCCTTGGACCCCATGGGGTCAGCCACATCGAGGATCAGTGGTGCAGGCCCTGGGCAGGGAGCAGGGCATTACTACAGTCCCTAGTGGCCTTAGAAGGTCTTGGGGTCTCCACCCACCCTTGTCAGACCAGCAGGTGGCCTATATGCCTGCCAGAGGTAGGGGTGGGCACCCCTAACCACTAGCAGAGATGGGAGTTCCCTCGCTGTCACTGTCCCCCAGTGGCCCGGGCTGTGGAGCTGTGCCCCTCTAACATGCTCACTCATGAGCTTGGAGCTGCATCTTAGGCACTCGCTCTGGGTGTGGTGGGGACAGGGACGATGTCGTGTCTTGCTTTGGGTAACCCAAACCCTAACTACATGATTGTGGGGTGCAATGGGAAGAGCTTGGGGCTCAGGGTCCCCGGCAATCTGGTGTCAAAGTAACCATTTCACAGAGGGATGTCAAGGCCCAGGGGGTTGTCTGTGGAGGCGGGGCTCTGGTGGTGGCCTTGCCCAGATCCTCTCAGGCCCGTCCAGCCTCATGGGGGAGGGGAGGGAGGCGGAGGAGGCAGGTTGGCCAGTGGGGGACAGAGGTGCTGACTGCACAGTGAGTCAGCAGGCTGGTCTGGGGCTCAGCCTCCTTGAGGGGGATTAATGGGGATTAGGTCCTGAATCACAGCAAAGGACCACCAGAGGACAGCTGCTGCTGCTCCTCCTGTGGTGGGCAGCCTGTGCCTGGAGGCCTGAGGCCCAGCCCCTGGAGTAGAGGGAGTTAAGGCACTTGGGGCCAGCCCTACCCATTGTGATTGCTTTTGTTGCAGAAGCTCCATGTAGGCAGGGCCTAGTCTCACCTCACCAACCTGTGCTGGGTCAAGCTGTGGGCCATCCCAGATGTGCAGAGGCCAGAGTCACCTGAAGCTTTCAGCACTGATGGTGCCAGCCCTGTCATGCAGGATGCCCAGTCGGTGGAGCCACAGAGTGACCAGGCCACCTGCAGCCCTCCAGATTGGGTCCAACTAGCTGGCCTGGCTGTTCTCAGCCTGGAGAACCCTGGCTCTTCCTGGGGCATTCTCTGCTGTCCTCTGCAGGCACACTGCTGACTGTGCAAGCTCAGAAGGGAGGGGACAGCTCTCACAAGGAGAGGCCAGGCAGCCTGGTAGGCTGGGGTCCCTGCATTGTTAGGAGGAGCTGCAGGGTTTCCATCCCTTCCCTGCTTACTGACAAGCACAACCCCGCAGGGATTGAGGGGGTGGGGGACCCCAGAGGAGGTGAGGTGTGCCCTGGCCCAGGGCAACTGCAGGTGGGATAGGCCTATGTACAGGGTTCCCTGTCATGGGCGCCACTAGGCAAGGGGGTCTGAGGTGCCCCTGGGGCCCAGAGGCTTGCCGGGGAGTCACCAGGGGAAGAACAGGCAGGGGAGATGAATGGGGAATGGCAGACAGAGGGCTCTATGAGAGCCTGTGACTTCTGGTGTACTACAGATAGAGGGGAAAGGCCAGCAATGAGCACCCACTGTGGGCCTCCCATGGCCAGGCCCCATTGGGGTGCAGAGAGCTGCCCCTCTTTGAGTGGAGGAGACATAGGTATATTGTAGTTTCTGGCCCTAAGAGGCAGAGGCGTGTGGAGAGGGGACAGGACACCTAAGACAGTTGGAGTGGCCTAGTGAGGACATGGCAGGTCTGCTTGGCCAGGTACAGCATGGCTTGTGGGGGGAAGATGTGGGATTTACGTGGGATGCCGCACAGGGAGGAGGGCAGCCTGCCTGCTGGTGTGGTATTCTAGGAAGGGTGCTCAGCTGGACCTGAGTCTGGGCCGGGGGACTGAAGTGAGGAGAGAGAGATTCTCGCCTGTTAGGACAGCCAGTTTGAGGGCGAATCCAGACGTCAAATGCCCAAGAAGGGGCAAATCTGCACTTCTGGACCACCGTGCCTTCTGGCAAGTTGTTTGGGGGTGGGAAGATTGAGAGTCATGTGCAGGCGTCCACCTGGGTGAAGCTGGGTTATTCAGGTGGCACTGGATGTGTGAGGTGGACAGGTGGGGCAAAAGTGGAGGGCTCAGAACATGCCAGAACCTCATCCCCACTGTGACCTTCCTCCTCCAGCTCGCAGGTCCTTCCCGTAACTCCCGCCCCCCACCATGGATCGCTCTTCGTTCAGCGGTGCGCCCCGCTTCCTTACCCGACCGAAGGCTTTTGTGGTGTCGGTGGGCAAAGATGCCACGCTCAGCTGCCAGATCGTAGGCAACCCCACGCCGCAGGTGACCTGGGAGAAGGACCGGCAGCCCGTACAGGCAGGTGCTCGCTTCCACCTGGCTCAGGACGGAGACCTGTACCGTCTCACCATCCTGGACCTGGCGCTCGGCGACAGCGGGCAGTACTTGTGCCGCGCGCGAAACTCCATCGGCGAGGCCTTCGCGGCCGTGGGCCTGCAGGTGAACGCCGAGGCCGCTTGCGCGGAGCAGGCGCCCCACTTCTTGCTGCGGCCCACGTCCATCCACGTGCGCGAAGGAGCGGAGGCCACCTTCCGCTGCCGCGTGCGCGGCTCGCCGCCTATGGCGGTGAGCTGGGCCAAGAACGGGCGGCGCCTGGGAGCTCCCGACGCCCCCCGAGTGAGCGTGGAAGCCAGTGGCGAGGCGAGCGCGCTGCGCATCCAGGCCGCGCGGCAGCACGACGGAGGGACCTACACGGTGCGCGCCGAGAACCCGCTGGGCGCCGCCAGCGCTGCCGCCGCGCTCACGGTGGACGCGGACGCTGACCCTCCAGGCCCGCCTGGAGCCTCCACTGCCGCGCTCTTGGCGCACCTGCAGCAGCGGCGCGAGGCCATGAGGGTGGAGGGCGCCCCGGCTTCGCCGCCTGGGGTCCGCACGCGCACCTGCACAGTGACTGAGGGCAAGCACGCGCGCCTCAGCTGTTACGTGACGGGTGAGCCTAAGCCCGAGACCATCTGGAAGAAGGACGGGCAGCTGGTGGACGAGGGCCGGCGACACGTGGTGTACGAGGACGCGCAGGAGAACTTTGTGCTCAAGATCCTCTTCTGCAAGCAGTCGGACCGCGGCCTCTACACCTGCACAGCGTCCAACCTCGTGGGCCAGACCTACAGCTCTGTGCTGGTCGTCGTGCGAGGTGAGCTGGGGCACTGTGCACTTGGGCCGCAGTCACTGCGGGTGAGCTCAGGCCAGGCTCCTCCCTGCGCTCCCATCCTATCTGTTCCTTAGCGGATGTGGAGTTGGAGGTCCTCGCGGCTCTCACCTTTCTTGGTCTGCAAAATGCAGGCGGCACGGGAAGACTCTCAGCCTGTCCCCTGTCTTCGTGAGTCACACGAGTAAAAAAGAAAGCGCTTTGTCACCAGCACTCCCTCCCCCTGGGAGACAGTCGGGCTGCCTGGTGGCTGAGCTTACCTGGTCCGTAGTGAGGATGACCTAGGCCCTCCCTCTTTCCCCATGCTAAGGTGTTTCCCTGGCTAAGAGGGAAGGGAGGCAGGAACCTGGACAAAACCTGGAGGCCTCGGGGCCAGAGGATGCCGTGCAGCCTGAGGTGGCTCTGGGCCAGTTCGCTGGCTCCTGTCCGGGTCTGAGGCTCCCCGGGGCACTGGGGGCAAGTGTGGACAACATGACCAGGTTTTGTTGGGAGGCCCGGTTATTCTTTGCTCCTAACACAGGCCTCTCGATGTGTTGGGAGTCCCGCCTCCACATTCTTACACATCTCACCCGCTGTAGGATCTCAGACAAGACTCGTTAACCTTAGCATGCCTGCCTCAGTTTCCTAATTGTGGCGGGGGGAGGGAAGGGAAATGCCTCTCCCCGGGGGAACCCTTCGGAAGCTGGTTGGGGAAGACGCTCGAGGCGGCAGGGCCTGGTACTCAGAGAGATTAGCGATTTCGCAGGCAGGTCCTGGTACTGCTGCCCCGCTGTGTGCGTGGGAGGGAGCCCACCCGACCTCCCAGACCAGCGGCAGGGCCTGCTCAGGGGGGTACAGGCTGTGGCTTCACCTGCCTCATTTCTCCTTTTCTCTTCCAGACTTCTTATATTTGGGGGGAAGGAGCTCTTTCCTTTAAGTTCTCTTTCCTCTCCTCTGTCCTCTTTCCCTTCCCTCCTCAGTCCTCCTACCCACCCTCTGACCTGAGGCCCCTCCAACTCTTGCCCGGATCTCCTGCCCCCACTCTAGATCCCTTACTCTGCCCTTAACCTGTCGTGCCCCTCCCCACTGCCCCTGCCCTGCCCTCCTCCTGGCCCACCACACTCACGCCCCAATGCCCCGCCCCGCCACCCCTCTCATTCGCCCCTGCCCCCTGCCCCGCCCACCACACTCCGGTTTCCCCAACCGCTTCCCGGCCTAACTCCTTTGCCCTCTCCCCACAGAGCCCACGGTACCCTTCAAGACGCGGCTGCAGGACCTGGAGGTGCAGGAGAAAGGGTCGGCCACGTTCCGGTGCGAGGTGCCGCTGCCAGCCACTGAGGCCGCGTGGTACAAGGAAGAGACACGGCTGCGGGCCAGCGCCAAGTACGCCATCGAGGAGGCAGGCACCGAGCGCCGGCTGACCGTGCACAACGCCTCGGCCGACGACGATGCCGTGTACATCTGCGAGACAGCCGAGGGCAGCCGCACGGTGGCTGAGCTCACTGTGCGAGGTGGGCTGGCGAGGAACACGAAACGGGCGGGCAGAGTGCAGCGCTGGGACCCAAGAAACTGAGCGGGGTGGGAGGTTGGGTGGGGAGTAGGCAGGGGTCCGGTTTGACCAGCCCCTGGCTCTGCCCACCCCAGGCAATCTCACCCGAAAGCTACCCAGGAAGACGGCTGTGCGCGTGGGAGACACCGCCACATTCTGCGTGGAGTTGGCCAGGTTGGAGGACCAGGTCCACTGGCTGTGGAACCAAGAGGAGGTGGTGGCCGGTGGCCGCATGGCCATCACCACCGAAGGCAGGTGCCACATGCTGACCATCTCCCAGTGCAGCCTGGAGGACATGGGCGAAGTGGCTTTCGTAGCTGGGGACTGCAGAACATCCACCCAGTTTTTCGTGTCCGGTAAGGGCATGGGAGTGCCCCTTGCGGCATGAGGGCCAGCACTGGGTCCACCTAAGCTCAGCAGCTGCAAGGAGGCTGTGGGAGCGGGCTGCCCAGATTGCAGCTCTGGGACCCTCAGACCCTGAATTGTTTGCAGCCTTCCTTCACTATGGTCACCCCAAGCATTGGCAAAGTGGGAGTCTTGGCGGCCCCGCCACCCCACCAACCAAATTAGAAGGTGCAGATTGTTCTAGAAGCACTGTGTGTGGGGGGTGAGGGGAGGGAGTGTGTGGGGCGGGGGGCATTTTCTGTGAGCATATCTTCTTTCTGCGGCCTTTGGTGTCTACATTGCAGATTGGGTGGCGGTTCCCTACCTTGCCCACTTCCAAGGGGCCAGCCCTTGGCTGGGGGACAGGGATGTGCCCCTGCACACAGGCCCTGCGCTCTTGGGAGGGTCACTGTGACCTGCCTCAGTGACCAGACCCAGACTCAGAACCCAGTGTGCAGATGGAGTCAAGGCACAGAACTGGAAACTGTGTGTTCTCAGGCCACATGGACAGGTCACGGGGGCCCTGGGCCAAGTGCGGCTACCAAAGCCAGGGCACCCTTTCTTCTACAACTAGAGAAATGGCCACAGGGTGGGGCCAGGGGTCATGGGACCAGTCTCCCATCAGGCTGGTCTCCCTGCGTTCCCCCACACTCCTTGTGGCCATCTCAGACCATCAGAGCATTGCCCCCCAGCAGGGCTGGGGATTCTGTGATCTTCTCCAGAGCAGTCCTGGACCTGGGGCTCAGGGAGGGGGCTCCCAGTCAGTGACATGGACCTGTGCTCTGCCCAGCCCCCAGGAAGCCGCCCCTGCATGCCCCTGAAGCCCCTGTGCTGAAGGCCAGGACCGAGAGCTCTGTGACCCTCGGCTGGTCCCCTCCACCCCATGGGGACTGCCCTGTTGCCATCGATGGCTACGTGGTGGAGAAGAAGCAACTGGGCACCTATACCTGGAGCCGGTGCCATGAGGCCAAGTGGGTGGCCACGCCGGAGTTGACTATAGCTGGCGTGACCCAGGAGGGGAACTTCCAGTTCAGGGTCTCAGCTGTGAATAGCTTTGGCCAGAGCCACTACCTTGAGTTTCCGGGGACCATTCACTTGGGTAAGTGTGGAAGGTTTTGTGTCCCATGGTTTCCAGGTAATGGTCTGCGGGGCACCCACTGCTGAGTCACCCAGACCTAGAGTGTAGCCCAGCCTCGGTGAGGCCACAGTGACTCATGGCGCCTCTTTATTGGGGAGTCATGATGCTGTTGGAACCTCCTCTGTAGGAAGGGGAAGGGACCGCAAGACAGGACTTGAGCTCTCTAGGAACCTGTCTGTGTCCACCAGCCTCAGGGGACCAGGCTGCACAGTCTCCCCCACCCCCAAGTTTCTGGGATCTGGAGGGGATCTTGGGTGGCTCTAACTTATCCCCACTCAGTCCTGAGCCCTGTGTTCTCTCTTGGTTGCTGTGCACCTGTCTTATGGGCTTCCTGGGGGAGGGGGCAATTGATCCCAGGCTCTGGGGGAGGAGGAGGATGGGAGGCAGGGGCCCTGCTCCTTCCTGAACCCCGCACCCTGCAGTCCCCCAGCTGGCTGTGAAGACGCCTCTGAAGGCAGTGGAGGCGGTGGAGGGCGGTGAGGTGACCTTCTCTGTGGACCTCACTTCGGCCTCAGCGGGTGAATGGTTCCTGGACGGGCAGGCTTTGAAGGCCAGCAGTATGTATGTGATCCGCTGCGACGGCACCCGGCACACTGTCACCATCTGCTCAGTGCCCGCCAGTCTGCATGGCGCTGAGCTCAAGTTTGTGGCCAATGGCATCGAGAGCAGCATCCGCATGGAGGTCCGAGGTAAGGGGACCCTGGGCCTCCTTGAATTCTGTGTCCTCTGCAGGTAGGGGCAGGAGGATGGTGGCCCCCAGGCCTCAGGGTTACCGGAGAGTGCAGGCAGGCTGCTGGATGTGTTGCCTGGATGAGTGGGACCCCATGGTGGGGTGGGTGTGAGAGGTAGCTTGCCCAGCCCGGCAGGTAGCCCTAGCCACAGGGTGTGAGTGGATGAGGGGCTAGAGTCCCTGATGATGCAGGACCTCATGTCTCCATTTGTCCCACCCCTTTCACCCCTCTCCCTCCTCTTCTCTGATTCCTTCTCCTGCTCAACATCTTGTCCTGTTTCTTGCTTCCTTGCCTCTCTGTGTCTCCCCCGACCCCATATCCGGCTCTCACTCTCTTCATTTCTCTAACCACTCTCCTCTGTCTCCTCCCCCTCTGTCCCCTTTCTTCTCTGTTGATCTCACTCTGTCTGCTTCCCCTCTGTCCCTCCACCATCTGTCCCCTTCCCTTTCTGTCTACTGTGTCCACTTCCTCCTTTCCCTCTATCCACAACCCCTCCATCCATGCCTTCTCTCTCCACCTGTTGGGGCCCCCAGCTGCCCCAGGGCTGACCAGCAAGCATCCAGTGGCAGTGCAGGAGGTGCTGGCCCAGCTGCATGAGGAAGCACAGCTCCTGGCTGAGTTGTCGGATCAGGCTGCTGCTGTGACTTGGCTCAAGGATGGCCGAGCACTGCCCCCTGGCCCCAAGTACGAGGTGCAGGCTTCGGCAGGGCAGCGGGCACTGCTGGTGCGGGATGTGGCGCGAGATGATGCTGGCCTGTATGAATGCGTCAGCCGTGCGGACCGCATTGCCTACCAGCTGTTGGTGCAAGGTGTGTGTATGTCCATGTGTGCCTACATCCTCCTGGTCATTGCCGCAGCCACAGCCATGTATTCTATACTCATCTAGGGGGTCTGGGCCTCAGGAGCTGATGTTCTCTGTGTGGGGGGTTAGAGTGGGGAGCAGGCTCAGGTGACCCTGTGGGAACTAAGGCTCAGGTGACCCCTGTCGGGTGGGGGAGGGGTAGGTTCAGGTGACCCCATGGGGTCAGTGAGGGCAGGTGGGGTTCAGCATAACCTTTGGGGAGTGTGGTAGTGGGAATTCCACTTAATAGGGGGCGGGACCCCGTGAGAAGGTCCTGAGTCGGTGGCACTGGGTGGTTGGAAGTCAGCAGCAGCTCTGTCTGAAGAGGTTCCTAGTCTGGACTGGGACAGGGTCTGGCATGGTCCCAGAGTCTCTGAGCGCTTCTGTCCACTAGCGCATCCGTGTGCTCACTGGGCTCTTCCAGCCGTCTGACTCTTGCTGCCTTTGTAGGGCTTACACCTTTTCTGCACAAGGACTCGGTGAGCAGCTGTGTGGATGTGGTGGCTGGGGGTCCAGCCCACTTTGAGTGCGAGACTGCGGAGGCCCACGTGCACGTGCGCTGGTTCAAGGATGGTGCAGAGCTTAGCCGTTCCTGCTCGCGCTTCTCACAGGAGGATGTGGGCACGCGGCACCGGCTTGTGGCCACCTCAGTCACCAGGCAGGACGCAGGCACCTACTCATGCCGCGTGGGCGAACATTCTGTGGATTTCCAGCTGCGAGTTTGTGGTAAGCACACACCTCCTGGGCTTGGTGAGTGGGAAGCAGGTCCAGCTGCATCTGGCACTTGCAAGGTGGAGCTGCCTGGCTTGTCATTTCTTCAGCAAATGGTAGGGGTGGGGCAGTTGCTTCGATTTGTGAAAAGAAATTACCCACAAAACTAATATTGAGATAGATGAAGAATGCAAGACGAGAAGGAAATTCGAAGTCCTTGTCCTTTTAAGGATGAAATGAGGCCTAGAGGACTCAAAAGTTGCTGGAAATGTCCTCCGCAGGATAGATTTAGATTTCAGTGAATCTGAGGTTCTGGCTCTTTCTAGAAGCCGTTGGGGCCTCCTGATGCATTCTCTGAGTTCTGCTCTGCCCTATCCTGGCCCCCAGGAGACTTCCTGCGCCCCCCCGCCCACTCCTCCCTCTGTCCCCATGCATGGGTCAGGCCCCTCCCTCATGCCTGGAAGAGCTGTGCTGCTGCACTTGACTATAAAAGACCCATAGGGGGTTCATGGTTACCTGGGGTCTGAGCCTCTCTCCTGGCTCCAGGTCTCACCTCTGTGGGGCCTCTGACTGTCCATCCCTGCCCGTCCCCAGAGCCCATGGTGATGTTTGCCAAGGAACAGCAGGCACGCAGTGAGGTGCAGGCCGAGGCGGGGGCCAGCGCCACGCTGAGCTGCGAGGTGGCCCAGGCCCAGACGGAGGTGACGTGGTACAAGGACGGCAAGAAGCTGAGTGGGAGCTCGAAAGTGCGCGTGGAGGCCAAGGGCTGCACCCGGCGTCTGGTGCTGCAGCAGGCGGGGAAGGCGGACAGCGGGGAGTACAGCTGCGAGGCCGGGGGCCAGAGGGTCTCATTCCGCCTGGACGTCACAGGTCAGTAATCTGGGGAGGGGAACGAATTAGCCTTGATTGGGGTGGCTCATAGCCTGACACACGGTCATCTTTCCATTAGTCCTGGTGAGGCTGAGCTGAGCTGGGTGTTTGTTCTGGTTTGGTCAACAGTGGACAGGGACAGTGAATGGATACCACAGGTGGGTGTGGCCTCTGATTGGCCCACCTGGCACTCTGCTCTCTTGCATCCTCTGTGGCCCAGGCAGACAAAGGTGTAGGTCGGGCTCTGGTGCCCGTGGGTTGGGCATCTCCCATCTGCTCCCATCCATCCCTTTGTGCCCCTTGCCTGGGCATGGTGGAGGGAGGAGGGAAGCAGTGCAGGCCGGGGGCACTACAACCCTGGGCAGGGAGGGCTGGCTCTGATGGCATGGACTGTGCCAGCTTCAGGACCAGGCATCAGGCAGGTGTGGAAGTGGTCAAGGTATGAGGACCAGCACTCCTCAGCCCTCTGCACGTCAAGTCCAAAGCGTGTCGAGCCCATGTGCTCACGGCATGAAATTGTTGTGCACTGTTTCATGGAGCTCATTGCCCAGCAGCCGTGCCTCAGATGTCCTGGTCCCTGGGTTCTGCAACATGAACTGGGTCTGCTGGGGCCTCTGAATGCATGTCCCTGCCTGTCCCCAGAGCCCACGGTGCTGTTTGCCAAGGAGCAACAGGCACGCAGTGAGGTGCAGGCCGAGGCAGGGGCCAGCGCCACGCTGAGCTGCGAGGTGGCCCAGGCCCAGACGGAGGTGACGTGGTACAAGGACGGCAAGAAGCTGAGTGGGAGCTCGAAAGTGCGCGTGGAGGCCAAGGGCTGCACCCGGCGTCTGGTGCTGCAGCAGGCGGGGAAGGCGGACAGCGGGGAGTACAGCTGCGAGGCCAGGGGCCAGAGGGTCTCCTTCCATCTGGATGTCACAGGTCAGTAATCTGGGGAGGGGAATGAATTAGCCTTGATTGGGGTGGCTCATAGCCTGACACACGGTCATCTTTCCATTAGTCCTGGTGGGGCTGAGCTGAGCTGGGTGTTTGTTCTGGTTTGGTCAACAGTGGACAGGGACAGTGAATGGATACCACAGGTGGGTGTGGCCTCTGATTGGCCCACCTGGCACTCTGTTCTCTTGTATCCTCTGTGGCCCTGGCAGACAAAAGTGTAGGTCTGGCTCTGGTGCCCATGGGCTCTGATGGCATGGACTATGCCAGCTTCAGGACCAGGCATCAGGCAGGTGTGGAAGTGGTCAAGGTGTGAGGACCAGCACTCCTCAGCCCTCTGCACATCAAGTCCAAAGCGTGTCGAGCCCGTGTGCTCACGGCATGAAATCGTTGTGCACTGTGGATGGAGCTCATTGCCCAGCGGCCCTGCCTCAGATGTCCTGGTCCCCGGGTTCTGCAACATGAACTGGGTCTGCTGGGGCCTCTGAATGCATGTCCCTGCCTGTCCCCAGAACCCACGGTGATGTTTGCCAAGGAGCAGCAGGCACACAGTGAGGTGCAGGCCGAGGCGGGGGCCAGCGCCACGCTGAGCTGCGAGGTGGCCCAGGCTCAGACGGAGGTGACGTGGTACAAGGACGGCAAGAAGCTGAGTGGGAGCTCGAAAGTGCGCGTGGAGGCCAAGGGCTGCACCCGGCGTCTGGTGCTGCAGCAGGCGGGGAAGGCGGACAGCGGGGAGTACAGCTGCGAGGCCGGGGGCCAGAGGGTCTCATTCCGCCTGGACGTCACAGGTCAGTAATCTGGGGAGGGGAACGAATTAGCCTTGATTGGGGTGGCTCATAGCCTGACACACGGTCATCTTTCCATTAGTCCTGGTGAGGCTGAGCTGAGCTGGGTGTTTGTTCTGGTTTGGTCAACAGTGGACAGGGACAGTGAATGGATACCACAGGTGGGTGTGGCCTCTGATTGGCCCACCTGGCACTCTGCTCTCTTGCATCCTCTGTGGCCCAGGCAGACAAAGGTGTAGGTCGGGCTCTGGTGCCCGTGGGTTGGGCATCTCCCATCTGCTCCCATCCATCCCTTTGTGCCCCTTGCCTGGGCATGGTGGAGGGAGGAGGGAAGCAGTGCAGGCCGGGGGCACTACAACCCTGGGCAGGGAGGGCTGGCTCTGATGGCATGGACTGTGCCAGCTTCAGGACCAGGCATCAGGCAGGTGTGGAAGTGGTCAAGGTATGAGGACCAGCACTCCTCAGCCCTCTGCACGTCAAGTCCAAAGCGTGTCGAGCCCATGTGCTCACGGCATGAAATTGTTGTGCACTGTTTCATGGAGCTCATTGCCCAGCAGCCGTGCCTCAGATGTCCTGGTCCCCGGGTTCTGCAACATGAACTGGGTCTGCTGGGGCCTCTGAATGCATGTCCCTGCCTGTCCCCAGAGCCCACGGTGCTGTTTGCCAAGGAACAACAGGCACGCAGTGAGGTGCAGGCCGAGGCGGGGGCCAGCGCCACGCTGAGCTGCGAGGTGGCCCAGGCTCAGACGGAGGTGACGTGGTACAAGGATGGCAAGAAGCTGAGTGGGAGCTCGAAAGTGCGCGTGGAGGCCAAGGGCTGCACCCGGCGTCTGGTGCTGCAGCAGGCGGGGAAGGCGGACAGCGGGGAGTACAGCTGCGAGGCCAGGGGCCAGAGGGTCTCCTTCCATCTGGATGTCACAGGTCAGTAATCTGGGGAGGGGAATGAATTAGCCTTGATTGGGGTGGCTCATAGCCTGACACACGGTCATCTTTCCATTAGTCCTGGTGGGGCTGAGCTGAGCTGGGTGTTTGTTCTGGTTTGGTCAACAGTGGACAGGGACAGTGAATGGATACCACAGGTGGGTGTGGCCTCTGATTGGCCCACCTGGCACTCTGTTCTCTTGTATCCTCTGTGGCCCTGGCAGACAAAAGTGTAGGTCTGGCTCTGGTGCCCATGGGCTCTGATGGCATGGACTATGCCAGCTTCAGGACCAGGCATCAGGCAGGTGTGGAAGTGGTCAAGGTGTGAGGACCAGCACTCCTCAGCCCTCTGCACATCAAGTCCAAAGCGTGTCGAGCCCGTGTGCTCACGGCATGAAATCGTTGTGCACTGTGGATGGAGCTCATTGCCCAGCGGCCCTGCCTCAGATGTCCTGGTCCCCGGGTTCTGCAACATGAACTGGGTCTGCTGGGGCCTCTGAATGCATGTCCCTGCCTGTCCCCAGAACCCACGGTGATGTTTGCCAAGGAGCAGCAGGCACGCAGTGAGGTGCAGGCCGAGGCGGGGGCCAGCGCCACGCTGAGCTGTGAGGTGGCCCAGGCTCAGACGGAGGTGACGTGGTACAAGGACGGCAAGAAGCTGAGTGGGAGCTCGAAAGTGCGCGTGGAGGCCAAGGGCTGCACCCGGCGTCTGGTGCTGGAGCAGGCGGGGAAGGCGGACAGCGGGGAGTACAGCTGCGAGGCCGGGGGCCAGAGGGTCTCCTTCCGCCTGGACATCACAGGTCAGTTGACAAAACAGACATTTGACCACTCCGGGAACAGGCCTAGAGGAAGCATCTCAGTGTGGGCAAGGGCAGGAGAAAGCACTCCGTAGCCTCATCAGGGCTCGTTCAGTCAGTTTTCTAGTGCCAAATAGCAAACACCCCTAAATGTAGAGGCCCAAAAGAACAATTGGTTACTGTCATGATTCTGTGGGTCAGGGCTCAGTGGGGCTCGTTCATTTCTGCTCGCATGGTTTCAACTGGGACAGGAGGAACCAGCCTGGCCTCATTCGTGCAACTGATGTCCCATTAGGATGGCTCCCATGGTAGGGCTGATTGGGGTGACAGGGCTCTCTCTTCTGTGATGTTGGGTGGGCTTACTCATATGTCTGGGACCCCTTGTGACATCTCACCCATAGGGCTCTTTCTCCATGTGAGCAGCCTGGGCTCCTTCACATGGTCGCTGGCTTCCTCCGAGGGAATAGTAGATGCTACAGGACTGGATAATGTCTGTTTTCAGCTTTCCAGAATATTACGGTCTCTGTGTCTTGTTGCACAAAGCCAGGTGTATGGCCAGCCTGGTTCCAATGGGGTGGAGAAGTAGACCCAAGTGGCTCATCGGGGAGCTCTTCAAACAGGAACATCTCAGGGCTTCAGGTTCTGTCTTTTTCTGATTCTCTGCCATCTGGAGCATGTTACCTTTTTTTTTCCTAATGCTTATTACCTCATGATCACAAAACGACTTTCACAGCTCCAGCCATCACATTCAAGACAGGAAGAACATGAAAGGGATGTTTATTTTTTAAATTTTTTGTTTCTGTTTTATATTGCTTTGCAACAAATTATCATGAACTCAGTGGCTTAAAACAATGCTTGTTGATAGGCTCACAATTTTGTTGGTCAGAAGTCCAGGTATGGTGTGGCTGGGTTCTCTGTTCAGGGTCTTAAAGGCTGAAATCCACATGCCACTGGCTGAGTGCTCTGGGGCTCCTCTTCTAAGCCCATCCACGTTGCTGGCAGAATTCCTTTCCTGTAGTTCCGGATCTGAGGCTGTTTTCTGGCTGGCTGGAAGCGGGGGGCCACTCTCAGCCCTTTGCCACATGGGTCTTCTGTCTTCAGACCAGCCATGAAGAACCCCCCTTATGTCCAATCACTCTTGTGCTTCAATCTTTGGCCAGGCAGAGCCCCTCCCTTCCAGGGTTCACCAGCTTAGGTCAGGCCCATCCAGGGTCATCTCCCTTTTGATCAACTAAGAGTCAGTTGACCTGGGACCTAAGTTCCTTTTGCAGAATCCATTCACAGCAGCGCCTGGATTAGCATTTGGTGGAATAGCTGGGGGAAGCTGTGTGCACTTTGTGGGGCAGAGGTTTTGGAGCATTGCTGCCTAGCACAGGGCATCACAGCTGTCTCTTCTCTTTGAAAAACATACACTCTCCTAGGAGCCTGAAGTAGGTTTCCCCTTACCCCTCCTGGCTGGGTGTGTGTTCCACAGCACACCCTACTCCAGGCAGCTTGTGAAGGTGAGCCCCTGGCTTTCCTGCCTCTGCGGCAGGACTTTGAGGATGGAGGAGGTGTGCTGAGGAGGCTGTGCTGTGGACCAGTCCATGCTCACACCAGAGTGGCTGTGCCCTGATTTTTGACGACCTCTTCGAGGCTGGCTGTGGAGGAGTCAGAGTGTGGACAGAGTCAGACCTCATTTGTGCCTCTTAGCATCTGGGTGAACTTGGGCAAGTTGTTAATGTCGTGTCTCCCCAAAATTCACACCCACTTGGAACCTCAGATTGTGGCTGTATGTGGAAATGGGGTCTCTGCAGATTTCATCGGTTAAGGATCTCCAGATGAACTGATGCTGGATTAAGTGGGCCCTGAATCCAATGACAGATTATATATTTATAGAGAAAGGAAGGAGAGCTTTGACACACAGATACAGGGAGATGGCAGAGATGGGGTGATGTGGCCATAAGCCCAGGGACACCTGAAGTACCAGTAGCTGGAAAGGGCAGAGAGAGTGACTTTGTGACACATTGATCTTGGACTTCCAGCTTCCATAACTGGGAGAGGAAAAATTCCTATTGTTTTAAGCCAGTTTGTGGTCATTTGTTCCAGACACCCTGGACCTCTTATCATTTCCTTCTATGTATCAGTTTCCTCATCTGTGAAGTGGAGCGGTAGTAGAACTTCCAGGTCTGTGCTGAGGGACTGCCCCATAAGCTTGTCCCTGCAATGTGCAAAGGCGTGGACCGCCTCCCTGCAAGGCACTGAGTCCTGGTGGCTGGACTGGGATTCTTGGGATGAGGTAGGTAGGCAAGGAGGCTGAGCTTGCTGGTGGGGCAGAGGCCCAGGCAACAGGGTCGTCACATCTGGTCCCGGAGGATGAACCCAAGAGTGTCAAAGGCAGCACTCCAGGGAGTGTGTGTGTGTCAGGGTGTCTGGAAAGTTCTGGATGTCAGTGGCTGGAGGTGTGTGAGGGTCGTGCAGGAAGCTGAGCAGGAACCCGTGCAAGGTTGTTAAGGCCAACTTCTCAAACTGAGGTTTGTCCTTGGTGACACGCTACTCAAAACCAGGGCACACTGGCTTGTGTTTTCACAGGCCTATGCGGCCTTATCACTTTTATACAGAAGAGAGCTGATGCTCTTCCACCTGGGCCAGAGGGTTCTGTATGGCCACGCAGTGAGGGCTGAGTCCCACAGGCCATCAGGGTTTCACCCCAAACTGGTGGTCTTTACATAGAGTTTTCTTTCAGTTATGTTCTTGAAAAAATTCAAGATACCTCTCTAAGCCCTCGTTAGCAATGACATCTATGCAGTTTGCATTGGAGAGGCTAATTTTGTTTTCATTTGATGTACATTAAATTGACATGCTACCGTTAAGGTAAAAGCCATCCACTCTCATTCCACTGGGAGCCTGCCACCCACTTCGGACACTCAGGCTGATGTCTCCTGCCTGAAGAAGAGGAGTTGGGAAGTAGGGTCCTTGGTGACAAAGTGAAGCCCAAACCGCTAGTTTCCAGTGAGTAAATTTGATGTATAACATGACAGGGATTCTCATGTGCCATTAATGGCACTTCCTGCCTTTTTTTATCTTGAAGACATTTTTACTTAAGAACATGCAATTGGTTCTGCTCCACCTACTTGCCTTAGACAGATCTTTGTTAACACAGAAGTGCTAGAAACTTTGGGTATTTCATTATTTCAACATCACATTGCATTTTAGTTAAAAAAAAAAAAAGGAAACCTGTTAGGGGTGATGAAAAGCAGCCAGTGAAATGGGTCAGCTTTTAAAGCAGTGGATTTATCTCTCCATGTTACTTCACAGTCAGCAGAGCACCGGGCCCACCAAGGGGAGCTTGGCCTGGTGGTGTTGAGCATGCCCACACCTGTGAGGGGGGACGTTTAGTCCACGTCCGTCCAGCGATCGTGTTTTTTTGAATGACTAATTCAGTTTTACAGTGTACAATTCCATGGCTTTTGATATATTCACAAGGCTGTACAACCACACCACAGTCTAATTCTTTTCATGACCCTGAAAAGAAACCCTGAACTCAGTAGCAGTCACTCCCATTCTCCCTTCCCTATCCCCTGGCAACCACTAACCCATTTTCAGCCTCTGTGGATTGGTCTGCTTTCATTTAAATGGAATCATGTGATATGTGGCCATTTGTGTCTGGCTCTTTCTCTGCATAAGGACTTCACGGTTCAGCCGTGCAGAGCATGTGTCAGTATTTCATTCCTTTATGTGGCCAAATAATATCCCATTGTATGTATGTACCATATTTTGTCTATTCTTTCATCAACTAGTAGACAGTTGAGTTGTCCCACTTTTAAAAACTTAGTTTAGGGGCCAGCCAAGTGACTCAGTTGGTTAAGAGTTGGCTTAGAGCGTGGGCTCTATACAACAGGGCCACCGGTTCAATTCCCACATGGGCCAGTGACGCTGCGCCCGAGCTGAGCTGTCGCTGAGCTGCCAATGCATGGCGGATGGCTCAGCTGGTGAGAGCACGTGCTCCTAACAACAAGACTGCCAGTTAGACTCTGGCATGGGACAGTGGGCTGCGTTCCCTGCAACTAGATTGAAAGCGGCAAGTGGATTTAGAGCTGAGCTTATACCCTCCACAACTAAGATTGAAGGACAACAACTTGACTTGGAGACGATGGGTCCTGGAAAAACACAATGTTCCCTTTCCCCAATTTCCCAACACTGTCCCGCTCCCCAAGTCCCCAGTTAAAAAAAAAAAAAAAAGAAAAACTTAGTTTAGTACTTATTTATTTTAAAATTTAAGTATAGTTGCTATACACTATTATATTGGTTATATTAGTTTCAGGTATACAATACAGTAACTTGATATTTTTATACTTTAAAGTGTAATCATCCCATTAATTCTAGTCACCATACAAACTTATCACAACATTATTGACTATATTCCCCTTCATTTTTATCACCCATCACCTGCCCCCCTCCCTTCTGGTAAACATCCCTTTGGTGTCTGTTTCCATGAGTCTGTTTTTGTTTTATTTTGTTTGTTTGTTTTGTTCTTTAGATTCCACATATGAATGAGACCATATGGTATTTGTATTTCTTTGCCTGATTTATGTCACTTACATAATAACTTCTAGATCCTTCCATGTTGTCGTGAATGGTAAGAGTTCATTCTTTTTTATGGCCGAGTAATATTTCATTGTATATATGTACCACCTCTTCTTTATCCAATCGTTCTATTGATGGGCATTTAGGTCGCTTCCATATCTTGGCTATTGTAAATAATAATGCAATGAACGTAGGTGTGCATATATCTTTTCAAATTAGTGCTTTGGATTTCTTCAGATAAATACCTAGAAGTGGAATTGCTGGGTCATATGATAGTTTTGTTTGTAATTTTTTTCAGGAATCTCCATACTGTTTTCCATAGTGGCTGTACCAATTTACAATCCCACCAATAGTGCACAAGGATTCCCTTTTCTCCAGATCCTCCCCAACACTTGTTCTTGGTTGATTTATTGATGTTGGCCATTCTGGCAGGAGTGAGGTGGTATCTCATTGTGGTTTGGATTTATTTGCATTTCTCTGATGATTACTGATGCTGAGCATCTTTTCATGTCTTTTGGGCATCTGTATTGTTGTACCCAGCAAGTAAACACAAACCGAAACAGAGTTCCTTTGGAGTTTATTTGTGGCCGGCAACTGTGAGCGCGCTCATGCCCTGAATAAACCCACAGCCCCAGACCAAAAGAAGAGAGGGGTGTTTATAGACAGAAAATCGTAAATAAAGTAGATTACAATTTCCAGGTGGTTTTCATAAATCTTAGACAGTTTTGACAGTATCAAATGCAGCAAACAAGTTACACAAAGCAAGCAAATTACAGAAGTCATAAAATGTGCTGTAGTTAATTACATTAACAGTACTAAATGTAGCAAGTCAGTGTGACAGCACTAAAATATAGCAAGTAAGGAAATTACAGGGGCCATAACTAACTGGTGGGAATGTCTGAACAAAAACATTCAAGTCTTATGGTCTTAGCTATAAACACAGCTGGCCTATGTCACGTTTAGACAAGAGGTAGTTAAAACTTGTAAAGTGTAGCAAGCAGTTAGGGGAGTCTAATTTCTCGGTCAGTCTAAGGGAAGCTTTAACAATTCTTGATTACGGAGAGGCTGGGGGTGGGGACTAGCAGCTAAGGTCCTGTTACTTCAGTATGTCCTCTTTGGAGAAATCTATTCAGGTCCTCTGCCCATTTTTTAATTGGATTGTTTGTTTTTCTGGTGTTAAGTTGTTGAGTTCTTTATAAATTTTGAATATTAACCCCTTATTGGATGTATCATTGGCCAATATCTTCTCCCATTCAGTAGATTGTCTTTTTGTTTTGTTGATGTTTCCTTTGCTGTGGAGGAGCTTTTCAGTTTGATGAAGACCCACTTGTTTATTTTTGTTTTTGTTTTACTTGTGCTCGAGGGGATGTATCCAAAAGGTTATTACTCAGACTGATGTCAAATAGTTTATTCCCTATGTTTTCTTCTAGGAGTTTTATGGTTTCAGGTCTTACATTTAAGTCTTTAATCCATTTTGAGTTTATTTTTGTATATGGTGCAAGAGAGTGGTCCAGTTTCATTTTTTGCATGTGTCTGTCCAGTTTTTCCAACACCATTTTTTGAAGATACTGTATTTACCCTATTATATATTCTTGCCTTCTTTGTCATAGATTAGTGGACCATATAAGCCAGGGTTTCTTTCTGGGCTATTTTGGTTCATTGATTTGTGTGTCTGTCTGTTTGTTGGTTTGTTTTTGCTAATACCATACTGTTTTGATTATTATAGCTTTGTAGTAGTTTGATGTCAGGGACCTTGATACCTTTAACTTAGTTCTTCCTTTTCAAGATGGCTTTGGCTATTCATGGCCTTTTGTGGTTCCATATAAATTTGATTTCATTTCTAGTTCTGAGAAGAATGTCATTGGTAGTTTGATAGGAATTGCATTGAATCTGTACATTACTTTGAGTGGCATGGTCATTTTAACAATCTATGAGCATGGTATATCCTTCCATTTATTTGTGTCTTCTTCAATTTCTTTCTTCATTGTCTTATAGTTTTCAGAGTACAGGTCTTTTACCTCCTTGATTAAATTTATTCCTAGGTATTTTTTTGATGCAATTATAAATGGGATTATTTTCTTAATTTCTTCTGATTGTTCATTATTAGTGTATAGGAATGTGATGGACTTTTTATATTAATTTTGTATCTTGCTACTTGACTGAATTCTTTTATTCATTCTATTAACTTTTTTGTGGATTCTTTAGGGTTTTTGTTTTGTTTTGTTTTGTTTTGTTTTGTTTTGAGGGCAGTGTCACTTGCCCTCATATGTGGGACCTGAACCAGCGCTGCTGGCTTCCAAAGCCAGCGCTTAACCACCGTGCCACTCGGCCAGCCCTCTTTAGGGTTTTTTATATGTAGTGTCGTGACATCTGCAAATAGTGTCAGTTTTACTTGTTTTTTTCCAACTTAGATGCCTTTAATTCCTTTTTCTTGTCTGATTGCTGTGTAATCAGCACTGAGTAATAGTGGAAAGAGGGGGCATTCTTGTCTTGTTCCTGATCTTAGAGGAAAAGCTTTCAGGTTTTTACTATTGAGTATGATGTTAGCTCTATATAGCCTTTATCAAGTTGAAGTATAAGTTCCTTCTATACCCACTTTGTGGAGAGTTTTTTTTTTTATCATAAATGGATGTTGAATTTTTTCAAATGATTTTTTTTCTGCATCTATTGACATATCATATGATTTTTTTCCTTCATTTTGTTTATGTGATGGTGTCATATTAATTGTTTTGCAGATTTGAACCACCCCTGGTACAAATCCCACTTGATAATGGTGTATGATCCTTTTAATGTACAGTTGAATTCACTTTGTTAGTATTGTGTTGAGAATTTTGGCTCTGCCATAAGAAAAGATGACATAGTGCCATTTGCCACAACATGGATAGATCTTGAGATTATTATGCTAATTGAAATAACTCCAACAGAAAAAGTTGAGAACCATATGACTTCACTCATATGTGGGATATAAAACTGAAAGCAACAGGGCTGGCTGAGTGGCATGATGGTTAAGCGCTGGCTTGGGAAGACAGCGGCCCCGGGTCGGGTCTCACATATGAGGGCCAGTGACACTGCCTTCAAAAAGAAAAAACAAAAAAAACTGAAAGCAACAAAGGAACAAGGTAAACAAAGAACAAAAAGTCATAGACACAGACAACAGTTTAGTGGTTACCAGAGGGCAAGGGGGGAGGGGGCATAGTAGAAGAGGGTAAAGGGGGTCAAATATATATGGTGATAGAAGAAGAATTGACTCTGGGTGGTGAGCACACAATGTGATATATATATGATGTATTACAGAATTGTACAGTTGAAACCTATGTAATTTTACTAACCATTGTCACCCAAATAAATTTAATTAAAAAAAAAAAGAATTTTGGCATCAATGTTCATCAGGGATATTGGCCTGTAATCTTTTTTTGTAATGCCTTTGTCTGGTTTTGGAATCAGGGTGATGGTAGCCTAATAAAAAGAGCTTGGGAGCCTTCTCTTTTTTTGAATTCTTTTGGACTAGTTTGAGAATAGGTTATAATTCTTTAAATGTTTGAAGCTGTCGGGTCTTGGGCTATTGTTTGTTGGGAGATTATTTATCACTGTTTCATTGATAGTAATTGATCTGTTCAGATTCTCTGTTTCTTTCTGATTTAGTTTTGGAAGGCTATCTGTTTCTAGAAATTTATCCATTTCTTCTAGATTGTTGAATTTGTTGTCATATAATTCTTCATAGTATTCTTTGTTTTTGTTTTTTTTAAATTGGGGAATTGTAGGAGGGGACCAGCATTGGGTAATCGGGGCAGGGGAACTGACAAGTTGCTGTCCTTTTTTTGTTTTTTTGTTCTTCAGTCTAGTTGTAGAGGATGTTGCTTCACTGGCCCATGTTGGTATTATCATTGTGCTCTTCCCGGTGAGGCAGATTGGACAGCGGCTCTTGGCTTGGCAGTTCACACCGGCTGCCTGCCGCTCACACTGGCTGCCGGCCACTCATGGTAGCTTATGGCAGCCCACTGCAGCAGGGGCTGCAGCCCACCGTAGCCGGCGACTCATGGCAGCCCAGCTCCAGGTGGAGCTGTTGTTAGCTGTAGAGGGCAGTGTCACTGGCCTTCATATGTGGAATCTGAACCTGGGCCCTGCTGCTCAGAGCCGGTGTCCCAAGCCAGCTCTTAACCAACGCACCACTCGGCCAGCCCTGTTCATAGTATTCTTTAATGATCCTTTGTATTTCTGTGGTGTCAGTTGTAATCTCTCCTCTTTTGTTTCTGATTTTATTTGTGTTCTCTCTTTTCTGCTTGATGAGTCTTACTAGAGGCTTGTCCATTTTATTTATTATCTCAAAGAACCAGCTCTTGGTTTCAATAACCTTTTCTATTGTTTTTCTATTTTCAATTTCATTTATTTTCACTCTGATCTTTATTATTTCCTTCTTTCTGCCTACTTTGGGTTTTGTTTGTTCCTCTTTTTGTAGTTCCTTTAGGTTAAATTTAGATTGTTTACTTGGATTTTTCCTGCTTCTTGAGGTAAACCTGTATAGCTATAAATTTTCCTCTTCCCTGCTTTTGCTGCATCCCACACATTTTGTAAGGTTGTGTTTTCATTTTCATTTGTTTCAAAGTTGTTTTTGATTTCCTCTTGGATCCATTAGTTATTTAGAAGCATGTTGTTTAATTTGTGCTTTTTCGTGTTTCCTTCTATAGTTGACTTTTTTTTTAAAGATTTTTTTAAATTGGGGAATTGGGGGAGGGGACGGCATTTGGAAATTGGGGAAGGGGAACAGACAAGGTGTTGTCCCTTTGTTCTTCAGTCTAGTTGTGGAGGATGTTGCTTCACTGGCCCATGTTGGTATTATCATTGCGCTCTTCCCGGATAAGGCAGATCGGTTGCCAGCCTCTGGATGGTCGCTCACAGAGGCTATTGGCAGCTCACTCCGGCTGTTGGCCACTCATGCTGGCTGCCGGCCACTCACTGTAGCTTATGGCAGCCCACTGCAGCAAGGGCTGCAGCCTACACCATCGCCGGGACTCGCGCAGCCCAGCTCCAGGTGGAGCTGCCGTTCACCATCTTAGCTGTAGAGGGCAACATCACTGGCTCTCTTATGTGGAATCTGAACCTGGGCTGCTGGTGTCCCAAGCCAGCTCTCAACCAACGTGCCGCTCAGCTGGCCCCCCATTAGCTTTTTAAATGGTTGATTTACTGTGATTATTGTATATTTGCCTTTACTAGTGAGATTTTTTTTTTCTTTCTTGTAGTTTTTTAAAATTTCTGGTTATGGCTTTTTGTTTTCTGCGTAAAGAAGACCCTTTAACATTTCCAGTAAGGCCAGTTTAATAGATGAACTCCTTTAGTTTTTGCTTGCCTGGGAAACTCTTTATCTCTCCTTCAATTCTAAATGGTAAACTTGCTGAATAAATTATTCTAGGTTGTAGGTTCCTTTCTTTCAGCACTTTAAATATTTCCTGCCACTTCCTTCTGGCCTATAAAGTTGCTTCTGATAAATCAGCTGATAGCCTTATTGGTTTCCCCTTGTAGGTAACTAGTTTTCTCATTCTTGCTGCCTTTAAGATTGTCTCTTTACCCTTAACTTTTGCCATTTTAATTACAATATGTGTTGGTGTGGGCCTCTTTGTGTTTATCTTGTTTAGAACTCTCTATGATTCCTAGACCTGGATGTCTGTTTCTTTCCCTAAATTAGGGAAGTTTTCAGCCATTGTTTCTTCAAATATTCTTTCTGTCCCTTTCTCTCTCATCTCCTTCTGAAATCCCTGTAATGTGAATCTTAGGGTGTTTGATGTTTTTCCAGCAATTTCTTATACTATCCTCATTTTTAAAAATTCTTTTCCCATTTTCTATTCTGATTGGGTGATTTCCACTATTCTGTCATCCAGGTTGCTAATCCATTCTTCCATATTAATTAATGAGCTGTCAGTTCCTTCTAAATTATTCTTCTTCTGTGTTCTTCATCTCTGATTGGTTGTTTTAAAAAATGTATTGGGGTGGGCCGGCCGAGTGGCTCAGTTGGTTAAGAGCTCGCTCAAGAGTGCGAGCTGAACTCTGAGCAACGGCGGTTCGATGCCAGCCTGAGCTGAGTTGCCGTTGAGCTGCCAACAGGTGGCAGGATGGCTCAGCTAAAAAAAAAAATGTATTGGGGTGACATTGGTTAATAACAGTATGAGTTTCAAGTGTACAATTCTATAACACATCATCTGTGTATTGCATTGTGTATTCACCACCCAAAGTCTAATCTCCCGCTGTCACCATATATTTGACCCTATTTATCCTCCCTCCACCACCCTCCCCTCTGGTAACCACACTTGTATTATGAGTTTGTTTGCTTGTTTTATTTGTTTGTTTGTCACTTTCTGTTTTATATCCCAAGTGAAATCATATGGTTCTTGTCCTTTTCCATCTGACTGTTTTGCTTAGCAAGATACTCTTAAGATCCATCCATGTTGTCAAAATGGCAGTATTTCATCCTTTCTTATGGCTGAGTAGTATTCCATTGTATATATGAAACATGTCTTCTTTATCCAATCATTAATGGAAGACCACTTAGGTTATTTCCATGTCTTGGCTATTGTGAATAATGCAGCAATTAACATAGGGGTCCATATATCCTTACAAATAAATGTTTTTAAAGTTTTCAGGTAGATTTTTTTGAAGGACTTCCATACTGTTTTCCGCAGTGGCTACATCAATTTATATTCCTACCAGCAGTGTATGAGGGTTCTCTTTTCTCCACAACCTCTCCATTACTTGTCATTACTTGTCTTGTTGATAATAGCCATTCTAACAGGTATGAAGTGGTATCTCATTGTGGTTTTGATTTGCACTTCTCAGTAAGTTGAGCATCTTTTCACATATCTTTTGGTCATTTGTATGTCTACTTGGGAAAAATGTCTGTTCAGATCCTCTATCCATTTTTTGATAAACTTGTTTGTTTTTTGTTGTTGAGTTGTATGAGTTCTTTATATATTTTGGAATTAGCCCCTTATCATAGGTATTGTTTGTAAATATCTTCTCCCATTCAGTTTCTTGCCTTCTTGTTTTGTTGATGGTTTATTTTGCTGTTAGAGCCTTTTTAGTTTGATGTAGCTCCATTCATTTATTTTTGCCTTTACTTCTCTTGCCTTTGAAATCAAATTCATAAAGCCCTCTATGAGACCAAAGTCCATACATTTAGTATCTGTGTTTTCTATGTATTTTATTGTTTTGGGTCTTATATTTATCCATCCATTTTGAGTTAATGTTTATGTATGGTGTCAAATAGCAGTCTAATTTCATTCTTTTGCATGTGGCTTTCCAATTTTCATAACACCATTTATTAAAGAGGCTTTTTTCCCTCCATTGTGTGTTTTGGCTTCTTTACCAAAAATTAGTTGCCCACATTTCTAGGTTCTCAATTCTGTTCCATTGGTCTGTGTCTCTGTTCTTCTGCCGGTACTATACTGTTTTGATTATTATTGCTTTGTAGTATAATTTGAAGTCAGGGAGTGTGATACCTTGGCTTTGTTTTTACTTCTCAGGATTGCTTTGGCTATTGGGAGTCTTTTGTGATTCCTTACTAATCTGCTGATTTTGATGTTATTGTTGTACTATTTCTTTGAAAAATTCCATTGGGATTTTGATGGAGATTGCATTGAATCTGTATATTACTTTGGGTAATGTGGCCATTTTGAAAATGTTGATTTTTTTTTTTTAATTGGGGAATTGGGGGAGGAGAACAGTGTTGGGGAACTGGGGAAGGGAACCAGCCAAGTTATTGTTCTTCAGTCTTAGTTGTGGAGGGCTCCAGTCGCCATCTGGCTGTCCATTGGTAGCTTGTGGTTTCTAAGCTCAAAGTACTGTGTTACAATCTTAGTTGCAGGTGGACATAGCCATATACCATGCGGGAGTCAAACCAGCAGCCTTGTTGTTAAGAGCGCACTCTCTATCCATTGAACCATCCGGTCGGCAGCTCAGCCCAAGGTGCTGAGCTCAGTCTTAGTTGCGGGTGGGAGTAGCCACCATCCTATGCCAGAGTTGAACCCAGCAGCCTTGTTGTTAAGAGCCATCTGGGTGGCAGCTCAGCTCAAGGTTTGAAGTTCAGTGTTAGTTGCTGGGCGGGCGTAGCCCACCATCGAACAGGCAGTCTTGTTAGGAGCAGTGCTCTCACCAGCTGAGCCATCCTGCCACCTATTGGCAGCTCAGCAGCAGCTCAGCTCTGGTGCAGCGTCACTGGCTCATGTGGGAATCGAACTGGCAGTCCCATTGCTCAGAGCTCGCGCTCTTAAGCTAACTCTTAACCAACTGAGCCACTCGGCCATCCTTGAAAACATTGATTCTTTTAATCTATGACGTGGAATATCTTTCAATTTCTTTGTGTCTTCAATTTTTCAACAATATCTTGTAGTTTTTAGTGTATATCTCCTTCACATCTTTGTTAACTTTATTCCTAGATATTTTATTCTGTCTGTTGCAATTGCAAATGGAATTGTTTTCATTTCTTTTTCTGTTATAATTTTGTTAGTATATAGGAACACAGTGGACTTTCATACATTGATTCTGTATCCTGCAACTTTGTTTATTGCTTCTAATAGTCTTTTGGTGGATTCTTTAGGGTTTTCTATATATAGGATCATGTCATCTGCAGGAAGTGACAATTTAACTTCTTCCTTCCCAATTTGAATGCCTTTTATTTCTTTCTCTTCCCTGATAACTCTTGCTAGGATTTCCAATACAATGTTAAATAACAGTGGTGAGAGGGGGCGTCCTTGTCTTGCTGCTGATCCTAGAGGGAAAGCTTTCAGTTTTTCACCATTGAGTATGATATTAGCTGAGAGTTTGTCATATATTGCCTTTATTATGTTGAGGTGCTTTTCCTCTATACCCATTTTAGTGAGCGTCTTAACCATAAATGGATGTTGTATGTTATCAAATGCTTTTTCTGCATCTACTGATATGATCATATGGTTTTCATCATTTATTTTGTTAATGTGGTGTATTGTATTACAAAATCCATCACATTGATGGATTTTTGCATATGTTGACTCTCACTTGATTGTGATGTTTAACCTTTTAATGTATTCTATTCGATTTGCTAGTATTTTTTTTTTTTTTTGAGGGCAGTATCACTGGCCTTCACATGTGGGACCTAACCGGGGCCGCTGGCTTCCCAAGCCAGCGCTTAACCACCACACCACTCGGCCGGCCCCTCGATTTGCTAGTATTTTGCTTAGGATTTTTGCATCTGTATTCATCAGAGATATTGGTCTTGTAGTTTTCATTTTTTGTGTTGTCCTTGACAGGTTTTTGTATCAGGGTAATGTTGGCCTAATAAAATGAGTAAGTATTGCTTCTTCAATTATTCAGAAGAGTTTGAGAAGTATAGGTATTAAATCTTCTTTGAGTGTTTAGTAGAATTCACTAGTGAAGCCATCTGGTCCTGGACTTTTACTTTTTGGGAAATGTTTGATGACTGTTTCAATTTCCTTACTGTTGATCGGTCTATTTAGATTTTCCAGTTCTTTGTGATTCAGTCTAGGAAGTTAATATAGTTCTAAGAACTTGTTCATTTCTTCTAGGTTGTTGAATTTGGTGGTGTATAGCCTTTCATTGTGTTTTTGTATATAGTCCTTTATGTCTCTGTGGTGTCTATTGTAATTTATCTTCTTTTATTTCTGATTTTGTTTCTTTGAGTCTTTTCTCTTTTTTTCCTTAGTGAGTCTAGCCAGAGGTTTGTCAATTTTATTAGTCTTTCCAAAGACCCAGCTGTTTGTTGCATTAATTTATTTTATTGTCTTTTTGTTCTCTATTTTATTTAATTCTGCTCAAATTTTTATTATTTCCTTCCTTCGACTGAATTTGGGCTTCATTTATTCTTTTTCTTGTTTGTTAAGGTGAAATCTTAGGTTGCTTATTTGAAATTCTTCTTGTTTCTTGAGGTAGGCCCGTAATGCTATAAACTTCCCTCGTATTACCACTTTTGCTGCATCTCCCAAATTTTGATGTTATATTATTATTCTTATTTTTCTCTATGTATCTTTTGATCTCTTCTTTTATTTCTCCTTTGAGCCAGTCATTGTTCAGTAGCGTATTGTTTAATTATCTGAGTCATTTCTAGATTTCTACCTTCAATATCACTAATTCTTTCCTCCATCTGGTCTGTTTTATTCCTAAGCTCACTAGTTCAATCATCATCTCATTTATTGAGTTCTTCAACAGCTCCAGAATTTCTGTTTGTTTTTTTCTTATAGCTCCAGTCTCTTTGGTGATGTACTCCTTTTGTTTGTTGATTATATTTCTGGGCTCATTGAATTGCTTTTCTGAGTTTTCTTGTATTTTATTGAGTTTTTTCAGAACTGCAATCTTGAATTCTCTGTCATTTAAACCATAGTTTTTCATGACTTTAAGCTTATTTCTAGAGATTTTTAACTTTGTTTCTGAACTCTCTTGTTACCTTGGTTATTCATTGTGCTTGATGGATTATATTCTCAGCCTGGGCATTTGTGGGAATGAAATTTTTTTTTTTTTTTTTTTTTTTTTAGTATTTGACTCTTCACTGTTTAGAGTTTGATAAATTTAGAGTTTCTTTCATTTTCCAGTATGTGGTGCTGAAGTGCAAGTTTTATTTTCTCTAACCTGCACTGCTGGGGCTTCTGTGATTTCTGTGGGGTGGTATCACCTTGGCTGTTGGAGATGTATTCCCTGAGGAGATGGGGTCCCTTTTAGGATCTGGTTGCCTTGGTTTTGGGGCACCACCCCCAGTAGTGGGAAGTGATGGGCTATGGGTCTCCTGGCTTGCATGGTCCCCCAACAGCATTCCTGTAGCCAGAAGCCACCAGCACATCCACTCTGTCTGAGTTGACCCAGCTGCCTCTACCAGGCTCTGCTGTGATGGGTGGGGGGAAGTGGGTTCACACATCTGTGGCTGTTCTGTTTAGTGCGTTTAGCCATAATGAGTACAGACCAGTTAAACTGGAAATAGTTTTCCTGACTTTTTGTGATCTGCCAATTGAGAATTTTACTGCTGGGCAGGCCACTGGAGGATGGGATGGGTGGATTCCCATATCTGTGGATTGTTTTGTTTAGTGATGGCAGGTTGTGGAACACTGCCATCCTTTGCACTGTTTCTCTGCCCTTGACCCTAGCCTCAACCTTAATGTGTGCCAGCCACCCAGGCCCAATTGCTGTCTCTGCCCCTCTGGTTTTCCCAGTGAGGGTTGCACCCCGACCCCTCACTGCTCTGACATCTACTGGGAGGCCATAGTGAGCATTGGACTATGTCTGGGGCTCCTGTCTGTCCTTTCCCCGGTCCCATCTCCCCTATTCACTCTGATATGCCCATCTTCAGACATTTCAATGTGTAGATCCTTAAGACATGTTTGTGTGTCGAGCAGGGAATCCTGTGTTGAATTATAGCTGTCCAACTTGTTATAACTTCAAGTGGAGAGATTTGTAGGTCCTCCCATGCTGCCATGCTGCTTACATCATCTGTCCCTGATTGGTTTTGTATTACATTTTCTATCTCTTTGTTGAAGTGCTCTCAGAGTTCCTCTATTGTATCCTTCAGTTTGTTGATCATCCTTATGACTGTTTCTTTGATTTATTTATCAGGCAGATTACTCATGTTCGTTTCATTAGGGTTTTTCTCTATTAGAGTTTTTTCTTTTTCTTCAGGGCATATTCTTCTGTATCCCCATTTTGTTTGACTTTCTGTATTTGTTCCTATGAATTGAATAGAACAGCTATCTCTCGCAGTTGTGAAAGAGTGGTTTCAGAGTAGACTGAGTGTTGAATAGTTTGGACAGGACTGCTGTAGTCGGGGAGGTTCACGGGATGGTCTGGTGTGTGTGTGCTTCCTTGACCTCCGAATCTGGATGAGGTGCTGAGGGCGCTGTTGGTGTGCCCTGTTGCTTTAACTGTCTGTAATTAGAGCCGCATCTGGCAGGACTGCTTTGTGCATGCTTGCTTATCAAGGTCCCACCAGCCCTGCCCCCTGGCGGGTTGGAGCAGGCCTGCATGTGCTCACCCTGGCACTTTGCTAATTCTGCCCCCTTTCCCAGCCGTACAGTTCCTTTCATGCTCATCCACGCCCCTCTCACTCTGCAGGCGCCTCGCCTGCATTAATTGTCTAGAGTCAGAGTAAAGTCTGGGCTGGGCTTGCATGCATGCCTAGCTCCTTTCTTTCTCTGGGTCAGCAGCATTACCTGCATGCACAGTCATGCTTTGCGAGTGCTGCACTCTCTCCTAGCTGGGCAACCCAACTAGTACACAGCAACCCCCCATTTACTGTGCATGGGGCAGTCCCACATGTGGGTACCACAGAGTTTTGCTGGCTTTGCACTTTCTCTGGACAGAGCAGCCCTGCAGGCGGGTATGGCAGCATTCTGTTGGCCTTGCACTCCCTCCAGGTAAGGGAGCCCCTCTTATACACAGCCCAGTGGGTGTGAGAATCAACATCCTGCTGCATCAGTCTCTGGGTGGAAGGCCCCTTGCGTGCATGTGTGGAGCTCTACTGTTTCTCCTGGATCTAGCTCCAGAAGTGGGGCCTGGGAATGTGCTACAGCGCCCTGCACGACGGCCAGAGAACCTGGATGGAGCTACTGCCCATTATCAAGGTTCAAGGGAAACGTCAACAATGGTGCTGGTGTGTGGGCTGCTCCCCAGCTCCTGCTTCCCCCACCTTCTCTATGTGGTCGCCTCTTTCTTGCTGTTCAGTTGGCTCTCAGTGTTTAGTGTCCTATCTACGAACCCATTACCTACTCCAAGGTCACAAAGATCTATTATTTCTTCTAAGAGTTTTCTAGTTTTAGCTCTTACACTTAGGTCTTTGATCCATGTGGAGTTCATTTTTGTGTATGGTGTGATGAAGGGGCCCTACTTCATCCTTTCTATGTGATATACAGTGGTCTCAGCACCATTTGTTAAAAAGAAATTTTTCTTCTTTTAATTTTATTGGTACTCTTGTCAAAAATTAATTGACCATAAATGTAAGGATTTATTTCTGTATTCTCAATTCTGTTCCATTGTCTATATGTGTATCCTTATGTCAGTACCATACACACTGATTACTATAGCTTTGTGGTTAGTTTTGAAAACGAGAAGTGTGAGTCCTCCAGCTAAGTTCTTTCCCCTCCCCGCCAAGATTGTTTTGGCTATTTGAGGTCCTTTGCATTTCCACATGAATTTTAGGATCATCTTTTTCAAATTTTGCAAAAAAGGCACCTGGTAGTTCGATTGGGATTGCGTTGACTGTGTAGATCAATTTGGGGAGTATTGCGATCTTAACAATATAAACCTTCTAATTCATAAATATGAGATGCCCCTCTATTTAGGTCTTTTCAAATTTCTTAATGATGTTTTGTAGTATTCAGTGTACACAGCTTGCAATTCTTTTGTTAAATTTATGCTAAGAATTCAATTATTTTAATGTTAATGTAATTATGTAATTACTTCCTTAATTTCACTTTTAAATTGTTTATGTAGAGAACTGAAATTGATTTATTTTATTTTTTAAGATTTTTTTTTTTTATTGGGGAATTGGGGGAGGGAACAGCATTGGGGAATCGAGGAAGGGGAACAGACAAGCTGCTATCCTTTTGTTCTTCAGTCTAGTTGTGGAGGACGTTGCTTCACTGGCCCATGTTGGTATCATCATTCTGCTCTTCCTGGGTGAGGCAGATCAGTTGCTGGCCTCTGGATAGCCACTCACTGCACCTCTTGGCACTAAAATTGATTTTTGAACATTGATTTCTACCCCCACAAACTTACAGAACTTGTTTCTTAGTATATATATATATATATATATATATATATATATATATATATATATATATATATATATATATTATTACTTAGGGTTCTTTATGCACCAAACCATGTCATCTGAAAAATACAGGTAGTTTTATCACTTTGTTTCTAAAATGGATGCCTCTTATTTTGTATTTAATTACTAATTAAATCCCTTTACTTGTTACATGTCTATTCAGATCTGTTTTTTCCTTGAGTTGGTTATGATAGTTTGTGTGTTCCTATGAATTTGTCATTTCAGCTAGGCTATCTAATTTGTTTGTATATAGTTTAGTTGTTAATAGGATTCTCTTCCAATCCTTTTTGTTTGGTAAGGTCTGTATTGATATCCCCACTTTTATTTCTGATTTTAAAATTTTGAGTCTTTTAACATTTTTTCTTGGTCAGTCTAGCTAACGTTGTCAATTTTGCTGATATTTTTAAAGGAACAACTTTTTATTTCCTTGGTCCTTTCTATTTTTCTATTTATTTAATGTTCGAGTCATTAGCTCCTTCCTTCTTCTAACTTTAGGTTTAGCTTGCTCTTCTTTTTTCTAGTTTCTTAACATGTGAAGTTAGATTATTGATTTTAATGTAAGTTTATATTTCATAGCTGTGAATTTGTCTCTGAGAACTGCTTTCATTGCATCTCATAAGTTTTGGTATGTTGTGTTTTCATTCTCATTTATCTCAAATTATTTTCTAATTTTCCTTGTAATTCTTTGCTTAAGAGTATGTTGCTTAATTTTAACATACTTGTTTTCTTTTCTTTTCTTTTTTTTTTTTATGTTAGGGACAGCTTTTTTTTTTTTTTTTAATTAGTTTCAGGTGTACAACACAGTGCAATAGTTATACATTTTACTCCTCAAAGTGACAACCCCCTCCCCCAATACACCCCCCACACCCCCCCATATCATATATATCTATTACTCTTCCTCTGACTCTCTTCCACAGTATAATCCACATCCCGTGACTATCTATATATATATTCAATTACAGTAGGTATACCACCTCCACTTTAGTAATACAGTGCAGTGATCAAACCTCTACTCCATCCATGAAATGGTCTCCCTAACAAGACCTATGATCATCTGACATTCCACAGAATATTTACATTATTAATTATATTCCCCAAACTGTTTTTCCTATCCCAGTAGCAATATTGTAGTTGCCTATTTTTGCTGTCTAATCTCTTCCCCTTCTCCCTCATCCCCATTCCTCTCCAAATTAGCAACCCTGATTTTTCCTCTATATCTATGAGACAGTTTCTGTTTACTTTGCTCATTCATACAGTTTTTCATATTCCACATATAAGTGAGATCATATGGTATTTGTCCTTCTCTGACTGACTTATTTCACTCAACATTATAGTCTCTAGGTCCATCCATATCATTGCAAATGGCACGATTTCATTCTTCTTCATAGCGGAGTAATACTCCATTGTATAAATATACCACAGTTTCTTAATCCAGTCATCTACTGACGGGCATTTTGGTTGTTTCCAAGTCTTAGCTATTGTAAATTGTGCTGCTATGAACATCGGGGTGCATAACTTTTTTTGATAAGTGTCTTGGTTTTTTTCAGGATAAATACCTAGGAGTGGAATTGCTGGGTCAAACGGTAGCTCTATTTCCAGTTCTTTGAGATACCTCCATACTGACTTCCATAGTGGCTGCACCAATCTGCAGTCCCACCAACATTGCAGCAGGGTCCCCTTTTCCCCACAGCCCCGCCAGCACTTGTTGTTTGTTGATTTGTTGATGATAGCCATTCTGACTGGAGTGAGGTGGTATCTCATGGTGGTTTTTATTTGCATTTCCCTAATGACCAGTGAGGTTGAACTGTTTTTCATATGCCTGTTGGCCATCTGTATGTCCTCTTTAGAGAAATGTCTCTTCATATCTTCTGCCCATTTTTTAATTGGGTTGTTTGTTTTTTTGGTGTTGAGTTTCATGAGTGTTTTATAAATTTTGGATATTAACCCCTTATCAGATATATCGTTGGCAAATATATTCTCCCATTTAGTAGGCTTCCTTTTTGTGTTATTAATGGTTTCCTTTGTTGTGAAAAAACTTTGAAGTCTGGTATAATCCCATATGTTCATTTTTTCTTTTACTTCCCTTGCCCGTATGGATGTATCAGTAAAAATATTGCTCCGGGTAATGTCTGCAAATGTACTCCCTATATTTTCATTTAGGATTTTTATGGTTTCAGGTCTTACATTTAAGTCTTGAATCCATTTTGAATTTGTTCTTGTATAAGGCGTAAGGAGATGATCCAGTTTCATTTTTTTGCAAAACATACTTGTTTTC
The DNA here is from genome assembly GCA_033961575.1 of Aselliscus stoliczkanus. Classification (NCBI taxonomy): domain Eukaryota; kingdom Metazoa; phylum Chordata; class Mammalia; order Chiroptera; family Hipposideridae; genus Aselliscus; species Aselliscus stoliczkanus. The sequence continues at coordinate 44,891,896 of CM066733.1, forward strand.
TTTCTATTATTGATTTATAGCTTCATTCCATTGTGGTTGAAAAAGATACTTTGTATGATTTAAGTCTTTTTCCCCCCTCTCCCCCTCCTTTTCCCCACTCCCTCTCTCCTCCCAATTTGTACTTCTTAGTCGCTTCCCCCTTTTCACCCATCTCCCCAACCCCATCCCACATGGCAACCATCAATTTGTTCCCTGTATCTGTGAGTTTGTTTCTGTTTTGTTCATTTATTCTGTTCTTTAGATTTCACATATTGGTGAAATCATATGGTTTTTGTCTTTTTCTGGCTGACTTATTTCACTTAGCATAATACCCATCCATGTTGTCACAAATGGTAAGATTTCATTCTTTTTTATGGCTGAGTAATATTCCTCTGTGTGTGTGTGTGTGTGTGTGTGTGTGTGTGTGTGTGTGTGTCTTCTTTATTCATTCATCTATCATTGGACACTTAGGTTGCTTTCATATCTTGACTATTGTAAAAAAAAAAAAGCTACAGTGAACATGAAGGTGCATATATCTCTTTGAATTAGGGTTTTCATTTTCTTTGGATAAATACCCAGAAGTGGAATTGTTGGATCATATGGTAGTTCTGCTTTTAATTTTTTTAAAATTATTTTTATTTATTTATTTTTAATTAGTTTCAGGTGTACAACACAGTGCAATAGTTATTCTTTTTACCCCTCAAGGTGACAACCCCCCTCCCCCATTTAGCCACCCCACTCCTCCCCGCATATCATATATATCTATTACACTTCCTCTGACTCCCTTCCACAGTATAATCCACATCCCATGACTATCTATATATTCAATTACAGTTGATATACAATATTATACAACCTCAGCTTCAGGTGTGCAGTGCAGTGATCAAGCCTCTACTCAATCCATGAAATGGTCTCCCTAACAAGACATATGACCATCTGACATCCCACAAAATATTTACAACATTATTAATTACATTCCCCGAACTCTCTTTCATATCCTTGTGGCAATACTGTAGTTGCCTATTTTTGCTGTCTAATCCCTTCCCCTTCTCCCTCATCCCCACCCCCCTCCCAACTAGCAACCCTGTTTTTCCTCTATATCTATGAGACAGTTTCTGTTTACTTTGCTCATTCATTCAGTTTTTCAGATTCCACATATGAGTGAGATCATATGGTATTTGTCTTTCTCTGATTGACTTATTTCACTTAACATAATAGTCTCTAGGTCCATCCATATCATTGCAAATGGTACGATTTCATTCTTCTTTATAGCGGAGTAATACTCCAATGTATAAATGTACCACAGTGTCGTAATCCAGTCATCTACCGATGGGCATTTCGGTTGTTTCCACGTCTTAGCTATTGTAAACAGCGCTGCTGTGAACATAGGGGTGCAAAAATTTTTTGGAATAAGTGTCTTGGGTTTTTCAGGATAAATACCTAGGAGTGGAATTGCTGGGTCAAAACGTAGCTCCATTTCCAGTTTTTTGAGATACCTCCATACTGACTTCCATAGTGGCTGCACCAATCTGCAATCCCACCAACAGTGCAGCAGGGTCCTCTTTTCCCCACAGCCCCGCCAGCACTTGTTGTTTGTTGATTTATTGATGATAGCCATTCTCACTGGAGTGAGGTGGTATCTCATTCTGGTTTTTATTTGCATTTCCCTAATGACCAGTGAGGTTGAACTGTTTTTCATATGCCTGTTGGCCATCTGTATGTCCTCTTGAGAGAAATGTCTCTTCATATCTTCTCCCCATTTTTTAATTGGGTTGTGTATTTTTGGTGTTGAGTTTCATGAGTGTTTTATAAATTTTGGATATTGACCCCTTATCAGATATATCATTGGCAAATATATTCTCCCATTCAGTAGGCTTCCTTTTTGTTCTAGTGATGATTTCCTTTGTTGTGAAAAAACTTTTAAGTCTGACATAATCCCATATGTTCATTTTTTCTTTTACTTCCCTTGCCCATAGGGATGTATCAGTGAAAATATTGCACCGGGTAATGTCTGCAAATGTACTCCCTATATTTTCTTTTAGGAGTTTTATGGTTTCAGGTCTTACATTTAAGTCTTTAATCCATTTTGAATTTGTTCTTGTATATGGTGTAAGGAGGTGGTACAGTTTCATTTTTTTGCATGTGTCAGTCCAATTTTCCCAGCACCATTTATTGAATAGACTATCTTTACTCCAATGTAAATTCTTGCTTCCCTTGTTATAGATTAACTGTCCGTAAATGCCTAGATTTATTTCTGGGCTCTCTGTTCTGTTCCACTGATCTATGTGCCTGTTTTTATGCCAATACCATACTGTTTTGACTACTGTAGCCTTGTAGTATGTTTTGATGTCTGGTAGCATGATCCCCCCGACTTTGTTCTTATTTCTCAGGATTGCTGAGGCTGTTCTGGGTCTTTTATGGTTCCATATAAATTTTAAGATTATATTTTCTATTTCTGTGAGAAATGCCCTTGGTAGTTTGATAGGAATTGCATTGAATCTATATATTGCTTTAGGCAGTATGGACATTTTAACTATATTAATTCTTCCTATCCATGAGCATGGTAGATGTTTCCATTTATTTGATTTCTTTGATTTCTTTGATTTCTTCAGTGTCATAATTTTTCTAAGTACAGATCTTTCACTTCTTTGGTTAAATTTATTCCTATGTATTTTATAGTTCTTGAAGCAATTGTAAATGGGACAGTTTTCTTAATTTCTCCTTCTGTTAGTTTATTATTGGTATATCCAGATACCACTGATTTCTGAACATTGATTTTATATCCTGCTACTTTACTGAATTTGTCTATCAGTTCCAGTAGTTTTTTTGATGGAGTCTTTGGGGTTCTCTATATACAGTATCATGTCATCTGCATATAATGATAATTTTACTTCTTCCTTGCCAATTTGTATGCGTTTTATTCCTTTTTCTTCTCTGATTGCTGTGGCTAGACCTTCCAGAACTGTGTTGAATAAAAGAGGAGAAAGTGGACAGCCTTGTCTTGTTCCTGATCTTAAGGGGAATAGTTTTAGCTTTTCCCCATTGAATATGATGTTAGCTGTAGGTTTATCATATATGGCTTTTATTATGTTGAGATATGATCTCTGTATTCCCACTTTGCTATGGGTTTTTAACATAAATGGCTGTTGGATTTTGTCAAATGCCTTTTCTGCATCTATTGAAATGACCATGTGATTTTTATCCTTCATTTTGTTGATGTGATGTATCACATTAATTGATTTACGGATGTTGAACCAGCCTTGCGTACTAGGGATGAAACCCACTTGATCATGATATATGATCTTCTTAATATGTTGCTGAATTCAGTTTGCTAATATTTTATTGAGAATTTTTGCATCTATATTCATCAGGGATATTGGCCTGTAGTTTTCCTTTTTTGTGCTGTCTTTATCTGGTTTTGGAATCAGGGTGATAGTGGCTTCATAAAAAGACTTTGGGAGCCTTCCCTCCTTCTGGATTTTTTGGAATAGTTTGAGAAGAATAGGTGATAGTTCTTTTTTGAATGTTTGATAAAATTCACTTGTGAAGCCATCTCATCAAGGACTTTTGTTTTTTGGGAGCTTGTCAGTTACTGATTCAATTTCCTTGGTAATAATCAGGGTATTTAGATTTTCTCTTTCTTCTTACGTTAGCTTTGGAAGGTTGTATCCTTCTAGAAAATTATCCATTTCTTCCAGATTGTCAAATTTGTTGGCCTATAGTTGCTCATAAGAATTTCTTAGAATTTTTTGTATTTCTGTGATGTCTTTAGTCATTTCCCTCTTTCATTCCTGATTTTACTAATTTGAGTCCTCTCTCTTTTTTTTTTTTTTTTTTGATAAGCCTGGCTAGAGGTTTGTCAATTTTGTTTATGTTCTCAAAAAAGCATCTCTTGGTTTCATTGATCTTTTGTATTGTTTTTCTGTTCTCTATATTGTTTGTTTCCACTCTGGTCTTTATTATCTCTTTTCTTGTACTCCCCTTGGGCTCTTTTGCTGATCTTTTTTCAGTTCCTTTAGGTGTAAGGATAACCTGTGGTTCTGAGATTTTTCTTCCTTCTTTAAGTTGGCCTGCACTGCTGTAAACTTCCCTCTTAGGACTGCTTTCGCAGCATCCCAGAGATTTTGGGTCGTGGTGTTTTCATTTTCGTTTGTCTCGAGGTACCTTTTGATTTCCTCCTTGATCTCATTTTGTGACCCACTCAATATTTAGTAGCATGTTATTTAGCCTCCATTTATTTGACAGCTTTCCGGGGTTCTTCTTATAATTGATTTCTAGTTTCATAGCATTGTGGTCAGAGAAGACACTGGAAATGATATCAGTCTTCTTAAATTTATTCAGACTTGTTTTGTGGCCTAACATGTGGTCTATCTTAGAAAATGTTCCATGTGCACGTGAGAAGAATGTATATTCTGTAGCTTTGGGGTGAAATGCTCTGAAAATGTCTGTTAAATCCAGCTGGTCTAATGTGTCATTTAAGGTCACTGTTTCCGCATTGATTTTCTGCCTGGAGGATCTGTCCATTGGTGACAGTGGGGTGTTGAAGTCCCCTACTATGATAGTATTACTGTTGATCTCCATTTTTATGTCTGACAACATCTGTTTTATATATTTAGGAGCTCCTATGTTGGGTGAATAGATGTATACTAGGGTTATGCCCTCTTGTTGGATCGATCCCTTTATTATTATGAAGTGTCCTTCTTTGTCCTTTATTTTATTCTTCAATTTAAAGTCCATTTTATCTGATATAAGTACCGCTACTCCAGCTTTTTTCTCTGTTCCATTTGCATGAAATACTTTACTCCATCCCTTTATTTTCAGCCTGTATGTGTCTTTTGATCTGAGGTGTGTCTTTTGTATACAGCATATGCCGGGGTCTTGCTTTCTTATCCATTCAGCCACCCTATGTCTTTTGATTGGAGCATTTACTCCATTTACATTTAACGTGATTATTGATTGGTGCGTATTTATTGCCATTTTGTTATTTGTGTTCCTAGTCTTCCTTAATTAGGTTGTTTTTCTCTTCTGCTTAAAAAAGCCCTTTTAACATTTCCTGCAAAGCTGGCTTGGTGGTAATGCATTCCCTTAACTTGTTCTTTTCTGGGAAGCTCTTTATCTCTCCTTCAATTTTAAATGATAGCCTTGCTGGACACAGCAATCTGGGTTGTAGGCCTTTATTTTTCATCACTTTGAAAACTTCCTGCCACTCCCTTCTGGCCTGCAGAGTTTCTGTAGAAAAGTCGGCTGATAATCTTATGGGGGTGCCCTTGTAAGTAACTTGCTGCCTTTCCCTTGCTGCTTTACGGATTCTGTCTTTGTCCTTAACCCTTGCCATTTTCACTATAATGTGTCTTGGTGTGGGCCTGTTTGGGATCATCCTGGTTGGAACTCTCTGCACTTCCTGGGCTTGTATTTCAATGTCCTTTGCCAGGTTAGGGAGGTTTTCAGACATTATTACTTCAAATATGTTCTCAATCCCTTGCTCCTTCTCTTCTCCTTCTGGTACTCTGAAGACCCGGAGGTTATTGCGTTTGATGTTGTCCCCCAACTCTCTTAAACTATTTTCAATGTTTTTCATTCTTTTTTCTTTTTGTTGTTCTGCTTGGGTGATCTCTGCTATCTTGTCTTCTAAGTCACTGATTCGATTTTCTGCTTTGTCCAATCTGCTAGTCATTCCATTGAATTTGTTATTTAATTCAGTAATTGCATTCTTAAGTTCTAGCTGGTTGTTTTTTATTTCTCTATCCTTCTTTATATTTTCATTAATTTCTTTGAACATTCTAATAATCAGTGTTCTGGACTCTGTCTCCGATACGTTGTTTACCTCTATTTCCTCTAGTTCCACGATTCAGGAGGTTTCTTCTGTTCTTTTATTTGGGTTGTATTTCTTTGTCTCCGCATTCTTGTTTACTCTTTGTGCTTGCTTTGATATAACAGATAGATCCCCTAGGTCTCTCAGTCTTTTCTGGGTAAACTTATACGGTGTCTGTCCTTTATATTAGAATTACTCAATCTCCCTATTCTCTTGTGTGTGTATATCTGAGGTGTTCCTTGTCTGTGTGTCTTCACCTGTTGAAGTTTATCTTTGATTACTTTTGGCTTGTCAATAGGTGGGATTGACTTCCAGGCTGATCAGCTGTGAGGATCAGCAGTGTCTTCAGTTTATGAGTTGCTGTGTGAGGCTTGGACCCTTTGGCCCTTGCACCTGTAGCAAGTTCGTTTTGGGTGTGTCAAACCCAGAAATTCTCTGGTTTTATCTAAAGTTGTCCTGTGTGTATGATGACTCTTGTGTCTCCAGTGACAGTCTTGGCTAAAGTCCACTAAGCTCTCTTCAGTTTGTCCTCTGCAGTACAAATATTCCTCTGCGTCTTGTGGGAACAAAGACGGCCACCTGACGCCTAGTGTGATCCTGGCACTGCAGGTTTGCTGTACAGGAGTGTGGTTGTGATGTGTGGTTGGTAGTTTTTACAAAGCCGCTGCCGTTTCTGTTTTTGCCTTTCCCAAGTAAGGCTGTGCACCCTGCAGGTTCAATGAGTGTCTTTGGGTACCCTTTCCGTTGAAAGCCCAATGTGGAGAATGAAAGAGCTCTTCACTGCCAAAAGCCCGCTGCTAAGAGTCTCTTAATTAGTGCCTCAGCTGCTGAACCTGTCCTGCCTTCCAAGCCTTGCAGGAAAGGTGAGGGCAGGGTAGGTATCTCACTCTGTAGCCTCTTCTGGCATGGAAATTCTCGACCCCCTATGGGTAAGGAATACCAATGTAGCAGTAGGGAATACCCTACTGCTCCATTCTGGGGTCAGTTTAAGACTGGCTTGGCAGGTGCCAGGGTTTCTGAGGGAGGGTGGGGGTGGGTTTTAATTCCTGTTTGTTTGTTTTTTTGCTTTCTGTCGAAGAAAGGAGGAAAAACAAACAAACAAGCAAAACAAACAAATAAACAAAATAATACAACAACATAAAAACCCCACAGTTCCAACACTGTTTTGAGCTAAGGCCTTTGCCTCATAGGCCCCGGAGGAGTTCCTGCTGCTCTCCCAAAGACACTGCCGAGGTTTAGGGGGCTGTGCGCACCCTGCAGTGGCTCAAATCTCTGGTCTGTCTCCTGGGGACCTGCGTCTCTGCTTGGGCTCACTGCGTCTCCCCACGACGGAGTATTCTTTCTTCCCCTGCTTGTCTGGTTTCATGCTTATGCCTCGGTCGGAGCCTGTGCGCGCCGCGGTATTCCTGCTGCTCTCCCGGAGGGACTGCCGGGGTTTAGGAGACTGCGAGCACCCTGCCGTGGCTCAGATCCCCACTCCGTCTCTCTCAGGGACCTGCGTCTCCCCCTCCCCGAGTATTCTTTCTTCCCTTGCTTGCCTGGTTTCAGGCTTCTGCCTCAGCGTCTGCGCACTGAGGTGCTCTTGCTGTGCTCCGTGGGACCCGGTGGACGCAGAGACTGATCCCTGAACCGGGCGGTTGTAAGAATTGATCTTGCCCTGTCACTGCTGGGCTCTGCACCCTGCTTTCTGGGGACCTGGGGAGCTGTGGGTGCGGTTCCACGTCTCCTCTCTCTCCTCCCCCTCTCGCCTGGCCTGAGGCTTCTTCTTCAGGCTGCAGATCATTGTGTTCTTGCTGTGCTCTAGATGGGCCGCGGGGCGCAGGGAGCGAGCAGTGGGAACACTCACCATCTGTTCTCTGTAGTTTGGTGCCTCTGCATCCGCGGGTGCGGGCTGCACCTGACAGGTCTCGAGTGCCTTCTTCCCCCACTTGTCCAGTCTGCCCACCTTCCAGCAATTGTGTGAGTCTTAGTTGCTCTGTGTGATGAGTAGACATCCCTTTGAAGAGTTACAGAAGTTCAAATTGTGGATATTTCCAGAGAAGAACTCAGGGAGCTCTCCGCACAGTGGCCATCTTACAGGATCTCTGCTTTTAATTTTTTGATGATTCTCCATATAATATTCCATAATGGCTACACCAATTTGCAGTCCTACCAATGATTCACAAAGGTTCCCTTTTCTCCACATCTTCGCCAGCACTTGTTGTTTGTTGATTTATTAATGATGGCCATTCTGACAGGAGTGAGATGTTATCTCATTATGGTTTTAATTTGCATTTCCCTAATGATTAGTGATTTTGAACATTTTTTCACATGTCTGTTGGTCATCTGTATATACTCTTTGGAGAAATGTCTTTTTAGGTCTTCTGACCATTTTTTTAATTGGATTTTTTTTTATGTTGAGTTGTACGAGTTCCTTATGTATTTTAGATATTAACCTCTTACTGGATACATCGTTAACAATATCTTCTTCCATTCAGTAGGTGGCCTTTTCATTTTGTTCATGATTTCCTTTGCTGTGCAAAAACTTTATAGTTTGGTGTAGTCCCATTTGTTTATATTTGCTTTGCTGCCTTTGCCTAAGGAGACATATCCAAAATAACGTTAAGAACGATGTCAGAGTTTACTGCTTATGTTTTCTTCTAGGAGTTTATGGTTTCAGGCTTTACATTTAAGTCTCTAACCCATTTTGAGTTTTTTGGTTTTTTTTAATCTAGTGTAAGAAAGTGGTCTAGTTTCATCTTTTTATTACGTGTATCTGTCCTGTTTTCCCAGCACCATTAATTGAAGAGACTGTCTTAATCCCATCGTATATTTCTGCCTTCTTTGTCATGATTAATTGACCATATAAACGGGGTTTATTTCTGGGCTCTCTATTCTGTTCCATCTATCTATGTGTCATTTTTGTGCCAGTACCATGCTGTTCTGATTACTATTGCTTTGTAGTATAGCTTTGTTTTTTGTTCTCATGGTTTCTTTGGCTATTTGGGTTTTTTTTGTGGTCCCATATAAATTTTAGGATTATTGTTCTAGTTCTGTGAGAAATGCCATTGGTATTTTCATAGGGATTGCATTGAATCTGTAGATTGCTTTGAGTAGTATGGACATTTTTGACACTATTAATTCTTCCAACCCATGAGCATGGTATAGCCATCCATTTATTTGTGTGTTCCTCAATTTCTTTCATCAATGTTTTATAATTTTCAGAGCACAGGTCTTTTACCTCCTTGGTTAAATATATTCCTAGGTATTTTGTTCTTTTTGATACAACAGTAAATGAGATTATTTTCTTTATTTCTTTTTCTGGTAGTTTATTAGTGTATAGAAAGGCAATGGATTTCTGTATATTAATTTTATATCTTGCAACTTTGCTAAATTCATGTATTCTAATAGTTTTTTAATGGGATCTTTAGGGTTTTCTATACATAGTATTATGTCATCTGTAAATAGTGACAGTTTTACTTCTTCCTGTCCAATTTGGATGGATACCTTTTATTTCCTTTTCTTGTCTGATTGCTGTAGCTAGGACTTCCAATAGTATGTTGAATAATAGTAATGAGAGTGGACATTCTTTTCTTGTTCCTAATCTTAGAGAAGCTTTTCAGCTTTTCTCCATTGAACATGATGTTAGCTGTTGATTTGTCATATATGGCCTTTGTTATGTTGAGGTATGTTCCCTCTATACCACTTTGTTGGGAGTTCTATTTTAAAAAAAGATTTTATTGGAGAATTGGGGAAGGGGAACAGTGTTGGGGAATAGGGGAAGGGGACCGGCCAAGTTGTTCTTCAATCTTCGTGGTGAAGGACATCAGTCGCCATCTGGCTTCCCGTTGGCAGCTCATGGCCTCTAAGCTGAAGGTGCTTAGTTGCAGGTGGGCGTAGCCACCATCCCATGCAGGAGTGGAACCAGCAGCCTTGTTGTTAAGAGCGCACGCTCTATCTACTGAGCCATCAGGACGGCAGCTCAGCTCAAGGTGCTGAGTTCAGTCTTAGTTGCAGGTAGGCGTAGCCACCACCCCATGTGGGAGTCGAATTGGGCAGCCTTGTTGTTAAGAGCACACGTCCTGTCCACTGAGCCATCCTGGCGGCAGCTCAGCTCAAGGTGCTGAGTTCAGTCTTTAGTTGCGGGTGGGCATTGAACAGGCAATCTTGTTGTTACACCAGCTGAGCCATCCTGCCACCTGTTGGCAGCTCAGTGACAGCTCAACTCAGGCTCAGCATTCACTGGCCCATGTGAGAATCGAACTGGCAGCCCTGTTGCTCAGAGTTCGCGCTCTATACCAACTCTTAACCAACTGAGCTACTCTGCCGGACCTGTTGGGAGTTTTATAAAATCATATATGGATAAGGAATTTTGTCAAATGCTTTTTTGTATCTATTGAGATAATCTTTTGATTTTATTCCTTCATTTTATTTAAGTGGCATTTGATATTGTTTGATTTGTGGATATTAAAACTATCTTTACATCCCAGGAATAAATCCCACTTGATCATAGTGTATGATCTTTTAATGAATTTCTGAATTCAGTTTCCTAATATTTTGTTTAGGATTTTTACATCTATGTTAATTAGGGTTATTGGCCTGTAGTTTTTCCTTTTTTGGAGTGTCTTTGTCTGGTTTTGGTGTCAGGGTAATGGTAGCCTCATCAAATAAATGTGGAAGTTTTCCCTCCTCTTTAATTTTTGGAATAGCTTGAGAATAATAGGTATTAATTCTTCTTTCAATATTTGGTAGAATTTACCTGTGAAGCCATCTGGTCTTAGAATTTTGTTACTTGCAATTTTTTTTTATTACTGCCTCAATTTCATTACTATTAACCCATGTCTTCAGATTTTCTGTTTCTTCCTAATTCAATCTTGGAAGATTGTATGTTTCTAAGAATTTATCCATTTCTTTGAGGTTTTCCAATTTTTTGGCATATAATTTTTCATAGTATTCTCTCATAATTCTTTGTATTTCTTTGGTGTCGGTTTTCACTACTCCTATTTCATTTCTGATTTTATTATTTGGGTTTTCTCTCTCTTTTTCTTGATGAGCCTGGCTAACAGTTTATCAATTTTGTTTATCTTTTCAAAGAACCAGCTCTTAGTTTCGTTGGATTTTTCTATTGTTTTGTTTATTTGTTTTTTAAATCTCTGTTTCATTTATTTCTGCTCTGATCTTTATTATTGACTTTCTTTTACCCACTTTGAGCTTTGTTTGCTGTTCTTTTCCTAGCTTCTTTAAGTATAAACTTAGATTTGTTTATTTGAGATTTTTCTCATTTCTAGAGTAGTCTTGTATTGCAATGAATTTTCTCTTAGCACTGCTTTCACTGTGTCCCATAGATTTGGGGTCATTGTGTTTTCATTTTCATTTGTCTCAAGGTATCTTTTGATTTCTTCCCTGACCTCATTGTTGACCTATTCATTGTTAGCATGTTATTTAGCCTCCATGTGTTTATGTGTTTTTCAGGTTTTTTCCCCCTTGTAATTGATTTCTAATTTCACACCATTGTGGTCTGACAAGACGCTGATAGGTTTCAGTCTTCTTAAATTTTTTGAGATTTGTTTTGCAGCCTGAAAAATGTTCCACATGCACTTGAAAATAATGTCTATCCTGTTGCTTTTGAGTGGAACGTTCTGTAAGTGTCTATTAAGTCCATCTGGCTCAATGTGACATTAAGGCTACTGTTTCTGTGTTGATTTTCTGCCCAGATGATCTATCCAATGATGTAAATGGAGTGCTGAAGTCCCCTACTATTACTGTATTATTGCAGATACCTTCCTTTATGTCTGTTAATATTTGCTTAATGTATTTGTGTGTAGATGTTTACAAGAGTTATATCCTCTTTTGGAATTGATCTCTTTATCATTATGAAATGTGCTTCTTTGTCTCTTGTCACAGTCTTAGTTTTAAAATCTATTTTGCTGATGTGACCATTGCTACCCCAGCTTTCTTTTTGTTTCATTTGCATGAAATATATTTTTCCTATCTCTTCACTTTCAGTCTCTGTGTGTCTTTCAATCTGAAGTGAGTCTCTTTAGGCACAGTATGCACAGATCTTGTTTTTTTGTTTGTTTGTTGTTTTTTTGAGGGCAGTGTCACTGGCCCTCATATGTGGGACCAGAACTGGGGCTGCTGGCTTCCCAAGCCAGCACTTAACCACCACGCCCTTTGGCTGGCCCTCCTGTATTTTGTGTTTTTTAAAAAAATTCATTTAGCCACCCTATGTCTTTTGATGAGCATATTCAGTCCGTATACATTTAAAGTAATTATTGATAGGCATGTAGTTATTGACCAAATGAAACTACTTGAATGGTAAATACATTTTGGTAATGAACAATTTAGTGGAGGGATAAACAGCAAATTAGATGAATTAGATGATAGACCTGGGGAAATAACTGAAAATGAATCACAGATAGATTTAAAAAATAACAGATAATGATAGATTTGGGGAAGAGCAGAAACAGACCACACATATATCTGAAAGGACTTGTATGAGAGAGTAGAGACAACGAGGAAGATGAAATAATAAATGAAATCATGCATAGAATTTTTAGAAATGACAAAATATGTGAATCTTAAAATGTAAGACTCATAAGAAGGAATGGGAATTGTAAAGAAAACAAATTCACAAGTGGACACATCGTAGTGAACCACAGGAAGCCAAAATCCAAGAGGAGATCTTAAAAACCACCAGAGAGAAGAATAAGATTTATGGCGCAACAGTTATTATTCCTGCCAACTTGTCAACCACAATGAAGAACATAGAAAATAATGGCATAATCTCCAAAGTATTGGGGGCACAAAATCATTGATGTAGAATTCTGTATCCAGCTAAACTGTGATTCAAAAGGGAGGGTAAAAGAAAGACATTGTCAGAAAATAGATGAAGAGAATTCACAAAACCTCGCTGAAAGAATTACAGTGGATATACATCATAAAAAAGAAAATTTTAGCCTAGAGTAACAGAATGGGTCCCAGAATAATGCAATATAAAGCAAAAGAAGTAAGTTAGTGAAAAACAACACCTGATCCCAAGGCCAAGTATTTGAGTATACTGATGGTGAATGGTATATTAGAAGTTGTAGACTACTAGCAATCCTTTCTATCGATGCTTGCTGTGACTCCAGAATAGCATCTGTTCTTGGTGTCATTACATAATAAATTCTCCCTGAAAAGACCTATGCTTTTGTGTGCAGGCCACAAATTATATCGTCCTTTGTATGGGTAACTATGAGATCACGGCTGGAAAATAAATGCCACAGTCTCAAATGTAACATATACCAACACAAAAGTTATTGAACTGGGAGGCTCCGATTCGGAGAACTAACCAGTTCCCTGCCTTATGCATCTTCTAAGTGTGAAGTAGTCTGTGTTGGGAAACCAAAGCTTCTGGCTGAGGCATCATGGTGGGCCAGAAGGTGGGCCCTCATTCAGTTCTACAAATCTGATTTTCTCTGAACCTCTACGTCCCTGCCTGTCCCCAGAGCCCACGGTGATGTTTGCCAAGGAGCAGCAGGCACGCAGTGAGGTGCAGGCCGAGGCAGGGGCCAGCGCCACGCTGAGCTGCGAGGTGGCCCAGGCTCAGACGGAGGTGACGTGGTACAAGGACGGCAAGAAGCTGAGTGGGAGCTCGAAAGTGCGCGTGGAGGCCAAGGGCTGCACCCGGCGTCTGGTGCTGCAGCAGGCGGGGAAGGCGGACAGCGGGGAGTACAGCTGCGAGGCCGGGGGCCAGAGGGTCTCCTTCCACCTGGATGTCACAGGTAGGATTCTTGAGGTCTTTCTTATGTTCCTTAGGTTAATTATTAGGGCTAAGAAGTGTGTAGGGGTGCCACCTAATGATTCATTTTCTCACAAAGCTTTCCATGTAGCAGGTATTAATTACATGCCAAGGGCTGGCTTTTATGAAGTGCATCTTTTTTTTGTACTTGTGTAAATTTCACAACAGCCTTATGAGAAGGAGTTCTGATGATTCCCATTTTAAGATTACGCACAAGGAAATTACGTGACTTGCCAAAGTTCACACAGACAGAAAATGGCAGAGCCAGGATTTAGTCCCAGTATTTTGGGATTATTTATTTATTTTCTGCCTGAAGAACCGTGTCATCAGTATTTTAGCAGATCTGCTAGTGTTCTGTATTTTTGGTTGTATGAAACCATACTTGTTTTGTCTTCAATTCTGAGGACTGTTTTCTCTGGGTATCAAATTCCAGTTTAGCAAGTCTCTCTCTCTGTCTCTCTGTCTACACACACACACACACACACACACACACACACACACACACATTTTAAAGACACCATTCTATTGTCTTCTTTCTAGGTTCCATGTTTTCTTTGGAAACAACATCTTTTAGATCTATTACGTTCTTTTAGGAGTCATGATTTTTGTTATTTGTCCTGTTGCTTTGGTTTTGACTTTGAACAGGTGTGGTTTTCTTTGTACTCATACTGGTTGGGGTGGCAGAGTGTCTTGAGTCTCTGGGTTTATGTCTTTTGTCAGCTGTAGAATATGGCTTATCACATATCTTATATGCATCTCTCTTTTCTTTTTTTTTAAAAGATTTTATTAGGAAATTGGGGAAGGGGAACAGAGTAGGGGAATCGGGAAGGGGAACAGATAAGTTGCGGTCCTTTTTTGTTCTTCATTCTAGTTGTGGAGGACATTGCTTCACTGGCCCATGTTGGTAGCGTCATTGCGTTCTTCCTGGGTGAGGCAGTCGCTTGCCGGCCTCTGGATAGTTGCTCATGGAGACTCTTGGCAGCTCATGCTGGCTGCCAGCCACTCACACTGGCTATCGGCCACTCGCTGTAGCCTATGGCAGCCCACTGCATCACAGGCTGCAGCCCACACCATGGCCGGCCATCTTAGCTATAGAGGCAATGTTCATCATCTTAGCTATCGAGGCAACCAGGTGGAGCTGTTGTTCACCACCTTAGCTGTAGAGGGCAGTGTCACTGGCCCTCATATGTGGGATCCCAACCCCTGCTGCTCAGAGCTAGTGTCCCAAGCCAGCTCCTAACCAACGTGCCACTCGGCCAGCCCTGCATCTCTCTTTTCTCTCTTAACTCTTTCTCTGCTTTATTACATGAAGTTTCTTTGAACCTAACTTCTAATTCACTAACCTTCTGTTCTGCCATATCTAATCTGTTGTCAAACAGTAAAGTATGTTTACTTTCAGTTATTGTGTTTTCAAATTCTTTAATTTCTGTATGATTAAATTCTTATAGATTCTAGACTCCATAGTCAAATTTTCATATTTGATCTATTTCCTTTCTTTCATATTTAAAAAATATTAATCATGGCTATATCACATTCTGATAACCATAATAACTGATCATCTGATATTGCTTTTTTGGTTTTCTATTTAGTCCTCTCCTTGGCATACCAGCTAATTTTTGACTGACTGTCACACATTGTATGAGAAAATGTGTTAATATGGATGCAGTTATCTTATTCCAGAAAGAGGATCACTCTTTCCTTTGCTAGACAGGGAGAGGATGACTGAATCTCTTCAGTGCCATGCTGACTTGACGCTATATTGCTGTTTTGATCAGGGTCATTTATGTCTGGTTTGCCTCCAATTCTGGCGTATCCTCCAAGGGTTCTTGCAGAGACTTGGGGTGTGGATACAGGCCCCTCGCCCCCAGACACTCAACTCTGATATTTGTCTTCCTGGTAATATATGATGCTAGAAGTCCACTCTAGTTTTTAGAAATTTTCTGCTTGGCTTCTTAGTCTCCTGACTCATGCAGCTTTGAAACTCATCAAATGTCTTGAGGGGAACATGGCTGAGTGTGGGGCTCAAGTCTACATGGTCCCTTTTCCCTGGAGACTTACTTGGCTGCTCAATCTCAAATTTCATCACTCTGTCCACACAGGATGTCCACAGCATGACTGGTTTCCCTGTGTCTTAGTTTCAGCCCCTATGGCTTGATTTTCATTGCCATTCCATACCAATGAGGTAAAAACAGGTGCTGTATGTGGCCCCATCTCTGAGCAGTTCCCTTTTACCTCCCTCACTCACTTCATACCTATCCCTGCAGGAGAGCTCTGGCCCTAACTCTCACCTCTGTTAGAATGTCTCTTCTGGGATTTAATCAGTGCTGCCTCCCTTTCATCATTTAGCAGTCCACTTCAATGTCATTCTTTAGTGTGGTTTGCTCTGACCATAGAATATAAGTCACCTGTCAGGCCACTCTCTCTAGCATGCCACCTGTTTTATTTCATCACAGCATTCAGCAGAGCATTATGTCATTATTGTCATGATTTATTTTCATTTGTCTCTCACTCCCCGTTAGAAGGCAAGCTCTGTGAGAACAGCGACTGTACTGCTCATAATAGCATCCCTAGCCACCTCCATAATGGCTGCACACTGTGGACCTTCCATTGACTTTAGTTGGGTCAATGTTTGAATGAATGAGTGAATGAATGAATGAATGAATCTACAGCATGGAACCTTTGAGATCCTATATGTAGTCATTTGAGTTTAATGGAACATACATAACTTTATGAAATTGATGACAGCAGATGTTAGTAAGAATGTGGAGAACCAGAACTCTCACACACTGCGCGGGGGGAGTGTAAATTGGTACAACCATTTTGGAAAACTCTTCGGAAATATCTGCTAAAGCTCAATGCAGACCTACCTATGTTCCTACCCATGTAACTCCAAAGATATACACAAGAGTATTCACAGCAGCTTTAGTCATCGTATCCCCAAATTGGAAACAACCCAAATGAACTGCAAGAGGAAAAGGAAAAATAAATGGTAGTGTCATTCAACAGAATCCTGTACAATCTCTATGGAATAAAAGATAGCTGTTCTGTGTAACAACATGGTAGATCTGACATACATTAACTTGAGTAGAAGAATACATAATATAATTTATTCATGTGAGAGCAAATAACAGGTAAAAGTAATTGTTGGTGACAGGGATCAGGATGGCGGTTACTTTTGGGAGGGTGGTCATCAATGAATAGGGAGCTGGAAATTTTCTGTTCGTTGCTATGTTTGGGTACATGGGGATAGGTGTGCCTAAACCTCATTAAGCTGTACAAATAAATTAGTGCAATTTGCCTGTGAATTTTACCTAGAAAAATGTATATTAATTTGTGGAAAACATGCCACATGTCAAGCTCTGGAGATACAAGAGCAACCAATGCCACCTGCCCACCAGAGCTGACTGTCACATGAAAAAGACAATGAAGTGCAGTAACAGGTGCCAGAATAGCCTTGGCCACCTTCTACCAGTTTTAGGAATTGTTCTTAGTCAGAAAACCCTGAAAACATACACTTGAGGTTCCATGACAGGAGACATGTTTGTAAACACACCTCTAACAACCACCAGGCACTAATACCCCAGGAGGCATGTAGCCCCAAAGAGAAATTTTACTGAACTCTAAAGCTTTGGTGTCTTTACACAGTTTGTTACCAGCTTTGTGTCTCTGACCCTGTGTGTCCCTGCCTGTCTCCAGAGCCCAAGGTGATGTTTGCCAAGGAGCAGCAGGCACGCAGTGAGGTGCAGGCCGAGGCGGGGGCCAGCGCCATGCTGAGCTGTGAGGTGGCCCAGGCCCAGACGGAGGTGACGTGGTACAAGGACGGCAAGAAGCTGAGTGGGAGCTCGAAAGTGCGCGTGGAGGCCAAGGGCTGCACCCGGCATCTGGTGCTGCAGCAGGCGGGGAAGGCGGACAGCGGGGAGTACAGCTGCGAGGCCGGGGGCCAGAGGGTCTCCTTCCACCTGGACATCACAGGTCAGTTACTTGGAGGGTGAATTTGTTTGGAGATGACGGGATCGACATAGAGCTCAGATCTTGCCTAGTGTTGTCTGCATCGCTCACCTCTGCCTTCCTCTACCTATCAGTCCTCTCATGGCTGGGCCACAGGCAGCTGGATTGAAAGGATATGTTTGGAATGAGAGGGGCCGTTTGTCATCTTGAGTTCTGTTTGCACACAGTGATCCTTTGTTTTATGTTCCCAGCACCTGCCTGGTTTAGTTTTGTTTTCCAGACTCTGAGTAACTTGGCTTTTGGATCTGCAGTTGACCAAGTGACTCTCACCTGAGGACATGTAAATTTCCTTTGATTGCTGTTCTGAAAGCTACCAGATTACTCACCTAGAACTACATGCAGGTTTTCACTAGGGAGATGTTTTGATTCTATTGACCAAGGCTTAGGAGAAAGTTCAGCTACCCAGCCATGCTTGTCAATGTCTCAGACTGAAATTTGGGTTATCATCTTTTTAGGCATTCTGTGAAGGTCTTTCCTCCTTGCACGTGGATAGAGAGTGCTCTCTGCACTTGTAGATAGCAGCACCTGGGTTCCTGCCTTCTTGTAGTGTCAGTGCCAAGTACGCAGGAACAGAGACTGGCAGACATGCACCTGTAATGCACTACTCTGAGGTGTGTCATGTTCTTTAAAACCAAACCTGGTTTTTCTTTTGCCCCCAGTTAGAGCATTCTTCATCAGAATTCCCCTTGCAGTCTGATATATAAACTAGAAATGGAGAGGATTAAGGAGCTTGTGCCATGCTATCACGCTTTGTTAGAGACGAGCTCCTGTGACAGCAGCCTGACTGGCAAAGTGGTGTTTATTTCCTTGCATTTCCTGATGACTGCTGTGTGTCTGTGCCTGCTTCACTGGTTCAGGGAGAAGGCTGAGAAATAAATGTATTTCTTTTGTTACGATAAGAATATTTTGTTCAATAAGGATGGGTTGCAGTCCCATATTTGACTCCCAGGTACCACCGCAAAACAGTCTGGTGTTGCGTCTGTGTCTGTGGTTTGTAAGTGTGTGTGATACTAAAACCTGCCCCATGTCTTTGTGAAACATTACTTAAAAAGAACGTGACAAATTCTTTTATGTAAAAAATTCAAAAGTTGTAACAATTTGACCAATTCCTAGAAAACTATATCCAAAATAGATACAGGGGAAATAGAAAACTCAAACAGCCCTATAACCTATGAAGAAACAGAGTCAATAATTAAAAAAAAAATCGTTTTATAGAGAAAGGCCTAAGACTAGGCTCTACTGATAAATTATACCAAATATTCTTGAAGAAATTATTCCATGTTAATGGAGATTCTTTTAGAAAATAGACAAAGGATATACATTCTCCAGCTCATTTTTTAAAAATTAGTTTCAATAGTTATAGTTTTTACCCCTCAAAGTAACAACCCTCCTCCCCCAATCTGCTGCCCCCACTCCCCGCCCCCCCATATCATACATATCTATTACAATTCCATTGACTCCACTCCCACACTATACTCCACATCCTGTGAATATATATATATATATATATATATATATATATATATATATATATTCAATTATAGTTGACATACAATATTATACATCAGCTTCAGTTGTACAGTGCAGTGATCAAACCTCTACCCCATCCATGAAGTGGTCTCCCTAACAAGACATGTGACCATCTGACACCCTACAAAATATTTAACATTATTGATTATATTCCCCGAACTTTCATATCCCTGTGACAATATTGTAGTAACCTATTTATGCTGTGTAATCCTTTCCCCTTCTCCCTCATCCCCACCCTCCTCCCAACTAGCAACAATCAGTTTTTCCTCTATATCTCTGAGACTATTTCTGTTTACTTTGCTCGTTCATTCAGTTGTTTAGATTCCACATATAAATAATATCATATGGTATATGTCTTTCTCCGACTGACTTATTTCACTTAACATAATAGTCTCTAGGTCCATACATATCGTTGCAAATGGTATGATTTCATTCTTCCTTATAGCGGAGTAATACTCCATTGTATAAATGTACCACAGTGTCTTAATCCAGTCATCTACCGATGGGCATTTCAGTTGTTTCCAAGTCTTAGCTATTGTAAATATGCTGCAATAAACTGCAATAAACATAGGGGTGCATATATTTTTCAAATTAGCGTCTTGGGTTTCTCTGGAGAGATACCCAAGAGTGGAATTGCTGGGTCATAAGATAGTTCCACTTCCAGTTTGTTGAGATACCTCCATACTGATTTCCACAATGGCTGCACCAACCTGCAGTCCCACCAACAGTGCGCCATGATTCCCTTTTCTCCACACCCTCACCAGCACTTATTGTGTGTTGATTTATTGATGATAGCCATTCTGACCGGAGTGAGGTGGTATCTCATTGTGGTTTTTATTTGCGTGTCTCTAATGATTAGTGAGGTTGAACATTTTTTCATATGCCTGTTGGCCATCTGTATGTCCTCTTTAGAGAAATGCCTCCTCATATCCTCTGCCCATTTTTTAATTGGGTTGTTTGTATTTTTGGTGTTGTTTCATGAGCATTTGATAAATTTTGGATATTAACACCCCATCAGATATATCGTTGGCAAATATCTTCTCCCATTCGGTAGGCTGTCTTTTTGTTGTATTGATGATTTCCTTTGTTGTGAAAATACTTTTAAGTTTGATGTAATCCCATATGTTGATTTTTTCTTTTTTCTTTTCCTTGCCTGAGGGGATATATCAGTAAAAATATTACTGTCTGCAAATTTACTCCCTATGTTTTCTTCTAGGAGTTTTATGGTTTCAGGTCTTACACCTAAATCTTTAACCCATTTTGAATTTGTTCTCATGTATAGTTTAAGTAGGTGGTCCATTTTCATTTTTTTTTTTGCATGTGGCAGTCCAATTTTCCCAGCACCATTAATTAAATAGACTATCTTTACTCCAGTGTAAATTCTTGCTTCCATTGTCATAGGTGAAATGACTATATATGGATGGATTTATTTCTGGGCTCTTTAATCTGTTCCATTGGTCTATGTGTCTGTTTTTATGCCAGTACCATACTATTTTGATTACTATAACCTTGTAGTGTGATTTGATGTTTGGTAGCATGATACCTCCCATTTTGTTCTTTTTTTTTTTTTTTTTTTTTTTTGAGGGCAGTGTCACTGACCCTCATAAGTGGGACCCGAACCGGGGCCGCTGTCTTCCCAAGCCAGCGCTTAACCGCGGCGCCACTCGGCCGGCCCACCATTTTGTTCTTATTTCTCAAGATTGCCATGGCTATTCGGGTTCTTTTACGGTTCCATATAAATTTTAGGATTATATGTTCTATTTCTGAGAAAAATGTCCTTGGTAGTTTGATAGGAATTGCATTGAATCTATATATTGGCTTAGGTAGTATTGACATTTTGACTTTATTAAGTCTTCCTATCCATGTACATGGTATGTATTTCCATTTATTTGTATCTTCTTTGATTTTTCTTTTCAGTGTTTTATAATTTTCTGAGTACAGGTCTTTTACTTCTTGGGTTAAATTTAGTCCTAGATGTTTTATTGTTCTTAAAGCAATTGTAAAAGGGATTGATTTCCTGATTTGTTCTTCTGATAGTTTATTATTGGTGTATACAAATGCAACTGATTTCTGAATATTAATTTTGTATCCTGCTACCTTACTAAATTCATTTATCAGCTCTATCAGTTTTTTGGTGGAGTCTTTGGGATTCTCTATATATAGTATCATGTCATCTGCATATAATGACGCTTTACTTCTTCCTTTCCAATTTGGATGACTTTTACTTCATTTTCTTGTCTGTTTGCTGTGGCTAGAACTTCCAGAACTATGTTGAATAGGAGTGGTAAAAGTGAGCAGCCTTGTCTTGTTCCTGATCTTCAGGGGAAAGCTTTTCGCCTTTCCCCATTGTGTATGATATTTGCTGTGGGCTTATCATATATGGCCTTTATTATGTTGAGATATGATCCCACTATTCCCACTTTGCTAAGAGTTTTTATCATAAATCGCTGCTGGATTTTGTCAAATGCTTTTTCTGCATCTATTGATATCAACGTATGATTTTTATTTTTCATTTTGTTAATGTGATGTATTACATTAATTGATTTGCGGATATTGAAACAACCTTGCATACCAGGAATGACTCCCAATGGATCATGGTGTATGAGCTTTTAATGTGATGCTGAATTCAGTTTGCTAGTATTTTGTTGAGGATTTTTGCATCTATTTTCATTAGGGATATCATCCTCTAGATTTCCTTTTTTGTAATATCTTTGTCTGACTTTGGGATCAGAGTAATAGTGGCCTTATAAAATGTGCTTGGGAGCCTTCCCTCCTTCTGTATTTTTTGAAATAGTTTTAGGAGAATAGGTATTAATTCTTTTTTGAATGTTTTGTAAAATTCATCTGTGAAGCCATCTGGTTCAGGACTTTCGTTTGCTGGAAGATTGTTGATTACTGATTCAATATCTTTGGTAGTAATCAGTCTGTTCATAATTTCTGTTTCTTCTTGGTTCAGACTGGATAGATTGTATGCTTCTAGAAATTTATCCGTGTCTTCCAGATTGTTGAATTTGTTGGCATACAGTTGCTCACAGTATTTTCTTAAAATTTTCTGTATTTGTATGGTATCTGTTGTCACTTCTCCTCTTTTATTTCTGATTTTATTAATTTGGGTCCTCTCTCTCTCTTTTTCTTGGTGAGTCTGGCTAAGGGTTTGTCGATTTTGTTTATCTTTTCAAAAAACCAGCTCTTGGTTTCATTGATCTTTTGTATTGTTTTTATTTTTGGTTTGTATTTCATTTATTCCTGCTCTGGTCTTTATTATTTCCTTCCTTGTACTCCCTTTGGGCTTCTTTTGCTGTTCTTTTTCCAGTTCCCTTAGGTGTAAAGACAGTCTGTTGATTTGAGATTGTTCTTGTTTCTTTAAATAGGCCTGCATTGCTATGAATTTCCCTCTTAGGATTGCTTTCGCAGCATCGCATAAACTTTGGGTAGTTGAATTTTCATTTTTGTTTGTCTCAAGATAGCTTTTAATTTCTTCCTTGATCTCATTTTTGACCCACTCGCTATTTAGTCGCATGTTATTCAGCCTCCATGTATCTGTGTGCTTTCCGGATTTCTTCTTATAATTGATTTCTAGTTTCATAGCATTGTAGTCAGAGAGGACGGGCTTGATATGATTTCAGTCTTCTTAAATTTTTTGAGACTTGTTTTGTGGCCTAACATGGTCTATCTTGGAAAATATTCCATGTGCACTTGAGAAGAATGTATATTCTGTTCCTTTGGGATGAAATGCTCTAAAAATATTGATTAAATCCAGCTGGTCTAAAGTGTCATTTAATGCCACTGTTTCCATGTTGATTTTATGTCTGGAGGATCTGTCCATTGGTGAAAACGGGGTGTTGAAGTCCCCTACTATGATAGATTTACTGTTGATCTCTGTCTTTATGCCTGTCAAAATCTGTTTTATATATTTAGGAGCCTCTGTGTTGGGTGCGTAGATGTTTACTAGGGTTATGTCCTCTTGTTGAATCAATCCCTTTATTATTATGTAGTGCCCTTCTTTGTCTTTTATTGTAGTCCTCATTTTTAAAGTCTATTTTGTCCAAAATAAGTATTGCTACTCCAGTGTTTTTCTCATTTCCATTTGCATGAAATATCTTATTCCATCCCATTGCTTTCAGTCTGTGTGTCTTTTGATTTGAGATGAGTCTCTTGTAAACAGCATATGCATGGGTCCTGTATTCTCATCCACTCAACCACTCTGTGTCTTTTGATTGGAGCATGTAGTCCATTCACATTTAAAGTGATTATTGATAGGTGCATATTTATTGCCATTTTGTTATTTGTATTTCTTGTCTTCCTGGGTTAGCTTGTTTTCCCCTTTCTTCTGTTTGAAAAAGCACTTTGAGCATTTCCTGCAATGCTGGCTTGGTGGTAATGAATTCCTGAGGCTTATTCTTTTCTGAAAAGTTCTCTATCTCTGCAATTTTAAGTGATAGCCATGCTGGGTAGAGCAATCTTGGTTGAAGGCCTTTATTTTATGTCACTTTGAATATTTCCTGCCACTCTCTTCTGGCCTGCAGAGTTTCTATAGAAAAGTCAGCTGTTAAACTTATAGAAGTTTCTTTCTATGTAACCTACTGTCTGTTGCTGCTTTTAGGATTCTGTCTTTGTCTTTAAGCTTTGCCATTTTAACTATGATGTGTCTTGGTGTGGACCTGTTTGGGTTCAGCTTCTTTGGAACTCTCTGCACTTCCTGGGCTTGTATGTTGATTTCCTTCACCAGGGTAGGGAAGTTTTCAGTCATTATTTCTTCAAATACATTCTTTTCTTTTTTTTTACTTTTATTTTTTATTTTTTCCTTTTTAGAGGGCAGTGTCACTGGACCCCATATGTGGAATCTGAACCGAGGCTGCTGGCGTCCCAAGCCAGAGCTTAACCACCGAGCCACTTGGCCGACCTCTAAATACACTCTTTTTTTTTTTTTTTAAGATTTTATTGGGGAATTGGGGGAGGGGAACAGACAAGTTGCTGTCTTTTTGTTCTTCAGTCTAGTTGCACAGGGTGTTGCTTCACTGGTCCATGTTGGTATCATCACTGCACTCTTCCCGGATGAGGCAGATCGATCGCTGGCCTCTGGGTGTCGCTCACTGCGGCTATTGGCAGCTCACATTGGCTGCCAGCCGCTCACGCTGGCTGCCGGCCACTCACTGTAGCCTATGGCAACCCAGTGCAGCATAGGCTGCAGTCTACACCGTCGCCGGGGCTTGCACAGCCCAGCTCCAGGTGGACTTGTTAGCTGTAGAGGGCAGTGTCATTGGTCCTCATATGTGGGATCCGAACTGGGGCCGCTGGCATCCCAAAACCAGCTCTCAACCACTGCGACACTTCGCCGGCCCTGATTGGTAGTTTTTAAGATGTCAATGCAGATTCAGGTCTTACAGCAAGACCTGGTCTGTGACCCCTGGTATACCGCCCAAAGGGCACTACAGCCAGTCTCCACCTCAGGCTTACAGATTCATGGGAGCTGCTCCTGAGTGCCTGTGGTGCAGATTTGTGGTCACTGAACACCATGAAGATGACCCCAGGGCTCTGCAGACCGCCTTCTGTTGTAAAAAACCTTTTCCAGGGTTTGTGGGAGTGGGGCCAGTCACCCCAGCACCCCTGGCAATGCAGCTGTAGGTGGGCGAGGTGGTGTTACAGGTGTAAAGGCTGTGGTCAGTGGCTTCTATAAATTCAGTATAGTCTTAGCTCCTGGACCAGTGCTAGGTCCACGTCCACTTCATAAAACAAAAACAAAGCGAGGCAATGCAACAACACAAGCAAACAAATACACTCCCACAAAACTCGATAAGCAGTGATGAGACAGGAGAAACAAAAGTATATAAAAAAGACACAAACAGGGCCGGTTGAGTGGCGCGGTGCTTCAGCGCTGGTATGGAAAGCCAGCGGCCCTGGTTCGGGTCCCACCTATGAGGGCCAGTGACACTGTCCTCAAAAAAAAGAAAAAAAAACCACACACAAACACAAAAACAGGAGAACAAGACAGAAAAACAGTGACCAGGGAATTCCAGTAAAATGGCGAAATAGACAGACGCTGTGCTAACTGCCTCCCAGGATCACACCAAAATTACAAGCAAATTATACAGCATTCAACCCTGGAGGTCCCCGGAATACTGGAGGAACAGAACCACTAAACAAAGAACTTTAAGAGGAGGCCATGTCGGGTCTGGTAGGAGGGGCGCAGACAGAGAGAGGGTGAACCCCGTGAGGGAGGTCCCAGCTGTGTGGAGGCTTCTCCGGTTGGGGGAGAGACCCTCCAGCCACACACCAAGCTCGCCAGCCCAGAGTTCCTTTGCCGGGAAGAGAAGTTCTAAGATAGCTGGCAGTAAATTAGTGAGGACTCTTTGCTCAACTCGGTGAGGCCGAGAGCGGCTGGAGAATCAGTGGGGCCGGTGCCCGGGCTTGCTTGCTGGTGAGCACTTACCTGGTTACTGGTGGAAGGAATAGCTGTGTGAGCCGGACCCAGAGCCTGCGGGGATGGACTGAACTGAGCACCTTTGATGCAAAGGCTAGAGGTTTTTGGACTGTTGTTCCAGTAGTGTGGAGCCTGCACGCGAGTGGTGTACAGAGGGCGCCATTTTGTCAGGCTTGGGCCCTCTCACGGAGGATCAGGTCCGAGACCTCATTGGTCTGGTGGAATTGGCGCAAAAGTGTGTGTGTGTGTGCGCATGCGCATGCGGCCTTGGATCCCCACCCTCCGCCCGGCTTACACTGCGTTGCCAGGGAAACACTGGGTGTGTGCCCTCTGGCTCCAACAGGCTGCTCACTGAGACCCAGGAATGTGAAAGCCGCCTCGGGTCCCCGCTCTCCGCACTGCGCTTGCAGAGTTGCCAGGCTGGTGATTGGTTGTGGGGCTGCTCGGCCTGATCTGCGAGCGGCTGATTGGTACAGGCTGAGACTGGGAGTTTTCCTGGAAGTGTTGGGCCGTGAGCTGTGTGCCTGAGTGATCCAGCCAGGGCTCTCCTGGTGATCTATCTAATACATCAAAGCAATCCCAGAGCGACAGCTAGAATGGGAAAACAAAGAAACATGTCACAAGTAAAAGATCAGAAGAAACCTCCAGAAATGGAACCAAATGAAACAGAGGGATCCAACCTTTCAGAGACAGACGTTAGAACACTGATGATAAGAATGTTTAAGGAACTTAGCGAGGACATAAAGAAGGATAGGGAAACCATAAAAAACAACCTGTTAGAACTAAAGAATACAATAACTGAAATGAAGAACACACTCGAAGGAATCACCAGTAGAGTAGATGAAGCAGAGGAGCGGATCAGCGATTTGGAAGATAAAATAGCAGAAATCACCCAGTTGGCACAACAAAAAGACCAAAGAATAAAAAACAATGAAAGTAGTTTAAGAGCCCTACGGGACAAGGTGAAAGGCAACCACGCTTGAATCATAGGAATACCAGAAGGAGAAGAGAAGAAGCAAGGGGTCGAGAATGTATTTGAAAAAATAATGACTGAAAACTTCCCTACCCTGGTGAAGGAAATCAACATACATGCCCAGGAAGTGCAGAGAGTTCCAAACAAGCTGAACCCAAACAGGTCCACACCAAGACACATCATAGTTAAAATGGCAAACGTTAAAGGCAGAGACAGAATCCTAGAGGCTGCAAGAGAAAGACAGCAGGTTACATACAAAGGAACTCCTAGTAGACTAACAGCTGACTTGTCTACAGAAACTCTGCAGGCCAGAAGGGAGTGGCAGGAGATATTCAAAGTGACACAAAATTAAGGCCTACAACCAAGATTGCTCTACCCAGCATGGCTATCACTTAAAATTGAAGGAGAAATAAAGAGCTTCTCAGAAAAGAACAAGCTTAAGGAATTCATTACCACCAAGCCAGCATTGCAAGAAATGTTAAAAGGGCTTTTTTGTATTTTTTTTTTTAGGGCAGTGTCACTGGCCCTCATATGTGGGACCCGAACCGGGGCCGCTGGCTTCCCAAGCCAGCGCTTAACCACCGCGCCACTCGGCCGACCCAAAAGGGCTTTTTTAAACAAAAGAAAGGGGTAAACAAGCTAACCCAGGGAGACCAGGAATACAAATAACAAAATGGCAATACATATGCACCTATCAATAATCATTTTAAATGTGAATGGGCTAAATGCTCCAATCAAAAGACAGAGAGTGGCTGAGTGGATAAGAAAATAGGACACATGTATATGCTGTTTACAGATGGAATAAGATATTTCATGCAAATGAAAATGAGAAAAAAAAAAGCTGGAGTACCAATACTTATTTTGGACAAAATAGACTTTAAAATGACTACAATAAAAGACAAAGAAGGGCACTAGAACCCTAATAAACATCTATGCACCCAACATAGGAACTCCTAATTACATATAACAGATTTTGACAGACATAAAGACAGAGATCAACAGTAACACTATCATAGTAGGGGACTTCAACACCATTGTCACCAATGGACAGACCCTTTAGACAGAAAATCAACACAGAAAGAGGGGCCTTAAATGATACTTTAGACCAGCTGGACTTCGTTGATATTTTTAGAGTATTTCACCCTGACAAAACAGAATATACATTCTTCTCAAGTACACGTGGGACATTTCCCAAGATAGACCATGTTATGCCACAAAACAAGTCTCAGTAAATTTAAGAAGTTTGAAGTCATATCAAGCAGATATAAAGGAAAAACTGATGGTTGATGGCTGGGAGAGAGTAGGGAAGAGGGAGAGGGGGAAGTTTTTGGACAGTGTAGGTGGGACTACAGTGTTGCGCAGGGATATGGGGGCAGTTCTGGGAATGTAATTGATAATATTGTGAAGAGACTATTATGTTGCGTGAAATAAGTCAGTCGAGAAGGACAGGTACCATGTGATCTCACTTGAGTGTGGAGTCTGAAGAGCTGAGTGAACGATCAAAGTAAACAGACTCAGATCAAAGTAAACAGACTCATAGATGTAGAGGAAAAACTGAGCGTTGCTAGTTGGGAGGGGGTGGGGATGGGGAGGAAGGGGAAGGGATTAGACAGCATAAATAGACAACTACAATATTGCCACAGGGATATGAAACACAGTTTGCGGAATATAATAATGTTGTAAAAATTTTGTGGTGTGTCAGATAGTCACATGTCTTGTTAGAGAGACCACTTCATGGATGGAGTAGAGGCTTGATCACTGCACTGTACACCTGAAGCTGATGTTGTATAGTATTGTATGCCAACTGTAACTGAATATGTGGGTGGTCACGGGATGTGGAGTATACTGTGGAGGGGAGTCAGGGGAGTTGTGATAGATATGTATGATATGGGGGGGAGTGGGGTGGCGAACTGGGGGAGGGGGGTTGTCACTTTGGGGGGTAAAGAGTATAACTATTGCATTGTGTTGTACACCTGAAACTAATTTAAAAAAATGGAAAAAAAAAAACAGTGACCAAAGCAATATCCAGATAAACAAGTCTGAGAAACAATGACAAAAACAAAACAGATGGAAGAAAAGAAGGAAAAGGAACAAAAAGATGAAAGAGAAAGAAGAGAAAAAAATAATAATAAAGAAAAAAAGGGGAAGAAAAAAGGAGGGGGAAAAAAGAAATTAAAAAAACAACAACCACTCTTCACCATTTAAATCTGCAGACCACTTACTCCGCAATAGAGAGTCCCTGGGCGAGTCAGCACCAGCTATATTGGGGGGAAGGGATCAACGTGTCATGCGCTGGCCTCCCTCTCAGGCTTGCAATGAGCTTCCCACAAGTAGCTGCTGTGTGCTCTGGAACCGTGCTCACCACCATAGGTTGTTGTGGGCTGTCTGCTGCTGCAAAAAACCCTCTGTGGCCTGCAGAGGTGAGGGCCAGGCTCCAGGGGCTCAAGACGCCCCCAGCAACACAGCTTTAGGTGGGCGATGCAGGCCCCCAATGCATCATGGGGTGCGGTCAGTGGCCCCCACCAAGTCAGAGCAGTATGCACTCCTTCACTGGCAACCAGCCCACACAAACGTGCCAGGAATGCCCTGGCTGGATCACGCAGGTGCACAGCTCACGGCCCAATACTCCCAGGAAAACTCCCAGTCTCAACGTGTCCCAATCAGCCACTCGCAGATCAGGCTGAGGAGCCCGACAGCCAATCACAGCCCGGCAACTCTGCACACATGGTGAGAAGAGCGGGGACCCAAGGCAGTTCATGCACTCCCGCATCTCAATGAGCTGCCTGTTGGATCCGGAGTGCACTTGCCCAGCATTTCCCTGGCAACGCAGCACAAGTAGGGTGGAGGGTGGGGATCCAAGGCCACATGCACGCACTCGCACACACGCACTCCTGCGCCAATTCCACCAGATCAATGCAGTCCCGGACCTGACCCTCTGTGGGAGGGCCCAACCCTAAAAAAAATGGCACCCCCTGTACACTACTCATGTATGAACTCCACACCAGGGAAACAATGGTCTCAAAACCTCCAGCTCCCACAGCAAAGGCGCTCAGTTCAGTTCTTTCCCTCAGGCTCCTGGGACCCGCTCACACAGCTACTCCCTCCATCAGGGACCAGTGGAGTGCTCACTGGCGAACGAATCCATGTGTCAGCTCCACTGGTTCTCTAGCTGCCCTCAGCCTCACTGAGTTGAGCAAAGAGAATCCTCACTAATTTCTACTGTTAACTATCGTGGAACTCTTATTCCCAGCAAAGTAACTCTAAGCTGCTGAGCTCGGTGTGGGGCTGGAAGTTGTCTCCCCCAACCAGAGAAGCCACTCCACCCCTGAGGTGTCCCTCACAAGATTAACCCTCTCTCGTCTGTGCTCCTCCTACCAGACTCGACGTGGCCTCCTCTTTAAGTGCTTTGTTTAGAGGTTCTGTTCATCTAGTGTTCAGGGGACTTCCAAGGTTGAATGTTGTATAAATTATTTGTAGTTTTGGTGTGATCCTGGGAGGCAGTTGGCACAGTGTCTGTCTATTCTGCCATCTTACTGGAAGTCCCTCTCCAGCTCATTTTATGTAAATAGCATACTGTTGATACCAAAATCTTATGAGGAAATATGCAGAATTAAAATTATAGGGCCAGCCGAGTGGCGCAGTGATTAAGCACTGGCTTGGGAAGCCAGCAGCCCCGGTTTGGTCCCACATGTGAGGGCCAGTGACACTGCCCTCAAAAAAAAAAAAAATTATAGGCCAATCTCTTATGAATGTCAAGGCCAAAATCTTAAACAATATGTTAGCAAATATATGAAGAGGACAATAAATGTGATGGAAATCATAGTCCAAGAATGCATGGTTGGTTTAACATTAGAAATATTAAATCAAAATAATGCATGATATCAACATATTGAAAGAGAAAAATGTGATTATCTCAAGTGATGCAGAATAAAAGTGTTTGATAAAATTTAACATCATGTATCCTGAAAAAATATTTGATAAAATTTGGAATCAGTTCATGACATAAAATTCTTAAACTATAATTAAAAGGGTTCTTCCTTAATTTGGAAAACGGTGTTACAGGAAAGACCAGCTAACATCACTGAAAGTGAAAGATGTGACTTTGAGTTTGGAAACCAACAAGTAGCATTCTGTCACCACTCTTGTCCAACACTGGACAGCACAATAAGGAGGAAAATAAGATAAAGGTGTAAAATTAAAAAACAAAGGTAGAATTTACAGCTAATATGGTTACCAATTCAGAAAATTCAAAAGATTAGTGATTAGATTTAATAAGAGACTTGGGAAAGATTACCGCATAAAAAAATCAACATACAGAAAACACTTCATATCCATATGCTATCAACAAACATTCAGAAAATGATATTTTAAGATTTATAATAGCTTCAACAATGTAATTTTCTCATCCCAAGTCTAATGAATAATGTTTGATGTTAAGTGTGTAAAATTATTATACATTTTTGAGAGACGGTAGGAAGATCTGGAGAAGATAGAATCCACAGGGACTCAGATGTTCATTCATAGTCAAGATCCAAGACAGTGCTTCTGTTGGGGACAGACACTGATGGTTGATGACAAAGTACTCTCCTAAAGAAGAGCAGGGTGACAGAGTTTGCTGCACCAGATGACATGATTATTGTGGAGTTTCAGAAATGAAGACAACTTGGGGCAAATGTAGACACATAACAGACGGAACATTGCTTTAACAGCACTCTGTGCAAACGGGCTACACTCCTCACCCTTTGTTTTTTTTTACCATCTTGCGAGTACCAGGTGTAGATATAGGATGGTCTTTTAATAAATGGTGTTAAGATCATTAATCATATGGAAAAAAATAAAATAAAATTGGACCTGTCCCTTAGACCACACACAGACATCAATCCAGGTGGGTTAGAGATCACACTGTGGCAGGTAAAGCTCTTAGCAGACAGGTAGACGACTTAATGACCTCAATGTGACAGCAGATTTTGTAAACAACATAAATGCAAAGGACAAATTTATATGTTTGTCTATGTTAAGACCACCTTCTTACACCATGTATAAAAATAAATTCAAAATGGATTAAAGACTTAAATGTAAGACCCAAAACCATAAAACTCCTAGAAGAAAATATAGGAAGTAAATTTGCAAACATTACCCTTATTAATATTTTTATTGATATATTCCACCCGGGCAAGGGAAGCAAAAGAAAAAATAAACGTGGGATTACATCAAACTAAAAAGTTTTTTCACAGCAAAGGAAACCATCAATACAACAGAAAGGCATCCTATCAAATGAGAGAAGATATTTGCTAATTATACATCTGATAAGGGGTTAATATCCAAAATTTATAAATATATATATGTATACAACTCAGCATCAAAAAAACAAACAACCCAATTAAAAAATGGGCAGAGGACATGAAGAGACATTTCTCTAAAGAGGACAGACAGATGGCCAACAGACACATGAAAAAATGTTCAACGTTACTAGTGATTAGAGAAATGCAAATAAAAACCACAATGAGATACTACCTCACTCCTGTCAGAATGGCTATCATCAATAAATCAACAAATAATAAGTGTTTGTGAGGATGTGGAGAAAAGGGAACCTGGTGCACTGTTGGTGGGATTGCAAAGTGGTGCAGCCACTATGGAAAACAGTATGACAGTTCCCCCCAAAAATTGAAAATGAAACTATCTTATGACCCAGCAATTCCACTCCTGGGTATCTGTCCAAAGAAATCCAAAGCACTAATTCAAAAAATATGTATGCACCCCTATGTTTATTGCAGCACTAGTCACAATAACCAAGATATGGAAACAACCAAAATGCCCATCAATAGATGGTTGGATAAAAAAAACATACATTTATACAATGGAGTACTATTCGGCCATAAAGAAGAATGAAATCTTACCATTTGCAATGACATGGATGGACCTAGAGAATATTATGCTAAGTGAAATAAGCCAGATGGAGAAAGACAAATACCATATGATCTCACTTATATGTGGACTCTAAAGAACAAAATAAATGAACAAACAAAACAGACATGGACTGAGAGATATAGGGGAAAAAAAACTGATGGTTGCTAGATGGGAGGGGAGGATGGGAGAGAAGGTAAAGGAATTAGAAAGTACAAGTTAAAAATCTCAATATTGTCACAGGGATATGAAATACAGTTTGAAGAATATAATCAATAATGTTGTAAAGATTAAGTAGGGTGCCAAATGGGCACTCGACTTTTTAGGGAGACCACTTCATAGACTGTGTAAGTTGAATAGTATTGAATGCCAACTATAATTAAATATATATACAGAGGGTGCCAAAACAATGTATACACATTTTAAGAAAGGAAAACTGTATTAAAATTGTAGCTCAATATATACCAATAATAAAAGATAAATACAAGTCACATTTGACTTCTGCAATTATAAGGGGTGCTCAAAGCGGTTACCATCAGTGTCCAGACACTTCTGATTACAACAAACTACTGCTTGAGCAACACTGACCAGTGTCCACTTGTATATTGGCACCCCCAGTATACGAGGTTTGACAATTAAGTCCACGAATTCACCCTAGAAAAAGTGCTACATAACTCATTGCTGAATATCACTATGATCGCCTTCGAAGTACTCCGCTTGGGAAGCTATGCACCAATGCCAGCACCTATTCCACCCTTCAAAACAGTTTTGGAACTCTTTTTCTGGAATGGCCATCAGAACTGTCATTGTATTACCCACGATGTCCTGAATGTCATCAAAATGCCTTCCTTTCAAGATTTCCTTTATCTTTGAGTAAAGAAAGAAGTCATTGGGGCCAGATCAGGTGAGTAGGGAGGGTGATCCAATACAGTTACTTGTTTACTGGCTAAAAACTCCCTTACAGACAGTGCCATGTGAGCTGGTGCATTGTCATGAGGCAAGAGCCATGAATTGTTGGCGAAAAGTTCGGGTCGTTTTTGTCTAACTTTTTCATGCAGCCTTTTCAGCATTTCCAAATAGTAAACTTGTTAACTGTTGGTCAGGTTGGTACAAATTCATAATGAATAATCCCTCTGATATCAAAAAAGGTTAGCAACATCATTTTGACTATTGATTTGGACTGACGGAACTTTTTGGTCATGGAGAATTGGCTGATTCCCATCGTGTACTTTGACGTTTTGTTTCAGGGTTGTATTGGTACACTCGTGTTTCATAACCAGTAATAACATGGCCCAAAACATTGTCTTGCCTCTCCAAATGGTCTTGGTAAACTTCTATTCTCTTTTGCTTTTTTCCATCAGTGAGCTCTTTCAGGACCATTTTTTTTTTTTTTAGCTGAGCCATCCTGCCACCTGTTGGCAGCTCAGTGGCAGCTCATCTCGGACCGGGAATTGAACCGAGGACCCTGTTGCTCAGAGCTCGCACTCTTGAGCAAGCTCTTAACCAACTGAGCCACTCAGCCTGCCCTCTTCAGGACCATTTTTGCACACACCTTATTCATACCAAGATTTTCAGTTAAGATTTTCCTGTTTCTCTATTGATGTTTATTTGGTCTGCTACGCTTCTTACAGTCAGCCAATGATTTTGATGAAGTTTTTGCACTGTTTGCATCAGTTCTACTCATTACTGGCTGCCCTGACCTCTATTCATCAGCGACACGTTCTCTCCTCTCAGAAAAATGTTTATACTATTTGTCAGTGCCATTTTCTTCATAACATTATCCCCATAAACTTGGACTAACATGTCCCTGATTTCACTTCCACTCTTGGCAAGTTTAACACACAATGACAATAATAAACGCACTCAGCAAGACAACGCCACACATTGACACGAACACAGCTGTGAGACACTGATATACCAAGGTTATGAAACTTTACCGAACTGTTTGTACTGTGCTGCCAATGTAAGCACACAGTGGCAAGTTCATGAACTTAATCGTCAGAGCTCTTATAGCATCACAGAATGTAGAGTACAGCATAGGGAATACAGTCAATAGAATTGTAACAGCTATATACGATGTCAGATGCGTGGTACGCTGGGGGGCGGTGTAAGAGTCTAAGTATTACCTTGTGTTGTACATCTGAAACTAAAAAAAAAAAGGTTAGGAACTTTATTTTATCAGAAGACACCATGAAAAAGTGAAATGGCAAGACACACAGATGAGGAGATTTTCCCAATACACACAACAATCCATGTTTTACCATTTAAATAAATAGAGCCCCTAAAGTGAATATGAAAGAAAGACAATTGTATTGAAAATGGTGCAAATATTGAACAGTGACATCACAAACAGCAAACAGTAATGATCAAAAACATCATAAAATGTGCACCACTTTATAAATTTGAAAACTGCAGAAAAGCCACAGGAGGTACAGCTCACTTCCCCATGGTGCCGGCAGGTGACACTGAGAGCAGGCCGGAGAGAAGCCTCAGGAACTCTGCCACTCTGCAGTGAGAACACTCCTGCACGTTACAGGGAGGGACTGCGTCACCTGGGAAGGTGTCCTGTGTGTGCCTCATGGCCCCGCAGTCCCTCTCCTAGAGGGTGTGTGCTCAGGAGAAGTTTTCACGGCGTCCCCACCTGGACCGGCCCACGGGCAATGGTGGGTGTGCAGATGGATGGTGCTACTTGTTGCTGAGAAGGTGGTGGGGCTCCTCCAGGCCACACAGCTAGTGCAGTGCCTGGAGAAGTTCCCAGTCCTCCCACCTCCCTGTGTAGTCCTTCTCTCCCCAGTGCTGTCCTCCTGACTTAGAGGATGTCTCTGACCCTGTGTGTCCCTGCCTGTCCCCAGAGCCCACGGTGATGTTTGCCAAGGAGCAGCAGGCACGCAGTGAGGTGCAGGCCGAGGCGGGGGCCAGCGCCACGCTGAGCTGTGAGGTGGCCCAGGCTCAGACGGAGGTGACGTGGTACAAGGACGGCAAGAAGCTGAGTGGGAGCTCGAAAGTGCGCGTGGAGGCCAAGGGCTGCACCCGGCGTCTGGTGCTGCAGCAGGCAGGGAAGGCGGACAGCGGGGAGTACAGCTGCGAGGCCGGGGGCCAGAGGGTCTCCTTCCACCTGGATGTCACAGGTCAGTTCTTTGGTGTACCTCATTAGCCTTAATGGAGGTGAGGACAGACCCTACTGCTCTTTTTATTAGAGTTCACCCCTTGACATTTCCCATTGTCCCACCTCCCATTTTCACACCCATGATTGAGCCAGGGAGCATGGATGGAAGAGTATCTGTAGAGAGAGGGGTTGTTCTTATGTACCATGAGTTGTGCTTCTATGTAATGATGCTTAGTCTCATTTTCCCAGAACCTGCTCAGAACCCACTGATGGTCCTTGGTGTTTAGGACCCTGGATCTACCTGGTGTATAGGGGTGAGGTAGACCAGATGTCTCTCCTCTGTGTTCTGGCAGATCACATTATGTCCTCACCCAGCATGCAGGCAGGTTCCTGCTAGTGAGAGATGTCTGTCATTGAACCAGGATGAAGGGAAAATTTGGCTAATTATATAATTCCAGTTATACTTGGAATTATGTGCTTTGGGTTATCAAATGTTAGGATATCACAGATCAGTTCTTGGGGATCCTAACTTAGTCTTGTTTGGTGATGATGAATCAATTGTATTATAACTCCATAAGCCCTTTCTCATTAGACTTCATACTCATTGCTGGGCCAAGTGAAACTGGATGGAAGGGGTGCATGGAAGGGAGAGGGCTGTTCCTGTATAACTGTCATGTTTCCCTGTAGTAGGGCATAATCATGCACCTGAGTGCCTTCTAAGAGCCCTTGTGTTCCTGGTGTCCAGGACTATGACTGTCAGGTGCTTGAGTTCTGAAGTAAACTAGGGATCTCAAATGTGGCTTATAAAACTGCTTTTTTTTAAATTTATTTTTCAGTTATAGTTGATATATGATGTATTAAGTTTCAGGTATACAACACAGTGATTAGACATTTTTATAATTTATGAAGTGATTTCCTCCAGTAAGTCTAGTACCCATCTGACATACATAGTTATTATAATATTATTGACTGTATTCCTTATGCTGTACTTTACATCCCCATGACTGTTTTGTTTTGTTTTGTTTTGTTTTGTTTTTGAGGGCAGTGTCACTGGCCCTCATATGTGAGACCTGAACCGGGGCCGCTAGCCTCCCAAGCCAGCGCTTAATCACCGAGCCACTCGCCGGCCCGTGACTGTTTTTATAGCTGACAATTTGCACATTTTAATCCCTTCCTCTTTCTCACCCATCCCCCCAACCCTCCTCCCATCTGGCAACCATCACTCTGTATCTGTGAGTTTGTTTTTGATTTGTTTGTTCATTTATTTTGTTCTTTAGATTCCTCATATAAGTGAAATCATATAGTATTTGTCTTTCTCTGCCTGACTAATTTTATTTAGCATAATATACCCTAGGTCCATACATATTGTTGCAATGGCAAGATTTCACTCTTTTTTTATGACTGAATGATATTCCATTGTATAAATGTACCACACTTTCTTTATCCATTTGTCTGTCAATGGACACTTAAGTTGTTTCCATATCTTGGATATTTTGGCTATTGTAAATAATGCTGAAATGAACATAAGCCTGCATATATCTTTTCAAATTAGTGTTTTGGATTCCTTCGGATAAGTACTCAGAAGTGGAATTGTTGGATTATGATAGTTGTATTTTTTATTTTTTTATCCCCTCTTCCCCCCCCCACCTCCAAGCCAGTAGTTGCTCTCATTCTAGTTGTGGAGGACACCCAATAGTATTATGATCCTTGTGCTCTTACCAGCTGAGGCAGTCAGTCTCCGGCCATCAGATGGCCGCTCACGGCAGCTCGCAGCAGCTCTCGCTGGTTGCCGGCCGCTCTCGCTGGCTGCTGGCCATTCTCTCTGGCTGCCGGCTGCTCACTCTTGCTACAGCCCGCGGCTCATGGAAGCAGCCCATCACAGCTTCATGGCAACATACGACAGCTCACTCCATCCGCTGGCCAGGCACGGCAGTCCAGCTCCAGGTCAAGCTGTTGTTCACAATCTTAGCTGTAGAGGGTGTAGCTTACTGGCCCAGCTTACTGGCCCATGTGGGAATCGAACCCGCAGCCCTGCTGTTCAGAGCTTGCGCTTTTACCAACTGAGCTAACTGGCTGCCTGTATTTTTAATTTTTTGAGGAACCTCCATACTGTTTTCTATAGTGGCTGCACCAATTTGCAATCCCATGAATAGTGCACGAGGGTTCCCTTTTCTCCACATCCTCACCAACGTTTGTTTGTTGATTTATTAATGCTGGCCATTCTGACAGGTGTGAGGTGATATCTCATTGTGGTTTTTATTTGTATTTCCCTGCCCATTAGTGATATTGAATATCTTTTCACATAGACATGTAGCCATCTGTATGTCCTCTATTCAGGTTCTCTGCCCATTTTTTAACCAGATTGTTTGTTTCCTTGGTGTTAAGTTGCATGGATTCCTTATA
The DNA here is from genome assembly GCA_033961575.1 of Aselliscus stoliczkanus. NCBI lineage: Eukaryota > Metazoa > Chordata > Mammalia > Chiroptera > Hipposideridae > Aselliscus > Aselliscus stoliczkanus. The sequence continues at coordinate 44,929,794 of CM066733.1, forward strand.
TGTTTTGGATATTAACCCCTTATTGGATATATCACTTGTAAATATCTTCTCCCATTCAGTAGGTTGCCTTTTCATTTTGTTGATGATTTCCTTTGCTGTGCAAAATCCTTTTAGTTATTGTAACCCCATTTGTTTATTTTTTCTTTTGTTTCCCTTGCTTGAGGAGACTAATCTAAAAATATATTATTAAGATCAGTGCCAGGGAGTGTGTTGCATATATTTTTATTCTAAGAATTTCATGGTTTTAGGTCTCACATTTAAGTCTTTAATACATTTTGAGTGTGTTCTTATATATGGTGTAAGAAAGTGGTCTAGCTTCATTGTTTTCATGTATGTGTATAGTTTTCCTCATATCATTTATTGAACAGACTGTCTTTACCCTATTGTATATTCTTGCCTGGCTTGTCATAGATTTATTGACCATTTAGGTATGAGTTTATCTCTGGGCTCTCTATTCTGTTCCATTTATCTATGTATCTGTTTTTATGCCAGTACCATGCTGTTTTGATTACTATAGCCTTGTAGCATAATTTGATATCAGGTAGCGTGATACCTCAAATTTTGTTCTTCTTTGTCAAGATTGCTGTGGATATTCAGGGTCTTTAATGGTTCCACATAAATTTTAGGATTACTTGTTCTAGTTCTGTGCTAAATGCCATTGGTAATTTGATAGGGATTGCATTTTATTATTATTATTATTATTATTATTATTATGTGTACAAAACAATGTAATAGTTAGACATTTCACCCCTCAGAAAGTGATAATCCCCCTCCCCCAATCTATTGCCCCTCTGACATCGTATATATCTATTACAATTCTATTGACTCTATTCCTTACACTGTACTATGTATCCCATATACTACATATATGTATGTATATTGACATACAATATTATTCAGCTTCAGCTTCAGATGTACAGTGGTTTTCAGGCATCTACTCCATCCATGAAGTGGTCTCCCTAATAAGACATGTGCCCATCTGACACCCTACAAAATCTTTACAACATTATTGATTATATTCCCCAAACTGTCTTTCATATCCCCATGGTAATATTGTAGTTACCAATTTATGCTGTCTAATCCCCTCCCCTTCTCCCTTATTCCCATCTCCCTTCCATCTAGCAACCATCAGGTTTTCCTCTATATCTCTGAAACTGTTTCTGTTTACTTGTCTCATTTATTCAGTCCTTTAGATCCACATATAAGTGAGATCATATGGTATTTGTCTTTCTCTGACTGACTTATTTCACTTAGCATAATGTTCTCTAGGTCTGTCCATATCATTACAAATGGTAAGATTTCATTCTTCTTTATAACCGAGTAATACTCCATTGTATAAATGTACCACAGTTTCTTTTTTTAAATTTATTTATTTTTATTAGTTTCAGGTATACAAAGCAATGTAACAGTTAGACATTTAAACCCCTCATAAAGTGATAACCCACCCCCCAAGCTACTACCCCTCTGACATCTTATATAGCTGTTACAGTACCATCAACTATCTTTCCTATGTTGTACCCCACATCCCGTGACTATATATACCTATATGTTTAGTTATAGTTGACATTCAGTATTATTCTACTTCAGCTCTTCAGGTGTAGAGCACATTGGTCAGACAGCTACATAGTCTATCATGTGCTCCTCCTGATAAGTCCAGTGCCCAACTGGCACCTTACATGATCTCTACAACATTGTTGATTATATTCCCCATATTGTATTAACCACCAATTTGTGTTTCTAAATGCCTTCACCTTTTTCACTCTGCCCCAACCCCATTCCCATCTATCACCCTGATAGATCTAGTACCTATCTGACATCATACCTAGTTATTGCAATATTATGGACTATTTTCCTTATGCTATATCCTACATCCCCATGACTACTGTATAACAACCAATTTGTACTTCCTAATCCCTTCCCCTTTCACCTATCCTTAACCTTCCTACCATCTTAAAGAAGTCCCTTTAAGATTTCTTGTAATACTGGTTTGGTGGTGATGAACTCCTTCAGCTTTTTCTTGTCTGGGAAGCTCCTTATCTGTCCTTCAATTTTAAATGACAGCCTTGCTGGGTAGAACAATCTTGGTTGTATGTCATTGCTTTTCATCACTTGGAATACTTCCTGCCACTCTGTTCCTCCCTTCAAAGTTTCTGTTGAAAAATCAGCTGCCAGTCTTATGGGGACTCCCTTGTAGGTAACTAACTGCTTTTCTCTTGCTTGCTGCTTTTAAGATTCTCTCTTTGTATTCAACCTTTGGCATTTTAATTATGTTGCTGCATAGAGTTTCAATTCCTTACTCTATCTCTTCTCCTTCAGGTACCCCTGTAATGCAAATGTTGGTACACTTGATATTGTCTAGGAGGCCCCTTAAACTCTCCTCAATTTTTTGGATTCTTTTTTTTTTTTCTGTCTGGTTAGGTGTTTTCTGCTACCCTATCTTCTACATTGCTGGTTGGCTTCATCTAATCTACTATTAATTCCCTGTAATATATTCTTAATTTTGTATCCTTTATTGTATCCCTTATTTCTGATTGGTTCTTTTTTATGTTTTTCATCTCTCTGTTGAAGTTATCCCTGAGATTGTTGAGCATTCTTATAACCAGTGTTTATAACTCTGTGTCTGATAGATTGCTTATCTCCATTTCCCTTAGTTCTTTTTCTGGAGCTTTGTTCTATTCTCTTATTTGGGACATGTTTCTTTGTCTCCCCATTTTGGCTGCCTCCCTGTGTTTGCTCCTATGTATTAGGTAGGGCTGCTATGTCTTCTGGTCTTAGTAGAGTGGCCTTATGTAGTAGGTGTGCTGTGGGGTTCAGTGGCACAGTCTTTCCTGTCACCTGAGCCACATGCTCCAAGTGTGTCCCTTGTGTGGATTGTGTGTGCTCTCCTCTTGTAATTCAGCCTTGGTTGATAATTGCACATTAGTGGGAGGGACTGACCCTTGCGCTCACTGGTCATGAGGACTGGCCGTGACTAAGTGGAAGAGTTGTTGTGCAGGGGCTGACCCTGCAGAGCAGGATATGCCTCAGCAGGACTCTGATGCCTACCCAATCTGTCCCTTGGGTGTGTCATACTTGGAGATGTCCAGGTGATGCTCCAGCTTATTTTGAAACTGGCCACTGGGGGCACAGCCCCAGGACCATCTTGGAGGGGATCCACTGTAAGCCTACTTCAGCCACAACCATACTCCACCCTGGGCCACCTGGCAAGAGCCAGAAAGATATCTGCAGATGGCTGCTGCCTGTGCTGTGCTTGGAAGTGCCTTGAAAGGCCAAGCCACGAACCAAGGCCAGCTTCTACTAGTGCCTTGCTTACGGCTGCTCAGCCAGAGGTATAGGACATGCTCAAGCCAGATGCTGCTTGTCTGGGTCCCACAAACCTTTGAGAGAGCCTAGGAAAGTCTGCAGCTTGAGCCAAAGTAGACAGTCTACATGAAAAAGCCAATGAAAGCAGCCTGGGTGTGCCCAAAAGTTGGGCAGGGCCAGGTCTCAAATCGCCAGGGTGTGGCAAATGAACACTAGAGACTCAGCTATGGCGGCCGCCTGTGTTTGCACTCCAGGAAGCGGGGAGAACTCACCAAAGAAATGATGGCCTCCGCCAGCTCCCCCATCTGGGAGAAAGCCACCTCTCCAGCTCACGTCCCAAGCCAGACAACTCAGTTCCCTACTATATGTCCCCGCCATCTCTCTAGCTGCTGCCCTAGCACTGGAGCTCAGAGCGAGTGATTCCATTGGTGGGTGAGTGCATGAGCAGTCCCTTAAGAGGAGCAACTGGGAGTGCAGCCACTCTCAGTCTCACTCAGTCACAATCTCTGCTGGTTTTCCCAACCAGAAAATATGGGACCTTCATTCCCCAGCACTGGAACACTGAGCTGGGGTGGGGCTGGGATCTCTCACTCCTCTGGGGAGTTAGGGGACCCCACAGCTGAAATGTTCCTCCCAATCTTTAATGGTCACAAACGGATATGGAACTAGCCCAGGTGTTGGCAAACTGGTTGGCAAACTGGTTCATGAGCCACGTGTGGCTCTTTGGATATATTCCATCTCAAAAGTTTGCCGACCCCGGAAGAGCCAATTCTGTCCTGCATAACAATTTAAAAATTATTTGAGAGCCATAAATATATTGTTACATATCCTCATTATGTGAATAATATCCTTTAAAAATTTTATAAATGAAACTATGATAGTTTTACTTTCCTTTTCAATTTTACTTCAGAGCCACACACTCGTGAGCCGTAGTTTGCTGACACCTGGCGGCACTTCCGTCTCAAAAGTTTGCCAACCCCTGGACTAGCCTGTTCCCCGTCTCTGACCTTCCTGCCAGTCTGGAGGTGGTTTCTTCTGCATGTCCTTAGTTGAAAGGCTTCAGTTCAGCTTGATTTTAGGTGATTCTCAATAATCGTTTTGTATATTAGTTGTAATTTTGATGTGGTTGTGAGGGAAGGTAAACACAGTGTTTACCTACTGTGCCATCTTGGTTGGCCCCCAATGTACCAGTTTCTTAATCCAGTCATCTACCAATGGGCATTTTGGATGTTTCCAAGCATTGGCTGTTGTAAATAGTGTTACAATAAACATAGGGGTGCATATACTTTTTTGAATTAACATCTTGGATTTCTCTGGGTAGATATGTAAGAGTGGAATTGCTGGATCGTAAGGTAATTTTGTTGTTGGAGAGTGGGCCCTTTCTCCACGCAGAATCCAGATCCTTGGCAACTCGAGCAAAGAATTAAACGAGATACCAGAGTAAAGCTGTAAAAGGTAGTTTATTAGAAGAGAGAAATTATTTCAAGAAGTTTGGAGCATATGGAGCGGGCCACATGCAAAGGCGAGGCCCAAAGGCTCGAAAAGGAAGGAATGGGATCAAAAGGTCACAAACAGCAGCGGTCAAAAGGGAAAAGTGGTCAAAAGGAAAAGAAAATGAGAGAGCACAGATTTTTCAGGACTTGGAGTTTTTATCCCTTTTTCTCTAAAATGAGCTGTTCTCCTCTGGGCGTGGGACTACTTGATTGGCACCCGTAATTGACAAGAGGCTATTACCCCATCTCTTTATTTATTTATTTATTTTTCCTGAGGGCAGTGTCACTGGCGCTCACATGTGGGACCCAAACCAGGGCCGCTGGCCTCCAAAGCTAGCGCCCAACCACCTAGCCACTCAGCCGGCCGTACCCCATCTCTTTAGACTGCGCATGTTCCTTCCCAGAATTCAGTCTGTTATAATGATATTAATAAATTTCCAGGCATATGTATGATATTATAATAATGGTATAATGAGGCCAGGGTGAAACAAAGGTCATTATGGACTTTACTGGGTAGGTGTGAGTGACTGGTCTAATCCAGTTAGGTATTTTGTAACCATTTGTTTAAGGGGTAGACAGTTACAATGAATGGACGTTTTGGGTACAGAGGGGAGGTCACTCAGCAGTCACACGTTCTGTGAGACGTGCAGGAATGCAGAGACCCAATGCCTGCCTCTAACTGCCTGCATAGTTTTCCCCTTGAGAGACGTGATCCCCATAAAATCTCTGTGGGGAGCTGGCTGAATGGCGCATTCATTAAGAGCTGGCTTGGGGGCCGGCCGAGTGGCGCATTGGTTAAGCGCTGGTTTTGGGATGCCAGCGGCCCCGGTTCGGATCCCACATGAGGGCCAGTGACACTGCCCTCTACAGCTAACAACAGCTCCACCTGGAGCTGGGCTGTGCGAGCCCTGGTGATGGTGTGGGCTGCAGCCCCTGCTGCAGTGGGTTGCCATAGGCTACAGTGAGTGGCCCGCAGCCAGCGTGAGCGGCTGGCAGCCAAGCGTGAGCTGCCAATAGCCGCGATGAGCGACATCCAGAGGCCAGCGACCGATCTGCCTCATCCGGGAAGAGCGCAATGACGATACCAACAGTGAAGCAACATCCTCCGCAACTAAAAACTGAAGAACAGAAGGACAGCAACTTGTCTGTTCCCCTTCCCCGATTCCCCAATGCTGTTCCCCTCCGCCAATTCCCCAATAAAATCTTAAAAAAAAAAAAAAAAAGAGCTGGCTTGGGATGCCAGTAGTCCGGGTTCGGATCCCACATATGGGGGCCAGTGACACTGCCCTCTACAGCTAACAACAGCTCCACCTGAAGCTGGGCTGTGTGAGCCCTGGCGACAGTGTAGGCTGCAGCCCCTGCTGCACTGGGCTGCCATAGGCTACAGTGAGTGGCCGGCAGCCACGTGAGCGGCTGGCAGCCAGTGTGAGCTGCCAATAGCCGCGGTGAGCAGCCATCCAGAGGCTGGCGACCAATCTGTCTCATCCGGGAAGAGCGCAATGACAATACCAACATGGGCCAGTGAAGCAATGTCCTCTGCAACTAGACTGAAGAACAAAAAGACAGCAACTTGTCTGTTCCCCTTCCCTGATTCCCCAACGCTGTTCCCCTCCCTCCAATTCCCCAATAAAATCTTAAAAAAAAGAAAAAGTCTCTGTGGGAAGCTGAGGGACAGGAGGTCTCTTCTTCTGTATCTGTTTCCTGCTGAGCAGGGGCATAGAGCTGTCGCTGCCTGTTGGGGGTTCATGGAACTCTCACCCTAGCTGATCTCAGATGAGAGGAAGGGGTCTCGAGCTCTGCCTGGAAGACTGCACTGGCTTCTTTGGTTGCAATCTTGCTGGGGTGTCCCCCACATCCCCCAGGCCCCTGAATGAGAAAAGATAGATTTTAATTAATAAATCTGTTAGCTCTCATGAAACCTGTGGCCATTCTGCCCATCACTCAGGTGGCGTTAGTTGTCTGAACCCAGAATGGGTTTGTCATTTAGCTTACTGACTTGGGGATATTAGGAAGTCACAGGCTTTCAAATAGTTATCTGAAGCAAGGGTAGGAGATTTCTATGAACAGTCTACTGTTTAGGATTAGGAAACTGATTAGAGGAGTAGGAACTAAAGAACTAAGAAACTAGGGAGGAGACTTATGGGAAGGAGAACGTAAATGTTTCTCAGTGGTGGTGTGGGGGGGTGTTGTCAGTTGGCCGGTAACAGTTTCATTTCTAGTTTTTTGAGATACCTCCATACTGATTTCCATAATGGCTGCACCAATCTGCAATCCCACCAACAGTGCACCAGGGTTCCCTTTTCTCCACAACCTCACCAGCACTTGTTGTGTGTTAATTTATTAACGATAGCCATTCTGACCAGAGTGAGGTGGTGTCTCATTCTGGTTTTTATTTACATTTCTCTAATGATTAGTGAGGTTGAGCATTTTTTCATATGTCTGTTGGCCATCTGTATGTCCTCTTTAGAGAAATAAATGTCTCTTCATGTCTTCCGCCCATCTTTTAATTGGGTTGTTTGTTTTTTTGATGTTGAGTTGAGTGAGTGGTTTTTTTGTTTTATATTGTTTTTTTAAATTTTTATTGAGTAGCAGTGTGTTTTTCCCAGGACCCATCAGCTCCAAGTCGTTTTCCTTGAGTCCTTCAATCTAGTTGTGGAGGGCACAGCTCAGCTCCAAGTCCAGTCACCATTTTTCAGTCTAGTTGCAGTGGGGCACAGCCCAGCATCCCATGGAGGAATTGAACAGGCAGCCTTATTAAGAGCAGGCATTCTAACCAACTGAGCCATCTGGCGCCCATTGGCAGCTCAGCGGCAGCTCAGTTCAAGTCACTGTCTTCAATCTAGTTAAGGAGGGCGCAGCTCACTGGCCCATGTGGGAATTGAACTGGAACCATTTTGTTCAGAGCACACACTCTCACCAACTGAGCCACCCAGCCGCCCTTAATGAATGTTTTATAAATTTTGGATATTAGTCCCTTATCAGATGGACAGGAAGAATTAATAGAGTTAAAATGTCAATACTACCTAAGACAACATATAGATTCAACACAATTCCTATCAAACTACCAATGACATTTTTCTCAAAAACAGAACTTATAATCCTAAAATTTATATGGAACCATGAAAGACCCCGAATAGCCATGGCAATCTTGAGAAATAAGAACAAAGTGGGAGGTATCACACTACCAAACATCAAATCATACTACAAAGCTATAGTAATCAAAACAGCATGGTACTGGCATAAAAACAGACACACAGATCAATGGAACAGAATAGAGAGCCCAGAAATAAATCCATTAATGCCTATGTGGTCATTTAATCTATGACAATGGAAGCAAGAATTTACACTGGGGTAAAGACAGTCTTTAATTAATGGTGCTGGGAAAACGGGACTGACACGTGGGAAAAAATGAAACTGGACCACCTTCTTACGCCATATACAACAAATTCAAAATGGATTAAAAACCTAAATGTAAGACCCAAAACCATAAAACTCCTAGAAGAAAATATAGACAGTAAATTTGCAGACATTACCCTGAGTAATATTTTTACTGGTATATCCCCTCGGGCAAGGGAAGTAGAAGAAAAAATAAACATGGGATTACATCAAATTTAAAAGTTTTTTCACGGCAAAGGAAATTATCAATAAAACAAAAAGGTAGCCTACTGAATGGGATAAAATAGGGATTGCATTGAATCTGTAGATTGCTTTGGGTTGTGTGGACATTTTAATAATGTTAATTCTTTTAATCCATGAGCATAGTATATCCTTTTATTTATTTCTGCCTTATTCGATTTCTTTCTTTATTGTCTTGTAATTTTCTGAGTACAGGTCTTTTACCTCCTTGGCTGAACTTATTCTGAGGTATTTTATTCTTTTTGATGCAATTAAATGGCATTATTCTTTTTAATTTCTCTTTCTGATTGTTTGTTTATTAGTATATGCAAAAGCAACAAATTTCTGCATATTAATTTTGTATTTTGTAACTGTACTGAATTCATTTATTAGTTCCAATTAGCTTTTAGTGGAATCTTTATATAATATCTATATATAGTATATATAATCTATATATAGTATCGTGTCATCTGTAAATAGTAACAATTCTACTTCTTTCTTTCCCATTTGGATACCTTTGATTTCATTTTCTTGTCTGATTGCTGTAGGCAGGACTTCCAATACTATGTTCAAAAAAAGTGGTGAGAGGGGCATCCTTGTATTTTTTCTGATCTTAGAGAAAAAGCTTTCAGCTTTTCCCTGTTGAGTATGATGTTAGCTGTTGGTTTGTCATGTATTACCTTCATGATGGTGAGATGTGTTCCTTCTATACCCACTTAGTGGAGTTGTGTGTTTTTTTAATCATAAATGAATGTTGAATTTTGTCAAACATTTTTGTATCTATTGGTACAATCAAATGATTTTTATCCTTCATTTTGTTTATGTGCTGTATCACATCAGTTGATTTGCAGATACTGAACCACTCTTATAGTCCTGGAATGACGCCCACTTGATCATAGTGTATGATCATTTTAATGTATTGCCAAATTTGGTTTGCTAATATTTTGTTGGATTTTTGCATCTATGTTCATCAGGGATATTGGCCTATAATATTCTTTGTAGTGTCTTTGTCTGGTTTTGGTATCAGGGTGATGCTTGATGCCAAATGAGTTTGGAAACCTTCCCTCAGCTTCTATTTTGGGAATAGTTTGGGATGGGTAGGTATTAATTATTCTTTAAATGCTTAAAAGAATTCACCTGTGAAGCCATCTGGTTCTGGAGTTTTGTTTGTTGGGAGATTTTTTTGTTTTGTTTTGTTTTTAAAGATTTTATTGGGGAATTAGAAAAGCGGAACAGCCAAGTTGTCCTTCAATCTTAGTTGTGGAGGGCACAGCTAGCTCAGCTCCAAGTCCAGCCACCCACCATCTAGCCGACCATCGGTAGCTCACAGCCGCTCAGCTCAAGGTGCCATGTTCAATCTTGTTGTGGGGGTGCAGCACACCATGCCATGCAGGAGTTGAACCTGCAACCTTGTTGTTAGGAGCATGTGCTCTCACCAGCTGAGCCATCCTACCATCTGTTGGCAGCTCAGTGGCAACTCAGCTCCGGTGCAGCTCACTGGCCCATGTGGAAATCAAACCAGCGATCCTGTTGCTCAGAGCTCACACTCTTAACCAACTGAGCCACTTGGCCGGCCCTGTTGGGAGTTTTTTGATTGTTGATTCAATTTTGTTACTAGTAATCAGTATGTTCAAATTTTCTGTTTCTTCCTGATCAAATCTTGGAAGGTTGTATGTTTCTAGGAATTTGTCTTTTTCGTCTAGGTTTTCAATTTGTTGGCGTATAATCATTCATAGTATTCTCTTATAACCCCTTGTATCTCTGTGGTGTCATCTGTCACTTATCATTCTTTTCTGATTTTATTTATTTGCCTCCCCCCCTTTTTTTTTTGATGTGTCTGCTTAAAGGTTTATTTATTTTGTATATCTTTCCAAAGAACCAGTTCTAAGTGTCATTGATTATTTCTATTGCTTTTTAGTCTCCATTTATTTCTGCTGGCCTTTGCTCTTTTGGATGTCCTTGGTAACTCCCAGATGCCCTCCTTAAGCACCATATGGGGGTTATTGCTAGTGAAAGACATTTGAATTTCTTTGAATGAATAAGGGCAAATTTCAGCCACATAATCATACTAGGAAGTATCTCAACTAAACTATGTATTATCAGTGGTTTAGGTGTCCTGGGACTCTTTCATTCTTGAATATATGTAGAAGTTATCCATGCACCAAATGTAACAAAATCTAGGTCCAAGGTTTTATGTTTGCAATATCCATGCCAAGTAAATAAATATCAGAGGATTTGTAGATATGTATCAGAGATATGCATATGTGAGGTCTGGAATTCTCTTTTTGAAGCAAATCTTGTTTTCTTTTTGTCTTCAGTAAAACCATTATGTGTTAGAATTCCCCTTGGAGATTGATTTATAAAGTTAGACATGGAAGGGAATAAGGAGGTTAAGCCATTTTGTCAAAGTACATTTATTAAAATGCTAGCACATTTTATTAAAGATTAGTCCCCATTGTAGCAGCCACTGACAGATACAGCTGTATTTTTGTCATAGAATTACCTTGTCATTAGTGTGCGTCTTTGCCTCCCTGGCTGGTTCATGAGACATCTGAGGACTAAATTTACTTTCCTTTCATTAAGTGTGTCTTAATATTAGAGAACGTTGGGTACAGTACCACATTGACTCCTAAGTGCCAACACACAACAGTTTGGTTGTATATCAGTATATAATGATTTGTAGGTGTGTACAAATACCAAAAAACTATGTATCTTTCTAAAATGTTTTTAAAGAGAACATGACATGTTATTTTTTTGTTTTGTTTTGTTTTGTTTTGAGGGCAGTGTCACTGGCCCTCATACATGGGACCCGAACCAAGGCTGCTGGCTTCAGCGTTTAACCACTGTGCCACTCGGCTGGCCCGACATGTTATTTTATGGCAATAATTTTGAAAAGCTTTGACAAATTGACCAAATGTTAGAAACTATATGAAAAAGTGACATAAGAAGAAACAGAAAACTCAAATTGTCCTATAACTTTTAAATAAATGAAACCAGTAATAAAAAAAATCTTCATAGAGAACGACCTAAACTCAGTGACTCTACTGATAAATTATACCAAATATTCTAAAAAGAAATCATTCCATATTCATAGAGATTCCTCTAGAGAACAAAGCAGGGGATGCACTTTCTGAATTGATTTGTGTAGATGGTATAATATTCTTTTTTTTTTTTTTGAGGGCAGTGTAACTGGCCCTTACATGTGGGACCTGAACGGGGGACGCTGGCTTCCCAAGCCAGGGCTTAACCACTGTGCCACTCGGATTGCCCCGATGGCATAATACTTAATACAAAAATCTGACAAGGAAAATAGAGAGAATTAAAACTACAGGCCTACACCTGAAGCTGATGTTGTATAATATTGAATGTTAACTGTGATTGAATGTATATATATATATATATATATATATATATATATATAGTCATGGGATGAGGAGTACAGTGTGGGAGTGGGTCAGGGGAGTTGTAATAGATATGTATGATATGGGGGAGAGTGGGCTGGCGGATTGGGGGAGGGGGTTCATCACTTTGAGGGGTAAAAAGTATAACTATTGCACTGTTGTAAAAAATAAATTAAAATTAAATAAAATTAAAAAACAGAACAAAACAAAAAACTACAGGCCAGTCTCTTATGGGCAACAAAACCAATATCTTCAACAAAATCTTGGCAAAATCATCTGAGCAATATGTCAACATAAAGATACACTAAGACAAGAGTGTAGGAATGCAATGTTGGTTTACTATTCAAAATATTAGAAAACCAGTATCATGCATGGCATTACCTGGAAAGAGAAAAAAATGACATGATTTTTCTCAATAGTGCAGAAAAAAAGTTTGATAAATTTTAGCATGATAAATTCAGAACAAATGTTTGATAAAATTTTTTTTTTTTTTTTTAGCTGAGCCATTCTACCACCTGTTGGCAGCTCAGCAGCAACTCAGCTTGGGCTGGGCATCAAACTGCTGTTGCTCAGAGCTCAGCTCACATTCTTGAGCGAGCTCTTAACCAACTGAGCCACTTGGCTGGCCCTTTAACTATCAAATCTTCATTGCCTAGATAAATGGTACTACAGAAAACACCAGCTAACATCATACTTAAAGTGAACTCTTGAAAATTTTACCTATGAGGTAGGGAAAAGAGGAGGAGGCCCTATGTCACCAATTTTCTCCAACATCATATAGCATGGAGTGGGGGAAAATGCAATAAAATGTATAAAAGTTGGAAAAACAAAGTGGAATTCACAGATGACATGAGTATCAGTTCCAAAATTCCAAAGATAAATTATTAGACTTAGAGTGTTCAGAAAAATCACTATGTACAAATATCAATGTACACTTCTATATTTCTACACTAGCAACAGTTGGAAAATGAAATGTTAAAAAAAATTTCCAATAGCATCAGAAATATCATGTCCCTAATTCCAAATCTAATGAAATATACTTAGTGGCTCTGTGTGTGGAAATTATCGAGCAGTTTTGAGAGATGATTAAGAAAGTCTAAATAAATGGAAAGAAACCCACAGAAGAATCTAATATATTCATTAACAATTCAAATCAAAACAGATGTTCTTTGGGAAGGTGTGGCATGTTGAAAATTGACAGGCAGATTCAGTGTGACCATTTGCTTTATCAATATCAAGAATTATTATACAGGGCCGGCTGAGTGGCGCGGTGGTTAAGCGCTGGCCTGGGAAGACAGCGGCACCGGTTCAAGTCCCACATATGAGTGCCAGTGACACTGCCCTCAAAAAAAACCAATTATTATACAGCTACAGTAATGTGGACAGCTGCATCTCAGTGAAGGGACACTTATCAGATCAAAGGAACAGAATAGAGAGCTCAGAAACACACCTGCCCATGAATGGACTCCTGCCCACTTTTTTTTTTTTTTTTAAATGTGGAACCTGTACAAAGATTGGGAAAAAATAGTTTCTTCATAAAAGTTTTTTGCCATTTAACCACATGGAAAAAAAACAGTTGGCAACTTACACTGCAAACCCAATTCCAGGTGGGTTAGAGACCTCAGGATATGAGGTAACAACATAAAACACTTAGATGGTATCATCGATTGCTTAAAGACTTGAGGGGAAGAAGGGATTTTGACAGAAGGCAAATGCACTAACCACCATGGAAAAAGAATGACATAATTGACCCCATTAAAGGAAAAACTTGTATTCATTAGAAGACACCATAAGAGAGTAAAAAGACAAGTCACACAAATATGGAAGAGAAAGGCACAAACATGTAAATAGAGCTCCTAAAAACGAATATGCAAAAGACAGATGATGCTATTGAAAATTGGACGAAAGACTGAACAGTGACACCACAAAAGAGCAAACAGTAATGACCAAAAAGATCAGAAACAGTCCTCCACTTTGTGGGTCATCAGGACCATGCAGTCAATCACCACAGGAGGTACAGCTCACTTCCCCATGGTGCCGGCAGGTGACACTGAGAGCAGGCCGGAGAGAAGCCTCAGGAACTCTGCCACTCTGCAGTGAGAACACTCCTGCACGTTACAGGGAGGGACTGCGTCACCTGGGAAGGTGTCCTGTGTGTGCCTCATGGCCCCGCAGTCCCTCTCCTAGAGGGTGTGTGCTCAGAAGTTTTCACAGCGCCCCCACCTGGACCGGCCCATGGGCAATGGTGGGTGTGCAGATGGATGGTGCTACTTGTTGCTGAGAAGGTGGTGGGACTCCTCCAGGCCACACAGCTAGTGCAGTGCCTGGAGAAGTTCCCAGTCCTCCCACCTCCCTGTGTAGTCCTTCTCTCCCCAGTGCTGTCCTCCTGACTTAGAGGATGTCTCTGACCCTGTGTGTCCCTGCCTGTCCCCAGAGCCCACGGTGATGTTTGCCAAGGAGCAGCAGGCACGCAGTGAGGTGCAGGCCGAAGCAGGGGCCAGCGCCACACTGAGCTGCGAGGTGGCCCAGGCCCAGACGGAGGTGACGTGGTACAAGGACGGCAAGAAGCTGAGTGGGAGCTCGAAAGTGCGCGTGGAGGCCAAGGGCTGCACCCGGCGTCTGGTGCTGCAGCAGGCGGGGAAGGCGGACAGCGGGGAGTACAGCTGCGAGGCCGGGGGCCAGAGGGTCTCATTCCGCCTGGACGTCACAGGTCAGTAATCTGGGGAGGGGAACGAATTAGCCTTGATTGGGGTGGCTCATAGCCTGACACACGGTCATCTTTCCATTAGTCCTGGTGAGGCTGAGCTGAGCTGGGTGTTTGTTCTGGTTTGGTCAACAGTGGACAGGGACAGTGAATGGATACCACAGGTGGGTGTGGCCTCTGATTGGCCCACCTGGCACTCTGCTCTCTTGCATCCTCTGTGGCCCAGGCAGACAAAGGTGTAGGTCGGGCTCTGGTGCCCGTGGGTTGGGCATCTCCCATCTGCTCCCATCCATCCCTTTGTGCCCCTTGCCTGGGCATGGTGGAGGGAGGAGGGAAGCAGTGCAGGCCGGGGGCACTACAACCCTGGGCAGGGAGGGCTGGCTCTGATGGCATGGACTGTGCCAGCTTCAGGACCAGGCATCAGGCAGGTGTGGAAGTGGTCAAGGTATGAGGACCAGCACTCCTCAGCCCTCTGCACGTCAAGTCCAAAGCGTGTCAAGCCCATGTGCTCACGGCATGAAATTGTTGTGCACTGTTTCATGGAGCTCATTGCCCAGCAGCCGTGCCTCAGATGTCCTGGTCCCCGGGTTCTGCAACATGAACTGGGTCTGCTGGGGCCTCTGAATGCATGTCCCTGCCTGTCCCCAGAGCCCACGGTGCTGTTTGCCAAGGAGCAACAGGCACGCAGTGAGGTGCAGGCCGAGGCAGGGGCCAGCGCCACGCTGAGCTGCGAGGTGGCCCAGGCCCAGACGGAGGTGACGTGGTACAAGGACGGCAAGAAGCTGAGTGGGAGCTCGAAAGTGCGCGTGGAGGCCAAGGGCTGCACCCGGCGTCTGGTGCTGCAGCAGGCGGGGAAGGCGGACAGCGGGGAGTACAGCTGCGAGGCCAGGGGCCAGAGGGTCTCCTTCCATCTGGATGTCACAGGTGGGTACCCGGTTGGGCAGAGAGGACAAGTGCCTGACCAACCAATGGATGGGCACTTCTCTGTAAGTCTGTACCTGCCCTGTGGGTGTGGTTGCACCTGGGCTGGGTTCTGCTGACATGTCCAGCCCCAGGGCTCTGTCCTCTCCCACGCTTTTGGTTCAGAGAATGCTGGCTACAGACTGTGGTAGGATGTTCCGGGCTTCAGTTGGCCCAGGTTCCTGTTCCTCTTTGCCACATCTCTACGTTTCCCAGCATGAAACCTCTCACAGAGGCTTCTGTAGGCTCCTGAGGCCTGAGGTCTGTGGAAATACCCATTCTCTGTCATGGTCCTAGAGTTTCCCATTCTAAGTCCTCCTGGGCAGCTGTGTCGCTCAGCCCAACTCTGGGGAACCTCACCCAAAGGGACTGTGTCCTTGGATGCCCTTGCCCTCCATGAGCATAGGTCCCTGTCTCTGGCCTTGGGGGTCCTGACCTCCAGCAGTTATTAGGTCAGCCCTGGGAGCTGGCCTCTGCTCAGAAACACATCCCGGTCTGCCCCTGCCTCCCAACTCTCCTAGACAATGACAGCCCTGGGTTTCAGAGTCCTGCTTGTGGTGTTCGTCCTGAGCTGCCACATCCCCATCTGTGGCCCTTGCCCACCTGCCCCGCATCCTACAGCCAGCTTGGTTTTCAGATACTCCCCTGGATCAGCTCTCAACAGAGAACTTCTTAGGCCCCCTTCTGGGGCCTTCCCCTCCCCTTTTGTCAGCCCACCTGCTTGGCTGCTGGAGGCACTCAGGTTGCTCTACATCTCAGCCTGTGTCCCCAGAGTCCTGCCTCCCAGGCTGCCCTTGCCAGCTCCTTTCCTGGCCCTGTACCTTATATCCTCCTGGAATGTTGGCCCAGCCCCCAGGCCGCCCCCCACTGTCCCATGGCTTATGGGGCCATGCTTCCCTGGAAGGCTGGGCACCCAGGTCTTTAGGCTCCTGGTCAGAGCTTGTGGCCCCCAAGTCTGTGGCTGGGCCCCTCCTGGCCATTCTTCATGGCCTCTGGGAGCCTGGATGGTGACCATCAAGTGGAGTGGGGCCCTGCTGTGGTCACTCTTGGGCTGCTCAGTGGAAGCAGGGGCCAAGGGCTGGATGAGCAGCTTTTTGAAGATGGGTTGGAGCTTGGGGCACCCCCATTTCAGGTCTCCCACCACAATGCCTCAGGCCGGGGATACCAGGGTCCCTACTCTCATGCGTCCCCCCAGAGCCGGATCATGAGCCCCCCGCCCTGGGGAGACCCGGAGGAAAGGAGCCTCTGGTCGTCAGGGAACATGAAGATATTGTCCTGACTGCCGCTCTGGCCACACCTTCTGTGGCTGCGGTGACGTGGCTCAAGGATGGCATAGAGATTCGCCGCAGCAAGAGGCACGAGATGGCCAGTCTGCAGAACACGCACACCCTCACCGTGCGCGGTGCGCAGACCCAAGACAGCGCGGTCTACAGGTGCCGTGTGGGCGCTGAAGGGCAGGACTTCCTGGTGCAGGTGGAAGGTCAGTGGTCCGTACGCAGTCCTCTGTGAACCCCGCGTCTACAGGAGTCTCATGTGAGGGCGTGCAGGCGGTGTCCCGGAGCAGATCTGGGTGGGGTTCAGGGTGCATGACCCCGCAGCTCAGAGTTGATCCCCACGACCTGAACCTCTCCCTGTTGATATCGCTCCCCTCCCGCAGAGGTGGCCGCCAAATTCTGCCGGCCCCTGGAGCCGGTGGTCGGGGAGCTGGGAGGCACGGCAACGCTGGCCTGTGAGCTGAGCCCTGCACAGGCCGAGGTGCTGTGGCGCTGCGGGAGCACGCAGCTCCGGGCCGGCAAGCGCTTCCAGATGGCGGCCGAGGGGAGCCTGCGCTCACTCACCGTGTCTGGCCTGCGGGCTGAGGATGCGGGCGAGTACGTGTGCGAGAGTCGCGATGACCACACCAGCGCCACGCTCTCCGTCCGAGGTACGTGGCCGCTGCGTGCAGGCTGGGGAGCTCCTGCTGGGGCATGGGCCTGGGCGTCCCCGGGAGGCTTCCTGGAAGAGGTGTCCATCCACGGCGTCTGCAGGTGGGGCCTCGCCCATCTTACCCACCTCTCAAGCTGAGCTCCTGTTCACAGTCCCCCGTGAAGTCAAGTTCACTTCCGGGCTGAGCACCGTGGTCGCGGAGGAGGGCTGTGAGGCCACTTTCCAGTGCGTGGTGACCCCCAGCGACGCGGTGGTCACGTGGTTGCGGGACGGCTCCCAGCTGCAGCCCAGCGAGAAGTTTATCATCTCACAGAGCGGTGCCAGCCACAGCCTGACCATTTTGGGACTGGCCCTGGAGGACGCTGGCCAGATTACCGCGGAGGCTGAGGGTGTCACATCCGTGGCTGCCCTCCGGGTCCGAGGTGCGCCTGTGTGGGGTGGCGGGCAGTTTTGGCGTCTCCCTGGTGGGCTGGTTCCCGGCTGGCATCCTGCTGTTCCCTGGTGTCCAGCTCGTCTGTCTGGCTACCTCAGAGGACACAGGGTTTGCTGGGGGCAAAGAGAAGATTGAGGTGGGACCGAGAGGCTGGACACCTGCTCTGAAAGGGAGAAAGTAAACAGCTGCACTGCATACCTGGTCTGGGAATGGGTGAAGACTTCCTGGAGAAAGCCTCCTACGCTGAGGTGGGAGGGAGTGGATTTGGGAGCCAGTGCATACAGAGGCAGGAGGTGGGCATGCTCTTTGCTCGCTGCAGCCAGATTGTGCCAGGGGCAGCCAGGACTTCACCTGAGGATAAGTGGGAGCCATCACAGCTTCTTAAGGAAGTGAATAATGTGGGCAGATTCACCTTCTGAGGAGGTCATAGCACAGCCTGGAACTGGGAGGTCCATGCCAGCGTGTTTTTCTTAATGTGGGTGCTCCCAGGGCCTCAATGGAGCCGACACTGATGCAGCCGATCTGGGGGCTCAGTGTCTGCCTGTTTCACCAGCTCCATGTGTCCTGAGGCTGCTAGTCATCAGCCACATTTAGGAGCTTCAGGCACTGGGGCATGGCAGGGTTGTTAACAACAGGGGAGCAGGAGGTGGGAGGGAGCTGGGGAAGGAGAAGCCCCAAAAGCCTGTTTCTCCCCTAAAATCTGTTTCCTCCCATGAAATTGTACCAGTGCAGGTGTGCAGCTGGGCTTCAAGTATGGCCAAGGCCTTGCCCAGCATGGAGTGGGAATGTGGTGGGAGCCCCTCTGCCACCTGGTGGGGTGGAGTGGGGCATGGACAGGAGCCTCTGTGCCTGGAGTTCCTGAGTGGCAGTGGCTGTGTGACCGCCCTGCCCTTTCCCTGACTCCAGAGACTCCGGTCCTGTTCAAGAAGAAGCTGGAGCCGCAAACAGTGGAGGAGTGGGGCTCGGTGACCATGGGGGTAGAGCTGACAAGGCCTTGGCCAGAGGTCAAGTGGACACGAAACGCTGTTGCCCTGGCCCCGGGCGAGAACGTGGAGATCTACGTCGAGGGCACTAGTCACCGCTTGGTCCTCCGCAG
This sequence comes from Aselliscus stoliczkanus, assembly GCA_033961575.1. Classification (NCBI taxonomy): domain Eukaryota; kingdom Metazoa; phylum Chordata; class Mammalia; order Chiroptera; family Hipposideridae; genus Aselliscus; species Aselliscus stoliczkanus. The sequence continues at coordinate 44,948,725 of CM066733.1, forward strand.
TGTGGGTTTCGCTGACCGCGGCTTCTATGGTTGTGAGACGCCAGACGACAAGACACAGGCCAAGCTCACAGTAGAAAGTGAGCTGTGGAACTGCTGGGCCTGGGGTCGGCACCCACAAGGGAAGAGAGGGAAGAGAGAGAGAGGGAGGCGAGGGAAGGAGGGGGAGTAGGTCTCCGGCTGGGAAGCTTGGTCTGGGAAGGGAGTCAAAAGGAGGGAGAGGGTGGCCCCAGGGGCGGGGTCACTGGGATGTGGGCTGGAAGGAGGAAGCTGGGCTGGCCTCCCGTGGAGGGTGGTTCTGTGGGTGGGTGTGGGCCTCCCCCTCCAGGGCACCACGCTGAGCTCTGAGGACCCCTTTGGAGGCGGGGGGGGGGGCGGGGCAGCTGGCCCGAGGGCCAGGGTCTGGATGCAGTGGCACACCCATCGCGTTTGCCCCGCAGTGCGCCAGATCCGGCTCGTGCGGGGCCTGCAGGCAGTGGAGGCACGGGAGAAGGGTTCTGTTACCATGGAGGTGGAGCTGTCACATCCCGAAGTGGAGGGCAGCTGGACACGCGACGGCCTGCGGCTCCAGCCAGGGCCCACATGCCAACTGGCCGTGCATGGTTCTATCCACACCCTCACACTGTCTGGGCTGCAGCCTCAGGATGGCGGCCTCATTGCCTTCAAGGCAGAGGGCGTGCACACGTCTGCGCGGCTCATGGTCACTGGTGCGTGTATGTGTGGGGAGGCTGGGCAGGGGGACCCACTCGAGAGCACACCCACCCCTGTCTCCATGGTGACCCAGAAAGGCAGGTGGGGACAGGGACATGGAGGGGAGGGACCACACTTTTCCTAGAACCAGCTGAGTAATCCCATCCAGCTCAGGCCCCAGCCCCGAAGAGCACCCCTGGGACCTGCCTCTTACCTCCCCCTCTTGCTTCCCCAGAGCTGCCTGTGAGGTTCATCCGCTCACTGCAGGACTTGGTGGCCACAGAGAAGGACAGAGTGACCCTAGAGTGTGAGCTGTCGCGCCCCAACGTGGACGTACGCTGGCTAAAGGTGACTCCGCCCCAACCCTTCTGCCCCTCCTGACCACTGTGGATGGGCAGGAGTGGGACCGATGGGTGGGCAGCCCAAGAGCCTGACCAGGTCATGCTTCCCGCCCCCCTCACAGGACGGTGTGGAGCTGCAGGTGGGCAAGATGGTGGGCATGGTGGCCCAGGGCACCTGCCGGACTCTCATCATTTACCAGTGTGTGCTTGGGGACCAGGGCATGTACATGTGTGATGCCCACGACGCTCAGACCTCGGCCTCCCTGAAGGTGCAAGGTGAGGGCTGGGCAGTGTAGGAGTGAGGGCCCAGTACAAAGACGTCCTGCTCCCCCTGCATCTCCCAGAGAGGTGGCCCAGCCCCCTTCCTGTACCCCTCAGCAAGGTGGGGCATGGGGAAGGGGCAGGCAGCTCTATGCATCAGGGTGTGGCAGGCAGGGTCTCCCTTGTTGCTCCAGGCCGCAACGTCCAGATCGTGAGGCCCCTGGAGGATGTGGAGGTGATGGAGAAGGAGGGTGCCATCTTCTCCTGTGAGGTCTCCCATGATGAGGTGCCTGCCCAGTGGTTCCGGGAAGGCAGTAAACTTCGGCCTAGTGACAATGTGCGCATCCGCCAGGAAGGTATGACTACAACAGCAATTGCCTGTGGGAAGGCCTCTCCCCCTCCCCCTGGTTGGTCTCCAGTGCTGAGCAGGAGCCTGTGTTCCCAGGAAGAACATACACGCTCATCTACCGAAGGGTCCTGGTGGAAGAAGCAGGAGAAATCCGATTTGTAGCTGAAAATGCAGAATCACGAGCCCAGCTCCGAGTGAGAGGTGAGGGAGTCTCAGGGGAGGGCGCCAGTCAGACAACATGTGAAAACACACATGTGTGCTATGCCATCTGTCCAGACACAGGCTTGGGGAGCCCTGGGGCCCCTCAGGGACAGCATAGGGGTAATCCAAGAGAAGAGAAAGGGGGTATTGTCTTGGGGGTAGGAAGAGAAGGGTCTGGGGGAGGCAGCCCACCTTTGTTTAAAATGGAGGTACCAGTGAATTCTTCCTCCTGGGACTGCAGCAGGCGCTGGAGAGAAGGTACTGAGGCCCTGGCAGCAGGTGAGCTTTTGGTCTTACCTGGTGGACCTGATGACAGGAGACAGTGGCCACCAGGCATGAGGGAGGGAGGGTCTGCAGGCAGTCAGGGGCCTTAATGCACAGACCAGGGCAGGGTGAGGACAGGATGAGGGGGATGGCTGTCAGACAGGTGGGGAAGGGGCAGGGGCAGGGAAGGTGTGGAGGGAGAGGATGAGGTTGTGCATCGTAAGTACCCATTGGAGTGAGGGGGGGCAGGGGTTGCCTACCTTCTTTGTGGTCAGTTGTATGCTGAGGGTCCCAACTCTGAAGGCAACACCCAGCGCAGCCTGGCTTGTTTGAGGCTACACAGGCAAAAAGTCCAGCCCCAGGAGTTCCGGGAGACTGAGCTTCTGCCCTGACCCCTCCCACCCACAGAGCTTCCGGTGTCCATCCTGCGCCCTCTGCGTGACAAGATCGCCATGGAGAAGCACCGTGGCGTACTCGAGTGCCAGATGTCGCGGGCCAGTGCCCAGGTGCGGTGGTACAAGGGTGACGTGGAACTGCGGCCAGGGCCCAAGTATGAGATGGTCAGTGATGGCCTTTACCGCAAGCTGGTCATCAACGACGTGCAGCCCGAAGACGAGGACACTTACACCTGTGATGCGGGCAATGTGAAGACCAGCGCCCAGTTCTTCGTGGAAGGTGTGGGCAGGGCTGGTGGGCAGCTCTCCCCTGGTGCCTGGGGAAGGACTACAGCCTTTATCATTGGCCCTGACACTTGGAGGTGGCCAGGTCTGAAAAGGGCCTGACTAGGGGTGTCAGGGCACCGGGTGAGGTGGGGAGATGTAAGCCCCATGTGGAGCAGGAAGAAACATGGATTCTGGGGGAGGGGCGGCCAGTGGTCCTCTGGAGGGGCCGGGCGGTGACCAGCTCCTCACCCACAGAGCAATCCATCACCATCGTGCGGGGCCTGCAGGACGTGACGGTGATGGAGCCTGCCCCTGCCTGGTTTGAGTGCGAGACCTCCATCCCATCTGTTCGGCCGCCCAAGTGGCTGCTGGGCAAGACAGTGCTACAGGCGGGGGCGGACATGAGCATGGAGCAGGAGGGCACCGTGCACCGGCTGACGCTGCGGCGCACCTGCTCCACCATGACTGGGCCAGTGCACTTCACAATCGGCAAGTCGCGCTCCACCGCCCACCTGGTGGTCTCAGGTGAGCGCTGCGGACAGTGGGTGCGTTGCAGATGGAAGGGTAGTGCAGACACCGCGCAGGGCCGGGGTAGCCACGGTTTCCTGGGCTCCGTGGCCCGGCCCAGCCCGTAGCGCTGCTCTCTCCCCTTCCGTGCAGACATCCCCGTAGTACTCACGCGGCCGCTGGAGCCGAAGGCAGGGCGTGAGCTGCATTCAGTAGTCCTGTCCTGCGACTTTAAACCGCCTCCCAAGGCGGTGCAGTGGTACAAGGAGGACACGCCCCTGACACCGTCTGACAAGTTCAGGATGAGTCTGGAGGGTCACATGGCGGAGCTGCGCGTACTGAGGCTCACACCTGCTGATGCTGGCATCTACCGGTGCCAGGCTGGCAACGCTCAGAGCAGCGCCGAGGTCACCGTGGAAGGTGCGGGAGAGGGGATTCAGGGGCACTGGGAGGTGGTCCTGGGGGAGGTGGTCGTGGTGTGCGCTGAGTTGCCTGATGTGTTCCTGGCAGTGCGGGAGGTGACGGTGACACAGCCGCTGCAGGACACTGAGGCCACGGAGGAGGGCCGCGCCTGCTTCTCGTGCGAATTGTCCCACGAGGATGAGGAAGTGGAGTGGTCGCTCAACGGGACACCCCTGTACAACGACAGTTTCCACGAGATCACCCACGAGGGCCGCCGCCACACGCTGGTGCTGAAGCGGGTCCGGCGGACTGATGCCGGCACAGTGTGTGCCTCCTCCCCCAAGGTGACAGCCTCTGCCCGCCTAGAGGTCAGAGGTGAGTAGTCCCTGGAGGGTCTCCTTCCCAGGGGTCCCTGCGGGCAGAGGTAGTGGCTCCCTCACTCACCTGCCTACACCTTGCCCACAGCGAAGCCGGTGGTGTTCCTGAAGGCGCTGGACGATGTGTCCGCAGAGGAGCGGGGCACTCTGGCCCTGCAGTGTGAGGTCTCAGACCCTCAGGCCCGAGTGGTGTGGCGCAAGGACGGTGTAGAGCTGGGTCCCAGCGACAAGTACGACTTGCTGCACACGGCGGGCACGCGCGGGCTAGTGGTGCATGACCTGAGCAGGGACGACGCTGGCCTGTACACCTGCCACCTAGACAACGAGGAGACCCGGGCATGCGTCAGTGTGCACGGTGAGTGGGGGAGTGGGAGAGGCGCTGGGGGCAGAGAGGGGCCACCTCCTCTAGGCCCCACCCACTCCGAAGCCAGTGCTGCTCTGCTGAGCCAGAAGAGGTCAAGCAAGCTCTGGGAGGAACAGGCTTGATGTGGTACTTACAAGGCTCAGGTGCAGGCAGGTGGACAGGGACAGCGGGCAACCAGGGACGTGTGGGAGACTGGATGGGACCCTGTCTGATGGAGTCCCATGGTGCTCGTTTTCGACAGGGGTCTGAGACATTCTCTGTGCACCAGGGGACATGTGTGGGTAGGTGTGAGGCCTGTCAAGGGAGTCTCCTGGAGCCAGTGGAAGAGGCTGAGCTGTCAAGTGGGGGATGCCTTGGAAGGGCTCCCAGGCCACGAGCACAGCCTGGGCCTGGTTCCCCAAACAGGTGGTCGCCTGGTCTCCCCTGTGTACTGCTGTTTTAGCTCAGTTCCAATAGTCCTGCTTCCCCTCTACGTGCATAGCAGGGCCTGTTGCCTGTGACCATGTGGTGGGTCCCTGACATCTGGTGGGGTTTGAGATGAGACTGGAAAGGGGGCAGGGTGGGGTGGTGAGTTTGCCCCAGGGCTAGATGGCTCCTTCACTTGGGGCACCTGTCCTTTTTCTTCTGGAGCATGTGAGCTGGTGGCAACCCCTGGTGTTTTGTTCTGTGCTTGTTGGTCTGTAGCAGATAGGAAGGCATCTGCTCTGGTTGGAACTCACAGTTATTGGCCATCCAAACACCAGGGTGCAGCCAGCTGGAGACCAAGGGGACATTTGTCGAGGGGCAGCAGGCCTGCCAAGACTGGAGCTGAGGAGGATGGGTATTTGAGCCTTGTGGCCACTATGGCGGGGCTCGATGGCACTGGTCTTTAGGGACAGACATCCAGGTCCTGGCCAGCATGATGGCCATCTGCCATGATCCACAGACCTGCATGTGGGCATCACCAAGAGGCTGAAGACGGTGGAGGTGCTGGAGGGTGAGGGCTGCAGCTTCGAGTGCGTCCTGTCCCATGAGGACATCGGCAACACAGCCATGTGGATGATCGGCGGGAAGACCGTGGGCACTTCGGGCCGCTTCCGGGCCACACGCCAGGGCCGCAAGTACACCCTGGCTGTGCGAGAGACGGTGCTGGGTGACGCCGGAGAGGTGGTCTTCTCCGTGAGGGACCTCACCTCCAAGGCCTCACTCATTGTCAAAGGTGGGCACCACGAGCCTGGGCAGACAGGCATCTCAGTAGTGGTCTTGGCCTCCAGAGCCTGGAAGGCTTTGGGCTGGGCAGTCTGCCAGGGGGCACTTCTGGGGACTGTGTCCCTCAGCACTGGTGGGGGACCAGAGGCTTCTGTCGGGATGCTGGGGGTTTCTGGTCATCTGGGGGCTCAGACTCTAGGGTGAGGCTTTCCTGTCTTTGGGCAGGAGCAGGGTCTCTTTCACTCATTGTTTAACTGTCATGGTAACACAGGGCACATAGTCACAAGCCAGTGAAACCACCATAGGCATTTTGTAGACTCCCAGCACAAATACTGGTGCAGATCAGTGAAGCTGGGTTCACAGCTAGTACCAGCCATGGCCACACTTTGAGTCATGGGCTCTGAATGATGCTGAGAACATCTGTGGTCTCATATCTCCCCCTCAAAGGCCCCTGGTTTATGACAGTGGGAACTCCCAGTATTCCAGGGCTCTGAGGCTCCTGGGTCTGAGGTTCCAGAGTTTGGGGCTGTAGGTCAGTGGTCTTGGCCTCCAGAGCCTGGAAGTTCATGAGTGCCTGCCCTGCCCTTCCCCCTGGCATGGCCATGGCTGTGGCCATGCCTCACAGGCCACCTCTGCTTCCTTCAGAGAAGCCGGTGGCCATCAGGAAGCCACTGGAGGACCAGCGGGCCTCAGCAGGTGAGGATGCAATGCTGAGCTGTGAGCTGTCACGGGCAGGCACCACGGTGCGCTGGCTGAAGGATGGGAAGGCCATTCGCAGGAGTCAGAAGTATGATCTGTTCAGTGAGGGCACACGGGCTGTGCTGGTCATCCGCGCAGCCTCGCTCAAGGATTCTGGCGAGTACACATGCGAGACAGAAGTTTCTAAGAGCACAGCGAGCCTCCATGTGGAAGGTAACCATGAGAGACTCTGGGGCGGCTCCCATGGCCTCTCTCCCCCAGCATGGCATGGGGCCACCCCCTCGGGGCCTCTGCTGTGCTGTCCCAGGTGGAAAGGGAGGGAAACCAGAGGGAAGAGGCTCAGCCAGGTCTCTGAGTTTGTGTGGGCAGGCCGGGAGAACTGCCCGTGTCCTGAGGGGCAGTGTGGGGTCTACAGGCCTCACCCCCACCCTTCTCCCCTCCTCCCCCCAGAAAAGGCAAACCGGTTCACTGAGGAGCTGGCTGATCTGCAGGTTGAGGAGAAGGGCACGGCCGTGTTCACCTGCAAAACAGAGCACCCTGCAGCTGTGGTGACCTGGCACAAAGGCCTCTCAGAGTTGCACGCATCGGGGAAGTACATGCCCAGCCAGGAAGGCATGACATTGAGGCTCACCATCAGTGCCCTGGAGAAGGTGGACAGTGACACCTACACCTGTGACATCGGCCAGGCGCAGTCCCGGGCGCGGCTCCTGGTGCAAGGTAAGGTCGGCACATTGCATGGATTTCACAGCCAGTGGTGTGGCCAGTGTAAGCCCTGTTTAAAGCAGACTTGGAGACCCTGCACAGGCCCAGCCTCGGTCTCCCTATCTCTAAGAGGCGGTTACCCTGGGTGATCTCATCTCTGAAGCCTCCCAGCTGGATTTTGTGCGAATGAGCCAACAGCCCTCATTTATTACTGCATTTGTGTTTCTGGAACTCCTCCTATGTACTGGCATGTGCCTGGGCCCCACGCGTAATCTCCATGTATATTTGTACATGGATGTACTACTCTGCCTTGGAATTCTCCAGGTTTGAGCAGTAGTTTGTACCTGACAGGCAGAATGAGGGTCATCGTGGTCTCCATCTCACAGATAAGGAAGCTGGCGCTTTACCTGGGGTTGTCGGGCATGGTGGTTCCCTGGCAGGATTGAGCCCAGCCCTCCTGACCCCAGGGCCAGAGTCCAGGGCGGAGTCAGCTAGAGGACCCTCCTGGGGTCTGTCCAAAGGAAAAAGAATAACAAGAAAGCTTTGCTCGGTTTTTTCTCCCCTTTCCAGTGAGTCCAGCTAGCTCAGTGAAAGTGTTTAGTGTAGTAGAAGTTCCATTCGCTAATAAAGGGGGTACTCACACTTACCCAAAAAGTCAGTTAATGCAGCATCACACAGAAACAGAAACAGAAACAGAAGTGCTCTTTACAAAACTTGAAATGCTCACATGGTGTGGCTGATGCCTTTTCTTTTCTCTGTGTGTTGGTCCTCGAATGAGAATTCCCCGTCTGCTTCCTGATGTGCGGTCTGTGCTTTCCAGTGCCCGGTGTCCACTACCCAGCGTCCACTGTCTGGCATCCACTACCCAATGTCTGGTAGCCAGTGTCCAGTGCCTGATGTCCAATGCTCAGTGCCCAGCACCTGGTGTCTGGTATCCAGTGCCTGATGTCCAGTATCCAAGTGCTTGGTGTCCAGTATCTGGCAACTTTAAGACTCCTGTGAATGTGGAGGAATTTGATGCACCCATCTCCATGTTCATGATATTTTTTGAAGTGCTCCCAGACCTAAGTTGGCAGCAAAAAAGAATTTTTCCTAGCAATTCATGTCATCAAACCCCCAAAGCACTAGATTTAAATTTTAACATAGCCATACATCTATTTCCACACTCTGACTTTTTCTGATAATACAAGATTGGTTTGCATTACGTGATTCTGGGGACAAGTGCCCCGGCATGGACATTTGGGGAGTACAGCTCATAGAGGACCCGTTGTGGGTAACTGTGTGTTCCATGGAAGGATATAGTGGGTCTGGGGCTTGTCCATGGACCTAAAACAAGTACTTATGATCATTTCAGTTCTGACTTCCTTACCATTTCCTGAGTTTTGTCATCCCGAACCTGTTATGGTCACCAGCTCACTCCAGCCATGAGCCCAACCCAGGTCTGGGAGAGTGCCCCGTTTCCCTTGGCAGGGTTCTGACATGCCTGCCCTGCCCCCCAGGTCAGAGAGTACTCATCACGGAGGACCTGAGAGACGCTGAGGTGCAGGAGGGCTCCTCAGCCACCTTCAGCTGCCGCATCTCCCCCGCTGACTACGGGCCCGTCCGCTGGTTCCTGGACAAGACTCCTCTGTATGCCAATGAACTCAACGAGATTGAGGCCCAGCCTGGTGGCTACCATGTGCTCACCCTACGGCAGCTCGCACTCAAGGACTCAGGCACTGTCCACTTTGAAGCGGGTGACCAGCGGTCCTCTGCTGCCCTGAGGGTCACAGGTGGGCTGTGTGCCCAGTGCCGTAGCAGGGGCTAGTCTGTGTGGCTGAGGCTATAGCATGGTTTTCGGGCTTATGGAGAAGGTGCCTTGGGCTGGTCCTTGGATCCTGGGGTGGGCTTGAGAGGCTGGGTGTGGCTGTTTCAAGATGAATTGTTGTACTTGGTGTGCAAAGACGGTCCCACAGTCAGTGTGGCATGGGCCTGGCCACACCTCTGTGGTGTGGGAAGCCACACAGAGCCTGGCCCCAACCCCTGGCAGCTCTGCCTGTGTCTTCAGCCTGAGGTGGGCAGATGGGCACTTGACCTGGATGTCACCTGGGCTGCGGTGACACCTGGAGCTTCTCCTGCAGGAGCCCCCAAGTGTCTTGTACTCCCTCTCTGTCCCCAGAGAAACCAGGCATCTTCTCCCGGGAGCTCACAGATGCCACAGTCATAGAGGGGGAGGATCTGACGCTTGTCTGTGAGACCTTTGCCGCAGACAGCCCTGTGCGCTGGACCAAGGATGGGAAAGCCCTGCGGCCATCTGCCCGGTGCCAGTTGAGCCGTGAGGGCCACCGGGCCCAGCTGGTCATCACTGACACCACCCTGCAGGATGGTGGGCGCTACAAGTGTGAGGCTGGGGGTGTCTGGAGCAGCTCCATCATCAGGGTCCATGGTGAGCCCCCAGGCAGGGCCAGGCAGCCTTCAACCATTCTCAGGGTGCCCACAGCTCTCATCTTACTCAGGGCAGGGTAGACCCCAGACCCTATCTGGCTCCCTCTCTCTATGTCTCTTCCCTCTTTGTGTGTGGGTGAGAGGGGGGTCTTCATCCCCCTCTGTCCATCTCTGTCTCTCCGCAACTCTTCCTTCTCACTGCTTCTCCCCATCTCTGGGTCTTTACTGCTGATAGAGCTACCCTTGCCCTCTGTTGATCTCCTGACCAATAGTTCTTTCCTGCTTTATTCCTGACTTTCTCTTGTATTCTGACATCTCTGCATCTCCCTCCTGGCTTGGCTCATCCCCATCTGTTTCAGTCAGCTCAGGCTGTGTAACAAATACCACAGATGGGGCACCTCAAACAACAGATACTTACTTCTCCCAGTCCTGGAGACTGGAAGTCTGAGATTCAGGTGCAGGCAAGGCTGGTTCTCCTGAGGCCTCTTTCCTAGGTGTGTAGATGGCCATCTCCTCCCTGTGTCCTCACATGGTTGTCCCTCTGTGTGTGTCTGTGTCCTAATCTCATAGGTACATTGGTCTTATGGGATTAGGTCCCACCCTAGTGATCTCATTTCACCTTAATAACCTCTTTAAAGATCCCATCTCCCAGTACAGCCCCATCTGAGGCCTTGGGGTTGGGGCTCCAATGTGTGAATTTGGGAGAGATACAATGCAGTCCATGACACCGTACCCTTCTTTATTCTTTTGTTTTGCTCCCCATCCTGTAAGGGCAGAGGTCTCAGTGGCACTGTCATAGCCTCTGACAGAGAAAGGGTTTGGTGGGCCTGCCTGCACTGTGCACTGGTGTCCCCAGCTCTCCTCAACTATAGAGGGTCCCCAGGGGGATGCAAGGGTGAGGACAAGCTGAGCCTGTGTCTTTCGCAGCACGGCCAGTGCGGTTCCGGGAGGGGCTGAAGGACATGGAGGTGCTGGAGGGCGGTGCTGCCACACTGCGCTGTGTACTGTCATCTGTGGCCGCACCCGTGGAGTGGTACCGTGGAGATGAGGTTCTGCGGCCAGGAGGCAAGTACAGTGTACGGCAGGAGGGCGCTGTGCTGGAGCTGGTGGTGCGGGACCTGCAGCCCCAGGACAGTGGGCAGTATGCCTGCTGCTTTGGGGATCAGACGACCTCAGCCACACTCACTGTGAAGGGTAAGAGTGCCCTTGCCCTGCCCATGTGCCACATGCAGCCCGTTTCATCTTATGTGGGACAATGAGGATGATGTTCTCTGTCTTTGACTTTCCACAGCCCTGCCTGCTGAGTTCATAGGAAGAATGAGAGGCAAGGAGGCCATGGAAGGGGCCACCGCCACACTGCGCTGCGAGCTGAGCAAGCCTGCCCCTGTGGAGTGGAGGAAGGGGTCCGAGACCCTCAGAGCTGGGGACAGAGTCATCCTGAGGCAGGACAGGGCCGTATGTGAGCTGGAGATCCGGGGCCTGACTGTGGCCGATGCTGGAGAGTACTCGTGTGTGTGCGGGCAGGAGAGGACCTCGGCCATGCTGACCATCAGGGGTAAAGACTGCGTGTAACCATGTGGAGCAGTGTGTCTGAGCGCTTGGGCAGAACCCCTCCTATGCTCACCTGCGTAGGTATTTCCACCTCTCTCTGTGTCTCCTGCCTTCCTTCAGCCTGAGTGTCAGCACGTGCCTATGTGAGGCCTTCTCAAATACAGAACAAAGAACAGGGCCTCCTCCCTCATGGGGATCACATCTGGGGGAGAGGAGGAGGTCAGCCACACAACACAAATGGTGGAATACAGTCCTCTTAAGGGGGCTGTGCCAGCAAGGATTAGGTAGTAGATCCAAGTGTGGCCCTGAAGGCAGGGATGTCAGGAGGTATGGTCAAGGGAGAGAGTCAAGCATATGTGACTGGCCATGAAAGAGCCATGTAGGTGGTCTTGGGTCCACTGTCCAGCATCTGGGTGCCATGGAGGTAAAGTGGGTATGGAGGTGAGGTGGGTGTGGAGGTAAGGGGGGTGTGGAGAGTGAGATGGAGGTGATGTGAGAGTGAAGGGTGAAGTTTAGGTGGGGTGTGTGTTGAAGTGAGGTGGGTGTGGAGGTGAGGAGTAGGCTAGATCTGGAGAAGATGGAGGGGCAGGTAGGGCTGGGTTGAAGAGCACAGCCCTAGCCAGGAAGGGATGGTGGGTGTCCATGTTGGGGAGGCAGTCCATGGCTCGTGTCTGTAGTGGGTGGATTGGTGGGCATCCACAATGGTTTGGAATTTCGTGTCTGGTATCTGTGGCAGGTCTGTCGGCTCTCCGCTGCAGCAGTAGAGGGCTCATCCAGGTGTGGATAAGTGGTCTGGGGTGGTTTTCAGATGACAGCCCAGGCAGAGGGTGGGGATAGGGGCTCACTCAGCTGGAGCAGGTGAGCTGGCCCATGGCTTAGGATAGGGGGATGACAGCCAGTTGTGTGGGCATCCTTGCAGGGGGTGGGTACGTAGTGTCCCTTCACATCGGAGCAGCCCCTTTGTGGGGTGGGCTTCCTGTCTGGTGTTCCCAGGGCCTCACCTCCATAAGGTACCTATATTGTCACCTTGGTATTTGTGGCCTCTTCCTTGTCTGCAAGCTGCAGCGTCCAATGGTCTGTGTGTCTGTCTTACCCTCCCCAGCCCTGACCCCGAATTCACAAAAGTCCTAAGGCCTGAGAAGGCCACAGGAGGTGCCGCATCCATGAACTTAGTACTGCACTGTGAACTTAGTAAGGCTCCCCCATGAAGTGGCAGAAGGGGCCTGAGACCCTCAGAGATTGGGAATCAGGATGAGGCCTGGCCATGGTGAGGTGTGGCTGGTAGCCTCACAACAGGTCAAGTCCCCATGCAGGGAGTCTGGGTCCTCAGGGGCCCTTGTAAGGTCCCGGTCACTTCTTGAAGGGGAAGCAGATGTACAGAGACAGAATGAATCCACCCCTGTGTCTTGAGAGGGTTCCAGGAAAAACATCAATAAAGGAGCACAGGGGCTGGGGTGTCTCAGAAGTGGCAGAGAGAAAGCTACCTCTGTAGGTGTGAGGGGCTTCATGTCCTGGGCTCTGGACAGACCCACTCATGCTCCAAAGTAGACAGTGAAGAGGATTCTGGACGTCAGGCAGGCGGTCACTTGTACAAATGCTCAGACCTTCGGGGAGAGGCCACCACCATGACTCCTTGAGCTGCATGCACAGAGCACAGAGTCCCAGCATGGAGTCCCTAGGCCTGCATGCTGGTCAGACCTGCTGGGAGACCAAAGAGGTACGGGCTCAGAGGGCTGTCACTCAGGCAACAGCCAAGGAGCCCATGGCCCTAGGTAACCAGCTACAGGCTGCCCGAGAGAGCAGCTTCTGGAAGTGTGCAGATTCGAAGGACACTTGTACCAGGGTGACAAGCCAGAAAGAAGGTGGCTCCTGCATCCTCCCAGCTGAGGTGTTCCTTGCTCTGGTCTGTCTAGGCCAGTCCTGGTTTGTCCTGGGGTCTGGCCTCACGAGCTACACAGGAGGTGACAAGAAGTGAGTGCTAGTGCAAACTCGTGGGAGAGATTCAGGCAGCCTTTTTCATGTTACCTTTCCCTGGCCATGCTAATCAGGGTCACTATGCTCAGAAATAGGGTGCCACAAAGGGGACCATGGCCACGTCATTGTGAGCTGAGAAATCTGGCGGATAGGTTGAGGGAAGGGGCCTAAACCCTCAAATCTGGCCTCAGATACAATCTGAGGCAGGACAGGCCACAGAAGCTGCCCAGGTGTCTGTCCATACGTTCCATTGAAACTGGCCATTTCCCTGTGTCCGTCCTGGGAAGAGAACTTTATTGAGGATCCCGCTCCTTCATCTCCTCACTGGCTGGGCACTACTCCCCACCTTTGTGTCCACATGTCCATGCCTTTATTCTTCATTTGCTCCAGGGTGTGTTTCATTGTCAAGTGTCAGTGTCCAGCCCCCACTGCCAAATTATCCAGACAGTCTGATATTCTCCGGGTCCTTCTAACCCCCCAGCCCTGCCCACTAAGTTCACAAAGGGTCTGAAGAAGGAAGAGGCCACAGAAGGGTCCGTGGCCACACTGCGCTGCGAACTGAGCAAGCCGGCCCCCGTGGAGTGGAGGAAGGAGCCCGAGACCCTCAGAGCTGGGGACAGAGTCATCCTGAGGCAGGATGGGGCTGTGTGTGAGCTGCAGATCCGGGGCCTGGCTGTGGCCGACACTGGAGAGTACTCATGTGTGTGTGGGCAGGAAAGGACCTCAGCCACGCTGACTGTCAGGGGTAATGACCACGTGTGGCCATGTGGACCAGTGTCTTAGTGTCTGCACATTGTCTCTGTGTCATCTCCTCCTGTCTCGTGGCACTCCATGGCTGTCTGTGGTCTCTCCAACTGGGGTTGTCCAGGTACCTCCTGGTTGTCATCTTCTTGACCAGTATTTGTTCTGATGTTCACTTCAGTCCATGTGTCTGTCCCTACCAGGCTGTTCACTTTCCCCACCCTCTGTGCATTCATTCTCATTCACTCCATGGCCCTTTGGCAGTTAGTGTGGTCCATGTGGGTAATGACGTCCTGGACACAGTGTCCTTCTGACTGTGTGATGTCACTCTGTCACTTTGACCCTCCCCAGCCCTGCCCACCAAGTTCACAAAGGGTCTGAAGAAGGAAGAGGCCACAGAAGGGGCCACGGCCGCACTGCACTGCGAGCTGAGCAAGCCGGCCCCCGTGGAGTGGAAGAAGGGGTCTGAGACCCTCAGAGCTGGGGATAGAGTCATCCTGAGGCAGGATGGGGCCATGTGTGAGCTGGAGATCCAGGGCCTGGCTGTGGCTGATACTGGAGAGTACTCGTGTGTGTGTGTGGGCAGGAGAGGACCTCGGCCAGGCTGACCATCAGGGGTAACAACCATGTATGGGCAACTGAGTGAATTCTCTGTGCCACCTGTTCTGCCTTCTCCCCTTGTCTCTTTATGTGACTTAATCTCAGTCACCACCATCTGGCTGATCTATCACATAAACACACACTGAGGACAAATTGGTTGGCCCAGTCTAGGCCCTAGGGATAGAGCCCAGGGGTGAGTGGTGCAGGGACCCCAAGGAACACACCAGAAGACAGGTGCCAGGGTCAAGGTGAGATGCTTCAGGCTATTGTCAAGTGGCCAGACATGTCCAGGCTCTTAGACCCTAGGTGTGGAGTTTGGGCCATATGTGTCACTTGATGGATGTAGACAGGAGGACAGAGTTGTACAATTGGGGTTCAGGGAGGTGGTGGCCTTACAGGCCAGATGCTCCTGTGTGTGGTGATAGCGTTTGATTGACATTTGAAGTTCTGTGGAGCCTCTGAAGGGTTCTGTCTCCATTAGCTCGAGCTGCATAACAGACACCACAGATGGGTGACTTAAGCAACAGACATTTATCTCTCCCAGTCCTGGAGGCTAGAAGTCAAGAGCAAGGTGTCAACAGGGTTGGTTCCATCTGAGGCCTCTCCCCTTAGTGTGTAGATGGCCATTTCCTCCCTGTGTCCTCACATGGTCATCTGTCCATGTGTGTCTGTGTCCTGATCTCCTTATAAGGGCACTGACCCACCCCAAAGACCTCATTTCACCTTAATTACCTCTGGAAAGACCTCCATCTCCACTTAAGTTTGCATTCTGAGGTCCTGAGGGTTAAGACTTAAACATGAATTTGAGGGTCACATGATTCAGCCCATAACACCCTGCCTGCTTCCTTGAAGAAATGTATGTCCTTCTCGCAAGAATACATCAGCCCATCTCTGTCTCCAAAGCCTTAACCCTTTCCATTGTCAACTCCAAGTCCAAAATCTCATTAGGCTGGCCGAGTGGCGCAGTGGTTAAGCACTGGCTTGGGAAGCCAGCGGCCCCAGTTCGGGCCCCATATATGAGGGCCAGTGACACTGCCCTCGAAAAAATAAAAGAAGGAAAGAGTGCGAGCTGAGCTCTGAGCAACAGCAGTTCAATGCCCAGCAGGCGCTGAGTTACCAACTGGTGGCAGGATGGCTCAACTAAAAAAAAAAAAGCAAAAAAAAAAAATCTTACCTAAATCAAGTATGGGTGAGGATAAGCGAGACTTCAGCCTGAGGCAAAATTCCCCTCCAGCTGGGAACCCATGAAACCAGACAAGTTATGTACTTCCAGGTATAACAGTAGGACAGGGGTGCTGTAGACATTCCCATTCCAAAAGGAAGAACTTGGAGAGAAGAAGGGGACATCAGTCCTATGGGTTAGGACCCAACCTACTGACCTCAATTTACCTTAATTACCTCAGAGGAGACCCTATTTGCAAGTGCAGTCCCATTCTGAGGCCCAGGGGCTTAAAATTTCAACATGTGAATTTTGAAGGGATGCAATTCAGCCCAAGAGCAGGTGTAACCAGGGTGTACCCTGGTCGGCTGTAGCTTCTGAAGTTCACATTCTGCCTGGAGTCACGATGGAGGAGAGGATGCTGTTGGAGGCCATGGCTGGAATCCTTCAGGATGTAGGTCATCCGAGCCTGGAGAATGGGGTCCCAATGGGGTCGGGACAGGAGTGTGAGATGGAGGGGTTGGGGCCAGGTGTGGGCAGGGATGGCATGCAGTGAGCCCATGTGTGCCAGGTGTGGACAGTGCTGGTTGGACATGCCACCTGGGATGGGGAGCACACAAGAGGGATGATAATGGGGCAGTGGACGTTATGACTGGGAGGTGCCTCCTGGGGTCTCTCCTGGTAGAGATGTCCATTGTGGTGTTGCGTGCATGGGTTGTGACCTGGAGGACTCTGGATAAAGGAGAAATCAGTGCTTACCAGTGTGAAGGGTCATGGTGAGGACAAGAAGACCTATAAGAAGACAACAGGCCTGGATGAAGCCAACCTCAGGCCGCCCTGCACCTCAGCAGGCAGAACACATGAAGATCTCACTGTCACACACACACTGGCTTCCTGTCCCACCACCCCATTGTTCCTGCTTCCACTTCCATCTGGAGTGTTCATGTTGTGCCCACAAATCCTCAAGAGGGGTTGATGGCTTCTGTACATCTGACCCTCTGCAGCCCTGCCAACTCGATTTGCTAACAAGCTAAAAAGCAAGGAGGCCACGGATGGGGCCGTGACCATACTGCGCTGTGAGCCTAACAAGCCTTCCCCCGTGGAGTGGAGGAAGGAGCCCGAGACCCTCAGAGCTGGGGACAGAGTCATCCTGAGGCAGGACGGGGCCGTGTGTGAGCTGCAGATCCAGGGCCTGGCTGTGGCCGACACTAAAGAGTACTCGTGTGTGTGGGCAGGAGAGGACCTCAGCCACGCTGACTGTCAGGGGTAATGACCACATGTGGCCATATAGGCCAGTGGCTTGGTGTTGGCACATTGTCACCATGTCACCACCTTCTCTCTGATAGGATTCAGTGGGCATCTGTCTCTCCAGCAGGGATCCCAGGGTATCTCCCGTCTTCCATCTCCCCTTCAGCCTATGTCCTGATTTTTGTGTCCAGTCCTTTGTGTCCTCTGTCTCTCTAGTCCCATTGCTTCTGTCACCATCTGTGCATTCGTTCACTATATGCCATGGCACTTTGTAGTTTGTGTGATCCTTGTAGATATCTTTGTCCTGAATACAGTCTTCCAGACAGCCTGATGTTCTATGTCACTGTAACCCTTCCCAGCCCTGCCCACTAAGTTCACAAAGGGTCTGAAGAAGGAAGAGGCCACAGAAGGGGCCGTGGCCACACTGCACTGCGAACTGAGCAAGCCGGCCCCTGTGGAGTGGAAGAAGGGGTCTGAGACCCTCAGAGCTGGGGACAGAGTCATCCTGAGGCAGGACGAGGCCGTGTGTGAGCTGCAGATCCAGGACGTAGCCGTGGCCGACGCTGGAGAGTACTCGTGTGTGTGCGGCCAGGAGAGGACCTCGGCCACGCTGACCGTCAGGGGTAACGACCACATGTGGCCATGTAGACTCGTTTGCGTGCCTGTCCTCCTCTCCTTGTCTCTTGTGCTCACACTCGGTACCCACAAGCACTCTTACTCTGGGCCTTGGGTAGTTTTTCTCTGTCCCTGTCTCCTTGTCTGTCAACAACGGTGTTCAGTGTCCTGGTGTCTGTGTACTTTTCTGCATCCAAATGACCGCCCTTGGCCAGACTTCATGGTAGGGACAGCATCTTAGCTTGTGGCACTCTTCCTTTCCTAATTCACTCAACTTTTACCCTTCCTCCACAGCTTCTAGTCAGGATCTGAGGGATGGCTCTGCCCTAGGGGTCCACGGGGACCCTCAACCCTGATGACCTGGCGGGTACAGCCCTGTCCATGGGAATCCAGGGTGGAGGCTGGCATGAGATTAGCCTGGTCTGATTCAAAGCTCCTCTTGCAGCTTCCACACAGTCCCTCCTTCCCCTTGAAGTGGACCCAAACTTATGATGCCCATTCCCATGCCAGCTTCCAAGGGCCTGTGGGCAGTCAGGCAACTGGAGTGGAGCTGCAGGCTATGCTTGACCTTGGCCCTTAGCAGAGCTGATTGGGTGCAGGGCGGGGGAGGGCTCTCTCCTGCCTGGATGTGGCGGGGGGCAGGGCTGCCTCTTGCCTGGGTATGTCAGTCCATCTCTTGGCTGGGTGTGTGAGGGGCCATCTCCTGCCTTGGTGTGGGAAGGCGGGCTATCCCCTGGCTGGGTGTTGGGGGGGGCCGTCTTCTGCCTGGATGTGGGACTGACCCTGTTCCTCCTCTGCCCACCCACCTCCAGCCCCGCAGGTGGTATTCCGGAAACCCCTGCAGAGCCTGCAGGCTGAGGAGGGTGGCCTGGCTACCCTTCGGTGTGAGCTGTCAGAGCCCAGTGCTGTGGTCTGGAGCAAGGCCGGGCTGGAGCTGCAGGAGGATGAGCGCCGTGAGCTGCGTCAACAAGGCCACATGATGGAGCTGGTGCTGCGAGACCTGCGCAGGGAAGATGCCGGCGAATACACATGCACCTGTGGCTCCCAGGCCACCAGTGCCACCCTCACTGTCACAGGTGGGCCCCAAGGCTGACTCTATCCTACATGTAGGCCCTGCCTGCTTTGGGGGCACCCTCTGGGCTGCAGCCTCACCCTGGGAGTCCCATCTGAGGGACTCTGCTCACGCCGGGTGCGTGCACCTGACCTGAGTCACTGCCCTATGCCCCTCTCACACCACAGCTGCGCCTGTGCAGTTCCTGCAGGAGCTGCAGACCCAGGAGGTGGATGAGGGTGCGACGGCCCGCCTGCGCTGTGAGTTGAGCCGGGCAGGTGCCAGCGTGGAGTGGCGCAAGGGCTCGCTACAGCTCTTCCCTTGTGCCAAGTACCAGATGGTGCAGGAGGGTACAGCCGTGGAGCTGCTAGTGCTGAGTGCTGAGCAGGAAGATGCCGGTCACTACACCTGCGACATAGGCCATACACAGAGCACTACCAGCCTCTCAGTCCGCGGTGAGCTGCCCGATAGCCCTGCCCTCCCAAATCCCCTTGGCCTCTGTGTAGCAAGGGGCACCTTGCGCAGCACCTCTAAGCATCCTCTGGCCCCTCAGCCCCCAGGCCCATGTTCCAGACCGAGCTGCAGGACATGGAGCAGGAAGTAGGTGGCATGGCCCGACTGTGCTGCCAGCTGAGCAAGGTGGAGCCTGGGGCTCCCGTGCAGTGGCTCAAAGAGGGTATGGAACTGCGTGCAGGCCCCAAGTACGAGATGTATTACCAGGGGGCCATGTGTGAGCTGCGGATCCATGGGCTCGAGGCCAAGGACACTGGCGAGTATGCCTGCATGGTGGGTGGCCAGAAAACCCTGGCCTCTGTCAAGGTCAGAGGTGAGCCCTCCCTGCTGCACCCATTTCTCTTTTAGCTACCCTGGGGAACCCGCTCTAGCCAGGTGCTATTCTAGGGTGGCTCTCAAAGCCCTTGGGTTAACAAGCTTTCCCTTCTCATGTCTGCACCACTCATCTGTCAACAGTAGGAAAACAGGCTGTGGCCCCTGGATGCTGCCCTGCTTTCTACCCCCAGCTGCTAGGTGGACTGCCTAACCTGGGCTGCCCTCTCAGAGCCCCTGCCTGTCTGTCCGAAGATCTTGCCTCCCTGATGTCCCAGCCACAGGGACATAGACAGAGGCAGCTCATCACCCTGCAGCCCCTAACCTACTTCCTCTAAACGAGGCACCCTCAGCCCAATCTCTGCCCCCAGGAGCTCAGCATCACAGGAGGGGTCCGTGTTTGTAGCAAATTGGGTGATGAATGCTGTGTGAGGCAGATGGAGGTCATGGCAGGGGGAAAGTGTGAGAGTATCCAGGAAGGCTGCCTGGAGAAAGGGCTTGGGAGCTTGGCCCGGGTATTCAGACCTGGTTGATAACAGGTTCCCCTGGTCCACACTCCAGAGCCTGAGGTAACCATAGTGCGGGGTCTGCTGGACGCCGAGGTGCAGGCCGATGGGGAGGTGGAGTTCAGCTGCGAGGTGTCACGTGCTGGTGCCACGGATGTGGAGTGGCGCCTCCAGGGCCTGCCGTTGCAGAACAATGAGGTGACAGAGGTGGCTGTGCAGAGTGGACGCACCCACACACTGCGGCTAAAAGGCGTGACACCAGAGGATGCAGGCACCATCTCTTTCCACGTGGGTCTCCACATGTCCTCCGCCCAGCTCACCGTCCGAGGTAGCGGGCACGGGCAGCTGCTTACCACACTCGCGGCTAGAATGTCCAGGCGCTGTTGGGGGAGAGACAAACAGCAAGGGTCCCCGCTTTTAGGGTGGGGAACTGATGGGAGGTAGCTCTGTGCCTGGGTGGCTGTGGGGTGGCCCGAGATGTCAGGGTTGAGGGGTGCCCTGTGTGCCTGTCTGCAAGAATTGGGGTGGGGTTCAGGGAGCAGACTCCAGGACTGTGAGGCATCCCAGATGCCAAGGCTGATGGTATGCCTTCCCCGGTGCAGCCCCTGAAGTGACCATCCGGGAGCCCTTGCAGGATGTGCAGCTCAGCGAGGGGCAAGACGCCCTCTTCCGGTGCCAGTTGTCCAGAGCCTGCAGCCAGGAGGCCCGCTGGGCCCTGGGAGGGGTGCCCCTGCAGGCCAATGAGATGAACGACATCACAGTGGAGCATGGCACATTGCACTCCCTCACCCTCCACAAGGTGGGGCCCTGGGACCTGCCTCCATCCACAGGTTCCAGGGGCGTGGGAGGGGAAGGTTCCAACTCCAGTTGCCTTGGGCTAGGGACTTGCCAGCAGAAATAGTTGGAATGGGCTACCAGGCTGAGACCCCATCTCTGCTCCTGCAGGTGACCCTCGAGGATGCCGGAACCATCAGTTTCCAATTGGGCTCATGTAGCTCAGAGGCCCAGCTGAAGGTCACAGGTGGGCAGCCCCCCACACCCACACATGCCCAGCGACCTGCTTGGGATGTCCCCATGACCCTACTCAAGGAGATGTTGGGGGGTGATATGGCCAGAAACCCAAGCCTTCCAGCAGTGACCTTGCCTAGGGATGGCAATTTTCCAATCCCTGACCACTAAAGCTATGGACCAGAGATTACACTGAGGTAGGCTGGTGGAGATCAGCTCGAGAGTTTGGTGTGTGTATGTTGGGGGCGGTCCCTGTGTGGAGTTAGTGCTATCTGAATGAGGGAGATAGGGAGCCTGGCCACCAGGGTCTAAGCGGGGCCTTCCACACTTCTACCCTCCATATGGCTACTCCTATGACACAGGTCATATTAACACACACATATGCCCTCGACAGGTTCCCAGAGGACGATGCAATAGTACACCTGTGACACGTATACAGTTTTGGGTATAGTGGACTTCAAGGACCTTCAATAGGTTATACCTTGTTTGAAGATCTGGTCCTTCCTGAGTGCTCCTCCTCTGCTGTCTTATTGTTGGTTCTCATGGTAGTCCCATTCATCTAACCATCTGTTTACCATCCATCCCATTCATCCATCATCTACCCATCCACCATCCATCCATCCACCATCCATTTACCCATCCATCATCATTATCCACCATCTACCATTGTTCATCCACCACCCATCCACCATCCTCCCATCTATCCATCCATCCATCCATCCATCCATCCATCCATCCATCCATCCGTCCGTCCATCCGTCCGTCCATCCATCCATCCATCCATCCATCCATCCATCCATCCATCCACTGTCCACCATCCATCCATCATCCATCCATCCATCCATCATCCATCCATCCATCCATCCATCCATCCATCCATCCATCCACTATCCACCATCCATCCATCATCCATCCATCCATTACCCACCATCCATCCATCATCTTCCATCCATCATCACCCATCCATCACCCATCTATCATCTACCATCTAGCCAACCAACCACCATATACCATCTACCATCATTTATCCATCTGTGCATCCATCCACCATCCATCCATCCATTCATCCACCCATCCATCATCATTTATCCATCCATTCATCTCTCATCAATGAATACATCTGTGCATCCACCATCTATTCATCAATCATCCATCTATTCATTTATCTATCATCCATCTACCCAACCAAACTATCTGTTCACCCATCCATCTGCCGTCCACCATCCATCCATTGAACAAAACTTCTAACCCCCTAACCTTGTCCAAGTCATAGATCTTGAAAGGGGCCAGGTGCAGCTCTGCCCTCAGGGAGTCCCCAATCCCATGGAGGCATTGGACATTGAAGACAAAGCCTTGTTGTGAGTCTTCAGGGGATGGTCAGACACAGCCAGCTCTGTGGCCTCTGGGGCTGGGAAAGGCCTCAAGTAGAGTGATAGGGGAGGGGCAGTGTACTGAGCAGGGCTGGGCCAGTAAGAACCTTATGTGTTCATTAGGGTGGGTATCTGTGAGGGGAACGTGGAGCTAGTTTGGGTCTTGCGGGCCTTGCTGAGGGCTGTACCTTAACCTCTGGCAGCCAGGTGTCCCCAGCCTGCACCAGCTTGTCTGTGTGCAGACACCAGGCCATGTCCTTAGAGGAGGGCCATGGGCATGGGAGTGTGTGAATGGGTGTCCTGGTAGGTTGTGTACAGGCGAGCTTGGGAACAGGGCCTGACATAAGAATGCAGATCTGATGGAGCAGACAGGGACTGTCAGATGTGCACTCTTGGAAGAGGGTGGGGACAAGTAAGAGGCTGGGGCTAGAATGTCAGTGGTGCACACAAAAGAGGGGCATCGAGAGCTTCTGAGGAGGGCCAGCTGGGGTGGGGGTGGGAGCACAGACCAGGCAGCAGCTGCATCTGGGAAGCCCCTGGGCTCGGACCTACCAGGTAATGGGGTAGGGAACAATTGTCATGGGCATTAGGGCCCTGGAATCTTAGGGCCAGAGGGACCATAGGGTACATCTGGATGGGAAAAGCACCTGCTTCCATACCCACAGAGACAGAGGGCTCACTACCTGAGACAGACCCCACCCTCTCATAGTGGCAACCCTATGGCCTCTCTTCCCTAGCGTAAAACCCATCGCACAAAGATTGCAGCCATGGGACTTAGGGCTTGTCTGTTCTGCCTTCTGAAGAGGTTGTTGATGCATATCATCCATGTACTTTGGTGAAACCAAGCATGTTCCAGAGGGAGGTGTGGGTGCAGAGGGGCTGAGCTGGCTCTCCACTGGTTTGCTGTGGGTGGTCTGCATGTCTCATTCTAGGAGAAAAGTAAGACAGCTGGCCCAGGTGGGTCTCTGGACCCCAACCCCAGGGAGCCCCAAATTATGGACCCTGTGTGGTCCCATGGTCCCAGGGCACCCCAGCCTGCCCTCCTGTTGCCCTCTTGTGCAGAGGCAGCGCCTTGCCTGGTACGTGGCTTGCAGAACGTGGACGTCTTTGCTGGGGAGGTGGCCACATTCTCCTGCGAGGTGTCCCATGCAGGTGGGCCGGAGGCCCGCTGGTGGCTGGATGGGACCTTGCTGCAGCACGGCCCCCAGAGTGCCATCTGCGTGCGTAATGGGACCTTCCACTCCCTCACGCTGTCGGGCCTGGGGGTTGCTGACTCAGGCACCATCACCTATCGTGCAGGGCCCCTGGTTTCCACGGCCAAATTGTTGGTCAAAGGTACCAGCCAATGGGACCCTGCCCACATTGGCGCTTCTGCCCATGCTGCTCCTGCACGCTTCCTGTGGGCTCCCAGGGCAGAGGTTCAGGGATTGGCATTGCTCCACGCGTGCCATGGGTGAGCATAAGGGCAGGCTGCAGTCTTGCTTCCTGATAAGAAAGATAGGCCAGTCTCAGAGCATGAAAATAGAGACCAACCCCATGCCCACCTGCTTGTGGGGCCATGGGTGTTGCTGCCACCTGGCCACCACTCTGCAGCTGCACATCCCTCAGGTGCACACCCAGAGGGCAGCCTTCCAGTTCCGGACTGTCCTGCTTTGTCCCTGCTCAAGGCTGCCTCTACTGCTGTGGGTTGGGTTAGGCTGTGCTCTTCTGGGAAAGAGCTAGCCATTGGGGAGGGCAGTGGGCTTCCAGGGACCCCTTAGTGCACTCCCAGTGGGAATGTCGGGTGTTCCTGGGATGGCCGCTTGGTGCGGCTCCCCTGGCATGTTTGCCGATAGGTCTCCTCTGCACTGATGCAGAATAGATGTGGACATTCCCCCGGGTCTGAGGGGTTAACCATTTGTTGACTAGGATTTTGCCAGGTGGAGATGGGATGGGGACCCCCAGAGGGGCAGAGAGGCCCCTGGAGAAGGGACAAGATAGGCTGGAGGTGCTGCATACCTAGCAGAGGCGGTGGACCCTAAGGGAGCACCCAGGCTTTCAGGAAGAAGGTGTTGTGTCCCTGCTCTGACAACGTGAGCCCCAGACCCAGCGAAATGGGGACTCGGGGCAAGAAGGGCCGGGGGGAGGGGCAGCAGATGGGGATGGACAGCCATGAGTGGGGCATGTGGGGTTGAGACTTGCCCCTCATGGAGGGCCCTAGGTCACCACCATGAGCTCCTTTCCTGCCACAGCCCTGCGCTTGCTTGCTGCTGAGCTGCTGATGCTGACCACACAGGGCGGGTGGGCCCCGGCCACACTGCTCCAGCTGACACGTGCCCGGCGTGTCGGCCGACAGATCCCGCTGTGGAGGTGGTCAGTGCCATGCAGGACCTGGCGGTGGAGGAGGGCGGCCCGGCCGAGCTCCTCTGCCAGTACTCGAGGCCGGTGCAGGCCACGTGGAAGATGGATGAGAAGGAGGTGCACGCCGACGGGCACCGCATCGTCATAGAGCAGGACTGGACCGTGGCCAGGCTGTCCTTCAGGCCAGCCTTGCCCTGCGACAGTGGCATCTATTCTTGTGAGGCCGCGGGGACCCGCGTGGTAGCCCTGCTGCAAGTGCAAGGTGAGGCCGCCCGGTGGGCAGCCCCAGGCCCAGCAGGCTTCCGCCTGGCTCAAGTCGAGCCATATGGTGGAACAGCAAGTGGTGACATCCAGCACTGTGTCATGGTGACTGTGGCTGCACTAGAAAGACAGGATCCCAGCAAGTGGATCCTGCTGAAACTGGGTGGGCCCTGAAAACATTCACCCAGTCCCCAGACCCCTTCAAGCAGCCTGATAGGACAGGGCGGCTGAACAAACCCTGGGCAGAGGCTGCACCTAAAGAATCTGCATCCAAAACACTGGGGAGGTAGAGGCGGGCAAGGAAGCAGCTTCTGGGTGAAGTGAGTAGGCCTGGGGCCGGCACGGCCCTCAGTGGGGCTCAGATCCCAGCTCTGCCCCTTCCCAGACTGGTCACTTAGAGGCTAGCTCTCGAAACCCCATGTCCCTGAAAGCATAAGCTGTTGGGGAACCAAGATCAGGGGACAGTGGGCTGCCCCACTCTGTGAAAGGGGCATTGTTTTCCTCTGGGAAAATCTGAAACGGATTTTCAGTGAGTGAGTGAGCTGGAGAGTGGAGAGAGTTTTCAGGGCCATCCAAGTTGGATAGCAGGTGCGAGTAGGTGAGACCAGTCTGGCCACTGGCCAACTGAGGTCCCACCCCCCACTCACTCACTAGTTCAACAATTAAGTTTTGTAAACACTTTTTTGGTACCTGCAAGCAAAGCGGGGAACAGGCAAAAAGCCCTCCCTTCACTGCAACACCTGACATCTCCACTGGAAAATGTGCTAGGCGCTATGGGGAGCGGCTGCAGTGGGGCTCATGGACATCCGAACAGAGCCTTCAGCCACTGGCAGGACCAAGTGGAGAATGGAGCAGTGTAGGGAAGTGGGGACAGCAGGGCTCAGGGGCTTGCTGCTGCTTTAAAATCTGGGATATTATCAAATAAAGCAGTGATGGTATTCTTGGATGGAAACTAAGGAAGGTGAGCTCTAGCAAGGACTGCACCTGCCTTTCCCTCTGGTCCCCACCCCTCCTGATCGTTCCATTGGAACAGGATGTGGTCAGACTCCTGGGTCCTTGTTGGCACCGGTGGCTGTGACATGAAGAAAAAGGCTGGGGGGAATCTGGTCTGTGGCACATGCAGCTCAGGGCAGGAGGAGGCCTGGTAGAGGGATATGGATGACCCAGTGGGTCCTCTGCTCTGAGGTGCCCTCCCCTCAACCTCTATCCCTTCATTCCCCAGTTCCCTGTCCAGAGCAGACACCCCTGCCTGCAGGCACAGACTTGGGCTCTGGATGAGCTGGAGGGCAGCATCAGGGCTTTGTGCGAATTCCGTTTGGGACAGATACCCAGATAGCAGTTGGGGCTGTGGGCCTGGACCTCCAGCTCAGTGACTGTAGTGGCTCCTTGCTGTCTGTGGGTCAAGGTCAGACCCTCCCCAGCATCCACGGCAGCCCTGTGTCACCTAGCACTCTTTTCCTGCTTGACCTGACCACCTGGCCCCGGTATCCTTCACTCAGCTGGCCTGATTCCCTGCTGAGGATGTATCCTTCCATTCCCATTCCAGTGTCTCCTCTTGTCATTCCTCTTGGCTGCACACTGCAGTGCAGATAGCCTGTTGTGGGAACGGTGTTGGAACGTGGCTAGCTGGCACAACCAGACTCTGAGTTCATGCTTCTAATAAACATCTGTGGCTGCCTATTAGACTCATGGACTGTATGCAGGAGAGAACCAGAGGGTTGGGGAATGAGGTCGTAGGTCTTTCTGGTCCTAGTGAATGAGGGGAGCAGCCCAGCAGGTCTGATAGTGCTGAATGGGAGACAGAGGAAAGGGGGCCATGTCCAGAGCCCCACCTATAGCCAGAACAAGGGGTGGAAGCCTCAGGCCAGTTTTGAGCCCCGCTGTGTCCCTGGCAATTTTGGGAACACCTGTGAGGCGTTTCAGCTGTTAGAAGGGTAGGATCCCGACACACACACACACTCCTGCCACTAGTGTGGTGATGTGTGGAGCTGGGCAGGGCCTTGGTCTGTGGCACAAGCAGCTCAGGGCAGGAGGAGGCCTGGTAGAGGCATCTGGATGACCCAGTGGGTCCTCTGCTCTGAGGTGTTCTCCCCCCAACCACATGATGGCTCCATGTGAACACCACAGGTCTCCCTCCCTATGGCCAGCTGCCTTCTGTTTGTCCTTATATCATGAGGGGAGGGGGACTCTCCACATGACTGTGGAGGGGATCTGGAAAGAGGAGGACCCTGTGCACTGAGTCACCCTCTCCCTCCCCCAGCCAAGAACACTGTGGTGCAGGGCCTGGAGAACGTGGAGGCGCTAGAGGGTGGCGAAGCACTGTTCGAGTGCCAGCTGTCCCAGCCTGAGGTGGCCGCCCACACCTGGCTGCTGGACGACGAGCCCGTGCGCACCTCCGAGAACACCGAAGTGGTTTATTTCGACAATGGCCTGCGGCACCTGCTGCTGCTCAAAAACTTGCGGCTGCAGGACAGCTGCCGGGTGACCTTCCTGGCGGGGGATGTAGTGACATCAGCGTTCCTCACCGTGAGAGGTGCGGGGTGTGGGTAGGGGTCTCCGATGCCTCCGGGAGGGATGCAGGGAGGGAGTGGTGGAACTTGGACCGAAGGAGGGCAGGGCAGTAAGTCTCCCAAACTCACTAAATGCTGCGTTGTGGGGCTTCGGAAGTGGGGTTGGGACCTCGGGTGGGGGGAGAGGGAGGTTAGGGGTGTGGCTGTTGGACTCTGAGACCCCTCCCACCGGATGCGGGAGGGTCGAGCCTCAGACACCTCCCACCAGATATCGCGCTGTAGAGGGATATGGGGGGTTGAGCGGACCCGGGAGGGCTGTTGACTGCAGAGGCGTAGGTCTTTGAGGCCTCTCCCGCCAGAGGCTCTGAACTGGGAGGACAGCGATCTTGAGGCTTCCTCATCAGAGGGAGAACCCACTCTGTGTTAGGGGCAGGTTGATCTCTGAGATCCCTCCCACCCGAGCTGGGCCGCTGCTTTCGCGTGGAGATAGAGGGAGGGCGGGGGCTGTGGGAGGTGTGGCTGGTGGGGGGGTGTCTCAAAGGCCGCCCCTCGTCCCTCGCTCACTGCCCCCGGCTCCGCCCTGTAGGGTGGCGCCTGGAGGTCCTTGAGTCCCCGCGGGACGTGGTCGTGAGGATAGGGGAGCAGGCCCGCTTTAGATGCGTGCTCAGCGAATCGGTGCCGGTGGGTGAGGCGACCTGGTACATCAACGGGGCGGCAGTGCAGCCGGATGAAGCCGACTGGACGGTCACTGCCGAGGGCAACCACCACGCACTGCTGTTGCGCCGCGCCCAGCCGCAGCACGCCGGCGAAGTCACCTTCGCCGCCCGCGACGCCGTAGCCTCTGCGCGGCTCACCGTGCTGGGTGGGTGGCTTGCCCACTGGCTACAACTCAGGTTCAGGGCTCTCTCCTGTGTGTGGGTAAGGGCGGGAGGTTCCAGCCCCATAAGCTGCTGGGAGCTCTCCGTGTCCCCCACCCTGGGTGGGCAAGGACATACAGTCTTCTGTGACTGAAACGCGAGATCCTCTCTCCCTGAGACAGGCGGCTCCGGAGACCGAGGCTCACCGGCCTGGGGGGTGGTCTGCTCGCACCCACACTGGGTCCTAGGATCAGACCCCAGGGCTGTTGGGGCTGCATCCCGAATGGGGAGATGCCACACTTACCGCTTACACCCCCCGCAGGCCTCCCCGACCCCCCGGAAGATGCCGAGGTCGTGGGGCGCAGCGGCAGCTCCGTGACACTGTCTTGGGTGGCCCCCACGAGCGACGGGGGCGGGGGCCTCTGTGGCTACCGGGTGGAGATGAAGGCGGCAACAACCGGCGCGTGGCGGCTGTGCCACGAGCTGGTGCCGGGGCCGGAATGCGTGGTGGACGGTCTGGCCCCCGGGGAGACCTACCGCTTCCGCGTGGCGGCTGTGGGCCCCGCTGGCGTTGGGGAGCCCGTGCACCTGCCCCAGATGGTGAGGCTCGGTGAGTCGCTGTCCTGCTCCAAGTGGATGAGGGTGGGGCCTCTCTAAGCAGGAGGGCTGCGGCTCGTACTTATTGTTATGCCCATCCCCACCCGCTGTTCCCAGCAGAGCCCCTGGAGCCTGCGTCTTTGTCCTCCGCCCCAGAGCGCCGGCAGGTGTCCCCCGGCGAGGACCTGCTTCTGGAGTGCGAGGTGGCCGAAGCTGGCGAGGTTGTCTGGCTGAAGGGAACGGAGCGCATCCAGCCCAGCAGGCGCATTCAGGTTCTTTGCCAGGGTCGGCGGCACACACTGGTGATCCGGGGCTTTTCCGCCGAGGACCAGGGCGAGTACCGCTGTGGGCCGGCTGTGGAACCTGCCTCTGCCCATGCCACCGCCTTCCAGGGTGCGTCCTCCCCGGGACCCAGTGTAACGGGGTGGGAAACCAAGGATGAGCCCTGGTGTATGGGGGTGGGGGGTGGCCCTCCATGCAGAGGGTCCATCCAAGGGAGAGTGAGGCCTGAGAAGTGCACAGACCCAGCGTGGCTCAGCCTCATGTCAGCACTCATGTCACCAGCATCTCAGGCCACACTCCCTCCTGAGTGGGATCCTGACCATCACAGCCCTTGGTAACCACTCCTGGTCCCATAAGTCTTCCAGCCCCTGCATTCTGAGCCCCCTTGCACTGAGCCCCTCCCCCCTGCACTCTGCACCTCCCCATGACCTCTGAGCCTCCCCACTCTGAGCTCCCTGAACTTTAACCCCCCACCCCCACTCTGACCTTCTGCACTGTGGCCCCAAGTTCCTTGTGTGCAGGAGGTAGGCTGAGACCTGGCCTGATCAGGAGCAGCTGAGGTCTAAAGGAGAGTCTTTGAAACTCATAAAGATGGTGCCATCAGAGCTCTCTGGAGCCCAGGCAGACAGCAGAGTCCTATGGAGGTGAACCACAGTTAGCAGCCCAGGCTAGCTTGGGTCATGGCTCTGTTCCTCCCCAGTGGTGCTGACACCAGGATCTGGGGATGAGGCCCCCACGCAGCCCAGCCTGCCCCCTGAAGCAGCCCAGGAGGGCGACCTGCACCTGCTGTGGGAAGCCCTGGCCCGGAAACGCCGCATGAGCCGTGAGCCCACGCTAGACTCAATCAGCGAGTTGCCTGAGGAGGACGGGCGCCTGCGGCAAGAAGCAGAGGAGACAGCCCCTGACCTCTCTGAGGACTACTCCACAGCTGACGAGCTGGCACGCACCGGCGAGGCTGACCTCTCACACACCAGTTCTGATGACGAGTCCAGGGCAGGCACTCCTTCCCTGGTCACTTACCTCAAGAAGGCTGGTAGTCCCAGCACCTCTCCGCTAGCCAACAAGGTGAGCTTTACACGTTGGCCTGCAAAGGAGGCCTGGGGTCTCAGATCGTCACCATCCAGTCACCGTACATCCACACATCATCCATTCATCCATCTATCCATTTATCCACCCACCAACCCATCCATTCATCCATCCACTTTTTGTCTGTCCATCCATCGCCTTCTATTCATCCATCCACCTACCATGCATTTATCCATCCATCTGTCCACCATCCATCAAACCATCATCCATCTGTGCACCCTTTGTTTATCACTATCCATTTATCTATATATTCACCTATCCACCTACCCATCCACCATCCATCCCTCCATCCATGCATTCACCACCCACCAATCCATCCATCCATCCATCCATCCATCCATCCATCCATCCATCCATGCACTTTCTGTGTATCCCTCCATCAATCCATTTATCCATCTATCCACCCATCCTCTATCCATCACCATCTGTTCATCCATCAATCCGCCATCCATCTATCTACCCATCCACCATCCATTCATAACGTATCCATATATTTATCTACCTATTTACTTATTCACTTATCCATTTATCCATCCTCTGTCCATCCACCACCCGTCCATTCATTCATCCATCCACCCACATATCCAC
Organism: Aselliscus stoliczkanus; assembly: GCA_033961575.1. Lineage (NCBI taxonomy): Eukaryota > Metazoa > Chordata > Mammalia > Chiroptera > Hipposideridae > Aselliscus > Aselliscus stoliczkanus. The sequence goes on from CM066733.1 coordinate 44,979,322, forward strand.
TTATGTCTACCTATCCACCCACCTATGCATCCACTCATCCACATCCACTATCCCATGTTAAAACCTGGCTGTGAAAACTTTTTTAAAGAGTAGAATTGGCTTCTCCGTGGTATTCCTCACAACCCTGTGAGTCTCCATCTGGGTAACTGTGTAAAGTGATTTCAGGGAGGGTGGGCTTATTTTTTGTCACAACAGGAGCTGTCAGGCGCCCAGCCTCAGTGAAGGAAGTGCAGTTGCCAGCAGGTGGAGGCAGAGTAGTGTGCTGGAGCAAGGCGTGGAGCTGGGGCACAGACCAGGCTCTGCCTCCAGCCTGCTCAGGATGCCCCTGTCCATCCTTTCCCTGACCTGGGCCTCAGTTTCCCTACCTTACCCATGCACACAGGTCAGGGACCCAAGAACCCCCTCTGGGAAGCCACAGAAGCAGCAGGAGCAGTTGGCCGCAGTGTGTCCACTGCCAGGAGATCTGAGTGCCGAGGACCTGGGTGACCCATCCCTGGACAAGGCAGCTGTGAAGATCCAGGCTGCTTTCAAGGGCTATAAAGTGCGAAAGGAGATGAAGCAGCAGGAGGGGCCCATGTTCCGCCACACATTTGGGGACACTGAGGCACAAGTTGGGGACGTACTACGTCTGGAATGTGTGGTGTCCAGCAAGGTAGATGTGCGAGCCCGCTGGCTGAAGGATGGCGTGGAGCTGACTGATGGCCGTCACTACCACATTGACCAGCTTGGGGATGGCACCTGCTCTCTGTTGGTCACTGGCCTGGGCCGTACTGATGCTGGCTGCTACACCTGTGAGGTGAGCAGCAAGTTTGGCCACGCAGCCCACAGTGCCCATGTGGTGGTCAGCGGGACAGAGAGTGAGGCCGAGAGCTCCTCTAGCAGTGAACTGGACGATGCCTTCCGCCAGGCAGCCCGGCGGCTGCACCGCCTCTTCCGCACCAAGGGCCCAGCAGAGGTTTCCGATGAGGAGATCTTCTTGAGCGCAGATGAGGGCTTGCTGGAGCCCGAGGAGCCTGGGGACTGGCAAACGTACCGTGAGGACGAGCACTTGATCCGTATCCGCTTCGAGGCACTGGCCGAGGCCCACCAGGCGGCCACCCGCTTCCAGGAGATGTTCAGCACACTGGGCATCGGGGTGGATATCAGCCTGTCAGAGCAGGGGCCCCGGGGAGTGGAGATGCGCATCGCCAAGGTGTCCCTTGTGCCCGCAGCACCTCCAGAGCCAGTGCCAAGCTTGCTGACCACAGAGACTGGTGAGTCTGCAGGCTGCATGGGGCAGGGTGGGAGAAGGGAGGGGCAGGGCTCCAGTTTCTGGCTTTGGCAGAAGGTACCCATTGAGCTGGGCAGAGCCCCAGCTTGGGGTGGGCAGAGCTTGGCTGCCGTCCGTCCCTGCCTGCCCCCTCCCCCTGAGTCTCAGAGTCCTCACCGGGAGCCTACAGGGGTCTGAGCTTTGGTGCTTTTCTCCATGAAGGTTTGACATGCAATCTGTATAAAATGCCATGTTGCATGTGGTCCAATCTGCACCCCGTTTCCCACTCCAGCAACTAAAATTAATTAAGGAGCCATCTCATTATTTATTTGCATGTCCCTAGAAATGACAGAAAGGGTGTTGTTAACCCACAGTGTCATGTTTTGAAATCTCCCCTCTCCAGTTCTGAGCCCCTCATGCCTCCAACCCTGGACTCCCAGCCACACAGCTTCATCCCCCCTCCACCTCTCTTCCTCCCCACTTCCCTCTGCTGTCCCTCTGGCCTCAGGGTGTCTTGGGAACCAGGCTGACAAAGGGAGGACTGCCCTAGAGAATGGGGAGGAGGGGGGAGCTTAGCAGCCAGAGACAGAGCTCTGTTTAGCCACTAGGTCTGTGAGCACTCCCACATGAATGGATGCCTGCAGGTCATACATGGGGACCTGCTGCAGCTGTCGTGATTAAAGCTGGGGGCTGGGGCTAACTCGCACACCCTGCCCGTCCCTCCCAGCCCCGGTGTTCCTGACTGAGCTGCAGAATCAGGATGTGCAGGACGGGTATCCCGTGAGCTTCGACTGTGTGGTGATGGGCCAGCCCATGCCCAGTGTGCGCTGGTTCAAGGATGGGAGGGTGCTGGAGGAGGACGACCACTACATGATCAGTGACGACCAGCAGGGCGGCCACCAGCTCATCATCACAGCTGTGGTGCCGACAGACATGGGTGTCTACCGCTGCCTGGCTGAGAACAGCGTGGGAGTGTCCTCCACCAAGGCCGAGCTCCGTGTGGACTGTGAGTGTGGTCCGCCAGGTTTGCTGGCCAAGGGTGGGTGGCGCGGGGACTCCCAACTGGGAGGGGTAGTGCTGGGTTGGAGGATGGTCCAGATTTGGGGCCTCTATGCCTGGTGGCTCATGGAGAGCTCTCTGGGAACCCCCTGGGGTGGGGCCTTAACTCCTTGAGAAGCATCAGGGCTGGGAGGGGCCCAGGAACATTTGAAGGTGTCCCCAGGGCATAGAGGTGGTTAACGGCACTGTGGGCAATAAGAGGTACCCATCAGGCCTCATATGTTCCTGGCTCACAGCTCCTCAATCCCTTGGAATTCCAAAGTGACAAGGGAGGTAAGAGCACCTTTCGTGGATGATCACAGCAAAGACCGTGCCATGATCCCTACAAATACCTCCAACTGATTTTTGACAAAAATACAAAAGCAATTAAGTGGAGGAAGGATAGAACTTCAACAGAGTAATATGGACATTTATAAGCCAAAAAACAAAAACACACACACAAAAAAAATCTCGACCTTATATGAAAATTAACTCAAAATGGATTATATATTTGTAAAATATAAAGCTGGGCCAGCCGAGTGGCGCGGTGGTTAGGTGCTGGCTTGGGAGGCCAGCGGCCCTGGTTTGGATCCCATGTGTGAGGGCCAGTGATACTGCCCTCAAAAAAATAAATAAATAAATAAAAATAAAACTGTAAGACTTTAGAAAAATAAAACCCAGAGATAAGAAAGGCCTTTTTATATTTGACCCGTGAAAGGAAAACTGTATTATAAAATGGACCTCATCGGTGTTAAAAACTTTTTTTTTTTTTTTGAGGGCAGTGTCACTGGCCCTCATATGTGGGACCTGAACCTGGGCCGCTGGCTTCCCAAGCCAGCTCTTAACCACTGCGCCACTCAGCCAGTCCCAGAGTTAAAAACTCTTGCTCTGAAAACAAACAAACAAACAAACAAACAAACAAAACTCTTGCTCTGAGAAAGACCTGGTATGGAGGGCGAAATGCTACAGGATGGGAGAAAATATATGCAAACCATATATTTTATAAAGGACTTTATCTAAAATATAGAAAGAATGCTCAATATTAAAAGTAAAAATTGTGGGCTGGCCGAGTGGCTCAGTTGGTTTAAGAGCACATTCAAGAGTGTGAGCTGAGCTCTGAGCAACAGCAGTACGATGCCCAGCCCCAGCTGAGCTGCCACTGAGCTGCCAACAGGTGGCAGGATGGCTCAGCTAAAAAATCAATCAATCAATCAATTAATCAATGTAAAAATTGTTTAAAAGTCTAATTAGAATAGGAGCATGTCCAGACATTTTATTGAAAAGGACATACAGATGGCAAATAAGTACATAGAAGATATTCTACGTATTAGCCAATAGGAAATGCACACTCATACCCCAGTGAGACATCCCTGTACATTATCAGACGGATAACGTAAAAATCGGGGATGACACCATATGCAAGTGAGGGTGCAGAGAAGTGGGACCCCGGTGCACAGCTGGTGGGAGTGCAACACTATGCAGCCACTCTGGAACCATGGTGTGGCAGTTTTTACAGAACTAATCATGTACCTACCATGTGACCCAGCAATTGTATTGTTGGGTGTTTATCTGAGAAATGAAGGCTCAATTCATATCAAAAGTTGTACCCAAATACTCAGAGTAGTTTTATTCCTAATAGCCCCAAACTGGTAAGGACCCACCTGTCCTTCATGGGTAAATGGTTAACCTGTGTTCTGTGGAATACTACTCAGCAAGAAAAAGGAACACATTGTGGTCGTGTGCAACAGTAATAAAATTGCATTTTATTGTATGAACACTCAGTGGAGTTCATGTGAAATTTGTGAAGTCTGAACAAGGTCAACAGATGGATCAATGTCACCTTTTATAGTTGAGAGAAAAGTTAACATTGTGAGAAACTAGGTGAAGGGTATATAGGATCTCTGCATTATTTCTTAAAACAGCATGTGAACCTACAGTTCTCTCAAATAAAAGGGAAAGAAACTACTTAAAACACAATAACAAGTCAGTTATCTTAAGTAAGACAAGATCTTACATATTTCCCTCTGTGCTTCTATTTCTGTGCTTTTCCGTCTGTTGTGTGGGTCTAGATTTCCATCTGGAGTCACTTTCTTTCTACCTGAAGGGTGTTTTTATTTTGTTTTTGTTTTTGTTTTTTGAGGGCAGTATCACTGGTCCTCATATGTGGGACCCGAACAGGGGCCACCAGCTTCCCAAGCCAGCACTTAACCACTGCACCACTCGGCTGGCCGTGAAGTGTGTTTTTAAACATATTTTGTATTCTGGGTATGCTGGAATTCTTTCAGCTTTCGTATGTCTGAAAAAAAAATGTTTATTTTGGTTTCATTTTTGAAAGATATTTTTGCTAGGACAGCATTTTCTTTCCATACTTTAAAGATGTAGGTCCACTGTCTACTAACTTGAAAAATATGGTGTCATTCTTACCTTTGTTTCTCTGCACATAACTTGTCTTTCCCATTGGGATTTCAAATATTTTAGATGTGCACAATTTAAAAGTGCACAGTTCAGTGGCTTTTAGTGTATTCACAAGGTTGTGCAACCATCATTACCATCTAATTCCAGAACATTTTCATCATCCCAGAAGGAAACCCCATATTCATTTGCCGTCACTCTCCATTCTCCTCCCAGCCACTGGAAACCACTAATTCACTTTCTGTCTCTGTGGATTTGCCTATTCTGGATATTTCTTATATATGAAATCACACATTACATGACCTTTTGTGTCTGGCTTCTGTCACTGAGCATGTTTCCAAGGTGCATCCATGTGGTAACATACATCAGTACTTCATTCCTTTTTATGGCTGAAAAATATTCCATTATATAAGGATTTCTTATCCATTCATTGGATGATGTTTATCCATTGGTTGTTCCGGCTATTACAAATAATGCTGGTATGAACAGTCATGTACAAGTTTTGGTGTAGATGTATGTTTTTGATTCTCTTGGGTATATACCCAGGAGTGGAATTACTGGGTAGTGTGGTGATTCCATCTTTAACATTCAGAGCAATCTCCAAACTGTTTTCCACAGCAGCTGCACCATTTTACATTCCTACCAGCAATGCATGAGGGTTCCAGTTTCCCCACATCCTTGCCAGCACTTGTTATGTTAATTTTCTTAATAACCATCTTAGTGTGTGTGAGGTTTTGACTGCATTTTCCTAGTGGTAATGACTTCGGGTATCTTTTCATGTGCTTGCATGTCTTCTTTGAAGAAATATCTATTCAAATCCTTTGCCCATTTTTATATTGGGTTATTTGTCTTTTAATTTTGAGTTGTAAAATTTCTTTTCATATTCTGAGTGCTAGACCTTTGTTGGATATATGATTCTTAAATATTCCTCCATTCTGTGGGTTGTCTTTTCACTTTCTTGATGGTGTCCTATGATGTACAAGGGTTTTTAATTTGGGGCCCAGCCGAGTGGTGTGGTGGTTAAGTGCTGGTTTGGGAAGCCGGCGGTCCCGGTTCGGGTCCCACATATGAGGGCCAGTGACACTGCCCGCAAAAAAAAAAAAAAAAAAAAAAAAGTTTTTAATTTTGGTGGAGTCCAGTTTATCTACTTTTTCTTTGGTTGCTTGTGCTTTGGTTGTCGTGTCTAAGAACCCACTGCCTAATCCAAGGTCATAAAGATTTACACCTTTGCTTTCATCTAAAAGTTTTATAGTTTTAACTCTTACATTTAAGTCTTTGGTCCATTTTGAACTCATTTTGTATGCGTTGTGAGATAAAGGCCCAAATTCATTATTTTCATGTGGAAATTGAGTTGTCCCAGCACTATGTTGAAAAGACTACCTTTCCCCATAAAATTGTCTTGGAACTCTTGTCCAAAACTAATTTCCATTAAATGTATGGGTTTATTTCTGACTCTCAGTTCCATTCCATTGATCTAGATGTCTGTCATGACAGTACCACACTCTATTGATTACTGTAGCTTTGTAGGAGGTTTTGAAATCCAGAAATGTTAGTCCTCCAACTTTATTTTTCAAGATTGTTTTGAACATTCTGGGTCTCATGCATTTTGTTATGACTTTTAGGATCAGCTTGTCAGTTTCTGCAAATATGGTTCCTAGATACTTTTTTGTTTTAAGATTTTATTGGGGAAGGGAAACAGTGTGTTTTTCCAGGGCCCATCAGCTCCAAGTCAAGTCATTGTCCTTCAATCTAGTTGTGAAGTGTGCAGCTCAGCTCCAAGTCCAGTTGCCATTTCCAATCTAGTTGCGGGGGGTTGGGGTGGGGCACGCAGCCCACCATCCCAGGCGGATCAAACCGGCAACCTTGTTGTTAAGAGCACAGGCTTTAACCAATTGAGCCATCCGGCTGCACACTGGCAGCTCAGCTCAAATCATTGTCTTCAATCTAGTTGCGGAGGGCGCAGCTCACTGGCCCATGTGGGAATTGAACCGGCAGCCTTGTTGTTTGGAGCACAAGCTCTAACCAACTGAGCCACCCGGCCTCCCCCCTAGACACTTTTTAAGATATTTTTTTATCACTGGTTTTGAGTTATTTGATTATATTATTTGCTGCACTCTTCTTTATGTACCCTTTGCTTGCAGTTAAGCTTCTTGGAATTTGGGGTTTATAGTTTTTGGTAAGTTTGGAAAATTTTTTGCAATTATTTCTTCAAATAGTTTTCCTTTCCGCCTCATTTGGGGACTTCAGTTACACATATATCAAGCCACTTGAAGCCATAATACAGCTCATTGACACTCTTAAGTTTAAAATTTTTTCTCTCTGTGCATTTCATTTTGGATTTTTCTATTGTTATGCCTTTATGTTCACTGTTTTTTTCTTAATATCTAATCTGTTATTAGTCTCATCCACTGTATTTTTTATCTCTAGAACTTCACTTGAGTCTCTTTGTATGTTGTCTCTACTTAACTTTTCGAACACAGACTACAGTTCTGATACCTGTGTTAGTATCCTTTGCTGCCACTTCTAACGTCATGTCAGTTCTGATTGCTTATTCTCCACATTGTGGCTCTGGTTTCCCTGCCTCCTCATATGTCTGGTGATCTGTGACTGGGTGCCTGACATTGTGAGTCCTCACTGCCCTGCTGGGAGCTGGATGCTATGTATTCTTGAGCTGTGTCCTGAAAACAATAATTTCCTTGGAAGCAGTCAGGTTTTGGGGGTCTGGCATGTGATTTGTTAGGTGAGGGCAAGGCAGCAGGGCTGATCCTCTCTCTCTACTGGGGTGACAGCATTCCTGAGCACTCTGCCCAATGCCTTGGGGATTGTGTTTCCAGTCTGGCTGTAGAAATAGATGGCATCATAGCTGTTGTGCTCCTCTGGCACTGTTTCCTCTAGTCCTCTCTTATGATCCTGTTATCACATGCATGTGCTAATAATGTATGCTCTGCTGTACCCTCAAGGGAGGGATTCTGTGTAGCTGCCTCTTCTCTGGTTACCTGTCCTGTGAACTCTAGTTGCCTTTGTCTGCCGGGATATCAACTCTGTCTTCTCAACTCAGGATCTACCTGGCTCTGCCTCAGTTTCCCCTCCTGGACCTGGAAACCTAAGGCAGGACACTGGAGCAATCACAGGGCTCACCTGTTTCCTCTGTAAGCATTACTGTCCTTACCTATGTTAACCAATAGTCCTTGGTGTCAAGTCAATACCAACAGGAATCCCCGATTTGGGCTGAGATGAAAAAGGAAACTTTATTCAATGCAAGCCGCTCAATTGTGATACAGCACAGCTGTGGAACATCACAGCTATGAGGCAGCTCAATAGTGTTACAGCTCAATTATGAAGCAGCATGCTCCATCTATTAATAAATAGCTCTGCTCTGCACCCATGTGGTGTGATGTGGTCTTCTCTGCCTATTCTTTTCCATTCTGGTCCCATGAGACATCATTGGTGTTTTAGCTCCAGCTGGGAAATATAGTCTTCAGTCTTTGGTGGAGAGGGAAAGTGTGTGCTTTGGACCTAAAAGCTGACTTATATACACAGAAGCCCCACCTTTGGTCCCTCATTGGTCCATCCTCATGCAAATGAGGACTCCGAATCCTCACAGCTTGATCAGTCAAAAAAGCTGTCCTGATTGGTCAGAGTGGAGCCTCTTTGATTGGTCAGTGCAGACGCTGAAGGGAATATAGCTGCACAGCTCCAATTGGACAGGGAAAGCCTCAGTCCTATTATTGGTTGAAGTATTATTCCAGGAACTCTTTTTATAAGGACTGGCTCAGATGGCAGAAACATAGTGATCCCCTGTAAGGGACCGGTGTCCTTACTTATGTCAACCAATGTCATTGGTGTCAATTCAACACCAACGGGAATCCCCAATTTGGAGTGTGGTGAAGAAGGGAACTTTATTCAGTACAAACAGCTTAGTTGTGGTCACTTCAGTGCAGGCTTCTACCTGAAGCATGGTTTGCATGAGAGGGCCCTGGTTAGAAATGGCTGCTAGGCTCTTCTTTTAAGTTTGAGCCCAGTTAGCCACCAGGAGTCCTCTTTTTTTCTCAGGGTCCACACTTGCTTTGACGAGATCGGGCTCTTCCAGGGTGGTATGGCTGTAGACACACACTTGCTTAATGCCCAGTGACTTGAAAACCATTCTGATGATTCTGTATCCAATTCCAATGTGTGTGGGTTTTCCCCACAACAAGCAACTCTACAACACCAGCGGGGTGTCCTATAATTTAACTCAGTTCTGACATTACCTACCTGGAGATGACTTCAGATCCCACAGGCTAAGGGTCCTACAATACTACCTTCCCCTTCAGATGATAATGGCGAATCCAGGTGTCACCTAGGCTTCTGACTGACCGGCTATAAATAAGAGGTTCCCACAACCCCCTCCTCGGGTTCCATTTATTTGCTAGAGCGGCTCACAGAACTCAAAGAAACATGTCACTTACTAGATCGCCAGTTCATCATAAAGAATATAACCCAGGAGCAGCCAGATGGAAGAGATGCACAGTGTGAGGTATGGGAAAGGGGCAAGGGGCTTCCATGCCCTCCCTGAGCCCACCACTCTCCCAGCATCTCCACGTGTTCACCAACCCACAAGCTCTCTGAACCCCCATCCTTTTGAGTTTTTATGGAAGCTTCATTACACAAGCATGATTGATTAAATCACTGGCCATTGGTGATTAATTCAATTTCCACTTCCTCTCCCTTCCCCAGGACTGAAAGTTCCAACCCTCTAATCACGTGGTTGGTTCCCTTGGCAACCAGCCCCCATCCTTAGGGGCTTTCCAAAATCACCTCATTCACATAAACTAAGGGGTGGCTAACAGGGGTTGATGTAATGAATATCAAGACATCATTATCCTCATCATAGGAAATAACAAGGGTTTTAGGAGCTCTTTGCCAGGAACAGTACAAGAACCAAATACATATTTCTTACTATAAATCACATCACAACTATTGTTCCATGTATTTTGTTTGTTTTGGTTGTTTCAGGTGGGAAGGTATCTTAGTTCAGGCTACTACAACAAAGTACCACAGACTAGGTGGCTTATGAACAACAGGAATGTATTTCTTAGTTTTGGAGGGTAGAAGTCTGAGGTCAGGGTGCCAGCATGGTTGGATCCTTTGGAGTGGCAGACAACTCTCTTCTTGCTATGTCTTTACATGGTGGAAGTAGCTCTGTGGGGTCCCTTTCATAAGGGCCCCCATCTTCATGACCTAATCACCTTCAAATACCATCACCTTGGGGTTAGGTTTCAACATATGAACTTGGAGGATGTGCAAACATCCAGTTCATAGCAGAGGGCAATTCAGTTCCTGTTACTCCATTGTGGCTATAAGTGGAATCCTCCAGCTCTTGGTTTTAAGGCCCATATATATCATTCCCATTCCCTAGTGGGATGGAACTGGAAGATGCTGCTATTATCCTTGCCTGCCATTTATGAAGCCCACAGTCATCCCGTGTTTATAATTTGTTGGGTCTTGTAGTTAGTAACAGCCTGGGAGATGGGAGGGGCCCCAGGGTAGCTGTATCCCTGTGACTTCTGAGCCAGGAGGATAAGCGGCTCTCAGGGACGACTGTGCAGTGAGAACCAGGTGGCCTCTGGGGCGGGGCTGTGCCCGGGCAGAAGGGCCTTGGGCCTGGCTCCAGCTGCACCCTTCATCCCCAGTGACCAGCACCGACTATGACACTGCCGCGGATGCCACGGAGACCTCGTCCTACTTCAGCGCCCAAGGCTACCTGTCCAGGTGGGAACCATGTAGGGACAGGCAGTGACCAGGAAGCTGGCAGTTCCAGGCCCTAGAGTGGGGGATGGCTGTGCCAACTTGAACTGACAGAATCTTCGTCTTGGAGGCTTCACCCAGGCCACACAGTCTCTGTAGAGCATGTTAACAGGAGGCTTCAGAAGCCATCCAAGCCTGACCCCACCCCTACCCTGGACCCCTCACCTGGTCATATCACACTGCCCCTCTCTGTTTCCTGCCAGTCGCGAGCAGGAGGGTGCAGAGTCTCCGTCAGAGGAGGGGCAGCTGCCCCAAGTGGTGGAAGAGCTGAAAGACCTCCAGGTGGCCCCTGGCACACACCTGGCCAAGTTCCAGCTCAAGGTGAAAGGTGAGGGGGAGAGGGCTGAAGGTCCAGGCGCTGCCTCCTGCCAACAGAGGTCGGGCAGTCACCATGGCCCGGGGGTCTCCAGAGATCTCCTCTCTGAGCCACATGGAAGGCAAGATGCCCACTGGGCATCTGTGCTGACCACTCCCCCTGCGGCTCCAGGCTACCCAGCACCCCGCCTCTACTGGTTCAAAGATGGGCAGCCCCTGGCTGCTTCTGCGCACATCCGTGTGGTGGACAAGAAGATGCTGCACACCCTGGAGGTCCTCTCGGTCACCAGAGAGGATGCCGGCCAGTACTCAGCCTATGTCAGCAATGCAGTGGGCACCGCCTACTCATCTGCTCGGCTGCTGGTTCGAGGTGAGTGCTGGAGGCTGACGTTGGCCTGCGGTCATTGCCCCCTGTGTAGAAGCGTAGTGGGTGGGTAGATACCTGCCCAGGTTCCAGAAAGTTCTGGGTGTAGGAGTAAGTGAACCACCTTGGTACCCCCCCCTCCCCTGGGAGCAGGCTCCCAGGTCCAGGCGGGAGGCACCTTCTTCCTGCAGTCTGATTTCCCTGCCTTTCAGGCCCCAATGACCCAGAAGAGAAGCCAGCCGCAGGTGAGCCAAGCCCGGCAGCAGGTGAGCCAAGCCCAGACGGGCAGGGGGAGAGCAGGAGGCCCAGCAGGGTGGTGTGGGGATGCCCATCCAGTGGAGGGAGGGAGGAGTGAAGGGCACAGGCTCCAGGTTGGGGTGGGAACCTGGGAGGAGGAGGGGCAGAGCCCACCTACCACACAGGGCTGTTGCTGTCCATGAATCACCATCTGTGTGTCCCCAGATGTGCAGCAGCTAGTGCCACCCCGATTCCTGGAGAAGTTCACCTCCAAGAAGGTGAAGAAGGGCTCCAGCATCACTTTCTCTGTGAAGGTCGAAGGTAGGGCATCCTGCTCTACACTGAGCCCCCCAGACTCAGAGCAGCTTCTCCTCTACTCAGGACTCCCTAGAGAGGATGAGGCAACCCCCACACCCAGAGCCCCCTTCTCGGTGTGGGGCTGACTGTCCTCCATCCACTTTTGCCCCAGGTGTCCCCACGCCAGCTGTACACTGGCTGCGGGAGGAGGCGGAGCGGGTACTATGGATCTGCCGGGACACGCCGGGCTACACGGTGGCCAGCTCAGCCCAGCAGCACAGCTTGGTCCTGCTGGATGTGGGCCGACAGCACCAGGGCACCTATACTTGCATCGCTTCCAATGCTGCTGGCCAGGCCCTCTGTTCTGCCAGCCTGCATGTCTCTGGCCGTGAGTGGGCATAAGTGGCCTGGTGGGAATGGGAGGAGGCCGAGCCTTCTTCTGGGGACACGCACCCCGTCTCTGGGACTCTGCCCAGACCTCTCTCATGTCTGCTCTACCCGAGCACAGGCACCAGAAGCCAGCTCCCCTCTTGCCCTGTGGGCTCCGCTCAGCAGGCTGAGACCCTCTAGCACCCCCCTGATTCCATGAGCAGTCTCTTCCCGGGCCCTGCTCAGCCTCTCAATGGGCTGGTATATCAAGTGCAGACCTGTTCCTGTCCCCACCACTAGCAGGCTGGCTGTGGGCCAAGTTGGGATGCCCCATGCAGCCCTTTCTGAACAGACAAGCCAAAGGCCCCTGGTAGGGGTGGCCCAGACATCCTAGGCAGCGTCCCCACCAGAATCAGCTCAGCAGGCTGGGTGTCATCTTGATGGTTACCGGTTCTCTTGACAGTGCCCAAGGAAGTGAGGGCAGCAGGGGAACTGACTGGGATGAAGGAGGCCCTCATCTCTACCTTCCTGCAGGGGTGAGTAAGGGGCTGAGCCAGAGCTTGTGGTGGGGATAGGGGGTAGCATAGGGGTCCTGGCCCTTGGAGGAACAACGCTACTACTGGAGCCTTGTCCTGGACCACAGCCTGGCTCTACCTCTTGGCAGTGTGGCTTGGGCTAGCCCTTGTCTCTCTGCCTCAGTTTCCCATTATAAAAGTGAGGGCTTCCTGGGGCTTGACTGGCACCTGATCCACTGTTCCAAGACCCTCTTTCTGTCAGAAGTTTCCTCACCCTCTTCCTGCCCAAGGGTGCATGTCGTAGGTCCATCCCAGGCCCTCAGGAGACCCCTGTCCCCTTTAGGACCCAAGCCATATCTGCACAGATGCCAGAACCTGTGGGTTTCGCCGAACTTGCCGGGCAGAGGAAAGGTACAGGCTGGGCAGATGCACGCCTGCTCCAGGAGGGGTGGCTGAGCCCCAATGTGGGATGGGGTGTGGATGAGGCTGCCCGGCCCCAGGTGACCCAGAATGCCCCCTCACCCAGCTGTGGGCCAGGGCTCCCTACATGCCCTCCCAGGGGCCAGATTCTGAGCCCCGGTTGGTTTCAGGGCCGGCTGGAACTTGGCTCAGTGCTCATGTCCAGCAGGCTGTATGGACGCCCTGGTGTGGGGCAGGCAGCTGCCAAGTCAGGGTTGGGGTGAGGGCCCCCACATGCCCAGCCCCTTCCTGGCCACCGCATGGGGTATTCCAGCACCTTGGCGTATCTTAAACTGTTTTTATTGAATGTATTGAGTCTGCACAGAAGTAGAGAGGAGACAGTCGAGCATCCCGTGTGCCCATCGCCCACCTTCAGGTCACTTCTCAGCTGACCTTTACCTACTCATGTTCTCTGCATACCCCCCACTCCCAGTCAGCCCTCATTCACCCTTAATCCTAGCCACTGAGGCTCTGCTCTGCACCCCCGGGAGATAACTTTGGTCCTGCCCCCTGCCTTAAGTGTCCAGATCCCTCCCTCATCTCCCACTGCTTGGTCGAGCTCCCTGTGCCACCCCCAAGCCCCTTCCCAGACCAGCCGCCAAATGGCCAATGTGAATGGAAGAGGCACAAACCCTGTTGGGGGCCCCAATGACTAAATTCTTCCTCCACCCAGCTCAGCCCTCAGCTACCCTGGCCCAGCACCCTGCAGCCATGCTGGCCATCTGCTGTCCCTTGATTGCCCAATGCCCCCCTGCCCAGGACCTGCTTCCCTGCATTTGTAGCCCCTCAGTCACACCTTGGCGCAGACACCCATGAGCCATTAAGGCTTCTGTCCTGGTCAGCCCTCTCTGTTTCCAGAAGCATAGCCCTGAGCCTGTGTGTCCCCATCCCCCCTGAAACCCGAGCTCTGGATCGTCTGTAGTACATGCTGGCTGAGCTAGGGTCTGGCCCCCAGGAGAGCCCCTGGCAGCTGAGGCCCGTGGCCACCTGTCCCTGGCTGAGGTGGGCACAGAGGAGTTCTTGCAGAAGCTGACCTCACAGATCACGGAAATGGTGTCAGCCAAGATCACGCAGGGTAAGGGGCCGGCCCAGAGCGAGGTCCTGGATGGGGTTTGGGGGGATAGTGCCCAAGGTCAGGGCCCTCCCCGCCTGCACCCTGGAGACCCGTGGGGAGGGGCACAGGAAAGGAGCTGACCCTTTCTAGTGTCACAATCCCTGTGCCCCCAGCCAAGTTGCAGGTGCCCGGAGGTGACAGCGACGAGGAGTCCAAGACCCCATCTGCATCTCCCCGGCATGGCCGCTCGCGCCCCTCCTCCAGTGTCCAGGAGTCATCCTCAGAATCAGAGGATGGAGACTCCCGGGGAGAAGTATGTGTCAGGGGAGGAAGGGGCTGGGGTGTGGGGGCTGGACCCTGCAGGGAGGAACAGGAGCTGGGAGGATGGGATGGGAAATGGGGGCCCTCAGGTGGCAGGGTGGAGGAGGCTGAGGGTGCAAATCTGAGCAGCCAGCATCACCACCATGACCCAGTCTCCCCCTTTCCCCTCTGGGATGGCCCCACCCAACAACCCCAGTAGGGTTTCCATCAGCAGAGATTGGTTGTGCCTGTTCTAGAACTTCACAGAATGTCAGGATGGCTTCTTCCTCTCCACTAATGCCAGTTCAGCCTTGTGGCTTAGGGCCTTGGGAGGCCCCTCTGGTCCCTCTCTGGGTCTGACTCAGATTCCCTCCCCCAGATCTTTGACATCTATGTGGTCACGGCCGACTACCTGCCCCTGGGGGCCGAACAGGACGCCATCGCGCTGCGGGAGGGCCAGTACGTGGAGGTGCTGGACTCGGCCCACCCGCTTCGCTGGCTTGTGCGTACCAAGCCCACCAAGTCAAGTCCCTCACGGCAGGGCTGGGTGTCGCCTGCTTACCTGGACAAAAGGCTCAAGGTACCTGGATGGCCAGGGGGTGGCATCCTGGTATTGTCCCCCCATGAGGACAGGAGTCTGACCCTCACAGGGCTGGGCCAGCACCTAGACCACCTAAAACCCTCTCTGTTCCTCATCAGCTGTCGCCTGAGTGGGGTCCCACTGAGGCCCCTGAGTTTCCCAGGGAGACTGTGTCCGAGGATGAGTATAAGGCACGGCTGAGGTGAGGGGTCACTGGCTGGGACTGCAGGGGAGTTGGGGTCTTTGCCTGATGACTTCGTGCACTGGGGTGGTCTTGTGGGGGTGCCCTTCTTCCACTATCTCCCTGGCCCCAGGCTGCACACAAGAGGAGGTACTCATTCAACAGCTGAACTCCTAGCCCCTCACACTCTGCCCCCAGCTCTGTCATCCAGGAGCTGCTGAGCTCCGAGCAGGACTTCGTTAGCAGCCTGCAGTTCCTGCAAAGCCACCACATGCGCCACCTGGACCGCTGTCCCCATGTGCCCACTGCTGTGGCCAGCCAGAAGGCCATCATCTTCCGCAACGTGCAGGACCTCAGCAAATTCCACAACAGGTGAGTGGGCAGGCAGGCCTCAAGGCTGCTCCCCAGGTGTGTGTGTGCAGACACACACCACACACTGCACACACTCACACACGTGTATGTACTCCCAAGGATGGGCCTCAGGGGTGCTGACTTGACTTACATGTTGGCGCATTACACACTGTACAAGGATACACCTGTCCCCAGAAACAGGCGTGTGTACCTGGCTTACCCATGGAAGTGTCACCTGCTGTAGCCCATGTCCACAGGCACATGCACACATGGGCATACCCTTACATGTGTGGGTATATGGGCACACATGTACCTGTGCACCCAAGCACACCCACATGTGTGTGCCTGCACACATGTGCACACCCTCAGACATCGCACATGAGTGCCCCCGTGGCCCAGCACACTTCTCACTCCCCAGGGGCCACTAGGACCAGGCCCTGGCAGGAACCTATTTCCTTCCAAACCAGAGGGCTGGATCGTGGATCGTGGGCAGGGTCCTGATGCTGCCCCTCACCTGACTGACCTTCCCTCCATGGCAGCTTCCTACAGGAGCTACAGAGCTGCGATACAGATGATGACGTGGCCATGTGCTTCATCAAGAACCAGGCGGCCTTTGAGAAGTACCTGGAGTTCCTGGTGGGCCGAGTGCAGGCCGAGTCGGTGGTGGTCAGCACGGCTGTGCAGGAGTTCTTCAAGGTGCCCCTGCCCCCTGGCTGGTGCTGGCTCCCATCTCTAAGGTCATCTTCCCGACCCTGCCCAGGCCCCTGAGCCCTGGCTTAGTGAGAAAAGCAGGCAAAGGCCCTGAAGCTCTGCTCATCCATCAGTGACCCACCATCACTGGGGAGGGGGTGGGGATGAGGCCCACCCAGAGAGTAAGGGCTGTGTGCATGCTCTTGGGCTCTGGGTGACATGGGCCATCCATCTGAGGGCCTTGTCCTTTGGCCCTGAAACCCACCCTTCTGTTCCCCCAGAAATACACAGAGGAGGTGCTGTCAGCCGCCAACCCCTCACAGCCGCCCCCGCCGCCGCTACAGCACTTCCTGGAGCAGCCAGTGCAGCGGGTCCAGCAGTACCAGGCCCTGATCAAGGTCAGCAGCCGCCCTTCACCCTTCATCCCATGGCCAGCAGGCATGCCCTGACTCACTGTCTCCCTAGGAGCTGATCCGCAACAAGGCACGGAACCGGCAGAACTGTGCACTGCTGGAGCAGGCCTATGCAGTGGTGTCAGCCCTGCCACAGCGCGCCGAGAACCAGCTGCATGTGTCACTCATGGAAAACTACCCAGGCACCCTGGAGGCCCTGGGCGAGCCCATCCGCCAGGTCTGGGGGGGCACCATGCAGGTGGGCCATGGGGCTATGGGGGCTACTTCCCGGGCTGACCATGGCCCACTGTTCCCCCAGGGCCACTTCATTGTGTGGGAGGGAGCTCCGGGTGCACGCATGCCCTGGAAGGGCCACCACCGCCACGTCTTCCTGTTCCGACACCACCTTGTGGTCTGCAAGCCCAGGCGGGACTCGCGCACCGACACCTTCAGCTATGTGTTCCGGAACATGATGAAGGTATGCGGGCACTGGGTGGGCACATGTGGGCAGAGAGGCCTGCAGGGCAAGTGGGTAGGAGGAGGCCTAGGCTGTGATTCTGGCCGCATGCTGGATGGTCAGCCCTCGTCCTCCCTCCACAGCTGAGCAGTATTGACCTGAACGAGCAGGTGGAGGGTGATGACCGTGCCTTCGAGGTGTGGCACGAGCGGGAGGACTCAGTGCGCAAGTACCTGCTGCAGGCGCGGACCGTCATCACCAAGAATGCCTGGGTGAAGGAGATTTGTGGCATCCAGCAGCGCCTAGCCCTGCCTGTCTGGCGTGAGTGCCAGGTCCTGGCAGCAAGGCTGGAAACAGGAACTGAACCTATTAGCTCAGCCATCTGGCTTGGGGGCACCCAGGCCCCTCTCCTTGCCTGGGTAGCCACCAGGGGAAAGGCTGCCTCCTGGGGCAGATCGCTCGCAATCCCGTCAGTTCAGCCTTTCGTTGGGCTGAACTGGGGTGCTGGGATGGTCCTGACCACAGTCCTTGGGACCTTGGGGTTCACTTAGGGGCCCCCAGCACAGGGCAGACACCCAGACGGGGTTCTGGGTGTGAAGGGTCTGCTTCCCCACCTGGAATGAGAGCAAGGCTCCCTTTTCAATACACCCCACTCTCCACACTTCCCACCTCCCCTCTCCCCCACAGTAACACCCAGCCTGCCTCCAATATTGCAAGGGGCAGTATCCATACAACCATGCCCTCAGTCATGCTTCTAAATCTGCCAGGGGTGCACTGAGGGCACAGGTAAACACTCAGGGCCTGGGTGTCTATGTGTGTTCCCAGGTCCCCCAGATTTCGAGGAAGAGCTGGCCGATTGCACAGCTGAACTGGGTGAAACAGTCAAGCTTGCCTGCCGTGTGACAGGCATGCCCAAGCCCATCGTCAGCTGGTATAAAGGTAGGCCCCCGGGGCCTAGGGCTGTTGGCATCGCCACAGGCTGGGTGGGTTCTGGTCAGAGGCCAGGTGTAAGGGATAGGCCTCCTGCCCCAGTTGCCCACTCCCGAATCAAAGACAGACTGGCCAGGGCACACAAGGTGGTACAGGGGAGAGCATATATCGACCCTATCTGAGGGACTGACCTAGAGGAGGAGACAGGTGACAGCAGAGAGACAAACAACTAATGTGAAGTGGGGAGCAAGGTCGCCAGCCAGAAAAATAACACAGCTTGGCAGACGAGTTGGAAGACTGACTCCTAGGGACAGTCAGGAGCCCTGGTAGAGGGGGCGCCAATAAAGGCACAGCGGGGAATGAGGGCTGTGGTGGGGTCTCAGATTTGTTCTGAGTGTAATGGAAGCTCCAGAGTTCGGGGATCCCCAGGGACACCCTCACTCTTAACAAGGTTGGGGGTCCCACGAATACCTTTAGGTTTCATGATTCACTGGAAGGACTCAGAACTCAGCAGAGCCATTCCATTCAGGGTTCCAGTTTAGTGAGTGAGAAGGAAGAGGTGTGAGGGGCAGGGTTCAGATGGGGTGAAGGTGTGGAGTGGAGTTGTGCAGATGGCACCTGTTCTCCTAGCTTTGATGTGTGACAGCACACAGAGAGTGGCCAACCAGGGACTCTCATCAAGCTTTGGTGTCCAGGGTTTCTGTTGGGGGACATCCACATGTCATGGCTGACCACTGCATGGCTGACCTCAGTCACAACCCCTCCAGAGGTCAACCTGATGCTGTGTGACCCAAAGCCCCCATGCTAAATCACAGTCTAGCATAAACCATTTGCTGTGGTTCAGGCCCCCAGGTAAATTAGAATACCCTTATCAGGGGTCACCTGGGCTGGCAGGTAGGCCTCATCCGGATTGGCAAGTAAGCTGCACCTGGGCTAAGAGGTAGGCCTCTGAGTCCCTAGTTCAGTGTGAATAACAAGAGTTTGGTCCTGGTTTTAGAGGAGCCATCCCAGGGCCATCAGTCCTTACTGTCCTGCTTGTCCACAGCCAGGCAGGGGCATTTGTTTATCCACAAAGGACTAAGGATGGGTCTGAAGAAGACATGTAGGGGCATTTTGCTGTGACATGCAAGAAGGGCCATCCCTATGGCCCATGGTCAAAGCTACATGGCAGAGCCACTGGACACAACATCTGGTTCCCAGTGGCAGCTAGAGAGAGCTGCCAGGGTCTTCCTTCTAGAGGGAAGACCGCTGGCTCACATTCTGAGGTCCACGGCGGTCCCTTCCCAGCCACCTTGCCTTGCACAGAAGCCATGCAGCTCATCCTTCCCGCCATCCCTCCTCGCCCAGACCTTTTGCCTGCAGCGCAGGCTCAGAGGGACCCCATTCATAAAAATCATCCAGAAGTTACTCTGCGCCCCTTGGGCCCTCCCTTTCTGCCAGGCTGCCCCCAAGAGCATGTGCTGGCCAGCTGGCTGCATCCAAGGGGAAAGAAGGATGCACCTTGCCCAGGTAGTCAGGGCAGGATCCCAGGTTTCCAACTGTGCTGGACAGTCCTTGGTCTCTTTCACCCTGCCTGTTACCTGGTGAAACCCTGGAAGGGATGACCCCTCTGGGACAGCTGCGTCCAGTGAGTGTAGATGAGTGGCAGTTGCATGGTCAGCTCATATTGACACAGTGGTCAAACTGCAGGTGGTCCACATGGCACACTAGGCCATGGGGTGTGGCCAGAGCCAGCCACTGGCTGACCCAAAGCAGCATCATGGTTGGAAACACCACAGATAGCTCCAGGAAGCACTGACCCACCAGGACAGGGATCCACCCCATGTGATGTGCCGCATGGCCCCAAGGTGCGGGGGGGGGGTGTCTTCCATCAGCCCATCAATAGTTTATTAAGTGGCAAACCAAACAGCCAGGCCATTCACAACAGCTCAAGATCAGGAAGCACCTAACGACCTTGGCCAGGAAGAGCAGCATCAGGCAGCAGTCAGACTTGCCAGCTGGCAAAATGTCATAACAGCAGGAGCTGAGTCTCAGGGACAGAGGGCCAAATGCTGACCCACCCCTGGGGTAGCCAGCAAGGAGCAGAGGGCACTGGAGATGTGCGTTAGAGACCTCACCACCTGAATGCACAGTGGACCCGTTACAGCCAGCTGGAGCCACAGGAGCAGAGACTGGATCGGGCTAGTGACAATCCACTCTTCTGGCTGTGCTGGGCCGTTGAGTTGGGACACAACCTTTCCTGTCACCCCAGCTCCCTTCACGTCTCCCAGAAGCCTGGAACTCCCTTCTCCCCATGGGGTTCTGAACACCAAACTGGGAAGGCATAGGCTGCTGGGCCGGGCCGGTTACATTGTCCACAGCTACCTCCCCACATGTGAGGCAGGGAATTCCAAATGCAGCAAACATCAGGGCTGAGCAGTAGGAGCCACATGGTCTCCTCACTTGGCCCCAAGGTGACATTATCTTCCTTGCTCACTGGGAGCCTTGTGGAGATTCCATTGGTGCCACCCAGGTACCTGAATCCCGCAGAGCTGTGAAGGTCTGTGTCCTCCTGCCTGAGGTCCCTGGCATATCAGACAGGCAGTCTCTCCGGCACAGGGAGAATAATGCCCACCCCTGATCATTTGTTTCTTAAAGCAGTGGAGGCCAGGTGGAGGAGAAGGAAGGGGCCAGCGTTCAGGGATGGAACAAGACCCACTTCCATGGCTCAGTGATACCTGGTGTTTTGGGCTTGCTCAAACCCTAAGCCAGGTAGCATGACCGTCACTGCCGACACAGCTATTTCAGCTCTGGGACCCCTCACATTAACAGCCACATCACAGCATGCCCTGGGGCTCTATCTCCCTGGGCTACCTAGGGTTTAACTTGCACAATGGTGACCTTTTTATGGGGGTGTCCATTTAACAGGGCTTTCAGTGGCCTGGCCAGTGGTAACCAGCCTCTCTCCATGAGGGCTGAGCAAGGTTTCTGAGGAGGCAGGGCCGCCTGTCAGAACATGGGGCCCTGTGGACCAGTTCTTCTTCAGCTGTCACCGGCATTCTAAATGCCACCCAGGTGCCACAATCTGTCATGCCAGTAACCGATGGCTTCCAATAGGGCTTTTTCTATGCAGGGAGGTGTCCTGAGCCAGGACCCACTGCATACACTGGTTCCTTTACTGTCGTCTCCAAGAGAACCCTGCACGCGTGCTTGCTCAATGCCTGTTTTCATGCCCAAAGTTCTCGCCCACTCCTACCCCTTCTGATTGGGGTAGACGATGGCCCAACATAGGTTGAAGTATTTGTTGGCATTTTGGAAAAGGGCCATATATGCAAAGCAGCCCCTGAATGCAGAAGTAGCAGAGAGAGCAAGGTAGACAAGTCCAGTTGGTCGGTCAGTGAGTGTGTAACAGGTGATTTACATACAGCAATGCAAGCTGGTCAGGTCTCTACTTCCCACCCTGAAGACTGTTTCAGCTAAAACCTGAGTCAACATGCTGGCAGAAGAGTGTGTGTTTAAGGGGAGCCGGCTGCCATGTGCCAAGAAGCTTTGGCACCAGAGCTGGTTACAAGACATGCTAGTTGAGGGTAGATTCCCTCCAGAGGCAGAGCACAGGCATCAAGGCAGCAGCTCTGTCTACACAATTGGGGAGCTGACCACCTGAGGCTGAACCGATAGCATCTCAGCTCCAAAGAGAGTGAACCACAGCGACGATCAGGAGATCTATGAACCTTCTTTTCTGAACCCCCTTCTCAGTATACAAGGCTGCAACTACCTGCCTGGTTTCTCTCAGTTCACAGGCAACAAGGTGGCGGGGCGGGGGGGACGAGGGCAGGTTGCTGCTGCCCAGCCGACCATGCGGTTTGGTTGGCATATCCACCACCGAGGCCCCTGGACCTTACTCAGGTCCTGGTAACTGGCTACCTTCTTTCTCTTCTGGAACATCGTGTCTCTGACAGTGTCCCTTTCTTGTCACCAAACTACAAATCAGAAGCCATCTGAGGGTCTGAGATGATTCCTTGCTGGCCAGACAGACACAGACACAAGACCCTGGTCTGTCGGAGACAAAGATTGCTGGTTGCAGGAAAGCACAACATCTTGCCTTGGTTGCTGCATGCAGTGGGTTGCACCGCAAGAGAGAAACCCCGACTTTTAGGAGGCACTGAGCTTTTATGGGGCTGTTGTTGCATCTGCCCATCTGTCCCCAGAGAGAAGTGCCTCAGGGCTAGGGGTCAGGTGGCTTTGGCCCTACTTCCCTGATCTCTGGGTGGCTCCCTACACAAGATCCAAGAACCACTGTCGTGCTCAGGACTGCCATAGGAGTGCCAGGACGGCGCGGAGAACTGTTTTCTGGCAGTAGGATCTGTCACTGAAAGCCTTACTGAAAGCTCTTTTATGGAAGGTGAAAGCCCAGGGAATTGGGTTCGGGAGCCAATGGGAAGGAAGCAGGGGAGACAATGGGAGTGAGAACAACTTTCCTGGAACTCAGTTCAGAGGAGGCAGAGAAAGGGGATGGTGGCTGGAGGTGCTTTTTTGTGTATTTTAAAGTCGTTGAGGTTCCTGGTGAATCAAAAGTCAAGATGCTGGTTATGAACCACTGTAATTCAAACCACCTTGCACGTGCAGAACTGTTGAAAAGCATGCGCCTATAAAATTTTACCTATTTATGGAGGGAAGTTTTTTGGAGGGAAAGATTTGCATCTCCCCATCCTTTGACCCAGAAAGAACCACATTATAGCCAGAGATGTTAGGCGTTCAGACGAGGGTGATTGAAGAGATAGGTGGTACCCGGGCCTGTCTGCTAGCAGGTCAGTGCCTTGGAGGTCCCCGGGCTCACAGACTTGTTGGCAAGGTGGCTCAGGGTCTGGTTATCAGAACGGGACGTCTTCTGTGGGGTTTGGGCCCTTGCCTCAAGGTAAGAGCCTGCTTTCCAGAAGCCACGCTGTGCACACAAAGGTCTAAAGAAGTGTCCAGGGCTCCAGGTCAGCTTGGCTGGCTGGACCACAGGCGGGCAGCTTTGCCAGCCCTTGGGTTTCAGCCCCATCCCTGTCACTGCTTGTGACTGTGATCCCCAAGCAGGCACAGCCTCATGTCCCCATGGGGCCCTCCATGACAGCCCTCCCTTGTCTTCAGATGGGAAGCCAGTGGAGGTGGACCCTCACCACATCCTCATCGAAGACCCCGATGGCTCATGCACCCTCATCCTGGACAACCTGACCGGCATCGACTCTGGCCAGTACATGTGCTTTGCAGCCAGTGCCGCTGGCAATGCCAGCACCCTGGGCAAGATCCTGGTGCAGGGTAAGCCTGGGAGAGAGGCTGGGTGTGGTGCTCCCATGGGGTTGCAGGTATGCGGATGATGCTGTTGGGTGCAGTGGATGTCTGACCCAGGTCCGGGGACTCATCAGTGGGCACAGGGTCCTGCTACATGATGCTATCTGTTTCTTTCTCTCTGTGTCCCTCTATTCTTCTACCTTTCCATCTGTCTCATTCTCTGTGTCTGTCTCTCATGGTCCCCACAGTGCCCCCACGGTTTGTGAACAAGGTCCGGGCGGTGCCTTTTGTGGAGGGAGAGGATGCCCAGGTCACCTGCACCATTGAAGGCACCCCATACCCTCAGATCAGGTGGGCTGGGGCAGACAAGGTGGGTGGGCCTGCCCCAGCACCACCATTTCTCCTGTGAATTGAGGATGGGCAGCATGTTTACTGTGTCAGGGTGGGCTGGACACAGAAACACGGCCTTTCTGATGAGAAGTGGGCATCTCGGGGGCCCAGCACGTTCTGATAGCCCTTGCTGCAGCAAGGAGGATATTGCCAGGCTGGACACTGGGCCAGTGGCATCCAAAAGGGTGGGCACTGTAAGGCCACCTGGATCTTTGGGGTGAGCGAGGGAGGGTCCTGTGCACCAGGGATCTGGGAAGCTCCCACCTGACCACTCGAGTTGGCTTCAGATGGTACAGGGACAGGGCCCTGCTGACCCCTGGCGGCAAGTACCGGACCCTGAGTGAGCCACGCAGCGGCCTGCTGGTGCTGGAGATCCGGGCAGCCAGCAAGGAGGACCTGGGCTACTATGAGTGTGAGGTGAGGAGGAGGATGCAGGGAAGGGGTGGGGAGCTTGCCTCAAGAACCCAACCTAGGGCTGGTCGAGTAGCGCGGTGGTTAACCGCTGGCTTGGGAAGCCAGCAGCCCCGGTTCAGGTCCCACATATGAGGGCTGTGACACTGCCCTCGGAAAAAAAAAAAAAAAAGAACCCAATCTTGTCATCACCATCTATGATCCACAAAGAGAGAGGTGACCCAAGTTGAAATCACCCAGGGTCCATGACAGAACACTAAGAAACTATCACCCATCATCCATGATGAGAGAGGAGACACCAGGCTCACTGTCACCCACCATCTATGGTGAGGGAGGAGACAACAGGCCCACTGTCACCCACTATCCATGATGAGAGAGCAGGACTCCATAAGGGGACGCTGGGTGGCGTCTGCTCTGTCCTCCATGACCTGCCAGGGCCCATGGTGGCCTGGGGAAGGTGTGCACTGGCTGTGCCTCTGCCAGGCTGCCTGCCCCCATGATGCTGCTGCTGGCATCTGGCCTCCATGGCAGGTCCCAGAGAAGTAAATAGACCCAGATCAGCTTGGACCCAGTCTGACCAATTGGGCCTCACTAGTGGATACACATGGTGACTTAAATTTAAATCAGTTAAGGTAACTATAGGTAAATATTTGGTTCACATTCTCAGGTCCTACAAAGTTACCGCACAAAACAGTGCAGATAGTGTCCCCACCATCACAGGAGCTCCTGGGCTGGGCTGGATCCTTGTGGGGATGTGGTGGCTGGGCTGGAACACTGTGGCCAGGCTCTAGGGTTCTGGGACACAGCTGGTGCGGGCCACCCATGCTCCAGCTAGGCCTACTGGGGAGCTACAGGCTCTAAGTGGCCTCTGCTGTCTGTCCTCCAGTTGGTGAACCGGCTGGGCTCGACACGGGGTGGCGTGGAGCTGTCCCTACAGAGCCCAGCACTTCGGACCCAGGAGCAGCACTGCCAGGAGCGCGTTGCTGTGGTGGAAGGTAGGTGCAGCCACGAGGTCTCGCCTGGCTGGACCCTCCATGCGCCTGGGCAGGGTCTGGTGGGGGAAAGCCATCAGCCCTTCCAATCAGGGCGTGCTCCTTGAAGGAGGGACACTGAGGGTTGTGGAGGGGCTGCAGAGGCCCCGACTGGAGCACAGGCATGTGGGCCAGTGGAGGGTAGGATGTAAACCCACAGCCTGGGAAAGGCTGCAGGAGCAACCCTGGAGCTGGGGGCCCAGGCCCTGCTTACCATCCTTGAGAATAACGAGTGTGTGTAAAGGCTAGACCCAGATCTGGGCAGCTTGCCAGGCAGTGACCAGTAAGCCATCATGGGAGGGGTAGCAGAAACAGTAGGTGGGACAACGCCAGGGAAGAAGGGGCCACTGCCAAGTGCAGAGTGCAGGCTGCTGGATTTTAGCTTGGCTCCAGGGAGAGTGAGTGAGTGTCAGGGGCCCCATAACTCCATACTGGGCGGAGCTGGCCTGGGGCTGCCCCTGCTGCCCCTGGGGTTTTAGAGGTGGGGACCCAGCTGCAGAATGGGCCTTGTGAGGGATAGGTGTGCTCCTGGCCTGAAGGTGAAGGGCAGCAAGATGCTTCACCCCTCCATGCACACTGGGGCTTCAGGGTCCCAGCTGGGCCCATCTGGGGATGGCCAGATGGGGAAGAGGGCAACTGGCATCTGTCCTGGGTCTGCTCCGTCTGAGAGAGCAATCTTAGGGGGCTCACAGGGCAGGCTGCCACCCAAGGGAGAGCTTCTCCCAGTCTGAGCTGTCCTACCTGGAAGGGGCTGTCTGGAGAGGTGGTGAGCTTTCCATCCCCGGGGGACATGCAAGCAGAGGCTGGGCCAGCACCTGGCAGAGCAACTACATAGCAGGACGAGTTGAAATGTGTGTCCTCCCAAATTCTGAAAGTTGGCTTCTGCACTTCTTGGGCCACTGGATCCAGTCCCTCCCAGGACCAGCGTCTGGTGGCCACCGTCCATCTGGGTCTTCACAGAATTGGGCCACCTAATGCCCGCATTTTGGCCTCAGGGCCTCTGAGGCCTTCTAGGGCCTTCATGGAGACCCCTCCCTCCTTTGTGGGCCAGGGTCCTGTTCCTCATTCCCAAAAGGGCTGCTGGCATTAACTGAGCCAGTTTTTCCTGGAGGCCCCAGCGGTGTCTGGGGTTTGCTGCCGTGAGGCATCTCATGGGGAGATGTTGATCAGGGGCCATGGCACTCCTTCTTGGCTATTGACAAGTGTATCCTACAGAGCCATTCACTTCATTGTCATGATGGATCTTTTTCTGTCAACTCCCCATGGTTACGGGTTCCAGAGGAGGGGCGGCCACTGGTGTCAGAAGCAGTGTTGTGCCTCATGCGGGGAGAAGGCCAGTCCTCGCAGATCCTGGAGTCGGAGCCCGCTGCCTCCTGCTTCCTAACCCTGTCCTGCTGCTTCATCTTTAACCCGGTGGCCTCGCAGCCAGCCGGCCTTGTGGGGTGGGCACAGGCCCCTCGCTTGTGAAACTGCGCTGGGCCAGGAGCCCTGCTTCGCACGGCTGCACCCTCCCCATGGTTGCTAGTACTCACCGGGGCCCAGGGCCCATCAGGCAGCAGTTAGGTCAGGAACAAAGGTACCAGGAGTGTAGCAGCCCAGGGTGCCAGCCACCACTCCCAAGGGCAGCAGGACAGGCCCCAGTCAGGAAGGATAAGAGACAAAGCCCTGGTTCCCCCAGTGCTCTGCGCACAGGATCTGCCTGCAGGCCACCAACAGGCTGGCTCTCTCTAGCCCAGCTTAGTTTAAACACACGGGGCATTTTGGCTGACCCCATTCACTCCCAGTGGGCTGCCCTGTCTCCAGGAAGCAGTTTGCACAAACATACACATGTACACACATAAACACGTGCACATGCATCATAAATTGTGGCTCCCTAGTGTCACACAGGCACAACTAGTACATTGAATTCACTTTCACCTAATGGGAGACAAGTTTAAAATATCCTTGGTCGTCTAAGGGAGCCTTATTCTATGTGACACTGAAGCAAAGCAGAAAATCCCACAGACCAGAAGCTGAAAGGCTGTGTGCCTTGGGCCCCGCCACTCAACATTTCTGGGCCTCCCTATCAGTTCCCTGCAGGTTAAGATGTGAGGATGCTAGTAGCCAGTGGAATGCTGCTGTCCAGGTGGGCAGGACAGGGTGGGACATCTCTGTGCCAAGCCTGACCCTGCCCAGAAGCTGCAGAGAAATAGGTCTCAAGACAGTTGGAAGTAGGTGCTACCTGGTTCCAGAAGAGTCCCATCCTGTCTCTGGGACTTGGGACCCCCATCACAGGGCCTGTCCTGGTGGCCCCAGGGAAGGGAAAGCTAGCTGCTCCTGTGGGAAGACCTAGGTTTCCCAGCTCACTTGGAGCTCAGGACCTTGCCCAGATATGCACGGTTTACAACAGGACATCAATGGTCTCATGCCACTGAGCTCAGAGTTGCCATGTCCAGGGCTCCAGTGTGCCTTTGGTCTTTAGGATTTTTTTTTTCCTTCCTTCCTTTCTTCCTTCCTTCTTTCCTTCCTTCCTTCCTCCCTCCCTCCCTTCCTTTTGTAAGGTGGATATCAGCATCCTGGTCCCAGTTTGGCTGCTGGTTCACTATGCAGCCATAGGCCATCCCTTCTCCCTCTCTAGGCCTCCATTTCTGTCTCTGAGAAATGAGACTTTAGGCCTGACAAATTCACAGGGCTTCCTGGGCACATGGCTGAAAGAGAAGCTGGGATTTTTGAGTGGGCAGTCTTGGCAGGGCCCTTCCTCACCCTGAAGTCCCTGCTAAACCCTCATGAGGGACAGGGACCCTCAGGTGGCACACATTGTTGTCATGCCACTGAAGGCAGACATGATCACCTTCACTTCAAAGGTGAGGGGACAGCCATTGCAGGGGCCCAGGGCCAGACAGGGCTCAGATCCAGTGCTCCTAGGCTGAGCAGGTGACTCTACTGCCAGGCCACTCAGAGAGCTCAGCCCCAAATGCTGGCTGAACTGTAACCCTCGCTGTTCCAACTGTTTTCTTTGTAGTCACCGAACAGGAGACTAAAGTCCCCAAGAAAACCGTCATCATGTAAGTGCAGGCGTGTTCCTAACCTTCCCTCTGACTGCAGTGGCCCCTGCATGCCCATTAACCCCTGAACCTTGTCTGTGTGGCCTGGCCATCTGCTTGCCTGATTGCCTGTCCTTACAACCTTCACTCGCCACAGACTACCAGCACCTTCCTCCCAGGGAATTCATCTTCCTCTGGGACAATGGCTACATTCACACGTCACAACTTCTCTTCCAGGGCCTCAGGGCCTCCTCTATCGTCTCACTGCCTCAGCAGGATATATTTACTTTGTCTCACCCAGGGCTTGGACCCAGAGTCACACCAGTAAGGGCAGATCTGGGCCTGAGAGCTGTGTCCCACAGCGGGCTAGAGGCAGAATTTACCCTTCAATACCCTAGGGTCTAGGGCATTGTCGTGATGATGGAAATATTACACATTTACACTGCCCAATACAGCAACAGGCACTAGCTCCATGTGGCTAGTAAGCATTTAAAATACATTTAGAGCAACTGAAGGACTGAATTTAAACTTTTAATTTTCACTAATTGGAATTTAATTGAAATAGTGGACAGCACAGCTCTAGGGTCTTTAGAGGTCTCCAAGCCCAACTCTCACATTTGGAAGATAGGGAAACTGAAGTTCAGGGAAGAGAGGAAGGTTGCTCAGAGTGGTTCATGATTGCAAGCCAGCCAAGAACCCATTTCCCTGGTGCCACATCCACTGTCCTTTGTCATCCTTCAGTGCCTTCAAGGCACATGGTTGTTGGTAATTAAATAAAAACCACATGGTTGTTGGCAATTAGATAACGCAAGAGGTCCAAAGCTAGGTGAACCCACAAAAGGCAGGATTGGTTGTGACCCGGATAATCTTGGGGGACTTCCAATAGGAGGTGCACGTAGGTGGGTGTGGTGGAAGAGCTTGCAAAAGCCAGGAGGCAAGGAAGACTGTGGTTTCCTAAGGCCAGGTGCCTGAGAAGCTCCAGGATGGGCAACCTCTGGCCTAAGACCTCTTAAGGGGCCTGCAGTTGGTCATGTTGCTGGAGAATCCCATTTTCAGACATTTGATAAGGCCCTCAACTAAATCTTCCTTCCTCCCCCAAAGCAAGTTGCCACTCCACAATAGATGGGGCTGCCTGGGGCAACAGTGAGCACCCCATCCCTAGAGGCATGTAATTATGGAGTTTTATACAGATCAACAGTTCATCCATGAGAGGAGCATTGCACACTATGGATGACAAATGGAGAGCAAAGATGGGGCCAGGCAGCCCCATGGGGGAGGCATCATAGAGGACTCCCACCTATGGGAGGCTGGACTAGGTGACTCAAAGCATCCTGAAGTCCAGTGTATTCCAGGCTTAGGGAAGTAGCGACACTTACCCTGC
Source organism: Aselliscus stoliczkanus (assembly GCA_033961575.1). Classification (NCBI taxonomy): domain Eukaryota; kingdom Metazoa; phylum Chordata; class Mammalia; order Chiroptera; family Hipposideridae; genus Aselliscus; species Aselliscus stoliczkanus. The sequence goes on from CM066733.1 coordinate 45,008,788, forward strand.
AAGGAAGAGTATACCGCCTCAGCTTGAGGAACCAAGAGGCAGCTGCTTGGCACAGCACCCCCACCAAGGGCACAGTGCACAGTGAGCAGTACTTGGGAGCCAGGGGTACCAGAAGGAGACCACCTGGCAGCCCCACATGCTGTACCAATGGCCTCAGAGCAGGATGCTCACATGCCCTCATAGGGACAGCATTGAGCCCAGCTTGGGGGGGGGGGCGGGCAGAAACGACAGGAGTGATCCAGCTTCCCAGTCCTACCTGACTCACTGTCCTGTCTGTGAATCAGACAGCATAAGCCAGCAGGCGGAGCCTGACCCAGGTTCCCCTGACATTTGGGCAGACTCCACTGAGGGACGTGCCTAATGCCCTTGAGCCTGGGTGTGAGGCAAGAAAGCAGGCCTATGCCCCTGAGTAGGCCAGGTCTCCAAGCCTCAGTTTCCCCAGTGAAGTGGAGAGAGCATTTCCCCTTTGCCAGGTGAGGGTAGGAAGAGCCAGGACCTCTAATTGCTTTGTACCCTGAGGTGAGGCCACACATCTCTGGGCCCATACTTGGGACTAACTGTTCCTGGATGGAGCCCTGAGTTAGACAAAAGCAGAGCTATAGAGAGATAAAGCCTTAGTCATGGCAGGCAGCTGGCAACACCTCTGGGTTGTCACCACCTGTGTGCCAAGTCCCTCTGCCTGAGCCCAAGAGGAAATGCAAGGGCCCAGGGCTCAGGAGAGCTGTTACACAACCCATTCCAGCTCATTTCACCCTCAGCACCCAGCCAGGTCAGGGGCGCTGAGTGGAAGAGGACAAGCTGGCAGACTGGTCTTGGCCTCGGGCAAATTTTGCACCTTTTTCAGCCTCCCCCACCCCTGTAAAATGCTGTTAGGCCTACCACCCAGGGCTGCTGCAAAGTCCCTGGCCAGCATTCCATGTATACCCACAAATGGCTTTCAGTTTCTGCCTCCTTTTCTCTCTGCCCTTCCCAGTTTGGGAAATGGGGACCAGGGAGGAGACTTATCTGAAGTCACAAAGCCTGTGACAGCCACACCCAGGGCCAGCTATCCTTGCCTAACCTCACATCCCCAGACCAAGAGGCCAAGAGCACAGGCTGTAGGTATGCACCTGACCTCTGAGAACCCACTGGGGTACTCCCTCCCTCATGATACAAAGCACAAAAGACTGGTGGGATGAACAAGGAGGACTGTGTCCCCTTCACCCTGTCCATTAGCCTGGCATCTTCAAAATGAGAGTTATGAATAGAGAGGGGAGACTGGTCCACAGGGACATTGCAAACTGGACTTAGTCTGGGTGTTGGAAGCACCTGTGTGACGTCACAATGCCTCAACTCTTGTTTTAAGGTCTGCATACCAGAGTCTAAGGTTGGCCAGATGATGCTTTGTGCTTTGTTTCTCTGGCTGGGGGTTCCAGAGATTGGACTCAAACGCATGTGTAGGAATTTGTGCAATTTCACCATTTACTTGCTGGCACACTAACCTGATCTCGCACCAACCCTGCATGTGTTGATGGCTGCGGGTCTCTGTGCCATCTCCTCTTGGCCCCCTCCCCGCAGAGAGGAGACCATCACCACCGTGGTGAAGAGCCCACGTGGCCGCCGCCGGTCCCCCAGCAAGTCTCCCTCCCGTTCGCCATCCCGCCGCTCAGCCAGCCCACCCAGGGCAGGCCTGCAGGCCCCAGAGCTGCTGTATTCACCGGGGGTCAGTCAGCCCCGAAGGCCCATGGTGGAGCCAGGCTGGAAGCCCACTGTGCCCACACTGTATGTGACAGAGCCCGGGGCCCACATGCCAGCCGTGCCCAGGGACACTGGGCCCCCGCCCAAGTGGGTAGAGGTTGAGGAGACCATTGAAGTCCAGGTGAAGAAAACAGGCTCGAGGGGTGTGTCTCCAGCCAGAGAGGTTCCTGGCAGCTCGGCGGGGCTTCTCTTCATATTGCCTGGCGGTACCCCCAAAGGAGACCCTAACACGAACAACTCCAACAACAAGCTGCTGGCCCAGGAGCCCACAGCCCAGGGCAGAGCGGTGGGCAGCATTGGCGAGCGCATCTTCCACATGGATGCCGAGGCAGAGCCCCCTGAGTTGTCCCCTTTGGAGCCTGCTAAAGAAGGCCCCCTGGAGGTCCACCTGATGGAGGAGCCCTTCAGCGCCCAGGACCTTTGGGACCGTGACCCCAAGATCCTCAAACAGCATGGCCGGGTGTTGACACTGGCAGACCTGGAGGATTATGTGCCCCAGGAAGGGGAGACCTTTGGCTGTGGGAGCCCCATGCCCAGTGCTGCCAATGACGCCCCCTGTGAAGTCTCAGTGCTCCAGAGAGAGATCAGCGAGCCCACTGTGGGGCAGCCCATCCTGCTCAACATGGGGTGCCCACCAGCCCCCCAAAGCCCACCAGGCTTCTTCAGCTGCCTGCCCAAGGAGGTGGCTTGGTCAGGGCCCCAGGTCCTTAACCCCTCAGTCTCCTCCTGCGTGCGGGAAACTCGGGCTGGAGGCACTGCATCCTGGAAGCCATCCTTCTGCACCCGGGTCCAGCGTTCTTCCGAGAGTGGGCAGAGCAGCTTCAAAACGGAGGTTTCCACCCAGACGGTCAGCTTTGGGACAGTGGGTGAGCCAGTCACCCTGCGAATCCGGACAGATGAGGACGACTGCTCCAGCCCTTCCCAGGGCTGAGGCTGAAACCATGGGGGTGCAGGCAGCTGGGGGTTGAAGCAGGGACTCTAGGAGCCAGGACACCTGAGACAGCTGTTGTGGCTGCACGACCAACAGAAAAGGGGCATGGCCTTGGGGCTTAGGACCCTACCTGGCACCAGCACCTACCTCCTTCGCAGCTGCCCTGGGTTTGGGGCTCAGGAGAGAGGCCTGAAGCTAGCACCTGGGACACACGTTCTCTGACCCTCCCCTCACTCTCCATCAACTCAGGGCTCCAGCTGCCCATCCTGCGCTTCCTACCTCACAGGGCGGGGTCTTCAGCTGAGGACACTGTGTGAAGGGCTGTTATCTGGACTAGTAAAAGTGCTGGCAGAGCCACTGGTACACTAGCTCTGGGCCAGTCCTGGCCTGTTTATGGCAGCATAGCCCCACCACACACCCAAGGCCACATCTTTCCCACGGACACTTCTTAGCCTCCAGGAGGCCCACTGGGGCTCACTTTGCAGACCTTCCAGCCTTCCCCGTAGTGTTGGCCAGGGTCTGTGGGTGGGAAGCAGCCCCCATCGGTCGACCCCATGACAATAAATCACCTCCCACATCCCCTGTGTTCTGCTCCTTCTTGCTTCTCTGGCAATTCAGGCAGGAGGGCCCTCTAGACCCGATCCTGGGGGACTAGTGGGCAGTTATTGGTGGGTCCTGGCCTGTCTTGGGTCCCTGGGTAGAAGCACGGCAACTCACCTGACCAGCCTGCTCACACTCAGGCTGGGCAGCACTTGTCACAGGTGCACATGGTGTGACCACCTGAGTGGTTGCTCTCAACCTGCCACTGGTGAGCAGGCCTTCCTGCTCCCTGTGCAGCAGGCTGTTGTCAGTACAGACAAGGCAGGGGGTGGTGTGTGTCCTGTTGACCTCCTTGCTGCGGCAAAGGATAGGGTGGGTTCTGGTGCAGGAGAGGGGTCTAGGCAAGAGGACCTGCAGGGAACAGAGCAGTGGGCATTCCTGGGCATCCCTGTGAGGCCAGTGTTGCTGCCTGGGGCTGGCAGCCAGGTGGATAGGTCTGCACAGGGACTGAGGACAGGGAGCTAACAAGGGAGGGTCTGGAAGTTCCCTGAGAGGAAAGGGAGGCCAGGTGAGGGTGCAGTGGCCTGGGTCAGGCCAGGCTGCACTTGGAGATAAGGGTGGATCAGACCTCACGTGGAGGAGAGGAAGCTGCTGAGCTAGGGGCAAGGGCTGCCATGGGGCGGCAGGAAGGGAGCCCACTGCCCTTACAGCCCCCGGCCCCTGGTGCAGCATGAGACTGTTTACAGACTTCCCTAGAGCATGGAGCTAGGCCCACTGGGCCTGGGGTGTGGAGTGGGGAATAGGGGAGACAGCATAGGATGACGGGATGGGATGAGTTGAAACTGAGGGGCAGACAAGGCAGAGTGGGTGTCCAGGCGCTGCTGTCCCTGAGTCGATGTTCTCCTGAAGGTATCTGGGCACCAGTTCAAGGGTGGTGGGACTCTGTACTCACTTCCTTGAGCACTCTCTCCCTGGCACAGCCCCCAGGCCCCTTTCTAAGACCTTCGCATCCCACACCTCCTGAGAGAGGAGTGGTGGATGGGTGGGTAGGGCAGCCAGGATTGGCTCACCTGGGCATCTCAGGACTGGGATGGACTTCCTGGGGCCCCCTCCCTGGGCCCAGGTCACCCCTCACCCCTCCACGCTGACCCACTTCTCCCACAGATGCTGCCATCCCACCCCCAGTGGCCCTGGAGCAAGCGAACCAGGAGATCATGCCTGTCCCGAGGATACTGGTGGGCCCTGAGGCTCCAGGACCCTCTGCAGGGCACCAAGCCAGCCCCAGTCCTGGGAAACCACCGGCACTCCAGGAGGCCAGCCCCCAGCCCCCAGGCATTGAGGTTGTGGAGGAATCTGGTGAGGCCCAACGGTGGGCTGTCTGTAAAGTACTACCTATTTCCAGACTCCTTCTCCCTGTGCTGACTCCAACGTTGGTCACCGTGTGTGCCCCATGGGAGTGAACTGGCAGAACCCTAGGGACATCCTGATGACTCCATGTACTGGGGGCCCTGAGCAAGACCTACCCCTCTCAGCCTGTCACCCATCTGTGAAACTAGGCAGGGGATGACTCCTGCGCAGGGGAGGAAGAGGAGGGAGCAAGTAAGGGAGGAAGGGGAGGAGGAGGAGGGGAGGAGAAGAGGGGAAGAGGGAGAAAAGCTATGCCTTGCCCTGATAGATGAGACCCCCCAGGGATACTACCACGGGGCTCCTCCCCCAGAGGCTGCTGCATCCCACTGCAGGATGTGGGGATGGGGTTGTGGCCCGAGGCTAGGGATTAGGACTAGAGGAGGGTGCCCTGGCAGAGGTGCACATGCGCAGCAGGATCCCAGGGTTTGGGGCGCTCCTGCTCTGTCTGTGCTTCCACCCTCTGGGCCCTGGCGGGCAACATGCGGGGGGGAGGGGGGCTGTCGTGAGTCACAGTCCTCAGCCCCATCCTGGGCTCTATCTCACTAGGCCCCAGCCTCCCACCAGCCGAGCCTGGGAAGGTGCTGCAGCCCCTCCCCCATGTGAGCTGGGAGCAGAACTTGGGGCTCCCCACTGAGGCTCAGGGATGCATCGTGCCCATCCGGTAACCTTCCCAGCATTCTGGGCGGGTGGCCCACTAGGGGACATCCAGGGGCAGGGTAGGAGTATGGGGTGGGCTCACAGCATCCCAGGATGCTATTTGTCAGCCCCACCACAGCTGAAGGGCAGCGCAGGGAACAGGGGCTGTCCTTGGGCAGGAGGTGTGGGGGAGCCCCTCTACACCTAGGGCTGGGCCCGGTCTGTACATCCCCTCCCAAACAGTCTGGTGCAATCCCCCGGTGGGGGTGGGGCAGGGACCCCATCTTACTATGAGGCTCATGTCCACCCCTGGAAGTGAAGTGGCGGAGCAAACAACTCACCCCATGCACTGCCCCAGGGTGGAGGGCGCAGCCTGGCCCGGGACAGGGGCCACAGAGCTCTGGGATGTCCAAAGCCACGTGTTCACAGAGACAACACACCGGACATACGTGTACCAAGCCAGCGACTCGGGTGCCACAAGTAGGCTACGTGTGTGCCCTGGGGCTGGGGGGGACTCTTGCACAGAGGGGCCATCTGGCATGTGCCAGCCCTTCAGTGGCCAGCCCCTGCTGCCTCATCCTTGCATCCCCTCAGATGGACTTCACTAGGAGGGGAAGGAGGGCATTGGGAGCAGGCTTTCCACAACCTGAGTTAGGATGCTCTGCGTGACCTGTCTTTGGAGAGCTAGGGTCCAAGCAAGACAGACAGTGGTTGGACAGAAAAAGCACTTCCTGACCGAGGGGCCTGGGCAGAGTCAGGAGGGGGTCACCTTCACTTGGAAGGTAGGTGGGCTCTGTCACCCTAGAGTGCATCTCAGGACTCTGCTGTTCACCTGAGGCGCCAGGAAGGCTCCAGCTCACAGTCTCATTGCAGTCTGGGCTCCTCCCCACGGGCTCCCTCCCCCACCTCCAGGACCGCCATCCATGCAGGTCACTATCGAGGATGTCCAGGCACAGAGGGGCAGCACTACACAGTTCCAGGCAGTCATCGAGGGCAACCCGCAGCCCTCGGTGACCTGGTACAAGGTAGGGGGAGGCGCGGGTGGGGGACCCTGTGCTGGGAGGGACAGTGTGTGAAATCCCCACCAGACTTGGTATGGCACTCACTGAAAGCATGGTGGACCATGGTGCCCCGTCCCTGGGATGGGCTGATGGCTGGCCCACTTCCTGTGCCTCTAGGACAGCGTACAGCTGGTGGATGGCATGCGGCTCAGTCAGCAGCAGGAAGGGACCACCTACTCCCTGGTGCTGAGGAACGTGGCCCAGCAAGATGCTGGTGTCTACACCTGCCTGGCTCAAAATGCTGGCGGCCAGGTGCTGTGCAAGGCGGAGCTGCTGGTGCATGGGGGTGAGTTGGGGACCCCTCCCAGGCTCCGATGCCAGCTCCACGCAGGTGTGGGGTCCTGCGGGCTCCCAGAAGCTCGGGCACAGGGAGCTGCCCCCGCAGGCACTACAAAGTGTGTGTGGGGGGCGGATGGTTATCTTTGTCCACACCAATAGCTGATTACTCCCTCACTGTAGGGGACAGTGAGCCAGACTCAGAGAAGCAAAGCTATGGCAGGAAACTGCACTCCTTCTACGATGTCAAGGAGGAAATTGGGAGGTATGGCCCCCCAACCCCGCCTCCCAGTCTCTCCAACCTGTAGCATCCTCCAGCCCTCAAGGACCCCAGAACCCGGCCCTCCAGCCCCCTGCACTTTGGACCCCCAGTCACCCTGGAATCCCCGCCTATCTGAAGCCCATCCTCCCAGTGCCCGTTGGACCCCAGGAACCCCGCCCAGCCTCTGCTTTCCCAGCACCCTCACCTCTCAGGAATCCTGCCTGCCCAGCAACGCTGCCCCTCGAGAGCTCCAGCTTCCTGGAAGGCCCCAGCCCCACATCGCGTCCCCCAGAGCCTCCACCCCTCGAAGTGTCCTCCTATCTTCAGGAGTCCCTGCCCCCCGCCCCCATTCCCCTCGGGACCCCTGTCCACCTTCTCCCCCTCCCTGGGAGTCCTGTCTCGGACATTCAGCCTGGTGTCACCTCTTCCCAGGGGTGTGTTCGGCTTCGTGAAGAGGGTGCAGCATAAGGGAAATCAGATGTCCTGCGCCGCCAAGTTCATTCCCCTTCGGAGCAGGACACGTGCCCAGGCGTACCGCGAGCGTGATGTGCTGGCCACGCTGAGCCACCCACTGGTCACCGCACTGCTGGACCAGTTCGAGACCCGCAAGACCCTCATCCTCGTCTTGGAGCTATATCCTGCCCTCGAACGCAAGGCCTCAAAACGTGCCTGGGCTGGGCCCCTCCAGCGCTCCTCGTGGCCTCTCCAGCAGGAGGTCGGAGTGTTTATGGAGCAGCCCCAGGCCTCAAGCGCTGGAGCTCCAGGGAGAGGCACACCCCTTCCCCACCCGCTCTGGATCTCACCCTACCACTCTGCCTAACTGACCACACCCCCACCTCCCAGAGTTAGCAGTCCCTTGGCCCTGCGGGGGGGGGGGGGGGCGGGGAGGGGAGGGGTAAGGAGGGGCTTTGTGCAGAGTGGAAAGGACGCCTCCACTCCAATTCTGCTGCTGGTTAGTGGTCTCAGCCTTTCTCTGCAGAGCCCATGTCCCACCCACTCTCCTCAACCCTAAGGACCCACCTCCCCAGCATGGACCCCCCCATTCCACCCCAAGATAAAATGAGTATGGGACCAGGTGGGTTCCAGAGCCCAGAGCTTTCCTTGACCCAAGCCCCAGGTGCTCATCAGAGGAGCTACTGGACCGCCTGTTTAAGAAGAGTGTGGTGACAGAGGCTGAGGTGACAACAGGCCTGCGCGCTCACCCCTTGCCCAGACCACCTATCCCAGAAGATACAGCCTCCCACACCCACACAGTGTACCCCACCTCAGAGATCTCTTGGGGATCCCCAGGGCTTCACAGGGTGTCACAGCTCCCCAGTCAGCTCTCAAAGCTCTCCCAGACTCAGGCTCTCACCACTTCCCCCTCCCAGCCCACACCTGGCCAGTGAGCCAGCCCTCACCTGCTCCTGAGGCCTCGTGGTTCCTGCTTTGCTCAGGCTACTCCACACACCCAAACCCTCCCCATCCTCGGGCCCAAAGGAATCCCTGGCCTTGGGGCTCATAGGATCTGGGAGGGTTTGTACGTAACTTGTCCATGGACCATCCCAGGACAGGAGGGAGTGGAGGCATAGGTGTGAACAGGGCAGGGAGGGAAGAGACAGGGCATTTGAGACTGGTTGTCTCACCTGAGCACCAGGCCTTTGCCACCGCAGGTTAAGGTCTACATCCAGCAACTGGTGGAGGGGCTGCACTACCTACACATCCATGGCATTCTTCACCTGGACATAAAGGTACCTACCCCCCACCCCAGGGAGGGGCAGGTGGGAGCCTGGAGCCTGCAGGAGCAGCTTCCCTGTCAGGACTTGCTCACTTTGGGGGATGGGGACTTTCTGGCAGCCCCTTCAGGTGGGGTGTGGCGGATAGAGGCTGTCCCTAAATGGTACCGAAACCAGCCCCCAGGGCAGGGACAGCCTTGGGTGTCCCCCCCAGGCCTGCAAGCCCCAGGAGTCACTTCCTTAGCGTGCAGCCTCACCCACTCCTCAACAGCCCCCCAACATCCTGATGGTGCATCCAGCTCGAGAAGACATTAAAATCTGCGACTTCGGCTTTGCCCAACATATAACCCCTGGGGAGCCACAGTACAGCAAGTATGGGTCCCCTGAGTTTGTGTCCCCGGAGGTCATTGAGCAGACGCCGGTGAGCGAGGCCTCTGACATCTGGTGAGTGATGGGCCCCAGGGATGCAGCCCCCACACCAACTTACGTACTCACTGTCTCCCCACCTCTCTTGCCTGCTCCTCTGAGCCCCTCACCTGTGGCCTGGGGTGACTCACTGCTGGTTTTGTTCCCACAGGGCCATGGGGGTCATCTCCTACCTCAGGTGAGCAGACCCCGTCCCCATCAGCTGCTTCCTTGGAAGCCAACCCGACTCCCTGCAGGTCCATGGGGGGGCCACATGCACCACTGGCCTGCCCCAGATCAGAGACCCGAGACCCAGGGGGCAGCTATTTTGGGGACAGCCAGCTCTATTAGGAGGTTTCTACAGAGCACTTTTCACATACACCGTCCCAGAGGAGCTCTGTGGGTCACATGGCACAGCACTGTTTCCCCAAAGGGTCTGCTGGTTTATCCAGGGGCCACTCATAACAGTTACTGCTACCCTGAGGACACTACTGGTATAGACTGAGCCTGGATCTCCTCTACAAGTGGAACACTGCTCCCCAGTTCAGGCTAAGCCTGGTGCCCACCCCAGACTAACCCTTGATCTCTATTCCAGGCTAAGCCCCGGATCCTCACCTCAGTCTGAGCTCAGGTCTCCATTCCAGGCTGAGCTTGGATCTCTGGGCGCACCTGAGACACTTACTGGGATTCTCAGGGTTGGGTAGGAGTGGCACTGAGATCATCCCCAGTAAGGGCTCCCCCCACCAACCCCATGAGACCCAGCCCTCCCTGGCCATGTCTGAGGGCCAGCCCCTCCCTGTGCTTTCAGCCTGACCTGCTCATCGCCGTTTGCTGGTGAGAGTGACCGGGCGACCCTCCTCAACGTGTTGGAGGGGCGGGTATCCTGGAGCAGCCCAGTGGCTGTGCACCTCAGCCAGGATGCCCAGGACTTTATTAAGGCGGCCCTGCAGAGGGTCCCAGGGTGAGTGCATATGCCCTCCCCCACCCCATTGCCAACTGACCCCTGGCCTGAGCTCTCCATCCTCTCCCACCAGAGCCCGTCCCAGTGCAGCCCAGTGCCTCGCCCACCCTTGGTTCCTGGTAAGTAGGCAGTATCAAGCAGGTGTGGCACACAGGGAAGGAAACTGAGGCCAAGAGGGATGGGATTATCTGGCCACAGGGAGCGCCAGGGTCTCCCATGACCTGGCTTTCTCACCTGGGCCCTGCAGAAGTCTGTGCCGGCAGAGGAGGCTCACTTCATCAACACCAAGCAGCTTAAGTTCCTCCTGGCCCGTAGCCGCTGGCAGGTGAGCCAAACCCCTGTGTGGGAGCCCAGGGAGGAGGGGCTGGTGAAGGGCATGACAGGGGCGGGCACACATGACCTGGAAGGCTGGCTGTGTGCCCTGTTTGGCCCAGTAGAGCAGGGAAGCAGGGGCTGGGTGTCCTTCTCTTGGTGTCTGCACTCCCTGAGCTGATGGGATGGATGGGGCTGCATGGAACATACAATGTTCCAGCCAGGAGGGGACATGACAGAGCCCTGGGGTGCCAGGGCGAGGATGGATACACCCTCTATCTCCTGGGTACCCCCTCTGGGCACATCAGGAGCCAGAAAGCAGCGGGTACCCGGCTAACATCCCTTGTACCCTGCACCCCCAGCGCTCCTTAATGAGTTACAAGTCCATCCTGGTGATGCGCTCCATCCCAGAGCTGCTCCAGGGCCCACCCGACAGCCCATCCCTTGGAGTGGCACGGCACCTGCGCAGCAACACCAGCGCCTCATCCAGCAGCTCCTCCTCTGACAATGAGCTGGCATCTTTTGCTCGGGCCAAGTCGCTACCGCCCTCCCCAGTGACCCACTCCCCGCTTCTACACCCACGAGGCTTCCTGCGGCCATCAGCCAGTCTGCCAGAGGAAGCCGAGTCCTGTCCACCAGTTGAAGCCGCACCTCCACCCACATCGCCCAAGGGTGCAGAGACGCCAGCCTCCCCTGGCTGCTGTGTACCCCGGCAGAGTGTCATCCGCAGCTTGTTCTACCAGCAGGCAGGAGAGAGCCCAGAGCGTGGGGGCCCGGCTGTAGGCAGCAGGCGGCACCCAGTGCGCCGGCGGCACCTGCTCAAGGGTGGCTACTTTGCGGGCACCCTGCCTGGTCTGCGAGAGCCACTGCTAGAACATCGTGCACTGGAGGAGGCTGCCCAGGAGGAGCAAGCTGCCCTGATGGCGAAAGTGCCCTCCTTCAAGACTGCCCTGCGGATGCCTAGCACTAGCTCTCACGGAGGCTCCAACAGAAGCCACTCCCTGGACCACGACCAGCCACATTCAGCCAGCCCCTCCACAGAGGCTTGCCATGAGGGACAATGTCCCACCTCTGCCCCCTCAGGCCTCCAGGTGGCCCCAGGGGAATGCAAGCCCAGAGAGGTATCAGGTGCCATGGAGACAAAGCAAGCAGTGGAGTCCCAGCAGGAGCTGAGACTGTTTCCATCCATTGGTGGTGACCCAGGCTTTGCTGAGCAAGAGGGGGTGTCCCAGACCAGCTGTGGGAAGCTGCAGGCTTCTTTCTGTCACCCCCAGTGGTGGCCTGCCCCCCAGGAAGGCTATGCCCCTTCCTCAACTATTGCACCCCAAACTCCTGGCTCCTTTCCTCCAGGGCACTGCCCAGAGGCCCTCTTGGCACCCCCAAACCTCTTAATCTCTGGGGAGCTCCAGGCTTCCTCCTCACCAGTCCAAGCAAGTCCCCAGACAGGCTCTGAGAAGCGGCTGGAGGCCACTCCTCTCCCCAGGAGGCCCAGACCCCCCAGGTCACCAGGGCCAGCCTCACTGGTGGGCACAGAGCCTAGTCCCTCCCTGGACACCGAGGACCTGGCCCAGGAGGCAGAGGGCACATCTGAGTCTCAGGAGCAGGCGACCTCGTGGAAGTTCTCCCTGGGGCACAGAGGGGGCTACGCTGGGGTGGCTGGCTATGGCACCTTCGCCTTTGGTGGGGATGCAGGAGGCATGCTGGGACAGGGGCCCCTGTGGGCCAGGATGGCCTGGGCCACCTCTCAGTCGTTGGAAGAACAGGACGAGGCAGGGGCCCAGATCCCACCCCCCAAGGCCAGTGTGGCACCCTTGCCCAAGGGCAGCAAGGTTCCCCCAAGGGCCTCTCCAGAGCTGACCTCGTGGGAAGACTTCAGTGGGGGCTCCCAGGTGTCTCTGGTACAGATCCAGGACCTATCAGGGGACACAGAGGCTGCTGATACTGTGTCCCTGGATATATCGGAGGTGGAGCCCGCCTACCTCAATCTATCAGACCTGTATGATATCAAGTATCTTCCCTTTGAGTTCATGATCTTTAGGAAGGCCCCTAAGCCAGAGCCACCACCCTCTCCTGCAACGGAGGCTGGGGAGGAGCTGGCCGAGCTCCCAGAGACTACGTGGCCCTGGCCAGGCATGCTGGGCCTGCCTGCTGGCCTGGAGATCACAGAGGAGCCAGAGGACATGGAGGCCCTGCTCAGGGAGGCTGGGAGCAGCCGGAAGCGCAAGTCGTCGCCCCCCTCCAGGGGCCTCCTGCACTTCCCTGGGAGGCAGGTGCTGCTGGAAGAGCCTGCCGAGCTGGGGCTATGCCAGAGGGTGAGGGCCTCAGTGGCCCACATCTCCCGCCTCCTGAGGGGCAGGCCTGAAGGTGACTCTCCCATCCACCAAGGCTTTTCGACTCAGCCAGGTGTCCCCCTCTGCACCTTGGGGCATCTTGCACTCACATCCAGGAAACACAGCTCAGAAGCCTACCTAAAGCAGGAAGACCCTCCCACCCCCCAAACACCAGGCCCCCTTCCCATTCTGGTGCTGCTCACACCCCGGGCACACAGGGCCCTCTGTTCCCAAGGTCACCTTCTCAGCCTCATCCCCTCCCCAAGTGCATCTAAGATCTAGAGTTGCACCTGGAGAAGCTTCAGGGATTACAATCCTGTGAAGAGGATTGAACAGGGCTAGCTAGCCTTCATGACCCAGACCCTCCCCAGCCCCAAACCTTGGCCAGGCCTCCCCAGGCACCTGTGTCCCCAAGCTGCTGGTCTTACCTGTCCAAGGTGCCCCTGATCAGGATGGGCCAATGCTGATGGGGTTAGGCAGAGGGTGGTCTCCACAGCAGATCTAGCTGATTTCCAACAAAGCCCCCTGGAATCCAGGCTTTTCTGCCACATGGGGATCTGGCAGGGGGTGGCAGATGGCCACAGAGTCATCCTCACATGCTCCCGGTAGCAGTGCCAGGAGGTTGGCTGCCCAGAGGGGCCAGCCTCTTGGCATGATCTCCCATGGCCCTGTCTTCCCTGCAGGTTTGGAGAAGGAGGGACCCCCCAGGAAGAAAGCAGGCCTAGCTTCCTTCCAGCTGTCAGGCCTGAAGAGCAGAGACCAAGGTGGGCATGCTCTCTGGGGCTGGGACCCCCTGCTACCCAGGGGACCTGGCTGGGGGAGGGGGGAGGGCCCTCCACAGTGCCCAGACCAGCACGGGAGGCAAGCTCACACATAAAGGAGCTACCCAGACGGGGAACACCAGTTCCCTGGCTGTCGGGATTGAGCAGTCCTGGAGGCCTTCCTGAAGGAGCTGCTGGTGTTGAAGAGAAACCTGTGCGGATGGATGGGCTCCTCTCCAGTATTCCTTCCTTTGGGTCATGCTCTCAAGCCGGGGGTTACCTCTGTAGGTTCATCCCACTTCTCTTCCCCAGCACCATCCTTCCTAAGGGAGCTTGCTGACGAGACAGTGGTTCTGGGCCAGTCTGTGACTCTTGCCTGCCAGGTGTCGGCCCAGCCAGCTGCACAGGCCACGTGGAATAAAGGTAAGGAGCTATCCTGATGGCAGTGAGATGGGGACAGGACAGCTGGGGATGCTCCTTGAGGGCATGGCTCTCAACATACCGAGAGAAACTGAAGTCCAGACAGGGTGAGGGGCCCGGGTGTTCAGAGCCGCCCCTGGTCCGCTCTGTTCTGCTGCAGACGGGGTCCTCCTGGAGAGCAGCGGCCGCCTCCTCATCTCCTCCACACTCAAGAACTTCCACCTTCTGACCATCCTGGTGGTGACCGCCAAGGACCTGGGCATATACACATGCAGCGTGTGCAACGCATTGGGCACGGCAGCCACCACGGCTGTCCTACGGCAGGCAGGTGTGTGCACCTCTCCAGCCCCTCTCAGTGGGACCAGGAAGAGGGATCATGCCAGGCCATCACCTCCTCCCAGAGGTTTCCAATGGCTCTTGGACCCCTGGCCTGGTCGCCAGAGGGAGCTGGCTCTCAGATGGGCTTCAAGCGAGGGCCACCCCCTTCCAGGAGAGGCAGTGGGTCCCTGTACCAGGGAGCACTGGAAATCAATGGGAACAGGGGAGGGAGGGCTTGGCGGCAGGGGCTCAGAGCTACATGGCTGGCCCCTGGGAGCCCAGCTTAGAACCCTGTGGGCCCTGCAGAGCGGCCCTCATCCTCCCCGCGCCCAGACATCGGGGAGGTGTATGCAGATGGGGTGCTGCTGGTCTGGAAGCCAGTGGAATCCTATGGCCCCGTGACCTACATCGTGCAGTGCAGTCTGGAAGGTAGGCCTGCCCCTGTGCCCTCGCCTCCTGGGTGGACCTGTGGCCAGTGGATGGGCCCAGGAAGCACCTGGTCCCCTCTGTATCCCTGGGTGCCCTTGTGGGAAGCGTTGGCTCCTTCTTTGCTCCTGGGCAGCCTCCCTTGAGAAGGGATCTCTCCCCACCACCACTCTCCCTCCTCCCCCCGGCACTGTGGAGTGGGGAAGACTGGGACTGCCCCTCACCTGCTCTGTGTGCCCAGGTGGCAGCTGGAGCACACTGGCCTCGGACATCTTTGATTGCTGCTACCTGGTCAGCAAGCTTTCGAGGGGTGGCACATACGCTTTCCGGACTGCGTGCGTCAGCAAGGCGGGCATGGGCCCCTACAGCAGCCCCTCAGAGCAGGTCCTCCTGGGAGGGCCCAGCCACCTGGGTGAGCCTCTGCAGGGCCTGGCAGGTGGCAGTGGTCCTTCCAGAATTACCCTGCCACTTCACCAAAACATACACTCACTGGGGAGGTTTGTTCAGGTCCAAGGAATGAGAGGTCAAGTGTGGGTTCAAACAGGGGCCCCTTGTCAGGGTGCCAGGGAAGGGGTGATGGGAGACAAGGTTGGGGAAGCCGGAGCTGCCTGGGGGGCGGGGCGAGGGGAGGGAGGAGTCACTGGCTTTCTTTCCCACAGCCTCTGAGGAGAGCAGCCCTGCAAGGCCTGCCCAGCCCCTCCCCAGCACGCAGACCTTTGCCTTCCAGACGCAGATCCGAAGGTGCCGTAGTCTCCCTCAACCATGGGCTCTGCACGTCCTCACCGTCCTGCTCCCCTGCATCTATGCCTCCTCCTTCCCCCAGGGGTATTCCTGCCTGATGCTCTGAGAGTGGGAAGGGGCTACAGGTGGGCGCATGGGGGTGGGGCCGGGAGGGCTGGGGCAGGAGGGGCCCTCACAAGCCTGGTTGGTGTTTCCTCACCAGGGGTCGATTCAGCGTGGTGCGGCAGTGCCGGGAGAAGGCCAGCGGGCGCGTGCTGGCCGCCAAGATCGTCCCCTACCGCCCCGAGGACAGGACTGCCGTGCTGCGCGAATACGAGGCACTCAAGGGTCTGCGCCACCCGCACTTGACTCAGCTGCAGGCCGCCTACCTCAGCCCCCGGCACCTGGTCCTCATTTTGGAGTTGTGCTCTGGGCCAGAGCTGCTCCCCTGCCTGGCGGAGCGGTGAGGGGCCTCCTGGCTTGGATGCAGGGCTGGGGAGGGGGAGTGGGTAGGTGATTCACCTCCCGCCCTGCCTCCACCGGCAGGCCCGCGCGGGAAGGGGTCCCAGCGGAGATGGGGACAGAGCCGAGCTCTTCCCCTTGTGCCCCAGGGCCTCCTACTCGGAATCCGAGGTGAAGGACTACCTGTGGCAAATGCTGAGCGCCGCCCAGTACCTGCACGCGCAGCGCATTCTGCACCTGGACCTCCGGTCCGAGAACATGATTGTCACCGAGTACAACCTGCTCAAGGTGGTCGATTTGGGTAACGCCCAGAGCCTCGCCCAGGAGAGGGTGCTGCCCACCGAGAGGTTCAAGGACTACCTGGAGACCATGGGTGCGTTGGGCACAGACACTCGGCCTGACCAGGAGGGGTGGGCCAGAAGCAAACCCCTCCCCCAGTTCTGCCTCCCGCCCCCCCCTACTGCGGACCCCCAGCCACTTAACCTGTGTCCCCCCCCTTCCCCCAGCTCCGGAGCTCCTGGAGGGCCAGGGTGCTGTCCCGCAGACGGACATCTGGGCCATCGGCGTGACAGCGTTCATCATGTGAGTCCTCCGCGCGGGGATGGGGGGTGGGGTAGGAGGGTAGGCTGGGATCTAAGAGGGTGAATCCAGGTTTCGGTGTCCTCCATCCACCCGAGGGTGACCTGGATCCCCTCTCACCCGCGCAGGCTGAGCGGCGAGTACCCGGTGAGCAGCGAGGGAACGCGCGACCTGCAGAAAGGCCTACGGAAGGGGCTAATCCTGCTGAGCCGCTGCTACGCTGGGCTGTCCGGTGGCGCGGTGGCCTTCCTTCAGAGCACGCTGTGCGCGCACCCCTGGTAAGGTGGTCCATCCTTCGCCCCGCCCACCCCTTTCCGCCCCGCACCATCCAATCCCGGCTCCCAGAGGGTGGCTGACACCACCCCCTCCCCACCCTCCATGCTCCAGGGGCCGGCCGTGCGCGTCCAACTGCCTGCGGTGCCCATGGCTGACGGAGGAGGGCCCAGCCAGCTCCCCGCCCTCAAATGTGTCCTTCCCCACGGCGCGGCTGCGCGCCTTCGTGCGCGAGCGTGAGAAGAGGCGGGCGCTGCTGTACAAGAAGCACAACCTGGTCCAGGTGCACTGAGTGCCTGGCCGTATGGCTGGTGTGTGTATATAGCTGTCCTGCTGGGCTGGCACCCCTGGCCTCCCTTCCGGGACTCACAGTATGTGCACAGACACTCCAATAAAAAACAAAACAGCCTGAGGCATCTTGTGTTTCAGCTTTGTTTTGGGAAGAGGGGCGAGGGCCCTGCACCTTCCTGGGGAATGGAGGGCTGTCCAGGTAGTAGAATTGCCCTTCCCTGTGGACTGAGTAGAAAGTGAAGCTCCTGGCTCATGGAGCAGAAGAGCCTGTCAGGGCAGCCTCACTTGGGGTGCCCAGCTTCCAAACTGAAGCCCCTCCGCTCCAAGCAAATGGCACAATTGGGCCCTCAGCCTCACCCCACATGCCACCTTCTGAGGCATCTCCAGTGGGGCTCCTGAGCTCCGAGGTGCATAGATCGAAAGCCACTAGCCTGGTCCCTATGGTCGCCTTCCTGGCCTGCTCTTTTGGAGGCTTCTAGGAACAGCCAATACAGTCCTTTCTCAATCCGAGGCAGAAGGAGCCTGATGAAGGACCAGCCAGGCCACCCCAAGGGAGGTGACATGTGGGTTCTGAGCTAGGGAAGGCGTCGGAGGCTGAGCCACAGTCGCTTCTCCCCCACCTGGCTCCTGGGGGATGTTCCTGATGCCCACAAGGGAAGTCCTGTTTAGGAAGAGCGATGAGTCCTGAGGTTGCATGAGCATGTGCTGCCTTGTTTCATCTCCACCAGCTCTCACTCCAGCTGCTGTTGGGAATGGTCTCCCGCCAACACTGTCCCCTTCGAGGAGAGTCCACTGTGCCCAGGAACTATCTCTGAGCTCTCTGCTGAGGAGACCTTCCATAGGGCACCTGCCAGTAGCCCTGGCCACTCCTCTTTGGATGCACGGTGAGCACACCCCCAGTCTCAGCCCTCGAGGTGCTCTGTGGCACCTGTGTCTGAGCCCACTCCTTCCTCTCCATCGCACGTTTGCCCAGCCCCAGCTGGCCATGTCCACAGCAAGCCTGGCTCTGTATGTTGGGACCAGGTGAAACTTAGCTCTTTGTCTTTGGAGGACGCATTTCTTTGGTAACCTCCTCTGTGCTGTGTGCTGGGATGACATGCCCTGTCTAAGCTGTTGAGATCAAATTCTGCAGGATGGGCCAAGCTCGACCTCTGACACTGACAGACAATTGCTGGGGCTGCAGAGAGGCAAATGCCTTGTCCAGATCCTCAGGGGCCCCACTTTCCTGGGTCTGTGCTGATGCTGGCCTTGCTTTCCTGCAAGCCTAGCTCTCCTTGTGCACTCTGCCCTTTACTCTGCGAGTGCTTCTCCTGACATGAAGTGGCAGCCTCCTCGCAGCTCTGCTTAGGACTCGCCCTTCTGACCTCGTGTAGCATGGTCCATGCCACATCATCTCTGCCATGACATGACTCTCGCTCAGGTGGCCCTCTTCCCAGGCTGAACCCTGCCTGAGAAACCCACTCAGCCCCAAATTACCTCCATTTATGTGTTATGAGTATTTTATTGATAACTTGTTTCTAAGGATCAAATCAAATGCACTGCATTTTTTAACAGTTGTATCATGTTTTTTCAATTAAGTTTTATTTTGAGATCATTGTTGAACCACATGCAATTGAAAGAAATAATACAGAGAGAGTCCAGGTACCACTTAGCCCGTTTCTCCAATGGTAATATTTTGCAAAACTCTAGTATGATATGACAGCCAGGATAGCAAGTGACACAGTCAAGCTATATAACATGTGTATCATTATGCAGATCCCTCAGGTGATCCTCCTATTTTTTTTTTTACGACCATACCGACTTCCTTCACACCCTTAACAGTTTTTAATCCTGGCAAACAACAATCTGTCTCACATTTATATACTTTCGTCACTTTAAGAATGTTATATAGGGCTGGCCGAGTGGCGCATTAGTTAAGAGCTGGTTTTGGGATGCCAGCGGCTCTAGTTCGGATCCCACATACGAGGGCCAGTGACACTGCCCTCTACAGCTAACAGCTCCACCTGGAGCTGGGCTGCCATAGGCTGCAGTGAGTGGCCGGCAGCCAGCGTGAGTGACTGGCAGCCAGCGCAAGCTGCCAATAACCGCGGTGAGCGACCATCCAGAGACCAGCGACCGATCTGCCTCATCCAGGAAGAGCGCAATGATGATACCAACATGGGCCAGTGAAGCAATGTCCTCCGAAACTAGACTGAAGAACAAAAAGACAGCAACTTGTCTGCTCCCCTTCCCTCATTCCCCAACGCTGTTCCCCTCCCCCAATTCCCCAATAAAATCTTTAAAAAAAAAAGTTATATAAATAAAGTAATTCTGTATGTGACGTTTTGAGATTGGCTTTTTTCACTCAGCATAATCCTCTGGCAATTCATGAATGTGGTTCATATGTCAACGGGCCATACCTTTTTATCAGTGCATAACATTCACTGTGTGGGTGCACCTCGATTTGTCTAGCCATTCACCCACTGAAGGGCATTTGGGTCATTCCCAGTTTGGGGCTATTTCATAAAGCTGCTCTAAACATTCATGCACAGATCTCTGTGTGAACAAAAGTCTGTTACTCTGAACGATCAAAGTAAACAGACTCATAGATGTAGAGGAAAAACTGAGGGTTGCTAGTGGGGCGGGGGGTGGGGAGGGGGTGAAGAGGAAGGGATTAGACAGCATAAATAGACAACTACAATATTGCCACAGGGATATGAAACACAGTTCAGGGAATATAATAATGTTGTAAAAATTTTGTGGCATGTCAGATAGTCACATGTCTTGTTAGGGAGACCACTTCATGGATGGAGTAGAGGCTTGATCACTGCACTGTACACCTGAAGCTGGTGTTGTATAGTATTGTATGCCAACTGCAACTGAATATGTGGGTGGTCTCGGGATGTGGAGTATACTGTGGAGGGGTGTCAGGGGAGTTGTGATGGATATGTATGATATGGGGGGGGAGTGGGATGGCGAACTGGGGAAGGGGGGTTTTCACTTTGGGGGGTAAAGAGTATAACTATTGCATTGTGTTGTACACCAAAAACTAATAAAATTAAAAAAAAAAAGTCTGTTACTCTGAGACAAACACTGGGTGTGCACCTGCTGCCAAACGCTGTAGTTCCATTTGCCATCTGTGTCTCCTCTGGGTGAAATGTCTGTGCACGGCTTTTGCCCATTTTCTAATTGGATTGTTTGTTACTTACTAGTGAGTTTTGAGAGTTCTGTACATGTTCTGGACATTAGTCCTTTGTCAGATATGTGGCTCACCAATATTTTCCCCTGTTTTGTATGTGTCTTTTCATCCTCTTAGCAGGGTGTTTTGTTTTTGTTTTGTTTTTTTGTGAGGGCAGTGTCACTGGCTCTCATATGTGGGACCCAAACTGGGACTGCTGGCTTCCCAAGCCAGCGCACAACCACCATGCCACACCACTCGGCTGGCCCCTTAGCAGGGTGTTTTGAAAAGCAAAAGTTTTACTACAATTATTTGTAGTAAAACACATATAACACAAAATTTACCACTTTTAAGTGTAAAGTTCAGTATTGTTAATTATAGGCACATTGTTGTGCAACCATCACCTACCACCAGCCATTTCCAGAACTTTCTCAACTTGCAAAACTAAAACTCTCTGCCCATTAAACAACAATTTCCACTTCTCCTGCTCCCCAGCCCCTGAAAACTGCCATTCTTTCTGTTTCTATGAATTTGTCTACCCTAGGCACCTCATATAAATGGAATCATACTGTGTCTTTTTGTCTCTGGCTTATTTCATTTAACATAATGTCCCCAAAGTTCATCCACAATGTAGCGTGTGTGAAAATGTCCTTCCTTTTTCAGGCTGACTACTACCCCCATTGCATGTATGGACCACATTTGTTTATCCATTCATCTGTCAGTGGACATTTGGGATACTTCCACTTCAAGAAACTATTGTGAATAATGCTGCAATGAACATAGGTATGCAGATATCCCTTTGAGGTCCTGCTTTAAAATTTTTTGGGTGCATATCCAAATGTGGGATTTTTTTGATAAATTGGTAATTTTATTTTTAATTTTTTGAGAAACTGCCACATTGTTTTCCATAGGGGCTGCACCATTTTACATTCCCACTAACAGAGTATAAGGGTTCCTATTTCTCTGTATCCATCAACATTTATTACTTTCTATTTATTTTAATGGTACCCATCCTGTTGGTTGTGAGGTGCTATCTCACTGTGGTTTTGACTTGGCATTTCCCTAATGATTAGTGATGTTGAGCATCTTTTTATATACTTATTGGTCTTTTGTATATCTTCTTTGGAAAAACAAGTCTTTTGTCCATTTTCTAATTGGGTTATTTTTGTTGTTATTTTTGCTGAGTTGTAGGAGTCCTTTATCTATTCTGGATATTAACCCCTTCTCAAATATATAATTTACAAGTATTTTTCCCCCTTCTATAGGATGTCTTTTCACTTCGTTGATTTTGTCCTTTGATAGAAAGAAGTCTTTAATTTGGATATAGTCCAATATTCATGTTTACCTTTGTTGTCTTGAAAAGTTTTTGAGTTTTATGAAGTCAAATGTGTCAACTTTTTCTTTATGGATTATGCTTGTGGGGTCAAGTCTAAGATCTCTGTGTTTAGCCCGAGATCCTGAAGATTTTCTCCTATTGTTTTTCTAAAAACATGGTTATATATTTATAGTAGTACATTTAATATTTAAGTCCATGATCCACTTTGATTTTGGTTCTTTTTTCCTTTTTTTTTTTTGCTTATGTATATCTAATTGCTCCAGCAATTGTTAAAAAGACACTTTCCTCCACTGCTTTTGCATTTTTGTCAAAAATTAGTTGGGCATATCGTGTGGGTCTGTTTGTTCCTTGTTCTGATCAACTGATCCATGTGTGTCAATCTCTCCACAACTATCACATAATCTTGATTACTTCAGCAATGTACTAAGCCTTAATACCAGGTAGAGTTCCTCCCAATTTATTCTTCTCTTTCAAAATTGTTTAGCTACTCTAGTTCCTTTGCCTTTCCATATCAATTTTAGATTAATCTTGTCTATATGTACAAAAATGCTGCTGGGATTTTGATAAGAATTGCATTAAGCTTATATATCAATTTGGGCAGAACTGACATTTTTATTATGTTCAATCTTCCTATGAACGAACATGGTACATTCTGTCCATTCACTTAGGTCTTTGATTTCTTTGATTAGAATTTTGTAATGTTCAGCATAGAGATCACAAAATTTGTTAGAGTCAGTTTTTTGAATAATTGTAAATGGCATTGTATTTTAAATTTCAGTGTCAACATGTTCATTGCTAGCATACACATACACAATTAACTTTGTATTGTTTATCTCCTATCCCACGGACTTGCTGAGTTCATTTAGTTCTAGGAGGCTTCTTTTTGTAGTTTCCTTGGGATTTTCTATATAGACAATTCTGTCATTTGCAAATAGGGATGATTTTTATTTCCTTTTTATTTCCTTTCTTATCTTATTGCACTGTCTAGAATTTCCAGTACTATGTTGCATAAAAAGGGTAAGAATGGACATCTGTACCTTTTCCAGATCTTAGGAGAAAATCACTAAGTGTTCAACCACTAAATATGTTAGCTATAGATTTTTGCATATGCTCTATATCAAGTTGAGGAGAGGAAGTTCATTTCTATTACGATCTTCTCAGAATTTTACCATGAATGAGTGTTGAATTTATTTAAATGTTCTTTCTGCATCAAATGATATGATTTTATGGTTTTTCTTTCTGTTCAGATGAAGATTGCATCATTGATTTTGCATAATGAACCAGATTTGCATCTCTGGAATAAACCCCACTTGGTCATGATGTATAATTCTTTTTATATATTACTGAATTTGATTTGCTAATTTTTTTTTTTTTTGAGGGCAGTGTCACTGGCCCTCATATGTGGGACCCAAACTGGGGCCGCTGGCTTCCCAAGCCAGCGCTTAACCACCGTGCCACTCGGCCCGCCCTGATTTGCTAATATTTTAAGGGCATGTGTCTATAGTTCATGAGAGTTGTTTGTAATTTCCTTTTCTTCTAGTTTCTTTGTCTGGGTTTTGGTTTCAGGGTAATATTACTAGCTAGCTTCATGAAATGAACTGGGAGTTGTTTCCTTCTCTTCTTGTTTTCTAAAAAACATCTTGTAGAATTAGTGTTAATTTTTCTTTGAATGTTTGGTGGAATTCTTCACTGGAACCAACTGGGCCTGGACGATTTCTTTTGGGTAGTCTTTAATACTCATTTAATTTCTTTGATTTTCAAAATTTCATAATGGTGGGTTATGGTAGTTCATGTTTCTTTGATGAAATGGTCAGTTTCATCTAAGTGGTCAAATTTATGCATGTGGGGTTGTTTATAGTATTCTCTTATGTTTTGATGTCTGCAGCATCTATAGAAATATCCTCTATTTCATGTCTGATGTTGGTGATTTGGATCTTTTCTGTTTTTAACTTTTTCAGTGTTATTAGAGGTTTGCCTATTTTATTGATCTCTTCAAGAATCAGCTCCTTTTTTCATTGATTTTTGTATTGTTTTTCTGTTTTTAATTTCATTGACTTCTGCTCTTATCTTTACATTTTCTTCTTTTTGTTTGTTTTGGGTTTATTTTGCTCTTCTTTTTCTAGGTTTTTGAGGTGAAAGTTTATTTCATTGGTATAAGATTTTCCCCTCTTTTCTAATGTATGCTTTTAATGTTATAATTTTCCCTCTAAGTCTGAATTTTATTTGGTCTCTCAAATTTGATAGATTATATTTTCATTTTCATTCAAGTCTATGTATTTTTAAATATCCCTTAAGTCTTCCTCTTTGACCCATGAATTAACTAAACAAGTGTGTTGTTTAGTTTCTCAGTGTTTGGAGATTTTCCCACAACATTTTTGACCTCTAGTTTGACAACACTGCAGTCAAAGAACACACTGTGTATAATTTTAATTCTTTTAAACTTGTTGAAGTTTGTTTTATGACCCAGGATGTGATCAATCTTGGTATAAGTTCCATGGACACTTGGAAAGAAAGTTTATTCTACTTTTGTTGGGTAGAGTGGAATGTCCTATAAATCTCAATTAGACTGGCTGAGTGGCACATTGGTTAGAGCTGGCTTGGGACGACAGAAGCCCCGGTTCGGATCCCACATATGAGGGCTAGTGACACTGCCCTCTACAGCTAAGAGGGTGAACAACAGCTCGACCTGGAGCTGGGCTGCTGTGAGTCCCAGGGACGGCATAGCTGCAGCCCCTGCTGCAGTGGGCTGCCATAGGCTACAGTGAGTGGCTGGCAGCCAGCGTGAGCGACTGGCAGCTGGTGTGAGCTGCCAAGAGCTGCTGTGAGCGGCCGTCCAGAGGCTGGCAACTGATCTGCCTCACCCGAGAAGAGCGCAATGATGATACCAACATGGGCCTGTGAAGCAACGTCCTCCGCAACTAGATTGAAGAAAAAAAGGACAGCAACATGTCTGTTCCCCTTCCCCGGTACCTCAACGCTGTTCCTTCCCCCAATTCCCCCCCAAAAATCTTCAAAAACAATAAAAAATAAAATAAATAAAATAAATAAAAATCTCAATTAGATATGTCTGTTGAGGGTATTGTTAAGTTCCTCTATAATTTATTGATTTTCTGGTAGTTGTTCTATCAGTATTTACATCTCTTGTTGTAATTGTGTATTTGTCTAGTTTTCAGTTCTATCAGTTTTTGTTTCACATATTTTGCAGCTCTGTTCTTTGGTACATATATATTTAAGATTCTTACATCATCTTAGTAGATTGACCGTTTTGCAGTTACATGATGTCCTCTTCTGTTTCTGATATTTTTCTTTGCTCTGAAGTCTACTTTATCTAATGTTAATGTAGCCACCCCTTCTTTCCTCTGATTATCATTTTTCAAGATACATCTTTTTCTATTCTTTAACTTTCAACTTGCCTTTATTGTTATATTCAAAGTGAGTTTCTTGTAAACAGCATATCGTTGGGTCATTTTTTTACCACTCTGCCAATCTTTGTCTTTTTATTGTTTCATTTAGACCATTTACATTTAATGCAATTATTGATATGTTAGGACTTAAGTGCCATTTTATCTTTGTTTTATTTATTCTCTCTGTTCTTTGTTTCTGTTTATTTTCCTGCCTTCCTGAGGGTACTAAAACATTTTAGAATTTGATTTATTTAGTGCTTTTGAGTGTATGTCTTTGTATAGCTTTTTTTTTATTTTTATTTTTAGCTGAGCCATCCTGTCACCTGTTGGCAGCTTAGCGGCTGCTCAGCTCAGGCTGGGAATCGAACCAGCAACCCTGTTGCTCAGAGCTCTCACTCTTGAGCGAGCTGTTAACCAACTGAGCCATTTGGCCAGCCCTTTTATATAGCTTTTTAGTGGTTGCTCTAGGCTATACATTTTATACTCATAACTTATCACAGTGTACTGGTATTGTCATTTACCAGTTTAGGTAAAGTATAAAACTTAACTCCATTTAGTCTCCTCTACCTCTCCTGTTTATAATACCACTGTCTCACATAATTTCTCTATATATATTTAGAACTATATCAGATAGTGTCATAACTTTTGCACCATTTATCAAAGATAGTTTAGAAAATTCAAGAGGAGTAGGAAATTCTCTTGCATTTGTCCATATTTTTGCTCCCTGTGTTCTTTCTTCCTTCTTTATCTTCCAAGTCTCTTTCTGATATTTCTTTTCTGTTTAGTGATTTCCTTAGCCATTCTTTCAAGGGGGGGGGGTCTGCTAGTGACTAATTCTCCTAGTTTTCCTTCATCTGAGATTGATTTCCCTTTTCATTCCTGAAGGATATTTCCTATGAGTCTAGGTTTCTGATATAACAGGTCTTTACTTTCATTTGAAAATATGTTTCCATTTCCTTCTGACTCTCATGATTTCTGATGAGAAATTCACTATCACTTGAATTTATTTTTCTATATAGGTCAGGTATCATTTTTCTCTGCCTAATCTCTGTTTTCTGGGGTTTCCTCTTGATTTCTATTTTGGGAACCCAAGAACCCCAACATGATAACAGATTCATTAAATTATACGATTGGAAATTATCAAAAGAGCTCTTTCCTAACATTTTGCAGAGAAAAGTCTGTCTCTGGTTACGTAGGGCCCTGAGCTCTCACAGCCCCCAGGGAAGAAGACTAGACTCATGAGCCACTCTGGTGGGCAGGTGTGTGTGACACACAGACAGGAAGAATCATTGTCAGTTCATCTCCCTCCAGGCCTAATTTTAACATTTTCCACAGAAGCAGAATAAGCTCTCACTTGGGAAAAGGGGAGAGAAATGCACCAATGGGGTATTTACTCATCCTGGAAAATGGAAGGGAGCAGCTATGTTAGCCTGGGGGATTCATTTGAAAGTGTCTTGATAAACTCAACAAGCATTTCCTGCTAGGCCTGCTTCCAAATGGACCAAGCCCATAGGGCACTGATTGTCAGTATTGCTGCCTGACAGAGAGCATTTTTGTGGGAAATGGGAAATTGTTCCCATCTATCTAGGGTAATGAGAAAAGCCCCACCCTACCTGAATGGAAAAGAACCATGCCCTCCAGGTGTGTGCCAGCAGGCAGCAATGTTATGGGCCTGGGAGTCATTTCACCACCTGTGCCCAGGAAAGGTGCAGTGCTGGGCACATTTATCACTGCTCCCAGCAGCCAGAGGGCTGGTGGGAACTCTCCTTTTCTAGGGCTGCTATCAGTCTGACATGGGTGAAGAGTGGAAAAATATGAGGTCTGACAATTAAGTTGTGAACATACCCTAGAAAAAGTGGTAGGTACATAGCTCATTGCTGAATATCACTATGGTCACCTTTGAAGTACTTTCCTTGGGAAGCTATGCACCAACACCAGCACCTAGTCCACCCTTCAAAGAAATTTTGGAACTCTTTTTCTGGAATGGCCATCAGAACTATCATCATATTACCCTTGATGTCCTGAATGTCATCAAAATATCTTCTTTTCAAGATTTCCTTTATCTTCAGGTAGAGAAAGAAGTCATCAGGGGCCAGATCAGGTGAGTAAGGAGGATGTTCCAATACAGTTATTTATTTACTGGCTAAAAACTCCCGGACAGACAGTGCCGTGTGAGTTGGTACATTGTCATAATGCAAGAGCCATGAATTGTTGGCAAAAAGTTCAGGTCGTCTAACTTTTTCATGGAGCCTTTTCAGCACTTTCAAATAGTAATTGGCTGTTTGTCCAGTTGGTACAAATTCATAATGAATAATCCCTCTGATATATAAAAAAAAAGGCTAGCAACATCATTGCAACAAGTTCTTGAACTTAATTGTCAGACCACATAGGCAACCTCAAAATGTGCCTTTGCCATAAGGATTATTTTGAGCTGGTTTTTTTTTTTGGTTTTGTTTTGTTTTTGAGGGCAGAGTCACTGGCCCTCATATGTGGGACCCGAACCGGGGACACTGGCTTCCCAAGCCAGCGCTCAACCACCACGCCACTCCGCCGGCCCAGAGCTGGTTATTTTTGAGAAACAGAAGACACCAGAGAAGCTTTGAAAACAGAGTAGAAGCTGCCTTTCTGTGAGAGACATTAACATAGAGTAAATCTCTATTTGCAAGGGGGCTCCCTTCTCAGATCCTACCAATGGAGAAGGCTTAAATCTGCGTGATATGCCTTACCCATTTACCAGGCTTTTCCTGCTAACTTCCCATAGATGGCCTCCTCACCCCTCCACTTCTGTGTTTAGCTGAAAATGGTATTTAAGTTGGTGGTTTAGGCCATCTCTGGGAGGCACATTTGACCATGTATAATGTGCACCCACGTTTTTGGCCCAAACTTTCAGGGAAAAAATCTTTCATTTTAATTTTTTAATTCAAATTTTTATTTGTTTACATTTAGGTACTTGTTTTTTGTATTATAAAGGAATTTTAGCATTTATTTTTTAATATATTATGGTACAAGAAATTTTATGTAACAAATAATTACAAAACACAAGAACCAATACAAGGTACAAGAAATTTTATGTATTGGTAACAAAGTTTATGATATTTACACATCATAGAAGGCCAAGAACTCTTCGTTGTTGTAAGTTTGTCATAAGTTCAACAAAACCAATTATCATATTCCAGGGTTTATTTTGTGTATGGATATCGTTATTGATTTCTAGAGGTACACTTTTAACTCATAAGCATAAATAAAAGAATTAAAAACATTTCTTTAGATATAGAATTAGTACTACCCATGTATAGTGTGCATCCTTTTTTTCCCTCACAAATTTGGGCAAAAAAAATTGCACATTATACATGGCAAAATATGGTAAGTTTGACAAAATGTTAGTTTTACTGACCAAGAAAAAAAAAAGGCACAAATTACCAGGATCACAAGTGAAAGAGGAGACATCACCAATACCAACTTTTTTTTTTTTTTTTTTTGAGGGCAGTGTCACTGGCCCTCATATGTGGGACCCGAACTGGGGCCGCTGGCTTCCCAAGCCAGCGCTTAACCACTGCGCCACTCAGCCGCCCCCACCCCCCAATAAAATCTTTAAAAAAAAAAAAAATCCAGCTCTGTTGGGGCAGCCCTGCACCTCTCCTGCTGGCTCAGGGCAGACGGGGTGTTACATACTGCAGAGTTTCTGTTAAAAGTAGCCAGTTAAGATGTGTGAAATGGGGGAAAAAACAGACCAGTCTTTTTGTGGAACCTTGTAGGTACATTACATGCCTGGGAGAGTGGGAGGGGAAGGAAAAGGGTCATCGGGAAACACCCACCCAGGCCCAGTAGCGCTGTCTTTATTTTTATATATTTAAATTGGGGAAGGGGAAGAGCCAAGTTGTTGTCCTTCAATCTTAATTGTGGAGGGTACAGCTAGCTCAGCTCCAAGTCCCGTCGCTATCCGGCTACCTGCCAGCAGCTCGCGGCTGCTCAGCTCAAGGTGTCGGTCGTGTTCAATCTTAGTTGCAGGTGAGCGCAGCCCACCATCCCATGCAGGAGTCAAACCAGCAACTTTGTTGTTAGGAGCACATGCTGTTAGCAGCTGAGCCACCCTGCCACCTGTTGTCAGCTCAGCTCGGATGCAGCTCACTGGCCCATGTGGGAATCGAACTGACGACCCTGTTGCTCAGAGCTTGCACTATTAACCAACTGAACCACTCAGCCAGCCTGTGTCTTTTAGTTTTAAATTTTCCTTAAACACACGTACTATGCCATAAGGATCAGAGTAGCCACACACCACCTTGGAGTTCTCCCCCAGGCCATCCTGGCATTTCATTCATAGTGCTGACCACATCCAGAATGATCACTGATCTTTTTCACTTGCTTTCTTCCCTCTTCTCTGGCCTGCTGTGCCATCTGGGGGCAGAGCTTCTAGGCATTTTAAGAACCTAGTAGATTCCATGGAGGGTCATTTTTTGAAACGTGGCTTGCCTGACCACATCCGCACACTTGGCTCTATGTCCATCCAGTTTTTATTTTCCTCAAGACACTCATCTGCTTCTGAAAGGGCTGCCTGCTTACCATGGGACTCACCCACTGCTAGTTGTAGGAGACACCCACTACTATTTGAGCTGATATGCACTGTTGAGTTGGGACACATCTGTATAAATTGTTACACTGTTAGCTACCTGGGCAGAATCTTATGTGTTCACTGTGGTCTCTTGCACCTAGAAAAGTGTGGGGTTACCATGTGGTTCCTGGATCAGCAGGTAGAAACCTTGTGAAAAGTGCATTCAGGGTGTGCTGTGGACAGGTGTCACCTAAGCCCATTTCTTGTTTCCAGGTGAAGGATAGTGGAACTTTCCACCCCAAACATCCCACTTTGGCAACAGGATCATTTGGGCTGAAGGCAGTAGATAAGCAGCAGATACTGGAAAAGCTGCCTGCCTGCACTTCCCAGCTGCCTGAAAGGCGGTGTGTTCTCCTCCCCTGTCCACAGGAAGGACTGAGTCAGTGGCTGGAGACACAGACACCCTCAGTGTGGAGTTGGCTGAAGGAATCTACATAACCCTCCTAACCAGCCTTTCTACCTTTGTTCAGCGGTGCTGCCTTTCAAGTCTGAACTGCTTTCTTTGGCCTGTCATTTCTCCGCAGACTTGTTCTTGTCACAGAGGCTATAGGAGCCAGAGTTCTAAGTCGTTTCTAGATACTCTCTTTTCCTTGGGTGCCTTCCATGTACACATAAGGTGTACATATTTATGAACTTGTTTTTCTGGTTTGCCTTTTATTATAGGGGTCCAGCCAAGGACTCAGAAAGTAGAGGGAACATTTTCCTCCCTCACACTGGTGTCCAGCTTTGCTCCACAGCTATGACTGAGGCATCCGCCCTGCTGTCCTGGGTATGGTCATGTACTCGTCAGAGCTGTCACCTTGAGGCTGTCCCTCTACCTGAGTTCCGGGGTCATCCGGGAAGTCCAAATCTTGCTCCAGGCAGGAACCAACCAGTATCCTCAGATTCTCAACAGCAAGTGAAACAGTGGGAAGTTGTCTGATAAAAAACAGAAAGCTTCTCCATCCAGAAAAAAAGTCCAGAGACCTGGCTTGACTGACAAAAATCATTTGAAGGCATTGTTGAACCTACTCAAAGTGGTACATACATAAAATAACAAAAAGACTAACAATGGGGGAACAAATAAATATTCATGTAAAGTACTCAGCTCCTGAATACTGTGGAACCTACAGGCATTTACCAGGGGGGAGCGGTGGGAATACCCGGCAGATGCACCAAGTGAGCATCAGCATGGGAGGGCTTGGGCTGTGGCATCAACTTGGCTGTTGAGTGGCAGTGGACTTCCCTACGCCCCATTCAAGACAGCGGGACTATAGGCAACAGCTAAGTTTATTCACTGTGAGATAGTCCTTACAACAGATGAAATCTTGGGGTGCAGAGATACTGCCCCATGCCTTCTTGTGAAGCACCAAAACTTTAGCAAAAAGTGAATCCTGGATTCTATAAGTGGGAGTTCTCTGAGACCTCACCCCTCCCCCAGGCAGGATCAGAGCATCACTCTGGAGCCACGGAGCCAGTGCACACCTCCCAGGTGGGAAGACGCCTTCTACAGAAGCTGCAAGTGGTCTGCACTGGGGGACTTGAGGGCCCATGTCCAGGTTACTTGGCCCACCTCAGCACTATCTGCTCCGTTTCCTTCCTCTGAGCTTTCCCACATCCCCCCTCCTGAGGTCTGCTGCACCCTAACTAATGAGGCAACCCACACTCAGTCCCCATTTTCTAGGACTAGACCCCGAGACAGGCTGGTGGACTCTCCTCCCCGCCAGCAGCCTCACAGAACAGCTCTCTTGGAGTGCAACCCCAGGGTTGTTGGGAACCCCCAGGGTCATGATCTGCAGAAGACTGTGAGCAATGCACTGGTAATGGGGTCTCGACACCCAATGGCTGTGGAAGGTCCCCCAGGAGAGGACCTTGCTGGCCCCACACACTTGCACATGGCTTCCAAGGAGTGATGGGGAGAAGGGTTTACCACATACATTAAGCAACACTGGGAGTTCCTCCTGTGTGGCTCAGTACACCCTCAAAGACCCAAAGGCAGGATGAGAGCGAGAGGCCTGCTCACTGCGGAGTCAGCCCATCCCCAGGGCCACTCTTGGCCCTGCAAATGGTCATGGGGGTTGGGCTGCTGGATAATGGGGAGAAGAGAGCCCGCAGCGTCCCTGAGAAAGGCGTCTCAGGGAAGGCATACAGGAGCGACCCATCAGTAGCGCTGTAGAAGGACAGGTGCCCAGCCTCATAGTCCAGAAAGACGCCCACGCGCCGGGGTGGGTCCCGCAAGGGGGCGAAGGCTGGCTCGGAGGAGTTGTAGAAGCCCCCTAGGAACACCAGGATCCAGAACCCGTTGCCGGCAAAAAGCTCGCCCTTCTCCTTGCGGTTGGCATTCTCCCTGCAGACGCCCAGGGCCCAGCTGGCCCACTCGCCCACCTCCACCTCCCAGTAGTGGCGGCCGGAAGCCAGGGACTCCCGGCCCAGCACGCAGGGCCCGGGGTCAAAGCGCTCAGGGCTGTCAGGCAGAACCTGCCGCAGGTCCCCCCGCCGCACACTCCGCCGGTCCTCTGATATGACCAACTCGGGGTTGGCGGTGTCAGGATCCAGCGTCACGTCCCCTGCAGAAAGCGCAGTGGTCACCTCTGGGGTCCCTTCCGCGAGCCCACCTAGCACCGCCCCGGGCCTGGCTGCCTTATAGCTGGCCAAAGTGACTGCTACCCTACCTATGTCCTTCCTGAAAAGATCACCTAACCACTTGCAATTGCAATTTGGGATGCTCCAGAAAGTGGTCCATAGTGCCATGCCATTCATTATTCTTTAGGAGGCAGGAGGAACCCAAGTGCTTTCTATGGCCATTCCTCCCATCCCCAGCATTCGAGCCCAGTCTGGACCTCCCTTAGCCGCCGGCCCTGACCCCTCCTCCCAGCTCTACAGCCACAGGCCCTGGCCACCGGCAGAAGCTCAGGATGAGCATTTGCTGCAGACCAGAGCCGGCTGCTGGAGTCACCCTCCACGAGCCACAGCACCCACCTCGGAACCTCCGCAGGGCCTCCACCAGACCTGGAACCCTGCACACCGTCCTCATCTCCATGGGCACCACTTTGGGTGGCTGCAGTTTCATGTCCTGGACCCTGGAGAGGCAGCTGGGTGTCACCCCTGAAGACAGGACCACCCACACCCACCCACCTGTCCAGAGGAGATGCCAGGTTCCTACCTGCGCAGGGGGTCCCTGATGTCCTGTGGGAGAGACATGTGGCATCAGCGCCTGTCACTTGGTCCTGGGCCCCCTCCCCCATGCCCATCTCTCAAAATTATACACATACCCACATCCACACACAGGGTCAGATACTGTCTCTGGGCTGTCCCAAGCATGCTCAGACATGGGGACACTGAGAAGCTTGGGGTGCTGTCAGGCCTGCAGACAGCTCCATTCCCTACACATGCTTGGAGGACATGGGGTGTCCAACTGCTGGCTTACCCACCCAGAGCGAGGAGCACCCATGGGTACTGGAGACAGGCAGGGTAGGGTCCTGGGAGCCTGGCCTGTACCTGCTCAGTTTCTTGCTTCCTGGCTCCCAGCATTCAGCTGACTGGTGCCTGCAGCCTCACCTGCTCGCACCCCTCACCTGCCCCACAGGTGTAGTGCCCGGTCTCCACCAGCTGCCCTCCCTCAGGTCTTCACACAGCCCCATTCCAGGCAAGGCCTCCACCTGATTGCTCATTTCCCCCATGATACAGAGCATTGTATTCAGTGTCACAGGCTGATTGTGGCTCCCAAATCCACATGTGGGAGCCCTAATACCCAGGACCTCAGATGGAGCTGTATTTGGAGATGGGATCTTTAAAGGGGTGATCAGATTAAAATGAAGTCACTGGGGGGGGGGGCCTTAATCCCGGGACTGATGTCTTTGTAAGAAAAGATCAGGACACAGGCATGCAGAGGACGACCATGTGAGGACACAGGGAGGAGATGGCCATCCACACACCAAGGGGACAAACCTCAGGAGAACCAGCCTTGCCCATACCTGGATCTCAAATTCCAGCCTCCAGGACTGAAAAATGTGTTTGTTGCCTAAGTCACCCATCTGTGCCATTTGTAATGCAGCCTGAGCTGACAGAGACACTGTTATTTGCGACCCCAGGTCCTGGCAGCAAGCAGCTCATTTGTCTTTTTAGAACACTGACAGGCACACTGTCAATCCAGGGAGCCCGACATGCAGTCATTTGAGCAGCACTGTGCACCAACTACCAGGCCATACCCTGGGACAGAGACAGGTAAGATGTGCCCAATGAGGTTTTCCTTTGAGATAGGAGATTTTCACATACACAACAGTTGATTCTGCCTGTCTCGGTGGAGTTGGGGTGGGGAAGGTATGGAACCTGCCAGGCCTCAAAGGGAAAAGAATGGTGGGTTTCTGAAGCCCAGAGAATTCATCAGGACACACAGGGTTGGTGCAGGCCTGGGAGAAGCATATGCTAAGAGCTTGGGGCACGAAGAGCTTGGGGTGGAGTTGCGTGCAAAGCAGTTAGAAACAGCCATCCTAGGCTGGCCGAGTGGCGCGGTGGTTAAGCGCTGGCCTGGGAAGCCAGCGGCCCCAGTTCGGTCCCACATATGAGGGCCAGTGACACTGCCCTCAAAAAAAAAAAAAGAAACAGCCATCCTTATTTGTTTTACTGGATGCTGAGAAATGGGGGGGAGTGGTTGGTTGTCATAAGACCTAGGGCTGCCCTCACCCACTCAGCAGAGGGATGAAGAAGGCCCCCCTGCCCAGGAGTGAGGTAAGAGGGCCTGGACCTTGAGGGGAGTTGGCTTCTGTGGGGACTACTGGCTGGCTACTCTAGGTAGTGGGGACTAAGACATGTGTCTCTCTAGAAAAATGCTCTACACCCACAGAGAATGATTTGGGAGGGGAGGACTAGAAGGGAGCCGGGACCCCAGATTCTGCTGCAGCTGGGGCCCCAGGCAATGGTCTCCTAAGTTACCCAAACTCTGGCCTCCTCTGTTCTTTGGGCCGTGGGCACCTCCCACCCCAGGTGTCAGGAACCCAGCATGGGTGTTCCCTGTAGCAGGCCTCCTGCCCAACACTGTAAGCCGAAGGTGCAAGCCCACCTGACCTCCCCACTCATACCAGTAAACATGGTACAGCCCATGGCTGCTGTTTCCCACCCTCCACACAGCAGGTCTATCCCACCCAGCACAGGTCAGGGGAGCTAGGGGAGATGGGGAGGTGAGGAGCCAGGGGCCAGGATACATGAGGAAGTGGGGGGCCATGGGGTAAGTGGGAGAAGTGGGGAGCAGTTAGGGGACAGATGGACAACAGTTAGGGGAGCAGGCGACCACTTGGTGGAAATGCAGCTAGGCTGGCTGAGACCACCCACACACTGGGACACCTCAGCTGAGACCCCAAATTGCATTTCATACAGACCTATGGGTCCCATCT
Organism: Aselliscus stoliczkanus; assembly: GCA_033961575.1. Classification (NCBI taxonomy): domain Eukaryota; kingdom Metazoa; phylum Chordata; class Mammalia; order Chiroptera; family Hipposideridae; genus Aselliscus; species Aselliscus stoliczkanus. The sequence continues at coordinate 45,043,486 of CM066733.1, forward strand.
CACTTCCTGGGCTGACTGTTCCTGCTAGAATCTCCACCTCCCTCTTGCCCCTTCCCTAGCCCCATTCATTGCCACTCACCTGCTGGCTGGCTGCCCAGTCCCACTGTTACTGACCATGCCACCTCTGCCAACATCCTGCAATCCCCTCCAGACACTAGCCCTGGGTTCTTTCTGTTTCCCAGGCTTAAAACCACTCAATGGCTCAACAAAGGCCAAAGGACCAAGTTCAAACCCCAGGACAGCAGCCAGGAGCCTCTTCCTGGTCCCTGAAGGTATGCTCATCTCTGAGGCTCCACAGAGGATTACCTCCAGCAGGAGGCCCCCTGGGCTGCACATACAATGTCCTCACTCTGGCCTGGGGCACAAAGATCTGGGAATAGGGGCCAAGCAGTTTCTCTGGACAGCATGGGGCCCACGCTGGATTCCTATGGAACTGCTAGCCTTCCCTCTCAGCCCAGTGGGCCTGAACCTTCAGAGGGCTGGACAGTGACAGCAGTTACAATTCTAAACATAGGCCCTGGATCCTGAATGCTACTACCCACCACACAGCAGGGCCAATTCCCAAAAGGGCCTGCCGGTGGGTGCCAACAGCAGTGCTCAGCGGGGATCAGGATTCATATCCAACGCCCCAGGCTATGGCATATGCACAGGGATTGGCACTCACACCTGGGACACCTGTCTCAGTACCTATCCCCAGCGTGTCAGTTATGACACCGGAGATCCAGGAGAGGCCAAAGTCAGGCTGCGTGCACTACCTAGGGCTTCCTCCCCTTTCCTGCTCCCCATCCACATGCCATCCCGGTAGAGCACCCGCATGCCCACCCGAGGGGCGCTCACCTGCAGCAGCCCCAGCGCTGGCAGTTGGCAGCGCCCCTCCAGCTCAGCAATGAGCTCGGCCAGCTGCGCACTCTGCTGCCCCAGCCGGGCCGCGCTCTCCCGCAGCGGGGGCAGCACCTCCAGTTCCTCCTCCTCCAGCCTCTGCAGCAGCCTCTGCTCCTCCTCCGCCAGTAGGCGGCGCAGCCGTTCGAACTCTGTATGCACATTCTGCCGCTGGGTCTCTACCATCTTCTGCGGGGCACAGCAGAGGGCGAGCTGGATCCCCCAAACCCACCGCTGGGGCTCCCCACGCCATGCCTCTGCACCCCAAAACCCACCATTGGGATTCCCCACCCAAACCCACTCCGGGGGTGGAGGATCTGGAGCCCTCCAACCTCCTGGACCTTGGCCCCCAGCCACCTGCCTGCCACAAAGCGCAGGTCTCCTCCGCCTGGGCCTGAAACAGCAATGCGTCCTCCATTTGTTTCCGCAGGTGCTCCAGGGACTTCTCTAGCTTGCCCTGCAGGGAGGCGAGGCCAGCCAGTGACCCCGCCCGGCTCTGCCCCCGCTCCCGCTGCCCAGCCCCAGCTGAGCCTACACCTGGTAGGCGGGTGCCAGTCGTGGGAAACTGTGTCTGGAACACAAGGGACGGGGCAAACTCAATCTGCCAGGAGATGCCCTCTACCCGGCACAGCCTCCCACCACCGAGGATGACACCTGCCCCTTGCCCTTTATTTCCTTTCTTCTGCCTCCCCTCATCTCCCGCCAACCTTCCCACCCCTTTTGCTTCTGTGCCTGTCCTGCGTTTGCCACTGTTTAGTTGTATCGGAAGGAGCCCCAGGAACAGCAGATGTGAACACTTGGATACCGCTGCCTCCAGTCTGACCTCAGGCAATGCCCAACTGTTTACTTCAACCCTGTTTACCACGTTTGCTGGGGCATCCCCAGCATGAAGACAAAGTGTACACCAGTACATTGAAGGGAATCAGAACATGGTACCCTAAGACAGGCCACTTTAGCAACAGGATTATTTAGTGCTACAGGTGACAGAGAAACAACAGATGCAAAAGAGCCCTTTGCCCTCCTCCTTCCTAACTAAAGGCAAAAAATGGACTTCCCGGGAGAAGGGTGGTAGGTACCAGGAAGGGAGTATACCCCTCATCTGATGAGAAGTCATCCCTGAGGAGTCTGCCTAAATAGACCTTACTAAAACAACGCCCACCTTCCATGAGCCTCCCATACAGCTTCTAGTCCCTTTCCCACAAGTTATTGGCCCTAGAAACCCAAACTCCCATTCCTGTGTAGTCAATTCTCCATAGTCTATCATCTCTGTTAAAATGGAATATAAGTTCCTGAGTCTAACCACTTCTTTGGGTTTTTTTACTTCTGTGAAGTCACTGTGCCATGAAAAACTTAAAAAACTAATAAAAATGATGTCTTCATCTGTTAATCTGTCTTTTGTCACTTTAATTTGCACACCTCAGGCACAGAGCCTAACAAGGTAGGGGGAACGTTTTCCTCCCCCTACAAAAGAAAGGACTACGTGTTGCCCCATGAGACTTTATCAGGTCAGCCAGAAGGGACGTCTGGAGAGCTGCTGGTCACTCTGCTTTTATGATCACTTTCTGCACCCTGACTAGGGTGCGTGGTGAGACTGCAAACCTGCCAGACTGATATGAGTGGATGGTCCTGCATGCATGTAATACCTTAAAGGGAGAAGGAAACCCACAAGAATCCATGTCAAGACAAGCCCTCTGACATGGTTCGGGGAACAGGTTTATTCTGGTGTTCCAGAAGCTTATTCTATGATAGTGACTGACTAGCCAAGTATTGATTCTAATGCTGAGTAAACCCCGTACCTGGCAGAGTATCTCAGCAGACACATGCTTATTGGCCATGAAGCAAATTGCAAGCCAGTCAAAAAATTTAAAGATGAGTTTCCAGAGCAAACCCTCCACAGGCAGCAGGCCAGGTAGGCCAGGTGAGCATTTGCCCTGAGGTTCCCAGCAGGGGAAGGAGCTCTGAGTTTGGGTTTTAAGAAAATGCATTTCCTGGACAGGAACCCAAGGCTTCCCAGCCTGGGATCCAAGGGCAGCTGAGCCCTGGCCTATCAGACGGCAGTGGTAGTATCAAGTACTCCACACAGAAAGAAAAACTTGGTGGGCCCTGGTGTCTGCCTCTCAGGGCAATGGCTCTGTCCACCACTGTTCCCAGGGTGGGGCTCTGCAGCAGGTTCCTGGTGGCCTTCTTACCAGGACTTCAGCACTGGCTGAGGCCCCACCGGTTCCTGGCCACAACTCACCTCCCACCAGGGATGATAGTCCTCATCTGTCCCACCTCTGTGGTTCTCTTCCCGCTTTCTCTTGCTCTGGGCTCCATCCCGGCATTATTCAGTTACAGCTCCCCAAGTACCTTCCATAGCGGGTCCTCGGCCTCAAATAGCACGCCCCTCTCCCAGGTCCCCAGGAGGGCGCCGCACTGGTGAGCGATGCCCCAGCCCCGCAGTGCCGGCCTAGGACAGGCTGCCCCCCCCCCCCCCAAAAAAAAAAAAAACACCCCAGGCCAGGTTGCGTCCCCACATCCCCCAGACCCCGGGCAGGCTGCGATCACACGTCATACCTTGAGGTCATCAGCCGCATCCTGCAGCGGGCGCACCCGGTGCGCCCAGTGTTCCCCGGAGCGCTCGCAGGCCGCGCACAGCAGGCGCAGCTCGTCGGTGCAGAAGGCGGCCAACGGCTCCCGGTGCGCGGCGCACACGCCCTGCGGGACCGGCGACGGCGGGTGCAGGCGCCGCGCCATCTCGGCCATCTTAGCGAGCGGGCGGTTGGGCCTCAGGTTTCGCTGCGGGGACAACTCGCGGCACTCGGGGCAGGCGTACGGGCCCTCGGGCTGGCCCCAACAGCGCCGGATACACTCGCGGCAGAAGTTGTGGCCGCAGTCGGTCATCACCGGGTCCGTGAAGTAGTCGAGGCAGATGGCGCAGGTGGCCTCCTCCTGGAGGTTGGCGGACAGGTCGGGGGCGGCCATAGCGCGGTGGAGCTGGCGCTGGCCTGCCGCCGTAGGAAGTCTGGGGAGCGCGCGGGGGACCGGAGCTCCCGGGAGCGCGAGGCGCGGACACTTTGGGAACTCGAAGCGCAGGGTTCCGGGGGGTGGGGATAGGGTGGCGGAGGCTGTGGGGTCGCGGGGCGCAGGGAAAGCTAGGCGCGAGGTTCAGGGGCGGAGTGGGACGCGGAGACTCCCAGACGCCGACAGGAAGACGAGACGGCGGAAGCAGGAAGTAGCTGGGGTTTTTGTTGTTTTTTGGAACAACCCGCTTTGGCCCTGGATTGGCTGCGGCCTGTCACGCGACACCGACAGACGCCAGCTGACCTTGCGTCGTTTCCACCGCCGCCGCCTGCAGACACTTGTCGCTCCGCCTCACTTTTGGCTCGTGCACCCCGGCCTGTTCCTCGGCCCCGAGAAGGATGGGATGCAGGCGTCCGGCCGACAGGGCGCCCCGCACGGTCACTGGGCTCCCCACGCAGTGCAGCAAACGCGAGGACTAGGGAATCCCCAAGCCGCGCCCCCCACCCCCGCATCCCCGGGCGGGCGCCCGGGCCCAGGTACGATCAGAATGAATGGGGTGAGAGGCTCGACCCGCGGCGACTCTAGGCTTGTTGGGGTAGGAATACATTGACTGGAATTCTGGTGTGCTAGTGATTGTTACAGGGCTGTTAATGCGCGTGAAACTGTGGGGGTGGGGTAGGGAAAGTATGAAAGCACCCCCCACCCCCTTGCCTATACTGAGTACAGCTGTGCGCCTGGGTCACTGCACCGGCCGTACCCGCGCTGTTGATATTGATAGTGCCAATGAGATGAGTTGGGGGCCATTTGAACATCTCCCACGGGTGGTCAGTCGGGTATAATGCTTACTCTTTGAATTTTGCCCCGTAGGTGCAACTTAAGGGGATGGAAAGGGATGGGGGTGGGCAGCTCTGAGGCTTTTAGGGGTTCATCTTGAAAAGTCATACTTTCTTGTTTCCCCAGCGAAGGACCCAAACGTGGAATTGCTGATGACAAAGGAGGACCTGTGAGGCCACAGCTTTACCTATAATAACCCGGACCCAGCAGGATCCAGTGAGTGTCCGGTGGAGGGGGACATGGCTAAATAAAAATACAAAACTCTTGCCTGGTCCGTAGGTAGGTATTTAGAGATTGGTACAGGTTCTGTCTATGATGCACCTATGAATATAGTCTTTTAACATATAACTTAATTATTATGTTTAGGCTTTATGAGCCCACCCCATACAGCAATAGCTCTCCACTGCTCCACCCGAGGAAATCAGGGTAGGGAGTGGTGCTGAGCGCCTCACCTTTGGGAGAAAGTGGGGTGCCCATGCCTCCCCCACCTGCATGCCTATCCCTTCACCCAGAGCGTCACTGTTGAGATGACCATTTGGCCAGATTTGGGGGCCCCGAGGCAGAAGAAGGGCTGCAGGGGGCCTGGGAAGGTGGGCTGGGTGTAGGTGTGCAGGTGGGACCCACTATTCACGTTGTAAAAGGACACCTCCCCTGCCTCAAAGTCCAGGAAGATGCCCATATGGCTGGGGGGCTCCGTCAGTGTGATGGGGGTTGAGGCAGACACCAGGGGCACATACTTCTTTCCCTTGCACAGCTGCACCACCCAGAATCCATTTTCGGGGGACTTGGGGACCCTGTCCTTCCGGCTCACGTTGTCCCTGCACACACCCAGGGCCCACAGTGCATCACCAGTGAGGTTCATGCCCACCTCCCAATAGTGCTGTCCTGAGGAGAAGGTCTGGCGGCCCACTGCGCAGGTAGGCCAGGAACCTGTCCTTGCTGCAGGGTGTGCCATCTGGCGGAGTGCTCAGGTAATGCCTCTGGCGGCTCTCATACAGGAGGAGGTAGGGGTACGCTGTGGCATGGTCAGGCACCACATCCTCTGCAAACAGGCCCGGCCAAGGGGACAGGGACTGAATCACCCCCATTCTCCCTAACCCCCTCGCCTATGCTGAATCCTGTGAGTCTGGGTCACTGCACAGGCTGTAGCCCAGCTGTTGATATTGATAATGCCAGTGAGATGAGCTGGGGGCCATTTGAGCATATCCCAGGAGCCACCAGTTAGGGCAGAGTGTGAATGCTCAGTGAAGGTCAAGCCCTCAGTGGTGGCTCCAGCCAAGAGAACTGGCCCCACTTACCTTGGAAAGTCTTGAGCATGTCTATGTGCCCCGGGACCCTGCAGACCGTCCTCAGAGTGGTGGGCATGGGCTCTGGATACTGCACTCTCACACTTCTTCCTCCAGTGGACACAGATGTCACTGTTCTCTCTGGCCCCATGCGGAGCTCGTTCTGTGCCCATCGCTGCCCCCACCTGGGGCGGCCATATACCTGCTCAGGGGATCCTTCATATCCTGTGAAAACAGAGGGAGGGAGATGGGCAAGGACTCATTAGAAATCTGGGGCCTCCCCGACCACCCTGTGTGGACATTTCTGACTTGCAGAGCAAGGAGGCTTTGTAATGCTTCCATGGCCTTGTCCCCAGAGTGGAGCCCCATCTGGGTCACGCAGGCCTCCTGCTTTCCCCTGCACATGAGGACATGGAAGGTGGAAAGGCACAGGGCCCCAAGTGTGCTTCTACACTGTGGGCCTTAGGTGGGTCAGGAGTGTTTACTGGTTGGTGAATAGGCTGCTTTGTATTAGAAGACTAAGTATTCCTCAGAAATTGGGGCATGTTTAAAAAAAAAAAAAGTTGGGGCATGTGCATAGTGGCCTAAACCAGGCCACTTATTAGGGATAAAACCCAAGATGCCAGGACAACAGGCATAAAATGGGCTGTTGGTGTGAAATGTAGTTTTTGCTATGGGTTCCACCACGCCACACATTTGACAAGCCAGTCAGCCACTTGTCAGCCTTCCCAGGACTGAGCATGCAGGCCCATCCCTGGCCAGCTTGCTGCTCCTTCTCCCCACTTTCATCCCCCTCAGGTGGGATTGATGACTTGCTTCTGCTGTGAAGTCACAGGGGCCTTTCCTGGCTCATGTATCCCTGCTCCACATCATCACATGAATGACAGCTGCTCCTGGGCCAGCCCTAAGGCTAGGAAGGGAATGCAGAACATAGGTGTCTAGGCCTAGAGCCTGTCAGGCTCATTGTGGCCCCCAAATCCACAGGACCTCAGATGGGGCTGTATTTGGAGAAGGTCACTTTAAGAGATGAAATGAGGGCCGGGGAGTGGCTCAGTTGGTTAAGAGTGCGAGCTCTGAACAGGGTCGCCAGTTCAATTCCCACATGGGCCAGTGAGCTGTGCCAGAGCTAAGCTGCCAGGTGGCAGGATGGCTCAGCTGGTGAGAGCACATGCTCCTAACAAGTCTGCCAGTTCAACTCCCACATGGGATGGTGGGCTATGCCCACCCGCAACTAAGATTGAACACAGCACCTTCAGCTGAGTGGCCACGAGCTGCCAATGTGCGGCCCGATGACAACTGGACTTGGAGCTGAGCTAGCTGCGTCCTCCACAACTAATATTGAAGGACAATAACGTGGCTTCCCCAATTCCCCAACAATGTTCCCCTTCCCCAATAAAAAAATCTTTTTTAAAAAAAAAAGGTGAAATGAGGTCACTAATCCAAGGTTACTGGTGTCCTTATGAGGAGATCAGGACACAGACAGAGGAACGACCATGTGAAGACACAGGGAGGAGAGGGCTGTCCACACACCAAGGGGAGAGGCTCTCGTCAGGAGAACCAGGAGGCAGGAGAACCTGCCTGCACCTGGATCCTGGATTCAGCCTCCAAGACTGGGAGACAGTAAAAGTCCTGTGGCATTTGTCACACAGCCATAGGTGACAGAGACAGAGCCTTCCCTGTTGGTCGGCCACACTCGGGCCCAGGCTCTCGCTCGCCCTCTCAGCCAGGTGAGCAGGAGCCACACCTGCAGCATCTGCAGCGGCTTGCTCTGGCTCCGGTCCTCCAGCCGCAGCAGCAGGGTCTCCAGCGTGTGGCGCTGTTGCTCCAGTGCTTCCGCGCTATCCCGGAGCCTTGTAGCCGTTAGCTCCTCCTCCTGTCTCAGAGCCTGGAGGAGGTGCTGCTGCTCCTCTTCTAGGAGGACACCCATCTTCTCGAACTCTGCCAGGATGCACCTTCTCCACTCCTCCACCTTCGCCTGCGGGATGGGGCTGGAGGTGAGCCACCGCCCAGGGACTGCCACAGCGTCCACTCTCGTGCCCACCAGCTTGGAAGCGCCGGGCGCTCTAGTGATGCTGGCACGTCTCCCTGGGGCCCCGTGACCCATAGAAAGACAGTACAGCTGACGGGCGTGGGGCCGGGGGCCACGCAGAGTTGCCCATCACTGGGGTGACGCCCTGAGCCCCAAATGGCAGCATCCAGGCCTCGGTGTGCCCTCGCTCCCCATGTCTCTGAAGTAGCCAATCTGGGCTGAGAACACATTCTCAGTCCTGTTTCTGACGGGCATCCCATGCTTTTCTAGGGTCCTGTGCTCTCATCCACAAGTGACAGTCCCACCCCGTGGGTCCGCAGGTTCCTTAGACCCTGCCAGTGCTGTGCCCTGGGGCCTGACCAGACTGGGCCTTCGCTCCTGCTCCGCGCAGCCCCAGCACCTGCCACTTGGCCAAGACCTGCTGCTCCCTGGCCTGCAGCTTCTGGGTCTTCTCCAACTCCTCCCGCAGGCGCCCCATGTCCTCCTCCAGCTTCAGCTGCGGACAACAGACCGCATGTAGGGGTCAGAGGCCACCCCGCCCCCCTCCCCACACACGCACGTGTCGGGAGGGGCCCTCTGAAGCTGCTTGCACCACAAAGCCCACCCTAAGGGGTTGGAAATACACCATCCCAAAATGTGCCTGGTGAGCAGGAGGATTATTCTGAGCTGAAGGCAAATGAGAACAGATGCAGAAAGTCATTTTTCAGGGCTCCTGTTATCTGACCAAAAGCACAAACTGCTGAGAAGCGAGGGCTGCCACAAGTCTGCCTCCCAAGGAAGTTTATGGGAATGGAGTTGGAAAGTGGACACCACGAGAGACCCATACTGATGACCCTTATCTTCCATTAGTTTCCCCCAAATATTTACTTTCTGCTATGATCTGAATGTTTGTGTCCCCCAAGACTCATGTTAAATCTGAACCCCCAAGGGTGATGAAATAGGAGGTAGGGCCTCTGGGAGGTGATTAGGTCATGAAGGTGGAGCCCTCAGGACTGGGGTTATTGCCCTTATGAGACCCCAGAGAGCTCTCAGCCCCTTCCTCCACATGAGGACAGTGAGAAGTCGCTGCACCAGGAAGGAGCCCCCATCCAACTGTGTGGGCACCCTGATCCCAGACTTCTAGGCTCCATAACCGTAAGCACGAAATTCCTGCTATTTATAAATAGCTTATAAGCTGCCCGATCCAGTGTTCTGTGACAGCAGCCGGGAAGGACTGAGACACTTTTCCAGTTGGCCGCCCTTGGGAGCTTGTCACCTTTCCCTTTGTCACTTCTCTTCAAATGTACTGTTCTTCCTTCAGATGCCAGAGAAGCCCGCATTCTGACCACCCTTTATTCATTGCTGTGGTTTCTGCCCTGTGGCCACACAACATGTGTTAACAGTTTGCCTTTCTCTTGAGCCACCTTTGCTCAGCCTAATTTAGGGGCCCCCAGCCCGACAGCCTTAGGTGGGTGGAAGAAAAAGGCTTTTTTTTCCTCCCCTACAGAGGGTCATCTGGCCTGCCCACACAGACTGCCGCAGAGGCAACTTTCTCAGCCTGGGCTCTTGATTAACAGTGGAGGGGACACCCCACTGGCCTAGCCACACACCTGCTTTGTCGTGGGAGCAAGCAGCTGCCTCCACCTTGGGTTCCTGTGTGTGGGGCTGTTTATTACAGCACCCATTCTCTTGCCTGACTGATACACCCCTCCACACACACGCACTCAGGCCTCTTTGGCCCCGGCTCACCTTGTGCTCCTGCGCAGCCTCCTCCACAGGGACCACCCTGTGGTGCCGGTGTTCCCGGGACTCCCTGCACACCACGCAGATGGGGCTCTGGTCGTCCTCGCAGAAGAGTTTGAGCAGCTCCTGATGCACCTTGCACAGATCCCTGCTCTGGAGGCCAGGGTGCTGCCGCGCCATCTCGGCCACCTTGGTCAGCAGGCGGTTGGGCCGCAGGTTCCTCTGGGGGGACAGCTCGCGGCACTCAGTGCAAGGGAAGGAGCCCCTGTGCTTCCTCCTGCCCTTCTTGCCTTTGGTCTTCTCCCATGTCAGCTGGATGCATTCACGGCAGAAGTTGTGGCCGCAGGTTGTCATCACGGGGTCGGTGAAGTAGTTGAGGCAGATTGAGCACGTGGCCTCCTCCTGCAGCTTTCTGGCAAGTTCCACAGCATCCATAGATCCTGGGGAAGGAACAGAGTGTCCCACCACACCCTCTGCCCAAAGCTTTGGGCACTCGAGGTATCCTCTTGCAGATGGGGCTGAACACAGGGTCCTGTTAGGCCACCATGACTTGTTTTCAGTAAGAGACAAGTGCCTCTAGAAAGCTGACAAAGACCCTCTTCACCCACCAAACCCCAGCCAGGCTCCCCTGAGCTGCCACCTGTCTCTGCCCAGCCATGTCCAATCTTACTTGGTTTAGATTGCCTGGCCCACCCCCCACCATGCCCAGGTCTGATCTAGCCCCTCATTCCCCACCCACCTGTGATGAATGTGCATCCTTGACCCACCTGGTTGAGCAGGTCCTGCTAGATCAGTCTGACAAGAAGATGTTTCTTCCAAGTGATTTTCTATCACCCTGTTCTTGGCCATGTATCCTGCTGTCTCAGCTGCGTTGGGAGATGACCCTATGTCCCTCCCCTATTGCAACAGCCAAGTATAAAATAAAGTCTTTCTTACATGTTAACAAGTGTCAGAGTCTGTTTCTCTTTAACAGAACACCGTAACAACAAAGAAATGGGGGACTTTAAGAGGAAAAATTGTGTTGGCCAGAGTTCTCTGCTTGACCAACTCTGCTCAGGCTCCTGGAACTTTCCAAACAGGCCCTGGGCTTCCATGCTTGTCTCTGCGTTGTCTAAGTTTAGTAAGTTTAGAGCGCCCTACCAAGATGTTTCCTTCACTGACCCCACCCTGCTCCTTGGTCATAACCCTAAAATGTTTTTACTGCAATAACTACCGTCCAGCCAACCCTGGTTTTCTTTGACAAGATGCAGTGCAGGAAAGACACATGCACACATACACAAACAGACACACATACAGGCACACAAATACCACACATAAACACATGCACACAAACATGTACACACAGGCACAATCACACACATGCGTACACACACTTTGGCAATGCAATACTCACCACCTTATACAGTGCAGACCCACAGCCTCTCCATGCACCTCACAGGATGGTCACCAGGGCCAGCCAGAGGCGATCTGAATGTTTCTCAACCATAGCATTATCTGTGCTTCCGTCTCTGCCATCACTAGGAGCAGGAGCAATGGCTCTGATTTCGCAGACACTGTGGCTTCACTTTGTGAAAGCTGCTTTTCTCTGCGCAGAACCCTTGGGGTCAGTCTGGTCTGCTGTTTGGCAGTCCAGAGGCTGCACTGCTGCCCACCCACACCAAGCCCGCTGAGCTGGGGCAGTCTGGTGGGCACCGGCCTGATTCAGGCTGGTGGGGGTAGGGGGTGGGGAATGAGCCAGCCAAGGGCTCTGTGTTAGTGACGGTAGACGGGCCGCGGTGATTCCCGGGATGCTCCTGGGTAATTTGGGCTAACGCAGATGACACGTCTGGTTCCAACTGATAACCACCTTCAAAGCGGGGACTTCAGTCTACAGGGCAGGGGCGCTTCCAGGGGCTGGTACTCACCGAGGAGAAGCATCCCCCCGGCCACGCGCTTAAGCAGGGCCCCGGGAAGCCTGCATTTGCGCCCCGGAGACCGTCGGGGGCGGTGGCAGGGGAGGACTGGGGACGTGGGGCTTTGTGGCGTCAGCAGGAGCCAGAAGATAGCAGGGAGCTGGGGGAGGGGAGTTCGTTATCAGGGTCGGGGTGGTGGCTGGGAGGTTTTGTGGGGAGATAGCAACAGCCTGGGGATGCCCCCTCTTGAAGAGCAGGGGGCAGGCACAGAGTTGGCTGTGGTGAAAGGTGGAAGTGTTTGGGGTAGGGGGGAGGACAGGGACTGGAGCCTTGTCCAGGGAGGGGACTAGGAGAGTTGCGGGGCAAGGGGTGTGGAGGATGGGGGAAGCTTTGGGAACAGAGGGTAAGGGGTTGTGGGCAGCAGGGGGAGGACCAGGCGTTGAGAGGCAGATGAGGGCAAAAGAGGCAGCAGGGACTGGCGCCCAGTTGGGGTAAGTAACGGGATGGCAGGCGCCTGGAGGCCCCAGCAGCGCTGGGTGAGGGGAGGGGGCGGCGTTCCGGCCTGGGCTAGGAGGGGCACAGGCAGGGTGGGCGCCTGGGTGTCTTGCCAGCGTCCAGAGGTGGTTTTGGTGGGTCTCTTCCCCCCAGCCCTGACCTAGCCCTGGCCAGCGGCTGCTCGCACCCCGTGTCCTAGTCCCTGGAGGGTGGACAGAACAGGTAACTGAGGCTCAGGCCACCGCAGGAGGGCGGGGAAGCAGAAGGGCGCCATTTCCAGGGCATGCAGGTGTATACCACTGGCTTTCCTCCCATGCTCGGCTGTGTATATTTCTTGAGTGATGCTTCCTTATTAGAACATTAGAACAGAGTCCAGGAGTTCAGCCCTGCGTGTGCTTGGGCAGTACAAGGGGACAGACAACGTGCTGAAAGAGGGAACACGGGTTGCTAATTTTAACCCCCCCAAGTCTCTGCATGTGAAAGGATTCTGGGCTGAGGGTTTCTTTCAATTTAGAAAATGAAATCACAGAAGTTTACAAACTTTAAAACAAAAGTCAAGAAAACACAAGAGAACAATAGGCCCATATATAAATTGTCCAGATCAGCATTAACTGTATTTACTTCAGTTGTCCTGTTGTTTGTTTTGGCTGAAGAGGTTGTTTTGTTTTGGTTTGTTTTTGTTGTTTTTTTAAAAAACAAATCCCAGACTTCACTAGATTCATCTCTACATGCTTCTGCAAGAGAAGACAAACTTCTCCTTTACCCTCTTAGATTCAGTGGCTGGGGCCTGCTATTTAAACTGACAAAAACCCAGGCCGGCCAAGTGGCGCGGTGGTTAAGCGCTGGCCTGGGAAGCCAGCGGCCCCGGTTCGGTCCCACATTTGAGGGCCAGTGACACTGCCCTCTAAAAAAAAAAAAAAAGTAAACTGACAAAAACCCAATCAACAGGAGAATACTGTGTTTAGTTTTTATGTATCTGAGAGTTAACAAAGGAAGTAGTTGGCTTGTTAAATAGTTAAAGGCTTGTATACAAAACTTAGTAGGGAAAAGGGAGGGACATAAGGGTTTTTAAAAGAACAGAGAGGAGATAAGAAAGTGTGTAATAATGCTTGTCTATACAGCTATGAGTGGCCTTTCTACCTTCTTCAGGACCATAAAATTGCCCCAGAAGAGGATTTATGGCAGCCTCATTTCCCAGAAGTTGCTGCTTTGATCAGATAAGGGAAACTCTGAGGAGGCTTTCTTTTTTTTTTTTTTTTTTGAGGGCAGTGTCACTGGCCCTCACATGTGGGACCCGAACCGGGGCCGCCGGCTTCCCAAGCCAGCGCTCAACCACCATGCCACTTGGCCGGCCCGGCTTTCTTCTATATCTGTCAAATCTCCAGTATCTTCATCTTAAAATGTTTATGGCAATTCTGAGATTTGGAATGGACTCCACACTTCCACTCATCTCTAAAACTATTGGGGTTTCTTACATAACCACAAGTCTTTGCCTGTCTCACACAATTGACACTAATTCCTTGTTTTATCTGACCTGTGGTTCCTATTCAAATCTCACCTATTATCTCAAAAGTGTTTGTTTTAAAAGTTGGTTTGTTTGAGTCAGGATCAGGATCCGACTGTAGGAACAAACACAGCTAAAAATAAGAGAGTTCTCGCTGTGGAAAATAAAGGAGGCAACCCCTTCTTTTTCAGAATTTCTTTCTCTGTTCTTTTTAAAGGTATGTAAAATAAGTGGCTAAATAAGTCTCTGGCCCTGCTCATACCTTGGGGACCTGGGAGCATCTCTGAAATGTAAGCATTTCCTAGAGTCCTGGGAGGAGATGGGCCTAACTTGTCACCTGATGTCAGATAGCGGGGGTCATAACCTCAGGAGAAAAGCTGGGACTTTACAGTGAAGACAGGGATATAATGGCATGGTTGTATCTAGTGGGCCTTGCTATTCCCTCAGCTGGTGCTTGTGAGCATTCTGGCTGAATGCTCATTCAGGAACAAAACTGTTTTCCTTTCTCTTCCCTCTTTGTGGAGCAGTTACCCAAGTGGGCACCATATTTCATTTATATTATATTTCCTCAGCAGTAACAAGCAGCCAAAGTTGAAAACTAAGAGTCTGGAGTGTAATCAGCTTGAGGCAAACCATGTTGCCAAGAACACCGCATGGTGGGAGTGACCACAGGTGCAGGAGGGGTGCGGGTGCTGCAGAGCCAGATTTAAGGAACCTGTGAGGCTGTTAATTAAGCCTGCCACAGGGCTGGAGACCCTGAGGTCACCGGTAAGAATGTAGGCAGGGAGAGTATGGGCCACACTCTTGCAGCTGTGCAGAAGCAGAAGGGAGCAGGCCTTGAGGGATGGCCTAGCAGGCCTAGCTCCTGGAACCAGCTAGGCCCAAAGCCTCTCAGTCAGGACAAATGCCCCCAAATGGTTCTGGTAGAAACACAGATCATGCTTCCACAAGCTCCTAGAGGTGGCTTCTGCCCCTAGAACACCCCTAGTCTCTTTCCAGTGTGGAAATAAACTGACGGAATGGCTATTTGCTCAGAACTCACTGCAGCAAAGGAGTTGGCCACTGTCACTTGCGAGAAGAGCCCCTCAGTCACCCGGTGGAGACAGGGAAGTCTCCAGGTGTGCCCTGATTGGGGTTGTGGCTCCAGCAGCTGGCAGCTGTCTGGCAGTGGGCATCCTGGATTGTCTGTCACTAGAGGCAGCAGCCTGACATCCCTTAAGGCTGATTCACAGCAGCCGTTTTCCCAGGTGGGCTGCTGGGGACGGTGGGTTGGCTTCCTGAGCAGGTTCCTGAGCTACAGACTGAACTTGCCCCCCTAAAATTTATAGGTTGAAATTCTAACACCCAATGTGATGGTGTTGGGAGGTGGGGGCTGCAGGAGGTGATTAGGTCATAGGGTGGGGTTAGCATCCTTTTAAAAGAGACCCATCAGCTCCCAGCGTTTTCCATCATGTGAGGCCCCAGCGAGAAGTTGGCCAGCTATGAGCCAGGAAGGGGCCCTCACTGAACATGAACTCTGCCAGCGTCCTGATCTCAGAATTCCAGCCTCCAGACCGTGAGAAATAAATCTTGTGTATAAGCCTCCAGTCTGGTGTTCTGTAATAGCAGAGTTACTGAGATGAGGTTGCTGCCGGTCCCGGTTCCATTTTACAAATGGTCTGGCCGTGGTCCCATAGTGTGTTCAGCCTCTGCCCTGAATGAAGCTGCTGTTGGATTGGGGAGCTGTGCTGATCCTGGGAGAACCTGTCTTCTCACCCCATGGTTCCTGGAGGAATCCCATAGAAACTGTGCTCTGCCCACGGGGAAGCCCATCCTGGGGTTTGCACTAAGACTTGGGGGGTGCTGCAAGTCACCCTCTGTTTGATGAGAGCTGAGTGGTGTTTGCATGCTCTGCAGTGATGTATCCCTCAGGTGAGAAAACGTCAGTGTCCCTGCAAACCTTCAGGACAATATTTTATGGGATGAAGTTAGACTGCCTTCAGTGCTGTGGAAAAGGGCCAGTGAAAGCACAGATGGCGGGATAGCTGGGTAACCGCCAGCGACAGTAAGGGCAACATCAATTTTTATTTTTTAGTAAGTTCATCATGTTGCCTGTTAGACATACACACAGGAAAAAAGGAACATCTGAAAAAGCAGGCATTCCCATATCTGTTTTATGCAAGTATGGGAAGAAACACAGACATGGCAGTGATTGTCGTGAAGGAAGAAGTTTTTAATACTCACAGGTCCCTGGAAATGGGGTATGCACACCACACAGGGCCACCAGGGGAAGCACCAGGGCCAGTTCAGAGGCAGGCAGAGGGAGGAAACCTTGGACAAGGTCTTTACTGTGGTTTCCTTAGGAAGGGTGAGTGGGTTAGGACTGGCTAGTTTTAGTAACTGGGTGGATGGCTGTCCTTAGTTGTCTGATACCTGGCCCTGGGGTGATCAGGGTGAATGGGCACTGACCTGGCATGTGAGACCCTGGTAGAAAAGGTAATTGGCAGTGTGGACTCATTTTATTTTGTGTCAGCACCCAATACTTTCTCTGTGGTCTTTTCTGCAATGTCAGTAACTGAGTGAGGTCTGGAAAGAAGAATATCAGACTGAAAGTGTATCACTAAGAGTTCAGTAATTTCAAGTGATACCTTGTCACAGTAGAAATGAGACATATTTCAGAATTTACATTGCCAATGTTACTTAAACATTTTATTTATTTTTTAAAAGGTGATCCATGGAAACAGTATAAAATCTAAGAATTCCAAAAGGGTGTATAGTGAAAATTGAATCCCCTTCAATTGAGAGATTCCTCAGCCCCTAGCTCTTCTGTTGAGATAGAATTTCTTGTATATTCTTCAAGAAGTACATATACGATCATCTAATTATTTTTTACCTAAATGGCTCATATTACATGTGTTGTTCTACATCTTGTCTTTTGATAAAACTAAGAATTTATCAGGACATGTAAAATCAACCTTATTTTTCTTAATGACTGCATAGTTTTCCTTTTGTAAAGCTATTAAGATTATTTCCAATTATTTTCCTGTGAAGGTGATATATTTCTCATCTCAATAATGAGGGGCCCCTAAATAGTGCTTAATGAATTTCCTGGGCCAATGCAGCATTTCTCAACTATTTCTTGAATACTGCACACGATGCTAGTATGGGGATGACAGGCACAGACCTGTATAAGGGCAAATACAAATTAAAAACAAGAAGCTAATTCTCCCTGTTAAAATTAAGGGAAAACATTTCCCCCTCCTCCCTTTTCTTTCAGAATTTCTTCCTCTGTCCTTTTCAAATGTATGTAAATCTCTCAATGGCTAAACTTGCCAGTCTCACACAGAAATATTTCCTCAAGGACCTGGGAGTCATCTCTGAAATGTAATTGTGGAGGAAGGAAAATATTTTCTTCTACCCTCTTAGGTTCAGCATCTGAGGCCTGCAAACTAACATAACAAAAGACAGATTAACAGGAGAAGAAGCATACAAATTTTATTGATGTTAATATTTTTACACGCATGGGGGACTCACAGAAAAGAAGTGAAAATCCAAGAAGTGGTTAGACTCAGAAGCTTATGTATCATTTTAGCAAGAGGCATAAATTATGGGAAGGTAACTAGGAAATACTCGGTCCGACAATTAAGTTCACGAACTCATCCTAGAAAAAGTGCTATATCCCTCATTACTGAACATCACTATGGTCACCTTCGAAGTACTCCCCTTGGGAAACTATGCACCAATGCCAGTGTCTAGTCCACCCTTCAAAGCAATTCTGGAACTCTTTTTCTGGAATGGCCATCAGAGCTGTCATCGTATTACCCTTGATGTCCTAAATGTCATCAAAATGTCTTCCTTTCAGGCTGGCCGAGTGGCGCATTGGTTAAGAGCTGGTTTTGGGATGCCAGTGGCCCCGGTTCGGATCCCACGTATGAGGGCCAGTGACACTGCCCTCTACAGCTAACAACAGCTCTACCTGGAGATGGGCTGTGCGAGCCCCGGCAATGGTGTAAGCTGCAGCCCCTGCTGCAGTGGGCTGCCATAAGCTACAGTGAGTGGCCGGCAGCCAGCATGAGCAGCTGGCAGCCAGCGTGAGCTTCCAATAGCCATGGTGAGCGACCATCCAGAGGCTGGCGACGGATCTGCCTCATCCAGGAAGAGCGCAATGACGATACCAACATGGGCCAGTGAAGCAACATCCTCCGCAACTAAAGAACAAAAAGACAGCAACTTGTCTGTTCCCCTTCCCTGATTCCCCAATGCTGTTCCCCTCCCCCAATTCCCCAATAAAATCTTAAAAAATAAAAAAGTCTTCCTTTCAAGATTTCCTTTATCTTTGGGTACAGAAAGAAGTCATTGGGGGGCCAAATCAGGTGAGTAAGGAGGGTGTTTCAATACAGTTATTTGTTTCCTGGCTGAAAACTCCCTCACAGACAGTGCTGTGTGAGCTGGTGCATTGTCATGATGCAAGAGCCATGTTGGTGAAAAGTTCAGGTCATCTAACTTTTTCACACAGCCTTTTCAGCACTTTCAAATAGTAAACTTGGTTAACTGTCCAGTTGGTATATCTATAGACTTTTTTTTTTCTTTTTTTTTTTGAGGGCAGTGTCACTGGCCCTCATATGTGGGACCTGAACCGGGGCCACTGGCTTCCCAAGCCAGCTCTTAACCACCGTGCCACTCGGCCGGCCCTCCAGTTGGTATAAATTCATAATGAATAATCCCTCTGATATCAAAAAAAAAGGTTAGCAACATTGTTGCAACAAGTTCGTGAACTTAAATGTCAGACCTCGTGTATAGTTGACAAGTGTTTAGTAAAGTTTATTTGTGCACTCATCTCAGAGCCAACTTGCTTTATGGCCATAAAACTCCCCGCCCCCCCAAGAGAGGATTTATGGCAGTCCTCATTTCTCAGAAGTTTCTGCTTTTAGTCAGATAAGGGAAGCTCCAAGAAGACTTCTTTCTGCATTCATTGATTCACAGTTGCCGTGATCTCAAAATAATCCACATGCAGAAGTGGCGTATTTTAGGATGTTGTATTTGGATCCCCTTCATAATCATCAAGGAAGATAACACCCCATTTCCCAGTTTCCTGGAAGGAGATGGGCCTAACTTCAGCTACTATCTGGCTCCAAACTGCAAAAGCTACCTAAAGTACTGAGCAGGTGCATCCACTCAGCTCTGTGAATGGGGCGAGATCTCTCTCTTCCTGTCTTTGCAATCTCTTAGCATAGGGGTCGGCAAACTCAGCAAACAGCGGATCCCGAACCACATGCTGCTCTTTGGGTACAAACATGTGGCTCTGAAGTAAAATTGAAAATGAGAATAAAACTATCATAGTTTCATTTATAAAACTTTTAAAGGATATTATTCACATAATGGTAATTATGTAAAAATATATTATACTTTCACTTTTTTTTTTTTTTTTTTTTTTCCCCCTTTTTTGAGGGCAGTGTCACTGGCCCTCATGTGTGGGACCTGAACCGGGGCCGCTGGCTTCCCAAGCCAGCGCTTAACCACCGTGCCACTCGGCCGGCCCATTAAAAATATATTATAGCTCTTGAAAAATTTTTAAATTGTTATGAGGGACAGGATTAGCTCTTCCAGGGATCGGCAAACTTTTGAGATGGAACGTACCCAAAAAGCCGCATGTGGTTCGTGGGCTGTGGTTTGCCGACCCCTTAGCGGGTGGCCTGTGATGCGTACCACATTCTGGTTCCTGAATAATAGAAACCTTACTGAATAATAGAGAACTATTTTCTTTTCTCAGTTTAGTTTTGTTTTTAATTACATTTCCTCAACAGTTGCAGGCACGGGTGTGGTCAGAGTGGATGCCTGGCACTGATACTGCCTTTCCTCTGGTGGGACCACTGTAGGTACTGGCTCCAGGGCTCACTGTGCTAAAGTTACAATGTGTTTATTTAAATCCCTTACCGACTGCATTTGTGAACCATTAGAATAAAACAAGCCAGTCACTATCTGTCACATTAGAGACTGTGTTACAGCTCTTAGGATTCTTGGTTGCAAGTGACAGAAACCCCAGTTTGGCTGGTTTTAAACGTATGGCACATTTGTTACAGGATACCAGGGAATCTCACCAAGCAGGGCTTTGGAAACAATATCACGGTCACCAGTGCCAGGCTCCTCCAACTCTTCATCTCCCACCTCTGCTTTTTCAGTGCCCACTGCTTGCTTCTGACTTTTTCCAAGTGACAGTAAATGCTGTGACCAACAGCTCCAGAGTCTCATGCTTTTCAGCTTTATCCACCAGAGCAAGAGTCAAGCAATTCTCACTTGTCCCTGAATCCAATAACCCATCCCTGAGTTGGGAGAGAGAGAAATAACTAATACTAACAGTAATTTTAATTCTAATATAGTGTATTAGTCATCTTGGGCTGTGTGACAAATGTCACAGCCCAGACAGCCCAAGCAACAGACATGTATTGCACCCCCGTCCTGGAGGTTGGAAGTCCAAGATCCAGGTGTGGGCAGAGCTGATTCTCCTGAGGCCTCTCGCCTTAGCCTGCAGATGGTCATTGCTATGGAAAGACACACTGTGTGTGTCCTTTACTCTCAATTCTTTAATTCTTCTGATGCTTCTGATCACCAAATGTGTGTGTCTGTGTGGGGTGCGAGGAGTTTTCCCCACAACGAGTAATTCTCTGACACCAGTAGGGTGTGCTACAATTTATCAGTTCTGACATTACCTACCTGGAGATGACTTCAGATCCCACAGGCTAGGGGCTCAGTCCTACAAGACTGCCGTCCCCCCTTTTAGATGATAATGTCAAATCTAGCTGTCACCTGTGCTTCTGGCTGACCAGTTATAAATAAGAGGTTCCCACAATCCCCTCCCCAGGTTCCATTTATTTGCTAGGATGGCTCACAGAACTCAGAGAAATATGTCACTTACTAGATCGCCAGTTCATCATAAAGAATATAACCCAGGAGCAGCCAGATGGAAAAGATGCACAGGGCAAAGTATAGGGAAGGGGCGAGGGGCTTCCATGCCCTCCCTGAGCCCACCACTCTCCCTGAATCTCCATGTATTCACCAAGCTGAAGATCTCTGAACCCCCATCCTTTTGGGAGTTATGGAGGCTTCACTACACAGGCATGATTCATTATCTGGCCACTAATGATTGATTCAACCTCCAGCCCCTCTCCTTTTCTGGGAAGGACGGAAAGTTCCAACCCTCTAATCACATGGTTGGTTCCCTTGGAAACAAGCCCCCATCCTTAGGGACTTTCCAAAATCACCTCATTCACATAAACTCAGGGGTGGCTGACAGGGGTTCATGTTATGAATATCAAGACATCATTATCCTCATCACAGGAAATAACAAGGGTTTTAGGAGCTCTGTGCCAGGAAGGAAGATAAAGCATAAATACATATTCCTTACTATATCACAATAACACAGCTGTCTTCTTTGTGCCCTCAGGTGGTCATCCCTCTGTGTGTGTAGGTCCTAATCTCTTCTTACAAAGAAACCAGTCCTATGGGATAGAGCCCACCCTAGTGACCTCATTTTACCGTACTTATCTCTTTAAAGGCCCCATTCTGAGGCCTTGGGCATTAGGACTTCAAATGTGAATTTTGGGGAGACGTTATTCAGCTCATGACAGATCGTGGACACACTGAGCATCCCTTTAGTTGGATTGTCTCATGTGATTTTCTGTAACAATTTTCTGTCACGGCAGGTGTGTACCTGAGCCAGACTCAAGTAAGAGGTGAGTACCTCCTGCAAACACCCAGTGAGAAGCATGTGGCTGGGGATCACAGATGGTGTGGCTGGCAGATAATCAAGAATCATCCCATTAAGAAAGATGAGAGAATGAGGCCCAGAGGGTCCCCTGACTACTCCTGCCTCTCCATTGGAGTTCCAGAAGTGGAACTCCAGCCTCAGCTACTTAAGTCCCATACCCTCCAGAGCACCAGTTCACCCTGGGCCCCACAGGACCCTACACTTACCCATGTGCTGTGGCCTCCCCCTCATGATCTGTTAGTGGGGCTCCTAATCCAGGAGCTTTGTTATTCCCTGCACAAATCACTAGATTCTCCAGGTTCCATTCTCTCTTGGAGATTTTTGTTTTTTCTTCGGGGGTGGGAAGGTGTTATATTGACAATGTTTCAGGCACTGAGTATTCCTCCTGTCCCCAACCCCACCAATGAATTGGAGCACATATTCAGAGCCTCTTCCCCCCACTACCATTAACTACTATCTTGACTTTTCATCCCCTGGCTTTGCTTTCCAATTCTACCACATATTTGTGTTTTCCCATCAAATGTGTAGTTTGGTTTGTGTGAGCAGCTCCAGTGGTCATGCTCAGGTCTCTTTTCTGTCATTTATTTTGGGAACTCTGGCTCTTGGTTTGCTAATGGGCTGGTTCATTCTCCTTATAAACACTCCCTGTGGTAGACAAGTGGCTCGATGATGTGGTTATAAGGCCAATAAATGTAGACGTTTCCATTTCATTTTCCCATGGAATTTGGACTGGCAGATGCAGAGACAGAGGCTCAAGTCTTAATTGTAATAGTTTTGTAAAGACTTTCAAATCTTTCCGGTGATATAAAGTTGGATCTTGTTACAGACATCTGGAAGCTCTTAATTCAAACATTTATGCAGTTACGTTGCACTTTGGATGACAGCATTTACTTGCTGGGTTTAGATATTTGCTGAGCAATCCCAGTCAGACCACACATGGGAGAACTCCCAGTATTTCCAGTCATGGTGCTCTCTCCGTTTCCCAAGTCATCTTCTTTTGTGTGCTGCCATGTTGGGAAGGTGTTGGAAGATTCTCTGGAGATTGAGAATGTGCCCCACCCCATGCTGGTTGGCTTTAGCAGCCATCTCTCCTACCTTAGGTCTCCGGCTTCTGCTTTGGGTCTAAGTGACTTTCTTGTTGGATTCACGTGAGGACCAACAGGGACACAGCTGTGTGTGTTAGAACATGTGTCAGAAGCTTCCTGGACTATCCATTTATGTGATATTGAGGAACTTCAGTTACTTTCTTCCTGTATCCTCACTTATTTGTTTCTCTTTCCTCTGCTCCTCACCTCAAGTACTTAACAAGAGCACCAACCAGTTCTCAGATACCAGTTGCCCCCAGTCACCCAGTTTCCCATTCTTTCTCTCCCCCTCCATTCGTGCACTAGCTCACCCACTAAATAGGAAAAGTTAGCAAAGTTGGGTGGAACATGCAATATCAGCCCCTGCTGAGGATACAAATAGAATGACATGGATCCACCCGTGGCTTTGTCTTCTATTCAAAGGTAAAGTTTTATTGTGATTGTCCAGCCAGGGCTATGCTGCCAAGAACACATAATCCACATAATCTGCATCCAGTTCCCTCAAAACTGGATGCCCAAATTCTTTTCTCCCCCAGGCCAGACAGCAAGATACACAGTAGGTTTAGCTGACATTGTGCAAAAACTTTGCTAAGATAAGGGCTTCATGAAACAGCACAGGGACAATGTCCACACTTGAATGTATTAAAAAGGATTCTAGTATTGATGGTTAGTTTAGAGTTGACTTTCGCATTAGAACATAGCTGTCCCTGAACACTAGGCTTTTTGGATGGCTGTTCAAGGATTTACATACATCGTAAAATTTGAGATACTATTTTTAACCTTCAAAACAGTTGTATGAATGACTTTAATGAAGCCTTTGAATCTACTGGATATCAAATTGAGCTCAAGAAAAAATACAGCATCGTAAACTGATAACACTGAGCAGCCTGCCTCATTTCACTGTAACTGTTCCTACATACTGGGCTTGTTCACACAGCTGTAAGCACCTTAGAAAGTGTAGAGCCAGAAGGATGGATTTTATTCCTGCTCTCAGCCTACCCAACAGTGCTCAGCTTCTATTGCATTAATAAAGCCCTAATAAACAGTTCAACCAGCATAAGGGGGGAAAAAAAACCACCTTTATCCTCAGCCACTCAGGTTACCCTGACTCTGCCCCATGCCTGGGTTTATAGCTAATCAAGTGACTGCAGGGTTTCTCAGGTTTAGTCTCATGCCTCTTATCTGTGGGGCACCCACAGTCTTAATTTGGGATCTGGGAATCCTGTTTGCACGTGCGGGCACATGGACCAGTCTAAAAAAATAACTCTTGGGCCGGCTGAGTGGCACGTTGGTTAAGAGCTGGCTTGGGACACCAGCAGCCTCGGTTCCGATCCCACATATGAGGGCCAGTGACACTGCCCTCTACAACTAAGATGGTGAACAACAGCTCCACCTGGAGCTGGGCTGCTGTGAGTCTCCGGGATGGCAAGCTGCAGCCCCTGCTGCAGTGGGCTGCCATAGGCGACAGTGAGTGGCTGGCAGCCAGCGTGAGCAGCTGCCAGTGTGAGCTGCCAAGAGCCACTGTGAGTGGCCGTCCAGAGGCTGGCAACTGATCTGCCTCACCCGAGAAGAGCGCAATGATGATACCAACATGGGCCAGTGAAGCAATGTCCTCCACAGCTAGACTGAGGAACAAAGGGACAGCAAGTTGTCTGCTCCTCTCCCCCAATTCCCCAATCTTTAAAAGAATAAAAAAAATAAAAATAAAAAACAACTCTTAGACTAAGCATTTCTCCCTTAGTCTTATGGACATGCTTGTTATTTTCTACCATCTATTCTTCTTTTATCTCTAATAAAAGACTGAAGTCAGTGAGGATGCCGAGTCAGACTGTGCTGTCTGTCCTCACCGTTCTTTGCATTGCATTTTCTTTCTCATCCTTGGTGTCTCCGGTCGCAAGCACGACAAATGGTGCCCCATGTGAGGAGCTTTTAGGGCACCAGGAGGTGGCTCCCCTAAGCTGGAGAAGAGAATTTGGACATCCGCATCTCCTGGTAATGGGACAACGGGCGGTTGGGGTTTCTCCATCGCGCTCACGGAGGAACCGAACATCTTGCTTTCACTTTCGGGAAGAACAGCTTTCTTTCTTGCTCTATAAGGGTAAACCTCTTTAAGGAACAAAAAGATCATCTTTTACAATTACGCGGCCTCTTGCAGACTGCAGGATGCAAAGTTCCCCCTACTTCTGAACTTGCTGACTTTCTTCGGGTAGCAGACAAACAATGCCCTTGGTATCCAAAATCTGGTTCCCTTAAGCTAGATGATTAGGAACACATGGGACATTGGCTTCGCCAGTCAATAGGCCTAGTTACTATACAACATTTAACAATCTGGAATTTATGTTGCCTACGTATACATCCTATTCAGGGCACCCCTTCACCATTTGAGAAGGAAAATTTTAACCCAAACATCTTCACTGCCTGCTTCAGCCCCCACCCCTGCTATCCTCTTAGCCTAAACCTTCTCCCCGCAAGCCCTAGCTCCTCATTTTAGGAGGAACTGGTTCTGTAAGTACTCTGGTTTATATAACTTGTTTGTTTTATTTGCCTCTAGTCTGTCTTTTCTCTTTTTCTTTTCCTTTTCTATTTGTGTCTTAGACACCCAGCTGATAGGGAGCTCTATATCTATAACTTCTGTGAGCCCCCTAAGTCATATATTTAAAATTGTTTGGTACACCAACTCTATATTCAGGAACTTAACAAAAGTAAGTCTTAAAAAAAATTCTCTCTCAGTAACTTTCAAGGTCTTACAGATAACCTCAAATATAAACAAAGGACTGCTGCAGCTGCTGCTTGAGGCTGAGGTAGCTGGAAAAAGAAAGGAGAGACACTTTTAAACTCAGGTTGCAAGCCCCACACCCACACAGACTCCTTGTTATAGCCTCTTTAAAGTTATAGAAACAATTATACAATAAGATCTTAGGATCTCTTTACAATTGTCTAGTCGGTAGAAATGAAGGTTCAGAAGGTTATGGATGTTTTCAAAAAAGGTATAAGGTATGGAAATACATTTCTTTTAAAAAAAGATTTTATTGGTGAACTGAGGGAGGGGAACAGCATTGGGGAACCAGGGAAGGAACCAGATAAGTTGCTGTTCTTTTGTTCTTCAGTCTAGCTGTGGAGGACGTTGCTTCACTGGCCCATGTTGGTATTATCATTGAGCTCTTCCCGGGTGAGGCAGATCGGTTGCCAACCTCTGGACGGCCACTTACAGTGGCTCTTGGCAGCTCACACCAGCTGCCGGCCATTCACTATAGCCTATGGCAGCCCACTGCAGCAGGGGCTGCAGCTACTCTGTCTCCCCGGGGACTCACAGCTGCCCAGCTCCCAGTCGAGCTGTTGTTCACCATCTTAGCTGTAGAGGAGGTGTCACTGGCCCTCATATGTGGGATCCTAACTGGGGCCCCACTCATTAGAGCCGGCGTCCCAAGCCAGCTTCTAATGAACATGCCACTCGGCCGGACCAGGAAACACATTTTTAAAGAAACGGTAAGAAAATATTTTGTCCTAAAGATGGTTGTTTCTGAATGAGTGAAAAGAGACAAACTAAGAGGGACTGAGAAAGTTGTAGAAGGTTTGTGAAAAGTCTTGAGAGTGTGTAGTAAGTTGTAGAAGGCTTGGGGGAAGTGAACTTAAAAAGAGAGTAGGTTTGTCTTAAAGTAAAAAAGTCTGGTTGTACCAGAACATGAAAAGAAATAGTAAAAGCTAAACTTGAGAGTGTGTAGTAAGTTGTAGAAGGGTTGGGGAAAGTGAACTTTATTTGTCTTGGTTTACAATACCTGCAAATAATGGGTTTGATGAAAAACAATGAGGTATGTTAAAAATTTGACAATATTACATAAATTTTGATGGATTTATTCATAAGAGAAAAAGGCTGATAAATCTTTTACTGTAAAGTGTTTCTATTTAGGTGAAATTATAGTCTCTAAGGGGGGAGGAATAGAAGTCCTGTGTCATGGCAGATTTATAATGATCAATTCAAGTAAATGTTAACTGTTACATAAACTATATTTGGCCAATAAAATAAAATTAAAAAAGACTGTAAAGGACCGGCTGAGTGGCGCGGTGGTTAAGCTCTGGCTTGGGAAGACAGCGGCCCTGGTTCGGGTCCCACATATGAGGGCCAGTGACACTGCCCTCAAAAAAAAAAAAAAAAGACTGTAAATAACAGAAATACATACCATGTTCATGGATAGGAAGAATTAATATACTTAAAATGTCAATACTACCTAAGGCAATATACAGATTCAATGCAATTCCAATCAAACTACCAAGGACATTTTTCTCAGAAATAGAACATGGAATCCTAAAATTTACATGGAACCACAAAAGACCCTGAATAGCTACGGCAATATTGAGAAATCAGAACAAAGTGGGAGGCATCACGCTACATGACTTCAAAACATACTACAAGACTACAGTAATTAAAACAGTACGGTACTGGGGCTGGCTGAGTGGCGTGGTGGTTAAGTGCTAGCTTAGGAAGCCAGCAGCCCCAGTTCGGTCCCACATATGAGGGCCAGTGACACTGTCCTCAAAAAAACAAAACAAACAAACAAACAAACAAAAAACAGTATGGTACTGGCATAAAAACAGACACATAAACCAATGGAACAGAATAGAGAGCCCAGGAATAAACCCATACATATACGGTTATTTAATCTATGACAATGGAAGCAAGAATTTACATTGGAGTAAAGATAGCCTATTTAATAAATGGTGCTGACAAGTGCAAAAAAATGAAAATGGACCACCTACTTACACCATATATGAGAACAAACTCAAAATGGATTAAAGACTTAAATGTAAGACCTGAAACCATAAAACTCCTAGAAAAAATCTTAGGGAGTAAATTTGCACACATTACCCTGAGTAATATTTTTACTGATATATCCCCTCAGGATAGGGAAATAAAAGAAAAAATCAGGGATGGCTGAGTGGTGCATTGGTTAAGAGCTGGTTTTGGGATGCCAGCGGCCCCGGTTCGGATCCCACGTATGAGGGCCAGTGACACTGCCCTCTACAACTAACAAAAGCTCCACCTGGAGCTGGACTGTGCGAGCTCCGGTGACAGAGTAGGCTGCAGCTCCTACTGCAGTGGGCTGCCAAGGCTACAGTGAGCAGCTGGCAGCCAGCATGAGCTGCCAATAGTCACGGGGAGTGACCATCCAGAGGCTGGCGACCGATCTGCCTCATCTGGGAAGAGTGCAGTGACGATACCAACATGGGCCAGTGAAACAACGTCCTCCACAACTAGACTGAAGAATGAAAGGAGAGCAACTTGTCTGTTCCCTTTCCCCAATTCCCCAATGCTGTTCCCCTCCCCCAATTTCCCAATATAAAAATCTTTAAAAAAAAAAAGGAAAAAATCAACATATGGAATTACATCAAACTTAATAGTTTTTTCACAGCAAAGGAATCATCAATAAAACAAAAAGGCAGCGTACTGAATGGGAGAAGATATTTGTCAACGATATATCTGATAAGGGGTTAATATCCAAAATTTATAAAACATTCATGAAACTCAACACCAAAAAAACAAACAACCCAATTAAAAAATGGGCACTGGATATGAAGAGGCATTTCTCTAAAGAGGACATACAGATGGCCAACAGGCATATGAAAAAATGTTCAACCTCACTAATCATTAGAGAAATGCAAATAAAAACCACAATGAGAGCCGGCGAGTGGCGCATTGGTTAAAAGCTGGCTTGGGATGCCAGTAGCCCCGGTTCGGATCCCACATATGAGGGTCAGTGACACTGCCCTCTACAGCTAACAACAGCTCCACCTGGAGCTGGGCTGCGCGAGCCCTGGCGATGGTGTAGGCTGCAGCCCCTGCTGCAGTGAGCTGCCATAAGCTACAGTGGGTGGCCGGCAGCCAGCGTGAGTGGCCGGCAGCCAGTGTGAGCTGCCAATCGCCACAGTGAGCGACATCCAGAGGCTGGCGACTGATCTGCCTCATCCGGGAAGAGCGCAATGACGATACCAACATGGGCCAGGGAAGCAACGTCCTCGGCAACTAGACTGAAGAACAAAAAGACAACAACTTGTCTGTTCCCCCTCCCCGAATTCCCCAATGCTGTTCCCTTCCCCCAATTCCCCAAAAAAAGTCTTTTAAAAAACCCAACAACCCACAATGAGATACCAGCTCACTCTGGTCAGAATCGCTATCATCAATAAATCAATAAACAACAAGTGCTGGCGAGGTTGTGGAGAAAAGGGAACCCTGGTGCACTGTTGCTGGGACTGCAGGTTGGTGCAGCCATTATGGAAATCAGTATGGCAGTATCTCAAAAAACTGGAAATGGAACTACCGTATGACCCAGCAATTCCACTCTTGGGTATCTACCTGGAAGAATCCAAGACACTAATTTGAAAAAATATATGCACCCCTATGTTTATTGCAGTGCTATTTATAATAGCTAAGACTTGGAAACAACTGAAATGCCCATTGGTAGATGACTGGATTAAGAAACTGGTACATTTATACAATGGAATATTACTCCGCTATAAAGAAGAATGAAATCGCACCATTTGCAACTATATGGATGGACCTAGAGACTATTATGTCAAGTGAAAGTCTGTCAGAGAAAGACAAATACCATATGATATCACTAATTTGTGGAATCTGAAAAACTGAACGAGCAAAGTAAACAGAAACAGACTCATAGATGTAGAGGAAAAACTGAGGGTTGCTAGTTGGGAGGGGGGTGGGGATGAAGGAGAAGGGGAAGAGATTAGACAGCATAAATAGGTAACTACAATATTGCCACAGGAATATGAAAGACAATTTGGGGAATATAATAATGTTGTAAATATTTTGTGGGGTGTCAGATGGTCACATGTCTTGTTAGGGAGACCACTTCATGGATGGAGTAGAGGCTTGATCACTGCACTGTATACCTGAAGTTGATGTTGTATAATATTGTATGCCAACTGTAATTTAATATATAGATAGTCACGGGGTGTAGAGTATACTGTGGAAGGGAGTCAAAGGAATTGTAATAGATATGTATGATATGGGGGGAGGAGTGGGGTGGCGAATTGGGAGAGAGGGGTTGTCACTTTGAGGGGTAAAAAGTATAACTATTGCACTGTGTTGTACACCTGAAACTAATTTTTAGAAAAATGTTTATTTCACAATAAAATATTTTTTTTAAAAAAGGCTATAAATAGATCAATCAAATAATTTCTCTGTACAAATAAATTCTGTTTTTAGCCATGCTTTCCTTTATCACCTGCAACTCCAAGGTAAGTCAATCCCTACTCCTTTTCCCTCTCCTCCTCAACTTGTTGTTCAACCCTCTGGTAATTACATATATTCTAGCCCCTCCAGCCTTTTCTCTTGTCACTTGAGCTTATCCAGAGCCCCCTCTCTCTTTTAATGATACTGCCTGGACAGGCAGAAATTGGTGAAGCCACAGTGGCTGTTACCCTATCCAAATCTAGTCAGACAGACTCTCAAATTCTTACCTTCAAAACATTACCGCTAAACTCCAGTCCCAAACAGTCAGTGACCAAAAAATATTACAATGCCTCAATGTCCTTGAGGCAGCTGTTACTTTTTTGGGAGAATGCCAAGAGGCCTTTTGGACTCGCCAGCAATTAACCTGCAACGCTGGCTTTCATACCATGTGTGTGACTCTCATTCCTCTCAGTAACAATGAATCATGGGACAACGTCCAGAAACACCTTGCTGGCATTTTTAAGAATCCTTTATACAACATGATATCTCTGACCTCCAGTCCCGACTACAAAATCAATTAAGAAAACAAGAAGCAAAAAAACGCTATCATTGATGATCTTTACTCGGCCCTCAATTGGCTTAATCTTTCAAATTGGTTTTGCAGAATTGGCCTGCATATATAGACAAGGCTTGGGGGGCTTCTCATTCTCCTTTGTGTGTTTGTAGTACTCGGTTTCATTGTCAAGATAATGTGAAGGCTCTTCCCCGCAGAAGCATTTCTCATTGCACTGCAGCAGCCCCCACACCTGGATACTGCTTTACTCCTACCTAACTTTACACTTCCCTTTGATATGCCCCATAATAAAAAACAATACTCCCTGTCAGAGCTTTCTCTCCCTCTCTAAAAAGAAAGGGGGGAGATGTAGGGACACATCAGGGATTCCCTCAGATAAGCCCCCAAAACCAAGATTGTAAGGTTGCTGTCTTGAGCGAAAGCTCGGCGGTCAACTAAGGGTTAACTGAGAGGCTGATGCATGCCACACTAAAAACAGAGAGCACTCAGCCGAAGTCCTTGAAATTGTTTTGCTACTCTTAAGCTAAAAAACAACTCTTAGACTAAGCATTTCTCCCTTAGCCTTAGGGGTGTGCTTGTTATTTTCTATCACCTATTCCTCTTTTATCTCTAATAAAAGACTGAAGTCAGCAAGGATGCGGAGTCAGACTGCGCTGTCTGTCCTCGCCATTCTTTGCATTGCATTTTCTGTCTCCTCCTTGGCGTCTCCGGTACAAGTTAACAAGGAAGCCACAAGAGAAAGCTCAGTTAACGTACGTAATCACCTAGACTTTGGGATAGGTGAAGACAGAGAATACAAGTCGGGAAGAGGATCAGCGCTGGTACAGCACCTTTTCTGAGCAGGTGGTGGCTCTGAAAAGAACCTTTGGGTTAAAAGCAGCGACTCTGGCGGCAACATTGCACGTGCAGTGGGTTTAGGCGCGCTCACAGCGGATGCGGCGCGCCAGCTGGATATCCTTGGGCATGATGGTGACGCGCTTAGCGTGGATGGCTCATAGGCTGTTATCTTCAGAGAGCCCCACCAAATATGACTCACACGCCTCCTGCAGCGCCATCACAGCAGAGCTCTGGAAACGCAGGTAGGTCTTGAAGTCCTGAGCGATCTCGCTGGACCAAGCGCTGGAACGGAAGTTTGCGGATCAGCAGCTCGGTGGACTTCTGGTAGCGACGGATCTCGCGCAGAGCCACCGTGCCAGGTCGGTAGCTGTGGGGCTTCTTGACTCCACCCGTGACTGGAGCATCTCTTCCGAGCCACCTTGGTGGCCAGTTGCTTGAGCCGGCCTTGACTTCAGTAGACTTGCGCACCATCTGCTTTGTCCGAGCCATGTCCTCGATGCCACCAACAGTTCTTCAGCTGTTAGCTTCAATACAGCTTGCCGACTGCGCCAGGTGCTGGGCTCGCCCTGCTTTTATAAAGGTTGCCATCTCCCCATTGGCCGGCCGCCGCGCAATGGCAGGATGCGCTCTCATTGGTCCGTGGGGTGGTCTGCCAGACGCCTACCCCTTATGTTCGTATCGCTGGGGTGTGGTTGCTTAGTCCTGCTGGAGTCAGGCTTCTCTGACCTGCCAAAATCCCCTCGAGTCCCGAGGAAGTGTTGCCTGAGAATAGTCTTGGGTGTCACTTCCTTTTGCACAGCTCCCTTGCCCTCCCCCCCAGCAGCGCTCCCTCCCCCACTCTTTTTGGTGATCTTTTCAATCACAAAATTTAAAGATAATTCTATTGGCTTAAATTAACACATGACTATCAGGGCGCATTTTTCACACCCTCGAATCTGGCTGCTTCTTCAAACCATTTATAACCACCTACAAATATTTGTACCTTTTTTCATTCCATCATGCACACATTTCCATCAAGATTCTCAGTATTTTTTTTTTTTTTTAAGATTTTATTGGGGAATTGAGGGAAGGAGAACAGCGTTGGGGAATCGGGGAAGGGGAACAGACAAGTTGCTGTCCTTTTGTTCTTCAGTCTAGTTGCGGAGGACGTTGCTTCACTGGCCCATGTTGGTATTGCACTCGGTCACCGTGGCTATTGGCATCTCACTCTGGCTGCCGGCCGCTCACACTGGCTGCCGGCCACTCACTGTAGCCTATGGCAGCCCACTGCAGCAGGGGCTGCAGCTACGCCGTCCCTGGGACTCACAGCAGCCCAGCTCCAGGTGGAGCTGTTGTTCACCATCACAGTTGTAGAGGGCAGTGTCACTGGCCCTCATATGTGGGATCTGAACCAGGGCTGCTGACATCTCAAGCCAGCTCTTAACCAGTGTGCCACTCGGCTCGCCCAAGATTCTCAGTATTTTGTTTGCCACACCGAATGGGATTTCCTCATCACATTTTCTGTTTCTTGCAGTTGAATGCTGAATTGACACCGTTTTCTGTTTGGGGGACTGCACTCTGTCACTTCTGCACTTCAAGAACCTTGGAAGTTTTGCTGTTGACAGGATAGTGAGTGTCAATGAATAGTCCAGGATAATGGTGATAGTGGGCTTTTCCAATCTGTCCCACCTCTAATGTAACTACACTGAAGTAATTTACTAGCACCATTGTGCTGGTCTCTCACTGATCCTAATTTGTAAAAATTAATTTCTAAAAATGATAAAAGATTAAAGATGCCCCCCCTAAGATTTTTTTTTACTGGGAAAGGGGAACAGCCAAGTAGTTGTGGAGGGCGCACCTAGCTCAGCTCCAAGTCCAGTCATCATCCAGCCGCCCATCAGTAGCTCAACCCAGCTCAGCTCAAGGTGATGTGTTCAATCTTAGTTGGGGGTGGGGGAGCACAGCCCACCATCCCATGAGGGAGTCGAACTGGAAACCTTGTTGTGAAGAGCACATGCCACCTGTTGTCAGCTCAGCAGCAGCTCAGGCGCAGCTCTCTGGCCCAAGTGGGAATTGAACCAGCGACCCTGTTGCCCAGAGTTCACACTCTTAACCAACTGAGCCACTCACTGGCCCACCTTTTCTCTTTAGACCTAAATACAGTGGCTCATATTTTCCCCAATACTGAACCATTAGTCTCTCAAGAAATTCGTTTGTCATTGTCATTCTTCTAATGTGCTTGAATCATTTTTCTAACTTTTAAAGTGGGATTTTTATTTCCCTATTTATATGTGACACTGGTCTGTACTTTTCTTTTTTTGGGGGAGGGCATATTCATTTGTTTTAATAGCAACATTACATTTTCTTCATAAGAAAAAATAGGCTTTTTTTCATTATTTTGGGGAATTTATTAATAGAATTTTATATTTCTTAATAGTTTTACAGTAATTTGCCTGGGTACCTGGCATATTTTCAATTCTTTGGGACTTCATAAATCTTTAACTCATTTAAAATACTTAACAGTATTTAGTTATGAGCACATATGAACGTTTTGTTAGTTTTCCTATAAGGGATAAGTTATATCACAGGGCAATTGAAACTTTTCTTTTAGGAGAGATATTAATAAGAAAAAATAAGTGAGAAAACCATCATTAACCTAGTTCTTGGATGCAGAAGGGAACTGATTTATAGTGACAGAAATCTCTGCCCTGGTCCCTGATTGGTCTGCTCTCATGCAAATGAGAAATCCAAGACCTCACAGTTTGATTGAGATACTATCTCAATAGTGTCCTAAAAGACACTATTCTGATTGGTCAGAATGGAGCCGCTCTGACTGGTTGATGAAGATGCTGATTGGGGGGGTGGCTATGTTGCACAGCTCTGATTGAATGGGGACAGTCTATGTCCCATTGGTTGAATAATTATTCAAGGAACTCTTTTATAAAGGGTGGCTCACATGGCAGGAACACAGTTCACGCAGGCAGCTCAATGTAGGCTTCTCCCTGAAGAGTGGTTTGCTTCAGAGGCCCTGTGTAGAAATGGCTGCTGTTTTTGTATTTTTAATTTGAGCCCAGTTAGCCACCAGGAACTCTTAGTAGGTACCTTCTTTTTCAGGGTTATTTAAATACTCTCAAATAATTTGAAATGTATAACATCTACCTTTAAAAATAGCTCCAAACTCTCTTATTACATTCTCTAATGTTCCAGAATAAAAGTATTAGTGGACTTCCTTGTCACTGAGAGAATGATGTATTTCACCATCATGCAACAAGCTGGGTTGTTGTGTGAGAGATACTTGTTTTCATTTGTTGAAAGAATCGTGAGTTTATTTATTTTACTAAAATCTTACTATTTATTAAAGAAATATTACCGTCCAATATATATTTTAAAAATTCCAGTAATATCAGTCATATTTATATATTTCTCCATGTTAAAAAGTCACCCCATTCCTGAGAGTAACCCACGTTCATTCTGGTGGCAGGATTTTCTGGTGGGAGCTAGTTGAAGGGCTCTGGAGATATCTGTGTTCTGACTGGTTGATATACCCAGCTGTTTTATCCAATTAGAGAGCTGAACTGCTGCTTCTCATTTAAATATTATATTTAATCTAATCAGATGTTGCACTCAATCAAGACCTCATTTGAATGTAAGCCATGTAAATAGACTGGCTGCACCATCTTCCTTTTCAAGGACCTCCCCTGTCTCCACCGGAAGTGCATTTTTGCACCCAGGAAGATTTAGTGTGAGGTATAGCTGTTCTGTAGAAGAATGGAGCAAGGCCTGGCGATCTTGTGTCCAAAGTGCCCAGATCTCTTCCAAATTCCCTAGCTGCAAGGGGCCTGCTTATTTTTAAATTAAATCCCAAGAGCCTTTCTATTAACCCAAACTATCACAGCCACCTTTAAAACAGACTACGGGGCTGGCCAAGTGGCTCAGTTGGTTAAGAGGGCGAACTCTGGCCAATAGGGTCACTGGTTCAATTCCCACATGGGCCAGTGAGCTGCACTTGAGCTGAGCTGCCACTGAGCTGACAACAGGTGGCAGGATGGCTCAGCTTGTGAAACACGTGCTCCTAATAACAAGGTTTCTGGTTCACTCCCACATGGGATAGTGGGCTACGCCCACCTGCAACTAAGATTGAACACGGCACCTTAAACTGAGTGGCCGTAAGCTGCCAACAGGTGGCTGGATGGCGTCTGGACTTGGAGTTGAGCTAGTTGTGCCCTTCACAACTAAGATCGAAGGACAACATCATGGCTGTTCCCCTCCCCCAATTCACCAATAAAATCTTTAAAAAGAAAAAACAGACTGAAGTCTGACAATTAAGTTCGTGAGCTTGCCACCATGTACTGTGCTCTTACATTGGCAGCACTGTACAGCTCGATGAGATTTCATAACCTTGGTATATCAGTGTGTCACAGCTGTGTTTCTGTCGATGTGTGGCAGTGTCTTGCTGAGTGCCATTCATTATTGTTGGCTGTTTTTGTGTGCCTTATGATAGTGTCTGAGCTTGAATTAGAGCAATGAACAAACATTAAACTTCTTGGTAAACTTGGCAAGAGTGGAAGTGAAATAAGGGACACGTTAGTCCAAGTTTATGGGGATAATAAGAAAACGGCAGTGTACAAATGGATTAAACATTTTTCTGAGGGGAGAGAACATGTCACTGATGAGAGGTCAGAACAGCCAGTAACAAGCAGAACTGATGAAAACATTGCAAAAATTCATCTTATTGTGCATCAAAATCATCGATGATCGTAGAATCATAGTAAGAATCATAGTAGACCAAGTAAGCATCAATAGAGAAACAGTTAGGAAAATCTTAACTGAAATTTGGCATGACAAAGATATGTGCAAAAATGGTCCCAAAGGAGCTCACTGATGAAAAAAGCAAAGGAGAGTAGAAGTTTGCCAAGACTTTTGGAAAGGCAAGACAATATTTTGGGCCATGTTATCACTGGTGATGAAACATGGGTGTACCAATATGACCTTGAACAAAGCATCAAAGTGCACAATGGAAGTCAGCCAATTCTCCAGGACCAAAAAATTTCCATCAGTCCAAATCAAGAATCAAAATGATGTTGTTAGGCCGGCCGAGTGGTGCAGTGGTTGGGAGCTGGCTTGGGATGTCAGCAGCCCGGGTTCAGATCCCACATATGAGGGCCAGTGACACTGCCCTCTTAAAAAAAAAAATGATGTTGTTAAACTTTTTTGATATCAGAGGGATTATTCATTACGAATTTGTACAACTGGACAAATGGTTAACCAAGTTCACTATCTGGAAGTGCTGAAAAGGCTCTGTGAAAAAGTTCAATGAAAATGAACTGAACTTTTTGCCAATTCATAGCTCTTGCTTCACAACAATGCACCAGCTCACACGGCACTGTCTGTGAGGAAGTTTTTAGCTGGTAAACAAAAAACTGTCTTGGAACAGCCTCCCTACTCACCTGATCTGACCTCCAGTGACTTTTTTCTTTACCCAAAGACAAAGGAAATATTGAAAGGAAGACATTTTGATGACATTCAGAACATCAAGGGTAATGTGACAACAATCCTGATAGCCATTCCAGAAAGAGTTCTGAAATTGCTTTGAAGGGTGGACAAGGCGCTGGCAATGGCCCGTAGCTTCCCAAGGGGAGTCCATAAAAGGTGACCATAGTATATTCAGCAGTGAGGTTATATATCACCCTTTCTAGGATGAGTTCGCGAACTTAATTGTCAGACATGGTATAGGTATTGTGTTTTTTTTTTTCTGTTTTTTTTTTATTAGTTTCAGGTGTACAACACAATGCAATAGTTTTATTCCTTACCCCCAAAGTGACAACCCCCCTCCCCCAGTTCGCCACCCCACTCCCCCCCAATATCATACATATCTATCACAACTCGCCTGACTCCCCTCCACAGTATACTCCACATCCCGTGACCATCCACATATTCAGTTACAGTTGGCATACCATACTATACAACATCAGCTTCAGGTGTACAGTGCAGTGATCAAGCCTCTACTTCATCCATGAAGTGGTCTCCCCAGCAAGACATGTGACTATCTGACACACCACAAAATTTTTACAACATTACTATATTCCCTGAACTGTGTTTCATATCCCTGTGGCAATATTGTAGTTGCCTATTTATGCTGTCTAATCCCTTCCCCTTCCCCCCCTCCCCACCCCCTCCCAACTAGCAAGCCTCAGCTTTCCCTCTACATCTACAAGTCTGTTTACTTTGATCGTTCACTCAGCTCTTCAGACTCCACACACAAGTGAGATCACATGGTACCTGTCCTTCTCAGACTGACTTATTTCACACAACATAATAGTCTCTTCACAATATTATCAATTGCATTCCCAGAACTGCCCCCATATCCCTGCAGCAACACTGTAGTCCCATCTACACTGTCCAAACCATTCCCCCTCTCCCTCCCAGCCTTCAACCATCAGTTTTTTCTTTATATCTGCTTGATATGACTTCAATCTTCTTACATTTACTGAGACTTGTTTTGTGGCATAACATGGTCTATCTTGGAAAATGTCCCATGTGTACTTGAGAGGAATGTATATTCTGTTTTTTCAGGGTGAAATGCTCTAAAAATATCAATGAAGTCCAGCTGGTCTAAAGTATCATTTAAGGACACTCTTTCTGTGTTGATTTTCTGTCTAAAGGGCCTGTCCATTGGTGACAATGGTGTTGAAGTCCCCTACTATGATAGTGTTTACTGTTGATCTCTGTCTTTATGTCTGTCAAAATCTGTTATATGTAATTAGGAGTTCCTATGTTGGGTGCATAGATGTTTATTAGGGTTCTAGTGCCCTTCTTTGTCTTTTATTGTAGTCATTTTAAAGTCTATTTTGTCCAAAATAAGTATTGGTACTCCAGCTTTTTTTTTTCGCATTTCCATTTGCATGAAATATCTTATTCCATCTATAAACAGCATATACATGTGTCCTATTTTCTTATCCACTCAGCCACTCTGTCTTTTGATTGCAGCATTTAGCCCATTCACATTTAAAATGATTATTGATAGGAGCATATGTATTGCCATTTTGTTATTTGTATTCCTGGTCTTCCTGGGTTAGCTTGTTTACCCCTTTCTTTTGTTTAAAAAAGCCCTTTTAACATTTCTTGCAATGCTGGCTTTATGGTAATGAATTCCTTAAGCTTATTCTTTTCTGAGAAGCTCTTTATTTCTCCTTCAATTTTAAGTGATAGCCATGCTGGGTAGAGCAATCTTGGTTGTAGGCCTTTATTTTATGTCACTTTGAGTATCTTCTGCCACTCCTTCTGGCCTGCAGAGTTTCTGTAGACAAGTCAGCTGTTAGTCTAACAGGAGTTCCTTTGTATGTAACCTGCTGTCTTTCTCTTGCAGCCTCTAGGATTCTGTCTCTATCTTTAACCTTTGCCATTTTAACTATGATGTGTCTTGGTGTGGACCTGTTTGGGTTCAGCTTGTTTGGAACGCTCTGCACTTCCTGGGCATGTATGTTGATTTCCTTCACCAGGGTAGGGAAGTTTTCAGTCATTATTTTTTCAAATACATTCTCGACACCTTGCTTCTTCTCTTCTCCTTCTGGTATTCCTATGATTCAACAGTGGTTGCCTTTCACCTTGTCCCATAGGGCTCTTAAACTATTTTCATTGTTTTTTACTCTTTGGTCTTTTTGTTGTGCCAACTGGGTGATTTCTGCAATTTTGTCTTCCAAATCGCTGATCCGCTCCTCTGCTTCATCTACTCTACTGGTGATTCCTTCGAGTGTGTTCTTCATTTCAGTTATTGTATTCTTTAGTTCTAAGAGGTTGTTTTTTATGGTTTCCCTATCCTTCTTTATGTCCTCGCTAAGTTCCTTAAACATTCTTATCATCAGTGTTCTAAACTGTGTCTCTGAAAGGTTGGATCCCTCTGTTTCATTTAGTTCCATTTCTAGAGGATTCTTCTGATCTTTTACTTGTGACATGTTTCTTTGTTTCCCCATTCTGGCTGTCGCTCTGGGATTGCTTTGATGTATTAGATAGATCACCAGGAGAGCCCTGGCTGGATGACGCAGGCACACAGCTCATGGCCCAACACTCCCAGGAAAACTCCCAGTCTCAGCCTGTCCCAATCAGCCGCTCGCAGATCAGGCTGAGCAGCCCGACAACCAATCACCAGCCTGGCAACTCTGCAAGTGCAATGCGGAGAGGGGACCCGAGTGGGCTCGTGCACTCCCGGGTCTCAGTGAGCAGCCTGTTGGAGCCGGAGGGCACCCGCCCAGTGTTTCCCTGGCAACACAGTATAAGCCGGGTGGCGGGTGGGGATCCAAGGCCACAGGCGCGCGCGCGCACGCGCACACACACGCACTTCTGCGCCAATTCCACCAGACCAATGAGGTCTCAGACCTGATCCTCTGTGGGAGGGCCCAAACCCAACAAAATGGCGCCCTGCCTATACCACTCGAGTGCAGGCTCCACACCCCGGGAACAATAGTCCAAACACCTCCAGCCTTTGCACCAAAGGTGCTCAGTTCAGTCCGTCCCCACAGGCTCCCGGGCCCACCTCACACAGCCACTCCCTCCACCAGTAACCAGGTAAGTGCTCACCGTGGAGCAAGCCCGGACGTTGGCCCCACTGATTCTCCAGCTGCTCTCGGCCTCACCGAGCTGAGTAAAGAGAGTCCTCACTAATTTACTGCCGGCTGTCTTAGAACTCCTCTTCACGGCAAAGGAACTCTGGGCTGGTGAGCTTGGTGTGCGGCCGGAGGGTCTCTCCCCCAACAGGAGAAGCTTCCCCACAGCTCAGGCTTCCCTCACGGGGTTCACCCTCTCTCGTCTCCACCCGTCCTACCAGACCCGACGTGGCCTCCTCTTTAAGTTCTTCGTTTAGTGGTTCTGTTCCTGCAGTGTTCCGGGGACCTCCAGGGTTAAATGCTGTATAATTTGTTTGTAATTTTGGTGTGATCCTGGGAGGCAGTTGGCACAGCGTCTGTCTATTGCACCATTTTACCGGAAGTCTGGTATTTAGTTTTTAAACACATGTTTGTAAGGTTTAGATGTGGACGCGTGTGTAACCCTACATGCAGCAAAGTGCCAACAAAAACATGTGACAGCCCAGCACCCAGCACACTAGGCAGAAGGAGGAGGAGACAATGCACCTTGGAAGGGCAAGGAGAAAGCAGAGTTTGCAGCCCTGCCAACTCTAGAAGGATTGGGGTGTTCCACCTGCGCATACAGGAACAAAGGCGTCATGTAATCCATCCCCAGACAAGGGAGAAAAGACTCCCTTTTCAGGAAGAATTCTCCACAGCCCTTACTCGTAGGGAATGCTCGGGCTGCGAGAAATCAGTGATATCAATATGCAAAACCTGGAGAGCACTCGCGATTATGAGCCTGGGGAAGAGATGAAGTGGGTCTGCCTGGCACCCGTAGACTGTGAGGCGGATGCACCCACCCATGCGGTCAGATTGAGAGCGTTTGAACTGACCAAACGTGCCCGAGTGTAAATACGGCGGCAAAGGCTTTGGCGTTTTCTGTAGCTAGCCCGGCGCCCAGCGCTCTGTGGGCGCCCTGGCGCGGTAGCCGCCCAGACCAATTTTCGCCTCATCCGCCTAGCGGCTCGCTCGCCATTAACGCCGGGACTGCCTCCTGCGTCCCCTGCCGCCTGGTATCCACCGCCACGGCGCCCCCATCCCCTAGCTACCGCTAGGAATCGGCAGTTTTTCTGGCTTGCGTGCTGCCCACCCAGCACC
Source organism: Aselliscus stoliczkanus (assembly GCA_033961575.1). Classification (NCBI taxonomy): domain Eukaryota; kingdom Metazoa; phylum Chordata; class Mammalia; order Chiroptera; family Hipposideridae; genus Aselliscus; species Aselliscus stoliczkanus. Next base: position 45,084,254 of record CM066733.1, read on the forward strand.
CGGGGTGCCCTATCACTTAGAATCCCCAAACTGAGCTCCACCGTGATGGCGCCATCCGAGGTGCCAGGCCTGCCTGCTGGGGTTTTGCGGTCACCTGCCTGTGCACCACTCTGCCCAACGTGTCCCGTCACACCCAAGGACCCCCAACGCATGTGACGCATCCACAGGGAGCGAGCTGGAATGGCGACCTGGGCTCCAGATGACATTAAGCCCACATCCCCCCCTTTTTTTTTAATTCTTTTATTGTGAAATAAACATTTTTTTAAAAAAAATTAGTTTCAGGTTTATAACACAGTGCAACAGTTATACTTTTACCCCTCAATTTGCCACCCCACTCATCTATTACAATTCCTTTGACTCCCTTTCACACTATACTCCACATCCCCTGACTATATATTCAATTACAGATGGCATACAATATTATACAGCATCAGCTTCAGGTGTACAATGCAGTGATCAAACCTCTACTCCATCCATGAAGTGGTCTCCCTAACAAGACATGTGACCATCTGACACCCCGCCCACATCCCTTTTTACGTTTTAGTAAAAGTAGCCAGGGGCTCCCAGCCAGGATGGCATCTGAAGAGGCCAGGCCTTCAAAGTCCCTTTGCAACTGCTTTCGCATCCCGAAGCCAAGGGATGGTGGCCCTCATCTTTGGGTCCCTAATTTGCTTTTCTTGGTAACTTCTTCCCACCCAAAGCCGGAGTCCGCTCGCTGACCATTGTGGAAAAGGATCCAATGGGGCAGTTATTAGTTAATACTTAATGCCAGGGCGTGAGGAGGGGCTGGAGGCGCACAGCAGTGAGGTGGCGCCCGCCCTCCACGCTCTTTGGCCCTGTGACCTTTGGAGCTCAGTTTCCTGCCTTCTCGGTCTCCATTGGCTAGAGGGAAGATCCCCAGTTTCCCGCCACGCCCTCTCCCCCGCCCCCGCGCGTGTGATTAAATTTCACCAATATTCACTTAGCACCCACTGTGTGCCTGGACAGCTCTGAGCACCTGCGGGGGACATGGAAGAAAAGTGCCTTCCTGGAGCTTGCATCTAGTGGGGGAGGCGACAGCCTGTAAAGGTTAAGTAGTTTACACGCTGAGGAGAAAGAGAGCCTGGGACGTCTTGCGGGAGACAGTGGGAACTGAGATTCCAGCGGACACTCCGAGGCCCTCGGGGTGGGGTGGGGAGCCTGTTGTTTGTCTGCTCTGGAGATGGTGGATCGTCTAGGTTTGGAACACAGAGGCCAGCAGAGGGCAGAAGAAGCAGCCTCGTGCAAGGGGGACATAGTCCAGAGGTAAGGAAAGGGCGCTCCTGTTGTGCACAGATTGTTGGGGCTTTAACCTGAATGCCTCAGGTTTCTGAATGCTTAGTGCCTATTGTATATTTAGAGAGCTTGATTGTTTAGTCCCTCAAGTGTACTTAGTGATCCTGAATATTTAGTGAGCATGAATATTTAGTGCCCAGATGATTCAGTTACTTGCTCTGTTTCGGTCCTCCCATCCTTCTATCTTTCAGACCCACAGTCTCTATTTCTCTTTATATTAACACCTGCTAGGAAAGTCATCCATTTCTTCCCAGCCACACACACCCTTTTTTCTTGTCTTTTCTAGCAGAATTGAATATTCTAAAACAATAGAATAAGTGCCCATTCCAGAAGGTGGCAGTCAGGCAAAGGCCTGGAAAGTGATGGCAGAGCGGGTGTGGGACCTGTTTAGGAATACGAACAAGAACCAAATGTGCTTTTCACTGTGGCATTTTGAGAAGTCTTTGATTGCTTGAGATTCTAGTGTTTTTTTCAGATCGGTGGTCTTGCACTCTGGCTTATTTGCTCATTCTCCTCCCGAGGCAAAAGTTTTAATTTTGATGAAGTCCAATTATTGGTTTCCTTTTATGGATCAGGTTTTTCTTAAGCTCAGAGGGAAGGCATTTCATCTTTCACCACTAATTCATTGTGTGGTTTGGGCCGGCCGAATGGCACAGTGGTTAAGAGCTGGCTTTGGACGCCAGTGGCCCCAGTTCGGGTCTCACATATGAGGGCCAGTGACACTGCCCTCAAAAAGAAATAAAAATAAAAATAAAAATATAAATAGTAATTGTGTGGTTAGCTGGAAGGTTTTGTAGATGTTCTTTATCACAATGAGAGAGTCCTCCATTCCTAGTTTGCTGAAAGTTGTTTGTTTGTTTTAATTATAAATGGCTACTGGATTTTGTCAAATGCTTTTTCTGCATCAAGTGAGATGATACTTTTTTTGTTTTTCTTCCCCCTGCCTGTTGATATGGCTGATTCCATCAACTGATTTCCTGTAGATTTTCTTGTCAAGCAGGGGAACTAAGTTTTTGAGCATCACACTTATGTTGTGATATAGGTAGTGGGAGATTAATAGTCCAGGTAAGAGATGATAGTGTGTGAGTTTCCTGGCTGCTGGAACAAATTCCCACAAACTAGAGGGCCTGCAACCACATGAGTGTGCTCTTCAGGTCTGGAGCCAGGAGATCAGGGTGTGGGCAGGGCAGTGCTCCCTCACAGGCTCCAGGAGAGGGTCCTTCCTGCCTTTTACAAGTCCTGGTGCCCCAGGCATCCCTGGGTCATGTCACCCCAATCTCTGTGTCCTTTCACATGGCTTCTTCCGTGTGTCTCCATCTTCTCTTCTGTCTCTTATAAGGACACCTGTCTTTGGACTCAGGGGCCACCCCAATCCAAGATGATTTCATCTCACGGTCCTTAACTAAATTATACCTGCGAAGACCTTTTCCCAAACAAGGTCAAAATCACAGGTTCCAGATATTAGGAGGTGGTCATATCTTTTTGGGTGTGCATCCTTCCACCTATGGTAAGTGAAATCCATTACTAAGTTGGTAGTGGTTGACATAGAGAGAAGGACCGCATCCAACAATCCCTGACTGGCTGTTGGTCTACCTGTGGGCAAGGATGGAGAGGGATGGGTGAAAGGCAACTTTTATTTGTCTATTTACTTGAGTTGCAGGTGGATGGCAGGACCAGCTACTCAATCAGGGAAGATGGGGAGGTGGTGATGAGAGCTGTGCCTCTGACACTGCCACCCCACCAGTGGGTGCATCCAAGCAGGAACTGGAGCTTGGCTACCTGGGAAAATGGCTGTATGGACGGTGTTTGGGCCTCACTGCAGCCCTGGCTCAAATGAGCATGCAGAAAGAGAACCTGTGGGAAGAGCAGTATGGCTCTTGAGCTCCTGGCACCAGAGGAGGGTGTTTGTCCACAGGCCGGGTCCAGTGAGCTCTATGACTTGCCATGACCTCCAGCACAGGTCATGAGTGACAACATGTAGGCTAGGCCTCAGAGGTTTTGGGCACTGTTCTCTGGGAATTGTGTGAGGAAGCCCAACGTAGTCACCTTTTACCTTTTTCAAGAAATCTTTCAATAAAGTGATCACCCCATAGGGATGTGGGGAGTGACTGAGATAACCCAGTGAATGGAGCCTGTGATGTGCCCCAGTGGGCCTGGAAAAGGCTGCCCAGAGGGACTCCACACCTCTCTTTCCATGTGGTCTCCAAGGAGTGCTGGGCAGGCAAGCAGGCCAGCCTGTCCCCCACCCTCCACCTGGATAGTAATGGAGACACCCAGTCTCCTCCTCCTCTTTTTAGTGCATAACCATCTATTAGGTTCAGATTTCTTTTTCTTTTTTCTTTTTTTTTTAGAGGGCAGTGTCACTGGCCCTCATATGTGGGATCCGAACTGGGGCTGCTGGCATCCCAAGCCAGATCTTGACCACAGCACCACTTGGCCGGCCCTAGATTTCTTTTTAAATCAAGGTGAAATTCACATAACATAAAAGTAACCATCTACAGTGAACAATTCAGTGGCATTCACAGTGCTGTGCAGCCATTACCTCTAGTTCTGAAACATTTCATCACTTCCCTCCACCTCCAGCTCCTGACAACCACTAATCTACTTCCTGTCTGTGGATTACTTCTTCTGAACAATTTAAATTCCCTTTAAACCCTATTTGAACAATTTAAATTCCTTTAATCATTTACAATTTAGTTTCCTTAAAAAGTTTATACTTCCTGTAAAAATTTATTAATACTGAAAACGCCTGTAGCAAAACAAACCTTTACCAAGACTATTCCGATGGACTTTTATGTTCTCTAAAAACTACCTCATCTCCCTCAAGCTCTCACATTTGAACTGGGAACCAGTTTTCTTAAATGAAACTACCCGATTTTCCCCGGGGGTAAGAAAAAACGATGTACTTGGTGTCTATGACCGACTGACACTTTGTAGTAATACCTACAGAATGAACGGGATTGAAACCTCAGTGTTTGGGGACGGGAGTTTAGAGCAGAAGTCAACCCTGTCTGGCCAACGCTCCCTGCAGCCTAGAGCACTGATCCCGCCGTGGTGTAGGCGCTCCCCGACTATGCTCGGGCATGACTCCTCTGGCTCCCCCGCCAGCCCCCGCTACTAACAAGTGAGAGCACCGTAGGGCTCTTTTCTCAAAACTGTGGGTGGCTCTGAAAAAAGCCTTTGGTGTCACGAAGCCCCCGGGCGTTCGGCTGTTGTCTTCTTGTCGCGGGCTGCGTTACCCACCAGCTCTAGGATCTCGGCGGTCAGGTACTCCAACCAGCCGCCAAATACACCGGTGTGCCGGCACCCACGCTCTCGGAATAATTACCCTTGCGGAGCAAGCGGTGAATTCAGGCCACAGCCCACGGGAAACTGAAGCCCAGCGCGCCAAAAGCGGGACTTGGCCTTGGCGCGAGCTTTGCCACCCTGCTTGCCTCGGCCAGACATTTCTGTACTCTGGGATAAGGAGAGAAAGGGAATAAAGATGCAAACCCGAAATAGCCAAACGCCTAATCCCAGCGATCTGTTATAAACGCTGCGGAAAGGAAGTCGCCATCTCCTAATTTGCATGTGTTTTTCCGAGTGATGACGTGATGCAGCTTTTAAGTAGTTCCTCATCCTGAGAAGTTCTGTTTGAAGAGTCCCGCCATCATTCCTAATCCTTCCAAATCTGCGCTAGCGCCTAAAAAGGGCTCCAAAAATGCTGTCACCAAGGCTCAGAAAAAGGACGGCAAGAAGCGGGAGCGCAGCCGCAAAGAGAACTATTCCATCTATGTGTACAAGTGCTGAAGCAGGTGCACGCGGACGCAGGCATCTCATCGAAGGCCATGGGCATCACGAACTCCTGTGTCAACATTTTCCAACGCATTGCGAGCGAGGCTTCCCTCCTGGCGCACTACAACAAGAGGTCAACCATCACCTCCCGTGAGGTGCAGACGGCCATGCGCTTGCTGCTGCCGGGGAGCTGGCCAAGCATGCCGAGTCGGAAGGCACCAAGTACACGACCTCCAAATGAGGCGCCACGACGCCCAGGAACACAAAGGCCCTTTTCAGAGCCACCCACGTGGTCAAGAAAGGGTTTCGAACACCGTGAAGAGTCACGGCAAACCGTTTCTCTCTCTGCTGCAGCGGTTCTCTGGTTATTGGCAGGGATCCAGCTTCAATTGTGTGCGCGCTCACGAGTACAGAAAGGGAGAATGTAACTGATTGTAGAGGTCGGGGATACAAACTGGAGAGGTGGTGCAAGGCCCTCAAATCCAATCCTGACCTCCGCCCAGGCATATTCATCGCCAGGCAAAGTAGGAACCTCGAACCGGAACGTAACTTTGGTGGCTGAAGAGTGCATTTCTGACGCTTACCAGAGGGGATTCAATTCTGGGCCCGGACTGTGTGAGTGATGGGTGCCAGTCGCCTCTCCCAGAAGTACCTCGTGCCAATACCCGTGTTCCTGCTGGGTGGACCCGGAGGCACTCTAGAAGACTCCGGTTGGTGAGAACCCCTGTGGTTGTGCAGCTCTGGCGGTGGCAGCTGGCGCTGCACCCCTGCATGGACCAGGCATCTTTATGAACATTTCCGGGAGGACGTTTGCATGGCTGGATCTTACAATTGCAGAATGTTTGAAACCGAAAGGGTGTAATAACCCGACCCCTGATGCAGGTAGCTTTAACTCATAAGAGTGGGGGCGGAGGGAAGCGAATAGGTTTTAAAAGTAAAGAATTCCCTTTTGCTGAGCAAATTAGCTCTTTCCCTTTCAGCCACATTTTCTGTGAAGCGTCAGTGATGCTGAAGTCCCCCTTTTTTTGAACGCTCTGCAAAAGAAGCGGATGGCGGGCGGGGCTGGGGAGGAAAGAGTCACTGAGCATCCTTTGCTATACAGCGGTTGGAAGCCCCTACCCTTCAATTCGAATCCTTTTCCTGCATGGATCCACTCCAAAAGAATTTTTAAAACTTTAGGCATCTAAAATATTTTTTATGGTTAGTTGAAGTACTTGCAAGGGTAGAAATCACACCTTTCAACTTTTTAAACTCATCAGCCTTTGAAAAGTATCTTTTGGAATATCAATTTGGTACCACGATTTATAAAACAACACGATCAAATTATTCGTTGACAGTGAGATAATGTAGACTTTTTTTCTTCCTGAATTCATTTGCGCACCACTTCTACGTCAGAATTTCATCCTAATGTAAAATGTATTTTTTGTTTACCAGAGTTTTATCTACTACCTTTCGCTACAAAAAAGTTACTCAAAGTGAAATTTTAAAATGTTTGTACTTGACCAAAACTCAGTGTTTAAAAACTCATCTGGGGGCCGGCCGAGTGGCACGGTGGTAAAGCGCTGGCTTGGGAGGCTGGCGGTCCCAGTTAGGGTCCCACATATGAAGGCCAGTGACACTGTCCTCAAAGAAAACCTCATCTGGGCCGGCGAGTGGCGCAGTGGTTAAGCGTTGGCTTGGGGAAGTCAACAGCCCTGGTTCGGGTCCCACGTTTGTGGGCCAGTGACACTGCCCTCAAAAACAACAACAACAAAAAACACCTTTGGGCTGGCTGAGTGGCGCGGTGGTTAAGCGCTGGCTTGGGACACCAGCAGCCCCGGTTCGGGTCCCACATATGAGGGGCAGTGACACTGCCCTCAAAAAACCCAAAAAAACCCAACTTATTTGGGCCAGCCGAGTGGTGCAGTGGTTAAGCGCTGGCTTGGGAAGCCAGCGGCCCCCATTCGGGTCCCACATATGAGGGCCAGTGACACTGTCCTCAAAAAAACAAAACAAACAAACAAAAAACAACAAAAACCTCATCTGGACAATACACAATTGTTTAAAGGAAGTTTTGGTAGATAATTATGAAACGATTTTAGTGAAATCTGTCTCTTAATGAGATGGATGGTGGTCCCTCCCTCCCTGTCTCAATTACTTCATTCAGCCCTGGGCACATGTCTTGTTATGATTATAATGATAGTGGTAGACAGCAGCATTTCACATTGCTTTTTCTTTGTCTTATTTTATAGATATGTGTGCTCTGAAACAGTATTTACAAAAATAAATATAGAAGAATAGAAAATTTGTCAGCGTTTTACTCAATTCTTTGCTTTTCCAGTTATAATCCAAAAATTAAACAGTGATAGATCACCAAGGGTCAACACCTTTAATTCTTCAAGATATCTGATTCCTATTCAAAACTAACAGAATCCAGTCATCCACCACAAAATCAGCTGCAGACAGGGTCCAAGACCTCAGGCGCCTCCAAACACAAATAAATTGGAAGTCAGTATAATTACATGAAATTGGTCTGAGATCCACGTGATATTCTACCCTAATGAGCTTAAAATCTAGGTTTTAATAAAAATACTTGTCGCTAACAGAGTGTTAGATTGTGCTAAAAGTGGGCAATAATACCCAATACTGCTTAGTATGAAAAATAAGATCAGAAAACAAAATGAACATGTTATTAATTCCCAAGTAGAATTCTATAAAAATACATTTTGCTGTGGATAATGTAAAATATCAATTTCTCAGTCCTTTTGGCTCTTCTGACACAGAATTAATTAGCTTGAAGTTAAAAAAGGCTGCCTCTACTTGCTAAACAGTGCCATGGAGGCTGCACAGGCAGCCCACGGCAGAGAAGAGGCCCGATTTGGCCCTCTCTGATGGTAATTTTAGGCAAGTGACAGAGTCTCTGTTATTGAAATTTTATAATAAAGTAAATTGAGAGAAATTGTATACAGAACACATGTCTATAATGTTACAACAGAGAAAGACTGAAGTGTTAAGTTGAAGGTTAAAGAAGGGGTTTACCAAATATTTAAGAATGCAGAGGCTAAATGAATTAGGACTCAACACAACGGCAGCATTTTCTGGGTCTTAAATAACTGCGATAAATGTTTACTCAAGATCTAGAAGGCAATGAGGGATTTCACAAATGTAATCTGAAATGCATTTCACCCCTGCCCCATCTGAGCTAGAAGTTTCAAGTCAAATTTGCTAATCATTATGGAATAAACCAAAGATTTTGGAGAGAGGAAAAGTTCCTTTAAGAAATTATAAATGTTGGGCCAGCCAAGTGGCTCAGTTGGTTAAGAGCTCGCTCAAGAGTGCGAGCTGAGCTATGAGGAACCATGGTTCAATGCCAGCCTGAGCTGAGTTGCCCGTTGAGCTGCCAACAGGTGGCAGGATGGCTCAGCTAAAAAAACAAAAAAAAAAAAAAAAGGAAAAAAAAAACTATAAATGCAAGACAAATTTACTGTATGAAGTTATGTTAACGAATGTGTGGCTGACATCAGAGATGATGTTAGCCTCCAGAGAAGTCAGACGGCCATTGTTCACCTGAGGAAGTCGCGAATTCAAACCGCAGGAGGCTTTTTGCCCTTAGAGACTGGGTTCCTGGGGGTTAGTGGGTGCCAGATGTTTTTCGTGGTCTGGGAATCACTAATACTGTGGGATATTTTATTTGGTTTACTTCAAGATTTGTATTCTTATAGTGCACTACAGCTCCCCTCACAACCCTGACCAAACAGCACCTCACAAGACTAAGTGGGACACACTTGGAGCATGGAGATAGTTCTGAAAAGAGCCTTTGTGTTGCAGGGTGTCCTGGCACCTCATTTGGAACTGGTGCACTTGGTGACAAGCCTTGGTGCCCTCTGACACTGTGTGCTTTGCCTGTGTCCGAGTGCACCTGCTTTTGCACCTTGTACACTTCAATGGAATAACGCTCCTTGCCACCGCACTTGCGCTTCTTGCCGTCCTCTTTCTGCGGTTTAGGGATGGTCTTCTTGCAGCCCTTCTTGGGTGCCGACAGACGAAAGATCCAGAGTCGCAAGTCTCCAGTCTGTGAGACCAGGGAATATCGCCAAGGGCAGCGGTATTTATCATCTCCATGTTCAAATGACGGCTCCAAATCTTTACAATCTGTTTGGGAAGCTGGTTTTTTTTTTTTTTTTTTTTTTTTTTAGCTCAGCCATCCTGCCACCTGTTGGCCGCTCAGCGGCAGCACAGCTCCTGCTGGGCATTGAACTGCTGTTGCTCAGAGCTCAGCTGGCCTCTTGAGCAAGCTCCTAACCAACTAAGCCACTCGGCCAGCTCCAGGCCCTTCTTTTTCATTGAATGATAGTGCAACCAATCCAAAGGTACAGCTTAGAGAGTCAGGTTCAAACCTTTCATTGTAACCCAAAGAAGTTTTTGTTTGTTCACCTTGTCTGGCCTAGCAAAAAACATTTAAAAATTAAAAAGGAAATAACCTGGTTTAACCTGCATTTACATCATCTTTGTATAGGAGGCAAATATGGGGGGTAGGCGTATTTCTTTCTGAGGCCAAGAGCCAAGGAAGGGGAAGTTGATGCTTATTCAGCAGACAAAATGAGAATGGCTGCTCCCAACTGCCTTAACCATTTCTTTCCATCATTCTCCCCAACTACACAAAGTCCAAAGAGATAAATTCCTTTCAGAATTCAAGAATAAATGCAAATGGTGTTTTAGGAAACTGAGAAGATAATATTAAAGATATATTAAGGTGCTTACGTTAGAATTGTAGCAATAGGGTTGACTTTTAAATGGAGGGAGGACTAAAGGGCCAGCCGAGTGGCTCAGTTGGTTAAGAGCTCGCTCAAGAGTGCAAGCTGAGCTCTGAGCAACAGCAGCTCGATGCCAGCCTGAGCTGAGTTGCTGTTGAGCTGCCAATAGGTGGCAGGATGGCTCAGCTAAAAAAAAAAAAAATGTTAAAAATGGAGGGAGGACTTGAATGGGTTTCAAAGGAAACACTAGTCCTTATTGTTGTTAATGTCCACTAAACAAACCCCTTCGAAATGACAGCCATGTGTTAAAAGTGCTTGATATATGAGATCTCATCCAGCCTCCCAGTCCTTCCACAGGTTAAATAATATTAATGTTCTGTCCCTCAGAACACAAGCTTATGTAACTGATAAAAGATAAATTGAGGCATATTGCAACTTTTAAGATTTTATTTGGGCAAAAATCAATTTGAATTGGGCAGCCTCCAATCCAGTAGGTAGAAAGGAACTCCAAGAAAAGCCTTTTCTAGGCAGAGGGAGCAGAAACAGAAAGTCAAAGTCACACTAGGCAAAGCAGGTGGGTTTGCAGGATTGCTTTCCTTCAGGATATGGCAGGATTTTCTCATGCAGATACCTCACTAGCACTGGGCAGGAGATTCCTGATCAGCTGGTCTAAGATTCCATGCCTGGGAGAGCTGAAACCAAAATCAAGTTGTCTAAGTTTGGTGACATGAGGCTTAGCATAAGTGGCTGCATTTGGGGCCTGTTGTCTTGTTATTAATAGAAGTCACAGGCCCCCAATTGCCTCCCTTATTAAATTAATTCCTAAATACACAAGGTTAAGTTCCCTTATTATGTTAACTTCCAAGATAGAAACGTAAGGTGTAATGAATTCACATGTCTCACTTATTTTATTGTCACTTGGGGAGTTTGTCAGAAATGCAGAATCTTGGGTCCCACCTCAAATGTATTGGGTCAGAATATGCATTTATACAGATTCATGTGCACATACAATTTGAGAAGTTCTGGTCTGCAGGTCATTTACCTGCTTACTTTAACTATCATGGCATTATCCAAATGGGTCAGGGGACTTATGGGTGACACCAACAGACAAAATGGTTCAACTTCAGAGCAGTTAGCACTTTGCTTTTAAGATACCAACACAGCAATGCGCTCTACATGCAAATTTGTCCTCTGAGGTCCATCGGGCATCTGGAGATTATAGGTCCCTTGGACTGCATTGGACATCCTCAGCACAAATCATTTTATTTTTAAAATATGGAGTTGATTTAACAAGCATTTCTTACAGTTTATTATGAGCTAGGTAACCACTTAATAAATACTTAATTCAATTTAGTGCTCATAGCAGCCCTTCCAGGTATGCACTATTATTAACTCCATCTTAAAGATGGATAGCAAAGGACTGAAGAAAACATGGCCCAGGTGAGACAGCTGGTGCGGTGGGGAGTTGGCCCTGGAAAGTCAGGCTAGCTGGTGCCAAGCTCCAAGCTAACCACCACCTAGATTATTTACTTTTTGCATATTGAATTTTGTTTTGAAGAGGAATAATACTTATGATGTGATGTGTTAAAGAAAAATAGTAACAAAATTAAAATGGATTGTTCTGTGTTTAAGTTTCTGGGGTGGGGGGGGAAACAGTCAGAAACCTTAAAATGTCTACCGAAGAGGGCCAGCTGAGTGGTGTGTTGGTTAAGAGCTGGCTTGGGATGCCAGCAGCAGGGTCTGGGTTTGGATCTGAAATATGAGGGCCAGTGACACTGCCCTCTACAGCTAAGATGTTGAACAACAGCTTCACCTGGAGCTGGGCTGTGCGAGCCCCGGTGATAGTGTGGGCTGCAGCCCCTGCTGCAGTGGGCTGCCATAGGCTACAGTGAGTGGCCCGCAGCCAAGCGTGAGCTGCCAATAGCTGCGGTGAGCGACATCCAGAGGCCAGCGACCGATCTGCCTCATCCGGGAAGAGCGCAATGACGATACCAACAGTGAAGCAACATCCTCCGCAACTAAACTGAAGAACAAAAAGACAGCAACTTGTCTGTTCCCCTTCCCCGATTCCCCAATGCTGTTCCCCTCCGCCAATTCCCCAATAAAATCTTAAAAAAAAAAAAATCTTAGAATACAAGGCAGACACCTTAAAAAACATAGACAAGAGCTTGCTTCTGGATTGTTTGAATTGTTTATTCAAACCGTTTTTGTGACCATCATTTATTTTTATACCAGAGAGTTAACAATTAGTGTATAAAATGGTTAATGATACTCCCCCCAACACCTTTGAAGCTTGGTCTCTCACAGGAGGTTCACTTAAAGCAAAAACCTCTTTCCTTTCACCTGTAGATCTAGTTGACACAGATGCTCTGGCCGCAAGCTGTCTCCTATTCTTAAATTCACTGTCCTGAATAGGTCTTTTTTTTTTTTTTTTTTTTTTTAAGGCAGTATCATTGGCCCTCATATGTGGGACCGAACCGGGGCCGCTGGCTTCCCAAGCCAGCACTTAACCACCGTGCCACTCGGCCAGCCCCTGAATAGGTCTTTTAAGTCTTCTGTTTCAATAGAGGCTCTTGGACGATCAGACATTGAAATGGTTAATAAGTTTGTAATGTTGGGGAGGAAAGACTTTCCCTCCAACTTCCTGGATTGATGGCTGGGCCCATGAAATCAACCAACAAAAGGCAGATTAATAGGACAAAAGGTGTACATATTTATTAATTTTAATATAATTGCATGGGGAATCACAGAAGGAACGGTGAATAAACCCAAAAGCAAAGAGATTTGGGAGCTTACATAAGTCTTAACAGGGAAAGAGGAAAGGGGATGTAGGCGTCTTAGGGGAGAGAAAATGATTTTAGGAAAGATGACTGGGCCCTTAGGAAACTAAACAGGAGGTATAACAGTTTGTGACAAGGTTTTTTGGGGTGTGACATCTACTTTAGTCTCCTGTCCTAGGGTGAGAGTCAAGTTGATGAAACTCCAGGAGGAGTTGCTGGCAGTTGAACTCGTGTTGGAGGATGTCTTATGTGGATAAGGAGGGTCAGAGAAAGTTTTTTCCCAACATTTGTGGTTTTTCAAGTGCCTTCAGCTCAAAATAATCAATATTACAATGCAGCACATTTTGGGATGACATGTTCTGAATGCCTTCATAGCAAAAGTGTTCATCCCAGACATCCCAGCTTGAGGTTTGGGAAGAAAGTGGTTAGGATATGTCACATGACAGCGATATGATTTGCAGGACCTGGAGAAAAATAAGATTGTGGGCATCTTGTCCAAAGACTAAAGAATTGCAAGAGGGCCACACAGAGCACTGAAGCAAGCAGAGGGTGCTTCTGAGGGCCGCCCTGGTGCAGGCCCATGAGCTGGGCCAGGATGCCCCTCGGTCTGAGCCTGGTGCAGGAGAAGGGGGTCCCAGCTGTTGCACACCCATGTTCCTGCCCTTGCCCAGGTACTGCCAAGCCCTGGAGAAGAGGGTCTTCCCACTGGTTCCTGTGAGGTTTCTTGGCTTCCTTAAAATGGGATAACCTGGCAAGCATTTCTAGGAAGGGCTTGGGTAAGAAGTTGTCTTTTCTATGTGTCACAAGCAGGATATAACTATCAAAGTAGCAGTCTCACACACGTTTGTGCCTTTCCACAATGTCAGACTTTATTAAAATAAAGCCATGGATCTATTCCTATTGACTCAATTTACCATGGGCATCAACCAAAGCTCTGGCCAGAAGATAGCCTCCAGTAGTTGAGGTAGAGCAGTTTCACACAAGAGGGTCACCCAGGTTCACATGCAATAGGGTTAGGCAAGGCTAACAGAGTCTTACAAAAGAAGGATGAGAGAGAGGGTCTGGTGTCTAGTAAGAGTCCTTATAGTGCCGGGTGTGTAGTGTCGGGCATGAGGACAGGCTGGTGAGATGGTCAGGAGTGCAAGTGTGGCTATCAGCTCGGCAATTGAGGGCTGAGCAAGGAGCTGTCAGAGCTCTGATCTTATGCTTAAGACTGGGTGCAGTGCCCTCATATGCGGTCTGATAAAGTTGTCAGAGGGTCACACTCCACCCTGTTTCTGGAGTTATCTGGTTAGGGCCTTCACTGGATACACCTTTCACGAGATGCCCTGGCATGACTGTTACTTTGTGACTGAAATAGCTATCGGAATCATTAGAGTCCATTTTGTGTTCATAATTAATGCTGTATACACTATGTAGGTTCTAAGGTTTGGGAATTGGTCTGTCCCACGTAGAAATGGTTTAGTGTCAGGAAATCAGGACTAGAATCTCATGGACTGAACTCTTGTGTACCCCTCAAATTCATATGCTGAAACCCTAACTCCAATGGTGATGGTACAGGAAGTGGGGGCTTTAGGAATGATCAGGTTGTGAATGAAAATGGGGCCACATACTAAGCCTGACAAGCTCAGAGGAGGCCATCACAGTGGACCGTACAAAATCAGAGATGGAAAGTAACCACATAAGATGGTCTGAACATAAAAATTCCCAAAAGCAATTATGGTTAGTAGTCACATCTAGGCTTCCTTGACAAAGGTCAAACTTTAAGTGAACCTGTCTATTGTCTTTTTGCATCTAAGATAACATACCCTTGGAATGTCAGAGTAATTGTTTTTTCTGAACCTTTCAGAGCACAACTGCCCACCAGAGCATGAGACCACAGAACCCCTCATTGTTACCTTTCCCCACAAATACCATCTCTTTGTGCTGAAAATGTAAATTAAATATCCTGTATCCACCTGTGTAAAAGTATGTATCTCTCCGTTTTGCTTTTTATCCAATCCCAGAGATTTCCCTGCTTTGCTTTTTCCCATCCCATTCATCTACCACCAGTGGATTTCATGTAAAATCTCTTTACATCTCCTTTCATTCTAATGTATAAAATAAGATGCAAAACTGCCAGTCTTTGGAGTATTTTCTTAATCTGTTGAGATTTTGCTTCTCTACAATTGTTGTCAGTTTGGCTCAAATAAACTCATAAAAGTTCTCTATAGGTTTGGACATTTCTTATGTGAAAAAGGTCATGAGAGTAAGCCCCCATGGTGGGGTTGGTGTCTTATCAATAAAGCAGGAAAGAGCTTGCTGCTGCTTCTAGTCCTCCTCCTCTCTCCCTCATGTGAGGACACAATAAGGAGGTAGCTGTCTGAAATTTGGAAGAGAGCCCTCACCAGAACCCACCCAAGCTGGCACTCTGATCTCAAACTTCCATCTTCCAGAGCTGTGAGGAATAAATGTTGTTTAAGTGCCCAGTGTGTGGCACTTTATTACAGCAGCCCAGGCAGACTAAGAGTTGAGATTTTGACAAAAGGAACAGCATAGAGCAAGCTTGAGGTTTTCCAGGGATACCAAGAGAGGAAAAGAAAAGGTGAGCAAGGGAAAGAAAGCAAGAGGGGTGGGAGTGGGGATGGAGAGAAAAGGCAAAGAAAGAGCAGGAAAAGACAGGAAAGCAAGGAAACCCTGGCCTGCAGCTTAGTCACCACGCACAGACAGCTGTGCTTGGGAGTAACGGCCTAGAAGAGTAATTAACTTAAAAAGGAGTTTGGAAGATGGTGGAATGGATGCTTTCCCAACTGCCTCCCAGGATCACATCAAAATTACAAATAATTTATACAACATTTAATCTCGGAAGTCCCCTGAACACTAGATGAACAGAACCTCTAAACAAAGGACCTAAAGAGGAGGCCACGTCAAGTCTGGTAGGAGGGGCACAGACGAGAGACGGCGAGCCCCGTGAAGGATGCCGCAGCAGTGGGGAGGCTTCTCCAGTTGGGGGAGAGACCCTCCGACCCCACACCGAGCTCACTAGCCCAGAGTTGCTTTGCCAGAAAGAGGAGTTCTACGATAGCGGGCAGTAGAAATTAGTGAGGACTCTCCTTGATCAGCTCGGTGAGACTGAGGGCTGCTGGAGAACCAGTGGGGCTGGCATATGGGTTTGCTCGCCGGTGAGCACTCACCCGGTTCCTGTTGGAAGGAGTAGCTGTGTGAGCCGGGCCCAGGAGCCTGTGGGGAAGGACGGAGCTGAGCACCTTTGGTGCAGAAGCTGGAGGTTTTGGGACCATTGTTCCCCTGGTGTGGAGCTTGTACATGAACGGTGTACAGGAAGGTGCCATTTTTTTCACGGTTTGGCCCTCCCACAGAGGGTCAGATCCGGGACCCCATTGGTCTGGTGACATTGGTGCAGGAGTGTGTGCGTGCGTGAGTGCGCATGCAGCCTTGGATTCCCACCCTCCACCCTGCTTGTGCTGTGTTGCCACGGAAATGCAGGGCGGGTGCTCTCCAGCTGCATCAGGCTGTTCACTGATACTCAGAAGTGTGCAAGCTGCCTTGGGTCCCCACTCTCACCCCTGCTTGTGCTATGTTGCCAGGGAAATGCTGGGCAGGTGCCCTCTGGCTCCACCAGGCTCTTCACTGAGACTCAGGAGTGCACAAGCCACCTTGAATCCCCACCCTCCGCCTTGCTTGTGCTGCATAGCCAGGGAAACACAGGCCAGTACTCTCCAATTGCATCAGTCTGTTCCCTGAGACTCAGGAGTACGCGAGCCACCTCGGGTCCCCGCTCTCCACACTGTTTGTTCAGAGAGTTGCCAAGCTGGGGATTGGCTGTGGGGCTGCTTAGCCTGAACTATAGGCGGCTGATTGGGACAGGCTGAGACAGGGAGTTTTTCTGAGAGTGTTGGGCCGGGAGCTGTGCACCTGTGTGATCCAATCAAGGCTTTCCTGGCGAGTTTGTGTGGACTGGTTCCTGGTGCAGAGTGCATGCTGCTCTGACTTAGTGGGGGCCACTGAGCTATGTTGCCAGAGGCACCCAGAGCTCCTGGCACCTGGCCCACACCTCTGCAGGCCACAAAGGGTTTTTTTTGTTGTTTTTGTTTTTGTTTTTTTGCAGCAGCGGACAGCCTGAAACAACCTGTGAAGATTTTTTTTTTTGTAGTGAGCATGGTTCCAGAGCACACAGCAGCTAATTGCAGAAAGCTCACTGCAAGGCTTAGAGGGAGGCTGGTGCATAACATGTTAAGCTCTTGCCCCCAGTAGCTGGTGCTGAGTTGCCCAGAGACTCTCTATTGCTGAACAAGTGGTCTGCAGATTAAAGAGGACAGAGAGCCCTGCACCTCTTTTTTTTTCTCTTCTCTTTCTAGGTGATCTATCTAATACATCGAAACATTCACAGAACGACAGCCAGAATGAAGAAATAAAGAAATATGTCCCAAGTAAAAGATCAAAAGAAAACTCTAGAAATGGAACTAAATGAAACAGAGGTATCCAAACTTTCAGAGACAGAGTTTAGAACACTGATGATAAGAATGTTTAAGGAACTTAGCGAGGACATAAAGAAGGATAGGGAAACCATAAAAAACAACCAGTTAGAGCTAAAGAATACAATAACTGAAGTGAAGAACACACTCGAAGGAATCACCAGTAGAATAGATGAAGCAGAGGAGTGGATCAGCATATTAGAAGACAAAATAGCAGAAATCACCCAGCTGGAACCACAAAAAGAAAAAAGAATGAAAAAGAATGAAAATACTTTAAGAGACCTCTTGGACAACATGAAATTCAACAACATGACATCATAGGAATACCAAAAGGAGAAGAGAAGAAGCAAGGGATTGAGAATGTATTTAAAGAAATAATGACTGAAAACTTCCCTACCTTGGTGAAGGAAATCGACATACAAGCCCAGGAAGTGCAGATAGTTCCAAACAGGCTGAATCCAAACAGGCCTACGCCAAAACACGTCATAGTTAAAATGGCAAAGCTTAAAGACAAAGACAGAATCCTAAAAGCAGCAAGAGAAAGACAGCAGGTTACATACAAAGGAACTGATATAAGACTAACTGCTGACTTTTCTCAAGAAACTCTGCAGGCTAGAAGGGAGTGGCAGGAGATATTCAAAGTGACACAAAATAAAGGTCTACAACCAAGATTACTCTACTCAGCACTGCTATCACTTAAAATGGAAGGAGAGATAAAGAGCTTCTCAGAAAAGAATAAGCTTAAGGAGTTCATTACCACCAAGCCAGCATTGCAGGAAATGTTAAAAGGGCTTTTTTAAACAGAAGAAGGGGGAAAACAAGCGAACCCAGGAAGACAAGAAATACAAACCACAAAGTGTCAATAAATATGCACCTATCAGTAATCACTTTAAATGTGAAAGGGCTAAATGCTCCAATCAAAAGACACAGAGTGGCTGACTGGCTAAGTAAACAGGACCCATGCATATGCTGTCTACAAGAGACTCATCTCAGATCAAAAGACACACACAGACTGAAAGAAAACGGATGGAATAAGATATTTCATGCAAATGGAAATGAGAAAAAGTTGGAGTAGCAATACTTAGTTCAGACAAAATAGACTTTAAAATGAAGACTACAATAAAAGACAAAGAAGGGCACTACATAATAATAAAGGGATCGATTCAACAAGAGGACATAACCCTAGTAAACATCTATGCACCCAGTATAGGAGCTCCTAAATATATAAAACAGATTATGACAGACATAAAGATAGAGATCAACAGTAACACTATCATAGTAGGGGACTTCAACACCCCGTTGTCACCAACGGACAGATCCTCCATACAGAAAATCAACACAGACATAGTGGCCTTAAATGACACTTTAGACCAGCTGGATTTAATTGATATTTTTAGAGCATTTCACCCCAATGCTACAGAATATACATTCTTCTCAAGTGCACATGGAACATTTTCCAAGATAGACCACATGTTAGGTCACAAAACAAGTCTGAACAAATTTAAGAAGATTGAAATCATATCAAGTGTCTTCTCTGACTACAATGCTATGAAACTAGAAATCAATTATAAAAAGAAATCTGGAAAGCTTACAAATACATGGAGGCTAAATAACATGCTTCTAAATAGTGAGTGGTTCAAAAATGAGATCAAAGAGGAAATCAAAAGATACCTTGAGACAAACGAAAATGAAAACACCATGACCCAAGATCTCTGGAATGCAGCGAAAGCAGTCCTAAGAGGGAAGTTCATAGCAGTGCAGACCTACCTAAAGAAGGAAGAAAAATCTCAAATCAACACACTATCTTTACACCTAAGGGAACTAGAAAAAGAACAGCAAAACAAGCCTAAAGGCAGTATAAGGAAGGAAATAATAAAGACCAGAGCAGAAATAAATGAAATAGAGAACAAAAAAAACAATACAAAAGATCAATGAAACCAAGAGTTGGTTTTTTGAAAAGATAAACAAAATCGACAAACCCTTAGCCAGACTCATCAAGAAAAAGAGAGAGAGGACCCAAATTAATAAAAGCAGACATGAAAGAAGAGAAGTGACAACAGATACCACAGAAATACAGAAAATGTTAAGAAAATACTACAAGCAACTATATGCTAACAAATTCGACAATCTGGAAGAAATGGATAAATTTCTAGAAGCATACAATCTACCAAGTCTGAACCAAAAACGAACAGAAACTCGGAACAGACTGATTACTGCCAAAGAAATTTAATCAGTAATCAACAAGATTCCCACAAACAAAAGTCCTGGACCAGATGGCTTCATAGGTGAATTTTACAAAACATTCAAAAAAGAATTAATACCTATTCTCCTCAAACTATTCCAAAAAATACAGAAGGAGGGAAGGCTCCCAAACTCTTTCTATGAAGCCACTATTGTTGTAGCCAGCAAATAAATACAAACCAAACAGTTGTTTTGGAGTCTTTATTTACGGCCAGTGACGGTGAGTGGGCTCATGCCCTGAACAAACTCACAGCCCTGACCAAGCAGAGTGAAGAACTTATAAAGGTAAAAATCGCAAACTGCTTTTCTTACAGTTTGTAGGTGGTTTCCATAGATTTCAGACAGTTTCTTGTAAGCAAAAGCATTTTACAGAAGCTGAAGGCTGGCATTAATTATTTAGGGGTCAGACCAGAGTGAGCCAGTCAACCGCAGGCCATATCCTGAGTTATCTAACTAAGTCAGCTAAAAAGAGGTTTCTCTACATGCGGAGAGTCAGAGAAAGTGGGGGCTAGAGGCTAGAAAGGAGGTCCTGTCAACTCAGTTATTTCATTCTCCACTCCTGTTGTGTATAATGGAAATCAAATCATTGATTCCTGTTTGTCCACCATGAGGGGATGAATTGATTGGATTCTGAATAAGGAAACAAGACAGTTCAGGTGGTATGGTCCAACCAGGAGAGTGAGAAGAAGAATGAGAAGGGGTTGATTTTATATATTAAAGTCAGCAGAATGTCTTTTTTTCGTTGTTATCTTCAATGATCTACAAAAATTATTAGGAGACATTAATTGGCTATGATGGCCCCAGTGTAGGTACTCTGGACCTCCCAATAATATTCATTGTTAAGGGTCTATACAGGTAAGAACAGGAGACAGAATAAATCAAAGAGGGTACGAAGGTTTTTTTCAGTCTTAGCTTTAGTGGGTTGCCAGTGGGCTGAGCTATCCATCCTGTGTCTGCTGGCTTGAGTCGAGTGTGGTGGATCCAAGTTGGGATCTGGTCGACTTTCACCGCAGTTGGAGTGGTCAGGATCACCAAGTGAGGTCATTTCCAAGCCAGTTGTAGTCCGTCCTTGACGTGGGCCTTTATCCAGACTGAGTCACCGAGTTGGATCTGGTGGACAGGCTTAGAGGAAAAGGGGAGGAACTTCCCAGACCTGTCAGTGTATCCAAGCTGAGTGGACTGTAGGGACTGGAGAAACTTGAGCAATGACAGGCCATGAATTTTAGCCAGGAGTTTGGCCACTAAACAGGGAAAGTGGGTAGCAGTCTTCTAAACATAATTTTAAAAGGGGTAAATCCAGCTTTGTAGGGGGTACATCGGGCGAAGAACAGCTAGGGGGAGAAGATTGACCTAATTCTTACCATCTCTAGGATAAGTTTAGGATGTGTAATAATGTAGAGATCTAATGTCTGTCTTTAACTGTCTGTCTAGCTTTTTCTTCTTTAGAGACGTGATCCCCACAAATTTTCTATGGGAAGCTGAGGGACAGGAGGACTCTTTTTCTATATCTGCTTCCTGCTGGTCAGGGGCATAGAGTTGTCCCTGCCTATTGGGGTTCACGGAGCTCTTACCTTAGCTGCTCTCAGATGAGAGTAGGATTTTTTGAATTAATAGAGCAGGATTCCCAAGCCTTATTGAATTGTTGGTAGATCCTGTAAGCTCTATCTTTTAACTTTTGAGCAGTGTTTTTATCTATGTTAGACTGATTAACATAGAAACAACAGGTTCCTAAAATAAGCATAGCTTCCCTTTTTGACACTGATTATTGGGGGTATGTTGATCTTTGGAGTCAAGTAGACTAAGATGTAGGTCCCCTTCCAAACAACTGGAAGACACAGATACGACCTAGTTCTACAGAGGATTGTTCCAGGGTTGTAAGACAACAGTAGTAAGGAGCAGCTTCAGTAGTTCTATTTAAAGAGGAGCTTAAGGTCTTTAATTGGCTCACAGGAACAGGAGTGACAGTCTTTCTTTTGGGGGAGCCCTGTGGAGATTTAAATGAAATTAAGTTTAATCTGAGGAAAGTGGACCCAGTTGCTGACCTTCTGAAGCTCAACAACCTTTAGGGTGTTCAGAAAATTGTAAAGGGTTTTTTCTATATAGGAACTAACTGGTTTGTTAGACACTTTTCTCTTTAGGATATCTAATAGTACTTGGTCTCCTATAAGAGACTGTTGAAACTTTTTTTTTTTAAGTTAATAACATAGGAGATAACAGAATTAAGGTTAAAACCTAAAGTAATGGACAGCGATTAGAGCTGTGTTTAGGAGTCTTTCGACAAAACTTTTTTAGAGTCCTTTTAAGTCTGATTTGTTTATTTTATATTTCCTCTAAGATATAGACCAATGGTAAGGAACTGGCTGAGTAAGACAAGTGCAAATCTGGGGGCTCTTTGTATCTTTACAACCAAGTAGTTTTCAGAAAGAAAGGTCCAGAGTGAGCAGTGGAGACAGAATAAACAATTTTTATATTAATCTGGAGATTAATAGGCTTACCTGTCATGTCAGGGTCATCCGCAGTTTTTCCCTTGTGGTGAGAACAACTTGGGAGCCACTGGGAGCCTCAGGCCCACTAGTCAATCACAGCCACTTGTGGGGAGGGACTTAGTGTCTGCTCCCTTAAGAACAGGGGATAATCCCTCTTTTAGTTTCCTTTTGTACAGGGGACACGGCTGTTTAGCAGGATCAGGACCCAGTGGTCTGGGCTTTTACATCCAAAAGCAGGCTCCTTTTACCTGGTGTTTCTTCTTCTGGGGCTTGCGGGGTGACCTGAGGTGGCTCTAGCCCTGGGATATCTATAACTGTGGCCAAAAGTCTGGCCTGTCTTTGGTCTCACTGTTTCTCTGTTTCTTGTCTTTCAGTCTCGATTGTTAAAGACATTGAAACAAATTCCTGGCCTTCTTTAGGTTCTGGGCCTGTTTTAGTGGGCCAGAACTATTAGAATACCCTGCCAGTTGGGGAAATATTAAGGAGGCTTCCTTATATTGACCTACATCTGATACCGAGGAATGTACCTGAACTCTACTGGCCTTAAAATATATAAGTTTATAAAACAGATAATTATTTTGATGATACAATTTTGTTCTTTTGGTAAAATTAAGACAGGTTAGTTAGTGTAACAATTAGGCAATTATGAATTCCCTGGTAGAATGAATATAATTAACTCTATCTAATTAGAGACATTAATTATACATTGAGGTAACTGGACTTACAGACTTCTGTTTCTCAGCCCTGACTAGATTTTTTTTTTTTGAAAAAACTTTTTCCAGGCTGAAACGGCCAACAAAATAAATCTAACCTGTTGCAGCAGGCATCAGTTTTTTCCCTAGATAGGCTAGGAAAAACATATAAACAGAAGCTCTCCCCTCTTAATCAGTGGGTACTCTAGTTTCAGATGCTCCCTCTAGGTTAGAGAGCTGTATCTCTTTGTTTTAATAATCTTGTTTTTTGGTTTTTTTTTAGCAACCAGGATCCTGATTGTGAGACAATATGAAACATAGCTAAGAAATTTGTCCTGTTTAGCAGAGAGCAAGAAAGAAAACACTTAACTCTATTAGCTTACTTTTTTTTTTTTTAAGATTCTATTGGGGAAATGGGGAGGGGAACAGCGTTGGGGAATCGGGGAAGGGGAACAGACAAGTTGCTGTCGTTTTGTTCTTCAGTCTAGTTGCAGAGGACGTTGCTTCACTGGCCCATGTTGGTATCGTCATTGCGCTCTTCCCAGATGAGGCAAATTGGTCGCTGGCCTCTGCATGGTCGCTTACTGCGGCTATTGGCAGCTCACGCTGGCTGCCAGCCACTTCCGCTGGCTGCCGGCTACTCACTGTAGCCTATGGCAGCCCACTGCAGCAGGGGCTGCAGCCTACACCATCACCAGGGCTCGTGCAGCCCAGCTCCAGGTGGAGCTGTTGTTAGCTGTAGAGGGCAGTGTCACTGGCCCTCATATTTGGGATCCAAACCAGGGCCGCTGGCATCCCAAAACCAGCTCTTTTTTTTTTTAATTTATTTATTTTTAATTAGTTTCAGGTATACAACACAGTGCAATAGTTATACATTTTACCCCTCAATGTGACAACCCCCCACCCCCAATTCGCCACCCCACTCCCCCCATCATATCATATATATCTATTACTCTTCCTCTGACTCTCTTCCACAGTATAATCCACATCCCGTGACTATCTATATATATTCAATTACAGTAGGTATACAACCTCCGCTTCAGGTATACAGTGCAGTGATCAAACCTCTACTCCATCCATGAAATGGTCTCCCTAACAAGACCTATGACCATCTGACACCCCATAAAATATTTACAACTTTATTAATTATATTCTCCAAACTGTTTTTCATATCCCAGTGGCAATATTTTATTTTTTTTTGAGGGCAGTGTCACTGGCCCTCATATGTGGGACCGAACCGGGGCCGCTGGCTTCCCAAACCAGCGCTTAACCACCGTGCCACTCGGCCGGCCCCCCAGTGGCAATATTATAGTTGCCTATTTTTACTGTCTAATCCCTTCCCCTTCTCCCTCATCCCCACCCCCTCCCAATTAGCAACCCTGATTTTTCCTCTATATCTATGAGACAATTTCTGTTTACTTTGCTCATTCATACAGTTTTTCAGATTCCAGATATGAGTGAGATAATATGGTATTTGTCTTTCTCTGTCTGACTTATTTCACTTAACATAATAGTCTCTAGGTCCATCCATATCATTGCAAATGGTACGATTTCATTCTTCTTTATAGTGGAGTAATACTTCATTGTATAAATGTACCACAGTTTCTTAATCCAGTCATCTACCGATGGGCATTTTGGTTGTTTCAGAGTCTTAGCTATTGTAAATAGCGCTGCTATGAACATGGGGGTGCATAAATGTTTTTGAATAAGTGTCTTCGTTTTTTCAGGATAAATACCTAGGAGTGGAATTGCTGGGTCAAAAGGTAGCTCTATTGTCATTTCTTTGAGATACCTCCATACTGACTTCCATAGTGGCTGCACCAATCTGCAATCCCACCAACAGTGCAGCAGGGTCCCCTTTTCCCCACAGCCCCGCCAGCACTTGTTGTTTGTTGATTTATTGATTATAGCCATTCTGACTGGAGTGAGGTGGTATCTCATTGTGGTCAAAAAACCAGCTCTTAACCAATGCGCCACTGGGCCAGCCCTATTTGCTTACTTTTGATATTCAAATCTGTCTGAGTAGTTATATTTAGCTTAACTATACACAAAACTCTCAAGACCTTTTGTAAACCTTTTATAATTTTCCCAGTCCCTCCCAGTCTTTCTCTTATTCTTTCAGAAATAACCATCTTTACTTTCTCTCAGTTCCTTCAAAAAAAGTATTTCCATACCTTATATCTTTCTTGCAACCATGTATTATTATTATTTTTATATTAGAATCTATAACCTCTAAATCCTTAATTGTTACTGACAAACAGAAGCAAGCAATTAGTATTTTTACTGGCAAATTCAGGAAGATATTTGGTAACCTTAAAAACCACAGCCTGGTGATAAAACACAAGATATACTTACCAACAGATCTAAATCTATCTTTAACTATTCTGGTGACAAGAAGCTAGAAATAGATGAACTTAGTAAAACTAAAGTCTTAAGTTGCTAATAGATGTTGAGAAACCTTATCTAAGCATCTGCAATATATGTAGTACTATCAGGAGGCAACAACACTGTATCACATAAAACAGAATTATTAACAATTGTAGAGAAGTTCCAAAATCCTACAAGTGTCCCTATTGGCCAAGGTGTTGGGGTCCCACCTGGGTATCTTAGAGGGAAAAGATTGTTCTATTAGGTCCTGATTTTCCTCCAGTGACTTTCCCACAGGCCCAATAACAGCCTTTTTAGCCTCAGATTTGATCCTTTCTTTTTCCTCGGAGGTGAACAGAGTAATAATTGTTGACAATCATCCCAGGTGGTATGGTAGGTATGGAAAACAGACTCAAGAAGACTGGTTAGGGCTTAGGGCTTTTCCAAGAAAGGAGGATTTTGAGTTTTCCAATTATATGGGTCACTGGAGGAAAAAGGGATATATACAAGAAATTGAGCCCTGTCTTGAGAGCCCCCATCTGCTGATGATGTCTCTTGCAGTGGGAGAATGAGGTTGTCTGCAGTGGAGGAAGCTCTCTCCTGGAGAGCTTGGAGGGAAGAGCTATGGGTCCAAGGCAGGGAGAAGGCAGTCGGACCTGGCACAGGGGCCTGTAGAACAGGGCTAGGCTTCTGGGGCGTTTCCTTAGGAGGGGGAGAGGAAAGAGTCACCAAAACTTTAATGCCTATTTGTTTGGCGCATTCCTTAACCCAAGGGGGTGGATTCTGGGCAAGTTTGTTCTACAGATTTATATATAGGAATTGATCTGGGTGTCCTGAGTTGTTAGAGACAATATTTTACACCCGCTGAGCGGCATAAGGGTCAAAGGAGCTGATGTCAGGCTATCTGACACTAAAGAGAGGCCAAACAGTCTCACATAGAGCACAGAAGGTTTCTTTTGAGAGGCTGGGCCCATACTCAATTGTTGTGAAACCAGCCTCCTTCCAGTGGTCAAAGATGCATTGGAGGGGAGTGGGGATCTTAGAGAAGGTTCCTCCCATTTCAAGAGGAAATAGGAGTGTGACAGTAAAGATAGTAATTAAAGACAAAAGGATGAGGTAAGGGGGTGAAGTCCAGAGGGAGACAGGGTCCAGAGCTGGCCAACCTGTCAGGAGAAGGGGAAGTAAATGAGACTAGACAGTGAGGCAGAGACACAGAAGGAAAGTTAGGAGGAGGATCTCATCTGTAGAGAAGTTTATGAGATCCCCCTGTAACCAACAATTTTCAATATAGCCAATTAAGGATCCTACTGAATTAATTTTGAACCAAAAGAGATCTCAGCACAATTCAAACACAAATGGACTAAAATGACTGCACAAGGGCCCAAGACTTACAGAGAATACAGAATAGACTCAAACACAACTTCATGTCCCACTGGTCCTGATGAACAGGCTCAGCTTTATGGACTGACCAGAATGCCCACTGGTCCTGTCGAACAGGCTCAGTTTTACAGACCGAACAGACTCTCCCACTGGCGTCCCGGTTCCAGGGAGAGGGTCGGGACGTCGACGGCTACGTCTGACCTTAAATCTCCGACTACCAGAAAGAACTAGTACTACCCAGAACAGAACAAACTCCAGCTAAAACACAAAACAGATAAACCCAAACTTAATCGAACGTCCCTCATATATCCATACTCATTCATACAAGAAGTCAGTATAACACAAAACATCAAGACAAAGACTCACCTCCGGAGGCAGACAGAGAGACTCCAAATGGGTGAATGACCATGGGGCGTTATCAACTGGCTCTTAGGGGAGAGGAAGGCTGCCGTGGGGCCCTGGAACGTCTTCACGGGGTACCCCCGCTACAGCAGGGCCGTCCCCAGGGGGCCAGGTGTGGAGGCTGCTGATTTGTAAATCCACTGGGGCCTCCAAATGTTGTACCCAGCAAATAAATACAAACTGAACAGTTGTTTTGGAGTCTTTATTTACGACCGGTGACTGTGAGTGGGCTCATGCCCTGAACAAACTCACAGCCCCGAACAAGCAGGGTGAAGAGCTTATAAAGGTAAAAACTGCAAGCTGCTTTTCTTACAGTTTGTAGGTGGTTTCTATAGATTTCAGACAGTTTCTTGTAAGCAAAATTATTTTACAGAAGCTGAAGGCTGGCATTAATTATCAGGTATGAGATCAGTGTGAGCCAGTCAACCGCAGGCCATATCCTGAGTTATCTAAGTAAGGCAGCTAAAAAGGGGTTTCTCTACATGCAGAGACTCAGAGAAAGTGGGGGCTAGAGGATAGAAAGGGGGTCATGTCAACTCAG
Source organism: Aselliscus stoliczkanus (assembly GCA_033961575.1). Lineage (NCBI taxonomy): Eukaryota > Metazoa > Chordata > Mammalia > Chiroptera > Hipposideridae > Aselliscus > Aselliscus stoliczkanus. Next base: position 45,111,436 of record CM066733.1, read on the forward strand.
TTATTTCACTATCACGCTGATTCCAAAGTCAGACAAAGATATTACAAAAAAGGAAATCTACAGGCCAATATCCCTAATGAACATAGATGCAAAAATTCTCAACAAAATACTAGCAAACCAAATTCAGCATCACTTTAAAAAGATCATACCAAAAAGAAAATCATACACCACTGAATCAAGTGGGATTCATTCCTGCTATGCAAGGTTGGTTCAATATCCACAAATCAATTAACATAATACATCACATTAACAAAATGAAAAATAAAAATCATATGATCATATCAATAGATACAGAAAAACCATTTGACAAAATCCAACAGCCATTTATGATAAAACCTCTTAGCAAAATGGGAATAGTGGAATCATTTCTCAACATAATAAAGGCCATATATAATAAGTCCACAACAAACATCGTACTCAATGGGGAAAGGCTAAAAGCTTTCCCCTTAAGATCAGGAACAAGAGGGGCCAGCCAAATGGCGCATTGGTTAAGCGCTGGCTTGGGATGCCAGCGGCCCCGGTTCGGGTCCCACATATGAGGGCCAGTGAAAGTGCCCTAAAAAAAAAAAAATATGGAACAAGACAAGGCTGCCCACTTTCACCACTTACATTTAACATAGTTCTGGAAGTTCTAGCCACAGCAATCAGACAAGAAAATGAAATAAAAGGCATCCAAATTGGAAAAGAGGAAGTAAAATTGCCATTATATGCAGATGACATGATACTATACATAGAGAATCCGAAAGACTCCACCAAGAAACCTCTAGAACTGATAAATGAATTTGGTAAGGTAGCAGGATACAAAATTAATATTCATAAATCAGTTGCATTTCTATACACCAATAATAAACTATCAGAAGAAGAAATTAGGAGGCTGGCTGAGTGGCGCAGTGGTTGGGAGCTGGCCTGGGACGCCAGCGGCCCCGGTTCGGATCTCACATATGAGGGCCAGTGACACTGCCCTCTAAAAAAATAAAAAGAAGAAGAAAAAATCAGGAAATCAATCCCTTTTACAATTGCTTCAAAAACAATAAAATATCTAGGAATCAATTTAACTAAAGAAGTAAAAGACCTGTACTCAGAAAATTACGAGACACAGAAGAGAGAAATCAAAAAAGATACAAATAAATGGAAATACATACCATGTTCATGGATAGGAAAAATTAATATAGTTAAAATGTCAATACTACCTAAAGCAATAAATAGATTCAATGCAATTCCAATCAAACTACCAAGGACATTTTTCTCAGAAATAGAACCTAAAATTTATATGGAACCACAAAAGACCCTGAATAGCCACGGCAATCTTGAGAAATAAGAAAAAAGTGGGAGGCATCACACTACCTGACATCAAAACATACTACAAGGCTACAGTAATCAAAACAGTATGGTACTGGGCTGGGCGAGTAGCACGGTGGTTAAGAGCTGGCTTGGGACTCCAGCGGTCCCAGTTCAGGTCCCACATATGAGGGCCAGTGACACTGCCCTCAAAATAAAACAAAAACAAAAACAGAAAAACAGTATGGTACTGGCATAAAAACAGACACATAGACCAATGGAACAGAATACAGAGCCCAAGAATAAACCCATCCATATATGGTCATTTAATCTATGACAATGAAAGCAAGAATTTACATTGGAGTAAAGATAGTCTATTTAATAAATGGTGCTGGGAAAATTGGACTGACATGTGCAAAAAAATGAAAATGGACCACCTACTTACACCATATATGAGAACAAACTCAAAATGGATTAAAGACTTAAATGTAAGACCTGAAACCATAAAACTCCTAGAAGAAGACATAGGGAGTAAGTTTGCAGACATAACACTGAGTAATATTTTTACTGATATATCCCCTCAGGCAAGGGAAATAAAAGAAAAAATGAACATATGGGATTACGTCAAACGCAAAAGTTTTTTCACAGCAAAAGAAATCATCAATAAAACAAAAAGGCAACCTACTGAATGGGAGAAGATATTTGCCAACATATATCTGATAAGGGTTTAATATCCAAAGTTTATAAAACACTCATGAAACTCCTCACCAAAAAAACAAAAAACCCAATTAAAAAATGGGCAGAGGATATGAAGAGGCATTTCTCTAAAGAGGACATACAGATGGTCAACAGGCATATGAAGAAATGTTCAACTTCACTATTCATCAGAGAAATGCAAATAAAAACCACAATGAGATACCACCTCACTCTGGTCAGAATCGCTATCATCAATAAATCAACAAACAACAAGTGCTGGCGAGGGTGTGGAGAAAAGGGAACCCTGGTGCACTGTTGGTGGGACTGCAAATTGGTGCAGCCATTATGGAAATCAGTATGGTGGTATCTCAAAAAACTGGAAATGGAACTACTGTATGACCCAGCAATTCCACTTTTGGGTATCTACCCAGAAGAATCCAAGATGCTAATTCAAAAAAATATATGCACCCCTATGTTTATTGCAGCGCTATTTACAATAGCCAAGACTTGGAAGCAACCAAAATGCCCAGCGGTAGATGACTGGATTAAGAAACTGTGGTACATTTATACAATGGAGTATTACTTCGCTATAAAGGAGAATGAAATCGTACCATTTGCAATGATATGGATGGACCTAGAGACTATTATGTTAAGTGAAATAAGTCAGTTGGAGAAAGACAAATACCATGTGATCTCACTTATATGTGGAATCTGAAAAACTGAATGAATGAGCAAAGTAACCAGAAACAGTCTCATAGATATAGAGGAAAAACTGAGGGTTGCTCGTTGGGAGGGGGGTGGGGATGAGGGAGAAGGAGAAAGGATAAGACAGCATAAATAGACAACTACAATATTGCCACTGGGATGTGAAAGACAGTTCGGGGAATATAATAATGTTGTAAATATTTTGTGGTGTGTCAGATGGTCACATGTCTTGTTAGGTAGACCACTTCATGGATGGAGTAGAGGCTTGATCACTGCACCGTATACCTTAAACTGATGTTGTATAATATTGTATGCCAACTGTAATTTAATATATAGATAGTCACGGAATGTGGATTATGCTGTGGAAGGGAGTCAAAGGAATTGTAATAGATATGTACGATATGGGGGGAGGAGTGTGGTGGTGAATTGGGGGAGGGGGGCTGTCACTTTGAGGGGTAAAAAGTATAACTGTTGCACTGTGTTGTACACCTGAAACTAATTTTTTTAAAAAATGTTTATTTCACAATAAAAGAATTTAAACTGAAAAAAAAAAAAGGAGTTTGGATGGCAGAAACACGAAAAACAAAAACCAGAAGCGCTCCCCACCCCATGCCTTTTATGAGTTCCAGTGCCTGGTGCTGGTAAGCAACGCCAAACCAGCATGAAGAGTACATTTCACCTGGGTGCCTGGCAGCCTCCTTTCCTACTCATCAGTTGGGGCGATGTGCATTTAGCTCCCTCCTCACTCCTCCAGGTCCCTGTAAATTCTCCAAACATTTCCTATATATGAATCATTGCAATGGCAAGCAAATGACACATCGATTTTTTCATTACCCACCGACCCAAAGGGGTGCTGATTCTTTCCGAATTGGAATAGCTAAAGTAACACTTGGTACACAAGGAAACTGCTGGGAGAGAAGGAAGGAAGGAGGGTAGGTTTGCCTGGAGACAGTGTCCTGCAGACTCAGACAGGACCCCGCCAGGTCTACTGCGGATGCGTTTTCATGGTTGGGGTTGAGAGCCCTTGGAAGGCGGGGGTGAAATCACAGGGCGTGCTGGGGAGCTCTGCAGGAAGGAAAGCCTCACCTAATGTCTGCAGTTGCGAAGAAGGAAAAGGCGGCCGGGCAGCCTTTGTCCTCCGGACAGCTCCCAGAGAGGCCCCGCACACAAAAGCAATCCTCCCGTCACCAAGGGATGCCCGCGTGGTGGGGGCTGGGGACCCTTCTCTCCAAAGCCCTGCCCCTTACTACACGAACAACCGGGTGCAGGACCGGAGATAAAACAGGTGCTGACCTGCATCCCACCCAAGGTGGCCGGGTTGCTTCCTGGGGTGGTCCTTCCCAAACGCCCGTGATGGCCAAAGGGGCTCCTGTGTCCATTTCCATTTTATTTCAGCAAGTAGAAAAGACAAGGTCTGCAATAAAATCCAGCAGCAGGTGTGAGTGAAGGACAGGAGACCATAGCTGCAGAGGTGGTACAGGACAGCCAAGCCGGCTCTGAAAGGCAGCGGGCACTGTGATGGATGCACAGCCTGCGGACCATGTGAATTACGTTCCAGGCTTAGCACCACGCGGAAGCGCAGACATACCGGGGTGTACAGCCCGCCACTTGGCTCCTTAGATGCATGGTCGCACAGGGAGACTGCAGGCACCCCTGGGGCCTGGACCCCATGGCGCACAGAGCACTGAGCCCCTGCTGCCACCAACGCGGAGCCGCCCCTGTGCTACGACCGGTGTGACCGGTGTAACTTTCCCTCCCCAAGCGTGCGCAGTGTATTTGTCTTATTTCCATTTCCTATATAAGCGCTGAAATTAAAGTATCTCAAGGGGTGTTCAAGTAGTATTGGATGAGATACAGAAAACACATAGATCTGAAAACACAAGACTAAGGAGATTTTATGACAAGAATTTTCTATATGCATGTTTATACTTTTATACTTATATTTATATTTACAGGAGATATGGTCTGGACCTGTGAAGGGAGAGCAGTGGGGCTGGGGGAGGGATGTAGGAAGGGTATGGGGGGCAGCCGGCCTGACCCCTGACATACCCCAGACACTCAGGTCCTTCCATGGCTTTTTCTAAAATCCCCCTTAGGCCCAACACAGTAGCTGCACTTCTGCATTACACGTGTGTCAGGAAGTCAGGAGTGTTAGGGGTCCCCAGGGGCACCGGGAATGAGGCGACCCCCCCCATTCTGCTGAAGAGCTGCCAGGATATCTCTTTTGTAAAAATAACGCACATCTGACCACAGGTTTCCTGATAGAAATGGGACATAGCAGAACTGTAAAGGTCCACGGAAAATTTCTGCAGCAGTACCTGTTCTGGAATTATAACTGCTCATGGAAGCTTGCAATTACTTCCTCTATCCCTTACCCTATTAAAAAAAAAAATACTGCAGACACCTGCAGGCAGCTGATGCCAGTTTTAGGTCCAGCCCAACAAGCAAAGAAAACGGCTTGGTTTGGACACGTACCTCAGACTTTGACTCCTCCGTGAACCTTTCAAGGAGGACACCCAAAGACGGGTGAATACATTAAGGCACAAATGAGCATAAATTACAGCAAATTCCAGACTCACATCCCCAACTGAGCGGCACAGCAAAGGCAGTGAAATAAAGGAGGCTTTGGAAAGCTCCAGAAGGTGCTTCACCCAATCGGTGGGTCATGAGAGGCAGGCTGGATTGAATTTGAACCAATTCAGCGGGGCCATACAGATAAGTACCATAGGTCGCAGTTTGTGGCTGAACCCGCGCAGGCGGCCTTGCTGGGACTGTGCACTTGAGTGGCCCGCTGGAAAGGTGCAGCCCCTACCCCCACCCTGTGCGTCCTGGTACCACAATACTCCTGCATTCTGTACCCTTTTATCCAGCACCCCTGCAATCCTGGTCCCCATGCCCGTGCATTGGGGCACCCTTGCGCTGCTGCTGCCCTACAGTCCCACAGCTTGTGTTGTCTTCCCTGTGCCCGGAATGCCCACCGAGCAGGACCCTAGCACCAGGCCTGCCTGCAGTCATCCTAACTGCAGTCACCCTGCTGTATGCCTTCCCCTCCAGGCGATCAGGTACTACACTACAGCACTGAAATATACAGATGGCGCCAAAAAAATATATACACGTTTTAAAAAAGGAAAAAATTATTAAAATTGTAATAATATATACCAATAACAAAAGATGAATACAAGTCACGTTTGACTTCCACAATCACAAGAGGTGATCAAAGTGGTTACCATCAGTGTCCAGACACTTCTGATTACAGAACTACTACTACTTGAGCAACGTTGACCAAATTGTCCACTTGTATACATTATTTTGGCACCCCAGGTATTTATATTGTGCTATTCATACAATGGTTGAATTACTACTCATACTAGGAACTCAAGGCTCACTACCATCATAGGTCTGTGTGAGGTCCCTCTTGTTTTTTTTTTTTTTGTGTTTTTTTTTGTTTTAAAGATGTTATTGTGGAACTGGGGGAAGGGAACAGCATTGGGGAACCGGGGAAGGGGAACAGACAAGTTGCTGTCCTTTTGTTCTTCAGTCTAGTTGCGGAGGACGTTGCTTCACTGGCCCATGTTGGTATCTTCATTGTGCTCAGTCGCTGGCCTCTGGACAGCTGCTCACTGCGGTTATTGGCAGCTCACCCTGGCTGCCAGCTGCTCACGCTGGCTGCCGGCCACTCATTGTACCCTATGGCAGCCCACTGCAGCAGGGGCTGCAGCCAACACGGTCGCCGGGGCTCACACAGCCCAGCTCCAGGTGGAGCTGTTGTCAGCTGTAGAGGGCAGTGTCACTGGCCCTCATATGTGGGATCCGAACCAAGCCAGCTCTTAACCAATGCACCACTCAGCCGGCCCCCCTCTTGTTTACTTACATACATGTATATACATATCTGTATCTCCAAATATCTTTTCTGTGTGAACAAAAAAGGGTCCAGATGTTAAACCTGACAAGATCAGGAGACTGACGATAACCACAGAGGATGGCATAAACATCAAAATTCTTAACTAAGGGCCAGCCGAGTGGCGTGGTGGTTAAGCGCTGGCTTGGGAAGCCAGCGGCCCCAGTTCGGGTCCCACATATGAGGGCCAGTGACACTGCCCTCAAAAAAAAAAAAAATTCCTAACTAAGGTGGGTCATGTCTGGAAGTCACATTCTTGGCCTGTGACTTCCTTGACAAAGGTCAATCTTTACTTTAAGTGAGCCTTTCTGTTGTCTTTTGCATCTAAGGTAACATACCCTTGGAATGTAAGAGTAATCCCTTTCCAAATCCCCCAGGGGGCACAACCCACCAACCCAGAGCAGGAAACTACAAAATCCCTCATTGATATCTTTTTTTTTTTAAAGACTTTATTGGGAAATTGGGGGAGGGGAACAGTGTTGGGGAATTGGGGAAGGGGATCTGCCAAGTCGTTCTTCAATCTTCGTTGTGGAGGGCACCCGTCACCATCTGACTTCTGTCAGCAGCTCATGGCCTCTAAGCTCAATGTACTGTGTTCAGTGTTAGTTGCAAGTGGGCATAGCCACCATCCCATGCTGGAGTCAAACCAGCAGCCTTGTTGTTAAGAGCTCACGCTCTATTCACGGAGCCATCTGGGCGGCAGCTCAGCTCAAGGTGCTGAGTTCAGTCTGGGTGGGCGAACAGGCAATCTTGTTACACCCTGTTGGCAGCTCAGTGACAGCTCAGCTCGGGCGCAGTATTTACTGGCCCATATGGGAATTGAACCGGTGGCCCTATTGCTCAGAGCACGTGCTCTAAGTCAACTCTTAACCAACTGAGCCACTGGACTGACCCTCCTCATTGTTATCTTGTTCACCAAATACTATCTCTGTGTGCTGTAAAATGCTATTAACTATCCTGTACCCACCAATATAAAAGAAGTATGTGTCTTTCCATTTTGCTTTTTATCCAATGCCAGAGATTTCCCCATCTTGCTTTCTCCCACCTTCCTCTTTTGATTCTAATGTATAAAATAAGTTGCAAGGGCCCGTTGAGTGACTCGGTGGTTAAGTGCTGGCTTGGGAAGCCAGCGTCCCCAGTTTGGGTCCCACATATGAAGGCCAGTGACACTACCCTCAAAATAAAATAAAATAAAATAAGTTGCAAAATGGCCATTTTCCGATGCATTTTCTCAATCCTTTGAGACTTTGCTTTCTGGCAATTGTCAGTTTGGCTCAAATAAACTCATAAGCTTTATCTTAGGCTGGATGTTTTTTCGCTGACATTCCTTGGTGTAGCCAGGCAAAATTCCAAAGAAGCCCACACAGGATCACCCTGTGGACCCGGATTCGGTGCTAGGTACCAGCTGGGGACCATTGTACCCCACCATCTCCCTGCTTCCTATCAGGGGAATGGGTGAGTTTTTCTTGGAATTCCGGATCTCTCTGCTTTAATATAAGAGGCCATGACTTTATCTGAGCTGCTTAAAAAAAAAAATCCTCAAAGTGGCATTAAAGGTTAAGGATTGAAATAACCCAAGTTAAGGATAAGAGTTAAGATAACTCTGGGACAGGAGGGGAAAAAAATGGGTGGCTGGTTTTAATTTCAGCTTTTCAATTGGAATTGCTTACTGCAAGTCTGAACAAAACCTTTAGCTGGCTAAATGAGAATCTGAACTTGTTCAGCTCCCACAGCCTCAATTTCGGGTATTCTTGGATGACTAAGAATCTCTGTGGTTAAGCGCTGGCTTGGGAAGCCAGCGGCCCCAGTTCGGTCCCACATATGAGGGCCAGTGACACTGCCCTCAAAAAGAAAAGAAAGAATCTCTGTGGAGGTGTTTGAGGGTACTCCTCAAAATGTGCAGTGGCCCCATAGGGAATTCCAACACAACTGTAATTAAATATTTGACTCGTCTGGGACGCGCACATAAAAGCTGGTTACCTAGCACTTCGAGTCCTCATGGTTGTACTAGAGAGCCGGGGAAAGAAACTGAGGCATGTAAGAGGGCTGAAGCGATTCGGGAGGTGACAGCCCCTTGGAGCTCTACCCATAAGCAGCATACTTCAAATCACTACATAATATCACTAGATATATGTTCAGACTCTGCAGATCTCAAAAAACAAAAACAAAAAACAAAACTAAAAATTAACATGGGAAATTGTGCCTCAAAGGCCCACAAGCTACCAGACTCTAGACCCATTAATACTCCTGTTGCAGGATACTCGGACAGAGACGGGACACCAAGGCTCCGAGCGGGAAGCAGCGTTTATTGATGCCGGCACTGGCTCAGCGGATTCATATCCAGAGGCTGAGTCCCAATCTGGACAGGACTCGGAGCTTTATACTCTGAGGTTTCCGGGTTAGCAGCTAGGATTCCAGTTAGGGCATGTGGCATTGTGTTAGTTTCTGACTGGTTCTCGGGTGAGGTAGGAATTAGGAAATGTTAATCGCGGAAGTCTTGGTGGCTATGTGGTCCAGGAAAGCCTTTGACTAGGGCTCCCTGCCACACTCCTGCAGATAGATGTAGTTCCTAGGAGTCTTACAAATACTTACAGACATGGAAAGATTTATCTAGAAGTGATATCAACTTAAGACGGCCAAAATGGAGCTCTTTTGACATCTAAATTTTTGTGTGCCCAATTAGAAAAACCTGGCTTAAAGGTCAAACCAAATGGAATGGAAGGCTTACCTCAACTGGAAAATAGAAAGAAGCCTCTGAAATGGTACAGAGAGATGTTCTTCTCTCCAGGAACTTAGGAAGAAAATTTTTGAGACTGTCTCTGAACTAAAGGTTTTGGAAGCGGCTAAATGCCAACACTCCATTTTTCCCTCTTCGACTGTCCTAATGTGTGCTTTACTTATCTGGACTTGCTCTTCTTTTCCTCTCTCTGTCTCTCTTTTCTGCACCTCTGTTGCAGCTCCCTTTGGAGAGGAACTGATCTTGGCTGAAGGGGAATCCATTATTGTATGCAGGCAGAACTAAGAAATCTGAAGATTCCCCTAACTCTTTCTAGGACCCTGATGAGTTCTCAAAGGAATTTGAATTAAGTGTTAGAACATATAATCCTGGCTTTTCTGATTTTGCACATACTGGTTTCTGAGAGCAAAGCAACAGAAGTATTAAAGGTTTGCTAGGGAAACTCCTGTAGAGGAAAGTGCTTTTATTGTAAAAAGTCAGGTCATCTTAACGATTGTAGAAAACCAAAATAGGATTTAGAAAAAGAAAGGAAATAGAAGCAAGCATAAGGTGCTCCAACGACTATGAGGGCATTCTTACTAAGACTGGGACTATTTTATCTGTTAACACCACCTGGCTAAGTTGTCCTCCCTGGTGGAGTAAAGCTTTTATACAAATGGTAGGGACATCTAATCAACAAATGTCTGTTTTGTTTTGTTGAGGGCAGTGTCACTGGTCGTCATATGTGGGATCCGAACCGGGGCCACTGGCTTCCCAAGCCAGCGCCCAACCACCGCGCCACTCTGCCGGCCCTGTTTTTTTTTTTTTTTTTTAAGCTGAGCCTTCCTGAACCAATGTCTGTTTTTAAATCAGAACCTGTTCCTTTCCAACTATGAAATATTAAGGGGAAACATCAATTTTTACTACTAAAATCTGCCCCAACTCACCTGATAGTGTGAGACTTTCTAACCACTGATGCTCATATATCCTCCTAGAAGGGTAAAATGTATTTCGAACTAAATGAATCAGATTGGGGAAATAATGATTTTAAAAGAAACAAACTAAGGAACTGGGAAAGTTATAAAGAAAAATCTTTAAAGAATTTTATGTATGGTTAAGCTAAATGTGATTAATTAAGTAAATTTAAATATCAAAAGTAAGCTTGTACAAAATTAAGTTTTCTGTCTCTGCTAAGAAAGACAAAGTTTGTTATAAGACTGTTGGTCTGCTACTGATATGAAAATGTATTCTGCCTGAAAGGCAAAAGTTAGTGTGATCAAAACATTTTCCTATGTTTTATATTGCCTTATTTAGGTCTTTAGTTACGTAAGAGAACTAAATCAAAGAACTAAGTTTTGCTAATAGTTATGTAAACTTCTGTATGTTAGGATTGCTGGAGTTCATGTACCCTCCTTAGCCTAACAGGTATTGTAATGGTTATGGTCCACCCTTACATCCCTGATAAAAAGGCTCAGATCCTGGAAAAGGCCAGGAAATTTGCTTAAATGTTTTTAACATTGGGACAGGGAAAACAAAAAAAGAAAGGAACAGTAAGTCTGGAGACAAGGCCAGAGATAGGCCAGATTTTAGTTAATAGACAGGCCAAATCCAGGACCACCTCAGGGTCACCCCACCAGATCCAGAAGAGAAAACTAGTCTTAATACTGACTGAATGTTTGTTACAGGATGTTCCAATATAATTTCAGACTTTTTTTCCATTACAGATATTGATTGGCAAGATTAAGTCAGCCACTCCTATTAAAATAACTATTGACAATACTTTGTCTCTATCTTATATTTGCCAATATCCTTTGAGGCCTGATACACTATCTGAAATCAGCTCATTATACAAGATTACCTTTAAAAAGGTGCAGGGGTTGGGGGAATGCTTATAATTGCTTTCCACATGGGCAGACAAGAGTTTACTTGGATAATAATGCCCCAGGGAGTATACCCACGAGTCCCAACTATTTCTCTCAGATACTAAATGCTGATTTAAATAATGTTAAATTTCCCAGAAATTCTACTCTAATCCAATATGTGGATGATTTACTTTATACCCTAAGACAGGGGTCAGCAAACTGCGGCTTGCAAGCCACATGTGGCTCTTTCGGTATATCCTGTCTCAAAAGTTTGCCGAACCCTGCAAGAGCCAATCCTGTCCCTCACAACAATTTAAAAATTATTCAAGAGCCATAAATATATATCTATATTTTAAAAGATTTTATTGGGGAACTGGGGAAGGGAAACAGACAAGTTGCTATCCTTTTGTTCTTCAGTCTAGTTGTGGAGGACATTGCTTCACTGGCCCATGTTGGTATCATCATTGCGCTCTTCTCGGGTGAGGCAGATTGGTTGCCTTCTGGACGGCTGCTCACAGTGGCTCTTGGCAGCTCACACTGGCTGCCGGCCACTCATGCTGGCTGCCGGCTACTCACTGTAGCCTATGGCAGCCCTCTGCAGCAGGAGCTGCAGCTATGCCATCCTAGGAACTCACAGCAGCCCAGCTCCAGGTGGAGCTGTTGTTCACCATCTTAGCTGCAGAGGGCAGCGTAACTGGCCCTCATATGTGGGATCCGAACCAGGGCTGCTGGTGTCCCAAGCCAGCTCTTAACCAATGCACCACTCAGCAAGCCCCCATAAATATATTTTTATATAATTACCATTATGTGAATAATATCCTTTAAAAATTTTATAAATGAGGGCCGGCCAAGTGGTGTGGTGGTTAAGCACTGGCTTGGGAAGCCAGCGGCCCCGGTTCGGGTCCCGTATATGAGGGCCAGTGATACTGCCCTCAAAAAAAAAATTATAAGTGAAACTATGATAGTTTTATTTTCATTTTCAATTTTACTTCAGGGCCACATGTACGTACCCAAAGAGCCACATGTGGCTTGCGAGCCGCAATTTGCTGACCCGTGGCAGCTCTTCCATCTCAAAAGTTTACCGACCCTTGCTTTAGGAAATATTAGATTCCTAAGAGGACACAACTTACCTATTATAATAGCTAGTCATAAAAGACATAGGGACTCAAAAAGAGTAAGCTTTGATTCTGTTTACACCAAGTAAAATACTTTGGTTATCTAATATCTAAAGATAGGTTACTACTTAACTCTGAAAGACTTGGACGAATAATATCCTTTCCTCTTCCAATAACAAAAACAAACAGCTTAGAGGATTCCTGGGTTTGATTGGATGCTTCTCAATTAGATTCAAAATTCTTCATTAAAGCTCAGCTTCTATATATCTTATTAAGATCAGATAGAGCTGATCCAACTCAATGGAACCCTGAAGGGAAACAGGCTAAAGAAGCTGTAGACAATTAAACTCAGTAGCTAAAAGGCTCTCTTCCTGCATGACAGCCATCTCTGCTACAGTCAGGTTATGCAAACAGAAGAGATAGTTATAGATGCTCCTTTATTTATGTTACTCATTTTGTTGAATCCTTACTAAACTATCTCATCATGCTCAACACTTCTATCAGTTGACTGGCTTCTTACAAAGTACTCTTATGTTCTGCACCTAATATTACTTTAAGTCAATGTAATAGTCTAACCCAGCAACTTTATTACCCTCTTTACAGGATGAAGACATCCACAACTGTGTTTTGCTTACTGACCATCTTCTTGTTCCTAGGAATGATTTAAAGGAAACCTTTGTTGATAATGCTTACTCTTATCTGAAAGATGAACAGGGATATTATCAAGCTGGATATACAGTAACTTCCATGGTAAACATAAATTTAAGTTTCTTATTTACCTGAATAAGATCAGCCTAACAATTAACTGAATTAACTGATGAGCAGGAGCTTGTAAATGAGCCAAAGATCAAATAGCCAATATTTACACTGATAATTGCTATACCTTTGGTGTAGCTCACAACTTGTAGAAGCAGTGAGGCTTCTTAACTTCCTCAGGGCAGCCCGTAAGAATGGAAAACAGGTTGCAGAACTTAAATTAGATGTCTTACAGCCACCAGACAATTGGCAATTATCAAAATTCCAGGACATTCTAAGGCTGTCATCATAGAAGGAAAAGAAAATAATTTAGCTAATACTACAGCTAGACCAGCAGTAATAAACAGCCAAATTATCCAGACTTGAGAATATTTCTTCTCCCTATTAAATCAATAAAAGACTCTTCTTATTTATTTATTTATTTATTTATTTATTTATTTATTTATATTAGTTTCAGGTGTACAACACAATGCAATAGTTATGCTCTTTACCCCCGAAAGTGCAACCCCCCTCCCCCAGTTCGCCACCCCACTCCCCCCCCAATATCATACATATCTATCACAACTCCCCTGACTCCCCTCCACAGTATACTCCACATCCCGTGACCATCCACATATTCAGTTACAGTTGGCATACAATACTATACAACATCAGTTTCAGGTGTACAGTGCAGTGATCAAGCCTCTACTCAATCCATGAAGTGGTCTCCCTAACAAGACATGTGACTATCTGACACACCACAAAATTTTTACAACATTATTATATTCCCCGAACTGTGTTTCCTATCCCTGTGGCAATATTGTACTTGTCTATTTATGCTGTCTAATCCCTTCCCCTTCCCCCTCTCCCCACCCCGCTCCCAACTAGCAACGCTGTTTTTCCTCTACATCTATGAGTCTGTTTACTTTGATCGTTCACTCAGCTCTTCAGACTCCACGCACAAGTGAGATCACATGGTACCTGTCCTTCTCAGACTGACTTATTTCACACAACGTAATAGTCTCTTCACAACATTATCAGTTACATTCCCAGAACTGCCCCATATCCCTGCAGTAACATTGTAGTCCCACCTACACTGTCCAAAACCTTCCACCTCTCCCTCTTCCCCACTCCCTCCCAGCCAGCAACCATCAATTTTTCCTTTATATCTGCTTGATATGACTTCAATCTTCTTAAATTTACTGAGACTTGTTTTGTGGTCTAACATGTTCTATCTTGGAAAATGTCCCATGTGTAGTTGAGAAGAATGTATATTCTGTTTTTTCAGGGTGAAATGCTCTAAAAATATCAACGAAGTCCAGCTGGTCTAAAGTATCATTTAAGGCCCCTCTTTCTGTGTTTTTCTGTCTAAAGGGTCTGTCCATTGGTGACAATGGGGTGTTGAAGTCCCCTACTATTATAGTGTTACTGTTGATCTCTGTCTTTATGTCTGTTAAAATCTGTTATATGTAATTAGGAATTCCTATGTTGGGTGCATAGATGTTTATTAGGGTTATAGTGCCCTTCTTTGTCTTTTATTGTAGTCATTTTAAAGTCTATTTTGTACAAAATAAGTATTGGTGCTCCAGCTTTTTTTTCTCTCATTTCCATTTGCATGAAATATCTTATTCCTTCTGTAAACAGCGTATACATGTGTCCTATACTCTTATCCACTCAGCCACTCTCTGTCTTTTGATTGGAGCATTTAGCCCATTCACATTTAAAATGATTATTGATAGGTGCATATGTATTGCCATTTTGTTATTTGTATTCCTGGTCTCCCTGGGTTAGCTTGTTTACCCCTTTCTTTTGTTTAAAAAAGCCCTTTCAACATTTCTTGCAATGCTGGCTTGGTGGTAATGAATTCCTTAAGCTTATTCTTTTCTGAGAAGCTCTTTATTTCTCCTTCAATTTTAAGTGATAGCCATGCTGGGTAGAGCAATCTTGGTTGTAGGCCTTTATTTTGTGTCACTTTGAATATCTCCTGCCACTCCCTTCTGGCCTACAGAGTTTCTGTAGACAAGTCAGCTGTTAGTCTAATGGGAGTTCCTTTGTATGTAACCTGCTGTCTTTCTCTTGCAGCCTCTAGGATTCTGTCTCTGTCTTTAACCTTTGACATTTTAATGATGATGTGTCTTGGTGTGGACCTGTTTGGGTTCAGCTTGTTTGGAACCTTCTGCACTTCCTGGGCTTGTATGTTGATTTCCTTCACCAGGATAGGGAAGTTTTCAGTCATTATTTTTTCAAATACATTCTCGACACCTTGCTTCTTCTCTTCTCCTTCTGGTATTCCTATGATTCAACAGTGGTTGCCCTTCACCTTGTCCCATAGGGCTCTTAAACTATTTTCATTGTTTTTTACTCTTTGGTCTTTTTGCTGTGCCAACTGGGTGATTTCTGCAATTTTGTCTTCCAAATCGCTGATCCGCTCCTCTGCTTCATCTACTCTACTGGTGATTCCTTTGAGTGTGTTCTTCATTTCAGTTATTGTATTCTTTAGTTCTAACAGGTTGTTTTTTATGGTTTCCCTATCCTTCTTTATGTCCTCGCTAAGTTCCTTAAACATTCTTATCATCAGTGTTCTAAACTCAGTCTCTGAAAGGTTGGATCCCTCTGTTTCATTTAGTTCCATTTCTAGAGGTTTCTTCTGATCCTTTACTTGTGACATGTTTCTTTGTTTCCCCATTCTGGCTGCCACTCTGGGATTGCTTTGATGTATTAGATAGATCACCAGGCGAGCCCTGGCTGGATCACACAGGCACACAGCTCACGGTTCAACACTCCCAGGAAAACTTCCAATCTCAGCCTGTCCCAATCAGCCGCTCGCAGATCAGGCCCAGCAGCCTGACAACCAATCACCAGCCTGGCAACTCTGCAAGCGCAGTGCGGAGAGCAGGGGCCCCAGGCGGCTTGCGCACTCCCGCGTCTCAGTGAGCAGCCAGTTGGAGCCGAAGCACGCCCACCAGGCATTTCCCTGGCAACGCAGCACAAGCCGAGCGGAGGGTGGGGATCTGAGGTGGCTCACACACTCTAGGGTCTCAGTGAGCAGCCTTTTGGAGCCAGAGGGCACCCGCCCAGTGTTTCCCTGGCAATGCAGTATAAGCCGGGCAGAGGGTGTGGATCCAAGGCTGCACGCTCGCATGCATACACGCACTTCTGCGCCAATTCCACCAGACCAATGAGGTCTTGGACCTGACCCTCCGTGGGAGGGCCCAAGCCCGACAAAATGGCGTCCTCCCTACACCACTAGCATGCAGGCTCCACACCACGGGAACAATAGTCCAAACACCTCCAGCCTTTGCACCAAAGGTGCTCAGTTCAGTCCGTCCCCACAGGCTCCCGGGCCCAGCTCACACAGCCACTCCCTCCACCAGTAACCAGGTAAGTGCTCACCGGCGAGCAAGTCCGGGCTCTGGCTCCACTGATTCTCCAGCCGCTCTTAGCCTCACCGAGCTGAGCAAAGAGAGTCCTCACTAACTTACGGCCGGCTATATTAGAACTCCTCTGCCCGGCAAAGGAACTCTAGGCTGGTGAGCTTGGTGTGGGGTCGTAGGGTCTCTCCCCCAACCAGACAAGCTTCCCACGGCTGGGGCTTCCCTCACGGAGTTCGCCCTCTCTCGTCTCCGCCCGTCCTACCAGACCCGACTTGGCCTCCTCTTTAAGTTCTTCATTTCGTGGTTCTGTTCATCTAGTGTTCCGGGGACCTCCAGGGTTGAATGCTGTATAATTTGTTTGTAATTTTGGTGTGATCCTGGGAGGCAGTTAGCACAGCATCTGTCTATTGTGCCATTTTACCGGAAGTCCAATAAAAGACTCTTATAGTTCCAGTGAACAGCTACAGAAGAAGAAAAGAAAATATGACAACAAAAGGGGGAAACTGACCCAAACAGATATAGCTTAGCATCAATATGAGCTAATGCATTGGGATTTTGGTAAAGTGGTTTCATAGAGTAAAGAATATTGTTAAAAACCTCCTACTGTAGCTCATAAAATGTATAACAGATGTTCTCTCTGTGTAAAATGTAGCCTTGGAAAATCCCTCCGTGGGTCCCAAGGACATTTCTCACTTCCTTTAAGTCCTTTTGAGGTATGGTAATTGGATTTTATCCAAATGCCACCATCTCAAGTATACAAATGTTTATTAGTCATGATTTTGTATGGTTGAGATATTCCCTTGCAGGAGAGCTACAGCCTTAATGGTAGGTAAGTTATTTATAATCATAATCATAATCATAATCCCCAATTGGAGAATTCCCTGTGAGTTACATAGTAACTGAGAAACTCATTTCACTGGGCCAATAATATAATATATTTGTAATAATTGGCTTATTTTACAGCATTTTCATTGTGCTTATCACCCCAGTCCTCTGGATTGATGGAATGTACAAATGGTACAATTAAAAGTCAACTAGGGGGCCGGCCGAGTGATGCAGGTGGTTAAGCCCTGGTTTGGGAAGCCAGAGGCCCCGGTTCGGGTCCCACATATGAGGGCCAATGACACTGCCCTCAAAAAAAAAAAGAAGTCAACAAGGTAAATTTTCAGAAGCTTTTAATCTCCCTTGGCCAAAAGTTCTTATAGTGCTTCTCAACCTGAGATATACTTTTGGTAAACAGAGGCTCTCTCCTCATTAGTCATTTTTTACTCTATGTGAAGGGACATATGAACCAATCTTACTAAAAGGAGACATTCTACATTTTTACCAAAGGTTTATTGCGGGGGACCAGCCTCCGCTGACCAGGGTTCGAGAAGGTGGACACGGCTTAGGTGATAAATAATAAAGACAGAAACGAGTTAACAGTAAAGACAGAAAATGGAGGAAGAGCTCTCCGATTTATTTCTTGCAGGCTTTATATACATTTTTTAGGTAGGGGATACATGCAGCATAGCAGGAAACAATGTGCATTACCTCAGTAACAAGTTGATCATTAACCTCTTACCAGAAACCTACAGGCCAGTGAAATCCAGGGGAATCAGCTTCTCAGGACGGTTCTTTTTCCATTAATCTTGGCAATCATCTTTCTTTTGTGTCCCTAGAAACTGGCTGTCCTCACCACATGCCTCGACAAGCAGTAAGCACCCCCCAGGTGCAGGCAGAAACAATGAAAGCAGGAAAACAAGTTTATGCTTCACCAAGCACTTCACCAAGCCCACTAAAGCCAGCTTGCAAGCCCCTCAATATTGGGGACCATGGCCCTCAACATCTCCCCCTTTCTTACTATATAAAAAGCACATCTGTGACCCCAGACGGCTGCGAGTCACAGTGCCTGTCTTAGGTGTCCTCCAATGAAATAACAACCCGTCATCGGCACTCGATCCTCTGGCGATCAAGCCCTGTCTTAGGTTAGTTACATTCAAGGAGGTCCTTACCCGTCTTTGGCTAGCCTGTCCTCGCTGAAGCTGAGGGGTAGTGAGGCTAATAAGCAAGTGGCTAAACTGGAGGCCTTGCCTTCAGTTTGATCTCATGGATGTTGGCTTGGACGTCCAATATCTGCTTGAGGAAACATCTAATGAGGACGGGGAGTAGGCACAAAACCAAGCAAACACAAATGCCCAATGTAAGGAATGTCACAATGGAATGGCCAATGTAGGGCAAAGACGGCAGGGCATTTTTTATGATATCAACAAACTCAGAGGCAGCTTGAGCTGCATCAAATTTTAAGGGTTCAGCTTCTCTCATGTTTTGAATTTCATCATGAAGCCGAAACATGTCTAAAGACAGATTAGCATTATGCCAAATTCCTTGAAGATGTAGACGAACTCTATTCCAATCATGTTGACTACTATTATACATTTTTGGGGTTACACAAATCCAATGATAATCTGAATGACATTGCAAATGAGACCTAACTTTTAAACTGTGAATTTCATCACCTAAATATTGAACCATATCATACAAAGCATTTACCTTTTGTTCTAATTTTTTATCTATATCCTCTTGAGTTCCTAAGGCCAAAGTGACATTTTTTGAAAGAGTGTTAACATACTGAGCATTTTGAACAGTTTGCGAAAGAGCCACAGCGGCAGTAGCAGCAGTTGCAATTAAAGTAACTAAAGCCATAATACCAGCAATCAAAAGCCCTATAAATCTTTTTGGTCTACTTAAAGCATACTCAATTTCTTTTAAAAATTGTACACCTTTTTCATCATACCATGGTCCAGAAACATTAACAGGAAGCATAACAAAAGATGGTTGATTAAGTATCATAACACGAGTTTCCATCGGTACCCAAGAAACACAATTTGTTAAAGTACAATTATTACAAGATACAGTAAACATATGTTCATGAACGTGAATAGAGATATCTCCAATCAATAGAGCATAAGGAGAAGGAACACAGGCAGACACATTAATAGAGCGACTGGTGGAGGTACAGGGGGTATCAGGTCTACAACCAGTCACTGTTTGAAGGTTTTCACCCATTGCTCCTGCAAGTTTCCAAAGAAAGTTTTGTTGATACTGAGTGTCAGTTTTCCATATTCCAGCAGCCAGTCCCCTTGTCCAACTCATTTGGTTACTTTGAGACCAGTCCAGAATGTACCGATCCACTCCA
Organism: Aselliscus stoliczkanus; assembly: GCA_033961575.1. Classification (NCBI taxonomy): domain Eukaryota; kingdom Metazoa; phylum Chordata; class Mammalia; order Chiroptera; family Hipposideridae; genus Aselliscus; species Aselliscus stoliczkanus. Next base: position 45,130,993 of record CM066733.1, read on the forward strand.
GGAATGTTGTATCTCACTGGCATGTTGCTATGGCACATTTTCCAGGGGACAGCTTTGGTGTTCATAGACCGGGATTTTTGGGCTCTCCCAGACAGACGGATGGAGGATGAGAACTGGGTGGCCCAGCAGAAAGCCTACTCCGGAGCAGTGGAGAAGGGAGGGGCGTCAGTGGCCGGTGGACTGTAAGGGTTTCGGTGGCCTGGGCACAGCAGCTGCGGTGGGCAGATCAAACGATCTGGAATCCAAACTGGAGTGTCTGTGTCCTGAGGAAACACTCAAGCATACCCTCTTCCCCTGGGTTAACAGTATGTTTGGTCCCCTTCAGGTACCAGTTAACAGGTCCTTTTATTTTACTAAAGCCCTAGGCTGACACAGGTCAGAGTTTCAATGTTTATACATAGATGAGTGTTTTGATGTATCTATATTCAAAATACGACCGGAGAGTCAGGGGTTAACATTGTAAGGGCAGTGGAGCTGAAGTCCAACCCTGTGCTTCCTGGGGTTACTCTGAAGAGCTCAGGGACTGATTTAAATTGTTAAATAAGTTGTTGCTGTTAAATGGGTTGCAAATGGATGTCTCTATTGTTGCCTGGGCCCAAGGCTGGGGCCCTGGAGCGCTTCCCAACTAAGGGACAACCAGTTGGTTGAAAAAGAAGGACTTTAGAGATAAGATTGTTCGGTGGCAATAACTGTCCATTTTTACGATATTTGGAATGGCAGTCTATCAGCCAGTGAAATCCCTTGTTGTATTGTGGACATATAGTCTGTGGCATCAAGGATGAAGTTTGTTGTGAGACATTAGGAACACTTTGTGGCTGTATATCTTGTGATTGGGGAGCTCGTCTAGGCTTAGGACACTGTCTGTTAAAGTGTCCCGGTTCCCCACAATTATAGCAATTGTAGCCACCGTTTCTGTTATTACTATTGGGAATGTCCTGCATTGACTGAGTTACTGTCTTAACATCCCCTTTAAGGGTGGCAGCTATTGCTACTCCTTGAATAAAAGCTGGAGAGACATCAGCACATTGTTCTACATAATCATTAATAGTGTCAGGTTTACTGATAGGCTGGAGTAGATTTTGACATGTAGAATTTGTGTTTTCAAATGCCAACTGTTTGATTAAAATACCTGCGGCTTCATCGTTGGTAATTACTCTACGAACTGCTCGAATGAGCTGAGACAAAAAGTTTTGAGAAGGCTCCTCACCTCTTTGTATTACGGTAGTTAATGTAGTTGGCTTTTCCGTGGAGGTGGGGAGTGCTCTCCAGGCATTAACAGCACAATCAGTGACTTTTTCTAGGACCTTTTTAGATAGATACATCAGGTCTTGTGCATGAGAATATTCACCTCTTTCCATAAGCATATCTGTAGTAATTGAATCACGTTTACTGACAAATTTTTCTGTCTTATCATCATATTTAGTCCTCCAAAGGAGATAAACTCCACCTGTTAAGCAGGCTTTACTAACTTGAGTCCAATAATGGGGAGTCATCCATTTCCCTGCCAATGTGTTAATTAAAGAAAGAGTATAAGATGCTACAAGTCCATACTCTGCGCATGTAGATTTCAGCTCTTTTAAGATTTTATAGGGCAGGGGCTCCCAGGAAGGCCATTTATCTCCTTTTTGATCCATATCAAAGGCCACTGGGCAACAAAGAGTAAAATCAAATTTTTTGTTTGCCTCTGCCTCCACAATGGCTCTAGGAAACCGAGATGTGTGTTTAGAATTACATGGAGACATAGGCATTACAGGATGTTTTAAAGGAGGTTGGGGTTTTGCATATTCTTCATTTTTAGCTGAATATTTTGGGGGACCTGGCCCCTTATCCTCCTTTTTAGTAATGGGAAAGTTCCATAGATCTTGTTCATTATAGTTGGTTGCCTCCATTTCCAATTTGGCAGCATCTGGGGGAGGGAGGTTTTCTCCCTTATCAAGTAAATCATCATTAGAATCAGTATATTTTTTAACTGAACTGGCCAAATTAGTTTTAGAGCGAGAGGGGGATAGTAACGGCGTATGTTTTTCAGATAGTGTCGTTGGCACAGAAATAGTCTCTGGAACGAGTGTATCTTTAATTAAGTTCCAGAAGGCAACAAAAAGTAGAAATTTAGCTATCTGAAAAGTTCCAACCTTTAAATCTCTGGCTGCAAGAGAGCAGCTAATTAAGTTAATAAAGAGTTTAAGTTTCTTAGATCCGGTTTGACCCATATTTAATGTTAGTAAGAATAAAGGATAGAAAGAAACAATCACTCGATGTCCACTCTGATGCTCGTCTGGCCGCGCCCCTCGCGGGACTTAGTCTGTCTTGGCAAAAGCTCTGCGGTATAAGCCCCCGCACAGGTGAACGAGTCAGTCGCCGTTTAGCCTTACGACAGAGAACGGAACCGCAGATTAGAGCCCATTCAAGTTCCGTAGCAAAAGCCGTGGAACTATATGCATTCACTCACACAATCACACTCTTGCACACGAAATGGTTAGTAAGATATATGTGTTCTAAGGACCTATTGTTTATATTCTAAGCTAAAACAGCACCTTATTTGTGCTCTTAAAATTCTATGACTACCCCAGCACTTCTTATATTGAGTGCAAAACAGCACTCTTATTTCAAGTGCCCGAATTATCCACTATCATACCTGGCGTCACCTACCAGGGGGTCTGCAGCACCCTCAGTGGAAGCCTATCCGTGTTGCAAATTAAAAGACTTACCTTCAAGTCCCTGTTCGGGCGCCACTTGCGGGGGACCAGCCTCCGCTGACCAGGGTTCGAGAAGGTGGACACGGCTTAGGTGATAAATAATAAAGACAGAAACGAGTTAACAGTAAAGACAGAAAATGGAGGAAGAGCTCTCCGATTTATTTCTTGCAGGCTTTATATACATTTTTTAGGTAGGGGATACATGCAGCATAGCAGGAAACAATGTGCATTACCTCAGTAACAAGTTGATCATTAACCTCTTACCAGAAACCTACAGGCCAGTGAAATCCAGGGGAGTCAGCTTCTCAGGACGGTTCTTTTTCCATTAATCTTGGCAATCATCTTTCTTTTGTGTCCCTAGAAACTGGCTGTCCTCACCACATGCCTCGACAAGCAGTAAGCACCCCCCAGGTGCAGGCAGAAACAATGAAAGCAGGAAAACAAGTTTATGCTTCACCAAGCACTTCACCAAGCCCACTAAAGCCAGCTTGCAAGCCCCTCAATATTGGGGACCATGGCCCTCAACAGTTTATCAATTATTTTAAACAAATTAATAAATTAGTAACTGATTCACGTCAGTGTGCTTCCGGGAGATGAAGACTTCAAAGACCATGACTCACAACCAAGAAATTTTATCCATTGGACAAGACATCAATTAAAAACTCCAACCTTGTCAGAAAGGACCCATCAGTGTATATCAAAGACTCCTTAAGGATGAGAAGCCGCTGACATCAGGAATAGACAGCTAACCCAAGACATTGAGAAGGCCTGTATATCTACATAATTGATATTGAACTTAAAACAACCATTTGTGGGCTGGCTGAGTGGTTACATGGTTAAGAGTTGGTGTGGGAGCTTGAGCTTTGAGCAGCAGGGCCCCATTTCAGATCCCATCACGCTGCGCCCTCTACAGCTAAGATGGTAAACAACATCTCGACCTGGAGCTGGGCTGCCGTGAGTTGCCAGTGAGTGCATAGGCTGCAGTGTGGCTGCAATGGGCTGCTGTAAGCTACTGTAAATGGTCGGCAGCCAGCTTGAGTGGCTGGCAGTTGCTGTGAGCTGTTGTGAGCCCCAGCAACTGATCTGCCTCAGCCGGGAAGAGTGCAGTGATCACAACACCAACATGGGCCAGTGGAACGACGTCCTCCACAACTAGACTGAAGAACAAAAGGACAGCAATTTGCCTGTTCCCTTCCCCAATCCCCCAATGCTGTTCCCTCCCCCAATTCCCCAATAAAATCTTTAAAAATAAATAAATAAATAACCATTTGTTTGTTTTTACCTGTCTGCTAATAATATTAGTAATAATGGTAGTTATACTTGTTCTTTAGGCTTTTCTAAAACCCTGTAGTTATACAGCAACTGTTAATAATTGCTAAAGACATATAAGATAACTTCTTTACTATCAATAATATTTTTATGGTTTTGAAATTTAGAAGGAATGCTATTATAAAGGGAAGAAAAGGGGTATGTGTGTATTTTTGAGAGGTTAAAAAGAACTAGTTTCTCCTAGTAAGTTGATTACTTCTAAATGAGGGAAAGGAGACAAACTGAGAAGAACTAGTGAAGTTGTAGAAGGTTAGTGGACAAGAAATATTGAGAAAGGAATTTTACACATAAATATTAGAACTCAATTATAATTACCCCTAACTCAACAAAGACTACTAACTATATTAATTCAGCTAGAAGCTGAGGTGGATGTATAAATATTTAAAAGTAGACCTCTATAACAGCTGCTGAGGCACAAAAAAATGTATTTATGAAACTCTTATAGTCCTGACCTCTAGAAATTTTTAAGTGGTAATTGTAATTTACACCATTATGTTCTTACTGCTTTGGCCCTTATTAAACCTTAAAGTTATAGTTCCCAGTTATACAACTTACGGAAATCAGATTAATGAATGACACTTGAGTGCATCCAATGTAAACTATTGGGTTGTTGGGAAAGTCATGATGCATTTTTGCAATGAAAAACATAGAAAAAATATGTCATGACTTTTCCAACAACCCTATAGATAGGCCATACTAAATCAAAAAAGGTGAATGGTTATGTCCCCAATCTATATGGAATTCTACATTCACCCAGTCCTGGCCTATGGTACCCACCTCAACAAACAACAATATATAGCATATAGGAAGAGGACTTTTTTATTGGGAAAGGTTAGAAAATTCTTCTGCCATACTGATTTCTATTATAATGACACCTAGGGCTGGCCGAGTGGCACGGTGGTTAAGCGCTGGCTTAGGAAGCCAGCGGCCCCGGTTCAGTCTCACATATGAGGGCCAATGACACTGCCTTCAAAAAAAAAATTGCTATTATAATGACACCAGGTTTACGCTAAATGCCATGGGGATATGGTGTAATACTAAAATCATAGGCAAATTAACTTTGCCTGAGGTTAATAAAACCCATGATAATATCAATACTGAAAATACCAGGGGTCAAACATGGTGTAGTGCAGGCTATGTTCTGACACCGGGGGTTGAACCCCGGCCTTGGGGAGGAAAACTGAGAATCCTACCTGCTATGATACTGGAGGATGGGCCTTCCTCAGCACAGTGTCCAGATTCTTGGCATCTCGAGCAAAGAATTGAATAAGACACAGAGATAAAGTGGTAAAGAGAAGTTTATTAGAAGAGATAGTATACTCCAAAGAATGAGGAGCAGACTGAGCGCAAAGAAAAGTGGCTTGGGGGCAGTGCTCCAAGGCTCAACGGCTGTGGCTCAAAGGCTCAAAAGCGGTGGTTTGTGGAGTCCTGGGAGTTTTATCTTTTTTTCCCTAGGGTGGGCTGTTCCTCTCCCAACAGGGGACCACTTGATTGACACCTGTTATTGATAAGCGCTATTACCTCATCCTCTTAGACTGTGCATGTCCCCTCCCAGAGTTCAATCTGTTATAATGATAGTAATGAACTTCTGAGCATATGTATGATATTAATATTATAATAATGGTATAATGAGGCTAAGGTGAGATGGAGGTTATTGTAGCCTCTACTGCACAGGATTGGTCTGATTTATTGTCTTTTAGTGTCCTCACAGTGATTAATGGTTAGGGCAGGTAAGGGAAGAATTCGGGAGGTTTCCAGGAGGTGCTCCCCATAGATTGTGTTGGACGTGCAGGAATGCAGAGATCCAATTGTCTGTCTCTAACTGCCTGCCTTATTTTCCCTGAGAGACATGACCCCCATAAATCTCTGTGAGGAGTTAAGAGATGGGGGTCTTTTCTTCTGTATTTGCTTCAAGTCGAGAAGGGGGTAGAGCTGTCCCTATATAATGGGGATTCACGAAAGTCTCACCCTATCTGATCTTAAATAAAAAGAGGAGGTCTCATATCTGCCTTGGTCAGGATGCACCAGAAGCCTCTCTGAGACGTAACTCTAGATGAGGAGAGACAGATGTTAATAAATTAGAGGCACTGGCTCCAGGAACAGGATTTTGAAGTCCATTTATCTGATTCCACCCAGGGGTTAGGTATGTGCTGGCCAGTTAACAAGCTTAAGTCACAGGCTTAAGGGGTGAAACAGGGGTGAGAGACATTCTATGATTCAGACTAGGAACAATCTTTAGTTTAGAATTAAGAAACCACTTAGAAGAGTGATTAAGACCAGGAGCTAAGGAGCTATGAAACTAGGGAAAAGGAAACTTAAAATTCCTATAGTGAGCGGGCTCACCTGTATCACAAGGGTGGCAAGCTATGGGAAGGTAAATATTTGGCAGAAAGCTAATGGAAGATAGGGCCATTAGTACAGGTCCATCTTGGCACCAATTTTCCTCTTCTTCATGACCATAAAACTTTCCTGGGAGAAGGGCTTTACAGCAGTTCTCATTTCTCAGGAGTTTCTCAGGAGTTTAGTCAGGTGGGGTGAGCTCTGGGGGGAGGGGTGTCTTTCCGCACCTGTTGATTGTCATTTGCCCCCACACAAAACCATCCTCTTGCCAAGGTGGCACATTTTGGGGTGGAGTGGCCTGCTACTCTTCAGTATCCCTGACTTCTGTTCTAGTGGTCTATATTTTTGTTACCCCCCCCTTTTTAAACTAATTTGTCACACTTTTATAAAAAATACTCAGATTTTTTCATTGCTGCCAATTTAATCCCAAAAAAATTTATATTAAACTCCTTAAAATACAATCTTGAGAAAAAGGAAGATGGTTCAAAACCTAGAAAAAATAGGATTTCTCCCTTTTTTGTTTGTTTGTTTTGTTTTTGTTTTTTTTGTTTTTGAGGGCAGTGTTACTGGCCCTCATATGTGGGACCCAAACTGGGGCCGCTGGCATCCCAAGCCAGCTCTTAACCACTGCGCCACTCGGCCGGCCTGGGATTTCTCCTTTTTTGAGGTGAAATGTTCCCTTATTTAGTTCTTGGGTGCCAGTGCAATGAAGATTCAACACCAAGATCCCCAGAGTCCTACTGTCTCGCAGCTGTTTATGAAATGTAATACTGAGCAATAATCCAGACCTTCACCTACTCCAATTTGGCCTCTGACCTGAAAGTGGGTTCTTTAATTTTTCTAGATGGTTCAAAAGGCAAACGAGAGAGCATGCACACCTTCCTTGTCCTCTCTCCACCCAACCCTGTTCTCAAATAGCACCTGGCTAAATCTCTCACCTGGAGGGTGCAGAGAAGACCTCCAAAAGGAGAGGGAGTGTGAAGGGAGAAATGCCAAGTGACTTCTTTGAATCTGTTTTGGGTGGTGCGATGTGACTTATAATAATAAGAAATACTATGTATTTGGTCTTCATTCACTGTTCCTGGCACAGAGCTTCTAAATCTCTTGAAATTTCCTGAGATAAGAAGGATAAAGTTGGGGGCTGGCCGAGTGGCTCAGTTGGTTAAGAGCTCGATCAAGAGTGCGAGCTGAGTTCTGAGCAACAGCAGTTTGATGCCCAGCCTGAGCTGAGCTGCCGCTGAGCTGCCAACAGGTGGCAGGATGCCTCAGCTAAAAAAAAAAAAAAAAAAAAAAAAAAAAAAGGATAAAGCTGTCCTGATATTTATAATTTAAACCCCTGTCAACCACCCCTTTGTTTATGTTAATGAGGTGATTTTGAAAAGCCTGTAAGGATGGGGGCTGGTTGCCAGGGAAACCAACCAGTGATTAAAGGTTGGAACTTTCAGTCCAACCCCCTGACCTCAAGGAGGGGAGAGGAACTGGAGGTTGAATCAATCACCAGTGGTCAATGATTTCTGTCAGTCTTGTCAGTGCAATGAAGCCTCCATAAAAAACTCAAAACCTTGGAGAGCTTCTGGGTTGGTGATGCATAGGGATTCAGGACAATGGTGCATTTGGAGAGGGTATGGAAGCCTCTGGCCCCATCCCACATGCCTTGCTCTTTTCAGTCTGGCTCTTCCTGAATCATGTCCTTTATAATAAGCTGGCGATTTGGTAAGTAAACTTGTTTCCTTAGTTCTGTGAGCCACTCTAGGAAATTAATTGAACCCAAGGAGAGGTGGTGGGAAACTCTACTCTATAGCTGGTCAGAAGCACAGGTGACACCTGGATTTGACATTATCTTCTGAAGGGGGTAGGGGAAGGGGCAGTCTTGTAGGACTGAGCCCCTAACCTGTGGGATCTGGAGTCATCTCCAGGTAAGTAATGTCAGAACTGATAAATTGTAGGACACCCAACTTGTGTCGGAGAGTTACTGATTGTGGGGAAAACTTCCATACTTTGGAATTGGGAGCAGAATCAGAGATGGCTACACAACATTTGCCATTCCTCATTTCCAGACTCTCAAGTACACATTTTTAAACTGATGGCTACTTCGATTTGCTGAGCTTCTTCCCCATTATGGAATTTTTTTTTCTTGTTTTTTTTTTTTTTAAAGATTTTATTGGGGAATTGGGGAAAGGGACCAGTCAAGTTGTTGTTCTTCAATCTTCGCTGTGGAGAGTAGCAGTTGCCACCTGGCTTACCCTGAGCAGCTTGTGACCTCAAGGTGCTGTGTTACAATCTTAGTTGTGGGTGGGTGTAGCCACCATCCCATGTGGGAGTCGAACCCTGCGGGGGACCAGCCTCCACTGACCAGGGTTTCCCTCAGGTGGAGGCGGCATCATCGGGGGAGGAAAATAAAGAAGGGAGACAGTGGAGACACCGGGGGAGTTAAAGAGAAAAAAGTGTCACACTTTATTGTAATAACATGTCCTTTTTATAGGGACTTTTAGCCATTATCCAATCAGAAGTTTAAGTTCCACATAGTTTTGATGTATTTTTCTCTTAAGACCTTTCATCCTTATAATTGTTCTCCTCAGGGAACACTGTGACCTTTTCTATGTTTAAGGATAATCTCATCTATGATAATCTCTTTATGACCCAGACTCAGTTTCTACATATCACCTGAAGAATGGTTACCATGATTACCTTGACTATCTAGTCCTAGATTCCAGTATTAAGACTCACAGGGCATATATTTGAGCTAAAGCTTCAGTGTCTGTTGCTACAACAATGTATAAGGCAAAGAATCCAATTAAGTCTATAGATTAACATAGCTCATGGTCAGCAAGTTGTCCCTTATCAGAACTCTCATGGCCTCCAAGGAGACTTTTCACTGTGATTATTTTAGGCAAACGAGCTTAACGGATTATGTTATTATCAGTTACTCACAGCCAGGCTTTTTGGCTTATGTGGCCAGGGGTCTGGACCTGTTTCCAAGGGGCTTGAGTCCCCTATTTCTTAGTCCTGGGGTCCCCACGGAACTACCGCCTGGCTTAGGTTGTCTCCCCTCTTTTCTAGGAGATCTTGCCCGTCGTTGGCTGCGTAGTTATCTCATTGGGGTACCACAAGAACTTGCCATATGTAGAGAAAAGGCACATGGGTTCACAGGCATGGAGACTATAACCGACCATGAAACCTTCTCATATATTGGGGTGCTGATGGCTCCCAACAGAGCCCAGCTGCCTTGTTGTTAAGAGTGCACGTTCAATCCACTGAGCCGTCTGGGCGGCAGCTCAGCTCAAGGTGCCGAGTTCAGTCTTAGTTGCAGGTAGGTGTAGCCCATCATTGAACAGGCAAACTTGTTGTTACACCAGCTGAGTCATTTTGCCTCCTGTTGGCATCTCAGCTCGGGCGCAGCATCACTGGCCCACATGGGAATCGAACCAGCTGTCCTGTTGCTCAGAGCTTGCACTCTTAAGCCAACTCTTAGCCAACTGAGCTACTTGGCCGGCCCTGGAACTTTTAATATTTTTGTTCCCTTCCATGTAGTGATATCATAAACATTTCTCTAAACCAAACCACAAAAGGCTTTACTTCAATTTTGGGTTATTTTTATAGTGTATCTTGAAAAAAGGAATTCCAAAGGTAATGAAAATATGAAGGTCCTTAATATTACCACCTTGCCTTCCAGAAGCAGCATCTGCAGAATCAATTGTTTTTTGTTCTTTTCCAGAGCTGGGGGTAGGGAGGGTTTGCTAGCTAACATAATAGTGACAAAAAGGTCTCATTATATGTTCCTATTTTTTTTTTTTCTTTTTTAAGAGGGCAGTGTCACTGGACCTCATATATGGGATCCGAACCGGGGCCGCTGGTGTCCCAAGCCTGCCCTTAACTACCACACCACTCGGCCGGCCCTATATTCTTATTTCTTAATAACTGGTCCAGAGTATGTGTTTTTTTTGTTTGTTTGTTTTTTGTCTACTCAGCATTTGTGTTTTCTTGGTGAATTAACAAATCTCACAGGGAAAATTTCTTATTAAACTGTTGACTGGCACAAAATAACTCTCTAAGTAATCCAAAAGAAATGGTTTATTCAGGAAAAGAAAAAGAAGCAAGACCACTACTGCAGTGTGGAAAGCACACCTCCTACATGGAGCTTCTAAGCAGAGGCAGGAAGATCCCCAGTTCCAAGATGGCTAATCCCTTTATTAAGATTCCTCCCCCAGAAATTACCATAAGGATAAATGGAAAGTCAGGATTATCGAGTTAACAAGAGGCCCAGCCCCACCCATAGTCCTCCCAACTCTATGGCTAAGCATCTTAAGAGATGCCAGTTCACTTTATCATTCCCTCTTCTTTTTTTTTTCTTCTTTTTTTTGAGGGCAGTGTCACTGGCCCTCATGTGTGGGACCTGAACCAGGACCGCTGGCTTCCTAAGCCAGCGCTTAACCACCACGCCACTTGGCCAGCCCTATCATTCCCCCTTCTTGATCAAGATCTTCCTTCTAAAAGATAATTGATCAACAGTCAGGTCTTTAGTTTCAGGTTCTTAGAGTCCAGTCTTTTCGTCCTTTGATGTCTGTTCAGCCTCAAGTCCCTCGATGTCAGAAGGGCCTCTTCTAGGTGTTATCTCTCATATCATGGGGAAGAGGGCTGTGATTGGGAAACAGCTGGTGTCCAGTGTTGACCGGCATCCAAAGCAGAGCTTAAACAGATAAAGTAAAAGTTAGAATTAGAACATAGCAACCTAACTTGTGTGGAAAGTGATAAACCAGGAACTCAGGCTCCATAGGAGTCGTTTGCCTTAAAATTTTGACAGCTTTAGTTTCAAGTCACCAGGCTGTGTGCTTTTCCAGTCAGGGCTTAATATGTGTATCCAAGAATCTACTCCATGTAGTTTAGCAGCACAGGCGTTTGTCAACAGTACCTGGTAAGGGCCCTTACAGTGTGGCTGGAGGGAATCCTCTTTTAGGTGTCTTTTCCAATAAACAAAATTTCCAGGTTTTAATGTATGAATTTTCAGTTTTTTCATTTCCCTGGAGTGTATGGTGAAATAATTGTTTCACTAAAGTATGGTTATTGTTGATGGAATTAATTAAGCCTTTACAATACTGAAGTATGTCTCCTTTTGCCAACTGTGGATTGAGAGACAGGTAGGGACCAAATGCATAGGGTATCCTGTAATTATCTCAAAAGATGAGAGCTTATGAGTCCCAAAAAGAGTAGATCTGAGATTCAAAGGAATTACTGGCAATGCCTATGACCAAAGTATTTGAAGAGTTTCTGTAAATTTTGTCAATTGAGTCTTTTTATAAAAAAAAAGATTTTATTGGGGAATTGGGGGAGGAAAACAGCATTGGGGAACTGGGGAAGGGGAACAGACAAGTTGCTGTCCTTTTGTTCTTCAGTCTAGTTGTGGAGGACATTGCTTCACTGGCCCATGTTGGTATCATCATTGCACTCTTCCCGGGTGAGGCAGATCAGTCGCAGGCCTCTAGACAGCCACTCACAGAGGCTCTTGGCAGCTCACACTGGCTGCCAGCCACTCACTGTAGCCTATGGCAGCCCACTGCAGCAGGAGCTGCAGCTATGCCATCCCAGGGACTCACAGCAGCCCAGCTCCACGTGGAGCTGTTGTTCACCATCTTAGCTATAGAGGACTGTGTCACTGGCCCTCATATGTGGGATCCGAACCAGGGCTGCTGGTGTCCCAAGCCAGCTCTTAACCAATGCACCACTCGGGCCACCCCCAATTGAGTCTTAATGATACCATTAGTGCTTTCAACCAATCCTGAAGACTGAGGGTGGTAGGCACAGTGAAAATGTTGTAGGATTGGCCAAACAGCACAGACTTACTTTAGCACCTGAGCAGTGAAATGTGTTTCTCTATCGCTGTGGAGTTCAAGAGGAGTTCCCCAAGTATGAATAATCTTCTCGAAAAGCACTTTAGCTACTGCTGGTGCATTAGCCTGTCTGCAAGGGAAAGCTTCAGTCCAGTGAGAAAACATACATATCATGACTAAAACATACTTGTATCCTTGAGATGGGGGAAGCTGTATAAAGTCTAGTTGCCAGATCCCAAATGGAGGTAAGTAAACTACATTGTTTCCATAGCATTTCAGAGTCATAGGCCACTCCAAAGGCATATCCTCTGTCAGTATAAATGTTGACAGATTTACCCTTTGCTAAAATGCAAGCTCAAATGAGGGCATACAATTCAGCTTGCTGTGTTGAAATGGCTAGAGGTAAAGATGCTGCCTTGATGACTTCAGAAGGAGTTACAACAGCATAACCAGCACAGTACTCATCGTTTTCATCTTTTAAGTATGAGCCATCAGTAAACCATGAGAAATAAGCTTTACCCAGAGGAGTCTTCTGTAAATTTGTCACGAGGAGTTAGAGGTGATCTGTTAATGTCAGGCAGTCATGAGGGGCTTCCTCAAGAGGAAGAAAATCCACCATGCTACTATGCTAAGAAATCTCTGTCTAATAAATGGGTAGGGGTGGAAGACTAAGGAGAAAACAACATTAATATTCATCTCTTAAGGGACCTAGACAAAAGGGAATAGGTTCAGATATGTTAAGCTGTTTTTTTTTTTTTTCCCCCAAGATGATCAAGGGGAAGGAATGAAAAAAATCTAATTCCTCAGAGCCCCGTCACTGGGAACTTGGAAGACCTGAAAGAGACTGGTTAGTAGACAGAGTCTTGTGTGCTTTAACTTATGGCAATCTCTTTTCTGGCAATCTTTTGCAGTAGTGGCAAATAGTTGGAGTTCTTTGGCTTTGCACAGCCCATCTCGTTTGCCATGGCTGAAAATCAGAGATCTTGCTTTTAGGTGGCTCATCTAGGGTACTGGCAAGTTCATTAGCTAAATTTACCAATTCTAGGGTAGGCATAGTTTCCCATCCCATCATGGATCTCTTAATCAGGATGGAAAGGTTTTTATTTAGCTCATTGAATTAAAAGGAACACGTGTGGAGTCAATATCTGAAGGAAGACCAGAATTTTCTTTAAAAACCACCTGAAACCTATTATAGTAGTCATGAACAGATACATCAGACCTTTGCAAGCAAATGTGGATTTTGTTCCAATTGATAGACCTTGGAAAAGCCTCAGGGATTGCTCGATGCAGCTTTCAAGCAAGTTCCCTGGCTTCCTCCCAGTAATTGGAGGTTTGCTTTTCTAAATCTCTTTCAGGATGTTCCCATCCAGCAATCCTCATCCAATGTTTAGCTGACCTTCACCAACCAACATACGGATTGGCTGGTACAAATCAGAAAACCCAGGCTGATAAGCTTGAATAGTAATATCAAATTCCTTAGCAAATTTATTAGAATCCTCAGTTACTATAGGAAATTCCTTTACAATGGCTCGTAACTCAGCTTTGGTCCAGGGGATGTAAGAAACGTGGGGTTTATTAGGATCTCCAGAGGGTTTAATCTTAAATGGAAAAGTACTGATAGTTTCTAAGGAAGAAGAAAGAGAGTGGGATTCGAAAGAAAGGTGTTGGCTGGGATTTGAGTTGGAGGTGGGCACGAAAAAGGGCAAGATGTCATTGATGGTGGAAGAGGTGAAGAAGAGCAAGATGGTGTCAAGGGGGAGGGGAGAAGAGCAAGATGGCATTGAAGGTGAGAAAGACGTCGAAGAAGCAGTGGGGGAAGAGCAAGGCAGTGTTGTAGACAAAGAGCACGAAGTTCCAGATGCCATTCTGTCTCTTCAGTTTTTGTTAACTTTGAGACTCTATTTTGTAAATGGATGACTTTAGATTTGCAGTCCTGTTTGGCAGCCTCCGTATACCACTCTAAATATGCATTCCATTCCTCTTTCTCAATTACAACACTGTTACCATCCAATTTAATTTTAAGAGATTCAAGTTTGGAAATCTCAAAAGTTCCTCAAAGTGGCCACTGATTTCTAGGATTACTCTTAGTCAGATCTGCCCATTTAGTTAAATACGTGCAAGAAAATTCTCCGCGGTTTGCAAACATGTATTCGGCGGGTGTCCCTGGAGGAGGGGCAGTTTTAGAAGTCTTGGACATTTGAGATCCCATTTTAAAGGCTAGGCCCAAAACAATTTTTGGCTCTTATAATCTGCATGTCTTCAGCTCACCTCACTCTGGAACAGTCTGATCACTGAGAATCAGGCCAAAGCCTAAAAGCCAGTTCCGGTGAATAACCAACTCTTAGGGAGTTTAAGTTACAGGTTGAGCTGGCGCTGGGCTAAAATCAGTTCACAAGGGCCGGCTGAGTGGCGCAGTGGTTAAGCGCTGGCTTGGGAAGCCAGCGGCCCCGGTTCGGTACCACATGTGAGGGCCAGTGACACTGCCCTCAAAAAATAAATAAAATAAAATCAGTTCACAACTCAAGCGGACCGGGAATCTTCGGTTTGCTCCATTCTCTTCTCTGAACGTCTGATCACTGGGAATCAGACTGAAGGCTAGAGCCGGTTCCAGGCAAATAACCAACTCTTACAGAGTTCGGTTATCGGCTGAGCTGCATGGCACTCTGTTAACTTTTCACTGAGACAACACAATCTAACATCAGCTAAATTGACCAATTTCAGTAGAAATAATCTTATCCCAAAGGGACGTTAGGCGAAGGCCAGTTTTTGTCTCAAAAAGAAACAGCCTGCGTTCCAAAGAAAGCAAGCCGATGTGCCACGAGTACAAACAAATAGGCTTAAAGCAAACACACACACACACACACACACACACACACACACACAACAAACAAATGAAACAAAACAGAAAAAATGTTTAAAATTCCCGAATAAAACCCAGAGAGCGCCAGACACGAAGGCCCATTGGTTCAGGTGCAGGAGAGATCCAGGGAGCAAAAAATCTAGCAAAACAGCTCAGTTTGGCGCCATAGCTTTTAAAAAAAGATTTTATTGGGGAATTGGGGGAGGGGAACAGCGTTGAGGAACTGGGGAAGGAGAACAGACAAGTTGCTGTCCTTTTGTTCTTCAGTCTAGTTGTGAAGGACATTGCTTCACAGGCCCATGTTGGTATCATCATTGCGTTCTTCTTGGGTGAGGCAGATCGGTCACCGGGCTCTGGACGTCCACTCTTGGCAGTTCACACTAGCTGCCAGCTGCTCATGCTGGCTGCTGACCACTCACTGTAGCCTATGGCAGCCCACTACAGCAGGGGCTACAGCTATGCCGTCCCGGGGACTCATAGCAGCCTAGCTCCAGGTGGAGCTGCTGCTAATCATTTTAGCTGTAGAGGGCAGTGTCACTAGCCCTCATATGTGGGATCCAAACCGGGGCTGCTGGCTTTCCAAGTCTGCTTTTAACCAATGCGACACTTGGCTGGCCCGGCGGTGCCATAGCTTTTTGCTCACCGGTCAGAAGTGATCAGAGTTCTATTCCTCTCTGGATCCCAGACAAGCCCCCAAAATGTTGAGTGGCGAAAAATAACTATCCAAGTAATCCATAAAAGAAACTGTTTATTTGGGGAAAAAAAAAAGAAGCAAGACCACCACTGCAGTGCAGAAAGCACACTTCCTACATGGAGCTCCTACTGGCAGCCCACATGGAGGCAGAAAGACCCCACCCCCACCCCTACCCCCACCCGTTTCCAAGATGGCTAATCCCTTTATTAAGATCCCTCCCCCAGAAATTACCATAAGGATAAACGGGAAGTCAGGATTATCGAGTTAACAAGGGGCCCAGCCCACCCATAGTCCTCCCAACTCTATGGTTAGGCATCTTAAGAGATGCCAGTTCACTTAATCAGTACTTTTCTGTACCAAATTTGATTAACTCTCTTCTGTATTTGTGGCTGAAATTTCCTAGTTTGGCTGTTTGTCTTTAATTATTCTGCATGATTTATTTCCTACTCACAGGATTATCATGGACTTTCCTCAACTGATTTTTTTCTTTTACTTTTTTCTCTACTACTTCCTAGTTCACACAACAAATCAGCTAATTGGGCTTAAGGCGCTTTCCTCCTGACCATTATTCCAGAGAACTAACCTCAGTTTACCAATCGCACTTCAGACTCCCACTTCCTGCATTTTTAAGTCTATACCAGATTTTTTAAAAAACCCAAAACCTAAAAGCACTATCTTGGAAGATTTTGCACTTGCATGGAATAACGAATTCATTCATTCATTCATTCATTTATTTATTTGAGGGCAGTGTCACTGGACATCATATGTGGGACCCGAACCAGGGCTGCTGGCTTCCCAAGCCAGCGCTTAACCACCGCGCCACTCGGCCGGCCCTCATTTTTTTTAAAAAAAATTCTTTTATTGTGAAACATTTTTTAAAAAAATTAGTGTACAACACAGTGCAATAGTTATACTTTTTACCCCTCAAAGTGACAACCCTCACCCAATTTGCCACCCCACTTCCCCCCCATATTATACGTATCTATTACAATTCCCTTGACTCCCTTCCACACTATACTCCACATCCCGTGACTCAAATTCGTTTTTTAATAGTTTTAAAATTCAATGGTGGTGAATACAGTGATTTTAAAAAACAAACAAAAGCCCTGCGTGCTCGGTTGTGTTCAAAATTTAAAAATTGCTCCTCCTCAAAACCTTTTTTTCCCCCTGAAGAAATGCTAACAAATGCCCTGGGGCCTACTATAGCTCTGGGTGTTCCAGGACACATTTACTCTGAATCAATGGATTCCTCCGCTCGAGCGGCAGCCGGGACAGTCCCTCCCGGAGGCCGAAGCGGGGTAGTGCGTGCAGAACCGTTTCTCGTGGGATGGACACGCAAGCCGCTTTCCAAACCCGCCCCCACCTCTCTGGGCGTTGCGCCGCGCAGGGGCGAGGCCGAGCTTGCAGCTAAGGTCCTAACAGCTTACAAGAGACTTAACTTGAACTCCAAATAAAAAAACTTGTTTCCCCTCTGTCCACAAGTCATTTATGGGGGGAAATGAGAAATCTCTATAAGAGATCTGGATGCGACGATGTGGGAGGCCCACGGTACGGAAAGTGAAGCGCAGTTGCCAGTACACGCAGGGAGAGTACACCGCTGCCAGGACCATACGTGCAGCGCCCCACTGTCCGCTCCCCCCCCCGCCGCGCATCCCCATCGCCATCCTTGTCTCGGTCCTCCGCTGCGTCGGCTCTCTGCATCCCAGTCCCCACCTCGGCTCGCGCCTTCCGGCCTCTCGGTCCATCGCCCTTGCCCTCCCCGAGGACCCCAGTCGCCGCCCTGGCGCTCCCCGCGGCTCCCGCCGAGGCCGCCTGCGCCCTGTGCCAGCGCGCGCCCCGCGAGCCTGTGCTCGCCGACTGCGGCCACCGCTTTTGCCGGGCGTGCGTGGTGCGCTTCTGGGCGGAGGAGGACGGGCCCTTCCCGTGCCCCGAGTGCGCCGACGACTGCTGGCAGCGCGCCGTGGAGCCCGGCCGCCCGCCGCTCAGCCGCCGCCTGCTGGCGCTCGAGGAGGCAGCCGCGGCGCCCGCGCGCGACGGCCCGGCCTCGGAGGCGGCGCTACAACTGCTGTGCCGCGCCGACGCGGGCCCGCTGTGCGCCGCCTGCCGCATGGCCGCAGGGCCAGAGCCGCCGGAGTGGGAACCCCGCTGGAGGAAGGCGCTGCGCGGCAAGGTGCGCGCTGCCATCCCCTTCCCGACCCGTGGCCTCTCCCTGCTCCCCTCAGCCTCTCCATCCCCTTGTGGACGGCGTCTTGTCTCCCCCATCCTCCGGTCTGCCCAGTGTCATCCTCCGGACTGCGCCGTATAACCCCTCTCCCCATCCTTCTGAAGACACCCTGGTTCCCACATCCCCCACCCTCGGACAGTGCCCTGTTCCTTCGAAGGTGTCTGGATCCCCCACAGCCTCACGCCCATCCTCCCTTTGGACTGTTCTTCCCCTCCCCCGCAGAAGGCGACCTACTGCGGGTCCCGCTCCCTTGCCCCCTGCACCTCACTGTCCCGCCTATGGTGTGACGTCACCCTGCGGCAGCCTTACCTGCCCCCCTCTGCCCCTCGTGGGTGAATTCCCCCACCTAAGATTATGTCTAACAGATGAGGCTGTTAGCATCTCGTCCAGTGTGCGCCTCTCACCCCATCTACCATCTCACAGCCCTCCTGGGGTTCCTCCACATTCTCTCTATTGGCACTTGAACTGCATTGCGAGTGGCACCTGACCCTGGGTAGAAACCCACCAACTGGGGATTCAGGGACCCACCCTTGTGGATTGGGAGGCTCAGAATTATGAATGAGAAAATAGCCAGAGGACTGGAGTTAGGCGCTCCTGCTGAGGGCTCTTCCTTCATGGTGTGGCGGTGCCCACCCCAAATGTGCCACATGCCAGTTCATGTGGGATTTCCAGAGTGATTGCCAGTGCCATTTCTCCTGAAAAGATGGGTGGCTGTGCTTTTGGCAGATGCTGCTCTCTATCCCTGTGCTGGTGACAGTAACACTGAGGACCCCAGAGGAATATCATGTCGTTATCTGGTTAGATTCTTAATGGGTTTTTCTATGAGGCTTCCTTCTGGAGCAAGGTTAGTAGGGTTGCTAGGACCTCCCCCCCCCCCCCACCGGTACCTGCAGCCTGTTTTCATGAGCCTGGTAGGCTAGGACCACTTGGTGGGGTCTTTCTGGTCAGGCTGTTAGTGGACTCAGGGGTGCCGTGTCTCCTGGACTGGGCCAACAGGAAAGGTGTCCCAGACCTTCAGGTGTGGCCACCCACTTGGTAACCAGCATCTCTTACCAGGAGAACAAGGGGTCTGTGGAGATCATGAGGAAAGATCTGAATGATGCTCGAGACCTGCACGGCCAGGCTGAGTCTGCTGCTGCTGTCTGGAAGGCAAGTGGTGGTGGGCCTGGGGTCTCTGTGAACGGGGGTGGAGATGTATATCCTGCCTCTGTCTGGCAGGGCCTTGGGATGCAGCTGAGCCTTCTGCAGCAAACCTTGAAGTGGTCAGCATGGGCTGGGGTCCTGGGTATAGTCCGAGGACACAGGTGTCCTTCCCTGCTGCCTACCCTGCAGGGACATGTGATGGACCGCAGGAAGAAGGCCCTGACCGACTACAAGAAGCTGCGGACTTTCTTTTTGGAGGAGGAGGAGCGCTTCCTGCAGGAGGCAGAGAAAGAGGAGGGGTCCCTGGAGGATGAAGATGCAGACCCTGCCGAGAGGTTCAGATCCCTGCTGCAGGCCTTGTCGGACCTGGAGCGCAGGCACCGCAACCTGGGCCTCAGCATGCTGCTGCAGGTAGGCCCCTGCCCCATCCTGTGGGCCAGATGCAGGGCGTAACTACCAAGAGAGGGCTTAAGGCCAGGCCCAGCCTCCTTTTGGGGCTAAAAGGGATCCAGGAGATTCCCCAGCCTTCACGTTGGAGGGGACGTTTCATGAGGGGGTCTGTACCCCAGTATTGAAGCACCGGGGCCCCTGTCCTGCCTTGGCACTGCAGGCAGGAGCTGGCCATGGGGTCCAGGAGCATAGGGATCCCCAGGAGGGCGATGCCCATCTGGCCCTCATGTCCTCACAGCCTCTGTCTGAGGCTCTGCTTAAACCTCAAGGGTCTGGGTTCTTTGCACCCCCACTGATCCTGAGCCAGCAGCCCCTATCCTTTCCTCTGGCTGGAGAGGTGTCATTTTGCTCCAGGAATGCTGGCTAATTGACTCCTGGTGGGTGGTGGTTTGGGGTGATGATTGTGGGGAGCAAGGCTTCAGCCTTAGGGACATCTGTGGTTGGTGGAAATGGGGTGTTGGTGCCTGGGTTTATGGACTGCAGCTCCCTCCCTCCCTCCTTCCCTCCCCTCCCTCCCTCCCTCCTTCCCTCCCCTCCCTCCCTCCCTCCCTCCCTCCCTCTCCTCCCTCCTTTCCCTCCCTCTCTCCATCTCTCCCTGCAGTGATGCCAGGCAGAGGAAGCTGGGCTCCACCCTGGCCCAGTCCCCCCCACCCCCCAAAACAGCTCCTTCATCCATCTCCTTCAGAACTCCGGAGGGTCTACGCCTAGGTGTAGACGGGCTGCTTACCATAGGTGCCACTTTGGGTTGTCCCTTCAGCAGCGTCTATGCTCTCTTTTCTTGGGTATTCCTGTTTTCAGGCTGTCTGTGCCTCTCTGGAGCCCTGAAAAGGGGAGGGTGGGGGCAGGTTGGTAACTTGAGTGTCCTGTTCCATCTCTTCATAAAGCTGTTGTCACTGCCAGAGTCTCATCAGATCTGCCTGGGGTCTCTGGGGGTGCTGTCGTCATCACTGCTGCCGGACGGCCAGGTTGTTCAGACCTGGCCCATGCCCCATTTGGCCCCGTTCCACCCAGACCCACAGATGCCCTCCTGAACATTGGGAACACAAGTTAATGTTAAATTTGGGGTGAGCCTCAAGGGAAAGTGCTCTCAGATGAGGACGGTGAGGGGACAGGTCAACTTGTCACTCTTGATCGAGGCCCTGACAATGTGTGTCCCCCACAAGCCACCCATAGCTCGAGTTCTGTGTGCAGGAACAGCTCCTGGGTTCTTGTGGGTCTGGATAGTTAGCCTCTCATGCACCTCACTTCGAGACTCTGTCCCCCTGTGCCTCCCGGTGTGTCTGCCTGCCATGCTAACTTCTCCATTGTCAGTCCTTTGTTGACCTGAGCGTTTCTTCGCACTGTCAGTCTTGCCATGCCCCTGGCTCCCCATCTCTTGCAGTTCTTCTGATAGACGAATTTAGCAAAACCTGTGATTTAGTGGCAGTATCTTTTTTTTTTTTTTTTTTTTTTTTAGCTGAGCCATCCTGCCACCTGTTGGCAGCTCAGCTTGGGAATCAAACCGGCGATCCTATTGTTCAAGCTCTTAACCAACTGAGCCACTCAGCCGACCTCTAGTGGCAGTATCACTGTGTAGATGAGTCCAAGTGGCAAAACATTGCCCAGCGACGGGATGAGGGGTCTCAGCATGTTGGCACACATGGTTGTTTAGGATGGCTGGGGCTGTGTTCACCCTGAACAATGGCTTTGTGGTCAGCAGGCCATTTCTGGACAGAGCCTCTCAGACTTGGGTTCCTCTGGTCTCATGTTTCTGTGAGCTTGGGGCTGGCGCTTGAGCCCAGGACCGAGGGTTTACTCATGTCCCTCCATCTCCTCCAGTGGGACTTCTGCAGGTGGGTTTTCTCTCTGATGGGCCTCCACCTCCCACCTCCACCAAGTGACTTCAGAGAGCTGCCCCAAGGCCCCAGGGCCCGAGCCCCAGCTGCCTGCCTCCTGCTGCATGTGTGTAGACACCTGCCTGGAGGCATGCCCATTCTTCCCCTCTCAATTGGAGACCCAGGTACAACCCAGAAAGTGCCCAGAGGTGCTGGGTACTGGGGAGAGATGGGAGGTCCTGATGCTAGCATGGACTCGCTTTCTGATGGCATGTTGGGCATCTTTCCCACTCTCACATGCTGTCTATGTAAGGATGGTGGGCAGAGGGTGAAAGCTGTCTGGTTGTATTGGGCTGTCGGAAAAGTCATGATGTATTTTTTCTGTTTTTCGTTGCAAAAATGTGTTATGACTTTTCCAGCAACCCAAAATATCAAAAGAGAGACAGAGTTATCCTCTTGGCCATATCACTCTAATAATCCTGACCCCTCAGATCAGGGGTCAGCACTAGGGGCTGGCCCTCTCACCTGATGTGGCGGGACCCAGGATGGAGCCGCCTACCTTGTGTCCAGTAGGCCGAGAGACCTCCGTCACGAATGGTCTTGGCTCCTGAGAGGTCCGGCTGCTCTGTCACAGCTCCTCTGTGTTGGTGATGATAATTCTCTCTGATGGCTTGTTTACATACGCGTTTGTGTATTCAGTGCTGAGATGCAGTTTCCTTGTCATCAGAGCTCATTGGGAAAGTCGTGGGTAAGTGGGACCTGCAGCCCATTTTCAATTTCATATCCTTAGTCCGAGGGTAGCAGAGACAAATGCAAGGGTTGTTTCATACTCCCTAGTGAGAGTGTTTATTTCACCAGGTTCTGAGGGAATGCTCACACTCTTGATATATGATACAAGTGAGGACACCCTGAGTGGTGTGGGCTGGCGCTTGCCCTTCAGGAGAGTCAAACTGAGGCCAGCAGGAGCTTGGGACCAGTCCCCAAGGCCGGCCTTGCTCCTGACACCACATGCAAGTTCCAGGATTTCCCCAAGCCCCCTTGGAGCTCGATAATTCACTAAATAATTCACTACGAATGCTCCCAGAGCTCACTGAAGGCCATTTGCTCATGGTGATGTTTATCACAGAGAGAGGGAACAAGTTAACATTGGCTAAAGGGAGGCATGCCAGGCAGGAAAAGTGAGCAACAGGGAGTTTCCATTGGCCTCTCTCTGTGGCTTCAGGACAGTGTGCTTTGCCAGTGTCAGTGAGTGAGCACCTATATGGAGCACGACCTGCCTGAGGGGGCGCTCCTTAAGCGTTGGTGTCCAGAGCTCTTCATTGGGTCCATTGCAGTGGCACGCTGACTCCCCAAGTGGCTGACTCAGCCTGTGGCCCTCAGGAAACCCAGGTGCAGAACTCAAAGTCCCCCATCCCAGTTGTACAGTCAGACCTGTCCCAGTGTGGCCTATGCCCCAGGCACACTCTTACCAGGCAGGGCACTGACTATACAGTGTGTCCCGTTACCTGCAGCGTGACAGTCCCAGCACTGGGTAGCAAGCACAGGACGGTTACTGAATAGTTTGTGACGTCAAGATGGTGGTCCCCAGTACTGAGGAAGTGAATGGGCAGATATAGGGGCTGCCAGTACTGGAAGCTATGCAGTGGGAGTGGTTCTGCCGAAAGATGGGTACACCAGCTACCCCAACCAGACATGCATGCCCCAATCCAGCAGAGAACACCTAGGAGAGGCTAGGCTGCCGACCTGGCCTTGAGGGAGGAGTATGACCTTCAGGGGAGGTGAAGCAGGCCACCTGCAGACCTGTCAACTGGTGCCCACCTTCTGGCTGTTGGTGGTAGGGTGTCCCCCCAAGCTCTGCCCTGCCCTGGGGAGTGGGGTCACTGAACACTTGAATTGCCCACAGCGGTTTGATGAGAATGTTGTCACCAGCAGCCCACCTGGGGCCACTTCGTGCTTGGAATGGTTTACACAGTTAAGGTAGTTGGGCTTATAAAAAATGCCTCTTCTGGGCCGGCTGAGTGGCACGTTGGTTAAGAGCTGGCCTTGGACGCCAGCAGCCCCGGTCCGGATCCCACATATGAGGGCCAGTAACACTGTCCTCTACAGCTAAGGTGGTGAACAACAGCTCCACCTGGAGCTGGGCTGCTGTGAGTCCCCGGGGATGGCATAGCTGTAGCCCCTGCTGCAGTGGGCTGCCATAGGCTACAGTGAGTGGCTGGCAGCCGATGTGAGCTGTCAGGAGCCACTGTGAGCTGCCATCCAGAGGCCGACGACTGATCTGCCTCACCCGAGAAGAGCGCAATGATGATACCAACATGGGCCAGTGAAGCAATGTCCTCCACCACTAGACTGAAGAACAAAAGGACAACTTGTCTGTTCCCCTTCCTTAGTTCCCCAACGCTGTTCCCGTCCCCAATTCCCCAATAAAAAATCTTTAAAAAATGCCTCTCTTCTGCTCAACCAGGCATCCCAGGGCGAGTAAGAGGACAAAATAGTAGAAGGTATTTGTAGTGGTTCATACTAAGACGGGAAGGAACTCCTGCAAATCAGCCAAAAGCAGCAGGAGTGAAGGAACACAGGCCAGGCTATGGACAGGCCAGTGAGAGGAGGAGCCAGAAGCCCAGGAAAAGGGCCAAAAGTATTAGGTTTTTGTGGGAAATCACACTCCCACAAGTAATGTTTCACTGCTGGATCCCATGAGATGGGAGAGTTGCCCGCTCCCGGCCTGGTCCTGCACTGCTGCTGGGTCCTGCAGCACCAGCTGCCAGATGTCATCCAATTTAGGGCTTGATGACTCGGGACCCAGCAACCCCACTCCCAAGCCCACACACGCAGATATAGGCATTGTGGTGGAAGCAGGCGGAGGAGTGCAGGTTCCCCATTGGGGGAAATGGGAAGTCAAATAAGGGATGCGGACCACAGAGAATGCCCAGCCCCTGGGGCACAGGAGCTGGATATGGCAACACGGGTGGGACTGAGGGCACTGTGCTGAGAAAGTAAAGCATAAAACACCTCACTACTTACCTAAATTTAAAATGCATTAACATGGAGCAGTTCTTGGTTACAGGAACACTTCACACTGACAAATGGAGCCTGTTGGGGTCTTTGCCAATGGGTTGGGGAGGGGTGGTGGTGAAGGGGATAACAGAAGGAAAAACCAAGGGGACTTGGGGAAGAAATTGTCCCTGAGAAAGAGCTTGGCTCAGTGCCAAATTCTGTTGGGGTTCCACCCTCCTCCTGGTTCACGTAGACCTTTTCCTCCAATGCTTCTTTTTAATGCCCCCATCTAGAATATAAAGCTCTGTTAGCTCCTGGGGGAAAGGAGCGGGTCAGGACACTCTACTCCCGAATACAGCACTTGGGCATGTTGAATATCTTAAGCTGAGGGAGTTTGAGGAAACACCAGAAGCAGGAAGATCACCTGGCCCTTCTGCCCTGAAACAGGCCCTGAACCCTCAAGTGAACACAAGAGGGGCACCAAGGAGTCCTAACAGGCCCCTCTAAATCCCCTGTTCACTATTTTACCTCACACTCTGACCTGTCACAGCTTTCCACGACTGCCCACTCTTTGAATTCTCAGGTCTGTCTCTTTGGGTCTGCATCTCTTTACAAAGGCCCCTGAGTCCCATAAAACTTACACAACTTAATAGGCTTTTCTCCTGTTAATCTGTCAGTTTAATTTTCAGATCCAGACAGGAGAGTTGAGGAAAATCTTTTCTTCCCCTACACTCAGGCACCTTGATTTCACTCAAGCACTGTGTTGTAAACCACGAAGCTGAGAACCCTAGCAATGTAGACCTGACCATGGCCTGAAGGAAGTCTGGTACCAATGACCCCAGAGGTGAAACCCCACCCTGGAGTCAGTGGGCCCCACTGGTAGAGGGAGGCAGAGTCAGGGCAGACAAAGTTTAGGCTGGAAACAGCTTCCGGGATGGTGTCTCGTGCATGAGGGACACAGCTGTTTTTAGCAAGACACAGAAATTGCTGTCCAGGTAAACGTATTCCTGACCTCGTGTCCCCATCATGCAAGGTCTGAGATCTTCCAGAATCTTCCCCTCACGTGTGACTCATGTTGGGAGGTCCTGAACTTGGACAGAGACTGAGAATCTGTATGCACCTGTCAGTCAATGCTGGGAGTTAGCTAAGAAACGTAGGAACACGGGGCAGCTCGCCAGCCTGTGAAAAAGCAGGATTTTACAAAAACGAATAGTCCAGGGCCTTGCTCTGCCTCCTACTGGTTTCCTGGGCCCCTAGTGCTTCAGTTGCTCTTGCTCTCTGGCCACATGTCCCCATCTGCATTGTACAGGTGGTACGTGAACCCAAAACTTTGTGAAAGGTTTGTGCTGACCTGTGTGTGTCTCAACTATAGGTAGCCCTATGCAGGTAGGGTTGGGCTAATCTTTTTTTCACCTTTCCTTTTAACAGTTGCTTAATTTTTTTCTGCATGGCTTTTTTACCCAGCTTCCACTGGCCCTGTTTTTGCATTCTGCATTTGTCCCCCATCCTAGTATAATGACACTGCCTTCCACATGACCTGTATGTAGTTCACTTCTTTATATACAATATATATTCTATATACACATATATGCAAGAATACAGTAAGTACCCAATTTACCAACAAGTGTTATTCCGGGAGTACATTCATAAGTCAGATACATTCGTAAGTCCAACAAAGTGAGTCTTATACACCTTTGCGCTTCCTAGCAGTCCCCTCCACATCACCACTGCTTTTCCTCTTGCTTCCAGATATCCTGGGCTCTGACTGAGCCCTGTACTACTGTCCACTATCGCACTGTACAGTAAGCACACACAGCACAACTGGGACAATGTCCAGCAGACACGGGAGCTACTTCCACAATTTGTTCACATCTACAAAATGTTCGTGATGCGAGGTCATATCTGTGAAAGTTCACAACTCGAATGTTCGTAAGTCGGGGATACACATACACACACACACACACAGAATTTATATGTAAAATATATAGAGTATATAAAAATACATAAATCAAGATATTGATGTACATATATACCAATTGAGGAGCTTTCATCACAGCCCCTGAACCCTGTCCTTTCATACTTAGCCTCACCCTGGGTTACCCCAGGTGGTTTCCATGGTGACCCATCTGCGCCCAGCTTCCTGCCGCCCAGGATACTGCACCCTCGCCCCCATGTCCACGGGTCACTGCAGACTTGACCCCCAAGCAGCGGCCAGTGCTCTGCTCCCAGCCTTGGCCATCCCATCACCTCACTTCTTCGAGTCCCAGCTCGCAACAACCACGGTGCTCACTTCGCCATTGTCGCGGGTGCCAGACTTCAGGGCACAGACTGTGCAACTTGCCCCCATCCTGGCATGGTCACCCTCTCTCCTCTCGGACCTCTCATCCCTTGAGCTGGGGAAGTGGGAGAAGTCTTGGAGGGGGCCATGAGTGCTGCGCACCTGCAAAAAAGCACAAGGAAGACGTGGCAGGAAGCAGGTGGGCAGCCCCCTCCGACCCTTCCCCACGCAGAGGGAACAGCCCTGCCGAAGGGACCACCTTACCCAGGGAACCTCCCAGTCCCAGGGTTAGGTTTACAGTGGGGTATTTGGTTCCTTTATCCTTGAAGCCTGCCTGATTTGCCAGGGGGAATAAATTCAGGTGAGTCTGCAAGAGGGGACAAGCAAACTTCGTCATAGGCTTGGGCACCCAGGGTAGCCTCTGTTGGCCTAGCTGAGATGCTGTGGAAGCCCAAGCCCTCCCAAGTTACTTCCCTTCTGCTCTACACCTTCTGGCTGACTTTGGGGTCACCTCCCCAAGGTGTGTGCCCAGGTGCCATCATCAAGGCCTTCCATGACCTCCCCACTGAAAGCCCTACCTTCCTTGTTCTCCTCCCACTTCTACGCTGTGCATTTTTACAGCGCTTACCACCACCTACTGCTTTATTTATGAACAATTCCCACCTGTAGAATAAGGGCAGGCCTTTAAAAATTAAAAAACAAAAAACTTTTGGCATGTTTTGTTTGCTGCTGTGTTTGCCACATCAAAGATGCTTAATTCATGAAAAAAATGAAACATCAGAGCCTTACAGTGACATTGGGAAAATCCACTTAGTTTATAGTTGAGGAAGTGGAGGCCCAGAAAGATGGAGGGACCTTCTTGAAGTCACAAACTCAAGGTCAGCTCAAGACTAGTGTTTGATTAACTGTTGGTGGCCTCAATGAGGTAGGCACTGTTGTGTAGGAGCTAGAGAGCCAGCCTCTGTGGGAAGACCATCTTCACGCCTTTGCCGCACACAGGGCCTGGGAAACAGGCCTTGGAGGCTGGGTTCTCTCTGCCCACGGACCATCCCCACAGCCCATCTCCACCAAACATTTAGGTCTTGGTAAAAGTGGGGATAATGTTACCAACTTTACTGGGTTGTTGTACATGAAGCTGCTTTGGAATGACCAGAGTGTGATTTTGCAGGATGTGGCTTTACACCAGGCTGCCTGGGGAATTTAACACCCAAGGGCTGAAACACTAGAGTTTGGAAATCTTACATTTATGGCAGGAACTGGACATGGAGCCACAGGCTTAACTACTGCAAGGGAAAACCATGAAATTGGTTCACTCCTGGCTAAGGACAAAAGGACAAGCTACCCGAATATATTGGATTCACACCCGAATATATTGGATTCACACCCGAATAAATGAGCTAACTCTGATGCATTGTCAACAACTTTCATGGATAATGCTTAGTGCCAAGGAAAACAAAATTGTTCCCAAACCATGAAATGGGCAACTCTTTCGTAACTTGGTTTGAAGATTGAGAAGACTCAACGTCAGCAGCTTGGTTGGAACCAAGCTTGCTCCTGCTGACTCAGCCATCCTGCCTGAGGACAGTGGCGTTCTTCCAGGCTCACTGGGCTGAAAAGCAGCTGAGGACCAGTTGAGAGTCTCAGAGGCAACACACACAAACACATCCACACACACGTTTATATTTATATTTTTATATGTAATTATTTTCTTGGTGAAGAGCCAACATTCCTGGCTTCTCAGAACACCTTGTTCCAGGCTCCCTCCTGATAACTGATTGGAACAAGCTATTTTATCGTCCTGACAACAAAGCTGCCATCCTGATCTAATTTGGTGCTGCTTCTTTCTTTTTTCAGTTGGCTGCTTTTTAAAGCATTGTTTCCCAACTCTATTGCCTGTCCATTCCATGCCCTCTCTGCACTGGCACACCTGTGGTAACCTTTCTGGTTGCCTCACTAGCATTTTCACATAAACTAAAATTTGATTTATCTAAGAAATTTTGTTTTTAACATTAGCAAATTAGTGTTACCCACACATTCACAGGAAATATGGAGTTATTTAACATTACAACTCTTGTCCCATGTGTGTACAATTTGCACTATGATTCTGCCAATAATCATGTAAAGCAGGAAAAGTGTATATTTTACTACGTGTTTGAGAGCAAGAAATAGTTGAAAGCTAGAAGCAATAAAATATCATCAATTAAGAGATCTGAGGGCTGGCCGAGTGGCTCAGTTGGTTAAGAGCTTGCTCAAGAGTGTGAGCTGAGCTCTGAGCAACAGCAGTTCGATGCCCAGCCCAAGCTGAGCAGCCGCTGAGCTGCCAACAGGTGGCAGGATGGCTCAGCTAAAAAAAAAAAAAAAAAAAAAAAAAAAAAGAAAAGAGATCTGTTGCAGGGTTTTGCTCTAAATAGCTGGAGAAGAGAAAGCAGGTTTTGATTTTTTGCTAGAGGATGGACTAATCATGGAAATCAGGACTACCACTAAAAGGGGCTGGGCAAACTGCATTTCTCAGGAAATTTACTTTTCAGTCTTTAAAAGCAGATAACTGCTGAAATGACCCTTGGCCTTTTTGGATTCCTGCACAGGGCCTAAAGTGACATGGGCCCAGGAAAGGTCCTAGTGCTCTCAGGCTGGCCATCTCTGCCGACCCTGTGGGAGCCTGTGGAGGTGGAGGGTTAAGGGGAGTGTTGTACTTTATGCCCAATGAGGTGCTCAACCCCTTGGTCAGAAACACAGAAGTGTCAGTCATAATCTGCATCACGATAAGCTCCCAGTTGAATGGGAGCGTGAGTGAACAGTCACTCAGCAGTAGCAGTTTAAAACCAATGCATCCTCCACTGTGTGGTCCCCAGTGGAGCATGGAACTTTCAGTGTCAGAAAAGAGCAGCTGGCTCATGTTTAGAAATACCAGGAAAGATTTCAGTTCAGAATAAAAATAACTGTGGGTTGATAAACGGAAGCATGTTCCAGGAAGAAAGAATAGCACAAGGCACATTTCTGAGTGTTTGCTTCATGCATATTAACCCTATCAAACCCCACCCTCCAGCCACCAGGAAAGCCCTACCTACTTCAGCTGTGAATTTCTCCCTGGCAACACATATCTTCCAATCATCCTCATTGCTGGTGGCCAAGAAATGTCTGCACAACTCACTTGCTGTGTGCAGAGACTCCGCCTCAGTGTTGTTTTCCCTCTGCTTCTATTGCTTCCTGGTTTCTCATCATGATGGTGTTTGGAAAGCTTAGCACACACGGCCGTCCCTCTTCACCATCTCTTGACCCAAGCTGGCTCTCCAGCTTTCCTAGAATGGGTGTTTTGCAACCAAGAAAACAGCCAGGTTCTCAGGTGAGAGAGATGATGGCACAGTTATCTCAGCAGAGGTAAAAGTCACCGGGGCCAGCAGAGTGGCGTGGTGGTTAAGCACTGGCCTGGGACGCCAGCGGCCTTGGTTCAAATCCCACATGCGAGGGCCAGTGACACTGCCCTCTTAAAAAAAAAAAAAAGTCACCAGAAACTTCCTTGTCTCTCTCAGGCCTGATGAAAGTTGGATACTTGCTGGCAGCTGGAAGAGAAACCACATCATTTGCTTTGATGGGCCGACAAATCTCATGCCTGGGCTGCTGAGTCTCACCTACTCCAGACTGCAAAACCTACACATCTGACCTAGACAAAGATGCTGGTTCTGAATGGAGTCTAGGATAGCCCAGGCTGCTCTGTCTCTTTCATAATACGTCTGGAATTCTTTCAGGTGCAGATCCCATGAGACAATGGTGTCAAGATTTGCAGGTAGATCTGAGTAGTTGTGACTTTTCTTCACTGATTCTCCAGCCCAAATGACTTGATTTCCCATTCGAACCAAGGCACCAGGATATTGAAATTTAAAACATGCATGATGTCTGTCTTGGAGAGCTGATGAATTGGCTTTTGTTTCTCTCACAGAAAATAGTACCTGTGAGCTTGTCAAACCATAGACTACACTGGAGTCTTGCAGCCTAATGTACACACTGGATTGGATTCATTTACACTGTGACAAATTCCTCACTAGCGCCTTTCTGGTGGCTGGAGTTCAACATGACCTTAAAAAAACACCCAAATTCCCCTCACATATCTAAAGTACACATTCTCAGCAACATTTATATGCAAGATTCCTCATTTTAAATGTGAAGACAGTTCTAAAGTCCTTGGGTTTGACTTTTGTTCCTCAGACTCCAGTTTTGCTTTTGATGAGCTTCGCAGCTCTGGATCCTGGATGGTGGAGGGGCGCCTCCTTACCTGAGGCAGCAACCCCACAGCGGGCTAGGGTCACCTCGCCATTGCAGGTGGCCCAGCCCCGTTTCAGTCTCAACGTCTCTGCTTCCAGACTTAAAAAGTGCTTTTGCTTTTGGTGGTAAATATTATTTGAAACCTCAATTCACTCCTATAGATTTTACTTTTTAAAATAGTGTTGGCAAAATCTGAACTGATTTGGTTGATCCAACAACCAGCTTTACCGACACAACCGGGTCCTGCCCACGCCCTCGCAGACCCCAGCTAGGGGCGCAGGGGTCCTGTGGAAACACCAGGCGGAGCCGCTCCGTTAGCCTAAAACAGAGCACGACAGTTCAGACTAGATCAAGCTGCAGGAGTTTAACTGAGGCCGCCCCTTCCAACAGATGAACGGACTCACAGACCATAAACCACTAAATTTGAAAAAGTGAGGGCGGGGCCTGCCCTCACCCAAAGAAACACACTACTCTGGGGAGTGTGTGTGTTTGGGGGAGGAGGTGCGGTGAGTGGCCCGGATAGCCCTGAAGACCCTGTAGGGGACACTTGCAACTCCAAGCGTGTGCACCGGCGCAGAGTGCTACCACATTGTTTCCATGGCCCCGGCTCTGGGAGCGTTCCGTGCGGCCAGCGGCATTCCAACAGCATTCACCGCCTAAGGCGGCGCGACGGGTGGATTTCAGACCGGACATTCTTTGGACCGCATCGTCGTGCAGGATCTATGCTGTTTGCACGGGACGCTCCTCGACGCACCTATAAGAGTAAACATCATGGGACCTACGAAAGAGAAAACGCACAACACCACGCCTGTTTTCAAGTCTAACTTTATAAGGAGCTCTCCAACCGTATTGCAAACCACAAACACAAAGTCCGATTTCCTGGCCAAACAACATCCCTTAGATTTGACGTCCGCTCTGGAGAAAAAGCGTACTATATTATGTTCTTTGCTCTTGGATTCACAATTTATACCCAGATTTAAAAAAACAAAAATGTGGTGTGGATAACATTATAGAGAGTAGGAAATGAAAATGACATAAGTCAGTTTGTGTTCATGTTACATTTTAATTACAAAAATAAAATAAACTCTTTTATTAACTAATACATTTCTAAAGCTCGGTCAGTGGACAAATTTTGGGGCTGAGGGCAACAAGTGACACACTTCCCATATTTTTTATAGATGCATGGAGCGCCAACATGGTCCTTTCAGTTGTGGTTATCCCTTTGCAACCAAGAAAGAGAGAGCCAAGAGCCATTACCACGCTCCAAATCTTGCCTGCAATGATTGACTTCCACAAAAGTTATAGGGACAAAAAGAGACACCGTGAACATCTTCTGCCTCCTGAAGAAGTCAGCAAGAACTCTTGGTAGAATGCTTCCAGGGACAGGGAGCTCACGGCCTACCTGTATAGCCCTTCCATAGTCAGCTGATCTTATCAGTCAAAAGGGTCTTCCCTACTCTGAGCGGATGAGTCACAGGTTGGCAATTCACAGTGTCAGATGCTATTTCAACCTCCTCCCTTAGATGAGCTTACTTCATCCTCTCGACAGCTCTGCAAAACACGTGATTGCCACTGATAACTCCTTTACCAAATGAGGACTCCGAAGAACAAGAAATGAAAGATGAATTCCAAGCCGCTTAGCTTGTAAGCAAGCAGTCCTGGGCAGTATGGCTTTAAGTGCTGATGCTGGTCACACTGGGGTGAATACCCAGGGAACGTGAGGACTCATATCTGGCTCTGTAACCCAATCTCAATCTCATCATTTTTCTGCCTTCCTCAGAGGTACCCCACCCATTCCAGGCTGGGTCTCATGTCTCCCGGCTTACACACCTATACGTCTGATCTACGAAAGATTTGTGGTACCTCCAGGACATGACTTGGGTCCTTGCAAGGCTGACCTCAGGGGCTCTCCCAACACCTACCTGTGTGTCAAACCCTCCAAGCCCATCAGTGTTACACCCTAGAACCCCCAGCTTGGGATCCACAACAGTGAGGACCGAGCTTTGTTTCATTATTCTTATTTCACTGTTCCAAAAGCTCTTTACAGGAGAAAGAGAGCTATGGAAAGGTAGAAGTCATCTTAGTTCTGAAGGCCATCGTCCGCAGCTCAGGAGCTGTTAGTAGCTGTCATCACTCACAATCCTTGCAGCACTCTCGGCTTCTTTTTATGCCATTCACTCAGTTGTCTTCTTCATTGTTGTTTGATGGAGTGAATATTGACAAGCTATACAGTCTGTAGGATTTTGTTATAGCAGCCTGAAGGGACTAAGGCAACACTCCCTCTCCTGCCAATTGTAATCCCAAATCTTCGATTCAGTCATGCATGCCTTCCTTCACTGCCTCAGACTTGGTGGTCCTTCTATTAGTCAGTGGTTTGTCCATTTCTAGGAACCAGTCGTCTGCTCTGCTCTGCATCTCTATTGGAGCAAAGCACCCTTTTGTCACCATATGCGGCACCTATGATATGACAGGCTGGGTCTGGGTGTTGGGTGCTCAAAGATGAAGAAGAAATAATAGCTGGTCCCAGCTCTCCTGATGTAAATGACAGGTTGACAAAGTGATTATTGGAAAATATTGTTTTAGGTGCAACAGCAGGGGTGTGTGACAGGATGTCACAGAAACAGATTAGTAGTACCTCATTCCAGGTAGGGATGAGGATCCAGCAACCCTCTCTAAAATAGACAGTGCCCATTCTAAAGAGAGCCAGGTCGGGGGAAGGTGTGGGATTACGGCCACAGGTGTCAGTGTGATCCATCTGTGTGACAGGTCCCTTGGAATTCAGGTGACAAAAGTAAAATACGTGATATTTCAATAGAAATCAATTGTATTGAAATACATCCTCAACAGTGATATATTTTAACAGCTTTTGTAATATATACTTTTTTCTTAACTAATGAAATAACAAGATGACACATTTAAAATATAGGCAATAGGCAATTTAAAATCTATATTTTACAAGAGAGTGTGAAAACTATTGTTGCTTAGCTTGAATGAAACCGTCAAGTTTTGTGGGGTCGCGTCATGTTGGCCACCCATCATTTTCATACTGTGATGTGATGGCCACAGATATTGAACTCCAATTCCAGTAAAAATTCCATCCTGAGGTCGAGGCGTTTATCTCTGACCCCGGCAATGTCATCCATACCTTGTGAGAAAAGTACTGGGTGCAGGTTCCTGGCACCACTGATGCTCTCAAGACAGAAATGACTTTTCAAAGAGTTCTGAGGAGTTTCCAAGTATTCACAAAACTATCTTTTCTAATAAACAGATGGAAAACTTGTAGACAGAGCATCAAAAAGCATAGACCTGCCATCTGTGGAGAGCACAGAACTCCATGTCTGGCGGCATAGCTCTGCTTGCGTGCTGCCCACAGACAGAAAGATGCTGTCCCAGGTGGCACATCCCAGCCTGGTTGTCACGTGATTTTCAGTAGCCAGGTGTGTGAATGCTTTTTATTTTTCTTAAGATTTTATTGGGGTATTGGGGGAGGGGAACAGTGTTGGGGAATTGGGGGAGGGGACCAGCCAAGTTGTTGTTCTCAATCTTTGTTGTGGAGGGCACCAGTCACCATCTGGCTTCCTGTCAGCAGCTCGTAGCCCCTAAGCTCAAGGTACTGTGTTCAATCTTAGTTGCGGGTGGGCATAGCCACCATCCCATGCGGGAGTTGAACCAGCAGCCTTGTTATTAAGAGTGTATGCTGTATCCACTGAGCCATCTGGGCAGCAGCTCAGCTCAAGGTGCTGAGTTCATCTTTAGTTGTGGGTGGGCGTAGCCCACCATTGAACAGGCAATCTTGTTGTTACACCAGCTGAGCCATCCTGCCACCTGTTGGTAGCTAAGTGACAGCTCAGCTAAGGTGCAGCGTTCACTGGCCCATGTGGGAATCAAACCAGCTGCCCTGTTGCTCAGAGCACACGCTCTAAGCCAACTCTTAACCAACTGAGCCACTCGGCCGGCCCGTGAATGCTTTGTTACAGATCTGCAGTAACTATATTTGGGCCCATGGACTCAAGAGCCCAGTAGTGAGTTGTGAAGGATGAGGTGGCAGGAGATGTACCCAGGCCTGCAGGCAAAGTGTTCAGGGCCATGTCCAGGGTCAGCGAGAAGTTTCTGGACTTGTCAAGTGAGAAAGTGGCGGTTCAGATTTGGGCTTTAGACTCTATGGACACAGAGGTGAGCTGGGAGACTATTTGGGAAGTTCAGTTGAGGAAAGATGGACCTTAAACTATGATAGTGATTGGGGAAGGAAAATTCAAGCATATAATTTACTTGTGTAATTAAACATCACCTTTACACATGTGTCCACATTGATGAACAAATGGTGCATTTAATGTTTATATACACCGTGCACATTGGAAATAAAATGGGGGGAGTTGATCATTTGTTTGATGTGGTGATCCAATGATGTAGAGAAAGGAGGCAAGAATGATTCCAAGCTTCTTAGCTTGATGATTGGATTGATGATAATGACCCAAAACAGGAGATGTATAGCCAGGTAATTGATTTGAGGTGAATTGGGCTTAGTGGGGAGGCTAACATATACCCACAAGGTAAAAGGATATTAGGTGACGAAGAAATGATTGAACAAGGTAGACAATGAACAGAATGAAGTTGCTTGGAAGAATGTGTAGATTAGATGATCCATAAGTCTGATCACAAAATACCCAACACATGAACAGAATGAGGAGGCAGCCAGCACTTTACAGTAATGAGGAACCGATAACAGAATGTTGAAATACAGAATGTCATGGGCCTCAAAGAAACAGGGTTCCCTGTGCCCACATGTGTGTTGGATTTCTTTCATGGGGATGGAACAGTGTGCAATAGGAAGGAATAAGGAGGACACTGTCACCTCCTGGTGGTCACGGGTAGACACATAGGGCCTTAGCACAGAGAAAGTGCATCCCCAGGATTTGCAAAACTGTAACTTATCCCTTCCCTAATATCAGATTTAGATACCCAATAATTAGGGACGTTCCATGTGAGTGATCATAATTATTGTGATGAACAAAATCACAATAATTCTCATTGATGGAATTCTTACTATGTTTCATGCACAGTTTTATATGGATTATCTCATTTGATCTTCACAACTGCCCAATGAGTAATTTCTAATTTCTCTTCCTTATGGATGAAGCTGCTAAGGCTCAGAGAGGTTATGTGACTTGTCCAGCATCACGAAGTTAGTAAGGCAGTTGACCTAGAACCTTGGCTATCAGAAACAAAATGTCCGAAACAGACCTCATTTTTCTTTTCCTGTTTTCTCATCAACGTCCTCACCAGATCTGACTCTCCATTGACGCATTCCCGGCTGACTGCACTAGCTCTTCAGTGGTTCTGTCCTGTGTTCTTCAAGCACTGACCTTCATGTCGTGTTCAAGAAATTAGAAGACCTGGGGCCAGCCGAGTGGTTAAGCACTGGCTTGGGAAGCCAGCAGCCCCGGTTCAGTCCCACATATGAGGGCCAGTGACACTGCTCTCAAAAAAAAAAAAAAGGAAATTAGAAGACCTTTGTTGGCTCAGGCCATGTTTCCCAAGGGACAATTCTGAGAAACCAGGCCCCAGAGATATTTATTAGGAATCACATGAGGACAGGAGCCCGAAGTCAAATACATTCTGCCCCCCAGCTTTATTGAGGTATAATTGTTATACAAAAAACTGCACATAATTAAATCATACAGATTGTAGTGAGTTTGAACAGATGCATACACCTATGAAGCCATTATCCCTATCCAGTTAATAACCGTATATCTATCATCTCCAACAGTTTCCTGTCTCCCTTTGGGGTGTGTGTGTGTGTGAATTATGGTAAGAACACGTAATATGAGATCTACCTTCTTAACAGATTTTAAGGACACAATACCATATTGTTAAGTCCAGGCACTGTGCTGGACAGCAGAGCTCTGCAATTTACTCACCTTTCTGCACATTGACTAACACCCCATCCCCATCCTGGAGTAGCATTGTTCTATTGTTCCCATCTATATGTCTGACAGTTTTAGATATTCCATGTAAGAAAAATCATGCAGTTATTTGTTCTCTGTGTGGCTTATTTCATTTAATATAGTGTCCTCCATGTCCATCCACGTTGTTGCAAATGGCAGGGTTTCCTTTTTTCTAAAAACAGAATAACAACTGAATAGCAAAAAAATTAAAAACAATTTAAAAATTGGGCAGAGGACCTGAGTAGATATTTCTTCAAAGAGGACATATAGATGGCTAACAGACACATGAAAAGGAGCTCAGTGTCATTAATCATCAGAGAAATGCAAATAAAAACCACAATGAGATATTACCTCACACCTGCTAAAACAGCTTTCATCAATAAACTAACAAACAACAAGTGTTGGTGAGGGTGTGGAGAAATGGGAACACTTGTGCACTATTGGTGGGATTATAAATTGGTATATCCACTGTGGAAAATAGTATGGACGTTCCTCAAAAAGTTAAAAGCAGAACTACCGTATGATACAGCAATTTCAGCTAGGATATTTGTCCGAAGAAAAGAGAATCACTATACTGAAGAGATAGATGCACCACCATGTTCATTGCAGCGTCATTCACAATGGCCAAAGCATGAAAGGAACGTAGGTCCACTGGGGGAGAATGAATAAAGAAAATGTAACACATACAGACACACAGACACGCACACTCACACACACTCACACAGGTCTGTCCTGTC
Source organism: Aselliscus stoliczkanus (assembly GCA_033961575.1). Taxonomy (NCBI): domain Eukaryota; kingdom Metazoa; phylum Chordata; class Mammalia; order Chiroptera; family Hipposideridae; genus Aselliscus; species Aselliscus stoliczkanus. The sequence goes on from CM066733.1 coordinate 45,168,585, forward strand.
TTCATCCACAGTCTGCCTGGCACAGAGCCATGGTGAATGTTGCAGACCTCAGTCGTTACTGAATTCAAGGAAGAGCACAGGCCCCCTGCTCCACAGCCAGTAGCAATTGCTCCTCTATCCACAGGACACACCTAGGAGGCCCTATGTCAACTGTAAACAACTGCAAGGAGGAGGCACAAACCTGGAGAAAGTTTCTATTCCTGTGTATAGGGGTCTTTCTTTTTAGGGTCCAATCTTCTTGAAAACAATAGAGACAGACTCTGGCCAACCCAACCCAAAATGGCTGGATGAGGGTTCTCCAGAGAAACAGAACCAATAGGATATGTCTATGTTTTATTTATAAGGAATATTTTTATTTATATGCATATAAATATTTTAATTTTATAGATATTTCTTATGTACATTTATGTAATTACATAAACATAAACATTTAAATATATTTATATATAAATATTTTATAAATATTTATATATGTAGATGAATATTTATATATTCTTTATTTAGATGAATATAATCTATAAATATTTATATAAATATTTATTATGTATGTAAGGAATTGACTCACATAGTTATGGAGGCTGGAAGTCATGAGTTCTGCAGGGTGATTTGGTCAGCAGGAAACTCAGGAGAACCAATGTTTCAGTCCAAGTGCAAGGGCAGAAAGAAAGCTGATGTCCCATTTGTGGCCCATCAGAACCCCCTCTTACTGCTGAAGGACAGCCCTTTTGTTCTATCTGGGCTCCCACCTGATTAGGCAAGGCCCACCACACTGTGGAGGACAATCTGCTTTACTCAGACACCTGATTCAATGTGAATCTCATCCAGAATCACCCCCAGATACACCCAAACCCTGGGCTCTATGGACCCCCTTAGGTGGACATATAGGATGAACCATCACATGGCTGCCTTTTAAGGGGAAGACCTTTGAAAGGGTTGTTGAGCATTTCTCAGAATAGTGAAACCCTAGGACCTCCTGGGGACCCTGGGGACAGATGCTTATAGGCCTTTGCTTCACAGTTCTGACCCAGATCCAACAAGTCTCTGCATCTCATTCTTCTGGCACAGACATAGCCAATGGTGTCCCCACTCTGTGTGCCCTGCTGTGGACAGGCCCATCTGTCCTGCACAGACTTAGGCTCAAAGACATGTGTACTCGGCTCCTGGGGCCACCCAGCAGATAGCCACAAACTGTAAGGGTCTCACAATTATGGAAGCCAAGTGTCAACAGAGCTGAGCTCCTTCTGGAGTCTCCAGGGGTCAATCCTTCCTGCCCCTTCCAACTCGTGTTGCTCCAGGTGTCCCTGGGCTTGTGGCAATGCCATCCCATCTCTGCCTCCATCATCATCTTCCCATATCTGTGTCTCACATCTCTCCTTCCTTGCTCTCTACAGACCTTTGTCATGGGATTCAGGGCCAGCTTAATCCAAGGTCATCTCATATTGAGAGCCTCAGTTTATTCCATCTGCAAAGAACCTTATTCCAGATGAGGCCACATTCTGAGGTCCCAGGTGGGCATGTCTTCTTGGGGCCACAATTCAACCCACTCTAGTATCTCAGGAGTGGGTAGTGCCTACCTGGACATTTGCTCTGCTGTATTCTCAAATGTTTCTCCACAATTCAGTCTCTCCTTCCCTCCCAACAGGCATTGTCCCTACAGTGTGACATTAACCTTTGATTATGTAATGTGTTTTGAGTGCTGTGGTCAGCTGGGGTAAGCACAGAAGCTGGGGGGAGCCAGGGTGGTGGACCGTGATCCCTCTGTGAGTGGCCTTCTGAACCCACAGCCCCTGAGACTGGAGTCCTCAGTTCTGTGCCCCTGGCAGAGGGGCACTGTGGTCCTTTCCTGACCAGCCAGCAAGGAAGTTGGAGGGCATTCTCAACACACACACACACACACACACACACACACACACACACACACATACACACACACACACACTGACATACACATAGATGCACACAAACACACACCAACACGTGCAGACACACACAAACATGCAGACACACATAGACACAGATACACAGACACAAAGACACACTGTCAACCAGTGTTCTGGTGATTAACCAGATTAATGAGGTATGCATGTAACCTTGGGAAAACAGTGCAATTGAATCAGGGAGGAGGGAACGAAAACAAAGGAAAGAAGAAAAAAAATAAACTAGATTGTTAAATCTTGAAAAGTATACAGTCACCCTTACATTTATATCCCACTTTCCCAGTAATTTAAAACTCTCTTTAAATGAACCAGGAGTGACTTGAAGTTTGGGAGCCACTTTGGGAGGGTCCTGCGGTGACAGACACTGAACTCTGTTGACACTGCTCACTTGGGGAATGTGTGCAAGCAGCTGGATGGCTGGGGGTCCCATGTACAATAGGCCTCTTCCTTCCCTTTCACACCAGCTCTGTGCTCACACGATCACACTATCACATTCAGTACCTGCACACACTCACATGTGTGTACTGTCTTCACATACACTAACTCATGTACATGCATACACACTCATACACTTACACACTCACACAGCCTCAGCTGCCACATACAATGTCCCCTGACGGGGGACAGCTCAGTGCAGAAACCTTTGTGTTATTGAAACCAGGGTTATTGAAAACCCAGAAGACAAAACAGAAAAAGCTAGGAAGACTTGGGAAGAGATCCAAATGAGATAAGGAACAAACAACACAAAAAAGAAAAGTAGCGGGCCGGCCGAGTGGCGCATTGGTTAATTGCTGGTTTTGGGATGCCAGCGGCCCCAGTTCGGATCCCACATGAGGGCCAGTGACACTGCCCTCTACAGCTAACAACAGCTCCACCTGGAGCTGGGCTGTGCGAGCCCCGGTGATGGTGTGGGCTGCAGCCCCTGCTGCAGTGGGCTGCCATAGGCTACAGTGAGTGGCCTGCAGCCAGCGTGAGCGGCTGGCAGCCAAGAGTGAGCTGCCAATAGCCGCGGTGAGCGACATCCAGAGGCCGGCGACTGATCTGCCTCATCCGGGAAGAGCGCAATGACGATACCAACAGTGAAGCAACATCCTCCGCAACTAAACTGAAGAACAAAAAGACAGCAACTTGTCTGTTCCCCTTCCCCGATTCCCCAACGCTGTTCCCCTCCACCAATTCCCCAATAAAATATTTAAAAAAAAAAAGAAAAGTAGCAAAAATTAATTGAAAATAACTAAGCCCAGTGTATCAGTACTTTGATTATTGTTTATGTGATGGTCCTGGTCAGTTTTTGTTTTGTTTTTGTTTTATCACTGCCTCATTAATTGGTAGTGTTTTGGTGGCTTGCTAGAAGTTTGAAACATTTATATCTCGGGACAGATTACATATGATTTTTATTAGATTTTACAAATTTTTGGTTAAGTTTATAACTAGTGTTTAAAGTTTGGGAAATATAGTTCATAAGATTGAAGTTTTAATTTTATAGGTGTGCACATGGTCTGTGAATATTTAGGCAAAGTTGGCTGCTAAGTATTTTTTTTTTTTTACAGATTTTATTGGGGAACTGAGGGAGGGAAACAGATAAGTTGCTGTCCTTTTGTTCCTCAGTCTAGTTGTGGAGGACATCACTTCACTGGCCCATGTTGACACTGTGATCATAGCTCTCTTTCCTGGCTGAGGCAGTCGGTCTCCAGCCATTGGACGGCTGCTCACGGTGGTTCAGGGAAGCCCCACTGCAGCCCCACTGCAGCCCCCCTGCAGCCTATACCGTTGCCAGCCCAGCTCCAGGTCGAGCTGTTGTTCACCATCTTAGCTGTAGAGGGCAGTGTCACTGGCCCATGTGGGATCCCAACCAGTGGTCCTGCTGCTCAGAGCTCACGCTCCCAAGCCAATTCTTAACCAACGAGCCACTTGACCAGCCCTAAGTATTTTTAAAATGATGATTGTTTAATAAATTCACACAATTACTGTATTAGGCATTAAGCAAAAAAGTGAGTAGAGTATTACTGTCCAAACCCAAGATTATTCCCCAAGGGGCTATATGATACCATTGTTCCTGGAGGAAGCTTTTCCTTTTGGGGGTTTCTACCAATTATGCTCCGTTTCTGAATAAGAGGTTTGTTTTGCTGTTTTTTTCACTGACTTGTTCTACTGTTCCCCGAGGACTCATAAACATCGACGTCTTGCTTGTGGCTGAAACAATTCTGTCTGATGAAAACCATCAACTAACACATCTCATCTGATCTTCAAGTTACATGATTGCACCTCTTTCTTATTTCACTTTGACGGTTCATTTCATGTCAATTTGACAGGGTGCCCAGATTAAACATAGTATTTCTGAGTGTGTCTGTGAGGGGGTCAGCCTTTGTACTGGTGAACAAAGGCAAGTATGTAGTCCTCCTAGATATGGGTTGGCATCCTGCTGAACAGAAAAGAAAGTGGAGGAAGAAGGAATTTTCCCTTTTCCTGCCTCACTGCTGAGCTGGGAGCTCTCCTCTCATGTCCTCCCACTACACTGGGCTCTATACCACCAGCTCTCCAGATTCGAGCTGGATTGCACTACCGGCTCTCCTGGGTCTACAGCTTGCAGATGGCAGGTCCTAGGACTTCTCAGCCTCCACAGTCATCATCATAAATCTCATTTTATATATGCATGTATGTCCTACTGGCTGTGTTTCTCTGGAGAGCCCTGGCTTACGCACCCATCGGTATCCACCTCTTTCACAACCCATACTTCACATGTCACACTTGAACTTTCATATTTACCTTTTCCAAGTTGTTAATCATTATTAATATGATCTGTTCTGCAACCTTTACCTTCGACTCCGTATCCCAAAAAAGTGTCTGTGGTGTCTGCGCTATGCACATCTTGTGGTCTCACTGTCCAGCTCAGAACCCGAAGGTGGAGAGGTAGGTGCTGGCAGATGGACGCTGTTGGATTTGTAAGTTTAAAGCATCACCACCATTGCAGTAGGGGAAAAGACAGTCTTTTCAACAAAGTACTGGAAGAACAGAATATTTGTGGCAAAAAATGAACTTCAACCGTACCTTCACACTCTACACAAAAATCCTCTCAAAATGAATCATAGGCCTCAGTGTAAGATCTAATATGTTACACTTCTAGGAAAAAATGTCTTTGCAATATTAGATTAGTCTATGACTTCTTACTGAAAAAACAAATAAGCTCAGGGTCTCAGTACTTTGGTTGCTGTTTGCATGAAATTCCTGATCAGTTTTTAAATCACTGCCTCATTGATTGGTAGTGTTTTGGTGGCTTGCTAGGAGTTTGATAAATTTAGATCTTAGGATAGATTACATATGATTTTAACTAGATTTTACAAATTCTTGATTAAGCTTATAATCAGGGTTTAAAATTTGGGAAATACAGTTTGTAAGATTGAAAAGTTTTTTTGTTTGTTTGTTTGTTTCTTTGTTTGTTTTTTAGAGGGCAGTGTCACTGGCCCTCATCTGTGGGATTTGAACCAGGCTGCTCGATTCCCAAGCCAGATGTTAACCACTACGCCACTCAGCCAGCTCAAGATTAAAAAGTTTTAATTTTATACTTGTGCAAATACTGGCAAGTGTTTTTAAAATAATGATTGTTTAGTATATTCACATTATTAAACTATTACGCATCAGGGGAAAAAAACAAAAAAGTAAGTAGAGTATTACTGTCCACATACAAACTTCCAGAACCCTAATGAATATGTCAAAAATTGTAAAAGAAAGAATATAATTAAAAATGTAGGGCCGGCTCAGTGGCTTGGGATGCCAGCGGCCCCGGTTCGGATCCCATGTGTGAAGGCCAGTGAAACTGCCCTCAAAAAAAAAACAAAGTATATATTTAACTATTGACTTAAAAAAGTAAAAATCATTTTTTTAAAATCAAATTAAAACGTATCGCTAATATATCCGTATTTAATTTTTAAATAGGACATCATAAGCACAAGTTATAACAGAAAAATTGAAAAAAAAAGATTTTGCCTTTCTAAATATATAGTAAAGAGAAAAATCACTATGTATACATATATCAAATCACCACAATGTATACTTTAAATCACTTATGCTTTTATTTATTTAATATACCTCAATAAAGTGCAAATCAAAAAAGAGAAGAAGAAGTATTACAGGGTAAAATGGCAGAATAGACAGACGCTGTGCTAACTACCTCCCAGGATCATACCAAAATTACAAACAAATTATACAGCATTCAAACCTGGAGGTCCCTGGAACACTAGATGAACAGAACCACTAAACGGAGAACTTAAAGAGGAGGCCACGTTGGGTCTGGTAGGACAGGCGGAGACGAGAGAGGGTGAACCCCGTGAGGGAAGCCCCAGCTGTGGGGAGCCTTCTCCAGTTGGGGGACAGACCCTCCGGCTGCACACCAAGCTCACCAGCCTAGAGTTCCTTTGCTGGGAAGAGGAGTTCCAAGATAGTTGGCAGTAAATTAGCGAGGACTCTCTTTGCTCAGCTCAGTGAGGTTGTGAGTGGCTAGAGAATCAGTGGGGCCGGCGCCCGGGCTTGCTCGCCAGTGAGCACTTACCTGGTTACTGATGGAGGGAGTGGCTGTGTGAGCCGGGCCCAGGAGCCTGCGGAGACGGACTGAACTGAGCATCTTTGGTGCAAAGGCTGGAGGTTTTTGGACTATTGTTCCCCTGGTGTGGAGCCTGCACTCGAGTGGTGTAGGGAGGGTGCCATTTTGTCAGTGTTGGGCCCTCCCACAGAGGATCAGGTCCGGGACCTCATTGGTCTCTTGGAATTGGCGCAGAAGTGCCTGTGTGCATGCACGCATGCCGAGGGCCTTGGATCCCCACCCTCCACCCAGGCTCTAACAGGCTGCTCACTGAGACACAGGCGTGCTCAAGCTGCCTCAGGTCCCCGCTCTCTGCGCTGCGCTTGCAGAGTTGCCAGGCTGGTGATTGGCTGTCCGGCTGCTCGGCCTGATCTGTGAGCGGCTGATTGGGACAGGCTGAGACTGCGAGTTTTCCTGGGAGTGTTGGGCCGTGAGCTGTGTGCCTGTGTGATCCAGCCAGGGCTCTCCTGGTGATCTATGTAATACATCAAAGCACTCCCAGAGCGGCAGCCAGAATGGGGAAACAAAGAAACATGTCACAAGTAAAAGATCAGAAGAAACCTCTAGAAATGGAACTAAATGAAACAGAGGGATCCAACCTTTCAGAGACTGAGTTTAGAACACACTGATGATAAGAATGTTTAACAAACTTAGTGAGGACATAGGGAGGAATAGAGAAAATATAAAAGACAACCAGTTAGAACTAAAGAATACAATAACCGAAATGAAGAACACACTGGAAGGAATCACCAGTAGAGTAGATGAAGCAGAGGAGCGGATCAGCGATTTGGAAGACAAAATAGCAGAAATCACCCATTTGGAACAACAAAAAGACCAAAGAATAAAAAACAATGAAAATAGTTTAAGATCCCTATGGGACAAGATGAAGCGCAACCACCTTTGAATCACTGGAATACCAGAAGGAGAAGAGAAGAAGCAAGGGGTCGAGAATGTATTTGGAAAAATAATGACTGAAAACTTCCCTACCCTGGTGAAGGAAATCAACATATATGCCCAGGAAGTGCAGAGGGTTCCAAACAAGCTGAACCCAAACAGGTCCACACCAAGATACACCATAGTTAAAATGGCAAAGGTTAAAGACAGAGACAGAATCCTAAAAGCAGCAAGAGAAAGACAGGAGGTTACATACAAAGGAACTCCCATTAGACTAACAGCTGACTTGTCTACAGAAACTCTGTAGGCCAGAAGGGAGTGGCAGGAGATATTCAAAGTGACACAAAATAAAGGCTTACAACCAAGATTGCTCTACCCAGCACGGCTATCACTTAAAATTGAAGGAGAAATAAAGAGCTTCTCAGAAAAGAATAAGCTTAAGGAATTCATTACCACAAAGCCAGCCTTGCAAGAAATGTTAAAAGGGCTTTTTTAAACAAAAATACGAGGTAAACAAGCTAACCCAGGAAGACCAGGAATACAAATAACAAAATGGCAATCCATATGCACCTATCAATAAGAATTTTAAATGTGAATGGGCTAAATGCTCCAATCAAAAGACAGAGTGGTGGAGTGGATAAGAAAATAGGACACATACATATGCTGTTTACAGATGGAATAAGATATTTCATGCAAATAGAAATGAGGAAAAAAAAGCTGGAGTACCAATACTTATTTTGGACAAAATAGACTTTAAAATGACTACAATAAAAGACAAAGAAGGGCACTATAACCCTAATAAACATCTATGCACCCAACATAGGAACTCCTAATTACATATAACAGATTTTGACAGACATAAAGACAGAGATCAACAGTAACACTATCATAGTAGGGGACTTCAACACCCCATTGTCACCAATGGACAGACCCTTTAGACAGAAAATCAACACAGAAAGAGAGTCCTTAAATGACACTTTAGACAGCTGGACTTCGTTGATATTTTCAGAGCATTTCACCCTGAAAAAACAGAATATACATTCTTCTCAAGTACACGTGGGACATTTTCCAAGATAGACCACTTTAGGCCACAAAACAAGTCTCAGTAAACTTTAGAATATTGAAGTCATATCCAGCAGATATAAAGGAAAAACTGATGGTTGCTGGTTGGGAGGGAGTGGGCATTAGGAAGAGGGGGAAGGCTTTGGACAGCGTAGGTGGGTGACTACAATGTTGCCGCAGGGATATGGGGGGCAGTTCTAGGAATGTAATTGATAATGTGAAGAGACTATTATGTTAAGTGAAATAAGTCAGTCGGAGAAAGACAAGTACCATATGATCTCACTTATATGTGGAATGTGAAAAACTGAATGAATGATCAAAGTAAGCAGATTCATAGATATAGTGGAAAAACTGAGGATTGCTAGTTGGGTGGGGGGTGGGGATAAGAGAGAAGGGGAAGGAATTAGACAGCATAAATAGGCAACTACAATATTGCTACAGGGATATGAAACACAGTTTGAGGAATATAATAATGTAAACATTTTGTGGCATATCAGATAGTCACATGTCTTGTTAGGCAGACTATTTCATGGATAGAGTAGAGGCTTGATCACTGTACTGTACACCTGAAGCTGATGTTGTTTAATATTGTATGCCAACTGTAACTGAATATATAGATAGTCACAGGATGTCGAGTATACTGTGGAAGGGAGTCAAAGGAATTGTAATAGATATGTATGATATGGGGGGGAGTGGGGTGGCGAACTGGCGGAAGGAGGGTTGTCACTTTGGGGGGGTAAAGAGTATAACTATTGCATTGTGTTTTACACCTGAAACTAATTTAAAAAAAAAAAGAGGAGAAAAAGGCAAGCCACATATATTTAACTAAGGCCTTATAAGAGTATTTTCAGAACCATCCAGAGTTTATAGAAAATTTATAATTTCAGTCACAAGAAGACAAATAACCCAATTTAAAAAATATCCAAAGCCTTGAAACTGATGATCACAAAAGAAGGTATATGGCAGGCTCACAAGCATATGAAGAGATGCCTGGTCTCACGTATCAAGAGAACTACAAATTACAACCCAAATGCAATGCTACAACACATACTGTAATGACTAAAATAGAAGAAAGCACTGATGTTGCATGACCACCCCACAGTGGGCGGGAATGTGGTGTTCAGAACCCTCTTTGTAGGAGAAACATGGTGCAGCCACCCTGGAAAACCTGTGGTCATTTCTGAGGAAGTTAAACATGACTTGACACTCACTGTTAAGTATTTATCCAAGAGAAACGAAAGCACATGTCTGCACCAAAACACATATGTGAATGCTCATAGGGGCCTCACTGGAACAGGCAACAGCTGAAAGCAATCCAGATGTCCACGCGGTGGTGAGTAAATAGGTTGCACGTGGAATACTACTCAGTAAAAAAGTGGAGGGCCAGCCGAGTGGCGCATTGGTTAAGAGCTGGTTTTGGGATGCCAGCAGCCCCGGTTCGGATCCCACATGAGGGCCAGTGACACTACCCTCTACAGCTAACAACAGCTCCACCTGGAGCTGGGCTGTGCGAACCCCGGCGATGGTGTAAGCTGCAGCCCCTGCTGCAGTGGGCTGCCATAGGCTACAGTGAGTAGCCAGCAGCCAGCATGAGCGGGGCCACCAGCCTCACAGAGCCAGACCCCAGTTTATGTTCTGCCAGCACTCACAGAACCAGCCACACTGGGCCCTCTAAGCAGCAAGCTCCTGGCTCCTCCCAGCTTCCTTCCATCCCCAGACACAAAGTGGAAGTGGCTTCTGGCAGCACCAGCTCTGCCTCCCTCAGGGTTCTCTCCCTGTGTTCTGAGCTCTTTGATGCCCAGTTAAAATTTTCTTCTGGTCTGTGCTCTCTGCTAAACTGCCCATGTGGTCCTGCTTGGACCCTGACCAATGCTAGTGGCAAGCCTGGAAGCCCTGGAATCTTTGATTTGGCCTCCACATGGCTCTAAGCTAACCTATCATGATGAAGAAGGAAGGGAGAGGGATCCAAGGTAGATGAGATGTCTGAGGTTGTAAGGGGGGAGAAGAGGAGGAGGGGTGGGAGGAGTAAGGCTGGTGTTTATTGAGCAACTACAATAAGCCCAACACTGGGATCAGTATTTTACACATGCACCCAAGCACATTTTTCCAAATCACCCAATGGTGTATAATAATATGGTGTCTCCATCAGCTCCGGCTGTGTAACAAATACCACAGACTGGGAGCTTAAACAGTTCTGGAGGCTGGAAGTCCGGGATCCAGATATGGGCAGGACTAGTTCTCCTGAGGCATTTCCCCTTGGTGTGTGGATGGTGGTCTCCTCCCTGTGTCCTCACATGGTTGTCCCCCTTTGTGTGCCTGAGTCCTGATCTCCTCTTCTTTTAAGGACAACAGTCATATGGGATGAGGACCCACCTTAGTGGCTTTGTTTCATCTTAATCACCTCTTTAAAGCCCCTTCTCCAAATACAGCCCCGTTCTGAGGTCTTGGGGCCTGGGTTCCAACATATGAGTTTGGTGGGGGGTGTGATAGGGGAGGCACAATTCAGTCCATAATATATTGTCATCATTTTGCAGAGAAGAAAAACTGGAGGTAAGATGGGATAATTCACAAAGCTGCAGCCCTGTGCGAGATCCAGCTGGGTTTTAGGAGACAGGAAGAGTCTCACACCCAGTTGGGCTGGACTGGGGCCGAGAGGGTCTCTCCCATTGGAGGAGGGTCTCTGTCCCTCTCCTGTCCCTTACCCTGTGAAGGGTCTGAGGCCTCTGGGGGCTGGTGTCCTGAGCAGATAGTCAGGGGGCTGGGGTCGTGTGTCCACAGGTAAAAGAATGGCAGCAGAGAAGCCAAGAAAGGGAGCCCAGTGAACACATAGACCAGGGATCCATCCACTGCATGGTGGGAAGACACTCGGCCGCCATCACAGTCTAGGAGAATGCCCACCTGGCATAGGATCTTGGGCGGGTGGAGGCAGACCCTCGGGAAGTCCAAGGCCCAGAGCACTTTCTTTCAACTGCAAGGCCCAGATCCCATGCTGGGAGGAATTGGGGACCCGTCCCTTGCAACCCAGGCTCTCCAGATACACGCCCAGGGTCCAGGCCTTCCTGTGCCCCTGGTAATACCAGTAATACCTCTCAGCAGAAAGCCGCTCCTGGCCCAGTATGCAGGGGTCCTGGTTAAATCGGCCAGGGTCATCGGGCATCTCCTGCTCCAAGGGCAGGTGCCTTGCGCTCTTCCCACCATCAGACTGGGAGAATTTGGGGCTTGCAGTGTTGGGGTCCAGGGATGGGTTCACTGTGGGAAGAGGAGAGTCAGATTTGGGGGTTCTGGCCTCCACCAACACTCCTGCACGGAGAGGACCCCAAGGTTTCTCCCCATGTCTCTGGGGGAGGGGGAGGGACAGCCATCCTGGAAATTCCTTTCATGTCCCTGTTTTCTTCCCAGGGCACTGCAAACAGCCCTCCCACAGAATGGGAGGTGCAGCTCCAAACTGGGGGCCAGGTGACTCCTGGGGACAAAGAGAGAGACAGCTGGTGCATTTCCAGGTCTGCTTATTGCTCAGTGTGGTGTGTGTGTGTGTCACAGAGAGAAAGAGAAAGAGGGAGAGAGAGGGCCAGAGAGGTACACAGGGAGAGAGACAGAGGGGGAAACTGAGAGAGATAGAGACAGACCTCTAGAGAGACAGACAGAAGGAGACAGGCAGAGCTAACAGGAGGAATGGGGGTACATGGGAGGATGCAGGAGGACTCAAGATGGCACTGCACATGCACTGAGGCAGGTGCTGTGAGGCAGCTGTGGCATCAACCACTGAGGAGTTCCACCTGGAAAACCCCGAGAAGGGTCTTAATAGCCCCAGTGCCAGAATGAACATCTTACCAAACAGCCACCTTCTCTCCTGCCCTGCTCTCTGCCTGCTATACCTCTAGGAGCTCCCAGGCTCCCAGCATAAAACCTGTGGGGACGGGGTCTATATAACTGGGTTCCCCATTGAGAGGCAGGAGGGTTTTTCTGGACCAGCTGGTTGCCAGATGTCCCAGAAGCCACCTTTTAAAAAAGGGAGACATTGGGCCCAGCACTAGAGCCAGAATTGCCTTGTCCCTTCTGGAGCCTACAATACATTATGTGGGAGTCTTGCCTGAGCACCTCAGACACTTATGCTTTCTGAACTGTGTCCCCGTTGGCCTGATGGGATCCATGCTCCACTACCAAACTCCAGGTTCCCCCCAGATGGCTGCTTACATCTTTCTAGGGTGGAACCTCACTCCCTCTGGCTTTCTAGCAAACACTGCTTTCCCCCCAAAGTGTCCATGCTGTGTCCTGTATTCTCTCTCTTCCCACCCAAACCCCTTCTCTGGAAAGTCTGGGCTATGGATTTGGAGCTCACCCATGTTCCATCTCCGTTAAGTCAAACATCTAGCCCGGGGCCCACCGAGTGGCATGTTGGTTAAGAGCTGGCTTGGGATGCCAGCTCTGAGCAGCAGGGTCCTGGTTCGGATCCCAACTGCCCTCTACAGTTAAGATGGTGAACAACAACTCCAGCTGGAAGTGGGCTGCTATGAGTCCCCAGGGATGGCATAGCTGCAGCCCCTGCTGCAGTGGGCTGCCATAGGCTACAATGAGTGGCCGGCAGCCAGTGTGAGTGGCCAGCAGCTGGTGTGAGCTGCCAAGAGCCGCCGTGAGCGGCCATCCAGAGGACGGGGACCGATCTGCCTCACCCGAGAAGAGCGCAATAATGATACCAACATGGGCCAGTGAAGTAATGTCCTCCACAACTAGACTGAAGAACAAAAGGACAGCAAAGTGTCTGTTCCCCTTCCCAGATTCCCTAATGCTGTTTCCCTCCCCCAATTCCCCAATAAAGTCTTTAAAACAAAACAAACAAACAAAAAACACCTAGCCTAGCTCCTTCTATCCCAAAGCCTCTCATCATTAAAAAAGACTATTCACATTAGGAAAAACAAAAGACTTCCAGACTTTCAAAAAGTTGTAAAATAGCATAAAGAATATATACATGACAACATCTGTACAAGCACAGTAAAACATCACAACCAGAAAATAAACATTGATACAAAACTTTTCAATAACTATGACAAAATCTGCAAACCTTATTCAAAATTTGCCAACTATCCCCGTCTTGCTCTTCTCTAATTCATTGGTTTTTCTATTGCTAAATAGCATTCTGTTGCTTTTCCGGTGTAAACACCGGGCAAACAGCAGGACTGTGTTCAGTTTTTAGCAATCATAAATCTTGTTGCTGAGAAAATTCTTGTCCTAGCCTTTCTGTTCATTTTCTAGGGTCTATGCCTAGGAATGAAATTGCTGGGCATACAGGGTGACTGAACGTCCCACTCCAGAGTTAACTGCTACAACATCCTCCAACATGGCTGTGCCATCATGTGTCCTCAGGGTCATTCCTGCTGAGCTGGCATCAATAAGGATGTCACTTTCTCATCACCAGCTCTCAAGCATCCTATGACTATCATGCCGGCCCTCCCCATCTTAATTTTCCTTCTTCGTTATGGATTGTGACAACCCTTCTCTAGCAAGCATTCTCAATGGTGTCCCTTATGAGACCTGAAAACTGGAGGAGCCTGTGTGATCTCACAGCTCAGACCTGCGCCCATCCCACCCACAGCCCACTGCCTCCCCTGCACAACTGTCCCCTTTGCTCATTTCCTTTGTCCCTGCAGCCTTCGTCTCTCTTCATATTGATGGTTCATTTTAGGCAACAAATATGCTCCATTATTTTCCACCTTAAATGAAAACCAAACCAAACCTTTCCTTGATTCCATACTCTCCAATTTTCAGTTCAGCCTAATAGACAATAATTTTGAAATTTTCTACCCAATTCTTGGTACCTTCCTTAATTGACCACACTTGTCAGGTTTGTCAGGGTCATTTTTCTGTCCCCATCTCACTCCACCTCTCAGCTGCATGGAACATGAGCAGCTGCTCCCTCAACACACTTCCTGTTGTGATTTCAGTGAAGTATCTCCTGGTCCCTCCCATAAACCTGCCCGTTTTTTCTGATTCCAGTCATCCTGCTTATCCAACGCTTTAAGTATTAGGGTTCTTCAAGACTAGATCTTGGATTTTCTTTGTCATGTTTGTTTCTCTTTTTCCTTAAATTTTATTACTTTTTAAAAGAAATTAGCAGGTGTTCTTTAAAGAATAATTTTTAGTTTACAGGTAATTTGAGGAGACTTGCCAGATATTATTCACATTCATAGTTTTAAATGCCAGATATAGGCAGTTGACTCCAAATTCCTCTCTCCAGTCCAAACTTTGGGGTACTCTAGACTTGCACATCCAGTGCTTTCTTTGATGTCTCCATTTGGAAGCCTGAAAATATTTCAGTCTTAAGAGTTCCAAGACAATTTTCACTTCTTAGGCTTAAATCTGTCTTGTTTCTCCCCAAGGCTTTCCCTTTTCAGTACATTGAGCCACTGCGACTCAGTTACTCATCCTGCTGAGGGTCATCTTTCAGTCTTCCCTTTCCCTCTCCACTCTGCTGCTTGAGCTCCAGGACTCATCTCATGTCTACTCCGTCTCTTCATCCAGCAGTGCATGTCTCTTGCTTAAAATCTTCCCCTCACTCATTATGCAATGCACTTGACAAAGTCCCAACTCCCTACCTTGGCCTCCCAGGTTCTGCGTGATTGGGTGCTCGCCACCTTTCCTAGCCAATATTGGCATATCGTCCACACTGCCAGCTTTGCTCACACCCCGGTGCTCACTCTCCCTGCAATGGTGGGGACCCACTCTTCCTTCTTGCATGGCTGCAGTCTGCCATCCCCATCACCCAGCCCTCCATTTAGATGTTGCCGTGCCCCTGCAGGGCCTGGTGATCCTAAGTGAATGTTTTCCTGGCTAATTTCACTACTACATCTATTTTGTTCCTATATTATTTACCCGAATTTATTCCAATTTCAGTTAAAAGTTTTCACTGCCCCATGAGGATGGGAGGAAGTCACTTCATTCACTAATGAATACCCGGGTGCTGCCACGTGAAGTTCTATTTTAAATGAATGAATGAGTGAATGAATGAATGAGCTCTCTGTCTCCACCTCAGCCCTTCAACCAGTGGCCATGTCGGACTGGGTCTCCTCAGCTTCCCTTAGTCTCTTACCTGCCCCATCTTTTTCCTTCCAGTTTCCCTGTCCTGGCCCTGGGTGGCTCCTGCTCTAATCAGACCCTCCTCCTCTACACCCCTGCCTCCTGCCTAGTGAGATCATGTCCTCTGGTGGACAGTCACTGGTTGTTCCCTCCTCCATGGTGGCAGTGTCCCCTGTGCCCTGCCTCAGAACAGCTGACTCTCCTGCATCTCCCACATGCAGAACTCTCACTGCCACAGGCTATCCAGGCATGTCTGTCCCAGGGCCTCAGAAAATAAAAAAGAAGGAGTCAGGTTCTCTTAGGGAAGCTAAACCTTGACTTTTACAAGAATGTGGCTGCCACTCACCAGCATTTAGCACTGCACTTCTGTACCCTGGAATAGAAGGGAACTCACACATGCACATGTGCACTCACCCATGTGCACACATGTGTGTTTGCAAACACACAACACCCACATGTACTCACCTATGTGCACATGTGTGTAAACACACACAAAGTGCACTCACAGTACACTCGCCCATGTGCACACACTTGCATGTGTGTAAGCACACATAACATGCACACACATGCACTCACCCATGTGCACACATGTGAGTGCTTGTGTACACATACACACACGCAAGAATGGGCATCAGAATGCAGACTGAAGCCAGAAACGGTCTGGACTTACCTCCTGGTGGCCTTTATCCACCCCCCTCTCACCATCCTCTTGAATAACTGAACTTTCCACCCTTATTTCCATCAGAGCCAAGTGTTTGAGGGAGAGAAGCCAGGATCCATATGTCAATGAAAGCGGGCCCTTCTGCCCTTTCCTGTTTTCCCAAGACTACCTTTGATTGCAGGGCTCCCACCCTTTTCCCACTCCTTCAGGGAACTAGGTCTGTGTTTCTGGCTGCCTTTATCTCTGCGGGGAAGACGAGGTATGGGACTTGGGATGGCCCAGGGGAGAGGATGGGGGGGGCAGCAGAGGCTCTGAACCTCTACACATGGCCCTTACCATAGATGTGGCCATCCTTTCTCCAGACTGAAATGAAACACAAAGATGTGACACAATGGGCCCAGCTATCAAATGGGGCCAAAGCTTGTGTTCTGGGGAGCTAAGTCAAGATAGGACATACCAAGCTCCTCTTGCCATCTCTTTGTAAAACAAGAGCAAATATATGTTCTTTACTGCCCAAAACAACCACATATAGGTCATCTTATTCCTACAGAGCGCTGTTTGAAGAGCAGAGCCTGCTGGCCCCATGCTGCCCTTAATTCTTCCCAAATCATAGCACAGGCTTTCAACGCAGTCTACAGACTGTCTGCTCCCAGTGTGGGGAAAGCCCCCAGCTCCTGAAATGACACAGGAGGCAGGGAGTAGAGTGAAGGCATCAGTATTGATGAGAACCCTGACAACAACAGACTCCCTCCACCGGCTGTATCTAATCACTTGGGCAATATTTCAGGATAGTGTCATCACCCCCAAGGGACAGATACACTTAGGGTCAAACTGATTGTCTGTTTCTGCGAGGGAGACCTTCCAGCCTTCTGGAAATCACTGGTCCTCAGAAACAGGGTTTCTGGTATATGGTGACTGGACAGTCCCAGAGCTGGGCCTGCTCAGGCCACTCCCTTCCCATTGCATGGGAAGCTGCTGGGGTCCCTGCACACCATGGAGTGGCGGGTCCTGGTTCCTGCCAGCTTCCGGATCCTGTGCCACATGCAGTCTCTCTTCTTCCAGCTGCCTCCTATTCTTTTCCCTTTGCAGCTTCCAGAAGAGGCAGATGACTGTGATTACTATGAGTGCCACCACAGCGAGGGTCAGAGGCAGGGCTATTCTCCATGCCACTGTGAATGGGAACCTTCTAGAAAAGGAAGCTAACAGAGATTCCAGGGAGTCACCAATACAACGTAAGAGCGCTTCTGTGTTCTTAACATGTGGACACTACAGGGTTCGTGGGTCCAGGGCCAGTGTATACAGAACAGACTGCTCTGAGATTCAGAAAAGCACATGTGTGCATTTGTGTAGGTAGATGTAGACAGACACACAGGAGAACTAGTGCACACAGGGTTCAGATGGGAAAACGTAAGTGGCAGATTGCTAAACACACCATGAATCTGGGTGAAGGGTGCACAGAGTATTATTATTGTAAATTTTCTCTAAGTTTGGAATCGTTTAGAAATGAAAATTTTATACAAAGTTAAACTTGGGGCCCCCCAAGATGTCCTTCAACAGGTGGATGGAAAATAAACTGTTACATCCATTTGGTGGAGTATTACTCAGCACTACAAAGAAATCAGCTCTCAAGCCATGAAAAGATGTGGGGGAACCTTCAATGTGTATTACTGAGTGAAGGCAGCCAATCGGAGGAGGCCACATTCCTTACAATTCCAACTATCTGACATTCTGGAAAAGGTAAAAGCTATGGAGACAGTAAAAGGATCAGTAAAAGGGGGTGGGGGATGTGGAGGGATGAACAGGCGGAGCACAGAGGATTTGGGGGGCCGTGAAACTACTCTGCATGAGACTGCAATGGTGGATCCATGTCATTGTCCATTTGTGCAAACCCACAGCAGGTACAACTCCAAGAGTAAACCTATTGTAAACTATGGACTCTGGGTGATGACGTGTCCATGTAGGTTCATTGCTGTAACAAATGCACCACCTGGTGGGGAAGTTGATGGTAGGGGAGGCCACGTGTGTATGGGAAATCTGTGCACCTTCCCCTCAATTTTGCTGCAAACCTAAAACTGCTCTAAAACTTAAAGTCTATTTTTAAGAAACTTTAAAAAGTTAATATTACAATAAACCTTTCTCTTCCCCCTGGAAGGTAGTACTTTTGGGGGCTCCCTCTGCATCCCATCTGTACTCCACCTCAGTAATCAGTACCCAAAACTGTGTGTCTCCCCAGCCCTCTGTCCAGGCCATGGACAGGGAGCTACCAGCAGTCCCCTTCTGCTATCACCCTCCTCTTCCTCCTAATGCCTTGGCATCTGGGAACATGAGCACCTACACTCAGCACTTTAGAGACCAGAACTGAAGAGAACACTCAGTAGCAGGCTCTTGGCCACCTTCCTCTCGGGGAGAGGAGGAGCATGGAAACGGAGCAGAAGAGGCCCCTTATCCCGTCTTGCTGGACGGTCATGCTGGACACCACAGCCCAGAGGCTGGTAGTTGGTGAAGCTGAGAGATTGGTCATTGAAGGCAGGGTCTGTCCCCTGAAGTCTGTCCACTCCACCTGGGGCTCCAGGTACCAGTCTGCCGAGGTGCACTCTGCCCGCATACCTTCATCCTGGTCAACTTGTACATGGACTGTGGGCTCCGAGCCCAGCCCTGAGAGAACAGACAGCCACTCCAACAATTGCAGCCACCCTGCTTCTGCCAGAAAGATGAAAACCTTGAGAATTTTCAGTTCGTGTTATGGATTTTTCATGAACTGCCTACTCTGTGTAACATTTATACCCCAAATATGTTACCCTCATTCCCGGGGGAAAAAAATAGGACAAAACAGAAAAGGTTCAGGAAGATTAAATACCTTTGCTATGTTGCAAAATGGCAAGTGTGGGCTTGAACACAAGGTTTGCTGATTCCAAACACAAGCTGTGGATCACGAGGGAGACTTCTCCCGCACCCCATACACATTCTTCCCCCTGTCACCTCTGTTCTTCTCTGTCTCTCCCTCCCTTTTGCCCTCCCTTCCTGTTTCCAGGTCAATGGGGAAATGGAGATAAAGAGAATTAGATAACAAAGCCACACATCTCCTGAGAAACCTGCCCATGTGGAAGCACCTGGGAACTGATCTGCCTGGAAGCACGTGTTGTGGGACATCCTCAGGCTTAGGCGCTTTGGGCCACAACTGAACGGTCTGGAGTGGGAACCAAACTTTGGGGGAGAAGCTCTTGGGGAGATGTGGGGCCCTGCCTCACCAGCCACAGTGTGGCCTCCTGGAACACTGCACCATCTTTGAAATAGCAGTGGAACGTCCCATTATCCAAAGCACTGATGTTGTATAACCTCACCACAGCTTGGCCCTGGTCTAGCCCAGCCTTCACCAAGGATATCCTTTCATGATATCATTCCATTTGCTCTTTCTGCATGTCTTCCCCTTTTTTGTGCACATGAATGGTCTGGGTGGGCTGGTCTCTGTACCATCTCCGCTCCATATCCTCAACACTGATGTTGAGGGACAGGTTGGCACTATAGGTCCACATCTGCCCCCACCATGGCCAGGATGGGCTCGTCAGGCCCAAAGACAGTGAAGTTGGCTTTCTCTTAGGGGGAAGATCCAAAAGAACTGGGTAGGCTGGGGCCAAGGAAACCAAGGGCTCCCCCACCATACCCACAGTCCCTGGAGCTTTCCTTGGATCCTGAGCTGACATGGGCCATCCTCCTGAAGTAGGGAAGGGGCAGCTGTTACCATTTCCAGGGACAGAGGTGGACAGCAGCTGCAAGAGAACGAGGGTGATGGGGAGGCAGGAGAAAAGGCGTCTGGACCACAGGTCTGTCTCATCCTTACTGGGGACAGAGACCCACAGCCCAGATATTGGAGACAAAGCAGGGACAGAAATAATTTCTCTGCCTGTCTCTGTCCCTCTATCTCTGTCTTTTTGTTTCTCTGTCCATTTCTCTCTGTCCCTGGCTCTGTCTGTCTCTCTCTCCATCTGTCAATCTCTTTCTCTTTCTCTCTTGATGGGAAACAAGGCACCACCAAGTGGCTGACAGGAATGAAGAAAAAAATGACCTTGGAAAAGAAAGGCTGTTTTTCACCATCTCAGTCACTTCTGCTCCCTAACAAGTTATTAATTCTACAGATAGAGAAACAACAACTGTCATCTACTGTTGTATTCATGTACTCATGGATAATATTCCTCTTATCATCATCTGTCCCCAGAATTCCATGGCGATATCCTCCAGTGTGAAGGGGTTTCATTTCCTCACTTGCTCCTGTTCGGTTCTTGCCCCATCTCTAACCACATTCAGTTGTGAAACACAAGCATACTGGGAGAGAAAACTCAAACTCTGATTACGAAAATTCAAGGTCAGAAATCTATCTAAAAGCTTTCTGCTTTTTATTTTCCACAAGAGGATTTCTATACCTGGAGGAGGGGAACACAAACCCTGAGGTTGAAACATTCTGTAAGAATATTTATTACTTACAGTGAACACAGTGGAGAGAGCAAGTGTTCTGAAACTCGTCGCTGGCCCAGGGAATCACACCTGGCACAGCCTTGCAG
Source organism: Aselliscus stoliczkanus (assembly GCA_033961575.1). Lineage (NCBI taxonomy): Eukaryota > Metazoa > Chordata > Mammalia > Chiroptera > Hipposideridae > Aselliscus > Aselliscus stoliczkanus. The sequence continues at coordinate 45,189,342 of CM066733.1, forward strand.
GGTCAGTGTTTATGTGAATGAATCAAGAGTTATGCTAGCAAATGCTGTCATTTTATTTGGAGCTTGTCTTCTAGGAAAAGTCCCGGGGTCTCCCTGGTACTTGAGGATGGAGAAGAAGTGGAGAAAGCAAAGATATAAATGAATGGTCAAAAATGAAAAATACTCACCACGCCAGAGTCCAGTTGCAGGCCTTCCAGGGAAGTTCTGGTGGTAATCCACTTAGCTCTCTGCCAGTTTCAGATGGAGCATAAAACAACTGAACCACCCTGTCCACAGGTGGTGATATGGGCATGGAGCCCAGAAACCCAGTGTACACAGCTGAGTGCCCCAGTTTCTGTGGAGTCTTCCTGTTACTCTTCTGCAAAAAATAAGCAACTGCATTTTTGGCAGTTGCAAAAGAAAAAAAAAAGGTTTTGTAAAGGGTGTGGTCAACATAACTGAACACATCAAGGGTTGAAGAGCAAGACCCTGGTAGCAGGAGACAAGGGGAGAGATGAAGACCAAGCAAAGTGGCCTGTGGAGGGATGACTGTTGGGGCTGGTGCCAAGAGCCCCAAGGAGGAGATGTGACTCTCAAGAGACAGGACCAAAGTCAAGGACAGAAGCTGGGGGCTTCAGATAAAGTTTCTCTATTATCAGAAGACCTTCAGCCTTAGTCAAGCTGGGCCTGGATCCTTCAGGCAAGTTTTTCATGATTGTGTTGAAATTGGCCCAAATTCTGACATTTTCCCTGCAGACTCCTATGCCGAAATTCAGGTAGCCCCCTTCTCCACTCCATGGCCTTGGCAGTCTGTCCTCACTGGGAGCCTGAACTGTGCTGAGCTCAGAGCACCTGTTTACCTGCACCTGAGTAACATGCTTGGCCAAATGGTGTCCCTTCCCTCTTGTTGACTCAGAAGTCGGGGCATTTTCCAGAAGGGTTTTGGTGGGAAAAGAGCTACAGGAAAGGGCTGCATTGCCATCTTGGAGGTAGAGTGTTTAATTTAATTTGGCAGAATGTTCTGGACTCAAGGTTTGGGTCCCAAACTTTGGGTCACACACGGGCCGAAGTTGCCCAAATCACCCCCCAATTCTCCCCTGCACTCCTCCTCGGGGGAATGAGCTTTTGGTAAGCCAGTTGCTCCCCCTCTTATATAGGCAGATGAATTATCAGTAAGATTCCCCCGTCTCTCATTTTCATCTTTCTTTGTGAAGATGAAATCACCTAAACCTCAGCTCAGGTATGACAGGAAGGAAGACAGAAGCTTTAACAACTAGAGAAGTGATTCCAACTGTGATAAAAGCAAGATGTGATGCTTGCCTAGGAGAAGGAAGGGCCGAGTGTATCCTGGGGGAAGTGTGGGGCTCCCCCTACCAGGCTGTCACCTGGATGGATGGTCCTTACAGGGCATGAGCTCATGCATGGCCCAGAGCCTTGTTTCTGGGAAGCAAGAGATACCAGAGACATTCACCCAACCTCCTCAGGTACAACGTTGAAACTGAGATGGAGGACAAGTTCCCTGAAAGTGTAAAGGGAGGAGAATGTGGAGAAGTAGACACGAGGCCACACAGTGTAGGATTCTGTCAATATGAAATGTGTACAAAATGCAAATCAGAGAGACAGATGGGAGATTGGTGACTGTCAGGCACTGGGGAGATGAGGGTACATATGGTGTAACTGCATAGTGGTTTGGGGGTTTTATTTTATTTTCTTTTATTTATTTTTTAAATGAGTTTCAGCTGTACAACACAATGCAATAGTTATACTTTTTACCCCTCAAAGTGACAACCCCCCTCCCCCAGTTCACCACCCCACTCCTCCCCCCATATCATATATATCTATTACAATTACTTTGATTCCCTTCCACAGTATACTCCACATCCTGTGACTATGTATTCAGTTAAAGTTGGCATACAATATTATAAAACATCAGCTTCAGGTGTACAGGACAGTGATCAAGCCCCTACTCCATCCATGAAGTGGTCTCCCTAACAAGACATGTGACCATCTGACAACACACAAAATATTTACATTATTATATTCCCTGAACTGTCTTTCATATCCCTGTGGCAATATTGTAGTTATCTATTTATGCTGTCTAATCCCTTCCCCTTCTCCCCTATCCCCACTCCCCTCCCAACTAGCAACCCTCAGTTTTTCCTCTATATCTATGAGTCTGTTTACTTTGATCGTTCATTCAGTTTTTCACATTCCACATATAAGTGAGATCATATGGTATTTGTCTTTCTCTGACTGACTCATTTCACTTAACTTAATAGTCTCTTCACAACTTCATCAATTACATTCCCAGAACTGCCCCCATATCCCTGAGGCAACATTGTAGTCACCTACCTACACTGTCCAGAACCTTCCCCCTCTCCCTCATCCCCACTCTCTCCAAGCCAGCAACCATCAGTTTTCCCTTTATATCTGCTGGATATGACTTCAATATTCTTAAATTTACTGAGACTTGTTTTGTGGACTAACATGGTCTATCTTGGAAAATGTCCCATGTGCACTTGAGAAGAATGTATATTCTGTTTTTTCAGGGTGAAATGCTCTAAAAATATCGACGAAGTCCAGCTGGTCTAAAGTGTCATTTAAGGCCACTCTTTCCAAGTTGATTTTCTGTCTAAAGGGTCTGTCCATTGGTGACAATGGGGTGTTGAAGTCCCCTACTATTATAGTGTTACTGTTGATCTCTGTCTTTATGTCTGTCAAAATCTGTTATATGTAATTAGGAGTTCCTATGTTGGGTGCATAGATGTTTATTAGGGTTATAGTGCCCTTCTTTGTCTTTTATTGTAGTCATTTTAAAGTCTATTTTGTCCAAAGTAAGTATTGGTACTCCAGCTTTTTTATTTCTCATTTCCATTTGCATGAAATATCTTATTCCATCTGTAAACAGCATATACATGTGTCCTATTTTCTTATCCACTCCGCCACTCTGTCTTTTGATTGGAGCATTTAGTCCATTCACATTTAAAATTCTTATTGATAGGTGCATATGGATTGCCATTTTGTTATTTGTATTCCTGGTCTTCCTGGGTTAGCTTGTTTACCCCGTACTTTTGTTTAAAAAAGCCCTTTCAACATTTCTTGCAATGCTGGCTTGGTGGTAATGAATTCCTTAAGCTTATTCTTTTCTGAGAAGCTCTTTATTTCTCCTTCAATTTTAAGTGATAGCCATGCTGGGTAGAGCAATCTTGGTTGTCAGCCTTTATTTTGTGTCACTTTGAATATCTCCTGCCACTCCCTTCTGGCCTACAGAGTTTCTGTAGACAAGTCAGCTGTTAGTCTAATGGGAGTTCCTTTGTATGTAACCTCCTGTCTTTCTCTTGCTGCTTTTAGGATTCTGTCTCTGTCTTTAACCTTTGCCATTTTAACTATGATGTGTCTTGGTGTGGACCTATTTGGGTTCAGCTTGTTTGGAACCCTCTGCACTTCCTGGGTATGTATGTTGATTTCCTTCACCAGGGTAGGGAAGTTTTCAGTCATTTTTTCAAATACATTCTCGACCCCTTGCTACTTCTCTTCTTCTTCTGGTATTCCAGTGATTCAAAGGTGGTTGCACTTCACCTTGTCCCATAGGGCTCTTAAACTATTTTCATTGTTTTTTATTCTTTGGTCTTTTTGTTGTTCCAAATGGGTGATTTCTGCTATTTTGTCTTCCAAATCGCTGATCCGCTCCTCTGCTTCATCTACTCTACTGGTGTTTCCTTTAGGTGTGTTTTTCATTTCAGTTATTGTATTCTTTAGTTCTAACTGGTTGTTTTTTATGATTTCTCTATCCTTCCTTATGTCCTCACTAAGTTTGTTAAACATTCTTATCATCAGTGTTCTAAACTCAGTCTCTGAAAGGTTGGATCCCTCTGTTTCATTTAGTTCCATTTCTAGAGGTTTCTTCTGATCTTTTACTTGTGACATGTTTCTTTGTTTCCTCATTCTGGCTGTCATTCTGGGATTGCTTTGATGTATTAGATAGATCACCAGGAGAGCTCTGGCTGGATTACGCAGGCACACAGCTCATGGCCCAACACTCCCAGGAAAACTCCCAGTCTTAGCCTGTCCCAATCAGCTGCCTGCAGAACAGGCCGAGCAGCCTGACAACCAATCACCAGCCTGGCAACTCTGCAAGCGCAGTTCTGAGAGCAGGAATCCGAGGCGGCTCTTGCACTCCCACATCTCAGTGAGCAGCCTGTTGGAGCCGGAGAATGCCACCAGGTGTTTCCCTGGCAATGCAACACAAGCCGTGCGGAGGGTGGGGATCCGAGGTGGCTCGCACATTCCCGGTTCTCAGTGAGCAGCCTGTTGGATCCAGAGGGCACCCACCCAGCGTTTCCCTGGCAACGCAGTATAAGCCGGGCGGAGGGTGGGGGCGCGCCGCAAGCACACACGCACTTCTGCGCCCATTCCACCAGACTAATGCGGTCCGGGATCTGCCCCCCTGTGGGAGGGCCTAACCCTGCAAAATGGCGCCCTCCTGTTCACCACTCATGTGCAGGCTCCACACCAGGGGAACAATAGTCCAAAAACCTCCAGCCTTTGCACCAAAGTTGCTCAGTTCAGTCCGGCCCACAGGCTCCCGGCTCACACAGCCACTCCCTCCACCAGGAACCAGGTAAGTGCTCACTGGCGAGCAAGCCCGTGTGCCAGCCCCACTGATCCTCTAGCCGCTCTTAGCCTCACCGAGCTGAGCAAAGAGAGTCCTCACTAATTTCCTGCCAGCTATCTTAGAACTTCTCTTCCTGGCAAAGGAACTCTAGGCTGGTGAGCTTGGTGTGCAGCCAGAGGGTCTCTCCCCCAACTGGAGAAGCCTCCCCACAGCTGGGGCCTCCCTCACGGGGTTCGCCCACTCTCGTCTCTGCCCCTCCTACCAGGTTTGACGTGTGGCCTCCTCTTTATGTTCTTCGTTTAGTGGTTCTGTACATCTAGTGTTCCGGGGACCTCTGTGGTTGAATGCTGAATAATTTTCCAAAGCTCAGTTCTTTCAATATCAAGAAGACTCAACCTTTCTGAGTAATCAAAAACATGATTAAAAAAAAGAAAAAATACACAGAATATTTATTCCTAGGTAGGTAGATTAAATTAAAGGCAAATAAACTTTATCTTTTTAACAAAGAGAAAAACCAAGTTCTAATTATGCAATTATACTTTTGACATTAAAACTCATTATTAGGGCCCACTGAGTGGCTCGTTGGGTAAGAGTTATCTTGGGAGCATGAGCTCTGAGCAAGAGGGCCACTAGTTCAGATCCACATGGATCCACTGCACTCTCTACAGCTAAGATGGTGAACAACAGCTTGACCTGGAGCTGGGCTGCCCTAAGTGGCCAGAAACTGGGATTACAGTGGGCTGCCGTGAGGTACTATGAGTGGCTGGCAACCACCGTGAGCTGCTGTGAACCGCTGTAAGCAGCCGTCCAATGGCTGACAACCGACTGCCACCAGGAAAGAGCACAATAATCATAATACCAACATGGGCCAGTGAAGCAACATCTTCCACAACTAGACTGAAGAACAAAAAGGAGAGCAACTTGTCTGCTCCCCTCCCTCAATTACCCAATAAAATCTTTTTATAAAAACAAAAACAACTCACTTTTAAATAAATCCATTTCAATCTTAGCCAGCTTGACATGCATGAAATTCATTTCCAAAGGTCCCTTTTCTATGAACCTTCTATAACTTTCTTTTTAAATTCAGATTTTGTCATTTCCTCTTTCTCATAACCAGTTTTTTTTTTTTTGGACAAGCTTATTTTCCTTTCCATTAATAAAAACATCTCCATATTTCATATGCCTTTTACACAAAAATACATTCTATTTTTCCTGTATGTAGAGTACCTCTTTGCATTCTGTGGATTGGTAGACATGTAAATACGTTTTAGAAATGTGCATTTTCATAGAAAATGTATTAGCATCACAGAAAATATGTTTACTAATACTTAAGTTTTTTTTCTGGAATAGGAAGTCAAAAGTAGATAGATCTATGTTCAGTTTTTCATTTGGTAATGACCTAGGTACTCAACACATTTTTTTTTTTTTGAGGGCAGTGTTACTGGCCCTCATATGTAGGACCTGAACTGGGGCCGCGCGCCTCCCAAGCCAGTGCTCAACCACCACGCCACTCGGCCGGCCCAACAAATTTTTATCATTTAATTTAACTTAGCAAAACTCTAACGAATCAAGTTATCAAAAAAGATTTTGGAAGCTATTTTCATGTATATATACACCATAAAATATAATTATTGTACCTAAAAACTCTTATTTCATTTACATCTATCAGAATCATTTGTTCTCAACAATTCTATTTAGATTACTCATAAAACTTCATTAGACATTAGACAAAGCGAGCTATTATCCCAAGCTATTTACTTGTTGATAAATTTTGTAATAGAGACAACATAAACTTATTTGACTAATAAGCCTAGGTAGAATAAAAAGTTGTTTATCTGCATAACTCTAGAGACATGTTTTTATTAAACCAGCAGGTTAAACTAGCTTCTACTTACCAAAGATTATTTTATATCATGTTAACTTAAGATAAAACATTTGGGTTAGTTTTTATGACATTTTTGAGAATTTTTATGAATATTAAATTTATATAAGCTCTTGTATGTTTAACTCATTAAATAGAGCTCTGTCAAATTAATTGGTAGTACCATCCAGAGGTAGAAAAACATCATATCTGTAATGTATATGTATAAAACATACAAACAAACACAAACAGGCATCTTATAGCTTCTGTTTTAAAAGAATATAAAATTTGGGCCAGCCGAGTGGCGTGGCAGTTAAGCGCTGGCTTGGGAAGCCAGCGGCCCCAGGTTCGGGTCCCACATATGAGGGCCAGTGACACTGCCCTAAAAAACAAAGAAAAAATAAACAACAATATAAAATTTACTAGTTAATAAATACCAGTTGGAATAAATTTACTTTCTCAGATGGCTAAAGTCTTTCATTATTTGTGGGAAAGACTTTTAAGATTTGTGTTTGTCCCTGAAAATAATTTTTAAGTAGTCTAGATTTTGGACAGGAGAGCCCTTTTAGCAGTTTATATTTTCTTTTTTTTTCTTTTTTTTTTTTTTTTGAGGGCAGTGTCACTGGCCCTCATATGTGGGACCCGAATCGGGGCGCTGGCTTCCCAAACCAGCGCTTAACCACCGCGCCACTCAGCCAACCCTGAATGTTCTTTAAAAAGCCTCTTTTCTTTTCTTTTTTATTTTAATCTGGGACATAGTGGGCTGGGTTTACATTTCAAGGACACGACAAGATTTAAAACAGCCAAGTTTTTTCCTTGGAGTTTTGGGGTATATTTGCCTATTATCAGCAATTACTATTTAAATTATTTTAAGTACATGACAATGTTTTTTTTTAAAAGATATTATTGGGGCAGCCCCGGTTAGGATTCCACATGTGAGGGCCAATGACACTGCCCTCTAAAAAAAAAAAGAAAAGAAAAAAAATATTTTATTGGGGAATTGGGGAAGAGGACCAGCCAAGTTGTTGTTCTTCAGTCTTCATTGTGGAGGGCACCAGTCGCCATCTGGCTTCCCATAGACAGCTCCTGGCCTCGAAGCTCAAGGTGCTGTGTTTTAATCTTAGTTGTGGGTGTGCGTAGCCACCATCCCATGCAGGAGCCAAACCAGCAGCCTTGTTGTTAAGAGCGCATGCCCTATCCACTGAGCCATTGGGGCGGCAGCTCAGCTCAAGGTGCCGAGTTCAATCTTTAGTTGCGGGTGGGCATAGTCCATCATTGAACAATTTGTTGTTACACCAGCTGAGCCATCCTGCCACCTGGCGGCAGCTCAGCGACAGCTCAGCTAGGGTGCAGCGTTCACTGGGCCATGTGGGAATCAAACTGGTGGCCCCGTTGCTAAGAGTACTCAGTCTAAACCCATTCTTAACCAATTGAACCACTTGGCTGGCCCCCAACAATTTTGTTTTTAATATCTTGATCTTTTATATCTCCAAACATTTTGAGAGGAATAGGTGAGGTTTGGGGATTGGTAAAGATAGATAGGCTTATGGGCAAGCCAAGTGGCTCAGTTGGTTAAAAGCTCTGAAGAGTGCAAGCTCTGAGCAACAATGTTGCCGGTTGGATTCCTGCCCAAGCTGAGCAGCCACTGAGCTGCCAACAGGTGGTGGGATGGCTCAGTGGGGTCGGAAAAAAATAGGCTTTGACTTGCTTGTAGAGTTACATTTCTTGTTTTGTAGAGATTTGTAAAAGACAGTTGCTTCTATTAGCTCTTGAACATTGATTGGCCTTGGCTGGTCCTTTTCCTGATTATTTGTAGGAGTATGTAGGAATTTGTTGAGAAGATGGGGTGGTTTTTAAGAAGGGGAATTTATGGAAAAATAAAACTGAAACAGTTTTACAGTAAAAGGAGGGCAATTTGGTGGCAAAAGCACACAACAAAATTGGCATTTCATTTCAATGTAACAACAGTTTTTTGACAGCAAGTTAGTTTAACATTGAACATCCCACAAAAACATTAATCCATTTCCAAGTGCATAATAATTCATTGTTGCCTTTCACTGTACATTAAATGTCACCCATCATTGTGACAGGAATATAAAAGCTACTACACACTAGTCAGGAGCCAAGATAAAGCTGATAATTATCTTGGCTCCTGACTACTGTACAAATTAAAATTAAAATGCTTTTTCTGTGATCTGTAATCAAATGCTTATTGGAATATTCCTTTAAAGATAATTGTGCTTGAATATATTTTACAAGTTTCTACATCTGTTTCCAAATTACTTTCTCACATAAATTTTTTTTATTATTTATTTATTTTTTATTAGTTTCAGGTGTACAACACAAGGCAATAGTTATACTCTTTACCCCCCAAAGTAAAAACCCCCCTCCCCCAGTTCGCCACCCCACTCCCCCCCTATATCATACATATCCATCAAAATTCCCCTGACTCCCCTCCACAGTATACTCCACATCCTGTGACCATCCACATATTCAGTTGCAGTTGGCATACAATACTATGCAACATCAGCTTCAGGTGTACAGTGCAGTGATCAAGCCTCTACTCCATCCACGAAGTGGTCTCCCTAACAAGACATGTGACTATCTGACATGCCACAAAATTTTTACAACATATTATATTCCCCGAACTGTGTTTCATATCCCTGGGGCAATATTGTAGTTGTCTATTTATGCTGTCTAATCCCTTCCCCTTCCCCCCATCCCCACCCCCCTCCCAACTAGCAACCCTCAGTTTTTCCTCTACATCTACAAGTCTGTTTACTTTGATCGTTCACTCAGCTCTTCAGACTCCACACACAAGTGAGATCACATGGTACCTGTCCTTCTCCGACTGACTTATTTCTTGCAACATAATAGTCTCTTCACAACATTGCCAATTACATTCCCAGAATTGCCCCATATCCCTGCGGCAACATTGTAGTCCCACATACATTGTCCAAAACCTTCCCCTCTCCCTCTTCCCCACTTCCTCCCAGCCAGCAACCATCAGTTTTTCCTTTATATCTGCTTGATACGACTTCAATCTTCTTAAATTGTCTCTCTGGGTTAGCTTGTTTACCCCTTTCTTTTGTTTAAAAAAGCCCTTTTAACATCTCTTGCAATGCTGGCTTGGTGGTAATGAATTCCTTTAGCTTATTCTTTTCTGAGAAGCTCTTTATTTCTCCTTCAATTTTAAGTGATAGCCGTGCTGGGTAGAGCAATCTTGGTTGTAGGCCTTTATTTTGTGTCACTTTGAATATCTCCTGCCACTCCCTTCTGGCCTGCAGAGTTTCTGTAGACAAGTCAGCTGTTTAAAATTTTTTTTTAATTGGGTAACATTGTGTTTTTCCCAGGACCATCAGCTCCAAGTCAAGTTTTCCTTCAATCTTAGTTGTGGAGGGCACAGCTCAGCTCCAAGCCCAGTCGCTATTTTCAGTCTAATTGAAGGGAGTGCAGCCTACCATCCTATGCAGGAGTCGAACTGGCAACCTTGTTGTTAAGAGCATGCACTCTTGGGCTGGCCAAGTGGCGCATTGGTTAAGAACTGGCTTCTGACGCCAGCAGCCCTGGTTCAGATCCCACATATGAGCACCAAAGACACTGTCCTCTACAGCTAACAACAGCTCCACCTGGAGCTGGGCTGTGTGAGCCCCAGCGATGGTGTAGGCTGCAGCCACTGCTGCAGTGGGCTGCCATAGGCTACAGTGAATGGCTGGCAGCTGCATGAGTGGCCGGCTGCCAATGTGAGCTGCCAATAGCCACGGTGAGCAATCATCCAGGGGCCGGCGACCGATCTGCATCATCTGGGAAGAGCGCAATGACGATACCAACATGGGCCAGTGAAGCAACGTCCTCTGCAACTAGACTGAAGAACAAAAAGACAGCAACTTGTCTGTTCCCCTTCCCTGATTCCCCAACGCTGTTCCCCTCCCCAAATTCCCCAATAAAATCTTAAAAAAGAAGAGCATGCACTCTAACCAACTGAGCTATCTGGTCGCCCACAGTTTAGCAACAGCTCAGTTCGTCATTCTCTTCAATCTAGTTGCAGAGAGCACAGCTCACTGACCCATGTGCAAATCGAATCCGCAAAATTGTTCAGAGTATGTGCTCTAACCAACTGAGCCACCTGGCCGCCCAACATAAAATATTTTTGATTGTTAGAACAAAATTAAGTATAAATACAAGAGCAGAAGTATGATTTTTTAAAAAAAGAAGGGGAATATACATTCGATTTGTGTTTTAAGTCTAATGTCTGTTTCTTCACCTTGTGTTCCAAGGCTAGCAGTCATATCTCCTGTATTTATTTATTTATTTATTTATTTATTTATTTATTTATTTTTTTTTAAAGATTTTATTGGGGAATTGGTGGAGGGGAACAGCGTTGGGGAATCGGGGAAGGGGAACAGACAAGTTGCCATCTTCTTGTTCTTCAGTTTAGTTGCAGAGGATGTTGCTTCACTGTTGGTATCGTCATTGCGCTCTTCCCGGATGAGGCAGATCGGTCGCTGGCCTCTGGATGTCGCTCATCGTGGCTATCGGCAGCTCACGCTTGGCTGCCAGCCACTCACGCTGGCTGCGGGCCACTCACTGCAGCCTATGGCAGCCCACTGCAGCAGGGGCTGCAGCCCACACCATCACCGGGGCTCGCACAGCCCAGCTCCAGGTGGAGCTGTTGTTAGCTGTAGAGGGCAGTGTCACTGGCCCTCATGTGGGATCCGAACCGGGGCCGCTGGCATCCCAAAACCAGCGCTTAACCAATGCGCCACTCGGCCGGCCCTCCTGTATTTATCTTTTAATTTGGTCTTATTATAAGTATCAATAAGAAACTGTCAGAAAAGAAATTTCAGTTTAGATTTCCAATTTGAAGGATCCACCATCTGGTCATTTACGAGTAAGATCTTTGATGAGTAAGGTCATTGATGAGTAAGAACAGCGATTCAAACCAATATGCCTTTTTTTTTTTTTAAGATTTTATTGGGAAATTGGCAGAGGGGAACAGCGTTGGGGAATCAGGGAAGGGGAACAGACAAGTTGCTGTCTTTTTGTTCTTCAGTTTAGTTGCGGAGGATGTTGCTTCACTGTTGGTATCGTCATTGCGCTCTTCCCGGATGAGGCAGATTGGTCGCTGGCCTCTGGATGTCGCTCACCGTGGCTATTGGCAGCTCACTCTTGGCTGCCAGCCGCTCACGCTGGCTGCGGGCCACTCACTGTAGCCTATGGCAGCCCACTGCAGGAGGGCCTGCAGCCCACACCATCACAGGGGCTCGCACAGCCCAGCTCCAGGTGGAGCTGTTGTTAGCTGTAGAGGGCAGTGTCACTGGCCCTCATGTGGGATCCGAACCGGGGCCACTGGCATCCCAAAACCAGCGCTTAACCAATGCGCCACTCGGCCGGCCCCCAATATGCCTTTTTATGGCTTAACCAAGGACGCAAGAGATGTCCCATAAGACAGCACAAAACATGTAGCCCTCACCAGATCCAGAAAGTTCACTCCGAAAATTAGTCTAAAATAGCAAAGTCATTTGAGAATGGTGCAGTGAAGATGGCTTCTGGTCTCTCACAGCAACATCAAATGCCACGAAGCCGATCACAGACTCACCACAGATGCACCAATCTGTGACACCAGGCACTGGGGCTTTACCAGCACTATCAAAGCAACAAAGGTTGTGATGACAAGGGCCCCTGATGGACCAGGACTGCTTATGACAAATTTCCCTGAAAGCTGACATGGCTGGAGAAAGAGACCTGCTACTGGAAGTGTCTCAGAATCTCAATCTATTCCACTGGACACCACATCACCAGATGTACCGTATAAATGCACCTTCTGGATGGCAGAGACCAGAGAAAATATTTTCACTGGTCATAAAGCCAAGCTCTCAAGACAGAACAAGATAGAAGGAAAAAAACAAAAACCTCATACAGCTTTTTTTTACATAGAGCTCCCAAGGCAAAGTGTCTACACAGATGCCAGTCTGATCAGAACCATTCACTCATCAGTCTGTGAGACTGGCTTGCACAGCAGGCTCCTAGGATCTATGCCTGCAGCTGAATCCTGTGGTTTTTCTTCCTAATGACAAATGACACAGCAGAGACACCAGACCATCTCTGGAGGAAATGGACCAATAAAAAGGAAGAGTACTCATTTACCAAATACCAAAGTTCTTAGGCCCGAGGAATTAGTTCCATAAATATTTTCTTCTGGTAATCTAAATTTAGAAAAAGAGAAAAGGACTTTCACCACTTTTGCTCCATGGGACTCACAGACAGAGATGCAGAAGGCTGATGCAGTAAGGATGCTTACCTTTTGCTGGCTCTTGTCACATGTCCCAGAACCCTTGGCTGTAGTCATCCTGGGGAGGAAGCAGTTTCCAGCCAGTGATTCTCCTGAGTAGCTTGCTAAAACTGTTGGGAGGGAGGAATGTCTCCCTTACCCCTCTTGAGTTCTTGTGGCTGGACTAATAATAAGAGAATTGACACAAGACCGATTAACAGAAAACAGCAAATTTGTAATGATGTGAGCACAGAGGTTCCATAGAAATGCGGCCTAAAAAGTGACCAAGGCATGCAGGTTTTTACACTTTTTAGACAAAGAAATAAATTTGTGAGAATTTGATAGAACAAAGAACCTTTAAGGAAGCCCAGCAGAATTTGGGCTTGGGGTGGTAAATTAGTGAAGGAGTGCGAGGCCTGTTTATACAAGCTTCCCAGTCCTGGGTAAGGATGCCCATCTCCTCCTGATGCAGGGCCTACACCTCTCACCTGGGACATTTATGCCCTGCTTTCAGAGGGACAGAGGAGGATCACTGTGCCCTTTTTGCACTGGCTACTTTTCCAGTAACTGTAATATAAAATATCAAATACACCATTGTGACATATCTTGAGGTAGCCTGCTCTGAGCCCCAACAACAGGGAAGACTGTGTTACGGGGGCCATTGCAATAGGTATACTGGGGGGGCTGCTGGCCAGCCGAGTGGGATGGTGGTTAAGAGCTGGCTTGGTGGCCGGCTGAGTGGCGCATTGTTTAAGAGCTGGTTTGGGATGCCAGCGGCCCCGGTTCGGATGCCACATATGAGGGCTAGTGACACTGCCCTCTACAGCTAACAACAGCTCCACCTGGAGCTGGGCTGTGTAAGCCCTGGTGACAGTGTAGGCCGCAGCCCCTGCTGCAGTGGGCTGCCATAGGCTATGAGTGACCGGCAGCCAGCATGAGCTGCCAATAGCTGCGGTGAGTGACCAGCCAGAGGCCGGCGACAGATCTGCCTCATCCGGAAACAGCGCAATGACGATACCAACATGGGCCAGTGAAGCAACGTCCTCCACAACTAGACTGAAGAACAAAAGGACAGCAACTTGTCTGTTCCCCTTCCCAGATTCCCCAACGTTGTTCTCCTCCCCCAATACCCCAATAAAATCTTTAAAAAAAAAAAAAAGAGCTGGCTTGGGACGCCAGCGGCCCCGGTTCAGATCCCACATATGAGGACCAGTGACACTTACCCTCTAAAATCAAACAAACAAACAACAACAACAAAAAAAACCAACCTTTTCACAGGGCTGGCTGAGTGGCTCAGTTGGTTAAGAGCTCGCTCAAGAGTGCGAGCTGAACTCTGAGCACCAGCAGTTCGATCCCCAGCCAGAGCTGAGCTGCCAACAGGTGGCAGGATGGCTCAACTAAAAAAATAAAAATAAAAAATAAAAAATTGGGGGGCTGCTGCAGTGGGGCTCTGTTGTAGGAGAGAAAGATTGGCTCAACTCTGAAAACAACAAGGAAAAGAAGGAATTTACAGCCATGGAGCAGGCTGGGGTTAGTGGATGCAAAATGACTAAGTGGAACATCAGGGTTAAGAGGGGTTCTAGCTAAACCAACCCAACAGGATTCTTGCTGAAGGCAGGCCAGGGTGATCAGACACACCACCTGGAGGATGGTGGGACATGAGGAACCCAAGTCAATGGCAAACCTGATCAGATATCTCCAAGGTGGGGATTCTGGTCAAAATGACCTAGCAGGATTCTTGCTAAAACTGGACAATGTGGAGATGAATGTGAAAGTTCAAAAAAAGTGCTCAGAAGAACATAAGTAGAGTTTGATTGAGGAAAGAATCTGTGTCACAATGCAAGATTGTTAGATTAGTTCATTAGACATATTTATTAAACACCTGTTCTACCCAGGTGCCTCAGGTCCTGGCAACGCAATAGTGCACAACAGAAACTTGGAGCTGTAAAAGAACAAAATTTAACTGAGAAACTTTTAAAGATTTTATGGGCTTTATTTAGAAATTCATGAATTGGGCAGCAGATAGAATGGAGCTCTGAGGAGCTGTACAAAATGAAAGCGTTTTCTAGGCAGAGGGAGCAGAAACAGGAAGTCAAAGTCACACTAGGCAAAGTGGGTGGGTATTGCAAGGTTGCTTTCCTCAGGGGATGGCAGGGGTTTCTCATGCAGATACCTCACTAGTGCTGGGCAGGAAATTCCTGACCGGTTGATCTAAGATTCTATTCCTGTGAGAGCTGAAACTGAAATCAAATTGTCTCGGTTTGGTGATGTGAGGCTTAGCACAAGTGGCTGCATTTGGGGCATCTTGTCCTGTCTTTCATGGAATTCAGTCATTACAGCATGGAGGTGAACAGCAGGAATTCAAAATGAATGTGGGACAATCTCTCCTCAAACTCCAGCTTGTTCTGTTTTCATGAATAGAGCACTTCTTTTTTTTCTTTTTTTTTAAGATTTTTTTTAAATTGGGGAACTGGGGGAGGGGAACAGCTTTGGGGAATAGGGAAGGAGAACAGACAAGTTGCTGTCCTTTTGTTCTTCAGTCTAGTTGTGGAGGACGTTGCTTCACTGGCCCATGTTGGTATCGTCATTGCGCTCTTGCTCTTCCCCGATGAGGCAGATCAGTCGCCGGCCTCTGGATGGTTGCTCACCGCGGTTATTGGCAGCTCACGCTGGCTGCCGGTCACTCACTGTAGCCTATGGCAGCCCACTGCAGCAGGGCCTGCAGCCTACACCATCGCCGGGGCTCGCACAGCCCAGCTCCAGGTGGAGCTGTTGTTAGCTGTAGAGGGCAGTGTCACTGGCCCTCATGTGGGATCGGAGCTGGGAGCTGGCATCCGAAAACCAGCTCTTAACCAATGCACCACTTGGCCGGCCCTCTTTTTTTTTTTTTTTTTTTGGGGGGTGGCAGTGTCATGCCCTTATATGTGGGACCCAAACCGGGGTCACTGGCTTCCCAAACCAGCGCTTAACCACCGCATCACTCAGCTGGCCCACTAGAGCACTTCTGATTCTTCATTTGTTCACAGAACACTTTGATAATACTGCCATTTTATAATACCCTGCATAACAAATAATACAAGTCCGGACTTCATTAAAAGAGGCTTTATTCATAAGGAGTATAGGAGGAGGTGGAGATGGACTACTGCAGTAGAAAGAATGCTGCTACCAGACCAGCCAGCACCTGGCTACACGGAACAGTGAAGAAAGGCTGGAAATAGCTGGAAGTGGGGAAGTGGGGTGCAAGGACAGCCTGAGTGGACCGCAGACCAGACAATGGTTTACCCTGAAATTAGACTGTTCTCAGGAGGGGCCTCTGCTGGTTCAGCCTTAGGTGGGGTCCAAATTCCAGGGAAGGAAGAATTTTACCAAACCTTGATGCACAAGCATTTTGTTCTGATCGATCAGTGAGGACAAGCATTTCAGGGAATCACTTATGGGACAAAGAATGGTGATTTGGAAGACTCACATCTGGCCTTATCCTAGGTAATGTTAACCTAAAAATAAAAGGCCAGAGTAAAAGGAAAGGAGAATTTATTTGAGATCCAAAAGAATAACTATTTGGGAATCCCAGTGTTCAGGTTGGGAAGTGAAGGCAATGGGTATTTATGAGAAAGGGAAGGGTGACAGTTACATCAACAGAAGAAATAGATTTCTATAGGTACAGATAAACTAACATAGGGACAGAAATTCTAAAGAGTGTCTTTAATTTTCAGTTCAGTTGTCATAGTATCTGTTTCTTGTTATGCTTGCAAATGTTCTCTGGGGCACAGTGTTGCTTTAAGCCTGGCCCAAAGGTTGCTTTATCAAGTTTGAACATTCCCAAGGTCTGAGGAATAAGAGCTGCAAGGCAGTTCCTCTGAGATGGCAGTTCTAACTCTATTTTAAAATGGCTCTGTTGGACCTGCCTTGTGGCATTGTGGTTAAGCGATGGCTTGTGAAGCCAGCGGCCCCGGTTTGGGTCCCACATATAAGGGCCAGTGACACTGCCCTCAAAAATTTTTTTAAAAAATGGCTCTGTTTATATTATTTTTCACAGTAAACTAAGGGGCGGTCATAGGTCTTCACCAAGTCATATGAAGAAGGGGGTTCTTTGCTAGAAGCTGTTTCCAGAACACAGTGTGGTAGAATTCCTTTAACCCGAAGTCACAGGGCTGTGAAAAGATTCAACATGTTCAGCTAGTATACTTAATATTTTTCTTTTTAAAAATTTTGATCAATGGGCCAGCGAGTAGCACGGTGGTTAAGTGCTGGCTTGGGAAGCCAGTGGCCCTGGTTCGGGTCCCACATATGAGGGCCAATGACACTGTCCTCAAAAAAGAAAAAAAAAATTTTTGATCAAGTTATTAAAGAAAGTTTCATATCACTAGTGCAAAAAGACAACTAGTGTCATTTACCATAAAAAAAAAAACCAAAAAACAAAGTGCCTTAAAGAAAACAAATCAATATTATTAAATTTCAGATGTCTGCCTAGAACTGTGAGTGTAGTTTTACTAAATAATGGGAAATTACAACGTGTCAAAAAAGTGATAAAGAGATCTTGTAATTACAGGGAGGTTTTTCTCTGTGATGTGACCAGGAGGATTAATTTTTAAAAACAAATAATTACTTTCCAGTGTGTGATTTGATGTTTTGGGGTTTTTTTTGAGGGCAGTGTCACTGGCCCTCATATGTGGGACCGAACTGGGGCTGCTGGCTTCCCAAGCCAGTGCTTAACCACCACGCCACTTGGCTGGCCCTTGATGTTTTTAATGCTATGTCCATTTGCCACCTGCAAGTGTCTCATCTACTCACAGATATATTTGTTTTTCGCTCTGGGAATCCTAAATGATATGGTGCTGGTGAAAATTTTCCACATCAGTTTTTTTTTTTTTTTTTTTTTAGCTGAGCTGGCAGCTCAGTGGCAGCCTAGCTAGGGCCGGGAAACAAACCGTTGCTCAGAGCTCACACTCTTGAGCGAGCTCCTAACCAATTGAGCCACTCAGTTGGCCCTTTCACATGAGTTTTTTAATAAAACTTATTATTTTAGAAGTTTTTAAAATTAATATATTTTAAAATTAAAGTTGACATACAATAATATATTAGTTTCAGATGTAAAAATATATTAGTTAGACATTTATATAACTTACGAGGTGACCCCCTGGTCTAGTACCCACCTGGCACCATACATAGTTACTACATTATTGGTTATATTCCCTATACTGTACTTTACATCCTGTGACTGTTTTGTAACTGCCAGTTTGTATTTCTTAATCCCTTCGCTTTTCCCAACAAGCTTCCCAACCTCCCTCCCATCTGGCAACCATCAGTTTGTTCTCTATATCTATCAATCTGTTTTTGCGTTTTTTTTCATTTATTTTGTTTTTCAGATTTCACATGTAAGTGAAATCATATGACATTTGTCGTCTTACTAATTTCATGTAACATAATATTCTCTAGGTCCATCCATATTCTTGCAAATGGTAAGATTTCATTTTTTTATGGCAATTAATATCCCACTGTATATATGCACCACCTTTTCTTTATCCAGTTGTCTATTGATGGACACTTTGGTTGCTTCCATATTTTGGCTATTGTAAATAATGCTGCAGTGAATATATGGGTGCACATATCTTTTCAAATTATTGTTTTGGATTTCTTTGGATAAATACCCAGAAGTGGGATTGCTGGGTCATAAGGTAATTCTACTTTTAATTTTTTGAGGGATGTCAAAAAATTTTCCATAGTGGCCGCACCAATTTACATGCCCACCAGCAGTGCACAAAGTTTCCCTTTTCTCCACATCCTCATCAACACATGTTGTTTGTTGATTTATTGATGATAGTTGTTCTGACAGGTGTGAGATGATATCTCATTGTGGTTTTAATTTGCATTTCTTTGATGATTAGTGACATTTGAGCATCTTTTCATTTATCTGTCAGCCATGTGTATGTCCTCTGGAGAAATGTCTATTCAGGTCTCCTGCCTATTTTTTAATTGGGTCATTTTGTTTTTTTGTTTGTTTATTTTTGGTATTAAATTGTATGAGCTCCTTATATATATTGGGTATTAATCCCTTACTAGATGTCTTATTGGCAAATATCTCAGGATCTTTTGTGGTTCCATATAAATTTTAGGATTACTTTTTGTAGTTCGGTGAAAAATGCCATTGGTATTTTGATTGGGATTGCATTGAATCTATAGATTGCTTTGGGTAGTATGGATATTTTAACAATGTTAATTCTTCCTATACATGAGCACGGTGTATGATTCCAGTTATTTGTGTCTTCTTCAATTTCTTTCTTCAAAATCTTCTAGTTTTCTGAGTACATGTCTTTAGCCTCCTTGGCTAAATTTATTTCCAGGGTTTTAGTTTTTTTTAATGCAATTGTAAGTGAGATTGTTTTCTTAATTGCTCTTTAAGAACAATAGCTCATTATTGGCATATGAAAATGCAGCCAATTTCTGAATATTAATTTTTTATCTTTCTGCTTTACTGAATCCACTTATTAGTTCTAATAGATTATTTATTAGTGGAATCTTTCGGGTTTTCTTTTATTTATTTATTTATTTTTAGCTGAGCCATCCTGCCACCTGTTGGCAGCTTAACAGCAGTTCAGCTCGGGCTGGGCATTGAACTGCTGTTGCTCAGAGCTCAGCTCACACTCTTGAGCGAGCTCTTAACCAAACCACTCGGCCAGTAGGGTTTTCTTTCTATAGTATCATGTCATCTGCAAATCATGAGAGTTTTATTTCCTCCTTTCCTATTTGGATGCCTTTTATTTCCTTTTCTTGTCTAATTGCTGTGGCTAGGACTTCCAATACTATGTTGAATAAAAGTGGTACAAGTGATCATCCTTATGATCTTCCTGATCTTAAAAGAAAAAGCGTTCAGCTTTGCACTGTTGATGATGTTAGCTATGGGTTTGGCACATATGCCTTTATAGAAATATGTTCACTCTATTCCCACTTTGGTGAAAATTTTTTTAATCATAAAAGGGCTTTTCCTGCTTCTGTTGATATAATCATATAGTTTTTATATTTTATTTTGTTTATGTGGTGTATCATGTTAATTGATTTGCAAATATTGAACCAAACTTGCATCCCAGGAATGAATCCCACTTGATCGTGGTGTATGATCTTTTTAAATGTATTGTCAAATCTAGTTTGCTAATATCTTCTTGAGGATTTTTGTATCTGTGTTCATCAGGGATATTGCCTATATTATTTTTGTTCTTCTAATGTCTTTGTTTAGTTTTGGTATCAGAGTAGTGGTGGCCTCGTAAAGTAAGTTGAGGAGCTTTCCCTTCTCTTCAATTTTTGGGAATAGTTTGAGTAAGATAGGCATTAATTATTCTGTGAATATTTAGTAGAATTCACCTAGAACAGTTTTAGATTTACAAAAAAAGAAAAAATTTAAAAAAATCATAAGATAGTATAGAGTTCCCATAAAACCTGTTTCTTCTATTATTAACATCATACATTAGTGTGATACATTTGTTAAAATTAATGAACTGATATACTGAGCTCTCAGCAAGAGCAGTTCAATGCCCAGCCCGAGCTGAGCTGCCCTTGAGCTGCCAACAGGTGGCAGGACGGCTCAGCTAAAAAAGGACTGGCTGAGTGGCGCGGTGGTTAAGAGCCGGCTTGGGATGCCAGCAGCCCCGATTTGGGTCCCGCATATGAGGGCCAGTGACATTGCCCTAAAAAAAGGGGGGGGGTTCCGGTAAGATGGGGGAATACACGGACGCTTTCCAGACTGCCTCACAGGATCACATCAAAATTGCAAATAATTTATACCAGATTTAACCTCAGAAGTCCCCTGGACACTAGATGAACAGAACCTCTAAACGAAGGACTGAAAGAGGAGGCCACATCAAGTCTGGTAGGAGGGGTGCAGATGAGAGAGGGCGAGCCCCGTGAGGGATGCCCCAGCTGTGCGGAGGCTTCTCCAGTTAGGGGAGAGACCCTCCGACCCCACACCGAGCTCACTAGCCCAGAGTTGCTTTGCCAGAAAGAGGAGTTCTACGATAGCGGGCAGTAGAAATTAGTGAGGACTCCCTTTGCTTAGCTCAGTGAGGCTGAGGGTGGCTGGAGAACCAGTGGGGCTGGCACACGGGTTCGCTCACCAGTGAGCACTCACCCGGTTCCTGTTGGAGGGAGTAGCTGTGTGAGCCGGGCCCAGGAGCCTGCAGGGATGGACTGAACTGAGCACCTTTGGTGCAAAAGCTGGAGGTTTGGGGGCCATTGTTCCCTGGTGTGGAGCTTGAATGCCAGTGGGTACAGGAGGGCACAATTTTTTCAGGTTTGGGCCCTCCCACAGAGGGTCAGATCAGGGATCCCATTGCTCTGGTGAAATTGGAGCAGGAGTGCGTGCATGCGTGTTTGCGTGCGTGTGTGCGCATGCAGCCTTGGATTCCCACCCTTCGTCTTGCTTGTGCTGCATTGCCAGGGAAACCCTGGGCGGGTGCGCTCCAGCTGCATCAGTCTGTTCACTGAGATGCAGTAGTGCGGGAGCAGCCTTGGGTCCCCGCTTTCCACACTGTTTGTGCAGAGTTGCCAGGCTGGGGATTGGCTGTTGGGCTGCTTAGCCTGATCTGCGGGCAGTTGATTGGAAAAGGCTGAGATGGAGAGTTTTCCTGAGAGTGTTGGGCTGAGAGCTACACACCTACATGATCCGATCGAGGCTTTCCTGGGGAGTTCCTGTGCACTGAATGCTGGTGCAGAGGGCATGCTGCTCTGACTTGGTAGGGGCCACTGACCACATCAAGTGGTGCCTTGGGGGCCTGTCCCACCCACCTAGAGCTGTGTTGCCAGAGGCGCCCTGAGCCCCCTGCCTGGCCGACATTTCCGCAGGCCACAGAGGGTTTTTTTTTGTTGTTGTTTTTTTTTTTTGCAGTAGTGGACAAACTGTAACAACCTGTGAGATTTTTTATTGGTACTGAGCACGGTTCCAGAGCACACACCAGCTAATTGCAGAAAGCTCACTGCAAGCCTGAGAGGGAGGCCAGCGCATAACATGTTAAGCTCTATCCCCCAAGAGCTGGTGCTGAGTCGCCCAGAGACTTGCTATTGCTGAACAAGCGGTCTGCAGATTAAAGAGGACAGAGAGCCCGCGGATCTCTTTTTTTTCTTCTCTCTTCTTTCTAGGTGATCTATCTAATACATTGAAGCATTCAGAGAATGACTGCCAGAATGAAGAAACAAAGAATCATGTCCCAAGTAAAAGATCAGAAGAAAACTCTAGAAATGGAACTAAATGAAACAGAGGGATCCAAACTTTCAGAGTCAGAGTTTAGAACACTGATGATAAGAAAGTTTAAGGAACTTAGCAAGGACATAAAGAAGGATAGGGCAACCATAAAAAACAACCAGTTAGAGCTAAAGAATACAATAACTGAAATGAAGAACACACTCAAAGGAATCACGAGTAGAACAGATGAAGCAGAGGAGCAGATCAGCAAATTAGAAGACAAAATAGCAGAATTCATCCAGCTGGAACAACAAAAAGAAAAAAGAATAAAAAAGAATGAAAACAGTTTAACAGACCTATGGGACAACATGAAACAAAACAATAATTGCATCATAGGAATACCAGAAGGAGAAGAGAAGAAGCAAGGCATTGAGAATGTATTTAAAGAAATAATGACAGAAAACTTCCCTACCCTGGTGAAGGAAATCGACATACAAGCCCAGGATGTGCAGAGAGTTCCAAAAAGGCTGAATCCAAACAGGCCCAAGACACATCATAGTTAAAATGGCAAAGCTTAAAGACAAAGACAGAATCCTAAAAGCAGCAAGAGAAAGACAGCAGGTTACATACAAAAGAACTCCTGTAAGATTAACAGCTGACTTTTCTCAAGAAACTCTGCAGGCCAGACGGGAGTGGCAGGAGATATTCAAAGTGACACAAAATAAAGGTCTACAACCAAGATTGCTCTACCCAGCATGGCTATCACTTAAAATTGAAGGAGAGATAAAGAGCTTCTCAGAAAAGAATAAGCTTAAGGAGTTCATTACCACCAAGCCAACATTGCAGGAAATGTTAAAAGGGCTTTTTTTTAAACAGAAGAAGGGGGGAAACAAGCTAACCCAGGAAGATAAGAAATACAAATAACAAAATGTCAATAAATATGCACCTATCAGTAATCACTTTAAATGTAAATGGGCTCAATGCTCCAATCAAAAGACACAGAGTGGCTGAGTAGATAAGAATACAGGACCCATGCATATGCTGTCTACAGGACACTCAGCTCAGATCAAAAGACACACACAGACTGAAAGTAAACGGATGGATTAAAGTATTTCATGCAAATGGAAATGAGAAATAAGCTGGAGGAGCAATACTAATTTCAAACAAAATAGACTTTAAAATGAAGACTACGATAAAAGACAAAGAAGGGCACTACATAATAATAAAGCGATTGATTCAACAAGAGGACATAACCCTAGTAAACATCTATGGACCCAATATAGGAGCTCCTAAATATAAAAAACAGATTTTGACAGACATAAAGAGAGACCAACAGTAACACTATCATAGTAGGGGACTTCAACACTCCATTGTCACCAATGGAAAGATCCTCCAGACAGAAAATCAACACGGACATAGTGGCCTTAATGACACTTTAGACCAGCTGAATTTAATTGATATTTTTAGAGCATTTCACTCCAAAGGTACAGAATATACATTCTTCTCAAGTGCACATGGAACATTTTCTAAGATAGATCACGTTAGGCCACAAAACAAGTCTAAACAAATTTAAGAAGATTGAAATCATATCAAGTGTCTTCTCTGAACACAATGCTATGAAACTAGAAATCAATTATAAAAAGAAATTGGGAAAGCTTACAAATACATGGAGGCTAAATAACATACTACTAAATAGTGAGTGGACCAAATATGAGATCAAGGAGGAAATCAAAAGATACCTCGAGACAAACGAAAATGAAAACACCACAACCCCAAATCTCTGGGATGCACTGAAAGCAGTCTTAAGAGTGAAGTTCATAGCAGTGCAGGCCTACCTTAAAAAGGAAGAAAAATCTCAAATAAACAGACTATTTTTACACCTAAGGGAACTCAAAAAAGAACAACAAAACAAGCCTAAAGGGAGTATAAGTAAGGAAATAATAAAGACCAGAGCAGAAATAAATGAAATAGAGAACAAAAAAAACAATACAAAAGATCAATGAAACCAAGAGTTGGTTTTTTTGAAAAGATAAACAATATCGACAAACCCTTAGCCCGACTAACCAAGAAAAAGAGAGGACCCAAATTAATAAAATCATAAATGAAAGAGGAGAAGTGATAACAGATACCACAGAAATACAGAAAATTTTAAGAAAATACTATGAGCAACTGTGAGCAAAAAATTCAACATTCTGGAAGAAATGGATAAATTTCTAGAAGCATACAATCTGCCAAGTCTGAACCAAAAAGAAACAGAAACTCTGAACAGACTGATTACTGCCAAAGAAATTGAATCAGTAATCAACAATCTTCCAACAAACAAAAGTCCTGGACCAGATGGCTTCATAGGTGAATTTTACAAAACATTCAAAAAAGAATTAATACCCATTGTCCTCAAACTTTTCCAAAAAATACAGGAGGGAAGGATCCCATACTCTTTCTATGAAGCCACTATCACCCTGATTCCTAAGTCAGACAAAGATTACAAAAAATACAGGCCAATATCCCTAATGAACATAGATGCAAAAATTCTCAACAAAATACTAGCAAACTGAATTCAGCATCTCATTAAAAATATCATCCACGACGATCAAGTGGGATTCAGTCCTGGTATGCAAGGTTGGTTCAATATCCGCAAATCAATTAACGTAATACATCACATTAACAAAATGAAAAATAAAACTCATATGATTATATCAATAGATGCAGAAAAGGCATTTGACAAAATCCAGCAACCATTTATGATTAAAAACTCTTAGCAAAGTGGGAATAGTGGGATCATATCTCAACATAATAAAGGCCATATATGATAAGCCCACAGCAAACATCGTACTCAATGGGGAAAGGCTGAAAGCTTTCCCCTTAAGATCAGGAACAAGACAAAGGTGCCCACTTTCACCACTTCTAATTAACATAGTTCTGGAAGGTCTAGCCACAGCAATCAGACAAGAAAATGAAACAAAAGGCATCAAAATTGGAAAAGAGTAAGTAAAATTGTCATTATACGCATATGACATGACACTCTATATAGAGAATCCCAAAGACTCCACCAAAAAACTTCTATAACTGATCAACGAATTTGGTAAGTTAGCAGGATACAAAATTAATATTCAGAAATAAGTTGCATTTCTATACACCAATAATAAAGTATCAGAAGAAGAAATCAGGAAATCAATCCCTTTTACAATTGCTTCAAAACAATAAAATATCTAGGAATCAATTTAACTAAAGAAGTAAAAGACCTGTACTCAGAAAATTATGAGACACTGAAGAGAGAAATCAAAGAAGATAAAAATAAATGTAAATACATACCATGATCATGGATAGGAAGAATTAATATAGTTAACATGTCAATACTACCGAAGGCAATATATAGATTCAATGCAATTCCAATCAAACTACCAAGGACATTTTTCTCAGAAATACAACATAGAATCCTAAAATTTATATGGAACCACAAAAGACTCCGAATAGCTCGGCATTCGTGAGAAATAAGAACAAAGTGGGAGGCATCACACTACATGACATCAAAACATACTACAAGGCTACAGTAATCAAAACAGGATGGTACTGGCATGAAAACAGACACATAGACCAATGGAACAGAATAGAGAGCCCAGGAATAAACCCATCCATATACGGTCATTTAATCTATGACAATGGAAGCAAGAATTTACATTGGAGTAAAGATAGTCTATTTAATAAATGGTGCTGGGAAAATTGGACAGACACATGCAAAAAAGATGAAAATGGACCACGTGCTTACACCATATTGGAGAAGAAACTCAAAAAGTCTTTACATTTAAAGACTTAAATGTAAGACCTGAAACCATAAAACTCCTAGAAGAAAACATAGAGAGTAAGTTTGCAGACATTACCCTGAATAATATTTTCACTGATATATCCCCTTGGGCAAGGGAAATAAAAAAAAAAGGAACATATGGGATTACATCAAACCTAAAAGTTTTTTCACAGCAAAGGAAATCATCAATAAAAGAAAAAGGCAGTCTACTGAATGGGAGAAGATATTTGCCAATAATATATCCGATAAGGGGTTAATATCCAAAATTTATAAAACACTCATGAAACTCAACACCAAAAAAACAAACAACCCAATTAAAAAATGGGCAGAGGATATGAAGAGGCATTTCTCTAAAGAGGACATACAGATGGCCAACAGGCATATGAAAAAATGTTCAACCTCACTAATCATCAGAGAAATGCAAATAAAAACCACAATGAAATACCACCTCACTACTGTCAGAATGACTATCATCAACAAATCAACAAACAAGTGCTGGTGAGGGTGTGGAGAAAAGAGAACCCTAGTGAACTGTTGGTGGGACTGCAAATTGGTGCAGCCATTATGGAAATTTGTGTGGAGGTATCTCAAAAAACTGGAAATGGAACTACCGTATGACCCAGCAATTTCACTCTTGGGTATCTACCCAGAAGAATCCAACACACTAATTCGAAAAAATATATGCACCCCTATGTTTATTACAGCGCTATTTACAATAGCCAAGACTTGGAAACAACCGAATTGCCCATCGGTAGATGACTGGATTAAGAAACTATGGTACATTTATACAATGGAGTATTACTCCACTATAAAAAAGAATGAAATCGTACCATTTGCAACGATATGGATGGACCTAGAGACTATTATGTTAAGTGAAATAAGTCAGTCAAGAAAGACAAATACCATGTGATCTCACTTATATGTGGAATCTGAAAAACTGAATGAATGAGCAGAGTAAACAGAAACAGTCTCACAGATGTAGAGGAAAAACAGGATTGCTCGTTGGGAGTGGGGTGGGGATGAGGGAGAAAGGGAAAGGATTAGACAGCATAAATAGGTAACTACAATATTGCCACAGGGATATGAAAGATAGTTCGGGGAATATAATAATGTTGTAAAATTTTTGTGGGGGTCAGATGGTCACATGTCTTGTTAGGTAGACCACTTCATGGATGGAGTAGAGGCTTGATCACTGCACTGTACACCTGAAGCTGATGTTGTATAATATTGTATACAAACTGTAATTGAATATATTGATAGTCATGGGACATGGATTATACAGTGGAAGGGAGTCAGAGGAAGTGTAATAGATATATATATATATGATATGGGGGGAGGAGTGGGGTGGTGAATTGGGGGAGGGGAGTTGTCACTTTGAGGGGTAAAAAGTATAACTATTGCACTGTGTTGTACACCTGAAGCTAAATTTTTTTTAAAAAAGTTTATCTCACAATAAAAGAATAAAATAAATAAATAAATAAAAAGAACTGATATGGATACATTCTAATTAACTGAAGTCCTCACTTTATTTAGATTTGCTTAGTTTTTCCCTAATGTCCTCTTTCTGTTCCCACAGGCCTGCCCAGGATCCCACATGACATTTAGTCGTCGCTATGCATCTCTCTACCTTTTCGATATAGATTTACCCAAGACTCTCCATCCACTTGTGGACCTGTGAAAGAATTTATCTGCTGAGATGGCCTCCCCATGGTCAACCGACGGCCCAAGTTTCATGAATAATGAGAGCCTAGTGGCCATTTGCTGACAGGCTCCTCATGTACTCTATACAGGAAGAACCTCAGTCTGAACTTTGGGCTTCCATCATGCTCGTGGCCCTGCTAGTTCACACTGTCTGAGTCAACCACTGCAGGGAAGCCTGGCTTCCTCTTTCCAGCAACTGACTGAGACCTGCCTCGTCCAATCAGAACTGCATAATTTGGATACCTCATTTACATAAAACAGACCTACTTGGGAACCTGGGCAGGACCTTTCCCTATAAAAGGTGGCCTCTCCTTTGTCTCAGTGGAACACACACTTCAAGTTGCTACCTGAACTTGTGTCTCCTGGGCTGCAGCTACTTTTGCTCAAATAAAAGTATCCTTATTCTTTATTACAGTCTAAAATTAATTTTGATTTACACTGGGTCTTTCATCGTTCTCCCATGGCCATCTCATCTACCTCACTAATTACAGTGACAAGCATTTCCCCCACAGCCCTCTCTGTTCTCCAGGTGGACACAACCAGCTACACACACAGCCTCCTTGTGGCTCTCCTGAAACTCAGCAATCCCACACTGAACTCAGACTGAATTATCCCTTCTTCCTCCAGGATGGCACCCTTCTGTTCAAGTCAGAATCTGAAAGTCTTCTCCAGATTTCCTTCCACATATTTTTCTCAAATTTCTCTGCTACTCTGCACCTCTACTGCTGCCATGCAGCTCCCAGCTTGTATCTCAGCTGTCCTAAGTCAACAGCCTTGAAACTACCTCCCCCACATCTCCAGCACTGCCTCTGACCCCTGAGCCCATTGCTCCCTCCCTTGTGGCCCACTGCTCTCCTCTGAACCCCACTGCCCTCCTCTGTACCCCATTGCCCTCTCCTGAGCCCCACTGTTTTCCCTATACCCCACTGCCCTCCCGTGAATCCCACTGCTCTCCCCTGAACCCCCACTGCCCTCCTCTTACCCACTGCTCTCCCCTGAAACCCACTGCCCTCCTCTGTGCCCCACTGCCTTCCCCTGAACCCCACTGCCCTCACCTGAGCCCCATTGCCCTCCCATGAACCCCACTGCCCTCCCTTGAACCCCACTGCTCCTCCTCTATACCCCACTGCCCTCCTCTGAACCCCACTGCAGCAGAGCCATCTTTGAAAACACAAACCTGGTCATGCCACATTTCTGTTCAAAATGGGCTCTCAAGGTAAATTCCAAAGTCTGGTGCCACTCTGTCCTTCTCCCCTCTGTCTCTCCAGCTGTGGAGAGCCCCGTCCTCTCCCTTTATTCTGTTGCCTTTTGTTCACCTGCCCATCTCACGTTCAGAGTTACTTCTTATGGAAGCCTCGCCTGACCCCACAGAACAAGGGACACCTCCCTGTTGTGGGGGAGGAAGAAACTCCTCTCCCCCAAGGTTCTGTCAGCTGGACTAATAATCACAGAGACACGAGACAGATCAGCAAGAGAAAATAACCAAATTTCACGCACACATATGTATGGGAATCCCATGTGCATGAGAGTCAGAGGCCCCATGTGCGGGAGAAGGTCAGGGACAGAAAGGGAGATTGAGGTACATAAGACACCCTGAGGGCTGTCCAGGTGGCTCAGTTGGTTAGAGCATGAACTCTGAGCAACAGGGTTGCTGGTTCGATTCCCACGTGGGCCAGTGGGCTGCGCCCTCCGCAACTGGATTGAGGACAATGATTTGAGCTGAGCTGCCACTGAGTTGCCAGCGGCAGCCAGATGGCTCAGTTGGTGTTCTTAACAACAAGGTTGCTAGTTCGACTCTCAACTAGATTGAAGACAGCGACTGGACTTTGAGCTGAGCTGTGCCCTTCACAACTAAGATTGAAGGACAACTTGACTTGGAGCTGATAGGTCCTGGAAAAACCACACTATTCCCCAATAAAGTTAAATATATATATTCTCCCAAATAAATAAATAAATAAATAAATAAATAAATAAATATATCTCAAGACACCCTGAGTTATGGATGGTGTAAGATGCCTGGGGGGTTTCAGAGGGTCATTGAAGAATGATGAAAGAGCAGATGCTTAGTAAATAGAAGTTTGTCCTGCCCTACAGACAGGCCAAAAGAGGTCATCTCTAATACTCTGTTATGGGCCAGGCCTGTAATTCAGGTTCTCCTAAGTAGTTAAGTGGGGCAGAAGGTTCTCTTGAGCCCACAGGGTTGGTGGCCTCTAGCTTAAAATAATCCGCATAGCATAGAGGCACATCTTGGGGTGACTGGTTCTGAACCCCCACACTATTAGATTCTGTCTGTATTCTTAATCTGCAGTGCTTATCACAACAGTATTTAAAAATCATTAGTGAGCGGCAGCAAGTCAGCACACTATGAAATGCCCACGCTGCCTAGACAAGCTGCCTCAATTGGAATCTTGGATTGGCTCTGTGTCCCCAAGCAAATTCTTTAGCCACTCTGTGCCTGATCTGTAAAATAAGAGTAATAATTGTGCCTACATTGCAAAATGATCGTGAAGATTAGATGAGCTGATATGTCAAAGTTCTTCCAAGTTCTTTCAATTGACATACAGCAGTTGCCCTGAGACGTAAACAGGCAAGTTTCGTCCAGACCATAAGATTTCTGAGCCTCTTTTCCTGCTTCTGGGTTCATCTACCGAAGGTTCACATAAACTTGTGTACAGGATGCATATGACTTTCCTTGCTGGTGGCTCCTGACCCAGGGCTGAGCTCACCTCTGAGGCTCAGAGAAGTTCTGTGACTCCCGGAAAGTACTCAGGGACCTGTAGACAGTGCCAAGATCAGAATCATCAGTTATCTCCATTGTGCTGCTTGCCTTTCTCGAAAACAGATGGACAGACACAGAGGCTGGAGAGGGGCAGGTGATTAGAGAGCTGGATACCCATGCTCTGCAGTCAGTGCTTCCACAACTCGATTTGATGATCAAGACAAAAGGTACATTAGGATACACGATACCCTGAAATGGACCCACCATAACCACTGAGCTTCTGCTGCAGCCCTGTTGGCATAAACTATCCCAAAAGCAATGCTTCGGGACCCACAAAAGAGATGCCCATCTGAGGGCAGGAATTAATGTTCCCCTGCCTGCACATGGCAGCCAAGCCAGGAGTCCTGTCCTTGATAAGTCCCTGACCAGAGAGCCACCAAGGTGGTCAAAAAGCAGGATGAGTAGTAAGGGCAGCTCCTGTTTCCAGGTAAGCAAGTCCTCTTCCCAGTCTCCAGCGTCTCCTTATTAAAACCATGTTGTCTTCCCCGGATTTATTCTGACTGCACCGTTGTTATCTAGAGCCTGAAGCTCAGCCAGGGTTGCAGCAGTCTTCAGCCACATGCTGCTCTTTGCTGGGGCACCTGGTTCTGCTTCTACAAACCTGGTGAGTGCACGTCTGGGCAGAATTTTGGCTTCTTGAGCACAGGTTGTTAAAGGAAGTTACTAGTGAAGGCTTCAGACAATGGCCACAGAATATTATCCTTACATCAGCCAAGCCATTTTAGAAAAATGGCCAAAAGGGAGACCAGGGTAAATCTGGTGCAGCACTCCCTGTCCCCTACCCACAACTGGACAGGTCAATGTTTTCTGATGATACAAAGTGCTGGCACAATTTCCACATGAGATGATACTTTCCTGCTCCACATATTTTGGGAAAACATTTAAAAATATCCAGGGCAGGCCGGCCGAGTGGCGCGGTGGTTAAGCGCTGGCTTGGGAAGCCAGCGGCCCCGGTTCGGGTCCCACATATGAGAGTCAGTGACACTGCCCTCAAAAAAAAAAAAAAATCCAGGGGGCCAGCCTAGGCTTGGGATGCCAGCTCTGAGCAGCGGGGCCCACGTTTGGATCCCACATATGAGGGCTAGTGACACTGCCCTCTACAGCTAAGGTGTTGAACAACAGCTCCACCTGGTTGCCTCTTTAGCTAAAATAGTGAATGTTGCCTCTATAGCTAAGATGGCTGGTGATGGTGGTGGGCTGCAGCCTCTGCTGCAGTGGGCTGCCATAGGCTACAGTGAGTGGCCGGCAGCCAGCGTGAGGGGCCAAGAGCCGCTGTTAGCAACAATCCAGAGGCCAGCAAGCAATTGCCTCATGCAGGAAGAGTGTAATGACGATACCAACATGGGCCCGTGAAGCAACATCCTCCACAACTGGACTGAAGAACAAAAAAGGACAACAACCTGTCTGTTCCCCTCCCTCAATTCCCTAATAAAATCTTTAAAAAAAAATCATTAAAAAAAAATATATATATATATATCCAGGAATCTCACTGAATTCACCATCAGTGTGCTGCAGGCAGGTCCCGGGCCTTCTAAGAGCACACACACACTTCCAAAGGGGCTCCAGCTTGATTTGGCTCACCTGCAATGTCTTCAGAGCAGGTGTCCAAGCCCCTCCACATTTGACAAAATGTAGCAATGTGTCCCCAAGTCCCCTACATTACACTGCAAGCACAGTGTCTGTGCCTAGTCGGGACTCTGCTTCTGGCAGTGAGCATCTCATGGGAGAGGAGTGTCAGGACCGATCTCCAAGTCAGGTGTGCACTTGAGCTTTCTCTTCCATGTGTACCATGTGGTAACAACAATGGCAAGGGACCTTCCCACCACTGGCCACATCACCCAGCTGGGGAGGGAGGTCAGGAGACAGAGGATACATGAGAATGGTCGAGGTTGTGTTCAGCAGCTGTCAGCTACCCCTGGCGTTGGGAAGCAGACATCTTCTTTTCTCTGGACAGGTGTCAGATCAGGTGACCAGAACTATCTGAGGCCTCAAGTGTCACAAGGTGATGTCTGATGCCCAGAGGGCCATCCTCGCACCTCAAGCTCTCCTTGTCAGGCTAGGCTACCTGACTCTCTTCAGCTGTGTTACACAAATTTTAAACTAAAATGTAAAGTCTAACATGAATATTAATTCAGCAAATTTCTATGTACTTGAGTTAGTGGGAACAATGCCAAGGAGCCTGAGGAACCCAGGGCAGATGCTTCTCATATGTGGAGTCTCTTCTTCCATGGCAAGGACTCTCCAGCTTGGGGGAGGGAACAAGTGGTCAGATTTCCTGTGTCCTGAGCTTTCCTCAGTGCAGGTAACCCCACTGGCTTCTCATGTGTGGGATGAATTGGGATTTGAACTACATCACCTGGGATGTATCCAAGGATGATGTGACCTTCTGGTTAGGTAGGCCCTTTGGTATGCTGGGTGAGTGGGGGTCTCCCCACAACATTTGGGGGGGGACATGAGACAGTCTCTTTGTGGGGTTCAGTTCCATTACATTGCCTTTGTGTCTTATTTAGGATGATTTTACAGGTAAGACTGGTAAGTAGAATTCCCCTTTAGATCACATCTGAAGCAGGTGAGGGAACTTTCCCACTGCAGGGGCCTCGGGCAAGAGTGCAGAGTGCAGGAGGGTGGAGCAAAGGTGCAATGTGGCTTCGACTTAGAATATTCCCCTCCTTGGCCTTAAAGATTAGTATTTTCCCCTCTTGCTGGCAGATCAGTACAAAAGGCAAAGTATTTAGAAACAGAGTCCCGATATTTATTTCTTGTTCAGGGTATGACCAAATGGTTTTATTGCATTTACTGCTCCTGAGTGGACAGGTGTCTACACAGGCACAGTAATCGGAATTAAAACCTTGTGGCTCTTCCACTGGATTTTTGGCAGTGACATCTCAATGTGGCAATGACATGGGTGACAAGCAGCCTTGCTGCCTGCCGATGGATGCAACATACAAATAACACCAAATGCCTACTTGGTGGCCTGGATCCAGACACCGCCATTCCCTGGCAGACACTGCCACTATTCCAGGAACAAAAAGATCATGGTTTTCATTGCCTGAGGTTTCACTGCCAACTGTCACTCTCAGCCCAGAAGTCCAGGCCACAAACTTTCAAGCTATCATCCTGAGGACGCCTGCCCTGGAAGCAGAGGCTTTGGTCTGAATGCTGCTTCCAGTGGAGTGGACAGCAAGCCAACCTGAGTTTGCTGACTCATCTGTAAATCAGGCTACCTGGTGCTGTGGGTTGAATTGTCTATCCAGCCACCGAAATTCATGCTCACGTCCTAACCCAGTGCACCAGAATGTGACCTTCCTTAGCAATACAGGCATCGGAGGTGTTCTAGTTAAGATGGGGACATACTGGATTGGGGATGGGGGTGACCCAGACTGGTGCCCTCTGAAAAGGGGAAATTTAGAGACAAATATGACCACCGGGACACCAACTGAAGATGAAGGCAGAGATGGGATGATGCTTCTACATGTACACCATTGACTACGAACAACCACCAGAAGCTGGGAGACAGGCATGGAGCACGCCTTCCCTCACAGGGATTCCGCCTGCCCTTGACCTTAGACTTTCCACCTCAGTCCCAGCGATAAGTCTCTGTTGTCCTACACAACCCGTTTTTGGTACTTTGTTAAGACAGCTCTAGCAAATGAATACAACCGGCATGCTAAGTGAATGGACACTCACAGCTCGACCTCACAGTTGTTTGCACTGCTCCAGGCATGACCAAATGGGAAGGGGAACTTAAGTGCCTTTCAAATGAGGACAAGTCCACTTCTACCCCACAACCATGTACGGGGACCGTCAGGGTACAAACATTTGGGAAGGGTGTGCAACATACAGTTTAAAATGTGGACACTGCCCTTGGTGAGCTCACAATTCCTAAGAAGCAGCCGCTGTCACAAATAAAAGGGTATGTGACATGGTTCCCCATCGCAAGGAGCTGCAACCCTAAAAGGGCTGCCTGATAACTGTTGGTGTTCCTTGAGCCAGACAGTGACAGGGACTCAGGCTTCTGATGACATAGCAGACTTGGTGTGCCTGGCACTGCTCCCCACGTGCCCACCATCCCGCCCGCGGCTTCTTGCTATCAGATGGAAAGTGCACCCTGGAACCCCAGGATGGGGGTTCAGACAGGGCAGGATGGAGTGTAGTGAGTCAGTGGCAAGGGGCAGACCATAACGGGTCACCTGGGGGCAGCCCAGTCCCTCTGCCCGCTTGGGAAGCACTGGACTGGGTTCTCTTGGACTGGAAACACAGGGCGAATCAAAGCTGGTGGTAATACGGCTCCCTCCCTGCTTTTTGGCACAGCAGAGACAGAAGAGATGCTTAGTTGGCTAGTATCTCATTTCTACCTGAGACAAAGGGCAGGAGGATGTGGTCTGTCCTGAGACAGGTATGTCTTGGGGTGGGTGTATCCAGGGCCACTCAGTAGGAGTTCAGCGCCTGCTTGGAGCGGCGCTTCATGTGCAGGCGCTGGTGGCGCAGGAGGTCGGAGTTGTGCGAGAAGCTTTTGACACAGTACCGGCACCGGAAGGGCCGCGCCTCGTCCTTCATGTGCGCACTGCTACGGTGCCGGGCCAGGTGTTCGGGCCGCTGGAACACCTTCCCGCAGTCACAGCACTGGACATTGAGCCGGGTCCGGCCCTCGGCCAGCAGCACGCCAGGGTCAGGGCCCCCACCTACCGGACCCGCCTCCCCCTGCTCGCTGCCCTCCAGCGGCAGATGGACCCGCCTGTGGCAGAGCAGGTGAGAGTTGAGGCGGAAGCTCTTCCCGCACGCACCGCACCGGAAAGGTTTCTGGGCCTCGTGGGCCTCCAGGTGCCCGTCCAGGTCCTCGCTGTCACTGAACAGCTCCCCACACACTGAGCACTCGTGCAGCTTCTCCTGCTCCCTGCGGCTGCGCAGGTGCCGGATGAAGTTGACCCTCCAGCGGAAGACCTTCCCGCAGTTCGGGCACACATAGGTCTTCCCAGAGGTCTGTACTTCGCCCCCCACCGGCGCGCCGCTCTGCTGGGCAGCAGGGAGGCTGTGCTGCTTCTCCACCGGGGTCCGCTGCTCGTCTGTGCAGAAGGGACCCAGCTGGGAGTCTTCGTCCCCAGAGCTGGACAAGACAATCTCAATGGTCACCTCCTCATCCAAGCCATTCTGGGGGGTGGGCGCATCACCTCCAACTGCAGGAAAGCAATGTGCAGGTCAGTGGTGCCGCCCAGGCCACACCACCCTCCCCCCGCGGAGATGCTCTTGGTCCAGAAAGCCACAGCTTACAAGGCTGTGTGTAGCCTATGAGAGAACATGTACACTGGGCCAACCCAGAGTGGGCAGGGCTCTCCTACCCTGCCCTGCCCTGTTCCCTAAAAGCCCCAATCATTTTTCTTTACTGGCCACTGATACCCCTCCAAGCTCTAGGAGTTTATATTTATCTGAGTAAAGTTTCGACCATTTGCACATAAGTTGTTCCTGGATATAACTGATGATATATTATTTACCACGTTATACACATTGCAAACTCGGTGACACACCCAAGGACTGAGGGTTGAGGGTCAGTTGAGTCTTGCCGGGCTGTCTGATGCCTGGGCTGTTCAACGGTCCCAGACTGCCCAGGGTCATCTGTCCCTCAGTGTCACATCTGAGGCCTGCCAGTGGCCACCAACAGCAATAGGAAGAAGAGACATCCTGAACTTCACAACCTGGGCTAACTCGATGGACCCTAAGTCTGTGGCATTCAGAACCGGTGGGTGCACAGCCAGGCGCCTGGTGTGAGGTCCTAGCCTGCAGCCTAGAGCTCATCACACAGCTCTCCTCAGGCCTCTGTTTCCTCACTTTTTGAAATGTGGGGCTCAGGTCGACACCTAGGGGCAATGGTGCTGCACCCTTCAAGACATTAGTTATTGTCTTGACTGGACCTTAGTTAAATCATAACTAACAGAAACATGGTTATTCTGGACTTAATTTCTACAGGGAGGAGGGTTCTGGCAGGTTTGGTAACTTGAGGGCAGGTGGAGCTGGACAGAGGCAGAGACACAGGGCAGGGGCAGGGCCAAGGGGGTGTGTCCATCAGAAGACAGGGCATGGGGTTTGAGGAGAATGCAAGTGGGGAGTGGGAAGAAACTTGAAGACATGGAGAATTCTCAGTCTACTCATATTGCAAACGTGGGAGAGCACCAAGGGTGTGGCTGGACAACCACGGTTCTAATAAACCATGTCAGCAGAAGCCAGGAATGGAGCGGAGGTAATCAGGAGAGATCTACAGGCAACCCTCTTGTCTGATGGACTGGACCCGTCAGACCAGAGGGTGGAGTGTTAAAGGCTGAAATGCATCCCATAAATATTCCTATTATGTTTAAGTCCTAACCCAAATACCTCAGGATGTGAATACATTTGGAGTTGGGCTCTTTCAAGAGGTAATTAAATTCAAGTGAGATCATGAAATGGGCCCTAATCCAACTGGCATCCTTACAAGAGATTAAGACACAGATATGCAGAGATGGCCTGTGAGAGTACCGGGAGGAGACGGCCGTCTACACGCCAAGAATAGAGGTCGCAGAAGAAGCCCACTCTGCTGACACCCTGATCTCAAACTTCCAGCCCCCAGGACCGTGAACAATCACTTCCTGCTATTTGAGCCGCCCTGTCTGTGGTATTTTGTTGTTATGGCAGTCCTAGGAGAGTAATATAGTGCCTACGGGATGATATCCTCTCAAATCAGCTAAAGTGACCAAAAACAAATGCAGTTTCTAAAAGGGGAATAAGCAACCAATGGTGCTTCTGTGGGCTAGCCACCCAGCAGTATGAAGGGCTCCTAGTAGATGAGCCGAGACTCTGAGGTGTGCCCAAACACCAGACAGAATAAGGCCAGGGAGCGCTCAGCTCATCAATGAGTACAGAACAGGCTGTGTGGGGTATAGGAGGGGTCCCCTGAATTGGCTGTTAGGATAACAGTAGGGAATGGGCAAGAGTTATAGGCCTGTGTGCTTTCATGTGTATGAAATCATGCAGTCCTCAACATTAAGCCCATAAGACAGCTATGATTCCTATCTCTGTTACATGGGAAAAAATTAAAGCAGAATGAAAGTTGCCAAAGGTTTCTGGAGAACTAAGCCCAGTCAGAGGAGTGGGGGCACTGCCCAGGCTGGCAAGTAACTCCTCAAGGGCACCTGTAAGCTGGAGGGGCTGAGGGGGAAGCAGGGAGGACAAGAAGCCAGATGTGAAAAGACAGAATGACAAAGGCATTATCAAAATACATTCTTATAGTGTTAGGATGGGGAGGCTTTCTTGCAAGACAAAAACAAAAAGTAGACAAACAAATGTATCTACATTTCAAACGTGAAAGGAATTTATTTATGTGCTGAAAGACTCACAAGGTTTTAAAAACATAAAACAAATAAGGGAGGAATTATGTGCAAATAAGAGGCAATGGATTTGTACTCATAATTCTGATTTCACAGAAAAGGCAGATGATGGCTCAGTGATGTGAAATGAGGAGTCTGGCCTAACCTCCCAGGGTCACCTCTGCATTCTGACCTCACAGCCTGAGTGTGAACCCTGGGCAAGCAACTTTAGATCGCATGCCTCAGTTGCAGGACAGAGACATCAGTTCCCTTCAGGCGCCGAGCATCTGTGTCCCCCAAAATGCATATGTTCAAGGCCTAATCCCCAGTGTGGTGGTGTTAGGAGGGGGAGCCTTTGGTTGGTCATTAGGTCTAGATGTCTTGAAGGTGGCCCCATATTGAGAAGTGACCTCATTAGAGGAGACACCAGAGCTCCTCTAGCACACACTAGGGGAAGGCCGTGAGTGCACGTGGGCATGCGGCCAGATGGCAGCCTCTACAAGCAGAAAGACCCTGCACTATTCACAGGCTACACAGGCGCCTTAACCTTGGACCCTCCCGATGTCCATAACAGTGAGAAATAAATTAGTTGCTTCAGCCGCCCAGCTCTGGCTGTTGCTGGATGAGTCATGCCGATGGTCAGCACCTATCTCAGAAGGTCTGTACGGACAGAGCACAAGGTTGCGTGAGGACCTTACCCTGAGGCCTGGGACATACAGAGAGCTTGTCCAGCATGATGGGGGAAGGGCAAAAACAGAAACAAGGACTAAACAACAGCAACTACCCAGTCCACAGGGAAAACACAACAAACACAAGTGAGTCTATCTGGGCAGTGTTAGAATGTGCTGATGGAATGGGTGGGGGCATCCTGCATGACTCCCCACAGCAATGGGGAAAGGGATCCCTCACCTGCTGTCAGAGGATGTGGACAGGAGCTACCCAAATAACAACGGCGCCTGTTCTCTGAAATCTATCACCTGTCCTGTGCCGTGGGTGCCTTGCCGTGTCAGAGCAGATTTTGTGTCAGAGCCCAGGAAAGAGAAAGCAAAGCTGCAAGCTCCCTGTGGCGTAGCCACACACCCTCCAAAGCCTGAGACAGGCAGTGCATGGGCAGAGGGTAGCACAAGCATCATCAAGCCTGACTGAGACGGGCGCCTGTGCATGGCCACCCTTGGCCTGGGGAGGAGCCATCCTCCTTCTGGATCTGCTGTGGG
Source organism: Aselliscus stoliczkanus (assembly GCA_033961575.1). Taxonomy (NCBI): domain Eukaryota; kingdom Metazoa; phylum Chordata; class Mammalia; order Chiroptera; family Hipposideridae; genus Aselliscus; species Aselliscus stoliczkanus. The sequence goes on from CM066733.1 coordinate 45,228,064, forward strand.
TTTACATAAACATGAAATTCCTTTTGTCTACACACAATAGGGCAAACACAGGTGGTAGTGAGCTCTGCCCAGAGCTAGGTGCAATTACTATACCGGGCCAATCCTACCTCTAAACCACATCTCTGGTAAAACAAGACTGTCATGAGTCAGTCTTCGCAGCTGTGGAAAATTTCTGTGACACAGTGGGTTCAAATAAGAACCAGAGGCATAATATTGTATGTCAACTGGAATTGAAAAAAAAAAAATTTAATAGAGGTAAAAAGAGAAAGAACCACAGAGCAGGGTTTGGTGCTTGGAAGAACACCTGAACCCCGAGGATGTTGAAGATGGCCACATGTTAGCCTTGGCCCTTGGAAGCAGTGACTTTTGGCAACATAAGAGCACATATTGGCTCCCTGTGAGTGCAGGTGGGGCACACACCCTCCAGAGTCCCTTTCACTGTGGCATTCTGCAATGCTGCTCTTCAGTTCCAAGACTGCTCAGCCTCTAGCACATTTCTACGTGGCCAGCCACACTGCCTCACACCTGCTTCACCCGCAAGGGGAATAGGAGTGGACTGGGACTCAGCTGGAAGAGCCTGGCAAAGGGAACCAGCATGAGCAACTGACAAACCCCAGGAGCAGCTGCAGGGACCTCTGAGAGTTCAATTTCTGACCCCTCGCCAGGACTCGCACCACACACATGCAGCATACCAGACGTGCCATCCCCATGCTCACATGCACACACGGATGGCACCACATGGAGCCCCCATGCTCTCCAGGCTGTCCTTACCTGAGCAGGTGCTCTGAGTGAGCACAGTCTGCTCACAGGCCTGGAACTCTGGCACCTGCAGCTCACCCCGTTTTCTTCTTTCTTCAACCTGGAATGGCTGGAGACTTGGAAAGTCTTTCCAGAGAAGAAAATAGAAAAGTTGGTTTGACCTGCAGCTACAGCACCACCTGGGGAGGCATTTTAATGGACACCTGGCTGGGATCTGAGGCAGCCCTGGGCTCCCTCTCAGGCATCACTTAGGTAGTGTTTGTAAAGCAAGTGAGTCTGCAGGCAACACAGGTTCTGAAGCTAGTTAGAATCAACCTGGGTTCTGCTCCGTCACCTGACAGTGAGCCAGTCACTGCCATCTCTGTGTGGTGGGACTCCCAGAGGCCCAGTGCCCCTCACAGATGCCACACAAATGCAGCCTGCAGAGTCATCATGTCCCAATGTCTGGTTGAGGCAGTGACCCCACATCTTTTCTGCGAGGAGTTGGTGAGGAGGCAAGACATGTTCTACCAAGACAGAGTCCAGCTGGCAGAGGGCTGCACAGAGATGGCTGGGAGCAGCCCCCCTCCAGCTGACACCTCTGTCCTGGAGTTGTGACTCACCCAAGCAGGGAGTCTGGGCAGCCTCCTTCCCCTGGAGGTCCTGCAGCTCCGGAACACGTGGCTCATTCTCCTCACCCTGGGAGAGATCCAGCTGGGCAGCTGGGTCATCTGTTCACAGAAAAGGGGAGAACACACATTCCTCAGTGATCTGAAGGGACCATGACAGGCCATGGCAGTGACAGGACCGTGCAGGGAGGCCAGGGGGGAGCAGTGGGCATGGGGCAGCTGTCAGGCCACGAGGTTAGAGGGCCAGAAGTAAAGAGACCACAGGAGAGAATGACAGAGAAAAGTGGATGCACTGGAGCATGTGATATTTGGCTTTGTCTGCAAAGCACCCGGTAAGCCTGTGTTATATGTGATGGCAGGTGACAGCCCATCCACTAAGTGCCCTTGGGACCACTGTGTGCAGGTGACCACCTGTCAGGGTTGGGGGCTGGATTGCAAGATCAGATGTGGGCCCCTTGGTCTCTGGTCTCAGGGAGGGGGCAGGAGTCTTACTGGGTGGCAACGAAACCCCGCAGTCCTCTCCGATGATGAACTCCCCATAGAAGCCAGTCTGGGCGGGATCTAGAAGGGACCAGTCCTCTTCCGAGAAGCAGAAGATCATGTCTTTGAAGGGAGAAACCCGGTTCTGAAACCACAGGAGAAACGGGAAGCCTCAGTCTGGGGACCAGCTAGGGACAGGCACTACCAACAACGGGAGCGAGCTGGGGCTAAGGGCAGAGCCCCCCACAACAAGTGCAGCTAGCTGGAAGTAAGTTTGCAGAAGGCTGCTCCCCAGCTCGCCTGACATCCACGTAGTTGGTTCCTATTTGCCAGCGTTGGTCAAATCCAAACAGCGATGCCTAAGGAGCAGAGCGCATGCGCATTCCCAGGCCCACGACGGGGAGCGTCCTCAACGTCACAGTGCGCTCAGTCTGTCACGCGGACACTCCATTTCTGGAGTTTATTTTGCGCATGTGCAGTGTGAGGTCTATATGAGCCCCTTCGTGGCAGCATTGATAATCATAGATAACATTATCAATAGAAATTGATCACAGATAATAAAGACTGAAAACGAGCTCTGTGCCCATCAACAGAGCGCTGATTAATTCCAGGACATTCTGACGGGCATGAGCTCACCCCCATTAGAGGGAACAAGGGCTCCTTCACTGAGGAGGAAGCCCTCCAGATGTGAACAAGGTGGTCTAGGGCCCACACGCAGGGTGTCCAGAAATCTGTAACGGCGGCGGCTTCACGGGACCTGGGGTTATGCGTGGCAGGGATTTTTCTTATATGGATCATGGGAATGTCAAATTAATTTTAATTTAAAAAATGATGACATATTCATATAATACCAGGAGACCATAAAAAATAAGTCTTGGGCCAGCCGAGTGGCGCAGTTGGTTAAAGAGCGCGTGCTCTGAGCGACAGGGCCGCCGGTTTGATTCCCACATGGGCCAGTGAATGCTGCGCCCGAGCTGAGCTGTCGGCTGAGCTACCAACAGGTGGCAGGATGGCTCAGCTGGTGTAACAAGACTGCCTGTTCAATGGTGGGCTATGCCCATCCGCAACTAAAGATTGAACTCGGCATCTTGAGCTGAGCTGCCGGCCGGATGGCTCTGTGGATACGGTGTGTGCTCTGAACAAGGCTGCCGGGTTCCACTCCCGCATGGGATGGTGGTTACGCCCACCCACAACTAAGATTGAACACAGCACCTTGAGCTTGGAGGCCATGAGCTGCCCACGGGAAGCCAGATGGCGACTGGCGCCCTCCACAACGAAGACTGAAGAACAACAACTTGGCTGGTTGCCTCCCCCAATTTCCTAACACTGTTCCCCTCCCCAAATTGCCCAATAAAATCTTTTAAAAAAAAAATTATCTGTTTAAAGAATGAATAAGTTCCTATTTTAAACGCATGACCTCACATCTGTCTAGCTGTCTGGAAGATCACAGGTTACTTGTGGTTTCCCTGGGGAATGGGGACAGATGTAGGGGGACACGGCTGGGAAAGGAGTTTTCAGTGTATGTCCTCTGCTGCCTTGGACTCTTCCTCCCCTATATACACAATTTTTGATTTTTCAAATTAAACCTAGAAACAACAGAGAGCAAAACAATGAGCATGAAGGGTACAGAGCCCTGGACTAGATGTGCCATGTCAAGATTTTGCCCATTTGTCATACTTCGCCCCCTCACATGTGTGGTGGGTGGGCATATTTCCTTATCATCTGGATCACTATGGTGCTGCAGGCACCATGATCCGTTACCTCAACATGCATCCACGTGATTCTTCTAATAAAAAGGTTATTTTCCCACATCAGCAAAACTTCCTATGGCACCATGATTCTCATCCAAGGGGTACTGATTCTGCACCCAGAGGACATGTGACAATGCCTGAGACATTCGTCACCACTGGGGGTGGGCACTACAACATCAACTGGATGGAGGCCAGAGATGCTGCTCAAGACCCCACAGTGCCCAGGGCAGCCCCATGTGACAAAGACCTATCCAGCCAAAATATCAATAGAGCCACGGTCTAGAAAATGCTCTGCAACACCTGAAAAAATTAACACCAGTTCAATAATATCATTGAGTGACTTTTGAACTAGTAATCAGTATTAACTTTTCAAGAAAAAAAAAAATATATGACAGTTCCACAGGTGACTGTGACAAGGAGACCGGGAATTGCTGGGTTAAAGATTTCTAATGGGTCCTAGAAATCTTGCTAAACATAAATTGTATCTTTGAATGTCAATCATCAGGTATACAAATGAAATTCAACAGACCTATGTTTTCATGACAATAGTCATACCCTTATAAATACTTGTTTTGTTTGGCCTACGTCCAACTGATTAGAAAAGATGAGATTAAGTGCAATGCTCTCCTGAGTCTTTGGGGATGTAGGAATACAGGCCTGGGGAAATCCACATTTCTGGACAGTTTGCGGAGAATGTAATAGAAGCACACCCTGTGACCCAGTAATCCCATTTTCAGGACATTTTCTGAGGTATATGCAAAGCTGTGTGTAAAAAAACATAGAATACACAGTTTGGTAGAATCTCGTGTGAGGTTTCTTTTCTTCTTTAAGCTTTTCTCTAGTGTCTGAAGACTTACCCTGGGCATGGATAATTTATGTTTTATTAAAAATTGAAGGGCTGGCAGAGTGGTGCATTAAGAGTTGGCTTGGAACGCCAGCTCTGGGTGGCAGGACCCTGGTTCGGATTCCATATGAGGGCCGGTGACGCTGTACCCTCTACAGCTGAGATGATGAACAACAGCTCGACCTGGAGCTGGGCTGCCGTGAGTCGCTGGAGACAGCATAGGCTGCAGTGAAGCTGCAGTGGGCTGCCATTAGCTACCCTGAGTGGCTGGCAGTTAGTGTGAGTGGCCGACAGCCAGTGTGAGCTGCCAAGAGCCGCAGTGAGTGGCCATCCAGTGGCCGGCGACCAATCTTCCTCACCAGGGAAGAGTGCAATGATCACAACACCAACATGGGCCAGTGAAGCAAGTCCTCTGCAACTAGACTGAAGAAAAAGGATGGCAACTTGTCTGTTCCCCTTCCCCGATTCCCCAACGCTGTTCCCCTCCCCCCAATTTCCCAATAAAAATCTTAAAAAAAAAAAAAATTAAAACAAAATACTGTCCATGCCTCCATATAAAAATATAAAAATTATTAACAGGTTACAGTATTTGCCTCAGGTTTCCTGTGAAAGGGCATGGGGGTGGGTCACAGGTAGAATGTGATCTCAGCTTCTGCTGCCCCCAGTCCCACCTCCAGACCTTACCAGAAGGTAGCTGCAGTCCAGGTTTGGTGCTTACATTCAGTGCATACCCTTTAAACTCCAACTACATATGAATATAGCTTAACATGATGTCACAGGACTGCACTGCAAATTTTTAAATGTTGAATTTGCGTCACACCCCTATTCTGTTTAAGGTTTATTCATACACATATATGTAGATCCAGTTTATTGAGGTTTCACCCCCTTTTCTAGCAACAGTATTTTATGTTTTCCCAGTACAGATGCTCCTCAACCTAAATAGGGTTACATCTCGGTAAGACCACCCAAAGTTGAAAACATCGTAAGTTGAAAATGCATTTGATACCATGCTGCAGAGTACTGGTTGCCAACCCAAGGACAGCAGGCTGGTGGGGGGCTGTGCATGCCCAACACGAGAGCACCTACTGTGCATGTGCAAAAGAAGCCAAGGAAAGGGTCCAAATTAAAAATCTAAATACAGTTTCTATCGAGTACCTATCACTTTCCTACCATGGTCAAGTCAAGAAACTGCAAGTCCGGGATTGTCTGTACTTTGCTATTACAAGCAACAAACAGTTTGATGAACCCTTTCATCTGTCTCTCCATCCATGTGCAAGTGTGAGTGCGGGATAGATATGTAGGAGAGTTACTGGGCCACTGGGAACACATCTTCACTGACATGAAATACTGACCATTGTTCAAGTGAAGCACCTGAACTACTCTCACTTTGCGGCCACCAACACTGAATACTGCCAGCTGGCCTCGGTCCCAGCCCTGCGCCAGGAGCCCTGATCACAGCCATGGAAGAAGGATCCTTGATGAGCATCCTTTATGCATTCATTGGCTCATACGTTTCTTTCTTCTTGGAGATCCTTGTTTATTTCCTTTCCCCATTTTTCTATTTTCTAATGGATTGCTTTTCCTATTTTTTAACCAGCTTGTTTTAAATTGTAGATATACTTTACTATTATAAAAGAAAACATTTCAATTTTAAAATTTAAAAAGATTCTAAATATGCTGCAATAACTTTATGGTGGTATAAATAATCAGTAATATTAGTGGCATGGGATGAACTGCAAGAAAATGTTTAACAAGTTAGCATGATTATAATTTTGATAAAAGAGCTTCAAAGTCAGAAATGTGGTTTTGAAACAAAAATATACCAACACAGAAGAGAAGAAAAAGTCCAGAAACAAAATTTGGTACACGTAAAAATTTAATCTACAAGAAAAAAACAGAACCCTAATCAATGGAGAAAGATGATTTTTATCCAATGTATCTCATGTAGTTGGTTAACTATTTAGAAATGTTAGCTAGATTCTGATTCTTGATATTAACTAATATAAAAATAAAAACCTTAAAAGTATCAAAAGAGGGCTGGGTGAATGGCACGTTGGTTAAGAGTTGGCTTGGGACACCAGCTCTGAGCAGCAGGGTCCCAATTCGGATCCCAAAGGGCCAGTGATGCTGCGCCCTCTACAGCTAAGATGGTGAACAGCAGCTCACCTGGAGTTGGGCTGTAGTGAGTCGCAGGTGATGGCATAGGCTGCAGTGGGGCTGACCAGCGAGTGACTGCCTCACCCAGGGAGAACGCAATGATAATACCAACATGGGCCAGTCAAGCAACGTCCTCTACAACTAGACTGAAGAACAATAGGACAGCAACTTGTCTGTTCCCCTTCCCCGATTCCTCAATAAAATCTTAAAAAAAAAAAAAAGTACTAAAAGGAAAAAAAAAAGCTTTCAGAGATTAAAAAATTGAAGAATGGGATGACGTTTCCATAAAAATTATGAATACCTTCAGTAATTAAAACAACATGAATGAAATTAAAGGATCAGTGACAAACTGAGAACAAATGTACACCATTTATGAGAGGCAAAGAAGACTTAAAATATAACACAATTGAAGAGCCTTTCATCCCAATTTTAAAAAGGGAGAACCAATAAAGTAAATATTTAAAAACATATGAAAAAAGTTCACATTCATTAGTACATTAAAATACTATTATCAATCATTGCTTTTATGAAGATTCAGAAGGAAAGGTAATAAAATTTCAACAATCATCTTGTCATTATACAAAAAACTGTGCATCAGAAACACTTTAAACACCTTGGTGTAGAAGCGAAAATTCCCACAACCCAATCAGAAAACCCTCGAATCCTCAGAAAAACTACCATCCAAATAAAAATTAACAAGGTTGCTGGATAGGTCAACATACCAAAATCAATTCTTTTTCTAATTCTATATATGAACAATTAGAAGGTGAAATATATATACATAAAGACCACTTACATAGCATCAAAAACCATGGGATTAAGGAAAATGTAATCCCTAACAAAAACTCCAGGGAGGTTCCAGAATTATATGGACATGTAAAGCACTTAGAAGCAGCCAAAAGAATTTTGAAAACTGGAGGACTCACACTACCCCATTGCAAAACTTACTATAAAGTTACAGTGGTGTTGGCACAAAGGGTCAAAACATAGCTCATCGAGGATGAGCCCAGATGCTCAGACATGTGAGGACAACTGATCTTTGACAAGGGTGCCAAAGAATTCAATGGGGGAAAGGAAACTCTTCTCAGTGAATGGTGATAAACAACTAAACATCAACACACACAAAAAAAAAAAAAAAAAAGAAAAAGGACCCTACCATATACAAAAAATACCTTAAAATGAATCAAAGACCTAAAAGTAAAACTACAACTATAAAACTTACAGAAAAAAATTCTTTGTGAGCTTGGGGTACAAAAAGATTTATGACATAAAAGGCATAAATAATACAAGAAAAAACATCGATAAATTGTACCTCAAATTTAAAGATGTCGGGCCAGCAGAGTGGCTCAGTTGATTAAGAGCTCACTCAAGAGAGCGAGCTGAGGGATGGCCGAGTGGCACGGTGGTTAAGCGCTGGCTTGGGAAGCCAGCGGCCCCGGTTCGGGTCCCACATATGAGGGCCAGTGACACTGTCTCAAAAAAAAAAAAAGTGTGAGCTGAGCTCTGAGCAACAGCAGTTCGATGCCCAGCCCAAGCTGAGCAGCCGTTGAGCTGCCAACAGGTAGCAGGATGGCTCAGCTAAAAAAAAAAAAAGAAAAGAAAAAGAAAGAAAGAAAAATAAAGATGTCCAATCTTCAAAAGACATCATTAAAACAATGAAAAGGAAGGTCAAGTGGCTCAGTTGGTTTAGAGTTGGCTTGAGAGTGCAAGCTTTGAGCAAAGGGGCCGCCAGTTCGGTACCGAACACTGCGCCCGAGCTGAGCTGCCCTGAACTGCCAACAGGTGGCGGGATGGCTCAGCTGGTGAGAACACGTGCTAACAACGGAACTGTCTGTTCCATGGTGGGCTGCGCCTGCCTGCAACTAAGACTGAACTCGGCACCTTGAGCTGAGCTGCAAACCTGGAGGCTCTGTGGATAGAGCATGTGCTCTTTTTTTTTTTTTTTTTGTAAGATTTTTATTGGGGAATTGGGGGAGGGGAACAGCGTTGGGGAACAGACAAGTTGCTGTCCTTTGGTTCTTCAGTCTAGTTGTGGAGGACGTTGCTTCACTGGCCCATGTTGGTATCATCATTGTGCTCTTCAAGGGTGAGGCAGATGGGTCGCTGGCCTCTGGATGGCTGCTCACAGCGGCTCGGCCACTCACTGTAGCCTATGGCAGCCCACTGCAGCAGGGGCTGCAGCTATGCCGTCCCAGGGATTCACAGCAGCCCAGCTCCAGCTGGAGCTTTGTTCAAGAGCTTTGTTCACCATATTAGCTGTAGAGGGCAGGGCCATATGTGGGATCCGAACTGGGGCCGCTGGCGTCCCAAGCCAGCTCCCAATGAACGCGTCACTCGGCCAGCCCAGAGCATGTGCTCTTAACAACAAGGCTGCCGGTTCGACTCCCGCATGGGGTGGTGGCTATGCCCACCCGCAACTAAGACTGAACTTGGCACCTTGAGCTGAGCTGCCACCCGGATGGCTCAGTGGATAGGGTATGCGCTCTTAACAATAAGGCTGCCAGGTTGAACTCCCACATGGGATGGTGGCTACACCCACCCGCAACTAAGATTGTGACACAGCACCTTGAGCTTAAAGGCACGAGCTGCTGAGAAGCAGCCAGATGGCGACTACCACCCACCACAATTAAGATTGAAGAACAACAGCTTGGCTGGTCCCCCTCGCCAATTCCCCAACACTGTTCCCCTCCCCCAATTCCCCAATTAGAAAAACAAACAAACAAACAGAAAAGTCAAGCTGTAAACTGGTAGGAAATATTCCCAAACACAACTGACGAAGGACTTCTATCCAGAATACGTTTCCAAAAGTTCTTAAAACACAGTAAGACAAGTGACCCAATAAATAGGGAAAACATCTGTATACTTGACAAACAATGCACGAATGATCCACAGCAGATGAAGATGCTCAACTTCATTAGTTAACAGGGAAATGCAAACTGAACCACAAGCAGATATCCACTTTAATGGCCCAAATATGTGTTTTTTAAAAAATGACAACACCAAGGCCGCCAGAGTCACTGGGCAGCTTCTGTTGGGTCAGCAGCACCAAAGGCCTTGCCTCAGCATGTCCCCTGGGTTTCCTGGCCCATTGTGAGTCTGCCCTGCCCACCGGCAGAGCTCCCTCCCCTGTCCCCTGGCTGGTCCAGGGGGTCCAGGCACCGGCCTGCGCCTAAAGAGGATGGTGTCATGAGGCACCTGCCTTACTTCTGCCGCAGTCAAGTGGTGTGGGGCTTTGGTCATAGCTCCAAGCAGCTGCGCACTCCCACAGCTAACTCTCCTGGAAAGTGGGGAATATTCCAGTTGATGGATCCTTTGGCATTTATAATGTTTGGGCGAGTGATGGAAGTGGAACTGTCCCCACCATGGTGGCAAGTATAGGATGGAATACGAAGATGCCCATGGAGACTCATATGCATCCCTTCAAAGAGGTCGTCTATGGGGAAATCCTCAATGTGGCCACTGTTGGCTTCCTCAGACCAGAAAAGAATGTTGATTCCTTAGAGTCACTTATTTCAGCAATTCAAGATGATACTAAGAAATGACTAGATTTACCAGAACATTTGAAACTCAAAGACAATTTCCTCCAGGTCCCTAAGAGCAAAATAATGAATGGTCACTGATGAAAAAAATCATCTTACTTATTCATTCACTGTTTTCTAGTATTTTACTGCTCATAAGTATGCAGTCTCATCTTGGTTATGTTTTATAAATCAAATTTTTTCCTACAGCTGTGAATTAGTTTAAACAGTACAAAGTAGTTATATTTCAATTGTTCAATTAAACCCATCATGCTGGAGTACTAAAGGTTCATTAAAAAAAATCAAGATTCTTTGTATGTAAAGTGTTGATTAAAATTTACCACTAGGAAGGTCTTAAGTGTCTTGATGGAAATGAAATGCATATAGCTATAGGTAAAAAGGCAAGTCACTAGTTTGAGATGAAAACTATAACTCTCATGGTAAAATACTAGTATGTATACACTTGTATAGCATAAGCTGCTAAAAAGGAAGGTTTATGAAAGCAAATGCATTAAACAGAGGTTTGATAGTTTATTATAAACCTAAGGGGGAAATTCATACTTTGTATTTTTGATATTTTGTGCATTAATACATTATCACAAACATGAAGACTTGTGAAATTTTAATTAGTCATTTCTTTTATGAGATCAAATCTCTGTATTGTCTTCATTTTTGTTACAGCTGCCTTAGTTCTAATTGGTCTAGACTCCCTCTGCCTATCATTTTTTTTTGTCTGTCTTTTAAAACATTAAAAGAAGTGTTTTTTGAAATTCTAGCTCTCATTTTTGTGTTGTATAACACCTCTCTCTTTTCAAGAGCAGATATTAAACAATTTTTCTTGACTTTGATTCTTAAACAATTGCCAGTGTCAGGTTTTTCATTTAGAACATCCTATGACTTACAAAGGATTACATCTATCTCTACATTCCATCCCATCACTATGTCAACAGTGATTAAGGGCCTATCTGTATTGCATTTTAGAAAAACCCGAAAGCTTCATCTTTAGGTTTCCTCAAAGTTTAAATGAACACATAGCAGTTCAGTTACATGTACCAGTTAAAAAATACAGAATACTTGTTTTCCCCAGCAGGGAAACTATTAAATAAGAGCCAATTAAACTACAAAATAGAAAGTTATTTATTTATTTATTTATTTATTTATTTATTTTTTGAGGGCAGTGTCACTGGCCCTCATATGTGGGACCCGAACTGGGGCCGTTGGCGTCCCAAGCCAGCTCCCAACCAACGCGCCACTCGGCTGGCCCAAAAGTTATTTATTTTTAATATAATTATATGTTCTGAGCAAACAAACTGTTCTGGTTGTGTATACACAATGTAATTTAATAAGAGTGCTTGTAGCTTGGGGGAAAGACACAAATAATAAAGTTTTAGTTAAACAAAAAAAAAAATGACAATACCAGGAGATGGTGAAGATGTGGAGCAACTGGAAGTTATTCACTGTGGCAGGAGTGTAGTGGTAAGTCACCACAGAAAATGGTCATTTCTCATATAATTAATCAAACACTTACCCTATGACAACTTCAACCCTAGGCAGTTACCTCAGAGAAATGAAAACATTCATCCTCAAAAAGACTTGCATATGTTCATACAAGCTTCATTCAAACAGCCAAAAACGGAAGTGACCCAAACATTTTATGAACAGGTCAATGGATAAACCAACTGTGACACAGCCGTGCAATGGAATACTCAGCAATAAAAGGAACAAGTTACTGATACAACGTAAATATGCTTAAATCACTGCGCTGAGTAAGAAAAGCCTGATGCAGAAGACAACATAGTGCATGATTCCATTTATATAAAATTCTGGAACAAGGAAGAGTGAATCTATTGAGACAAAAAGGAGGTCAGTGTTAGCCTGGGCATGAGAGCATAGCTTTATTGCAAAAGGGCACAAGGGGAATTTTGGGGTTCCGTATCTTGACTGGGTTGTTGGTTACATGAGTGTAGACACCTGTGAATACTACCTACACATTACACTTAAAATAGGTGTATTGTATGCTAATTATAGCTCAAAAATATATTTTAAAAAGTAAAAATGTGGACATCATTTTGGTGATCATTTTTGTAAAGATCAAAAACAATGTTAATACAAAAACATTTACAGAAACAATTATACGCAAATTCTATATATGTCTTATTAAAAATAACCTAAGGCCCTTACCCCATGAGCAGCGCTATCACAGCCCCTATGGGGCACAGCACTCAGTGCCACCCTGGGGAGGACTCAACCCAGCTGTGAAGTCACCAGAACATGTGGCCTGAACCTGAACCTGAAAGTGGGTTAAAGCTGAGTGAGTGCTGGTCTTCCCTCTTCAGCATGACCACCTGGAGCAGCAACAATGAAATGAGAAGCATAACCCCATGCATATTATTTAAATGTTAAATATCCAGAATGTGATAAACGCACAGTAGTACCCACTTAACTTCAACAATAGGATCTTGGAAACTGTAACTTTAAGCAAAATAACATATAAGGAAACCAATATGACCAGAGGCTAATTGATATAAATGAAACTGGACTTAAGTTCCTACAGCACGTTTCTAGTCACAAAAACATCACCAAACTTCTAAATGAAGACCCCAAACACTACTCATATTAAACACTGAAAGAAACATGACCTATACAGACATTTAAGAAAGATTAATAAGAACACGTCAGGGGGCCAGCCGAGTGGCGCAGTGGTTAAGCGCTGGCCTCGGAAGCCAGCGGCCCCGGTTCGGTCCCACATATGAGGGTCAGTGACACTGCCCTTAAAAAAAAAAAAAAAAAAGAACACGTCAGACCCTTATTTTCCAGCTCAGGGTCATAGTGGCCAGATCCTCTCCCAGCAGCCCAAGGCACAGGCGGGACCCACCCTGGACAGGACACCTATCCATCGCTGGGCTACCCACACTCGCACTCAGCCTGGGACGAGGGAGGAAACTGGAGTCCCCAGAGAAAACCTATGCAGACAGACATGGGGAGAATGTGCCAACTCCATAGACAGTGGCCCTCTGGGAATTGATTTTTTTTTACCCTCATCTACATTACAATGAAAGGACACTGAACAACACGAGGTTATTTGAGGACCTGCTGTATTGTGCTTAGTAAATAACTGTCCTAGCTTTTAGAAAATATGGCCCTCAATATGAATAAGGAGATAAAGGGGCCCAAAAGTCTGCATCTCACTCTCTCAAGGTTCAGGGGGGAAAAAATATGGGTAGGGGACAAGAGGTGAGACAGACAGAGGAGAGAGAATGTAGCAAAGTGAAAGCGAAAGGTATCTGGAAATCTCTGTTCTATTCTTGTACTCTCCTAAGTCTGAAATAAGTTCCAAAGAAAAACTGAAAAAGAAATAAGCAGAGTATTTCACAAACGTCTACAGTGGAATTGGGAGATTGAAAACAAGGCTTCTCAGACTTGATGTAAAGATGCACATTCTGCATCAGTGGGACTGGGGTGGAGCCTAAGAGGCTATGTTTGGTGGTCCCCAAGTGGCTTTGCTGCTAGGAAGAGGCTAGCGTGGGGGAGCCTGTTCCCCCCCACCCCCAGACAAGTTCCACAGAATGGAAGGCAGGCCTCAGGAAATCATGGGTTTGCAGGACAGAACTTGATGTTGGTCTCAAAGGGGACCAAATATGTCACCCCAAAATATGCCAGTTTGGTATAAAGACTGTTTTGAGCTGAAAGCAACTGAGAAACAGATGACCTCAGAAGTTCTCCACCCCCCCCCCCCCCACCTGCCTACAGGCAGGGCACGAACTTGAGTCTAAGAAGAGCCAGGAAGGGCAGAAGGATTCGTATCGCAGACTTTAAACTCTTAGCCCCAGTCAGCACAACAAATGTTACTAAAAAAAAATCTCTGCCCTTAGTGTCCATGTGTATTTACTGCACACAACTTACTGCCCATTGAAGCTCAAAATCCTTTCCCTTCGCCTGATTTCTCCATGGATGTGGTGCATGCGCCTCCAGTTCTGCTTCCTCCACATTTCACCTTTGAGGCACCCATGTGAATATGCCTTTTTCTCCTGTGAATCTGTCTCTTGTCAGCTTAGTTTGAGAGTCCCAGCAGCTGAACCTCAGAGAGTGAAGAGGTTTTTCCCTCCCTGACAATCTTATAATGAGGACAAAATGCTAACTGCTGCTACTGATGCAGCATGAGAGAAATCAGGGCTCTGGGATAGCACTGCGGCGGGGGCTTGCTTCTGCAGATTGTGAAGAAAATCGGCAGCATGCATTATCAAAAGAGATATGGACCTGTCTTCCCTTTGACCATTGGAGGTGTCTGACAATCTACCCCAAACTGCAAATAGGAACAAAACATAGTGGGCAAAGGTGTTCACGGGGCCACGCAAGTGAATGACCCGGGGCATCCCAGGCACTGACGACATCGACATAGCCACTTAGTTTTTAGGTCATATGGGGAAATGCTTATACTTGAGGAGAAGCATAAAAATAGGGTACAATGATTGACAGTGTGACCCCAGCAAGACTCAGACACAATGGCGGAGAAAAATCCAGAAGAAAGTTCACCAAAATATTCAGAGATCTTCTGAGGTAACTGGGGATGCGTCCCATACTTTCACTTTCTAAATCTTGCCAATTTTTTTGAGAATGGATAGGGGAAATAAATAAGTCTATTTACAATTCAGTTTTCGGAGGACATTTCTGCTGCCTTGTTGGAGATTGAGCAGATGTACTTTCCCTGATTCCTCCAGCTAAGAACAGCTCAAATCCCAATTGCTAGGGACCCGGGCCGCAAGCAATGGCATGGCGGTGAGGACCCTGGTTTTTCTTTCTGCCTCACATATCAAAATGAAAGCTGAAGAAGCTGGCAACTCAGGAACACCAGCAGGCACAGATGAATACAAAATCCAACAAAAAGCTGTTCTTCTAGTATCAGGGCCAGGAAAGGGTAGCCAAGTTAGACAGACAACCGCTATAGTCCATCCAAGGACCAAGGACCAGCTGGAAACCTAGACCTCCACCCTCAACAGACTGCAGGGAGGACCCCCCCCAACCCTGTACCCTCACCGAGTGGTCTCAGGGAGTCCAAGTGGGGAGCCAGGACTTCTACCCGTGCTGGCCGATGACAGTCCCCTCACTATTCTGCCCCCCCACCATGGTATCAGTGAAGACCCCTTCTGGGACAATGGATCACGGAGAATCTCAAACTGGGTGAAAAAAAGACCAACAGATGTGAAATATGAGAACTATCTGACAAAGGAAGAAGCCTTGATAAAAATGCTTCAATGAGCAATTACAAGCACACTAAAAACTAACAAAAATTGAGACAGCCTCTGCAAAGTAGTAGTCTCAGCAAAGAAAACAGAAGATGATGAGAATCATCACTTCTAAATGGAAGTGTTAGAACTGAAACCCATAATATAGGCACACCTCGTTTGCTTCTGCTACACAGACACTGTGTTTCTCACACGTTGAAGGTGTGTGGCAACCCTGCCTCGAGCAGGTCTATCGGCGCCATTTTCCAACAGCATTTGCTCACCTCGTGTGTTTGTGTCACATTTTGGTAATTCTCGCAATATCTTAAAATTTTTATTATCATTCTATGTGTTATGGTGATCTGTGATCTACTGCAACTGTTTGGGGCAGGGGGTGCCACAAACTGTGCCTATGTAAGATGACGAACTTAACTATAAATGTTGTTTGTGTTCTGACTGCTCCACCAACCAGCCATTTCCCTGTTTCTCTCCTCAGGCCTCCTGATTCCCTGAGACATAACATTGAGATCAGGCCAATTATTAACCCTACAATGGCCTCTAAGTCGGCAAGTGAAAGGAAGGGTCACACATCTCTTACTTAAAGCTAGACATGGTTAAGCTGAGTGAGGAAGGCATGTCAAAAGCTGATATACAGGCCAAAAGCTAAGCCTTTTGCCTCCGTTAGCCAAGTAGTGAATGCAAAAGGAAAATTATTGAAAGAAATTAAAAGTGCTAATCCAGTAAACACACAGATAAGAAAGTGGAACAGCCTGATTGCTGATACGGAGAAAGTTTTAGTGGTCTGGATAGAAGATCAAACCAGCCATGACATGCCCTTAAGTCAAGGCCTAACCCAGAACAAGGCCCAACCCAGAACAAGGCCCTAACTCTCTTCAGTTCTGTGACGGCTGAGAGAGGTGAGGAATCTGCAGAAGAAAAGTTGGAAGCTGGCAAAGGTTGGTCTGTGAGGTTAAGGAAAGAAACCATCCGTCTCCATAACATAAAAGTAAAGGTGAAGCAGCAAGTGCTGATGTGGAAGCTGCAGCAAATTATCCAGAAGGTCCAGCTAAGATGATGAATGAAGGTGGCTGCACTAAACAGATTTTCAGTGTAGACGAAACAGCTTTCTATTGGAAGATGCCATGGTGACATTCATATCAGAGAGAAGTCAGTTTCCGGGTTCAAAGCTTCAAAGGACAGGCTGACTCAGGGGTTCCTGCACTGGCGACTTTAAGTTGATGCCAGTGCTCACTTACCGCTCTGAAAATCCCAGGGCCCTTTAGGAATTATGCTAACTCTATTCTGCCCATGCTCTATAAATGGAACAACAAAGCCTGGATGACAGCGTACCTGTTTACAACAATGGTTTACTGAATATTTTAAGCCCACTATTGAAGTTGTTTTCATGCCCGCTAACACAACATCCATTCTGCAGCCCATGGATCAAGGAGTCATTTTGAATTTCAAGTCTATTACTTTTTTTATTATTATTTTTTTAAAGATTTTTATTGGGGAATTGGGGGGAAGGGAACAGTGTTGGGGAATTGGGGGAGGGACCAGCCAAGTTGTTGTTCTTCAATCTTTGTGGGCGCCAGTCGCCATCTGGCTTCCTGTCGGCAGCTTGTGGCCTCTAAGCTCAAGGTGCTGTGTTCAATTTTAGTTGCGGGTGGGCATAGCCACCATCCAATGCAGGAGTCAAACCAGTAGCCTTGTTGTTAAGAGCGCACACTCTATCCTCTGAGCCCACCATTGAACAGGCAATCTTGTTGTTACACCAGCTGAGCCATCCTGCCACCTGTTGGCAGCTCAGCAACAGCTCAGCTAGGGCGCAGCATTCACTGGCCCATGTGGGAATCAAACCGGCGGCCTTGTTGCTCAGAGCACATGCTCTAAGCCAACTCTTAACCAACTAAGCCACTTGGCCTGCCCCTAAAGTCTTATTATTATTTAAGAAGCACATTTTTATAAGGCTATCGCTGCCATAGGTAGAATTTCCTCTGATAGATCTTGGCAAAGTAAATAGAAAACCTTCTGGAAAGGAGTCACCATTCTAGATGCTATTGAGAACATTTGTGATTCATGGGAAGAGGTCAAAATGTCAACATCAACAGGAGTTTGGAAAAAGTTGATTCCAACCCTCGTGGTTGACTTTGAGGGATTTGAGACTTTAGTGAAGGAAGTTACTGCAGATGTGGTGGAAATAGCAAGAGAACCGGAACTAGAAGTGGAGCCTGAAGATGGGGCTGAATTGCTGCAATCTCATCATAAAACTTGAACCGATGAGGAGTTGATTCTTATGGATGAGCAAAGAAAGTGGTTTCTTGAGGTGGAATCTACTTCTGGTAAAGATGCTGTGAAGACTGTTGAAATGACAACAAGGGCTTTATAATTGTTCATAAACTTAGTTGATAAAGCAACAGCAAGGATTGAGAGGATTGACTCCAACTTCGAAATAAGTTCTACTGTAACTAAAATACTGTCAAGCAGCATCGCACACTACAGAGAAATTGTTCATGAAAGGAAGAGTCAGTGCATGCGGCATACTTCATTGTTGTCTTATTTTAAGAAATTGCAACATCACACCAAACTAAAAAGGTTTTTCATAGCAAATGAAACCACCAACAAAACAAAGACAACCTACTGAATGGGAGAAGATATTCGCCAATGATACATCCAATAAGGGGTTAATTCCAAAATATATAAGAAGCTCATATAACACCAAAAAGAAAAAAACAATTTGATTAACTAATGGGCAGAGGACCTGAATAGACTTTTTTCCAAAGAGAACATACAGATGGCCAACAGACATATGAAAAGATGCTTAACACCACTAATCATCAGGGAAATGTAAATAAAAACTACAATGAGACATCACCTCACCCTGTCAGAATGGCCATCATCAATAAATCAAATGGCAACTGTTGGTGAGGATGTGGAGAAAAGGGAACCTCGTGTGCTGTTGGGAAGATTGCAAACTGGTGGGAGGGGCTGGGTGGCTCAGTTGGTTACAGCGTGAGCTTTGAGCAGCAGGGTTGCTGGTTCGATTCCCACATGGACCAGTGGGCTGTGCCCTCTGCAATTGGATTGAGGACAATGACTTGAGCTGAGCTGCTGCTGAGATGCCAGTTGGTTGGAGCACGTAGTCTTGACAACAAAGGTTGCCAGTTCAACTCCCGCACAGGATGGTGGGTTGTGTCCCCCGTGACTGGACTTGGATCTGAGCTGCGCCCTCCACAGCTGAGACTGAGGGACAGCAGCTTGGATTGGAGCTGATGGGTCCTGGAAAAAACACACTGTTCCCCAACAAAGTTTAAAAAAAAAGAAAAAGGGGCCGGCCGAGTGGCGCGGTGGTTAAGCGCTGGCTTGGGAAGCCAGCGGCCCCCGTTCGGGTCCCACATATGAGGGCCAGTGACACTACCCTCAAAAAAAAAAAAAAAAAAAAATTAAAATTAGAACTACTTTATGACTCAGCAATTCCACTTCTGGGTATTTATCCAAAGAAATCCAGAACACTAATTCAAAAAGATATATGCACCCCTATGTTCATTTCAGCATTATATACAACAGCCAAGATATGGACGTGAACTAAGAGCCCATCAATAGACAACTAGGTAAAGAAGAGGTGCTGCATATATACAATGGAATGTTACTCTGCCCTAAAACAGAACGAAATCTTGCCATCTGCAACAACATGGATGGACCTAGAGGGTATTATGCTAAGTGATATAAGTAAGACAGAGAAAGACAAATACTATATGATTTCATTTATATATAGAATCTCAAAACAAAATAAACAAACAAAACAGATACAGAGAATACAGAGAATGTTTTGATGGTTGCCAGATGGGAGGGGATTTATGGAAATGGGCGAAAAAAAGGAAGGCATTAAGACATACAAATGGGCAGTTATAAAATAGTCATGGGGATGTAAAGTACAGCACAGGGAACATAGTTAATAATGTTGTAATAGGGCCGGCCAAGTGGCTCGGTTGGGTATGAGCTTGCTTTAGAGTGCAAGTTCTGAGTAACAGGGTCGCTGGTTCGATTTCCACATGGGCAAGTGAGCTGCGCCCGACCTGAGCTGTGCCCGAGCTGAGCTGCTGCTGAGCAGCCAACAGGTGGCAGGATGGCTCAGCTGGTGAGACCCCAAGCTCCTAACAACAAGGTTGCCTGTTCGACTCCCGCTTAGGATGGTGGGCTATGCCCACCCGCAACTTAAGACTGAACTCGGCATCTTGAGCTGAGCTGCAGCCCGGATGGCTCAGTGGATAGAGCATGCGCTCTTAATAACAAGGTTGCCAGTTCAACTCCTGCATGGGATGGTGGCTATGCCCACCTGCAACTAAGATTGAACACAGCACCTTGAGCTGAAGCAGCACGACTGGACTTGGAGCTGAGCTTGCTGTACCCTCCACATCTAAGACTGAAGGACAACTTGGCTGTTCCCCTCCCTCAATTCCTCAAAAAAATCTTTTAAAAAAAAGTTAAATAGGGCCGGCCAAGTGGCTCAGTTGGTTAAGAGCTCGCTCAAGAGTGTGAGCTGAGGGCCGGCCAAGTGGCGTGGTGGTTAAGCGCTGGTTTGGGAAGCCAGTGGCCCCAGTTCGGATCCCACATATGAGGGCCAGTGACACTGCCCTCAAAAAAAAAAAAGAGTGTGAGCTGAGCGCCGAGCAACAGCAGTTCAATGCCCAGCCCGAGTTGAGCTGCCAACAGGTGGCAGGATGGCTCAGCTAGAAAAAAAAAAAAAGGAAAAAGAAAATTAAATAAATAACTACATATAACTACATATAGCGTCAGATGGGTACGAGATGTATCAGGAGGTTCACTTTGTAAATTATATGTCTAATCACTATAATATTAAATGTCATCTGTAATTGAAAAATAAAAATAAATTTAAAAAAAAAAAAAAAAAAAAAAGAACTTGCCACAGCCACCCAGCCTTCAGCGACCACCATCATGATCAGTCAGCAGGCACCAACATCATGGCAAGACCCCCCACTAGCAGAAAGATTACGACTTGAAGGCTCAGATGATGATTTTTTTCTTTTTTTTTTAGCAATAAGGTTATTATTATTTTTTTTTAGGGCAGTGTCACTGGCCCTGTTATGTGGGACCGAACCGGGGCCGCTGGCTTCCCAAGCCAGCGCTTAACCACCGCACCACTCAGCTGGCCAGCAATAAGGTTATTTTTTAATTAAGGTATGTACACTGATTTTTTTGACAATGCTACTGCACACTTAATAGCCCTCAATATAGTGTAAACATAACGTTTATATATACAGTAAAACCTTGGATTTCGAATAAAGTGGTTTGCGAGTGTTCTGCAAGACAAGTAAACATTTCTAATACATTTTAACTTGGTAAAAGAGAGATGTCATGCAATACGAGTAGTCTGTTTCCAGAACAAATTATGCTCGCAAATGAAGTACATTTTAACGTGGTAAACGAGCTATGTCTTGCAATATGAGTAGTTTGGTTCCAGAACAAATTATGGTCACAAACCAAGGTATTACTGTACTGGGAAACCAAAAACTCTGTTTGCCTTGCTTCCCTGTACTGGTCTGGAACCGAGACGCAGCATATCTGAGGTCTACCTGCACTGAAATAAGGAGCCCAGGGATGTGCTCAGCAGCAGAACAGACAGAACAGAGGAAAGGATCAGTCAACTTGGGGACAGGGAGAGAAACTGTGAATCTGAACAACAGAAGAAACAGACAAAAACATGAACAGAGTCTCAGGCACATAGGGAACTTCAGCAAGAGTAAAATTTGTGTCATTAGGGCCTGTAAGGAAAGAGAGGATGGGGCTGAAAAAGCACCTGAAATAAAAATGGCTCAAGATTTCCCTGATTTGGAAAGAGACATAAAGCCACAGGTTCAAGAAGTGGAGTAAACCCCACAAACAGGTAATTCAAAGAAACCCATACCAAGAGCCATCATAATAAACTTCTGAAAACTAAAGACAAACAAAGAAAAAAATCTTCAAAGTCGCCAGAGGAAAACACTATCTTCCCTACAGGAGAAAAGGAAATTCAAAGACAACCAATCTCTGATCAGAAGCTATGGAGGCAGAAGGAAGGGCCTGTATTCCCAAGTGCTGAGAGGGAACCATCAGCTGAGATCTCACCTCTGGTGAAAAAAACCCTTCAGGAATGAAAGGGATCAAGATATTCTCAGATGAATCCAAAACAGTACATTGGCCACCAGCAGATTTATCCTAAAACATTGGCTGAAGGAAATGCACTAAACAGAACGGAAACAAAGAAAGAACTGAAGGGGTTCAGAATAGGCCTGCCGCAGACCTGCCACTCTGCACGTGGGTACTCTGAGATGAAGGCAACCGAGGCCCTGCAGGGGGGCGATAAACTTACTTCTCCCTTGAAGAATTTAAATTGGGGCCTTCTCCATAATAAGAGTTATCATCCAGAAATAACTTTTTATGACCTGTCTATAGGGCAGTCAAACTTCTAATTACTGGACACCTGCTCTTCTTATTGTCCTGCCATGACCATCCTCCCGAGGCCCCAGGCACCTGACCTCAGCTTTAGCACAGAATGCCATACATATCTATCCCATTTTACCTTTCAATGTGGGAACCACCCATGTATGTGGGGTTCCTGTATGTACATATGTACTAAATTTGGTTATTTTCTCTTATTAACCTGTCTCCTGTAGATTTAATTAGACCAGCCAAAAGAACGTAGAACAGGAGAGGAAAATTTCTCCCTTCCCCTCACAAAAGAAGGAACTGTGGAACATAAAAAAGGAAGAATATGGCAAGCCAAAGTATGGGTAAATACAACAGGCTTTCCTTCTCCTTTGAAGTTCTGTAAATAATGTTTGACAGCTAAAGCAAAAGTTATAACACTGTGATGTAGTTCTAAATGTATGCAGAGGAACTATTTAAATCAGTTGTATTGTGTTTCCCGAAAATAAGACCTAACTGGAAAATACGCCCTAGTATGATTTTTCAGGATGCTCGTAATATAAGCCCCACCCCAAACATAATCCCCAGTTAAGATCGTCAGCCAGACATGACTGTTTGAATAAATGTAGATTTTTGTACATGAATAAATGAATAAATGTAGTTTGAGCAAAAATTTATATAAGACCTGGTCTTATTTTTGGGGAAACACAGTATTAGGAAAGGGGGAGGGTGAACCGACATAAGGGCTGCAACAAGCTATGTATGAGTGAGTGTGTGTGTGTGTATACTGTAATACTAATCTCTTAAAAAGCTATGTTGACAAAAATTCTTGACCAAACTTTAGTCAGGCTCCTGAACCTACTACTTGGCCCATCTATACACTTCCTTATAGAAATCCTGCTTTAACAAGAAACCTGCAAAGTCAGTTTAACCAGAGACCTCCCACCCCCAAGCTTGGTATCTGATCACCCTGGATATGTGATCAGGTTGCTCATCCTGCACAGCCCCAGGTGACATCTGAGAAACCTGGCCTGTCTTCAACAAGAATCCTGTTAGGTCAGTTTATCTAGAACCTGCTGTGATAGTGATTTATAATATATATTTGGTCTTCCCTGTTTCTAGCACAGAGCTCCTAAAACCCTTGGAATTTCTTAAGTAATGAAAGCAACAAAGGTGTTTTTTGCTATGTTAATGAGGTGACTTTGAACCCCACCTGATGAAGAGGGCTGGTTGCCAGAACCAACTATGTGATTAGAGGGTTAGAGCTTACACTTACAGTCCCAACCCCTCCTCAACCTTCAGGGAAGGAAGAGGGGCTGGATGTTGAACCAATCACAAAAGGCCAATGATTTAACCAATCACAAGGACATAATAAAGACTCCATAAAACCCAAAAGGATGGGGTTCAGAGATGCCGGGAGAGTGGTAGGCTCAGAGAGGGCATGGAAGCCCCTCGCCCCTTCCCACACTGCCCTCTGCATCTCTTCCATCTGGTTCTTCCTGAGTCATGTCCCTTATAATAAGCTGGCAATTTAGAAAGTAAACGTTTCTGAGTTCTATGAGCCCCTTCAGCAAGTCAATCAAAACCCAAGGAAGGGGTTGTAGGAACCTCTAATTTATAGCCAGAAGTACAGTTGACAAGCTGGGCTTGCACCTGGAATCTGAAGTGGGGGAGGTGGGTGTGCAGACTTGCAGGACTGAGCCCTCAGCCTGTGGGGTCCATGCTCTCCCCTGGTAGATATGTCAGAACTGAGTTGAATTCTCAGACACCCTGCTGGTGTCCGAGAATTTTTTGTGGGCTTGGGGAAACCCCCCTATATTGTTAACACACTGAAATGAATGAAAATAAAAATGTATCGTATTACAATTTGTGGGATGTAACTAAAGCAGTGGTGAGAGGGAAATTTATAGTGCTACAATGCTTGCATTAGAAATACTTATACAAGAAGTAAAGTCCCGAATCAATAATCTAAGCTCCCACCTCAAGAACCTAGAAAAGGAATAGTAAAATAAACCCAAAGCATGCAGAATGAAGAAAATACAGATAAGAAAAATCAGGGGTGGACGGATAGCTCAGTTGGTAAGAGTGCAAGCTCTGAACAACAGGGATGCCGTTTGATTCCCACATGGACCAGAAAGCTGTGCCAGTAAACTGTGCCCTCTACAGCTAAGATTGTGAACAACAGCTCGACCTGGAGCTGGCCAGCGAGAGCCTCTGTGAGCCGCCAGCCAACTGCCAGCGAGCCACTGCCTCAGCCAGGTAGAGCGCAATGATCATAATACCAACATGGACCAGTGAACTGCGTCCTCCACAACTAGACTGAGAAACTGGCTAGGAGGTGAGAAGGTGAGGAGGTGGGGAAGTGGGGAAGTGTGGGGGGGGGGAGGTGAGGAGGTAGAGAGGCAGGGAGGTGGAGAGGTGGGGAAGTGGGGAGGTGGGAGGGTGGAAGGGGAGAGGGGAGAAAGGGAGGGGGAAGGGGAAAGAGGGAGGGGGGAAAGAAAAATCAGTGGAATTGAAAACAAAATAGAGAAAAATCAATGAAACAATTAGCTAGTTTTTTGAGAAGATCAATAAAATTGAAACCTCTAAGACTGACAAAGAATAAAAGAGAGAAGGACACATTTCCAATATCCCACATTCTTGTGGGAGGAGACAACACTGTAATAACTGAATTTCATGCCAACCAGGGGAAAGCGTTTGGGAAGAAAAATGAAGGGAAGCATGGTCAGAAACCATGACCCAAGGCAGAAACTGAGCTGGAGAGAGGTGAGTGAGGACCCTTGCCACACCAACCCCTGCTCCCATTCTGTGAGGACACCTGAGAAAGTAAGCAGGAACACAGGAGGAACACACCAGGACATTCCCCAACAACTGTGTATGCTGTGTGACGGCACCAGGATAACCTGTGTCATTCCCTCTGTTTCTTAACATTTTCTGAAATAGAATTGCTGCGATTATTATTAAATAAAAATACCCTGTGAAGTTAAAGAGTGAAAAGGTCTCCCTTTTTTCCACAGGAAGGGACACCGAGTACCAAGAGGAGGACAGATGGGGATTCCAGGGCATTTGTTTCCTGCCATCGTTGTCCACACAAGGCTCTAGAAGGTGTTGTCACAGCCAGCCCAGGAAGCAGCTGGACCGCACGGCAGGCTGCGTGGCGGGAGGAGGATGGGCGTCCATCCTTAGATTTTCCGGCTGGGGCCGAAATGCCTGTGTGGCAGACAGCAAGCCAGCCAGGGTCCTGGTAAAGCTGCCTGTCACTTACAGAGACAAAGTGGGGTTTTCAAGGGCTCTTGCAGAAGTCACTCACCAGGGGCAGTTGGAGGGCGGTAACCTGCTGTGCATCCCTCAAGCTGGCTTCCTGAAGCAGGGACGCCTCTTGTGGAACTGAAAGAGATGAGAAAGGGTGTCTCTAAACCCCAGTCTCTTTTCTCACCTGCAGGAGGATCACAGACAATGCACATAAAAGCTGCTGGTAAACCTCAAGGACTTGTTACTTTGCTTTCAGACATGATAATGGAGACTTTAACAGGGAATGCCTGGGTTCAGAGTGCCCTGCCTGGGTAGTGATGCAACTTCCCACAGGTTCAGGGGCCTTGGCCTCACGATCCACAGATCCACAGTAAGGGAAAGCGACAGTTAGAGCTCCAGGGGTCAAGGTATCAGTAGGAGTTGCTGGTGACAAAGACTCCTGCAGGGCTCCAGGGTCACATACATGTGCCAGCTGGTCAAATGTGACACTCCAGCAAGGCACGCGGCACAGTGCCCCAACCGCCACCACTGGGAAGTGCAGAGTGTATACTGGGCCACCTCACTCTGGGTGACCGGGACCTGGGGCTGGGGGGCACTATTCCGACAGAACTTCTCTCCAACTGCACTTTGCTGGGGCTTCTGTAAGCAGTGAGCCACATACCTAGGCCAGCTGTAGCCACGTGAAAACAAGCTGTGTTTCAAAAGGGGCTCCTTTCACAGAATAAGACTTGGAAAGCTGTACTACTGTCCTTTGGTCTCCTGAAGGTTGACACACCAAGTCACATGTTGAATCAGCATCAAAGCTAACACGAGAAGCCAGTTCCCTCACCTTTCAGACCCAGGATGCAAAGCTTTCAGCAAACAGCAGGGACATGAGTCGCTATTTAGAACAAGGGTGGGACCAGGAGGCAGCTCTGCGAGCAGTGACAAGTGGAGGATTCCTGTGGGAGGCAACCTCCTCGGTCCGCTACCCACTACCCACAGCTCAGGCTGAGGGTGTGTGGATGTGGATGTGAGGCGAAGACTTAATTCTGCTCTGTCATACCTGCCACCTTTTCCACGGTACCCAAGTACACGGACACTTGCAAAGCACTTAGGAAAGCTTTCAGCCTCTACACAAGACCTAGCCTTTTGGGAAGGTTTTTGAGATTAGGCACTACACGGCTTTTACTGGAGGCTCCTTCCAAGGATAAATCATCTGCGTTTAAGGTCTTCCTAGGACCTAAGGTATCCTGCCTCCTTTTTCATTTATTACAGCTCAGGGAAAAGAGAGGAGTTGACCCTGGGACCCAAAGTCCCCTGGAGGTAACTGGCTTATGTCCGACCTTCACCAGGAAACACCAGCTTAGGTTGCCACAGATCCTCCCAAGGGCATTCCTGCCACCCACCTACACACCCCAGGCTGCCTGCAAGTGCCGCATTCATTTGAGCTAATGGTTGTTTCCCTTACGCCTGTTTTCATGGGCTGAACTGTATCTCCACCAAATTCCTATGTTGAAGTCCCAACGCCCAGGATCTCAGAAAGTAATTATATTTGAAGATGGGGTCTTTCAAGCGATTAATTAAGTTAACGCGAGATCTTTCAGGTAGGCCCTAATCCAATGTGACTAGTATCTTTATAAGAGGACATAAGACAAAAACACACACTGAAGGACGGCCATGTAAGGACAACTGGGAAAAGATGGCTGTTCACAGGCGAAGGAGAGAAGCCTCCTCAGAGGAACGAACCCTGCCCACACCCGGATCTCAGACTTCCAGCATCCAGGACCGGGAGATAATAAATGTCTGTTGTGTAAGCTGCCCTGTCTATGGGATTTCACTCTGGCATTTCTAGAAAACTTAATACACCTATTTTGACTTTTAACCAAGGAGAGGCTGAAGAATTTGATTTGTACAGAAGTCAACATATTTTCATACGTAAAGAAATGTAATATGCTTTTTTTTTTTAACTGAAAAGTTTATTACAGTGTCAAGGACAGCTTTTGTGAACCTCAAGAACACACTCCTGGCCTCCCCATGCTCTCCTTTTCCATCTGTATCTATAGCACAATGTGGCATTTACGAATGTGGCAAGTCCACCCCAAAGTAACCCTCACCCTGTAGAGGTCACTTACTCAACCTGAGGGGGCCACGCTTCCCATAAGGGCCACATCAACTAAAATCATGGGTGGCTCAGGCTCCCTGCTCCGCATTTTATGGGTAT
The DNA here is from genome assembly GCA_033961575.1 of Aselliscus stoliczkanus. Lineage (NCBI taxonomy): Eukaryota > Metazoa > Chordata > Mammalia > Chiroptera > Hipposideridae > Aselliscus > Aselliscus stoliczkanus. Next base: position 45,255,284 of record CM066733.1, read on the forward strand.
AAACCCTTAATTCTCAAAAACCCAGTAAGGACCAGGAAACAAGCCTGCAGAGCTCAGAAGCCAAGCCCGGGTTATAGCTCAATGATTCCAAGCCAAGTGTACCTGGTGTTCAAACCACCTGCCTATAGCCAGTAGCACACTTTATACAGATAGTTAGACATGTCTAGGTGGCTGAAGCACCAAACCCTCAGACACCACTCTGTTCCCAACGAGAGTATTTCTGTATTTCCTCATAGCATCATAACAAGCCCAACAGCAGGAGATGTTTAGCCAGGGAGAGATTTGGGGTGAGACAAGAGGACATGGTCACACTTGGCTGCTGACACAGGCCCTGCTGGGACAGCAACAGTGCCCAGCTGTCCCCTCAAATGACAAGGCCCAGAGATGCCCCCCCACAGAAAGGAGATGGTTCAGTCTCAAAAGCACGACCCTACAGAAGAGGTCCCTCTGAGCTGACTGGCACCACGAAAAGGACAAACACTCTTGGGAGATTCTGATTCAGTCGCTTTAGGGAGGAAGCCAGACCTTGAAAATAGTTCGTGGCTCCTCAGGGGACAAGAGAAAACATAAGTCTGAGGTCCACAGCCAGCAACTAGGCACAGGATAAGGTTGCAAGCCCCTGCCCCCACTCCTCTAGACCCCCTACCTGGGTCTCCACTGAGCTGGCCTGGAGGTCTGTTTGGGAGCCCTTGGCCCTCAGATAGGGCCAAGGGCTGGGCATCCTGGCTCTTTGCAAGGTGGCTCTGGGGTTCTGCTGGCAGCCGGTCCTGCTCCTGATTCCGAGGGCAGTCACCATCGTCAATCACCACGGGGTCTTCACAGTGCTTGAGCTGCAATCCAGACAGGGTTTCTCAGGCTTGATGGAGAGGTCCCTAGCCAGGGTCAGTGGCTGTACTGGGACTGGGCAAACCCCCTCTCTGGGCCTGCTGACCACTAGAGGCTCTGCCTAGGTCTTGGACAGCGCTGGAAAGGGGTATGGCATAACCATCCCTCTACTTAGAGCCTTGAGGGAATGTAACCTGCTTTACTGGGACACCAACTCCCCTGTAGGCCTGACCAAAGCACCAGTTCTAGACAGAATGCCTCAGCCCTGGCCAAGGGATGCGTAACCCCACCAAAGCACAGGGTGGCACCCCAATCCACACCCACTTCCCAGGCCGCTCTTTCCCTCTCCTCCCACCCTCCTGTCAGCCCAGCCCTTCTGCTCACCCACTGCCAGGGTCTCCCTGGCTCTCGTTCCAGTGCCTCCACAGCAGCCACAGCCTGCTCGCCACTCTCGGGCTCCTGGGCCCGCACCCAGCCCTGGATCTCACGGGGCAGGATGGCCAGGAACTGCTCCAGCACCAGCAGCTCCAGGATCTGCTCCTTGCTGTGCCGCTCGGGCCGCAGCCAGCCCCGGCACAGGTCCCAAAGGCGCTGCAGGGCCTCACGGGGGCCCGCTGCCTCCTGGTAGCGGAAGCGGCGGAAGAGGCGGCGGGAGGACTCAGGGCTGGGAAGCTCCCCCTGAGGGCCAGGGCTCTCTCCCGGTGGGCTCCTCATTTTCCTGGGCTCCTCACTTTCCTTCGGAGCCAACACTCGGGGGCACAGCGCTGTGGGCATGATGGGATTTGATGGGGGTCAGCAGCAGAAGACGACCCTATTTCCAAACAGAAATCACTGGCTTCAATGCTCTGGTCTCCTGCAGTGAGTTCTGGGGGTGCTGATGGGGAAAGTGACAAGGCCCAAAGATCAGCCCTTAGAAGAAACCCTGGGACATGTGATGAGTCAGTGTGGTGGGTCCTTACACAAAAGGAGAGAGAAGGACCACCCCCCAAAAACATCATTACATGATCCCCCTAACTGGGCAACCAGGCAAATTAGGCAGGGGAGTCTGGGAGAAAAGCAGTGGCTTTCCCACAACACTGGCGTTCTGAGCATCAGGGGCTACATGCAGGAAAGAGAAGGAATTAAGACTCTGTGGTACCTTCAGTGGCCAGGTCCTCCTGGAAAGGACCTGAGAGGGATGAGCCAAGTAGGCTGCTATCTTGGGGCTTCTGAGCCAAAGTCACTGTCCTCGCCCCTGAGACCTTTACAATATGAGCTGGAAAGACAAAGACAGACGTGTACGGAAGAGCCTTAAAAGCACATCCGGGATGGGAAACCCACAGTACCAGAGGCCAGGGCCGACTCTAGGTGCCTGGCCCCACTGGATCGTAAGAGCCAGAACTGGCCTGCCCAGAGGAGTCTGCACTGGGAATCAAGGGTGAACACACAGCTGAGAAAATACCCACATAAGAGAAGGGCAGATCAAAAGTGACAGCCACACCTAGACTTTCCTGGAGAAAAATAAAGCTATGCATTGAAAAAGACCAACGTTTATAAGAGTTGGCTTGGGATGCCAGCTCTGAGCAGCAGGGCTCATGTTCAGATCCCACATGAGGGCCAATGACACTGCGCCCTCTACAGCTAAGATGGTGAACAACAGCCCGACCTGGAGCTGGGCTGCAGTGAGCTAATGTGAGTGGCTGGCAGCCAGCATGAGCAGATGGCAGCTGGCGTGAGTGGCCGTTCAACGGCCAGCAAGCGACTGCTTCACCCAGGAAGAGTACAATGATAATACCAACATGGGCCAGTGAAGCAATGTCCTTCACAACTAGACTGAAGAACAAAAGGACAGCAACTTGTGTTTCCCTTTCCCGATTCCCCAACGCTGTTCCCTCCCCCAATTCCCCAATAAAATCTTTATAAAAAAATAAAATAAAGATGCCTTAATCCTCAACCTTGCCTCCATCTGCCTCCATTTGTCATCTTCAAACCATGCTAAAAGCACCCACACACACTTCCCCAGGCAGGACAGAGGTGGGGCACAGCCCCCCACATCAGTGGGGCTCAGGGCCTCTCCACCTCCCCAGTGAACCCACATAGGGCCATTTCAGAGTCACGCCCCCTACTCACAGACTATGGAACCCAGAGAAAGTGAGGACAAATGGGGATGCACACAGTTCCCTCCCCCACCCTCAGGCCTCTAAGACCCTGGACACATTCACTGGGCCTCCAACTGTATGAGGCCTAACCTTAACCTCCAACCACTCAGTGGCCCCCAAGGGTGCCATGTGGAATGCAGGTCTCACTCTTATTTCACAGAAAGACAAGTGAGGCCAGAAAAGCCACAAAGCCACAGAATGGCAGTCAGAAAAACCAAAGTGCCTGGACCACTTTGCTTTCCAACATAAAACAAATCGACTGGCAGGGAAGGACTTAGGGAGTCTGGCTGGGCACCTTACAGCTTGTTCCACAGTGGGTTTCTTTCAGCCTCTGCTCCTGCATCTGGAACCCAGTCTCCACCCATCTCAGCCCCACCGTCCCTGAGCTCAGCCACTACACACCTGAAGGGTCTGAGTTCCTCAGGTCTCCTCCCCCCCAATCTAGGGGACCCGGGCCCCACCCTCAGTACTCAGTGTCTGCTGAGGATCAACCCCAATCAGACAGTGGCGTTCCTCTTTGTCACCCAGGCACCTGGCGTGTAGAAGGCTCAGGAGTGATGCCTGATGAACGAAGGAACGTAGGTAAGGGAGGATTCCCGCAGGGGTGGGCGAGCGGGACGTGCTTAAAGCAGCTCACGGACAGAGCGGGATCCGCAGAAAGGGGAAAGCATTTTAGGCCAGGAAAAGGGCGAGCTTTGCCTCACTCCCCCTCTCTCCCGCTTCCTTCCTTATACACACAGGCGGGCGCGCGCGCGCACCTCCCGTGTAACGAGCTCCCAGCTCCTCACCTCAGAGCCTGGAACTCCTTCCCAGCGTCTAACTCAGACCGCTCCTGCGGCGGCGTTAGTCTCCACTGCCACTCCTCATCCTTCGAGGCCCGCCTCCCGGTGTCCTTCCTGAGGGGGGCTCTCTGCAAGGCCCGACTCTGTCCCTGGCCAGCCGAGCCCCGTCTCCTGCTCATCCAGAAAACGGCTCCGCTTGGAAGGCAACCAGTGGGAGCAAATGGAGGCGCCTGAAAAACATTGGTGTCGCTTTATCCCCGGCCCGCAGATCCACCGACTTGCGGCTTTGGGATGGGGCCGCGCGGGGTCGGGGCCGCGCGGACCGAGGGTCTGGGAAGCGCGCGGGGCCAAGGGTCCTAGAGGCGCGCGGGCCGGGGGCGTCCAGAGCCGGGGGGGCGGACGTGCGGGAGGGCCCCGCGCGGGCCGCTGGAGCCCGGCCGTACTCACCCCCGCGGTGCGTCCCCGTTGGCTAGCCGTGCAGGCCAGGCCGCCGCCGGAGCCCTCCGGACGCGGAGGAAAGGAAAGACCGGACCCTCCGGCTCCCTCCCGTGGGACACTTCCTGCTCCGCTCTAGGACCGCGGAGGTCTCCGCGTCTCAGTGGTTTGCTCCCCGCCCCCCGGCCGAGGTGTGCTCGGGGATGACATCCGACACCCCCGGCCCGGCCCGCGCGCCGCGCCGCCCCGCCCCGCTCCGCGCGCGTCCCGGCTCCGGTGCCGGCCGGGGTGTGGGCCCCGCCGCAGGCCCGGCCTCCCCGCGGGCTCGCGCGGTGGACGCGCGCCCCGGGAGCAGGGGGCGGGGGCGGTGTCTGCGGGCGGTGGCCGAGGACACCGTACGCACAAGGGTACGCGATGCGAGGTGTTTGGGGGCTCCTGTCCACTGTCCTCTCCAGTCCCGCGCCCCCGGGGCTTGTGGACGTCCGGAAGGGCCGATCCGGGAGCTGGGACTAAAGGCTAGAATCGGGAAAAGGGGCCTCTCCATTTCGGAATCCCCTGGTGACCGCCCCCGGCAGGCCCCACCCCTTGGCGTCCCAAACCCCTCCTCTCCGTCCGCGCGCGGCCGCTGAGAGTAGGGCGGGAGAAACGAAAACCCCCTCCCCGCCTCGTTGCTGTGGGATGCCTGAGGTGTCAGCTCGCACTCTCTTGGGGTGAAGCCGGTTTGCGGCGTTTCAGTTTAAGACAGCTTGCCCGCTATCCGGCCCTTCTGAGCATGCGTCCGAGGCTGGGGAGTGCGCAGAGGGACCCGGTGAACCCCACTCCAGTGGTTAGTCGGGGATCTGTGCTGGCTGTTCACACTGAGGGGGAGGCGCAGGTCAAGGGACTTTGGAAGTCAAGTGGCAGTGAGGGGGCAAGCAGGAATTAGGGCCTCCACACCCCCCAGACGGGGCGATTTGTCATTATCCTGTGTTGAACATAGCCCCAAAGTAGAAGTTTTCCGGGTCACCCTCAATCTTTCAGATTGGGGGAAGGCGCGTTCCTGGTCCCTGAGCAGGTCAGATTCCCTTCAACCCTCTCCTCCATGCGGCCCCGCACTGAAGTTGGATTCTCCCAAGGAAAAGAAGGTTGTCTCCATCTACCAGAGAGTCACCGACTGCAGACACCTCCGCTCTCTGTCAGACCCTGTTTCAAGGGCAAGTAGAATAGTTAACCCAAAGAAAATGGTCTGGTGAAGCTGCTGGGGAGGAGGTGAGTGGACCTGGGCACCGGACCCAGTGGTTCTCCTTATCCCATTGCCTTGTGCCTCCTGTTTGTTTTCCTAAATTACAAAGTATCACTCCTGACCAATGGAGTTACTGGGAGCCACCATTTGTCAAATGCCTGGACTCTGACTAAAGCAGATGGACAAAAACAAAGGAGTGAAGCTCTTTTTAGTGAACAGCGATTGTTCCCCCAAATACCAGATGCCGGCAAGGTCACCCAGAGGTCTCACCTGGAGCCTGCCGATACCAGTGGGAGCCAGCCCCTTTTGACTTCACTGAACTCAGTTATGCCCCTGTCCACCCCACCCCAGGTGCACCAGCAGACACTATGGCAGCCTTGGCCCAGGAGGAGAGGTTGCCCCTGAGGAACCAAGGATCAGTAAGGCAGGCTGAGCTTGGGTGCTTTAGCAAGCAGCCCAGCTGGTGGCACCGCTCTGCAGGTAGAGACCCTCTGCCGGAGCTCCCTGCCCTGTGACTAGCTGGGCACCAGCTGCTGAGTGTTGAGAACCTGTGCTCAGTGCAGTGCTAAAGCAGGTAAAATGCAGAGCCCAGAGATTGCTGGTACACAGCATCAGGTCAGCCCCCACTGCCCAGCCCAGCTACTTCCCTCCCTGCAAACTTACCCCGTCAGCTAAGGAGTTGCCCTTACTTTGCATTTTTGTGTAGTTCCAGAAGCATAGAGGTAGAGTCAGAGCACATGGGTTAAATCCTGTCTCAGTTCCTCACCAGGTGATCTCAGGCCTACTTACCCTTTCTGTGCCTCAGTTTCCCCACCCAGAAAACAGAGATGATGCTGTCTGCCTCACTGGGTGGACTTGTGGGATTATTTGTCATTCAGCATACACTGAGCACCTACTAGGCTCTCATAGTGGTAGGTGCCTTTCCAGGTGTTCAGAGCGCCTCCATATACACAGCTGCCTAGTGGGAGGAGGAAGGATAGGGCGAGCAGTTAGCAGAATGGACAGCATGATCTGGTGTCCCATCCTGCTGCAAAGGAAAAGGAAAGTGGAGCAGCGTCAGGTAATGGGGTGCTGGGTCACAGTGTTAAAGGAACCAGGGCAGGCTCCATTGTAACAGATAGTGATATCTGAGATGAGGGAGCTGATGAAACTCAAGACTGAGTGAGAACAGGGTCCCAGGTAGAGGCCACAGTGACAGCAAAGACCCTAAAGAGGGGCATCACAGGAAGGTGGCCTGTGAGCAAGGGGCTTGGGGTGTCAGAGCTTGGGGGATCACCGGGAGGTGGGAGGCATGGAAGGATGCTTTCCTCTGTACTAAGTCCTCTGTACCAAGTGGGGTTGTCAGGTGCCACAAGTGAAGCACCAGAAAGGGATCCTGCTGTAAATCCTGCTGAAAGACCACTAGCCATCTCACAGCCAAGCACCATGTTTATTATGGTGGTTTATGTTACTGCTGCTGATTGCGTGCACTTTTATAATATGCTTGCTGTGTGCCACCGATTGTCTCACCCCTGGGGAGACCATGATGGACAGAAGATCCTGGCTTCTGGAAGCTGGAAGGGGAATCAGATAATAAACAAATGACTCTGCAATATAATGCCATTCGTGAGAGATGTCATGAAAGATAAAACGGGGGCCGGCCGAGTGGTGCATTGGTTAAGCGCTGGTTTTGGGATGCCAGCGGCCCTGGTTCGGATCCCACATGAGGGCCAGTGACACTGCCCTCTACAGCTAACAACAGCTCCACCTGGAGCTGGGCTGTGCGAGTCCCGGTGATGGTGTGGGCTGCAGCCCCTGCTGCAGTGGGCTGCCATAGGCTGCAGTGAGTGGCCCGCAGCCAGCGTGAGCGGCTGGCAGCCAAGCGTGAGCTGCCAATAGCCGCGGTGAGCGACATCCAGAGGCCAGCGACCAATCTGCCTCATCCGGGAAGAGCGCAATGACGATACCAACATGGGCCAGTGAAGCAACATCCTCCGCAACTAAACTGAAGAACAAGAAGACGGCAACTTGTCTGTTCCCCTTCCCCGATTCCCCAACGCTGTTCCCCTCCACCAATTCCCTAATAAAATCTTTAAAGAAAAAAAAAAAAAGAATGAAACTAATATTTAAAAAAAAAAAAAAAAAAAAAAGAAAGATAAAACGGGTGAGGAGGAGCCTGTGGGGGTGGGGGGGAGTGTCAACTTAGACCTCCATGAGGTGACATTGAGCACAGGGTAGGTGGAGGGAGCAGAACAGAGGTTTGCAGGGACAGCATTCCAGCAGAGGGACAGTACTGACAAAGACCATGAAGCAGGAGCTTGCTCCCTTTGGAGCAAGAATGGCAAGAGAGAGTGGCGGCTGGAGTGGAGTGACCCACATAGCCTGATGGAACTGTCATTTTACCATGGTCACTGTGCAATACAGGTTGGAGTGGGCAAAGGAAGCAGGGGCCGCAGAAGTGCAGGCAGGAGATGGTGACTCCTGAGTGAGCTGGTGGAGGCAGAGTTGACAGGCAGCAGTCACCAGCTCGCCTGCTCAGGGTAAGGAACAGCTATGGTTTGGGCCAAACTGAGTGACTGGAGGGTCAGTCCAGTGTCTAGGAGATGGTGAAGCAGGTATGTGGGAAGGGGCCTGACACGATAATGGGTTTTGGTTTTGCTGGGTCTGACATGTCCAAAAGACAAGCAGAGATGAGCCTCCTGGGAGAAAACCAAAGCAACGCATGGCAGTTGAGATTCCCAAGAGGGATGAAGGCAGGACAGGTGGAGAAGCGGCTGGGGGAAGGCTGAACCAGGGCCAACAACAGCTTTGGAGTAGTGGAGGGTGGGGCGTAGGGGAGGAGCAGCCTCCAAGACACAGGGAAACCTGGGCAGTGCTGAGCCAGACAGTCAAACAGGCAAGTGTGTTTCGAAAAAGAGGGCTGTTCAGTGGGGTAAGTGCCGCTGCCAGATTTAATTAGATAAGGAGCAGACGCTAACACAGGATTTGGTAGGGAGTGCGTGGGCAGAGCAGAGGGGTTGGAGCTGCTAGGCTGGAGCAGAGTTTGGAAAGAGAAGGAAGTGAAGGTGGGGAGACCCTGGGAGGAGAGAAGTTGCAGTGGCCAAGGGGGCTTGGGTCCCATCTTAAAGATGGGAGAAAATACAGCGCTCTGCTTTAAGGTGGGAGAGGCTGGGCGGGCGCCAAGGCCCAGCAGTTAGGAGTGGTCTGGGCAGGGTGGACTTTTGAATGCTTAGACACTCCAGGGAAGTGAAAAGCAGGCTGTGATGGTTCATTTTATGTCTACTTGGCCAGGCCACGGTGCCCAGGCATATGGTCAAACACTATTCTACATGTTGCTGCAAAGGTATTTTTTTAGATGAGATTAACATTTAAATCAGCTGACTTTGAGTAAAGCAGGTTGCCCTCCATAATGTGGGTGGGCCTCATCCAATCAGTTGAAGGTCTTAAGAGAGAAGACTGAAGTCCTCCCAAGGAAAAAATGATTCTGCCTGTAGTCTGCCTTCAGACTCAAGACTGCAACATCACCTCTTCTCTGGGTCTCCAAATTGACAGCCTCCCCTGCAGATTTCGGACTTGCCAGCTCCACAGACATGTGAGCCAATCCCTTACCTCTCTCTAAATCTGTCTCTCTCTCTCTCTCTCTCTCTCTCTCTCTACACACACACACACACACACACACACACCCTCCTGATTCTTTCTCTGGAGACTGCTGGCTGACAAACAGAGGTCTCAGCTGACAGGGAGGAGAAGGCGTGACTTGCTCACCTTGCAGCATGGGAAGGTGAATGGGCTGTAGCAAAGGAAAGGATCACCAAACGCGAAGTGAACTGCATGGTTCAGTACCATGTGTGGCTTCCCTACACCCAGTATCTACACACACATCTCCCCCAGGAGTTCAGTGTTCCATGAAACATGCTTGTGTGTGGAGACGTGCTGCCTCGCCATCTGGTCCCAGACCTGTGCACCTGCAGTCCTTGGAAGTAGGATAGAAATAGAGCCCTTGAGCCACAAGCATGGCTGCAGGGCTCACCAGGCACCCACAACCTAAGACTTGTGCTTTGCAGTTGGAGGCACTCTTTTGTAGAGTTCAGCACAAGGTCTGGACATAGTAGATGCTGAATAAATAATAGCTGTATTAGCAGTCCTAGGATGCCGAGTATTGCTGTGACTTATATACAGACTTGCAGGAGGCCCAGACAGCAGGGCCTAGCACCCAACACCCAGGAGGGGCTGTAGCCCAAGAAGAGGCTCCATGAAAACCCATGGCTTTGTTAGGTTCTCTTGAGACAGAACTCCCAGCTGTCACAACAGGACTGTTACCTATTGTTATGTTTCCTTTTTCCTTTTGCTGAAGGCAAAAAAGACTTCAAGAACTACACATAGGCCAACTGCTGGGACTCCAATGGAAGTACCTCTAAAATGGCCTAGCTGTTACTGGAGAAAGTTGCCCTCCCTTTTCCTGAAGTCATGTGTTGGATGCCTGGTCAAGGAAACACCACCAAGACCCCAAACATCAGTTTTGGGAACTGTTCATGGGCATTGGGGTGTTAACGCCAACTCCAGACCACCAGGACCAGCCTGTACTTTGACAAACTCTGGTGAACTGAAACAAGCAGATCTCTTGTGCTGGTGCCATGAGGGCGAACCCAGGGTGCTGGAATGACACCTGATAAAGGGTGAAGGCCCAGCTGAAGGATAAAGATGGAGCAGGGGGAGGATGGTGGCCGGAAGTGGGGGTAACTTCTGCATTGCGTGCTGTAAAGGGGGGTCCATTGGAGGTCCTGGGATATCAGGAGGTGACAGTGGCTTAGTCATGAAGTCACAGATGAATGTAGCAAGCAAACCTGGGGTGTCCGTGGTAAGAAAGCAAGAGTAACTCCAAGATGGGGCCTTGTGGCATGTAACAGCTGCTTGAGGCTTGGGGAAGCCATGTTCAACATATAGCATGTCCTCGCTGCATATTCTCTTCTCAGTCCTCACTTTCCTCACGCCCTAGATAGGCTTCAGCTCTGGCAGGAGGGAAACGCCCTGGTCACTGCAATTCTATGGATGTTTCCATTTATGTGAGTGTCATCCTTTCTGTCTGTTCCACAAGTTAAGTGAATCCCAGGATCCTGGAGTTTCAGGATGGAAACTGAGGCTCAGAAAAAGGAAACTGGTCAAGAACCTATGGTTACAGATGTGTGTGGGAGCTGAGGGTGGGGGGTGGGGTGGGGAACGGAGACAACATGCACAATATGTTCAGCATCTGCTAGGCTCACCACCTGCATTTTATGACTCAATTCTTAGTAGAAACCCCAGAAGCTGGAGCCCCAAGGACCACATAAACAGTTTGGAATCTGCCCTGTAAGAAAGAGGGGCTTGCTGCATGCTGGATCCTACAGGCTGATGTCTATCTTGATTCCTCCATGGAACATTGACCTGTCCTGGGTCCCACACCCTGAGGTGTGTCCTGATCCTCATTAGAGCACAGACCCCACCCTGTATCCCACACCCAGACCTGTGTCCTAATTACTTCCCAGAACACTGACCTGTCCTGGGATCCCATACCCTAATGTGTGTTCTGATCCCATGTCAGAGCACAGACCTATCATGGATCTCACACCCTGATCTGTGTCCTGATCCCTTTTCAGAGCACAGATCTTATCCTGGCTCCTCCATTTCCATCAGCCTGCCCACTCAGGTACTGTTTAAGTCATATAACTATGATGTACCTACCTTGAATATTTTCTCAGTCAGGAACAGGAAAATACTATTTCGTCCCACTTTTATGTAAGTTACTTAGATGCTAAGAAGTGGGTAAGTTTTTCCATTCATGATATGGTGATACAACACCTAGCACACATGGATTAAACAAATGTGTGTGTGTGTGTGTGTGTGTGTGTGTGTGTGTGTGTATATATATATATATTTATTTATTTATTTATTTATTTATTTATTTTAACTTAAGTACCCAGCACAGAGACAGAGAACTTAACAGGTACTTACTCATCACAGTCTTCTTCCTCAATTAGCTGCACATGAATTTTTAAACTTCTTAGTATTTGACACCTCTTAGGTTAGAGTATCTCCGTTTACTTGTCTGTTGTTGAACATCTATTTTTGCTCCAGACAGGAAGAATTCTGAATTACTCCTCATTCCTCAAACCCTCCATATACAGCTGACCCTTGAACAATGTGGGGGTTAGAGGCACCAACCACCCACACAGTCAAAAATTCACTTGTGGGGCCGGCCGAGTGGCGTGGTGGTTAAGCGCTGGCCTGGAAAACCAGTGGCCCCGGTTCAGGTCCCACAAATGAGGGCCAGTGACACTGCCCTCAAAAAAAAAAAAAATTGTAACTTTTGACTCACCCAAAACTTAACTACGTTTGGTATCCATGGGGGATTTGTTCCAGGACCCACCTTCTGATGGATACCAAAATCCATAAATACTCTGGTCCCCTATATAAAATGGTATAGATAAATACTGAATCAGGAGGAAACAGAAAAATCTGAACAGCATGATTATTAGCAACAAAATAGAATCAGGGGCCAGCCAAGTGGCTCAGTTGGTTAAGAGTTGGCTTAGAGTAAGAGCTCTGAGCAACAGGGCTGCTGGTTTGATTCCCACATGGGCCAGTGATGCACCTGAGCTGAGCTGTCGTGAGCTGCCAACAGGTGGCACGATGGCTCAGCTAGTATAACAATAAGACTGCCTGTTCAATGGTGGGCTATGCCCACCTGCCACTAACACTGAACTTGGCACCTTGAGCTGAGCTGCCGCCCAGATGGCTCAGTGGATAGGGCGTGCGCTCTTAAAAACAAGGCTGCCGGATTCAGCTCCCACATGGGATGGTGGCTATGCCCACCCACAGCTAAGACTGAACACAGCACCTTGAGCTTAGAGGCCATGAGCTGCTGACGGGAAGCCAGATGGTGATTGGTGCCCTGCACAACAAAGATTGAAGAACAACAACTTGGCTGTTCCCCTTCCTCAATTCCCCAACACTGTTCCCCTCCCCCAATTCCCCAATAAAATCTTTAAAAATAAATTAATTAATTAATAATAAAAATAAAAAATAAATAAAAAGGAGAGAACAACTATTAGATATTTAAACAAAACAAACAAATTAAAAAATGGAATCAGTTATCAAAAAACTCCCAAAAACAAAAGTCCTAGAACAGATGGCTTCACAGATAATTTTACCAAACATTCGAAGAATAATTAATACCTATCCTTAACAAACTATTTCAAAAAAATTGAAAAGGAAGGAAATTTCCCAAACTCATTCTGTGAGGTCAGCATTATCTTAGTACCAAAATCAGACAAAACCAGAAAAGAAAATTATAAGCCAGTAATCCTGATGAATATAAATGCAAAAATCTTCAATAAAATATTAGCAAACTAGGCCGGCCAAGTGGCGCAGTGGTTAAGCGCTGGCTTGGGAAGCCAGCGGCCCCGGTGTGGGTCCCACATATGAGGGTCAGTAATACTGACCTCAAAAAAAAACAACAAAAAAAAATTAGCAAACCAAATTCAGCAATACATTAAAAATATCATTCAGGGCCAGCCGAGTGGCGCATTGGTTAAGAGGTGGTTTTTGGATGCCAGCGGCCCCGGTTCAGATCCCACGTATGAGGGCCAGTGACACTGCCCTCCACAGCTAACAATAGCTCCACCTGGAGCTGGGCTGTGCGAGCCCCGGCAACGATGTAGGCTGCAGCCCCTGCTGCAGTGAGCTGCCATAGGCTACAGTGAGTGCCAGCAGCCAGCGTGAGCAGCTGGCAGCCAGCGTGAGCTGCCGATAGCCGCGGTGAGTGACATCCAGAGGCCGGCGACGGATCTGCCTCATCCGGGAAGAGTGCAATGACGATACCAACATGGGCCAGTGAAGCAACGTCCTCCGCAACTAGACTGAAGAGCAAAAAAAAGACAGCAACTTGTCTGTTCCCCTTCCCTGATTCCCCAACGCTGTTCCCCTCCCCCAATTCCCCAATTTAAAAAAAAAATCTTTAACAAAAATGTATTATTCACCATGAACAAATAAGATTTATTCCTGGATGAAAGGTTGGTTTAATATCCATAAATCAATTAATAAGATATACCACATAAACAAAATGAAGGATAAAAGTCATGTGATCATACCAATAGATACAGAAAAGACACTTGACAAATTTCAACATCCACTTATGATAGAAACTCTCCACAAAGGGGATAGAGAACACACCTCAACATAATGAAGGCCATATATCACAAACCCACAGTTAATATCACACTGGATATTTAAAAGCTGAAAGCTTTTTCTCTAAGATCAAGAACAAGATAAAGAGGTCCACTTTCACGACTTTTATTCAACATAGTACTGGAAGTTTTAGCCACAGCAACCAGACAAGAAAAATTTAAAAAGGCATCCAAATTAGAAAGGAATTAGCAAAACTGTGATTATGTGCAGATTACTTGATTTTATATATACGGAACTGTAAAAATTTCACCAAATAACATTTGGAACTAATAAATGAATTCAGTAAAGTTGCAAGATATAAAATCAGTATTCAGAAATCTATTGTGTTGGACTTCCGGTAAAATGGCGCAATAGACAGATGCTGTGCTAACTGCTTCCCAGGATCACACCAAAATTACAAGCAAATTATACAGAATTCAACCCTGGAGGTCCCCAGAGCACTGGAGGAACAGAACCTCTAAGCGAAGAACTTTAAGAGGAGGTCGTGTTGGGTCTGGTAGGATGGGCGGAGACAAGAGAGGGCGAGCCCCGTGAGGGAGGTCCCAGCTGTGGGGAGGCTTCTCCGGTTGGGGGAGAGACCCTCCGGCCACACACCAAGCTCACCAGCCCAGAGTTCCTTTGCCAGGAAGAGGAGTTCTAAGATAGCCGGCAGTAAATTAGTGAGGACTCTCTTTGCTCAGCTCAGTGAGGCTAGGAGTGGCTGGAGAATTAGTGGGGCCGGCACCCAGGCTTGCTCGCCAGTGAGCACTTACCTGGTTCCTGGTGGCGGGAGTGGCTGTGTGAGCCGGACCCAGGAGCCTGTGAGGATGGACTGAATTGAGCACCTTTGGTGCAAAGGCTGGAGGTTTTTGGACTGTTGTTCCAGTGGTGTGGAGCCAGCACGCGAGTGTTGTAGGGAGGGCACCATTTTGTTGGGCTTGGGCCCTCCCACGAAGGATCAGGTCCGAGACCTCATTGGTCTGGTGGAATTGGCGCAGAAGTGCATGTGTGTGCGTGCGTGCGTGCGTGCATGCGTGCGTGCGTGTGGTCTTGGATCCACACCCTCCGCCCGGCTTATACTGCGTTGCCAGGGAAACGCTGGGCGGGTGCCCTCCCGCTCCAACAGGCTGCTCACTGAGACCCAGGAGTGCATGAACCACCTGGGATCCCCACCCTCCGCACAGCTTGTGCTGCGTTGCCAGGGAAACGCCTGGTGGGCGTGCTTCGGCTCAAACAGGCTGCTCACTGAGACACGGAGTGTGCAAGCGGCCTCAGATCCCCGCTCTCCGCACTGTGCTTGCAGAGTTGCCAGGCTGGTGATTGGTTGTCAGGCTGCTCGGCCTGATCTGCAAGCAGATGATTGGAACAGGCTGACACCGTGAGTTTCCCTGGGAGTATTGGGCCGTGAGCTGTGTGCCTGTGTGATCCAGCCAGGGCTCTCCTGGTGATCTATCTAATACATCAAAGCAATCCCAGAGTGACAGCCACAACGGGGAAACAAAGAAACATGTCACAAGTAAAAGATCAGAAGAAACCTCTAGAAATGGAACTAAATGAAACAGAGGGATCCAACCTTTCAGAGACTGAGTTTAGAACACTGATGATAAGAATGTTTAAGGAACTTAGCGAGGACATAAAGAAGGATAGGGAAACCGTAAAAAACAACCTGTTACAACTAAAGAATACAATAGCTGAAATGAAGAACACACTCGAAGGAATCACCAGTAAAGTAGATGCAGCAGAGGAGCGGCTCAGCGATTTGGAAGATAAAATAGCAGAAATCACCCAGTTGGCACAACAAAAAGACCAAAGAATAAAAACTAATGAAAATAGTTTAAGAGCCCTATTGGAGAAGGGGAAGCGCAACTACCTTTGTCTCATGGGAATACCAGAAGGAGAAAAGAAGAAGCAAGGGGTCGAGAATGTATTTGAAAAAATAATGACTGAAAACTTCCCTACGCTGGTGAAGGAAATCAACATACATGCCCAGGAAGTGCAGAGGGTTCCAAACAAGCTGAACCCAAACAGATCCACACCAAGACACATCAGAGTTAAAATGGCAAAGGTTAAAGATAGAGACAGAATCCTAGAGGCAGCAAGAGAAAGACAGCAGGTTACATACAAAGGAACTCCTCTTAGACTAACAGCTGACTTGTCTACAGAAACTGCAGGCCAGAAGGGAGTGGCAGGAGGTATTCAGAGTGACACAAAATAAAGGCCTACAACCAAGATTGCTCTACCCAGCACGGCTATCACTTAAAATTGAAGGAGAAATAAAGAGCTTCTCGGAAAAGAATAAGCTTAAGGAGTTCATTACCATCAAGCCAGCATTGCAAGAAATGTTAAAAGGGCTTTTTTAAACAAAATTACGGGGTAAACAAGCTAACCCAGGAAGACCAGGAATACAAATAACAAAATGGCAATACATATGCACCTATCAATAATTATTTTAAACGTGAATGGGCTAAATGCTCCAATCGAAAGACAGAGTGGCGGAGTGGATAAGAAAATAGGACACATGTATATGCTGTTTACAGATGGAATAAGATATTTCATGCCAATGGAAATGAGAAAAAAAAAAGCTGGAGTACCAATACTTATTTTGGACAAAATAGACTTTAAAATGACTACAATAAAAGACAAAGAAGGGCACGATAACCCTAATAAACATATATGCACCCAACATAGGAACTCCTAATTACATATAACAGATTTTGACAGACATAAAGACAGAGATCAACAGTAACACTATCATAGTAGGGGACTTCATCACCATTGTCACCAGTGGACAGACCCTTTAGACAGAAAATCAACACAGAAAGAGGGGCCTTAAATGATACTGTAGACCAGCTGGACTTTGTTATTTTTAGTGCATTTCACCCTGACAAAACAGAATATACATTCTTCTCAAGTACACATGGACCATTTTCCAACATAGGCCATGTTAGATCACAAAACAAGTCTCAGTAAATTTAAGAAAATAGAAGTCATATCAAGCAGATATAAAGGAAAAACTGATGGTTGTTGGCTGGGAGGGAGTGGGGAAGAGGGAGAGGTGGAAGGTTTTGGACAGTGTATGTGGGACTACAATGTTGCCGCAGGGATATGGGGGCAGTTCTGGGAATGTAATTGATAATGTTGTGAAGAGACTATTATGTTGCAAGAAATAAGTCAGTCGGAGAAGGACAGGTACCATGTGATCTCACTTGTGTGTGGAGTCTGAAGAGCTGAGTGATCTATCAAAGTAAACAGACTCGTAG
This sequence comes from Aselliscus stoliczkanus, assembly GCA_033961575.1. Classification (NCBI taxonomy): domain Eukaryota; kingdom Metazoa; phylum Chordata; class Mammalia; order Chiroptera; family Hipposideridae; genus Aselliscus; species Aselliscus stoliczkanus. The sequence continues at coordinate 45,272,127 of CM066733.1, forward strand.
ATGTAGAGGAAAAACTGAGGGTTGCTAGTTGGGAGGGGGGTGGGGTTGGGGGAGAAGGGGAAGGGATTAGACAGCATAAATAGACAACTACAATATTGCTACAGGGATATGAAACACAGTTCAGGGAATATAATAATGTTGTAAAAATTTTGTGGCGTGTCAGATAGTTACATGTCTTGTTAGGGAGACCACTTCATGGATGGAGTAGAGGCTTGATCACTGCACTGTACACCTGAAGCTGATGTTGTATAGTATTGTATGCCAACTGTAACTGAATATGTGGATGGTCACGGGATGTGGAGTATACTGTGGAGGGGAGTCAAGGGAGTTGTGATAGATATGTATGATATGGGGGGAGTGGGGTGGCAAACTGGGGGCGGGGGGTTGTCACTTTGGGGGGTAAAGAGTATAACTATTGCATTGTGTTGTACACCTGAAACTAATAAAAAAAAAGAATAAAAAAGAAATCTATTGTGTTTATATACACTAATAACAAACTATCAGAAAGACAAATTAAGAAAGCAATCCCGGGCCGGCCGAGTGGCGCATTGGTTAAGCGCTGGTTTTGGGATGCCAGCGGCCCCGGTTCGGATCCCACATGAGGGCCAGTGACACTGCCCTCTACAGCTAACAACAGCTCCACCTGGAGCTGGGCTGTGCGAGCCCCGGTGATGGTGTGGGCTGCAGCCCCTGCTGCAGTGGGCTGCCAAAGGCTGCAGTGAGTGGCCCGCAGCCAGCGTGAGCGGCTGGCAGCCAAGCGTGAGCTGCCAATAGCCGCGATGAGCGACATCCAGAGGCCAGCGACAGATCTGCCTCATCCGGGAAGAGCGCAATGACCATACCAACAGTGAAGCAACATCCTCCGCAACTAAACTGAAGAACAAGAAGACGGCAACTTGTCTGTTCCCCTTCCCCGATTCCCCAACGCTGTTCCCCTCCACCAATTCCCCAATAAAATCTTTAAAAAAAAAAAAAAAAAAGAAAGCAATCCCACTTAGAATTGCATTAAAAATAATAAAATATCTAGGAATAAATTTAACAAATGAGGCAAAAGACTTGTACTTTGAAAACTAGAAGACATTGAAAGAAATTAAAGGAGACACAAATAAAAGGAAGAATATACCATGCTCATAGGTTGGAAGGATTAATATTGACAAAATTCCAGGGCTTGCCGAGCTCAGTTGGTTAAGAGCTCACTCAAGAGTGCAAGCTGAGCTCTGAGCAACAGCAGTTCAATGCCCAGCCTGAGCTGAGCTGCCACTAAGATGGCAGGATGGCTCAAAAAATAAAAATAGGGCTGACTGAGTGGTGCGGTGATTAAAAGCTGGCTTGAAACGCCAGCGGGCCGGGTTCAGATCCCATATATGAGGGCCAATGACACTGCCCTCTAAAAAAATAAAAATAAAAAATTTTAAAAAATAAAATTGACAAAAGTCCATATTAGACAAAGCAATCTACAGATTCAATGCCATCCTTATCAAAATACTAATAATGGTGGGGCCGGCCAAGTGGCGCGGTGGTTAAGCGCTGGCTTGGGAAGCCAGTGACCCTGGTTCGGGTCCCACATAAGAGGGCCAGTAACACTGCCCTCAAAAAAAACAAAAACAAAACTAATGGTGGTTTTACAGAACTAGAACAAATAATCCTAAAATGAAAGTTGAACCATGAAAGAACAAATTTGGAGGTATCACACTACCTTATTTGTTTTTTTTTTTTTGTTTTTTTTGTTTTTTTTTTTAGCTGAGCCATCCTGCCACCTGTTGGCAGCTTAATGGCAACTCAGCTTGGGCTGGCATCGAACCGCCATTGCTCAGAGCTCAGCTTGCACTCTTGAGCGAGCTCTTAACCAACTGAGCCATTCGGCCGGCCCCACACTACCTTATTTGAAGCTATCCTAAAAGGCATCAAAACAGCATGGTATTGGCACAAAGCCCAGAAATAAACCCGCACTATATGGTTAATTAATCTACATCAAAAAGGAGGCCAGAATATACAATGGGGGTAAAGACAATCTCTTCAATAAATTGTGTTGGGAAAATTGGACTGATACATACAAAATAAAGAAAAGAAAGAAGCTAGACCACCTTCTTATACCATATACAAAAATAAACTCAAAATAGATTACTGACTTAAATGCAAGACCTGAATCCATAAAACTCCTAGAAGAAAACATAGGCAGTAAACTTTTTGACATTGGTATTAGCAATATGTTTTTGGAGAAGTCTTCTAGGGCAAAAGCAAAAAAGCAAAAATAAATGAGACTACATCAAACTAAACAGCTTTTGCATCCCAAAGGAAGTTATCAACAAGACAAAAAGGCAATCTACTGAAAGGGAGAAGGTATTTGCAAATGATAGACCCAATCAGGGGTTAATATCCATAATATATAAAGAATTCACTGGCTGGCTGAGTGGCCTGTTGGTTGAAAGCTGGCTTGGGACGCCAGCGGCCCCTGTTCGGATCCCATGTATGAGGGCCAGTGACACTGCCCTTTACAGCCTAGAGCTGGGCTGCATGAGTCCCGGAGACAGTGTAGGTTGCAGCCCCTGCTACAGTGGGCTACCATAAGCTACAGTGAGTGGCCAGCAGCCAGTGTGAGCGGCTGGAAGCCAGAGTGAGCTGCCAATAGCCACCGTGAATGGCCGTCCAGAGGCCAGTGACTGGGAAGAGTGCAATGATGATACCAACATGGGCCAGTGAAGCAGGGTTCTCCACAACTAGACTGAAGAACAAAAGGACAGCAACTTGTCTGTTCCCCTTCCCCAATTCCGCAATAAAAATATTAAAAAAAAAAAAAAAGGGCCAGCTGAGAGGCTGAGTGGTTAACAGCTGGCTTGGGATGCCAGCGGCCCCGGTTCGAGGCCCACATATGAGGGCCAATGACACTGCCCTCAAAAAAAAAACAAACTCACTGAAACCAACATCAGAACAACAATGACAACAAACAACTTAATTAAAAAATGGGCAGGGGGCTGGCAGAGTGGCTCACTGGTTAAGAATTGGCTTGGGAGTGTGAGCTCTGAGTAGCAGGGCCACTGGTTCAGATCCCACATGGACCAGTGATGCTGTGACCTCTACAGCTAAGATGGTGAATAACAGCTTGACCCAGAGCTGGGCTGCTGTGAGTCGCTGGTGATGGCATAGGCTGTGGTGGGGCTGCAGTGGGCTGCCATAGGCTACCGTGAGTGGCCCACAGACAGTGTGAGCGGCTGGCGTGAGCTGTCGTGAGTCACCGTGAGCGGCCGTCCAATGGCCAGCGACCAAACTGCCTCACCCGGGGAAGTGCGCAATGATCACAATACCAACATGGGCCTGTGAAATGACGTCCTCCACAATTAGACTGAAGAACAATAGGACAGCAACTTGTCTGTTCCCCTTCCCTGATTCCCCAATGCTGTTCCCTCCCCTAATTCCTCAATTTAAAAAAAAAATCTTAAAAAAATAAAGAACAAAATAAAAATGGGCAGAGGACCTAATAGACATTTCTCCAAAGAGGGAATACACACGGCCAACAGACATAAAAAGAAGCTCATCATCACTAATCATCAGGGAAATGCAAATCAAAACCATAGTTAGATTTCACTTCACATCTGTCAGAATGGCTATCATCAAAAAAACAAGAGATGATTGACAAGTATTGGTGAGGATGTAGAGAAAAAGGAACCCTCATGCAATGTTGGTGGATTGTAAACTGGTGAAGCCACTATAGAGATTCCTTAAAAAATCAAAAATAGGGCCGGCTGAGTGGCGCGGTGGTTAAGCATTGGCTTGGAAAGCCGGTGGCCTTGGTTTGGTCCCACATATGAGGGCCAGTAACACTGCCCTCAAAAAAAAATAAAAAATAAAAAAATAAACAATAGAACTACCATATGATCCATGAATTCCATTTCTGGGTATTTATTCAAAGAAACTGACAACATTAATTCAAAAACATAACCTGGTCACGTTTTTTTTTTTTTTTTTTTGAGGCCAGTGTCACTGGCCCTCATATGTGGGACTGAACCAGGGCCGCTGGCTTCCCAAGCCAGCGCTTAACCACCGCGCCACTCGGCCGGCCCTAATTCAAAGAAATATATAGACTTCTATGTTTTATGAAGCTTTATTTACTAGTAGACAAGATATGTAAATAACCTAAATGTCCATCGATAGATGATTGGAGAAAGAAGATGTGGTACATGTATACAATGGAATATTATTCAGCTATAAAAAAAGAATGAAAGTCTTACCATTTACAACAACATGGATGGACCTAGAGGGTATTATACTAAAGGAAATAAGTCAGACAGAGAAAGACAAACACCTTGTGAATTCACTTACATGTGGAATCTAAAAAAAGAAAATAAACAAAGAAAACAAAACAGAAACAGATTCATAGATACAGAGAACAAGGTGATGGTTGCCAGATGGAAGGTGGTTTGGGGAGTTGATGAGAAACACGAAAGGCAAAAAAATGAGAAATGGATTGAGCACAAATTACCAGTTATAAAATTAGTCAAAGGATGTAAAGTACAGCATAGGGAATATAGTCAATAATATTGTAATAACTATATATGAGGTGTGATCAAACAATATGCTGAATGTTTTAAAGAAAATTATTACAGTAAAAGACACATTGCCATTAATCCCTCTCAAAATACTCTCCCTCGCTTCTAACACATTTATCTCATAGTTCTTGTCACTTCCTAAAGCAATTCTGAAAGTCCTCTTTCCTGAGTGTCTTTAGTTAAGCTGTGGTGGCTGCCTCAGTGTCCTAAATCGATTCAAAACGTTTCCCTTTCTTGGTCTTTTTGACTTTGGGGAAAAACCAGAAGTCGCACGGTGCCAGATCCACTGAATAAGGTGGATGAGCACACACCGTAATGTTTTTATTTGACAGAAATTGCTGTGCCAGAAATGAGGTGCGACACAGAGCCTTTCTGCTGTGATCACAAAATACTGTGAATGCTGCTGCCCATGTGCTATCCAAGCGACAGAAAGGGATCTTCAATGTTGGAAGCAGTGCATCAAACATTAGTAACAGTGTGTTAGAAGTTTCAGCTTCGTTGGTGTGAGCTACAGTTGATAAAAGGTGTGTTTTTTTGTTTTTTTTTTTAAGATTTTATTGGGGAATTGGTGGAGGGGAGCAGCGTTGGGGAATCGGGGAAGGGGAACAGACAAGTTGCCGTCTTCTTGTTCTTCAGTTTAGTTGCGGAGGATGTTGCTTCACTGTTGGTATCGTCATTGCGCTCTTCCCGGATGAGGCAGATCGGTCGCTGGCCTCTGGATGTCGCTCACCGCGGCTATTGTCAGCTCACGCTTGGCTGCCAGCCGCTCACACTGGCTGCCGGCCACTCACTGCAGCCTATGGCAGCCCACTGCAGCAGGGGCTGCAGCCCACACCATCACCGGGGCTCGCACAGCCCAGCTCCAGGTGGAGCTGTTGTTAGCTGTAGAGGGCAGTGTCACTGGCCCTCATGTGGGATCCGAACCGGGGCCTCTGGCATCCCAAAACCAGCGCTTAACCAATGCGCCACTCGGCCGGCCCAAAAGGTGTGTTTTAAAGTGTGCTGTAAATCATCCTTCATCATGACAACGCTCTGTGTCACACATCGCTTCTGGTATATGACAAACTCTTAACATGTGGATCCACACGTTAAGAGTTCAGTCCATCGGCCGGCCGAGTGGCGCGGTGGTTAAGCGCTGGCTTGGGAAGCCAGCTGCCCCGGTTCAGTCCCACATATGAGGGCCAGCGACAATGCCCTCAAAAAAAAAAAAAAAAAAAAGAGTTCAGTCCTATGAGACTGACCTCACACAGACACAGGCACACACACATTTCAGACACCAGTCACAGCCCAGGCTCTAACCTGTGTTTCTGATCAACTAGCTATAGATTAGAGGGTCCAAGGATTCCTACCAACCCAGAATGCCAATCGCAAATCCAAGTTGTTACCTGGACTTTTGACCAACTGACTATAAACAGAGGTTCCCCAAGCCCCTCTTTCTGTTCTATTAATTTGCTACAGCAGCTCACAAAACTCAGAGACACTTCTTACTAGATCACTGGTTCATTACAAAAAGATCTAACTCGGGCCGGCCGAGTGGCGCATTGGTTAATTGCTGGTTTTGGGATGCCAGCGGCCCCAGTTCGGATCCCACATGAAGGCCAGTGACACTGCCCTCTACAGCTAACAACAGCTCCACCTGGAGCTGGGCTGTGCGAGCCCCGGTGATGGTGTGGGCTGCAGCCCCTGCTGCAGTGGGCTGCCATAGGCTACAGTGAGTGGCCCGCAGCCAGCGTGAGCGGCTGGCAGCCAAGCGTGAGCTGCCAATAGCCGCGGTGAGCGACATCCAGAGGCCAGCGACCGATCTGCCTCATCCGGGAAGAGCGCAATGACGATACCAACAGTGAAGCAACATCCTCCGCAACTAAACTGAAGAACAAAAAGACAGCAACCTGTCTGTTCCCCTTCCCCGATTCCCCAACGCTGTTCCTCTCCACCAATTCCCCAATAAAATCTTAAAAAAAAAAAAAAAAAAGAAAAAGAAAAAGATCTAACTCAAAAAGAGCCAGATGGAAGAGACGCACAGGGTAATGTATGTGGGAAGGGGCGAGGGGCTTCCATGCCCTCCCTGAGCCCAGCATTCTCCCAGCATCTCCACGTGTTCACCAACCCAGAAGCTACCTGAAATCCCTCTCTTGGGTTTTTATGGAGGCTTCATTACACAGGCACAATTTATAAAGTCATTGACCCGTGGCAATTGAACTTGATCTCCAGCTCCTTTTCCCTTTCCAGAAATCAGGGGCTGGGACTGAAAAGTTCCAACCCTCTAATCACTTGGTTGGTTCCCCTGGCAACCAGCCCCCACCCTCAGGTGCTTTCCAAATTGCTCATTAACATAACAAAAGACATTTTTATCACTCAACACTTTGGAAATTCCACAAGTTCTGGGAAACGTGAGCCAGGAATTGTGGATGAAGAGTGGATATATAGTATATATCGCATACTTATGCACACATACATATATAGAAAGAGTGCTAAAAAAAGTATACACATTTTAAGAAAGGAAAACTGTATTAAAATTGTAATACACAATATACAAGTATACCAATAACAAAAGATGAATACAAGTCACGTTTGACTTCTGCAATTACAAGAGTTGCTCAAAGTGGTTACTATCAGTGTCCAGACACTTCTTTTTTTTTTTTAAAGATTTTATTGGGGAATTGGCGGAGGGGAACAGCGTTGGGGAATCAGGGAAGGGGAACAGACAAGTTGCTGTCTTTTTGTTTTTCAGTTTAGTTGCGGAGGATGTTGCTTCACTGTTGGTATCGTCATTGCGCTCTTCCTGGATGAGGCAGATCGGTCGCTGGCCTCTGGATGTTGCTCACCGCGGCTATTGGCAGCTCACGCTTGGCTGCCAGCCGTTCACGCTGGCTGCGGGCCACTCACTGTAGCCTATGGCAGCCCACTGCAGGAGGGGCTGCAGCCCACACCATCACAGGGGCTCGCACAGCCCAGCTCCAGGTGGAGCTGTTGTTAGCTGTAGAGGGCAGTGTCACTGGCCCTCATGTGGGATCCGAACCGGGGCCGCTGGCATCCCAAAACCAGCGCTTAACCAATGCGCCACTTGGCCGGCCCCAGACACTTCTGATCACGGCGAACTACTGCTTGAGCAACGCTGACCAAAGTATACACTTGTATACATTTTTTTGGCACCCCCAGCATATGCGTGTGTCTGTGTATATATTTTTGTTGTTGTATGAATAACCAAATATATATATTGTTTATAAATTATAGTATTGCACCTCCATTCCCTCAAACCCAATTTACTTCATGTACAAATAAGGGTGGAAGTAAGGATCTGATAATGGGTAGAAATGTGTCCCCTAACAAGATATGTTAAAGTCCCAATCTCTCATTCCTGTGAAAGTGACCTTATTTGGAAATAGGGTCTTTGCAGATATAAAAAAGTTAAGATGAGGTCCTACTGAGCTAGAGTGAGCTGTGTTGACTAAAAACATTACTTGATGTAGTAGTCGGGCAGGATTCCAAAGAAGCCCACCCAGGAACACCCTACGGACCCAAATTTGGTGTTAGGTACCAGCAGGGGCCCATTGTACCCACCAGCACCCTGCTTCGCATCGGGGGAACTTGGGTGAGTTTTTCTTGGAATTCTGGACCTCCTTGACTTTATTTGAGCTGTTTTAAAATCCTCGAGGTAGTAGGGTTGAGATAACCCAGGTTAAGGACAAGAGTTAAAGGTAACTCTTAATGGCAGGGCCCAGATTAAGGACAAGAGTTAAGGTAACTTGGAAAGGAGAAAAAAATGGGTGGCTGGTTTTAATTTTGGCTTTAATTGGAATTGATTACTGCGAGTCTGAACAAAACGTTTTGCTGGATAAATGAGAGTCTGAAGTTGTTCAGCTCCGAAGATAAGGGGCATTTACTCCCTCCAGCTCGAATTTTGGATATTCTTAGGTGACTAAGAATCTTTGTGGAAGTGTTTGAGGGAACACCTCAAAACATATAGTGGCCCCATGGGGAATTCCAACACAACTGTAATTAAATATTTGACTTGTCCAGGGCCTCGCACATAAAGGCTGGTTACCTAGCGCTCCAAGTCCTCATGGTTGTACTAGACAGCCGGGGAGAGAAAGCGAGACACTAAGAGGGTTGAAGCAACTTGGGAAGTGACAGCCCTTTGGAGCTCAACCAATAAACTGCACACTTCAACCCACTACATAATATAATTATATATTTGTTCGGACTCTGCAGATCTCAAAAGAAAACTGAAAATTAACATGGGAAATTGTGCCTCAAAGGCCGACAAGCTCCTAGACTCCAGCGCCATTATTTTCCTGCAGATAGATGCACCGTTCCTAGGAGTTTTGCAAGTATTTACAGACATGGAAAGATTTCTCTAGAAGTGATATCAACTTAAGATGGCCAAAATGAAGCTCTTTGTCTTTTTTTTTTGAGGGCAGTGTCACTGGCCCTCATGTGTGGGACCGAACCGGGTCCACTAGGCTTCCCAAACCAGCGCTTAACCACTGCACCACTCGGCTGGCCCAAATTGGAGCTCTTTGGACATCTAAATATTTGTGTACACAATTGGAAAAGGCCGGCTTAAAAGTCAAGCTAAATGGGGCCCGCCGAGTGGCGCGGTGGTTAAGCGCTGGCTTGGGAAGCCAGCGGCCCCGGTTCAGGTCCCACATATGAGGGCCAGTGACACTGCCCTCAAAAAAAAAAAAAAAAAGTCAAGCTAAATGGAATGGGAGGCTTACCTCAATTGGCAAACAGAAGCCTCTGAAATGGTACAGAGAGGTGTTCTGCTCCCCAGGAAGTTAATAAGAAAATTTTTGAGACTGTCTCTAAAGGTTTCTAAAGCTGCTAAATGCTAACACCCCACTCTTCCCTCTTTGACTGTCCCAATATGTGCTTTACTTGTCTGGACTTGCTCTCCTTTCTCTCTCTCTCTCTCTCTCTCTCTCTCTCTCTCTCTCTCTCTCTCTCTCTCTCTCCACCTCTGTTGCAGCTCCCTTTGGAGAGGAGCTGGTCTTAGGTGGAGGGGAATCCGTGGTTGTATGCAGGCAGAACTAAGAAATCTAAAGATTTCTCCAACCCTCTCTAGGACCCTGATGAGTTCGCAAAGGAATTTGAATTAAGTGTAAGAACATAATCCTGGCTTTTCTGATTTATTCCAATTAATGCACCTACTGGTTCCTGAGAGCAAAACAACAGAATTATTAAAGGTTTGCTAGGGAAATTCCTGTAGAGGAATGTGCTTTTATTGTAAAAAGCTAGGTCACCTTAAGGACTGTAGAAAACTAAAATAAGATTTGGAAAAAGAAAGGAAATAGAAGCAAATGTAGGGCTGCTCCAAGGGCCATGAGGGCATTTCCCCTTCTTAATAACACTGGGGCTGCTTTATCTATTAACACTACCCAACTAAGTTGTCCACCCCCTTGCAGAAAGCTTCTGTACAAATGGTAGGGACATCTAATCAACCAATATCTGTTTTTAAATCAGAATCTGTTCCCTTCCAACTAGAAATGTTAACAGGCAACATCTAGTTTTACTAGTCAAATCTGCAAAACTCACCTAATAGTGTGAGACTTTCTAACCAATAATGCTGACCTCTCAGAAGGGTGAAATGCATTTAGGACTAAATGAATCAGATTGGGGAAATAATGATTTTAAAAGAGACAAACTAAGGAACTGGGAAAGTTATAGAAAGTTTGTAGAGGAAAATCTTGAAAGAATTTTATGTATGGTTATGCTAAATGCGATTAAGTAAATTTAAATATCAAGAGTAAGCTGATGCAAAATGAGGTTTTCTGTTTCTGCCAAGTAAGACAAAGTTTGTTACAAGATTGTTGGTCTGCTACTGATAATGAAAATGTTTTCTGCCTGAAAGGCAAAAATTACGTGTCATCAAAATATTTCTCTATGGGGCCGGCCGAGTGGCTCAGCTGGTTAAGAGTTGGCTTAGAATGTGTACTCTTAGCAACAGGGCTGCTGGTTCTATTCCTACATGGGCCAGTGAATGCTGCCCCCTAGCTGAGCTGTCGCTGAGCTGCCAACAGGTGGCAGGATGGTTCAGCTGGTGTAACAACAAGATTGCCTGTTCAATGGTGGGCTATAAGCACCTGCAACTAAAGACTAAACTTGGCACCTTGAGTTGAGCTGCTGTCCAGATGGCTCAGTGGATAGGGCTGGTTCAACTCCCGCATGGGATGGTGGCTATGCCCACCCGCAACTAAGATTGTAATACAGCACCTTGAGTTGAGGCCACTAGCTGCCTTCGGGCAGCCAGATGGTGACTGGCGCCCTCCACAGCGAAGATAGAAGAACAACTTGGCTGGTCCCCTTCCCCAATTCCCCAACACTGTTCCCCTCCCCCAATTCCCCAATTAAAAATCTTAAAATATATATATTTCTCTATATTTTATATTGTCTTAATTAGGTCTTTAGTTACTGAAGAGAACTAAATCTAAACACTAAGTTTTGCTAATAGTTATGTAAACTTCTGTATTTTAGGACTGATGGAGTCCATATTCCTTCCTGGGTATTAACAGGCAGGCCAGATTTTAGATAGGCCAAATCCAGGGCCACCTCAGGGTCACCCTACCAGTCCCAGAAGAGAAAACTCATCTTGATACTGATGGAATCTTTGTCACATGATGTTCTAATACAATTTTAGGCTTTTTCCAGTACAGATATGATTTGCAATATTAAGTTAGCCACTTAAATTAAAAATAACTATTAATAAATTGTCTCTATCTAATATTTGCCAATATCCTTTGAGGCCTGATACACAAGCTTGAATTGGCTCATTGTACAAGATTACCTTTAAAAAGAGGGTGGGGGAGACTTATAATTCCATGTATGAGCACCTGTAATTCTCCTATTCCAGTAAAAAACCCAATGGGAAAGGATTAAGATTTACACAAAATCTCAACTCCACATACCATATTATCAGCTGGTCCTGTGTGTATTGCCAATATTTTTTTTTAGTGATAAATTTATGTAGTGCTTATTTCAGCATTCCTGTAAAAAAGACAGGAAATACCTCTTTCCTTTCCCACCTGGGAAGATCTGAATTTACTTAGTCAGTAATGCCCCAGGTTTATACAGAGTCTCAACTATTTCTCTCCGATACTAAAGGCTGATTTGAATAATGTTGAATTTCCCAGAAATTCTACCTTAATCCAATATATAGATAATTTATTCTTATGCTATATACAATAACTTTCATGGTAAGCATAAACTTAAGTTTTTTATTTATCAGCCCAACAAGCTGAATTAAGGATCTAACAGGAGCTTGTAAATGAGCCAAAGATCAAATAGCCAATATTTACAGTGATAGTTGCTCTACCTTTGGTGTAGTTCTCAACTTGTGAAAGCAGTGAGGCTTCCTAACTTCCTCAGGACAGCCCATAAAAGGAAAATAGTTTACAGAATTTAAATTAGATGTCATCCAGCAACCAAAGCAATTGGCAATTATCAAAATTCCAGGACATTTTAAGGCTGTCATCATAGAAAGAAAAATAATAGTAATTTAGCTGATACTGCAGCTAGACCAACAGTAATAAACAGCCAAATTACCCAGACTTAAGAATATTTCTTCTCCCTATTAAATCAATAAAAGACTTTTACTGTTCTAATGGGCAGCTGCAGTTAAAAGAAAATATGGCAACAAAAGAGGGAAATTTGATCCAAACAGATCTAACATATTGGGGTCTTCAAAAGATAGTTTCACAGAGCAAAGAATATTATTAGAAACCTACTGTAGCTCATAAGGTGTATAGCAGATGTTCTTTGTCTTTTTGTACCTAAGATAACATCTTTAATCTTTTTTCCAGACCAGAGGTGGAATCTGCAAAATTCTTCATTATTATGCTTGTCTCCTGATTACTGTTTCTATGTGCTGTAAAAAGCAAGCTGTTAGCTATCCTACACCCACCATATTCTGTATGGGAGGAGTACCTGTCTCTCCAATTTACTTTTATCCAGTCCCAGAGATTTCCCCCACTTTGCTTTCTCCCACCCCCTTAATCTATCACCAATGGATTTCATGTAACCTTCCTCCTTTGATTTTTTTTTTATATACTTCATTAACCCCCCCCCTTTTTTTTTTTTAAGATTTTATTGGGGAATTGGGGGAAGGGGAACAGCGTTGGGGAATCGGGGAAGGGGAACAGACAAGTTGCTGTCCTTATGTTCTTCAGTCTAGTTGTGAAGGATGTTGCTTCACTGGCCCATGTTGGTGTAATTGCACTCTTCCCGGGTGAGGCAGATCAGTCACCAGCCTCTGGATGGCCGTTCATGGCGGCTATTGGCAGCTCACACCGCTCACGCTGACTGCCGGCCGCTCACTGTAGCTTTTGGCAGCCCCCTGCAGCAGGGGCTCCAGCCTACACTGTCGCTGGTGACTCACGGCAGCCCAGCTCCAGGGGGAGCTGTTGTTCACCATCTTAGCTGTAGAGGGCAGTGTCACTGGCCCTCATATGTGGGATCCGAACCAGGGCCGCTGGCGTCCCAAGCCAGCTCTTAACCAACGCGCCACTCGGCCGACCCCTTCCTCCTCTGATTTTAAGCTGTGAACCTGCCATTCTTTGGAGCATTGTCTCAACCCATTGAGATTTTGCTTCCCAGCAATTGTCGACAGTTTGGCTCAAATAAACTCTTATAAGTTTTCTCTTAAGCTGGATATTTTTTTTTTTTTTTAAAGATTTTATTGGGGAATTGGCGGAGGGGAACAGCATTGGGGAATCGGGGAAGGGGAACAGACAAGTTGCTGTCTTTTTGTTCTTCAGTTTAGTTGCGGAGGATGTTGCTTCACTGTTGGTATCGTCATTGTGCTCTTCCCGGATGAGGCAGATCGGTCGCTGGCCTCTGGATGTCGCTCACCGCGGCTATTGGCAGCTCACTCTTGGCTGCCAGCCGCTCACGCTGGCTGCGGGCCACTCACTGTAGCCTATGGCAGCCCACTGCAGCAGGGGCTGCAGCCCACACCATCACCGGGGCTCGCACAGCCCAGCTCCAGGTGGAGCTGTTGTTAGCTGTAGAGGGCAGTGTCACTGGCCCTCATGTGGGATCCGAACCGGGGCCAATGGGATCCCAAAACCAGCAATTAACCAATGCGCCACTTGGCCGGCCCAAAGCTGGATATTTTTTATCAACAGCTGGACATCCAATGATGAGTGTCCTTATAAGTAGGCCATGTGAATGTAGAAGCACAGGATGAGGCTGTGTGATGATGCAGACAGACACTGGAGTGATGTGGCTGCAAGGCCAGGAATACCAGGCATGGCTGGTAATCAATCACCAGAAGGTAGGAGAAGGCAAGGAAGGATTCTTCCCTCAAGACTTCACAGAGACGTGTCTTGCCCAAGCCTTGACTTCAGACTCTGGCTCCAGAACTCAGGGAATAAATTCCTGTTGTTTCAAGTAACCTGGTTTGTGGCCATTTGTGGCATCAGCCCTAAGAAAACTGAAAAACTAACACAGGACTGGAAGCAGCACCATGCACAGCCATGGGCTTGGCCTGCAACACGAGAAAAGTTGCTGCAGTCATACTGTGTGCTTCCTGTATAATGATTATCTGTAGTCTCTTGTAGATAAATTTGTACCCTTAATGAAGCTTGTCACTTTCAGCTTTTTCCTGCTTTTTTTTTTTTTTTAGCTGAGTCATTCTGCCACCTGTTGGCAGCTCAGCTACAGCTCAGCTTGGGCTGGGCATCAAACTGCTGTTGCTCAGAGCTCAGCTCACACTCTTGAGTGAGCTCTTAACCAACTGAGCCACTCTGCCAGCTCAGCTTTTTCCTCCCTTTTACCTCCCACATCTAACCAGTTAAAAGTGACAGTGTCCCCATTCATCTTCTTTGTGTTCTGGTTGTCTTTGTTGAGTCATCTCCTGGAATACTGAGATACAAGAGATCTGTCCTCATGTCGCCTTTCTAATTCAATTTAGCACTCACTGGGTGTGAACTCAGAGCAGCCTAGCTCACTCAGTAAGCCTCAGCAAGTGGGGCTTACTCTGGAAGATCTGAAGACCTCAGAGGCACAGCAGGAAGATGAAATAAGAGAGCAAGTGGCCCTTATGCAAAGAGGGAGACATAACTTTTGGGGAGCAGAATAGGTGCCTCCCTGATGAGTTCCCCTGGAGGACAGGTATTCAGAAACCTCATCCCCCTACAGAGGTGTTCCCAGCTGGGAGGGAGGACCACAGGTAAGTAGGGTCTCAGTGCCATGTTTTTTTTTTTAATTTTTTTTTAAAGATTTTGTTGGGGAATTGGGGGAGGGAACAGCATTGGGGAATCAGAAAAGGGGAACAGATAAGTTGCTGTCCTTTTTTTCTTGTCTAGTTGTGGAGGATGTCGCTTCACTGGCTCATGTTGGTATTGTGATCATTTTGCTCTTCCCAGGTAAGACAGATTGGTCACTGGCCATTGGATGGCGGCTCACAGCAGGTTACGCCGGCTGCTGGCTACTTACACGGCTGCGGGCCACTCACAGTAGCTTACGGCAGCCCACCACAGCCCCACTGCAGCTTATGCTGTCACCGGTGACTCACGGCAGCCCAGCTCCAGGTTAAGCTGTTGTCCACCATCTTAGCTGTAGAGGGCACAGTGTCACTGGCCCATGTGGGAACTAAACTGGTGGCCCTCTTGCTCAGAGTTTGCGTTCCCAACAGATTAATCAACGAGCCACTTGGCCAGCCCAGTGCCACGTTTTTGAAAGGAACTAACAGGGCAGTCTGCAGGCAGGTGGAGCTGCCAGGAGCTTTGGACTTCCTTGCCCCACCTTCCTGGAGTGGCTCCAAGATGGCATTAGTGATTGGTTATGTCTGGTTCAGGTTTATTAGGACTTCACTAGCTTAAAAGCAGGAAGGAAGGGGATATGGGAGGCCCATTGCAAACACTTGCAATTTGAGAGGAACTGAGGGCCGGCCGGGTGGCTCAGTTGGTTAAGAGCTCACTCAGGAGTGCCAGCTCTGAGCAACAGGGTCAATCTGATTCCTGGCCTGATCTGAGCTGCAGCTGAACTGCCAACAGGTGGCAGAATGGCTCAGCTAAAACAAAACAAAACAAAACAGATATCAACAAAGAAAAACAAAACAATTGTTCATTGAAGGGAACAGGGTGACATGCCTGGAGAGGAAGTCAGAGGTCCTCACACACCAGGCTGAAGAGTTTGAATTTCGCTCTTGTTTCTCACACTTTTTTGCCTGCAGCCCAGTGATGCACTGTGGTAATTTCTGCTCTATTTTGTTCTGTTGGGAAAAGGCTGGGCTATTGTTGGCAAACATTCTGTGGACAAAAAGGGTTTTGATGGAAAGTAACCTCCACAGGTGATCTGACCATTACTTTCTAACTGGGTGGGTCAGGGTAGGTGGTCATGGCCCAGGCCTATAACTTCTTTAGTAAAAGGCTTGTCTTTACCTTAAGCAGTCCTGCCCATTGTTTCTGTGCATTTAGGTTACCAAACCTTTGAAATACCCCTTTTCAGACTCTCCTTCTAAAGCATGACCACCCACAAGAGAGCACTTAATCTTGTTAAGTATCCAATTATCGAATCTCCCACATTGATGTAATCTTCCTGAAGTTCTCTCCTTAATTCCAAAATACATAAAAGAAACTGTAAAATGTAATTTTCTGAAGCATTTGAGATATTGATTCTGGGCAACTGTCGTCAGTTTTGGCTCAAATAAACTAAATTCTCTGGATTTGGATGTTTCTTCCTTTTTTTTTTTAAGCTGAGCCATCCTGCCACCTGTTGGCAGCTCAGCAGCAGCTCAGCAGCAGCTCAGCTCAGGTTGGGCATCAAACTGCTGTTGCTCAGGGCTCAGCTCTCACTCTTGAGCGAGCTCTTAACCAACTGAGCGACTCCACCAGCCCTGGATGTTTCTTATATTGACAATTCTCTCCTCAACCAAACTCTATTTGGGCTTCCCTGGGCATTTTTTTCAAGTACAACTGACTTTTGGGCTTCCATGTTCATCTCTGCATTGTCCAATTTTTGCAAAAATCCTAGGTCAGTTTAACCAGAGCCCCTTCCCAAAGACACCCTTTCCCCCTCCCTCTCATATACCTGATTAATCTTGATATTTGATCAGGTTCCTCATCCTACACCCTCCCTCAGGTGATGCCTCCAGCAAGAATCCCCTTAGGTCAGGTGGATTTAGGTGGATTTAGCCAGAATCCTCCTTGCCTCTCATGTTCCCTCTTAGTAATTTTCTATCCACTGACTCCCCACCCTGATGCTTACTTATAAATTCCCACTTTTCCTTGTAATCAGAGTTGAGATCAATATCTCTCCCCCACTGTAAGCCCTCATTGCAGTGGTCCCTACACCATCCCAAACAGTCCCCAGAATAAAGCCTGTCTTAGTATGCTCATCAAATGTCATGGATAAATTTTTTTTTTTTGAGGGCAGTGTCATTGGCCCTCATACGTGGGACCCAACCAGGGCTGCTGGCTTCCCAAGCCAGCACTTAACCACTGTGCCACTCGGCCAGCCCCAAATTTTTTTTCTTTAATGCTGTCACAAGCTGTTGTGGAGGTTCAGAACTAATCACCCCAAGATGTGCCTCTGTGCTATGAGGATTATTTTGAGCTAGAGGCCACCAACCCTGTGGGCTCAAGAGAACCTTCTGCCCCACTTAACTACTTAGGAGAACCTGAATTACAGCCCTGGCCCAAACAGAGTATTAGAGATGATCTCTTTTGACCTGTCTGTAGGGCAGGACAAACTTCTATTTACTAAGCATCTGCTCTTTCATCATTCTTTTTTACTTTTTTTTTGAGGGCAGTGTCACTGGCCCTCATATGCGGGACCCAAACCGGGGCCGCTGACTTCCCAAACCAGCGCTTAACCACCACGCCACTCGGCGGGCCCCTTCTTTCATCATTTTTCAATGACCCTCTGAAACCTCCCAGGCATCTTACATCATCCCTAGCTCAGGCTGTTTTATGTACCTCAATCCCCCTGTCTCTCACCCTCTCCTGCATGTGGGGCCTCTGACTTTGGTCACTTGGGGTCCCCATACATACATGTGCATTAAATTTTATTTTCCATTGCTGATCTGTCACATTTCTGTGTGATTATTAGTCCGGCTGACAGAACCTTAGGGGAGATGAGTTTCTCCCTCCCCCACACTGTAATGGGTCTTTTAATATAGTGGAGTATTGATGAAAGGTTCTCATCAGGGTAAGGGGTGCCAGAGTTCAGTCAGCATTTTGGGAAGCCAAGGAGAAGTGTGAGCCACTGGCTCACTGGCATGACAGGAAAATAAACAATTGTTCATGTGGATGAAAAAGGGGCCACATATTATACTAAGTGTAACAAGCTCAAGGAAATCCTGCATGGCAAGCCCTACAAACTCAGAGACCTAAAGTAACCACATAGAATGGTCTGAACATAAAAATTCCTAACAAAAGCAGGTCATGATAGATAGTCACATCCTAGACCTGTAGTTTCCTTGACAAAGTTCAATCTTTACCTTAAGTGAGCCTGTCTATTGACTTTTTTTCTTTTCTGTTGTCTTTTTGCATCTAAGATAACATTCCCTTGGAATTTCAGAGTAATCTTCTTTTCCAGACCTCTCAGGGCACACCCACACACCAGAGCAGGGGTCCACAGAACCCCTTTTTGTTATCTCATTCCCCCTTTCCCCGATACCATCTCAAAGTGCTGTAAATGTTAATTGTTAACTATCCTGTGCCCTCCAATGTGAAAGAAGCATGTGCCCTTCTGTGTTACTTTTTTTAAAATATTAGTGTCAGGTGTACAAAACAATGTAATAGACATTTCACCCCTCATAAAGTGGTAACCCCTCTCCCAATCTACTACCCCTCTGACATCCTATATATCTATTACAATTCCACTAACTCTATTCCCTATGCTGTATTCTACATCCTATTACTATATATGTATAATTATAGTTGATATTCATTATTATTCAGCTTTGGGTGTACAGTGCAGTGGTCAAGCATCTACACCGTCTATGAAGTGGTCTCCCTAATAAGACAAGTGCCCATCTGACACCCTACAAAATTTTTACAATATTATTGATTATATTCCCCAAACTGTATTTCACATCCTCATAGCAATATTGTGGCTACCAATTTGTGCTTTCTAATCCCTTCTCCTTTCCCTTATCCCCACCCCTCTCCCATCTAGCAACCATTAGTTTTTTTCTCTATATCTCTGAGACTATTTCTGTTTAGTTTGCTCACTTATTCCGTTCTTTAGAGTCCACATACAAGTGGTGAGATCATATGGTATTTATCTTTCTCAGTCTGACTTATTGCACTTAACATAATGTTCTCTAAATCCATCCATATCATTGCAAATAGTAAGATTTCAGTCTTTTTTAGGGCCAAGTAATACTCCATTGTATAAACGTAACACAGTTCCTTAATCCAGTGATCTACCAATGGGCATTTCTGTGCTACTTTTTATTCAATCCCAGAGATTTTCCCATTTTGCTTTCTCTTGCCTCTTACTCTACCACCAATGGATTTCACATAACCCTCCTTATGTCTCCTTTGATTCTAATGTACAAAATAAATTGCAAAACTGCCATTCCCTGGAGCACTTTCTTAATCCATTGAGATCTTGCTCCTCAGCAATTTCTGTCAGTTTTGGCTCTGATAAATTCATTAAACTTCTCTACAAGCTTGCACTTCTCTTGTCAACATTAGCACAGGAGTTGAAGGTGGAATGATGCTGTCTCCTGTTATTGACTCCAGCAGCCACAGAAGTAGCACTTGTGTGCCTCGGCCACCATTGGTGTGGAAAGACACTGTCAGGTAAAAGTTCTCCCCAAGCTCCATGGAATGTCTGGGAATCAAAAGCTCTCGGCCTGTAGTAGTTTGTAGATGTAGATGAAAAGAGGTGCTGTAATAAATCACAAATCCCTCACTTGGCAGGTCATGGTGGAAAGTCAGGCCCCCCATCTAGAACCTCTTCAGCGAAAAGTTTAAGACAGCCCTGCCTATTGTTGTGCATACAGCTTATCATGCCTTTGAAATGCCAGAAGTAATCCCTCTGGAAGGCGGAACCACCCTCAAGAGAGCCCATAATCTTAAGTATCCTGTAATACAACCCCTGTCATGCTCTCTCCCACCCCCATATAATATTCCTTATGTTCTCTCCTTAGCTTCAAATGCATAAAAGAAACTGTAAAACTGTCATTCTCCAGAGCATTTGAGATCTTGCTTCCTGACAATTGTCATCAGTTTGGCTCAAATAAACTCTTATAAAAATTGTCTTCAGGGGCTGGCCAAGTGTCTCAGTTGGTTAAGAGTTGGCTTAGAACCCGTGGTCTGAGCAACAGGGCCGCTGGTTCGATTCCCACATGGGCCAGCGAACATTGTGCCCTAGCTGAGCTGTTGCTGAGCTGCCCAAAGGTGGCAGGATGGCTCAGGTTGTATAACAACAAGACTGCCTATTCCATGGTGGGTTATGCCCGTCCGCAACTAAGACTGAACTCAGCACCTTGAGCTGAGCTGTCGCCCGGATGGCTCAGTGAATAGAGCGTGTGCTCTTAACAACAAGGCTGCTGGTTCGACTCCTGCATGGGATGGTGGTTATGCCCACCCGCAACTAAGATTGACCACAGCACCTTGAACTTAAGGCCACGAACTGCTGACGGGAAGACAGATGGCAACCTGCGCCCTCCACAACGAAGACTGAAGAACAACTTGGCTGGTTCCCTCCCCTAATTCCTCAATAAAATCTTAAAAAAAAAAAAATTGTCTGCAAGTCTGGACATTGCTACATTAACACAGACAAAAACTGTCTGAAAGCCTGGTTTTGGGCTTTGGAAATAAGAAAGGTCTGTCTCCTAAACCTCACCCCAAATGGTAAAAGCTAGGATTCTGCACCTGCGCGGTGGGCCCTGGATGTGGTTCACGCTGGTGGTCTTCCTGGGGACTCACATCTATGACAGGAGGGAGGTTCCCAGGACTTAAAAATAGGACAGAAGCCTCATGTCTAACTAACTTGATGAACGCAGCTGTCTCCCTGTATGTCTTCATTGATCCAGCTGTCGACGTCAGAAATATCCAAACCTGTAGAGAATTTTTATGACTTTATTTGAGTCAAACTGACAACATGCTGGGGAGCAAGATTTAAAATACTCCGGAGAATGATAGTTTTGTAGCTTGTTTCATGAATTTGGAATTAATGAGGGAAGGTAAGGAAGATTATGAAGGTGGGAGAAAGTGGGGTGTGGGTTGGGTTACAGGGTAGTTAAGACTGCTCTCTTGACGATGGTTCTGTCTTAGCAGGAGAGTTGAAAGGGGGCTTTTTAAAGACTTGTTAACCTATTGTAGATGCACAGGAACAAAGGGTGGGGCTGCTTAAGGCAAAGATAAGCCTTTCACTACAGAAGTTACAGGCCTGGGGCCTGACCTGGGACCCACCCTGCCCTGCCCAAGTAGGATATTAAGATCAGATTTTTTTGTCCACACAGATTCCCCACTCTAGAAAGAGATGATTTAAATGTTACTTTGTATTCCCATTTCTTCCTTTACATTACTTTTTTTTTTTTTTTTTTTTTTTTTTAGCTGAGCCATGTTGGCAGCTCACCTGCAGCTCAGCTCAGGCTGGGTATCAAACTGCTGTTGCTCAGAGCTCAGCTCTCACTCTCTGCTGGCCCCTACATTACTTATTTTTAAGTGGAAGGTTATAATTTACTTGTATCCTTAGAATCACATACACAAAGAAATCTCACAATCAGTTATTTACCCTTGCAACTATTTGGTAAAATTTCTTTCTTTCTTTCTTTCTCTTTCTTTCTTTCTTTCTTTCTTTCTTTCTTTCTTTCTTTCTTTCTTTCTTTCTTCTTTCTTTCTTTCTTTCTTTCTTTCTTTCTTTCTTTCTTTCTCTCTCTTTCTTTCTGTTTTTTTTTTCTTTTCTTTTTTTTTTTTTTTTAGCTGAGCCATCCTGCCACCTGTTGACAGCTCAGCTTGGGCTAGGCATCAAACTGCTGTTGCTCAGAGCTCAGCTCTCACTCTTGAGCAAGCTCTTAACCACTTGAGCGACTCCACAGGCCCGGTAAAATTTCTTTTAAAAGTTGTTTTTTAATTTGGTGTGTTTCTCACAGAGTTAATATCCTGATACATTTTCAAATTATCCAGTATCAAACTCCTTAACTGAGTTAAATCAAGGCCCAGAAAAGTGAAGGATCACATACAGGGCACTGGAGGGATTTCTGGGGACACAACAAGTGCATCTGACCCCGATTTCCAGGCTCTTTTCCGGGGCCGCTTCCGGGTCTCTACAATTCCTGAGTCTTCTCCTGGCTGTGTCAGACACTGCAGGCCCTCCGACCTTCCACCCCACAACCCCCAGCTCTGTCCACTGGATCTTCTGGCCCTGCCAGCGCCTCCTTCTGTCTCCAGCCACCACTACCGCGGCCCTGCCTGAGCTCGGGAGTTTCTGGGGACCGCCACACAGACCTGCCCAGCCTCAGTAGAGGAGGGAGGGGTGCACTGGCCCCAGGGGAGGCTCCAGGACTGGAGAGGCGAGGGTGGGGGCTGGGCACATCCCGCCAAGTCTGTGGGAGGGAATCTGTGAGAGTAGGCGCCTGTCCTCGGACAGGCTCCCTGGGTCCCAGATCCTGGAGCCACCCAATGTGAGTGACCACCAATCACCAACCTTGGAGCCCAGAAACGGTAGTAAGGAGGGCTGCAGAACCTTAGGATACAGAGGGGTGGAGCATGGTCTCAGGTTGCTCCTCCCTTCCCCATAAAATGAATGGGAAGGACAACGAAATGAACATTTATTTCGAAATTACCATGCAGATATTTGAAATCAGAATTCACCAGAATTTCAGCCTTCTATATATCTAGGGCTGAAGGCTTAAAGAAACTTAAAATGCAAATAATTGGGCCAGTCAAGTAATAACATTGGTTAAGAGTTGGTTTGGGACACCAGCTTTGAGCAGCAGGGCACTGGTATGGATCCCATACAAGGGTCAATTATGCTGCGCCCTCTACAGCTAAGATGGTGAACAACAGCTCGACCTGGAGCTGGGCTGCAGTGAGTCCTGGGCCTCTGCATAGGCTGCAGTGGGGTGGCAGTGGGGTGCCGTGACCTACTGTGAGTGGCTAGCAGCCAAGCGTGAGTGGCGGCAGCTGCTGTGAGCTGCCACGAGTGGCTGTCCAATGGCTGTTGATCCATCTGCCTCATCCGGGAAGAGCACAATGATAATACCAACATGGGTCAGTGAAGTGATGTCCTCCACAATTAGACTTAAGAACAAAAGGACAGCACTTGTCTGCTCCTCTTCCCCAGTTCCCCAACACTGTTCCTCTCCCCGAATTCCCCAATAAAATCTTAAAAGAATAAATAAAATAAAAAGCAAATAGTTTTCTTAGGGACTCTCCTTTAAAAAGACAGTTATAGCAAGGTATATAAATGCATAGCATGTGGAAGACAAAGAGTGCTGGACCAGGCAGGGCAGGGTGGGTGGTTACCCCCCAGGCCTATAACTTCTATAGTGAAAGGATTATCTTTGCCTTAAGCAGCCCCACCCTTTGTTTCTGTGCATTTCTACAATAGGTTAACAAGTCTTTGAAAAGCCCCCTTTCAATCCTCCTTTTAAGACGGAATCACACTCAAGAGAACAGTCTTAACTACCCTGTAATCCAACTCTCACCCAGCTTTCTCCAAACTCCATAATCTTCCTTCCCTTTCCTCATTAATTCCAAATTCATGAAAGAAGCTGCAAAACTATCATTCTCCGGAGTATTTTAAATCTTGCTCCCCAGCATGTTGTCAGTTTGACTCAAATAAAGTCATAAAAATTCTCTACAGGTTTTGACATTTTCTACACGGACAAATGACTATGCTGTATATCTGAAACTCATTGACTTTTGTACGTCAATATTGTGTGTAATTAAAAATCAAATTTGAAACAAAGGAAACTACCATGTCTAAATCTCTGGACAGTTCCAATGTGTTGCTTTTGAGAATAATTAAAGAAATGAGGGAGCGCTGAAGGTGGGGAACCGTGCAGAAGATGCCCTGCAGAGACACCTCTCATCAACCAGTGAGAACGGCATGAGCTCCCATCTCTTTCTTTTTTAAAGATTTTATTGGGGACTTGGGGGAGGGGAACAGTGTTGGGGAATTGGGGAAGGGGAACAGATAAATTGCTGTCCTTTGTTCTTCAGTCTAGTTGCGGAGGACGGAAGTTGCTTCACTGGCCCATGTTGGTATAGTCATTGCGCTCTTCCCAGATGAAGCAGATCTGTCGCCAGCCTCTGGATCACTCCGCGGCTATTGGCAGCTCCTGCTGGCTGACGGCCACTCACTGTAGCCTATGGCAGCCCCCTGCAGCAGGGGCTGCAGCCTACACTGGGTCGCTGGGGCTCACACAGCCCAGCTCCAGGTAGAGCTGTAGAGGGCAGCGTTACTGGCCCTCATATGTGGGATCTGAACCAGGTCTGCGGGCATCCCAAGCCAGCTCTTAACCAGTGTGCCACTCAGCTGGCCCTCCCATCTCTTTTTAACTGTATCTCCTCACTAGGGCCTCGGGAATTTGAGGGCAGTGCGGCTCCACTTTCTCCCCTTCCAAGAATGTCGCCGACGCCAAGTGCTGTCCTAAGATCCTTGGCCCTCACCTTTCCCACCTGGGGGCTTACGGCAGGATCTGCAAGTCGTTTTTCTGGATTGTTGGCAGCCCAACTCCACTGTGAGAATAACCAGGCCTTTCTTTAAACCTGGAACCTCATAACAAATCCCCTTTGGCTATAGGTCCCTGAATTGTGCAGGGCCAATGAAGCAGTCGGCTGAGCGGTGTTACTGCTGTTTAATGGAAGAGGCGGATGGAGATCGGAGGGTGAAACCCTTGTCTTGGTTTGGGAAATGAGCTGAGACTCTGGGGTTGCAGAAGTAGGGCTTTAGTATCCTCAGGATGTGCAAGAAGGGGGCCTGCTGAGTGGCTCATTGATTAAGAGCTGGCTTGGGAGCAGGAGCTCTAAGCAGCAGGGACACCGGTTCAGATCCCACATGGGCCATTGACGCTGCACCTTCTACAGCTAAGATGGTGAACAACAGCTGGACCTGGAGCTGGGCTGCTGTGAGCAGCTGTGAGCAGCACTCCAATGGCCCGTGACCCATTTGCCTCAGCCGGGAAGAGCACAATGGTCACAATACCAACATGGGCCAGTAAAGCAACATCCTCCAAAACTAGACTGGAGAATGAAAGGATAGCAACTTGCCTGTTCCCTTCCCCCCATTCCCCAATAAAAATCTTAAAAAAAAAAAAAAGATGTGCAAGAAGGAAGGATACAGAGAGCATCCAGCAGCAAAGTCACAGCTCCCACCTCCATAGTGTGATGGGTTCTTCCTGAGAACAAAAGGAGACGTCCCTCTCTAGAAATAGTTTTGGTTTGAGTATCAACCTAAAGCCCAGAAAGTCCTCAGAAGTAACCACACTACCTACGTTTCAAAAGGGCTTCAAGTACACGTTTTGATCCACCCTAAATAACTATTGGATAGGTGGAATATGCATTTGAAAAGCGATCCGATTGTACATTTAAAAGAGGAGATCGAGTGGCGCAGTGGTTAAGCGCTGGCT
Source organism: Aselliscus stoliczkanus (assembly GCA_033961575.1). Lineage (NCBI taxonomy): Eukaryota > Metazoa > Chordata > Mammalia > Chiroptera > Hipposideridae > Aselliscus > Aselliscus stoliczkanus. The sequence continues at coordinate 45,297,210 of CM066733.1, forward strand.
TCGGAAGCCAGCGGCCCCAGTTCTGGTCCCACATGAGGGCCAGTAACACTGCCCTCAAAAAAAAAAAAAAAAAAGAGGAGATAGAGGAGTGCAGGCTTTATTCAGAACAAAGAGAAAGGAAACATGGCCTCGAAGGAAAAAAACGTAAGGGATATTTTTGTTTGTTTTCTTTCTTTTTTTCCCCCTTTCTTTTTTATTTAATATTTTGGAATAAAAAATGAAGCTTTACTTATAAAGGGACCCTCACCACACCATGCCAGGGTAAGTATTACTCACTGAAATTACATAAATACATATGTACTAGATATGATGGTAAATGCATTTCTTTCCTTGGTTTTCAATGTAAAATGTGTGACAGACAGTAATCATGGTATACCATGGGTTCTTAAAGTGCGTCTGTGGAATGTCTGTGTTGTAATGAGAGTGCTGATTGCGGCAGGCAGCCTCCGCAGACCTTCCCAAAGGAGAGAACTAGGCGATAGTCTCCGCAATCTGTATTTCGGCATCACCAGCAGTCAGTGATTCTCAAAATGCAGGAAGAGTTGCCTGCATCACAACCCTCTGGGTTTCCGTAGCCCGGGCTTCTTGAGTCCTCGATTTGCTGGCAGCGGAGCCAAAGAAATCTTCGTTTTTCCTAATTTCCTCAGGTGACTTTCTTAAACACAAAAGTTGGGGGACCACTACTTTGGGTAATTTTGGTACATACTAAAAGTTTTCAGGCAATGTCCTGTGGACGCCATTGTATTTTTTTGAATTGACATGTAACGTATTAGTTTCAAGTGTTCAACCTGATTTAATATATATGTAGTCCTCCCTCAGCATTTGCCAATAATTGCTTCCAGTTCCCCTGGGAACACCAAAATCTGCAGATGCTTTAGGCCCTTATATAAATGGTGTAGTATTTGCGTATAACCTACACAATCCTCCCATATACATTAAATCGTCTCTAGAGTACTTATAATATCTGATATAATGTAAATGTTATGTAAATAGTTGTTACACTGTATTTAGGGAATAATCACTAGGAGAAAAAGCTGTATGTGTTCTGTACAGATGCAACCAACGTAGGCCTAACTAGGTTGTGCAAGTCAGCAACAATGTAACTTTTTTTCTAATATTGTCCATCAGTTGGTTGAATCCTGGGATGCAAAACCCTATGATACAGAGGGCCACCTGTATATGTTGGGAAATAAGTTAACACAATAAGTTTAGTTAACATCTATGATGACACATAGTTACATTTATTTTTCTTGCGATGAGAGCGTTTAAGATCTACTGTCTTAGCAACTTTCAGAAGTACAACACAATATTTACTGTTCACTAGTCAGCACCCTGAACATTACATCCCAGAACTATGATTTATCTTATGACTAGAAGTTTGTAGCTTTTGACCCCCTCCACCCATTTCACATACCCCCTCCCCCCAACCCCGGGAAGGAGGGGCGATAGAGTCTGAAGCATCACTGTCTGCCCAAATTCCCGCTGTGGGCTTCATGGGTTCTGGGGGCTCTCCAAAATGGGAAGGAAAGACGCACCGGGTACCCCGCAGTAGAGTGGGGTTGTTTTCAGTTATGAGTTCCCTGCACAATGTCCACCCTTACTGCTTATTAGCAATCGTGTACTCTTCTAAAATTAATTGTCTGGCTGACTCAACGGCTGAAAAATATTTTTAAAGTAGTGTACTACTGCGAGCCGCCTCTCTGGCCAGAGGTTGGAGAGCCGCTCTCGCTTCCCTAGCCTGAGGCCAAGGAGGGACTGCTTTGCAGTCCTGGCCCCCGGTTCTCTCGAGTCCGGGGTGTTAGGCCTGGAGCCTGCCAGGAATGCGAACCCAGATGTCCCAGAAGACGGGACGGATACTGGGTGGCAACCCACTGCCGCGGGGTTCCAGGCCGCAGAGGGGCTCAACCTGAGCAGGTGCTGCGGAGACACAGCATTCACAGTGGGATCAGTTGGATATGCACATTTGGCGAAATGTGCTTGGAGGGCCACAAGCTCTGGTCGTTTTGAATACAAATTTCAAGGTTATGCATTTTCCACCCGAAGAGTCATAAATCCATCCCTTGCACTCCCGAGTTTAGCGGAGATGCTTTCCCGCCAGTTTTATTTTGCGGGAACCACCAGAGGGCGGCAAGATGCCTCCGGCGCTTGCGTTCAAAGTCCTCAGTGAATCCAGCCCTCTGCCAGAAAACGATTTCGGAAGTATCACACCGCGGATCCTGGGCTCTTTCGCAGAGCCGCTCATCTCCTCAATCTGCTGCTGGGACTGCGGGAGCGACTCGCGCGGACTTGCACGCCCAGCCCGCGTGCACCCGGGTCCCCGCGTCCCAGCCCTGACACGCCGAGCTCCACCACGCCCGCGCGGTCCGCCGGCTGTCGCATGCGCACACGCCCCGGGCCACACAAAGCAGAGACTGCGCCGGGCTTTTAATTTCTCCTGTCTTTTTTTGACTTAAGAAGTACGGGGTTGATTTCGGTTGAGGAAGCCACTGGCATCTTTCAGTGCGCCCTCTTTTTTTTTAGGGCAGTGTCACTGGCCCTCATATCTGGGACCCAAACCAGGTCCGCTGGCTTTCCACCACACCACTGGGGCGTTCCTTCAGTGCGCCCTCTTGTGGACACACGTTGTCTTCCGGACACCCATGTGAAAAGGAGTCACCCGTTACCCTCCTCTTTGCGCCTTTGCTTTGCAGCAGCAAAGGAATGAAAAGGACATTTTCCCGTCTTTTTTCCTCGTCCTCTCCCTGCCCCTCCCCCTCTCCCCTGTCTTCAGTCTTCCTCCTTGGTACTGAATTGGGGATTGAAAAGCCTCAGGAGAGGGCCGGCCGAGTGGCGCAGTGGTTAAGCGCTGGCTTTGGGAAGCCAGCGGCCCCGGTTCGGTCCCACATATGAGGGCCAGTGACACTGCCCTCAAAAAAAAAAAAAAAAAAAAAAAAAAAAAAAAAAGAAAAGCCTCAGGAGAGGAGTTCCTACGGCAGGAGGTTGGGCCTCGATTTTGTTGACTTTCGCCAGCCTCGTTTTTGTTTAGAGTTGATTGTGACAATGTCATTAGAAGGAAAAAAACCACAAGACTTTAGTACATAATTATCCTTTTATATATAATACGACTATTCCCTCAACATACCATTAGTCTTCTCTATAATTGAGGATGTATCTTTCTAGATATATCTTTATCTATTTTCAGATATTGTGGGACATACATTTTGTTTTCTTGTTTTATTGTGAAATAAACTTTTTCTTTTTTTCCAATTAGCTTTAGGTGTACAACCCAGTGCAATAGTTATACTTTTTTATTTTTTGAAATATTTTATGGTGAAATAAACATTTTTAAAAAAATTAGTTTCCGGTGTACAACATAATGCAATAGTTATACTTTTTACCCCTCAAAGTGACAACCCTCCTCCCCCAATTTGCCACCCCCTCCTCCTCACCCATATCATACAAATCTATTACAATTCCTTTAAATCCCGTCCACAGTGTACTCCACATCCCGGGATTATCTATATATTCTGTTACAGTTGGCATACAATATTATACAACATTAGCTCTAGATGTACAGGGCACTGATCAAGCCTCTACTCCATCCTGAAGTGGTCTCCCTAAAAAGACATGTGACTATCTGACACGCCACAAAAATTTTACAACATTGTTATATTCCCCGAACTGTGTTTCATAGCCCTGTGGCAATATTGTAGTTGTCTATTTATGCTGTCTAATCCCTTCCCCTTCTCCCTTATCCCCACCCCCTTCCCAACTAGTAACACTTAGTTTTTCCTCTATATCTATAAGTCTGTTTACTTTGCTCGTTCATTCAGTTTTTCAGATTCCACATATAAGTGAGATCATATGCTACTTGTCTTTCTCCGACTGACTTATTTCACTTAACATAATAGTCTCTTCACAACATTATCAATTACATTCCCAGAACTGCCCCCATATCCCTGCGGCAACATTGTAGTCACCCACCTACGCTGTCCAAAACCTTCCCCCTCTCCCTCATCCCCACTCCCTCCCAGCCAGCAACCATCAGTTTTTCCTTTATATCTGCTTGATATGATTTCAATCTTCTTAAATTTACTGAGACTTGTTTTGTGGCCTAACGTGGTCTATCTTGGAAAATGTCCCATGTGTACTTGAGAAGAATGTATGTTCTGTTTTTCAGGGTGAAATACTCTAAAAATATCGATAATGTCCAGCTGGTCTAAAGTGTCATTTAAGGCAACTCTTTCTGTGTTGATTTTCTGTTTAAAGGGTCTGTCCATTGGTGACAATGGGGTTTTAAAGTCCCCTACTATGATGGTGTCACTGTTGATCTCTGTCTTTATGTCTGTCAAAATCTGTTATGTATAATTAGGAGTTCCTATGTTGGGTGCATAAATGTTTATTAGGGTTATAATGCCCTTCTTTGTCTTTTATTGTAGTCATTTTTAAGTCCATTTTGCCAAAATAAGTACTGGTACTCCAGCTTTTTTTTTCTCATTTCCATTTGCATGAAATATCTTATTCCATCTGTAAACAGTATATACATGTGTCCTATTTTCTTTGTTTCTTTTTTTTTAAAGGATAGAGACCTGTATTTATTTTTATTTATTTATTTTTTTTGAGTGCAGTGTCACTGGCCCTTGTATGTGGGACCCGAACCGGGGCTGCTGGCGTCCCAAGTCCCAAGCATTTAGCCGCTGCGCCACTCGGCCAGCCCACGTCCTATTTTCTTATCCACTCCGCCACTCTCTGTCTTTTGATTGAAGCATTTAGCTCATTCACATTTAAAATGATTATTGATAGGTGCATATGGATTGCCATTTTGTTATTTGTATTCCTGGTCTTCCTGGGTTAGCTTGTTTACCCCTTTCTTTTCTTTAACAAAGCCCTTTTAACATTTCTTGCAATGCTGGCTTGGTGGTAATGAATTCCTTAAGCTTATTCTTTTCTGAGAAGCTCTTTATTTCTCCTTCAACTTTAAGTGATACCCGTACTGGATAGAGCAATCTTGGTTGTAGGCCTTTATTTTGTGTCACTCTGAATATCTCCTGCCACTCCCTTCTGGCCTGCAGAGTTTCTGTAGACAAGTCAGCTGTTAGTCTAACAGGAGTTCCTTTGTATGTAACCTGCTGTCTTTCTCTTGCAGCCTCTAGGATTCTGTCTCTGTCTTTAACTTTTGCCATTTTAACTCTGATGTGTCTTGGTGTGGACCTGTTTGGGTTCAGCTTGTTTGGAACCCTCTGCACTTCCTGGGCATGTATGTTGATTTCCTACACCAGGGTACGGAAGTTTTCAGTCATTATTTTTTCAAATACATTCTCGACCTCTTGCTTCTTCTCTTGTCCTTCTGGTATTCCTATGATTCAAGGGTGATTGCGTTTCATCTTGTCCCATAGGGCTCTTAAACTATTTTCATTGTTTTTTATTCTCTGTTTTTGTTGTTGTGCCAACTGGGTGATTTCTGCTATTTTATCTTCCAAATCGCTGATCCGCTCCTCTGCTTCATCTACTCTACTGGTGATTCCTTTCAGTGTGTTCTTCATTTCAGTTATTTTAATCTTTAGTTCTAACTGGTTGTTTTTTTTTATGATTTCTCTATCCTTCCTTATGTCCTCACTAAGTTTGTTAAACATTCTTATCATCAGTGTTCTAAACTCTGTCTCTGAAAGGTTGGATCCCTCTGTTTCATTTGGTTCCATTTCTAGAGGTTTCTTCTGATCTTTTTTACTTGTGACATGTTTCTGTGTTTCCCCATTCTAGCTGTTGCTCTGGGATTGCTTTGATGTATTAGATAGATCACCAGGAGAGCCCTGGCTGGATCACGCAGGCACACAGCTCATGGCCCAACACTCCCACAAAAACTCCCAGTCTCAGCCCCAATGTCCCAATCAGCAGCTTACAGATCAGATCGAGCATCCAGACAACCAATCACCAGCCTGGCAATTCTGCAAGCACAGTGTGGAGAGCGGGGACCCGAGGCAGCTCACGCACTCCCACGTCTCAGTGAGCAGCATGTTGGAGCTGGAGAACGCCCACCAGACGTTTCCCTGCAAATGCAGTATAAGCCAGGCGGTGGGTTGGGAATCCAAGGCTGCATGCATGCATGCACACATGCACTTCTGCACCAATTCCACCAAACCAATGAGGTCCCTGACCTGACCCTCTGTGGGAGGGCCCAACGCTGACAAAATGGCGCCCTCCTGTACACCACTCGCGTGCAAGCTCCACACCAGGGGAACAATGGTCCCAAAATCTCCAGCTTCTGCACCAAAGGTGCCCAGCTCAGTCCTTCCCCACAGGCTCCTGGGCCCGGCTCTCACAGCTACTCCCTCCACCAGGAACCAGGTAAGAGCTCACTGGTGAGCAAGCCCATATGCTGGCCCCACTGATTCTCTAGCCACTCTCAACCTCACTGAGCTGAGCAAAGAGAGTCCTCACAAATTTACTGTCAGCTATCTTGGAACTCCTGTTCCCGGCAAAGGAACTCTGGGCTGGTGAGCTTGGTGTGCGGCCGGAGGGTCTTTCCCCCAACCGGAGAAACCTCCCCACAGTTAGGACTTCCCTCACAGGGTTCACCCTCTCTCATCTCTACCCCTCTTACTAGACTTGACATGGTCTCCTCTTTAAGTTCTTCATTTAATGGTTCTGTTCATCTAGTGTTCCTGGGACCTTGGGGTTAAATGTTGTGTAAATTGTTTGTAATTTTAGTGTGATCCTGGGAGGTAGTTAGCACAACGTCTGTGTATTCTGCCATTTTACCAGAAATCTCCAATAGTTATACTTTTTACCCCTCAAAGTGACAACCACGCTCACCCAATTCGCCATGCCGCTCCTCCCCCCTATATCATACATATATATTACAATTCCTTTGACTCCCTTCCACCATATTATACACATCCCGTTACTATGTATATTTTCAATTACAGGTGGCATACAATATTATACAACATCAGCCTCAGGTGTACAATGCAGTGATCACGCCTCTACTCCATTCATGTAGTGGTCTCCCTAACAAGACATGTGACCATCTGACACTCCACAAAATATTTACAACATTATTTTATTCCCCGAACTGGCTTTCATATCCCTGTGGCAATATTGTAGTTACCTATTTATGCTGTTTAATCCTTTCCCCTTCTCCCTCATCCCCTCCCCCTCCCAACGAGCAACCATTTTTTTCCTCTATATCTATGAGATTATTTCTGTTTACTTTGCTCATTCATTCAGTTTTTCAATTCCACATATAAGTGAGATCATATGGTATTCGTCCTTCTCTGACTAACTTATTTCACTTAACATAATAGTCTCTAGGTCCATCCATATCATTGCAAATGGTACAATTTCATTCTTCTTTATAGCGGAGTAATACTCCATTGTATAACTGTACCACAGTTTCTTAATCCAGTCATGTACCCATGGGCATTTCAGTTGTTTCCAAGTCTTGGCTATTGTAAATAGCACTGCAATAAACATAGGGGTGCATTTTTTTTTTTTTGAATTAGCGTCTTGGATTCTTCTGGGTAGATACCCAAGAGTGGAATTGCTGGGTCATATGGTAGTTCCATTTCCAGTTTTTTTTTTTGTTTTTTTTTTTGAGGGCAGTGTCTCTGGCCCTCATATATGGGACCGAACAGGGGCCACTGGCTTCCCAGGCTAGCGCTTAATCACTACGCCAATTGGCTGGCCCTCATTTCTAGTTTTTTGAGATACCTCCATACTGATTTTCATAATGGCAGCACCAATTTGCAGTGCCACCAAAACTGCACCAGCGTTCCCTTTTCTCCACACCCTTGTCAGCACTTGTTGTTTGTTGATTTGCTGATAATAGGCATTCTGACTGGAGTGAGGTGGTATCTCATTGTGGTTTTTATTTGCATTTCCCTAATGACCAGTGAGGTTGAACATTTTTTCATGTGCCTGTTGGCCATCTGTATGTCCTGTTTAGAGAAATGCCTCTTCATATCCTCTGCCCATTTTTTAATTGGGTTGTTTGATTTTTGGTGTTGAGTTTCATGAGTGTTTTATAAATTTTTGATATTAACCCCTTATCAGATATATTGTTGTCAAATATCTTCTCCCATTGAGTAGGCTGCCTTTTTGTTTTATCAATGATTTCCTTTGCTGTGGAAAAACTTTTACGTTTGATGTAATCCCATATGTTCATTTTTTCTTTTATTTCCCTGGCCTGAGGGGATATATGAGTAAGAATATTACTCAGGGTAATGTCTGCAAACTTATTCCCTATGTTTTCTTCTAGGAGTTTTATGGTCTCAGGTCTTACATTTAAGTCTTTAATCCATTTTGAGTTTGTTTTGAATATGGTGTAAGTAGGTGGTCTATTTTCATTTTTTTTGCATGTGTCAGTCCAATTTCCCCAGCACCATTTATTAAATAGACTATCTTTACTCCAATGTAAATTCTTGTTTCTATTGTCATAGATTAAATTACCGTATATGGATGGGTTTATTCCTGGGCTCTCTATTCTGTTTCATTGGTCTATGTGTCTCTTTTTATGCCAGTACCACACTGTTTTGATTACTGTAGCCTTGTAGTATGTTTTGATGTCAGGTAGTGTGATGCCTCCCACTTTGTTCTTATTTCTCACGAATGCCGAGCTATTCGGGGTCTTTTGTGGTTTCATATAAATTTTAGGATTCTATGTTCTATTTCTGAGAAAAATGTCCTTGGTAGTTTTATTGGAATTGCATTGAATGTATATATTGCCTTAGGTAGTATTGACATGTTAACTATATTAATTCTTCCTATTCATGAACATGGTATGTATTTCCATTTATTTGTATCTTCTTTGTTTTCTCTCTTCAGTGTCTCACACTTTTCTGAGTACAGGTCTTTTGCTTCTTTAGTTAAATTGATTCCTAGATATTGTATTGTTTTTTGACGCAATTGTAGAAGGGATTGATTTCCTGATTTCTTCTTCTGATAGTTTATTATGGGTGTATAGAAATGCAACTTATTTCTGAGTATTAATTTTGTATCCTGCTACCTTACCAAATTCGTTTATCAGTTCTAGCAGTTTTTTGGTGGAGTCTTTAGGATTCTTTCTATATATTATCATGTCATCTGCATATAATGACAATTTTACTTCCTCTTTTCCAATTTGGATGCCTTTTGTTTCATTTTCTTGTCTGATTGCTTTGGCTAGAACTTCCAAAACAATGGTAAATAGAAGTGGTGAAAGTGGGAAGTCTTGTCTTCTTCCTGATCTTAAGGGGAAAGCTTTTAGCCTTTCCCCATTGAGTACAATGTTTTCTGTAGGCTTATCATATATGGCTTTTATTATGTTGAGATATGATCCTACTATTCCCACTTTGCTAAGAGTTTTTAATCATAAATCCCTGCTGGATTTTGTCAAATGCCTTTTCTGCATCTATTGATATGATCATATGATTTTTATTTTTCATTTTGTTAATGTGATGTATTACGTTAATTGATTTGCGGATATTGAATCAACCTTGCATACCAGGAATGAATCCCACTTGATCGTGATGGATGATGTTTTTAAAGAGATGCTGAATTCAGTTTGCTAGTATTTTTTGAGAATTTTTGGATCTATGTTCATTAAGGATATTGGCCTGTAGTTTTCCTCTTTTGTAATATCTTTGTCTGACTTAGGAATCAGGGTGATAGTAGCTTCATAGAAAGAGTATGGGAGCCTTCCCTCCTTTTGTATTTTTTGGAAAAGTTTGAGGAGAATAGGTATTAATTCTTTTTTGAATGTTTTGTAAAATTCTCCTGTGAAACCATCTGGTCCAGGGCTTTTGTTTGTTGGAAGATTGTTGATTAGTGATTCAATTTCTTTGGCAGTAATCAGTCTGTTCAGAGTTTCTGTTTCTTTTTGGTTCAGACTTGGTAGATTGTAAGCTTCTAGAAATTTATCAATTTCTTCCCGATTGTCGAATTTGTTAGCATATAGTTGCTCATAGTATTTTCTTAAAATTTTCTGTATTTCTGTGGTATCTGTTGTCACTTCTTCTCTTTCATTTCTGCTTTTATTAATTTGGGTCCTCTCGCTCTTTTTCTTTTCTTTTTTGTTTTTGTTTTTGAGGGCAGTGTCACTGGCCCTCATATGTGGGACCGAACCGGGGCCGCTGGCTTCCCAAGCCAGTACTTAACCAGCGCGCCACTCGGCCGGCCCTCGCTCTTTTTCTTGATGAATCTGGCTAAGGGTTTGTCGATTTTGTTTATCTTTTCAAAAAACCAACTCTTCATTTCATTGATCTTTTGTATTTTTTTTTGTTCTATGTTTCATTTATTTCTGCTCTGGTCTTTATTATTTCCTTACTTATACTCCCTTTAGGCTTGTCTTGCTGTTCTTTTTTTTCCTTTTTTTTTTTTTTGAGGGCAGTGTCACTGGCTCTCATATGTGGGACCCGAACCGGGGCTGCTAGCTTCCCAAGCCAGCGCTTAACCACTGCACCACTAGGCCAGCCCTTGTCTTGCTGTTCTTTTTCGAGTTTCCTTAGGTGTAAAGATAGTGTGTTGATTTGAGATTTATCTTCCTTCTTTAAGTAGGCCTGCACTGCTATGAACTCCCCTCTTAGGACTGCTTTCACTGCGTCCCAGAGATTTTGGGTCGTGGTGTTTTCACTTTCGTTTGTCTTGAGGTATCTTTTAATTTCCTCCTTGATCTCATTTTTGACCCACTCACTATTTAGTTGCATGTTATTTAGCCTCCATACATTTCTGAGCTTTCCAGATTTCTTCTTATAATTGATTTCTAGTTTCATAGCATTGTGGTCAGAAAAGACACGATATGATTTCAATCTTCTTAAATTTGTTGAGACTTGTTTTGTGGTCCCACATGTGATCTATCTTAGAAAATGTTCCATGTGCACTTGAGAAGAATGTATATTCTGTAGCATTGGAGTGAAATGCTCTAAAAATATGAATTAAATCCAGCTGGTCTAAAGTGTCATTTTAGGCCACTATATCCGTGTTGATTTTCTGTCTGGACCATTGGTGACAATGGAGTGTTGAAGTCCCCTGCTATGATAGTGTTACTGTTGGTCTCTGTCTTTATGTCTGTCAAAATCTGTTTTATATGTTTAGGAGCTCCTATATTGGGCACATAGATGTTTACTAGGGTTATGTCCTCTTGTTGAATCAATCCCTTTATTATTATGTAGTGCCCTTCTTTGTCTTTTTTTTTTTTTTTTTTAAGATTTTATTGGGGAATTCGGGGAGAGGAACAGCGTTGGGGAATCGGAAAAGGGGAAGATACAAGTTGCTGTCTTTTTGTTCTTCAGTCTAGTTGCAGAGGATTTTGCTTCACTGGCCCATGTAGGTATCGTCATTGCATTCTTCCCATATAAGGGAGATCGGTTGCTGGCCTCTGGATGGTCGCTCACAGTGGCTCTTGGCAGCTCACACTGGCTGCCAGCCGCTCACGCTGGCTGCCGGCGACTCACTGTAGCCTATGGCAGCCCACTGCAGCAGAGGCTGCAGCCCACACCATCGCCGGGGCTCGCATAGCCCAGCTCCAGGTGGAGTTGCTGTTAGCTGTAGAGGGAAGTGTCACTGGCCCTCATATGTGGGATCCGAACCGGGGCCGCTGGCATCCCAAAACCAGCTCTTAACCAATGCGCCACTGGGCCAGCCCCCTTCTTTGTCTTTTATAGTAGTCTTCATTTTAAAGTCTATTTTGTCCAAAATAAGTATTGCTATTCCAGCTTTTTTCTCATTTCCATTTGCATGAAATATCTTATTCCATCCCTTTACTTTGAGCCTGTGTGTGTCTTTTGATCTGAGATGAGTCTCTTGTAGCCAGCATATGCATGGGTCCTGTTTTCTTATCTACTCAGCCACTCTGTGTCTTTTGTTTGGAGCATTCAGTCCATTCACATTTAAAGTGATTACTGATAGGTGCATATTTATTTACATTTTGTTATTTGTATTTCTTGTCTTCCTGGGTTAGCTTGTTTTCCCCCTTCTTCTGTTTAAAAAAGTCCTTTTAACATTTCCTGCAATGCTGGCTTGCTGGTAATGAACTCCTTAAGCTTATTCTCTTCTGAGAAGCTCTTTATCTCTCCTTCAATTTTAAGTGATAGCTGTGCTGGGTAGAGCAATCTTGGTTGTAGACCTTTATTTTGTGTCACTTTGACTATCTCCTGCCACTCCCTTCTGGCCTGCAGAGTTTCTTGAAAAAAGTCAACTGTTAGTCTTTTTTTTTTTTTTTTTTTTTTTTTGAGAGCTGTGTCACCGGCCCTCATATGTGGGACCCAAACCGGGGCTGCTGGCTTCCCAAGCCAGCGCTTAACCACCGCGCCACTCGGCCGGCCCTCAACCGTTAGTCTTACAGGAGTTCTTTTGTGTGTAACCTGCTGTCTTTCTCTTGCTGCTTTTAGGATTCTGTCTTTGTCTTTAACCTTTGCCATTTTAACTATGATGTGTCTTGGTGTCAGCCTGTTTGGATTCAACCTTTTTGGAACTCTCTGCCCATCCTGGGCTTGTATGTCGATTTCCTTCACCAGGGTATGGAAGTTTTCAGTCATTATTTCTTTAAATACATTCTCAATCCCTTGCTTCTTCTCTTCCCCTTCTGGTATTCCTACGGTGTGTTATTTTGGCGTTTCATGTTGTCCCATAGGTCTGTTAAACTATTTTCATTCTTTTTTATTCTTTTTTCTTTTTGTTGTTCCAGCTGGGTGATTTCTGCTATTTTGTCTTCTAATTCACTGATCCTCTCCTCTGCTTCATCTGTTCTACTGGTGATTCCTTTGAGTGTGTTCTTCATTTAAGTTATTGCATTCTTTAGCTCTAACTCGTTGTTTTTTATGTTTTCCCTATCCTTCTTTATGTCCTCGCTAAGTTCCTTAAACATTCTTATCATCAGTGTTCTAAACTCTGTCTCTGAAAGTTTGGATCGCTCTGTTTCATTTAGTTCCATTTCTACAGTTTTTTTCTTTTATTTTACTTGGGACATGTTTCTTTGTTTCTTCATTCTGGCAGTCGTTCTGTGAATGCTTCAATGTATTACATAGATCACCTAGAAAGAGGAGAGAGAAAATAAAGAGGTGGGGGAGGGGCTCTCCATCCTCTTTAATCTGCAGACTACTTGCTCATCAATAGAGAGTCTCTGGGCGACTCAACACCAGCTATTCGGGAGAAGAGCTTAACGTGTTATGCTCCAGCCTCCCTCTCAGGCTTGCAGTAAGCTTTCCACAATCAGCTGCTGTGTGCTCTGGAACCGTGCTCACTACTAAAAAAAAAATCTTCACAGGTTGTTTCAGGTTGTCCGCTACTGCAAAAAAAACACCCTGTGTGGCCTGCAGAGATGTGGGCCAGGCACCAGAGGTTCAGGGTGCCTCTGGCAACACAACTCTAGGTGGGTGGGGCAGGCCCCCAAGGCACCACTTGATGTGGTCAGTGGCCCCCATGCAGCATGCACTCTGCACCAGCAATCAGTCCACAGAAACTCGCCATGAATGCCTCGATTGAATCACCGAGGTACACAGCTCCCGACCCCACACTCTCAGGTAAACTCCCTGTCTCTGCCTGTCCCAATCAACTGTCCGCAGATCAGGCTAAGCAGCCCAACAGCCAATTCCCAGCCTGGAAATTCTGCACAAACAGAGTGGAGAGCGGGGACCCAAGGCAGATCTTGCACTCCTGAGTCTCAGTGAACAGACTGATGCAGCTTGAGAGCACCTGCCCTGCGTTTCCCTGACTACGCAGCACAATCAGTGCAGGGGGTGGGGATCCAAGGTGGCTTTGGCACTCCAGCGTCTCAGTGAGCAGCCTGATGGAGCCAGAGGGCACCATCCTGGTGTTTTCCTGGAAACGCAGCACAAGCAGGTCGAAGGTGGGGATCCAAGGCGACTCCACACTCCTATGTCTCAGTGAGCTGTCTGTTGGAGCCAGAGGGCACCCGCCCAGCATTTCCCTGGCAACACAGCACAAGCACGGCGGAGTGTCAGATTCCAAGGCCGCATGCGTGCACTTGCACACACGCACGCACGCACTATTGCGCCAATTTCACCAGAGCAGTGGGGTCTCGGAACTGATCCTCTGTGGGAGGGCCCATCCTTAAAAAAATCGGTGCCCTCCTGTACACCGCTCGTGCGCAAGCTCCACATCAGAGGAACAATGGTCCCAAAACCTCCAGCTTCTGCACCAAAGGTGCTCAGTTCAGTCCTTCCCCACCGGCTCCCGGGCCTGGCCCACACAGCCACTCCCTCCAACAGGAACCGGGTGAGTGCTCACTGGCGAGTGAACCCGTGCGCTGTCCCCACTGGTTCTCCAGACGCCCTCAGCCTCACCAAGCTGAGCAAAGAAAGTCCTCACTAATTTCTACTGCCCGCTATCGTAGAACTCCTGTCCTGGAAAAGCAACTCTGGGCTAGTGAGCTTGGTGTGGGGCCGGAGGGTCTCTCCCCCAACTGGAGAAGCCTCCCCACAGCTGGGGTGTCCCTCACGGGGCTCGCCCTTTCTCGTCTGTGACCCTCCTACCAGACTTGATGTGGTCTCCTCTTTAAGTCCTTCATTTAGAGGTTCTGTTCATACTTCCGAGGTTAAATGTTGTATAAATTATTTGTAATTTTGATGTGATCCAGGGAGGCAGTTGGGACAGCGTCCTTCTATTCCACCATCTTACTGGAAGCTCTTGGGATCAGTATTTTTAAGGTTAAATATGTTCCCCTTGTGGGACCAGCCGAGTGTCTCAGATGGTTAAGAGTTAGCTTAAGACTGCGAGCTCTGAGCAACACGGCCGCCAGTTCGATTTCCACATGGGACAGTGAAGCTGTGCCCGAGATGAGCTGCTGCTGAGCTGCCAACTGGTGGCAGGATAGCTCAGCTGGTGAGAGCATGTGCTCCTAACAACAAGACTGCCTGTTTGATGGTGGGCTACACCCGCCTGCCCGCAACTAAGACTGAACTTGGCATCATGAGCTGAGCTGCGACCTGCATGGCTTGGTGGATAGAGCATGCGCTCCTAACAACAAGGCTGCTGGTTCAACTCCCACATGGGATGGTGGCTACGCATCCTCACAAATAAGATTGTAACACAGCACCAACACAGCACCTTGAGCTTAGAGGCCACGGACGGGTAGCCAGATGGAGACTGGTGCCCTCCACAACTAAGATTGAAGAACAACAACTTGGCTGGTCCTCCTCCCCAATTCCCCTACACTGTTCCCCTTGACTGTTTGCTGAAGTGAATGTTTACTGTGTACACAATTCCTAAGCCAGGCTTTGCTGTAAGATTTTGATGAAACAATGCTGAGATTTTGATTGAAAGTCTGTGGGCAGGTGGATTACTATTCTTTATAAATGGCTTATTGTTTTGTTTTGTTTTGTTTTGTTTTGAGGGCAGTGTCACTGGCCCTCATATGTGGGACTGAACTGGGGCCACTGGCTTCCCAAGCCAGCATTTAACCACCGCCTCACTCGGCTGACTTGGCTTATTGTTTATTTTTGCCCATAGGTGTGTTACTGGGAAATAACATTGAAACTTCTCTTGTCTTCTTGAAGGAAAGACTTCAATCAAGAGACAGAGTTTGTATAGCATGAACAGCAGAAGTTTATTAGTAAAAGAGATTAGTCTCTGAGACATGGAGTGGGCTGACCCAAGAGGGGCAAGTAGCTCCACCTTAGAGTGCATGAAGGCTTTTATTTCTATGAGTTGAATTGCCTCCCGCTCTCCCTTCTCTTATTTCTCTTCCCCCCCCCCCCAGGTGCCTAGCCCTCTGGCATTTAGCAATGAATTTCTTTGATTTAGGGGCATGTTAAACATATCCTTTTGATTTAGGGGTGTGTATAAAACATCCCCTTAATTTTGGGGGATATGTAAACACATCCCTTAGGAATGTGTGAAAATCTAGAGTTCTGTTGGGCTAGTGAGGTATTGTTGGTGGTCCTGACAAACAGGATGTGCCCCCATTTCTCTGACTTGTTTATTTTGTTTGTTTGTTTGAGGGCAATGTCACTGGCCCTCATATGTGGGACCTGAACTGGGGCCACTGACTTCCCAAGCCAGCGCTTAACCACGGCACCATTCAGCTGGCCCAATTTCTCTGACTTCTAACAACACATCTCTTTGGTTCAGAGATGTGTGTGAGCCTGGAGTCCTGCTGGGCACCTGCCAGAGGTCTTGACCCAAGTAGGAGCTACAACAAGGGGCTTTCTAATTGGGGCTAAATTTCCCTTTCTCTTGTTCATTTGTAACTATCTACCTACCCTATTGGGGTTATTTCTCCATGAAAGAAATATTGTCCCAAGGTTTGAGAGCTGTGCCCAAGGGTTGCATCCTTTTATTTTAGACAAGTTGCTTTCTTTGTCTTTTTTCTGTTATGTTACCGAAACCCAAGTTCAGCTGCTTGTCGCTCGTGAGTCAATAACCAAGAGACAAGGTTGGTGGGACTTCCTCCAACCTTCTCTGCTCCAACAAGGCTTCACAGCTGTGCAACAAATCTGCCGTGGTTGCTCGGAGCCCTGGGCCTCATGCAGGGGATGTTCTGCCTGTGGCTGTGGTGCGGTTCTCTTTCAAGGACAATGAAGGTAGCTGGTTCTGCTCTCTTTGTACACAAGGTGGATCTCTGGAAGGATGCTCACTCCACCCTGCTGTCCAGGAAGGAGACCAGCAACCTCTACAAGATCCAGTTTCACTTACGAAGCCTGAATGTCTGGATGCCTACCACAGCCCACCGGAGGCAGTGCTACCCAAGCTGTGCCTGGATGAGTACCATCCCTTCTGTCTTGTGGGCACCTGGAACACATGGTACAGGGAACAGGACCAGACAGCGCACCTGTGGTGATTCTTAGGTGGTCACCCAGAAAGCTCAAAACCAGCAAGGAGTACCTGGAGTTCCAAAAGGAGCAGAGACACATGCTGCTGTCCCAGAGAAATCAAATGCTCCTCGAGTTCAGCTTCTGGAACGAGCCTCAGCCCAGAGTGGGCCCCAGCATCTAGGAGCTGAGGACATATAAGCTCAAGCCAGAAACCATGATCGAGTGGGGGAAAACTGGACTTGGGCCACCCAGTACCGGCAGGAGAACCAGGAGACCTTCATCTTGCAGATGGGGGGGCTCTGTGTTGTGCATCATCTCTGGGCCTATAAAAGCCTGCAGTCTCTGGATGAGACTAGAAACGCTGCCTGGAGGAAGAGGGGCTGGGATGAAAATGTATACTACACAGTCCTCTTGGTGCAACACATGGAATCTTGGATCATGATCCCTTTGAAGATTATGCCTCTCCATTGATGCTGCTGTTGACTCCACCTCTTTCCCCTTCTCAGGGCAGCCATGGACAGAGGAGCTCCTAGTCCAGCTGCTTTGGTTTTCTCTTGGATTTGGGAGGACTCTGGGGGCCAGTGCTCAGCTCAGACAAAGGGGAGTTGAAGGATGCCAGGGTTCTGAGGATGCACAGCTCTGCCCAGACCTTTCCCACCTTCCCCACCCACTCCTTCCTCTGGGCTGGAAGCAGTTTTTAATTTCTCAATGAAAAACAGCAACCTTTATGCCATCTCACATTTCCCCTTAAGATTCCTCATCTCAAGGCCACCAGTCCCCAATTATTACCACAGAAGCCCTCAGTTTAGCTTTCCTTGTACAAAAGGTAGTGTGTCCAGTGAATAGAGCTGGGGAAGGAAGGGAAGAAGTCAAACCAAGCCAGGCTCTCAGGAATTCCCTGGTCTCCACTGGGTCACCTACTTTCTGGACAGTCTGAACCAAGTCCCTCTTGCTGGAGAAAAGCCTAGAACTGCTTCAAGATGTAAAGGGGAAAACCCTCAAGTTAGCAAAGTCAGTGGGAGGCCCACATATTGCACCCAGAAAGGCTAGGGAAAGACAGCTGGAAATAATCTGGGGGCAGGAAAGAGAATGGAACAAGAATAAGAACCCAGAACTAGGATCCTAGAAAGTAGAACTTAGAATTCAGAAGTAGGGTTTGAACTGCAGAACTTGGAATACAGGATGGGGAAGATAGAATAGAACAGAGGTGACAGAAGACTACTTGGGGAGGGGTTCATCTGTTTCTACATGATGAGGCTGAAAACTTGAACACGAGTATGTATTGGGTTGTCTGAAAAGTCATGACGCATTTTTGCAACGAAAAACAAAAAAAATATGTCACGGGCCGGCCGAGTGGCGTGGTGGTTAAGAGCTGGCTTGGAACGCTAGTGCCCCAGTTCGGATCCCACATACGAGGGCCAGTGACACTGCCCTCTGAAACAAAAACAAAAACAAAAAAACACGTCTTGACTTTTTCGACAACCCAATAATAGTTCCAGCCCTGTGCAGTCTTCTGTCCTCCCTTTCCCTGGCAGGCAAAAGTATGGAACAGAGTTTGTATCCTCCTCCCCTCACTGTGTATCCCTTTTCTCCCTCTTCACATTCTATCAGCCCAACCCTCATTCTACTGGGCCACTGGGAGACTTTGGAAAACCTCATCTGTTACCCCCACACCTCATGAACCTCTGGATGGCTTGATTCTGCCTCCCTTTCAGGAAAACTTGTGCTGGAGTTTGTGATGGAAGCAATTAAATATTTACTGTTAGAGAGAGAGAGAGAGAGAGAGAGAGAGAGAGAGAGAGAGAGAGAGAGAGAGAGAGAAGGTTGGTGGAAAGACAAGCAGGTTTATTCAAAATGACAACATTCATGGAAAGCAGCAGACTGCCGCCCCAAAGGCTACCTTCCAGGTTCCCAGCACACCCAAAAGATTTTGTAGGCAAGTAAGAAGAGGCAGAACAAAAGAAAGAAGTTGGTCTGACAATTTCCTGTGCACTAAGGTTTAAAGAAGGAAAAAAAAATGCTTCCCAGGGTTTAAAAAAATTTTTTTTTCAGAGATAAAGTTATCTTGGTTGTAGGAGGTGATCTTAGTTTAGAGCAGGGCTGTAATCATCTTCTTTCAGGTGAATGTCCTGGAGATTAGGCAGACATAAGAGGTAAGCCTGCAGCCTTAAAAAAACAGCCATTTTTATTTTTATGTTTATTTTTTATTTTATTTTTATTTTTTTTTTAATTTTTTTTATTTTATTAGTTTTCAGTGTACAACACAATACAATAGTTATACTCTTTACCCCCCAAAGTGAAAACCCCACTCCCCCAGTTCACCACCCCACTCCCCCCATATCATACATATCCATCACAACTCCCCTGACTCCCCTCCACAGTATACTCCACATCCCGTGACCACCCACATATTCAGTTGCAGTTGGCATACAATACTATACAACACCAGCTTCAGTTGTACAGTGCAGTGATCAAGCCTGTACTCCATCCATGAAGTGGTCTCCCTAACAAGACATGTGACTATCTGACACTCCACAAAATTTTTACAACATTATTATATTCCCCAAACTCTGTTTCATATCCCTGTGGCAATATTGTACTTGTCTATTTATGCTGTCTAATCCCTTCCCCTTCCCCTCCATCCCCACCTCCTCCCAACTAGCAACCCTCAGTTTTTCCTCTACATCTATGAGTCTGTTTACTTTGATCGTTCACTCAGTTCTTCAGACTCCACACACAAGTGAGATCACATGGTACCTGTCCTTCTCCGACTGACTTATTTCTTACAACGTAATAGTCTCTTCACAACATTATCAATTGCATTCCCAGAACTGCCCCCATATCCCTGCGGCAACATTGTAGTCCCACATACACTGTCCAAAACCTTCCCCCTCTCCCTCTTCCCCACTCCCTCCCAACCAGCAACCATCAGTTTTTCCTTTATATCTGCTTGATATGACGTCAGTCTTCTTAAATTGTCTCTCTGGGTTAGCTTGTTTACCCCTTTCTTTTGTTTAAAAAAGTCCTCTTAACATTTCTTGCAATGCTGGCTTGGTGGTAATGAATTCCTTAAGCTTATTCTTTTCTGAGAAGCTCTTTATTTCTCCTTCAATTTTAAGTGATAGCTGTGCTGGATAGAGCAATCTTGGCTGTAGGCCTTTATTTTGTGTCACTTTGAGTATCTCCTGCCACTCCCTTCTGGCCTGCAGAGTTTCTGTAGACAAGTCAGCTGTTAGTCTAACAGGAGTTCCTTTGTATGTAACCTACTGTCTTTCTCTTGCAGCCTCTAGGATTCTGTCTCTGTCTTTAACCTTTGCCATTTTCACTATGATGTGTCTTGGTGTGGACCTGTTTGGGTTCAGCTTGTTTGGAACCCTCTGCACTTCCTGGGCATGTATGTTGATTTCCTTCACCAGGGTAGGGAAGTTTTCAGTCATTATTTTTTCAAATACTTTTTCGACCCCTTGCTTCTTCTCTTCTCCTTCTGGTATCCCTATGATTCTAAGGTGGTTGCGCTTCACCTTGACCCATAGGGCTCTTAATCTATTTTCATTGTTTTTTATTCTTTGGTCTTTTTGCTGTGCCAACTGGGTGAGTTCTGCTATTTTATCTTCCAAATCGCTGATCCGCTCCTCTGCTTCATCTACTCTACTGGTGATTCCTTCGAGTGTGTTCTTCATTTCAGTTATTGTATTCTTTAGTTCTAACATGTTGTTTTTTATGGTTTCCCTATCCTTCTTTATGTCCTCGCTAAGTTCCTTAAACATTCTTATCATCAGTGTTCTAAACTGTGTCTCTGAAAGGTTGGATCCCTCTGATTCATTTGGTTCCGTTTCTGGAGGTTTCTTCTGATCTTTTACATGTGACATGTTTCTTTGTTTCCTCATTCTGGCTGTCGCTCTGGGATTGCTTTGATGTATTAGATAGATCACCAGGAGAACCCTGGCTGGATCACGCAGGCACGCAGCTCACGGCCCAACCCTCCCAGGAGAACTCCCAGTCTCAGCCTGTCCCAATCAGCCGCTCGCAGATCAGGCCGAGCAGCCCGACAACCAATCACCAGCCTGGCAACTCTGCAAGCGGAGTGTGGAAAGAAGAGACCCAAGGCGGTTTGCGTGCTCCTGCGTCTCAGTGAGCAGCCTGTTGGAGCTGGATCACTCCCACTAGGCGTTTCCCTGACAGCCATTTTTAAAGCCATTCTGCAAATTAATGAGGTATGCATTCAGCTCTGAGAAAACCGGGTCATTAAGGCTGGTTGGAGGAGAAGAAAGCAAAGCAAAGAAAAAAAAGTTTTTAAAAAGTTCTAAGCTAAATGACATTGTTAAATCAAACTACAGTGTTAAATCTTGAAAATAGGAAATACAGTGTCACCCTTACACTTGGGCATTTGCTCTTGTGTCCAGGGACAAAAATTAACATGAGTTCAATCTCCTTGTCTTATGTATCCTCCCTTTGACTGAAATTCTCTTAAATGTTTGTTCTCCCCTCTTTCTTTTGCTCACTTTCTCCAGCATGCTTTCTACCACACTGAATGATTTAGCAGATCCTGTGGTTTTTTGTTCATTCGTTTGTTTGTTTATTTTGTTTCTCTAATGCTGATCTTCCTTTCTGTAAGGCTTCCCCCTTGTCATTTGATTTGAGTCTTTCCCTTCACATTGCCCTTACTGTCCAGCCCCTTATGTTTCTTTCAAACTTTTACTTGTGATAGATTCTACTTTCTCTAAGTTATTTGATTTCATGAAGAACAAGTGAATCTTAATTGTGTTAGTTTCCTATGGCTGCCATAACAAATTGCCACAAATTTGTTGGCTTAAAAACCAAACAAAGAAACAGTTATCTATAGTTCTTCAGGTCTCAGCGTGGCTAGGCTGCATTCCTTTCTGGAGTCTCCAGGGGAGAACCTAGTTCTTCACCTTTCCCAGCCTCCAGAGGCCTCTTCCATGAGTCCCTGCATGAGAAATCATTTGGAACTTATCCATCTCCCTTTTCACTTATGAGGGCCCTTGTCATTTGGTTAGTCCCACCTGGATGATCCAGGACATGCTCCCTAATTTAAGGTCAACTGAAAAGCAGCTTTACTCCACCTGCTCCCTTAATTCCCCTTTGTGATGTGATGTGGGGATTTGGGGGTGTGCGTGTGGACAGGCTGGGGTGCCGTGATTGTGCCATCACACTAATTTTCACCTGCTTTGTGGCCTGCTATTATATTTAACTGTTCATTATCTTTTATTTGCCAGATGCCTTTTCTCCTCTTGTTTTTCCCTCCTGCATTATTTTTACATAATTTTCATTTTATGATTCCTTTAAAAATACAGGTCATTTTTCTTTGCAATAGTGGAGCTTTTCCTGGCATTGCTCTTTTTGAAAGAATAGTTTGGGGAAGGACTAGCTAGTCCCCCAGGATTCTGTGGACATAACTTAACTCAGTATGTGTATATGTGGGGTCTAAGAACTTGGGTGGAAAAATTTCAGTCTTCATTCTTCTGTAATGAATTCAGGTGACACCTCCCAGTAGTATCTGTAGATCCCATATATTTGTCACTAGTAGGAATTAGAGATATTTTCATATCACTTTACAGTTGTTGCAAATATAATGAAGTATCAGTTGCCCTCATCACTACTTCCAGATTATGCCAGTTATTAGGCCCACTGCTAGATCTCATTAATTGATGCATAGATATCACAAACTTAAAAATATTTTAGTAGCTGCATTTCATGATAAGGCTGCTTTTGTAGCTTATGTGTTTTATATGTTTGAAAACACTATTCCAAGAAGGGGTTCACCCACATCATCAGGCGGCAGTGCAGGTCCAGCCTTCGTGCCTATTGCCTGGTTCTCCCTTCTCTCTCTCCTGGGTGTGGTCCCCTCCTCAAAACAGGAAGTTTTGACTCACATCAAAACCCTGCCTGTCACAGATTTTGGTGGTTAGCTTGGACTTGTCCTGGCTGACCAACATCAACACGGTCAGTTTCTCCCCACACTGCTCTTGAAAATGCACATCCCTGATTCATCTGATCACCCTGTCACTGCTGTGGTCCCTGGGATACAAAGATACTGAGTGGTTATTCCATACACCCAGAATTTGCAGTACTGAGAAGGGCGAGGCTGGGCTTGCTGCTTCCCACTAGTGTGTGTCCCCTACTCTGGAAAAACTCTTTATTTCCCTCTGAAGGTCTTTCTCATGTCCTTCCTCATCCCAGTCCCTGGCTCCAACTGCCTAGGGACACTCTCATGGTGGATGACTTCACAGACATAAGTCCTTTTTCTGTTTCTTGTTTTCTGGGTTGATTTCAAAGATGACACAGAAGTTAGAGTTTCTCCTTGTCCTCTTTAACAAGTTTTTTTTGTGGGGTTTTTTTTTAGCCTTTTTTTTTTTTGAGGGCAGTGTCACTGGCCTTCATATGTGGGACCCGAACTGGGGCCGCTGGCTTCCCAAGCCAGCGCTTAACCACCGCGCCACTCGGCCAGCCCTTTTTTTTTTTTTTTTTTTTTTTAGCTTATTCATAACATTTAAAAAGTTTCCGCTGAAGTTCTTTATAACAAAGACAATACAGATCGTGTGAGGCAGAAATGCCTCCTCCTCTCCACACAGTGACCTCTTTTAGGGATAACCTAAGAGGCGAAACTGTGGTGTCTATTTTCCAGTATTTTCTTTATGCTTATATAAATATTTAGAGTATTCATCCCATATGCAATTTATATTGGTGTATCTAATAAAGTGAAATCTAGTTGCTTACTTTTTTTTTCACTTTTATTTGTTTTTATTTTTATTGTTTTTCAAGGGCAGTGTCACTGGCCCTCATGTGTGGGACCGAACCGGGGCCGCAGTTGCTTACTTTTAACTTAGTGAAAGCTAGAATTTATGCTACAACTGTTCTTTACTCTCTTCTGGGCTAAACAAGAAATAGCAAATAGGGATGGAAATGCATAAAGTAACTGATTTTTGTTCTTTTTATTGTGGAAAATATATATAACATGAAATTTACCATCTTAACCATTAAGTGTATATAATTCAGCAGTGTTCATTTTAAGCACACTTACATTGTTGTGCAACCATTACCACCATCCATGTCCAGAGCTATTCTCATCTTGCAAAACTGAAACTATCCCTATTAAAAAACTCCCCATGCCTTTCTCCCCTTGGTCTCTGTCAACCACCATTTTACTTTCTATTTCTGTGAATTTAACACCTCTAGAAACCTCACATAAATGGAATCATGCAGTACTTGTCCTTCTGTGACTGGCTGATTTCACTCAGCATAGTGTCCTCATACTTCCTGTTATCATGTGTGAGAATTCCTTTCTTTTGTAAGGTTGAATAATATTCCATGGTGTGTATAGACCACGTTTGGTTTATCCTTGCAGTATTTGATAGACACATGAGTTGATCCTACTTTTTGGCTATTGCAAAAATGCTGCTACAGATGTGGGTGTACTAAAATAGCAAGTATTTTTTTTCTTTTGTTTCTACATATAACCAAACTTGATCAAACATCCCTTCTTTCTGATAAACTTGAAATGTTTATTTTCTTTGTTTAAAGGTAGGCTTTTAGTTATAGAATGAATAAGTTCTGGCAATCTCATGTACAGCATGGTGACTACAGTTTATAATACTGTATTATATACTTGAAATTTGTTAAGAGAGTATTCTTAAATGTTCTCACCTTACACACACACACACACACATGCGTGTGCACACACACACAATTTCACAATCATATAATCACATCATACACCTTACATTTACACAGTGTTATTTGCCAATTATATCTCAATTAATCTGGGGGAGGGAAATGATAGGGCTGAGAATTGAAAACTTAGGGCTTCTGGCAGGCAGTGTAAATGAGAGGTGTGGACTGGCCCACGGTACAGAAAGCTGACCGTCCCACTCCAGCTCAGTGGATCGCTGGCCCCTAAGCCAGTCCGTCCACTTGTAGGAACAGTGGTTGAATTGGTTCCAGAATTCTAAGTTCCTGATAGAAACCTGAAATGTATTTGTATGGAAAACCTCTGATTTTATTTGCTGACAACTAATTTTAAAATGGCAGTATACTGTGAGGTAAGAGTTTGCCTCTAACCCTCACAACTAAGAATATGCCTTCTCTTCCTAAGGAGGAATTAATTATAAATTTACGTTAAATAGAAAAAAACACTGAAAATTATACAAGTAGAAAAAAATTCTAGGAAGGATTACATTTACCCCCTCTTATGTGAAAATGTTTATAGGACATCAATAAAATGTAAATGATTTGGTTATTGGTTTTTGGTCAACTGATGTCAGGCTCATAAGTTCCCAGAACACCACTTGCTGCTTCTGAGACTCAGTTTATCTGCTTTTCTCTCAGAGTGTTTGTTTTCCTTCTAGTTTCAAGTTTGCAGTAACAGCTCCTAGATTTGCTTTAACTTGGAATATGCCTTCCAGAAATGTTGGGGAGCACTGAGAGGGTGACACTTGAAGGCAGACCAGTTGATAAGCCACAGTTGGGACCCCATGACCAGGATCTCTGACTCTGATGCTTTTTGTAGAGAGTAATTCTAGAGAAAAGCTTATGAACGCAAAAAAAGGGACAGCTAGGTGGGAATAAAAATGCCAATTCCAAATGAGGTACATGGCTGTTGGAGGAGTTGTCTCTTACGGAACAGGAACTGACAACTTTTTTTCGCGATTGGCAGTCAAAACTTCATTTCACTTCTCAGGAAGTGCAGGGGACAATGGAGCACTTGGACTCTTGAAACCACCTCATGGGTGAGGGGCAACCCAGTAGCCTGGCCTTTAGAAGCATCTGTCCCCAGAAAACTGGCTAAGGTAAGGGGTAACCTAGTAGCCCGGCCTGTAGAAGCATCTGTCTCCAGAGACCAGAACTTGGGGTGGCCTCCAGAGCCTCTGCCAGGTTCCCACACAAGAACCCACCAAGATTTGGAAATGCAGAATTATAACTATGTTTGAAACCTGAACTGAGTCTGCCCCTTCCTGCCACATGCAGTTTGCCCAACAGTCACTTTCAGCTTAAAATGAAGTCTCTTTTGGAAGTTTCAGCCTCCTTGGCACTTTCTGCCACGCCTCTAGTCTTTTCTCATTTTCCCTGGTGGGGATCATCTCTGTTCTTCCCCCACTCCCCCCAGCTCTCCCTACCTGGGCCTGGGTAGCAGCCACCTTCCCACTTGCATCTGGCACCACATCCTCCTCCCAGTCTCAGGCCCCTTGGGATTTCTGGTTGTCCCAGAATGTGTGTTCTCTCCCTGGTGCTGGGCCATGAAAGATTTTGTAAGTATGCAATGACCTGCCCATCTGGCCTCAGGCAACACTCCCTCCTTGTCTTGAAGAAGGATTTATTTGAGAGATGAGTACTCTCAGAGTATGTTCAGGACAGTGACACAAGTTTTCATCTGCTCTCATGTTAACTTAAAAATAAAAGGCCTTTCAAAGTGAGAGGCAAAAAAGCATTCAATGAGCTCAACAAGAACAGCTATGCAGGAGGCACTGATTCAGGCAGAAGCCCAATCAGCATTTCAATTAGGAGGCAAAGGCCGAGTTGTTCCTGAGGAAGGAAAGGCAGACAGTTACATCAATAGGAGGAAATCATTGCTCTTGGTGCTAACAGTAGTGATGCTAACTCTAACCAATTAAAAAATTTTTCAGTCTGTTTCTTTTGTTAGTAGTTTTTTTTTGAGGGCAGTGTCACCGGCCCTCACATGTGGGACCCTAACCGGGCCCACTGGCCTCCCAAGCCAGCGCTTAACCACTGCGCCACTCGGCCGGCCCCTCTTGTTAGTAGTTTTATGAACCCAATTTTTCCTTAGAGTTCTGTAAATCTTTACTCAGTTCAGTGTTATGTTGTTAATTCAAGTTTATTTTATTTTTAATGACTCTCTGCAGATAAAACACGTTTGCAGGAATATTTTTTCCAAAGCATCAATGTAAGACAAGGGATGCCTCAGTGACTCAGTTGGTTAGAGCCTGTGCTCTTAACAACAAGGTTGCTGGTTCAACTCCCATATAGGACGGTGGGCTGCATCCTCTGCAACTTGATTGAAAACAGAGACTGGACTTGGAGCTGAACTGTGCCTGCCACAACTAAAATTAAAGGAGACAACTTGACTTGGAGCTCATGAGTCCTGGAAAAAACACATTGTTCCCCAATAAAGTTAAAAAAAAAAAAGTAAGACAATCATTGTCTATAAATAATAAAAGACTTAAAAAAGGCCATGGTTAATAATAGAGTGAGAGTTTATATGTATACATACAAAAAATGGAATTGACCTGTTTATTTATTCCAGCATTAGCTTGACCACACATAACACTCTTTTCTCAAGATTCATTCTCCACAAACCTTCTTTAACTTACACATAACTTTCAGCTTTTGTCCTATCTTTTCCTTTCTTATTCCGAAGTAATCATTTTACTTTAGGACAAATTACTTCCTTTTTCTTTATCCAAAAAAATACATTCAATTTTCCTTTTTTGCAACAAACTTCACCTCTATAATTTGCACCTTCTTCTACTGAAAACATGCATCCTATTTTCTATATAGAGTCATTTTGTTTTATCCTTATTATTTTCTAGTTTTTTTTTTTTTTTTGAGGGCAGTGTCACTGGCCCTCATATGTGGGACCCAAACTGGGGCCGCTGGCTTCCCAAGCCAGCATTTAACCACCGTGCCATTCAGCTGGCCCTAGTGTTTTTATAAAAACCACAGCTCTCTTATAAATCAATTTTGGCAAAGGAACTTACATAGAAGCCTGCATTTTATTTTATTTTATTTATTTTTCATTTATTTATATATTTTTAAAATTATTTTTATTATTATTAATAGTTACAGATGTAAAAAAAACTATGCAATAGTTACCTTTTTCACCACTTACAAAGTGACTATCCCCTCCCCCCTCCTCTGTCACCCCACCCCTGATATACATATCTATTACAATTCCATTGACTACATCGCCACACTATATTCCACATCCCATGACTATATATGTGTTAAATTATAGTCAACATCTAATATTAATCAGCGGCAGCTTCAGATGTACAATGCAGTAGTCAGGCAACTACACCGTCGATGAAGTGGTCTCCCTGACAAGACATGAGTCCATCTTGTCCCCTAAAAAAATATTTACAACATTATTGACTATATTCCCTAAACTGTCTCTTCTGTCTCTGCAGTAGTATTGTGTTACCAGTTTATGTTGCCTCATCCCTTCCCCTTCGCCCTCATGCCCACCCCCGCCCCATCTACCCCTCATCAGTTTTTCCTTTGTGTCTCTAAGACTATTTCTGTTTATTTTGCTCATTTATTCAGTTCCTTAGATTCCACATATAAGTGAGATCATATGGTATTTGTCTTTCTCTGACTGACTTATTTCACTTAGCATAATGTTCTCTAGGTCCATCCATATCGTTGCAAATGGTACGATTTCATTTTTCTTTATAGTTGCATAATACTCTATTATGTAAATGTACCACAGTTTCTTAATCCAGTCATCTACCGATGGGCATTTCGATTGTTTCCAAGTCTTGTCTATTGTAAATAGCGCTGCAATGAATATAGGGGTACATATATTTTTTTTGAATTAGTGTCTTGTTTTTTTCAGGATAAATACCTAGGAGTGGAATTGCTGGGTCAAAAGGTAGTTCCATTTCCAGTTTTTGAGATACCTCCATACTGACTTCCATAGTGGCTGCACCAATCTGCAATCCCACTCACAGTGAAGCAGGGTCCCTTTTTTCCCACAGCCCGCCAGCACTTGTTGTTTGTTGATTTATTGATGATAGCCATTCTGACAGGAGTGAGGTGGTATCTCATTCTGGTTTTTATTTGCATTTCGCTAATGACCAGTGAGGTTGAACATTTTTTTCATGTGCCTGTTGGCCATCTGTATGTCCTCTTTAGAGAAATGCCTCTTCATATCCTCAGCCCATTTTTTAATTGGGTTGTTTGTATTTTTGGTGTTGAGTTGCATGAATGTTTTATACATTTTGGATATAAACCCCTTATCAGATATATTGTTGACAAATATATTCTCCCATTCAGTAGACTTCCTTTTTGTTTTATTGATGGTTTCCTTTGTTGTGAAAAAACTTAAAAAATATTTTAAAAGATTTTATTGGGGAATTTGGGGAGGGGAACAGACAAGTTGTTGCTGTCTCTTTAATTTATTTTATTTTATTTATTTTTAATTAGTTTCAGGTGTAAAACACAGTGCAGTAGTTATACTTTTTACCTCTCAAAATGACAACCACCCTCCCACAATTCGCCACCCCACTCCTCCCCCCATATCATATATATCTATTACACTTCCTCTGACTCCCTTCCACAGTATAATCCATATCCCTTGACTATCTGTATATTCAATTACAGTTGGTATACAATATTATACAACATCAGCTTCAGGTATACAGTGCAGTGATCAAGCCTCTACTCCATCTATGAAATGGTCTCCCTAACAAGACATGTGACCATCTGACACCCCACAATATATTTACAACATGATTAATTATATTCCCCGAACTGTCTTTCATATCCCTGTGGCAATATTGTAGTTCCCTATTTATGCTGTCTAATCCCTTCCCCTTCTCCCTCATCCCCACCCTCCTCCCAACTAGCAACCCTCAGTTTTTTTCTCTATATCTATGAGGCTGTTTCTTTTTACTTTACTCATTCATTCAGTTTTTCAGATTCCACATATAAGTGAGATCATATGGTATTTGTCTTTCTCCAACTGACTTATTTCACTTAACATAATAGTCTCTAGGTCCATCCATATCATTGCAAATGGTACGATTTCATTCTTCTTTATAGCGGAGTAACACTCCATTGTATAAATGTACCACAGTTTCTTAATCCAGTCATCTACCAATGGGCATTTCGGTTGTTTCCAAGTCTTGGCTATTGTAAATAGCGCTGCAATGAATATAGGGGTGCATATATTTTTTCGAATTAGTGTCTTGGGTTTTTCAGGATAAATACTTAGGAGTGGAATTGCTGGGTCAAAAGGTAGTTCCATTTCCAGTATTTGAGATACCTCCATGGTGACTCCATAGTGGCTGCACCAATCTGCAATCCCACCAACAGTGCAGCAGGGTCCTCTTCCCCACAGCCCCACCAACACTTGTTGTTTGGTGATTTATTGATGATAGCCATTCTGACAGCAGTGAGGTGGTATCTCATTCTGGTTTTTATTTGCATTTCCCTAATGACCAGTGAGATTGAACATTTTTTCATATGCCTGTTGGCCTTTTGTATGTCCTCTTTAGAGCAATGTCTCTTCATATCCTCTGCCCATTTTTTTTTTAATTTTATTGAGGAATTGGGGGAGGGGAACAGCATTGAGGAATCGGGGGAGGGGAACACACAAGTTGCTGTCTTTTTTTGTTCTTCGGTCTAGTTGCGGAGAACTTGCTTCACTGGCCCATGTTGGTATCGTCATTGTGTTTTTCCTAGATGAGGCAGATTGGTCATCGGCCCCTGGATGGTCGCTCACTGCGGCTATTGGCAGCTCACGCTGGCTGCCAGTCACTCATGCTGGCTGCTGGCCACTCACTGTAGCCTATGGCAGCCCACTGAGGCAGGGGCTGCAGCCTACACCGTCACCGGGGCTCGCACAGTCCAGCTCCAGGTGGAGCTGTTGTTAGCTGTAGAGGGAAGTGTCACTGGCCCTGATATGTGGGATCCGAACTGGGGCCGCTGGCGTTCCAAGCCAGCTCTTAACTGATGTGCCACTTGACCGGCCCCTCTGCCCATTTTTTAATTGGGTTGTTTTTTTTTTTTTGATGTTGAATTGCATGAGTGTTTTATAAATTTTGGATATTAACCCCTTATCAGATATATCGTTGGAAAATATATTTTCCCATTCAGTAGGCTTCCTTTTTGTTTTATTGATGGTTTCCTTTGTTGTGAAAAAAACTTTTAAGTCTGATATAATCCCATATGTTCATTTTTCTTTTACTTACCTTGCCCACAGGGATGTATCAGTAAAAATTGCTCAGGGTAATGTCTGCAAATGTACTCCCTATATTTTCTTCTAGGAGTTCTGTGGTTTCAGGTCAGACATTTAAGTCTTTAATCCATTTTGAATTTGTTCTTGTATATGGCATAAGGAGGTGGTCCAGTTTCATTTTTTTGCATGTGTCATTCCAATTTTTCCAGTACCATTTATTGAATGGACTATCTTTACTCCAATGTAAATTCTTGCTTCACTTGTCATAGATTAACTGTCTGTAAATGCCTGGATTTATTTCTGGGCTCTCTGTTCTGTTCCACTCTTCTATGTGCCTGTTTTTATGCCAATACCATACTGTTTTGACTACTGTAGCCTTGTAGTATGTTTTGATGTCTGGTCGCATGATCCCCCCGACTTTGTTCTTATTTCTCAGGATTGCTGAGGCTATTCGAGGTCTTTTATGGTTCTGTATAAATTTTAGGATTATATTTTCTATTTCTGTGAAAAATGCCCTTGGTAGTTTGATAGGAATTGCATTGAATCTATATATTGTTTTAGGCAGTATGGACATTTAAACTATATTAATTCTTCCTATCCATGAGCATGGTAGGTGTTTCCATTTATTTGTATCTTCTCTGATTTCTTTCTTCAGTATCTTATAATTTTCTGAGTACAGACCTTTTACTTCCTTGGTTAAATTTATTCCTAGGTTTTTTATAGTTCTTGAAGCAATTGTAAATGGGACAGTTTTCCTAATTTCTCCTTCCATTAGTTTATTATTTTTATATGCAAATGCCACTGATTTCTGAACATTGATTTTATATCCTGCTACTTTACTGAATTCGTCTACTAGTTCCAATAGTTTTTTGATGGAGTCTTTGGGGTTCACTATATACAGTGTTCGTCATCTGCATATAATGACAATTTTACTTCTTCCTTGCAAATTTGGATGCCTTCTATTTCTTTTTCTTGTCTGATTGCTGTGGCTAGAACTTCCAGAACTATATTGAATAAAAGACGAGAAAGTGGACAGCCTTGTCTTGTTCCTGATCTTAAGGGGAATGGTTTTAGCTTTTCCCCATTGAGTATGATGTTAGCTGTAGGTTTATCATATATGGCCTTTATTATGTTGAGATATGATCCCTGTATTCCCACTTTGCTAAGGGTTTTTAACATAAATAGCTGTTGGATTTTTTTGAATGCTTTTTCTGCACCTATTGATGTGACCATATGATGTTTATTCTTCATTTTGTTGATGTGGTGTATCACATTATTTGATTTACGGATGTTGAACCAGCCTTGCATACTAGTGATGAAACCCACTTGATCATGATGTATGATCTTCTTAATATGGTGCTGAATTCTGTTTGCTAATATTTTATTGAGAATTTTTGCAACTATATTCATCAGGGATATTGGCCTCTAGTTTTCTTTTTTTGTGCTGTCTTTTTCTGGTTTTGGAATCAGGGTGATAGTGGCTTCATAAAAAGAGTTTGGGAGCCTTCCCTCTGTCTGGATTTTTTGGAATAGTTTGAGAAGAATAGGTGATAGTTCTTTTTTGAATGTTTGATAAAATTCACTTTTGAAGCTGTCTGGTCAAGGGCTTTTGTTTTTTGGGAGCTTGTCAATTACTGATTCAATTTCCTTAGTAGCAATCAGGCCATTTAGATTTTCTGTTTCTTCTTGAGTTAGCTTTGGAAGTTTGTATGCTTTTAGAAAATTATCCATTTCTTCCATATTGTCAAATTTGTTGGCCTATAGTTGCTCATAATAATTTCTTAGAATTTTTTGTATTTCTGTGATGTCTGTAGTCATTTCCCCTCTTTCGTTCCTGATTTTACTAATTTGAGTCCTCTCCCTTTTTTTTTTTTTTTTTTTTTTTTGATGAGCCTGGCTAGAGGTTTGTCAATTTTGTTTATCTTCTCAAAAAACCATGTCTTGGTTTCATTGATCTTTTATATTGTTTTTCTGTTCTCTATATCATTTATTTCCACGCTGGTCTTTATTATCTCCTTTCTTGTACTCCCCTTGGGCCTCTTTGGCTGTTCTTTTTCCAGTTCCCTGAGGTGTAAGGATAACTTGTTGATTTGAGATTTTTCTTCTTTCTTTAGGTAGGCCTACACTGCTATAAACTTCTCTCTTAGGACTGCTTTCGCAGCATCCCAGAGATTTTGGGTCGTGGTGTTTTCATTTTCGTTTGTCTCGTGGTATCTTTTGATTTCCTCCTTGATCTCATATGTGACCCACTCACTATTTAGTAGAATGTTATTTAGCCTCCATTTATTTGACAGCTTTCCGGGGATCTTCTTATAATTGATTTCTAGTTTCATAGCATTTTGGTCAGAGAAGACACTTGAAATGATTTCAATATTCTTAAATTTATTGAGATTCATTTTGTGGCCTAACATGTGGTCTATTTTAGAAAATGTTCTATGCTCACTTGAGAAGAATGTATATTCTGTAGCTTTGGGCTGAAATGCTCTGAAAATGTCTGTTAAATCCAGCTGTTCTAATGTGTCATTTAATGTCACTGTTTCTGCATTGATTTTCTGTCTGGAGGATCTGTCCATTGGTAACAATGGTCTGTTGAAGTCCCTTATTATGATACTGTTACTGTTGATCTCCGTTTTTTTCTTTTTCTTTTTTTTGTTTTTGGACAGTGTCACTGGCCCTCATTTGTGTGACCCAAACTGGGGCCACTGGCTTCCAAAGCCAGCACTTAACCACAGCGCCACTCAGCCGGCCCAAGAAGCTTTTTTTTAGCTGAGCCATCCTGCTACTTGTTGGCAGCTCAGGGGCTGCTCAGCTCAAGCTGGGCATCAAATTGCTGTTGCTCAGAGCTCAGCTCACACTCTTGAGTGAGCTCTTAACCAACTGAGCCATTCGACTGGCCTTTGATCTCCATTTTTTTTTCTTTTTTCTGTTTTTTTAAAGAATGAAATCAGTCAATTTATTTTATTTTATTTTTTTAGGGCAATGTTACTGGCCCTCATATGTGGGACCCGAACCGGGGCCGCTGGCCTCCCAAGCCAGCGCTCAACCACCGCACCACTCAGCCGGCCCTGATCTCTGTATTTATGTCTGATAATATCTGTTTTATATATTTAGGAGCTCCTATGTTAGGTGCATAGATGTTTACTAGGGTTATGTCTTCTGATTGGATCAACCCCTTTATTATTATGAAGTGTCCCTCTTTGTCCTTTATTATATTCTTCAATTTAAAGTCCATTTTTTCTGATATAAGTATCACTACTTCAGCTTTTTTCTCAGTTCCATTTGCGTGAAATACTTTACTCCATCCCTTTACTTTCAGCATGTATGTGTCTTTTGATCTGAGGTATGTCTCTTGTATACAGCATATGCCAGGATCTTGCTTTCTTATCCATTCAGCCACCCTATGTCTTTTGATTGGAGCATTTACTCCCTTTACATTTACTGTAATTATCGATAGGTGCATATTTATTGCCATTTTGTTATTTGTGTTCCTAGTCTTCCTTAGTTAAGTTGTTTTTCTCTTCTGCTTAAAGAAGTCCTTTTAACATTTCCTTCAAAGTTGGCTTGGTGGTAATGAATTCCCTTAACTTGTTCTTTTCTGGGAAGCTCTTTATCTCTCCTTCAATTTTAAATGATAACCTTGCTGGATACAGCAATCTGGGTTGTAGGCCTTTATTTTTCATCACTTTGAAAACTCCCTGCCACTCCCTTCTGGGCTGCAAAGTTTCTGTAGAAAAGTCGGCTGATAATCTTACGGGGGTGCCCTTGTAAGTAACTTGCTGCCTTTCCCTTGCTGTTTTAAGGATTCTGTCTTTGTCCTTAACCCTTGCCATTTTCACTATAATGTGTCTTGGTGTGGGCCTCTTTGGGATCATCCTGGTTGGAATTCTCTGCACTTCCTGGGCTTTTATTTCACTGTCCTTTGCCAGCTTAGGGAAGTTTTCAGACATTATTACTTCAAATATGTTCTCAATCCCTTGCTCCCTCTCTTCTCCTTCTGGTATTCCAATGTTGTTGCATTTGATGTTGTCTTCCAGCTCTCTTAAACTATTTTCATTCTTTTTTTTCTTTTTGTTGTTCCACTTGGGTGATCTCTGCTATCTTGTCTTTTAAGTCACTGATTCAATTTTCTGCTTCGTTCAATCTGCTAGTAATTCCATCAAATTTGTTATTTAATTCAGTAATTGCATTCTTAAGTTCTAGCTGGTTGCTTTTCATGATTTCTCTATCCTTCTTTTTATTTTCATTTATTTCCTTGAACATTGTAATAATCAGTGTTCTGAACTCTGTCTCCGATAGGTTGTTTACTTCTATTTCCTCTAGTTCCACTGATTCAGGAGGTTTCTTCTGTTCTTTTATTTGCGCTGTATTTCTTTGTTTCCCCATTCCGGTTTACTCTTTGTGCTTGCTTCGATATAACATAGATCCCCTATGTCTCTCAGTCTTTTCTGGGTAAACTTATACAGTGTGTGTCCTGTATACTTGAATTACTCAATCTCCCTATTCTCTTGTGCATGTATATCCGAGGTGTTCCTTGTGTTGTGTGTCTTCACCTGTTGAAGTTTAGCTTTGATTACTTTTGGTGTGTCAGTAGGTGGAATTGACTCCAAGACTGATTAGCTGTGAGGATCAGCAGTGTCCACAGTTTATGAGCTGCTGTGTGAGGGTTGAGCCCTCTGACGAGGCTTCGACCCTTTGGACGCTTGCACCTGTAGCGACTTCCTTTTGGGTGTGATTCTTGTATGTCAAACCCAGAAATGGTCTGATTTTATCTAAAGTTGGCCTGTGGGTATGATGATTCTTGTGTCTCCAGTGCTGGTCTTGGCTAACGTCCACCAAGCTCTCTTCAGGATGTCCTCTGCTCTACAAAAATTCCTCTGCGCCTTGTGGTAACAAAGATGTCCATCTGACTCCTAGCGTCATCCTGGCTCTGCCGGTTTGCTGTACATGAGTGTGGATGTGACGTGTGATTGGTAGTTTTTACAAAGTCACTGACTGCCGTTTCTGCTTTCGCTTTTCCCAAGGCAGGCTGTGCACCCTGCAGGCTCAATGAGTGTCTTTGGGCACCCTTTCTATCGACAGCCGTGGAGAATGAAAGAGTTCCTCATTGCCAAAAGCCAGCTGCCCGGAATGTGTTAGTTAGTGCCTCAGCAGCTGAACCTGCCCTGCCTCCCAGACCTTGCCAGAAAGATGGGGGCGGGGTAGGTAGTCTCACTGTGCAGCCTCTTCTGAGGAGGAAATTCTCGACCCCCTACAGGTAAGACTACCTCTGTAGTCTGCCCCTATTTCTCCATTCAGAGGTCAGTTTAAGACTCTGGCTTGGCGGGGGCCAAGGTTTCTGAGGGCGGGTGGGGGTAATTATTTCTGTAGTTGTTGTTTTTTTTTTGCTTGCTGTCCAAGAGAAGAGGAAAAATAAATAAACAAATAAGCAAAACCAAACAACAACAAAAAAACACACAGTCCCAGTTCCTGCTGCTCTCCCAAAGAGACTGCCAAGGGGGCTGTGTACATCCTGCAGTGGCTGAAATCTCTGGTCTGTCTCCTGGGGTCCTGTGTCTCTGCCTGGTGCGTTCTGGGTCGCTTACCCTCAACCCCATGAGTATTCTTTCTTCCCCTGCTTGCCCAGTTTCAGGCTTCTGCCTCGGAGCCTGTGCACACCACTGTGTTCCTGCTGCTCTCCTGGAGGGACTGCTGGGATTTAGGATACTGCGCGCACTCAGATCCCCACTCCAGCTCTTGGGAACCTGCGTCTCCACCCTGCATCTCCACCCGCCCTGTGCGCACTGCCTCTGTGTGTGCGATTATTCATTTTTTACCTGCTTGCCTGGTTTCAGGCTTCTGCCTCAGAGCCTGCGTGCAGAGGTGTTCTTGTTGCACTCCGCGGGACCCGGTGGACGCAGAGACTGATCCCTGAACCTGGTGGAGGTGCAGGGATTGATCTTGCCCTGTCACTGTCACTGCCGGGCTCTGCACCCTACTTCCTGGGGACCCGGGGAGCCGTGTGTGTAGCTGTATGTGTCCCCTCTCTCTTCCCCCACTGGCCCGGCCTGAGGCTTCTTCCTCAGGCTGCAGATCCTTGTGTTCTTGCCTTATTCTAGGTGGGCCGCGAGGCGCAGGGAATGAGCAGTGGGAACTCACAGATCTGTGCCTCTGTAGCCACGGGTGTGTGCTGCACCTCACGGGTCTCGCTGCCTTTTTCCCCACTCACCCGGCCTGCCCACCTTCCAGCAATCATTATGTGATATCCTCAGTTGCTCTGTTTGATGAGTAGACATCCCTTTGAAGAGTTACAGAAGTTCAAATTGCAGATATTTCCGGGGGAGAACTCAGGGAGCTCTCCTCACAGCTGCCATCTTTGAATCCCCTCAAAAACCAGCATTTTAAGGTTGTTGTTTTTTTTTGTGGGCAGTGTCATTGGCCCTCACATGTGGGATCTGAACCAGGGCCACTGGCATCCCAAGCCAGCTCTTAACCACCAGGGCACTTGGCCGGCCCTTGAAGCCTGCATTTAAAAAGGCTTTTCCCCCCTTTATTTTCTGTGGGCAACATTTTGGTATGCTCCTGAGTATTTACATTTCAGAACATGATATGAGGCACAACTTTCAGAGAGAGAGAAAAAATTTGTTGTGTGTGTGTATTAGAAATTTCATATAATTTTTAGAACATTTATATTAATAACATCTATATAATAATCAAACATTTAGCGTCATTTATTTGACAATGCTTCCTGTGTAATTTAATATACCAAACAAGATTAATTCATTCAATTTCTTATCCCCTTTTATAAGGAGAGATACATTTTCTTCACAAAGTTCTAAAAAATCTCAAAGGTCAAGAATAGAACTCTTTAATTTTTGAATGTTTAGAAGTTTGTCAAACACATCAAAAGTTTTAAAACATTTCATCATATAGAATCAAAAGTCACTGGGGAACAATACTTACTTTACTCATTTCCATTGTCTTAATTAAAGACACTTAAAGGTAAATATAGAAAGTTAATTGTTGTAAGCAAAATTTAATTCTTTTAATATTAAGAAGACTCAATTTACTTATGTAATAAGGACCTGATGATAAAGAGCACAGGGAATCAGTTAAATAAAACATAAAAGCTTTACAATCTTTTATTAAGAGCATGTGAGCAGTACAGGAATAACATTTTAGCACAGAAATAACATTTAGTTTTAGGCTTACACAAGTATATCATTGATATTAAAATTAATTAATTTAAAACCCTTAATAACAATTCAACTTTAGGAAGCTTAATTATAAGAGGTAAAATTCTGAAATAAACAGGACAAAATTATTTTCATTTTCCTCAGTGAAAATATCTCTATTTTTTTTTTAAAGATTTTATTGGGGAATTGGGGAAGAGGGACAGAAAAATTGCTGTCCTTTTTGTTCTTCAGTTTAGTTGTAGAGTATGGGGCCCGGCAGAGTGGCGTGGTGGTTAAGAGCTGGCTTAGGAAGCCAGTGGCCCCGGTTCGGGTCCCACATATGAGGGCCAGTGACATTGTCCTCAAAAAAAAAAAAAAAAGAAAAAAAAAGAAAAAATAGTTGTGGAGTATGTAGCTTCACTGGCCCATGTTTGTATTGTGATCATTGCACTCTTTCTGGCTCAGGCAGATCAGTCACCTGCCAGTGAACAGCCGCTCACGGTGGCTCATGGCTGCTCACATTGGCTGCAGGCTGCTCATGCTGGCTGCAGGCCACTCACGGTAGCAGCCTACACTGTCACCAGCAACCCACTGCAGCCAGGTTCAGGTTGAGCTGTTGTTCACCATGTTAGCTGTAGGGGGTGTAGCGTCATTGGCCCAGGTGGGATTGGAACCAGAGGCCCTGCTGTTCAGAGCTCCTGCTCCCAAGCCAACTCTTAACCAATGAGCCACTTGGCCAGCCCCACATATTTCCATATCTTATATCATCTTTTATTGATAACATGTACTAATTCCTTCGTATTCATTATAATTTTATTTTTTTTATTTTTTTTTTTTTTAGAGGGCAGTGTCACTGGCCCTCATATGTGGGACCCGAACTGGGGCTGCTGGCTTCTCAAGCCAGCGCCCAACTACCGTGCCACTCGGCCGGCCTTCATTACAATTCTTAACCCTTAGAAATCTTAATTTCCAGTAACAACTAAAAGTAAGCAATTAGCATTCTTTAGATTGGCAAATTTATGAATATGTTTCATAACTTCTAGACATATAGGCTCTTTGAGTGGTAAATATATTTTATAAATTTTAGAAACATGATTCCTTAACAAAGTACAACACACTGATTAACAAATCCAAATTTATTTTTTTAGTTCCTCTGTTTTAAGACAGAAGTTGGTAAACTTATATTAACTTAGCAATTATTGTTTTAATATTTTGTATTATTTAGAAATAGTCTAGATATTTAATAATGTCTATCATTTTTTTAACTTAGTGAAACTGTAAAGCTTCAAGTTACCAAAGGATTTTGGAAAACTATTTTTAACTACACACACCACAAAACAATTATTGCTGCAAAGTTTCACTGTAAAAATCTTTTATTTTACTTATGAGGTGTGATTAAAAAATACGGTCAATGTTTAAATTAAAACGATTATTACAGTAAAAGACACATTGACATTAACCCCCCTCAAAATACTCCCTCTCACTTCAAGCACACTTATCCCATTGTTCTTTCCACTTTCTGAAGCAGTTCTGGAAGTCCTCTTTCATCTCTTTAGTTGAGCTTTGGTGGCTGCCTTGATGTGCTGAATTGATTCAAAATGTTTACCTTTCATGGTCATTTTGAGTTTGGGGAAAAGCCAGACATCACACGGTGCCAGATCTGGTGAATAAGGTGGATGAGGATACACTGTAATGTTTTTTGACAGAAACTGCCATATTCCAGAAGCGATGTGTGACATGGAGCCTTTTGTATATACCACATCTTATTTATCCAATTGTCTACTGATGGGCACTTACTTCACGTCCATATCTTGGCTATTGTAAATAATGCTGCAATGAACATATAAATGCATGCATCTTTTTGAATTAGTGTCTTGGGTTTCTTTGGATAAATACCCAGGAGAGGAATTTCTGAGTCATAAGGTAGTTCTATTTTTAATTTTTTTAGTAATCTCCATACTGTTTTCTATAGTGGCTGCACCAGTTTGCAATCCTACCAACAGTGCACGAGGGTTCCCTTTTCTCCACATCCTCTCCAGTATGTGTTATTTGTTGATTTATTGATGATGGCCAGGTTTTTAAAAAAAATTTTTTTTTAAAAATTGGGAAATTGGGGGAGGGGAACAGTATTGGGGAACTGGGGAAGGGGAATGGCTAAGTTGTTGTCCTTCAATCTTAGTTGTGGAGGTGTACCAAGCTCAGCTCCAAGTCCAGTTGCACTGCTCAGCTCAAGGTTATGTGTTCAATTAGGTTGCGGGTGGGCATAGCCACCATCCCATTTGGGAGTCGAACAAGCAGCCTTGTTGTTAAGAACGAGTGCTCTATCCCCTCAGCCACCTGGGCGGCAACTCAGCTCAAGGTGTGGAATTCAGTCTTTAGTTGCTGGCAGGTGTAGCCCACCATCTTGAACAGGCAACCTTGTTGTTAGGAGCATGTAGTCTCACCAGCTGAGACATCCTGCCACCTGTTGGCAGCTCAGCTGCAGCTCAGCTAGGATGCAGCTAGGACACAGCTCACTGGCCCATGTGGGAATGGAACCAGCGACACTGTTGCTTAGAGCTCACACTCTTGAGCAAGCTCTTAACCACCTGAGCCACTCTGAAGGCCATTTTGACAGGGGTGAGGTGATACCTCATTATGGTTTTGATACGTATTTCTTTCATAATAAGTGATATTGAGCATCTTTTCATAGGTCTATTGGCCACCTGTATGTCCTCTCTGGAGAAATGTCTATTTAGGTCCTCTGCCCTCTTTTTTGTGTGTTGCGTTTTATCAGGTTTTTTTTTATATAAATTTTTAGATATTAACCCCTTATCAAATGTATCATTGGCAAATATCTTCTCCCATTTAATAGTTTGTTTTTGTTTTATTGATGGTTTCCTTTGCTGTACAAACCTTTTTAGTTTGAGATAGTCCCATTTGTTTATTTTTTATTTTGTTTCCCTTTCCCAAGGAAATACATAAAAAAAAAAAAAAATTACTAAGAGCAAGGTCAGAGGGTTTACTGCCTATATTTTCTTCAAGTAGTTTTATTGTTTTGGGTATTAATTTAAGTCTTTATCCATTTTGAGTTTATTTTTGTATGTGGTGTAAGAAAGCGTCCAGTTTCATTGTTTTGCATGCATCTCTCCAGTTTTCCCAAAACCATTTATTTATTTTTTTATTATTTATTTATTTTTTTAATTAGCTTCAGGTGTACAACAAAGTGCAATAGTTATACTTTTTACCCCTCAAAGTGACAAACCCCCTCCCCCAATTCTCCCCCAGCACTCCTCCCCCCCATATCATACGATCTATTACAATTCCTTTGACTCCCTTCCACCATATAATCCACATCCCGTGACTATCTATATATTCAATTAC
Organism: Aselliscus stoliczkanus; assembly: GCA_033961575.1. Lineage (NCBI taxonomy): Eukaryota > Metazoa > Chordata > Mammalia > Chiroptera > Hipposideridae > Aselliscus > Aselliscus stoliczkanus. Next base: position 45,338,387 of record CM066733.1, read on the forward strand.
AGTTGGTATACAATATTATACAACATCAATTTCAGGTATACAGTGCAGTGATCAAGCCTCTACTCCATCCATGAAGTGGTCTCCCTAACAAAACATGTGACCGTTTGACACCCCACAAAATTTTATTATATTCCCCAAACTGTCTTTCATATCCCTGTGACAATACTGTAGTTACTTATTTATGCTGTCTAATCCCTTCCCCTTCTCCCTTATCCCCACCCCCCTCCCAACTAGCAACCCTGTTTTTTCTTTATATCTATAAGACTGTTTCTGTTTCTTTTGCTCATTCATTCAAATTTTCAAATTCCACATATAAGTGAGATCATATGGTATTTGTCTTTCTCCAACTGACTTATTTCACTTAACGTAATAGTCTCTAGGTCCATCCATATCGTTGCAAATGGTACGACTTCATTCTTCTTTATAGTGGAGTAATACTCCATTGTATAAATGTACCACAGTGTCTTTTTTTTTTTTTTTTTTTTTAATTTTATTGGGGAATTGGCGGAGGGGAACAGCGTTGGGGAATCGGGGAAGGGGAACAGACAAGTTGCCGTCTTCTTGTTCTTCAGTTTAGTTGCGGAGGATGTTGCTTCACTGTTGGTATCGTTATTGCGTTCTTCCCGGATGAGGCAGATCGGTCGCTGGCCTCTGGATGTCGCTCATCGCGGCTATTGGCAGCTCACGCTTGGCTGCCAGCCGCTCACGCTGGCTGCGGGCCACTCACTGTAGCCTATGGCAGCCCACTGCAGCAGGGGCTGCAGCTCACACCATCACCGGGGCTGGCACAGCCCAGCTCCAGGTGGAGCTGTTGTTAGCTGTGGAGGGCAGTGTCACTGGCCCTCATGTGGGATCCGAACCGGGGCCGCTGGCATCCCAAAACCAGCGCTTAACCAATGCGCCACTCGGCCGGCCCCCCACAGTTTCTTAATCCAGTCATCTACTGATGGTCATTTCAGTTGTTTCCAAGTCTTGGCTATTGTAAATAGCACTGCAATAAACATAGGGGTGCATATGTTTTTTCGAATTAGTGTCTTGGATTCCTCTGGGTAGATTCCCAAGAGTGGAATTGCTGGGTCCTACAGCAGTTCCATTTCCAGTGTTTTGAGATACCTCCATACTGATTTCCATAATGGCTGCACCAATTTGCATTCCCACCAACAGTGCACCAGGGTTCCCTTTTCTCCACACCCTCACCAGCACTTGTTGTTTGTTGATTTGTTGATGATAGACATTCTGACTGGAGTGAGGTGGTATCTCATCGTGGTTTTTATTTGCATTTCTTTGATGATTAGTGAGGTTGAACATTTTTTCATATGCCTGTTGGCCATCTGTATGTCCTCTTTAGAGAAATGCCTCCTCATATCCTCTGCCCATTTTTTAATTGGGTTGTTTGTTTTTTGGTGTTGAGTTGCCTGAGTGCCAAAACCATTTATTAAAGAGACTGTCATTTCTTCATTTTATGTTCTTGCCTCCTTTGTCATAGATTAATTGACCATATAAGCGTGGGTTTATTTCTGGGCTCTCTATTCTATTCCATTGATCTAGTAGTTCTTTTTTTTTTTTTTTTTTTTTTTTTAAAGATTTTATTGGGGAATTGGCAGAGGGGAACAGCGTTGGGAAATCAGGGAAGGGGAACAGACAAGTTGCTGTCTTTTTGTTCTTCAGTTTAGTTGCGGAGGATGTTGCTTCACTGTTGGTATCGTCATTGCGCTCTTCCTGGATGAGGCAGATCGGTTGCTGGCCTCTGGATGTCGCTCACCACGGCTATTGGCAGCTCACTCTTGACTGCCAGCCGCTCACGCTGGCTGCGGGCCACTCACTGTAACCTATGGCAGCCCACACCATCACCGGGGCTGGCACAGCCCAGCTCCAGGTGGAGCTGTTGTTAGCTGTAGAGGGCAGTGTCACTGGCCCTCATGTGGGATCCGAACCGGGGCCTCTGGCATCCCAAAACCGGTGCTTAACCAATGCGCCACTCGGCCGGCCCTAGTAGTTCTTTTTATGTAAACCAATTCTGTTACTCTTTCACAGAAGTAGACATACTTACACACATATAGACAGACAAAACTAGAGATATGGTTTCTTTTTTATATTTAGCCATGAGACAGGTACAATAAGGCAAAATCCCATTAATTTATAACAGTTAAATAAATTAAGTTTATTCATCCAGATGGCAAAGGCTTTAAGGTTTTTTTTTGTATTTGATAAACAATTTTTAAGGCTTCTGAGTGATGCTGCTTAGGCAAGGCAACCTTTTCAGCTGCTTTTTGTTTGTTTGTTTTGTAAACGTTCTTTTCCCATTTTCTTTCTTTTTTTGGGTTTGCTTAGTCTCGAGGAGCTGTGGGCTATATTTACATTTCTTGTTATCAGTAAGAAAACCTTGAATGTTACTGAGAGACTTAAATTTTTTTAACAGACTTCTAATTTTGTCAAATTTCTTATTACAGTTATTAAATTCTTTGAAATATTTTGTCAGGTTTCAGTCAGGACAAATAGTAAGAAAGTTTAAAGCAACTGCTCTAGATGGTCATAGTTTATTTCTTAGGATTCTTTTAGAAGTTATTTTGTTTTCAAAAGTTTCTGCGTATCAGTTAAAGAGTGTATTCCATTGTTCTGTGTTGGTTGCTCTGGTTCCATTTTAAAGTGGCTCCATTTCTATTATTGTTTACACTCAGGTCCCTACACCCATTGTAGTTTTTGTGACTCCTCAGCCTGGGGCTTGGGCTGTGGGTGTGGGGTGGAGCTCTGCGTCATTACTCAGGTACAAGTGAATATTAATATAGATTATAGACAGAATGTTTCTGTCCCCCCAAATTCATCTATTGAAACCTAATCTCCAGTGTGCTGATATTGGAGGCAGGGCCTTTGGGAGGTAATCACTGCTCTTGAAAAGATTCCAGGGCCAGCCTAGTGGCTCAGTTGGTTAAGAGCTCACTCAAGAGTGCAAGCTTTGGGCTGGCTGAGTGGTACAGTGGTTAAGCGCTGGCTTGGGAAGCCAGCGGCCCTGGTTCGGTCCCACATATGAGGGTCAGTGACACTGTCCTCAAAAAAAAAAGAGTGCGAGTTGAGCTCTGAGCAACAGCAGTTTGATGCCCAGCCTGAGCTGAGCTCCCAATAGGTGGCAGGATGGCTCAGCTAAAAAAAAAAAAAAAAAAAAAAAAAAAAAAGAAGATTCCAGTGGGCCAGTTGAGTGGCTCGTTGGTTAAGAGTTGGCTTGGGAGTGTGAGCTCTGAGCAGCAGGGCTGCTGGTTCTGATCCTACATGGGGGCCAGTGACACTGTGCCCTCTACAGCTAGGATGGTGAACAACAGCTCAACCTGGAGCTGGGCTACCATGAGTCACCAGCAACAGTGTAGGCTGCAGTGGGGCTGCAGTGGGCTGCCTTGAATTACCATGAGTGGCCGGCAGCTGCCGTGAGCTGCCTGCTGTGAGCCACTGTGAAGGGCCATCCAATGGCTGGCAACCAACTGCCTCACCCAGGAACAGCACAATGATCATAATATCAACATGGGTCAGTGAAGCGACGTCCTCCCCAACTAGATTGAAGAACAAAGGGAAAGCAACTTATCTGTTCCCCTTCCCCCAATTCCCCAATGCTGCTCCCCTCCCCAGTAAAATCTTAAAAAAAAAAAAAGATTCCAGACTTCCAGTAAAATGGTGTAATAGACAGACGCTGTGCTAACTGCCTCCCAGGATCACACCAAAATTACAAGCAAATTATACAGCATTCAACCCTGGAGGTCCCCGGAACACTGGAGGAACAGAACCACTAAACGAAGAACTTTAAGAGGAGGCCATGTCGGGTCTGGTAGGATGGGCGGAGACAAGAGAGGGCGAACCCCGTGAGGGAGGTCCCAGCTGTGGGGAGGCTTCTCCGGTTGGGGGAGAGACCCTCTGGCCGCACACCAAGCTCACCAGCCCAGAGTTCCTTTGCCGGGAAGAGGAGTTCTAAGATAGCCGGCAGTAAATTAGTGAGGACTCTCTTTGCTCAGCTCAGTGAGGCTAAGAGTGGCTGGAGAATTAGTGGGGCTGGCGCCCGGGCTTGCTTGCTGGTGAGCACTTACCTGGTTACTGGTGGCAGCAGTGGCTGTGTGAGCCGGACCCGGGAGCCTGCGGGGACGGACTGAACTGAGCACCTTTGGTGCAAAGGCTGGAGGTTTTTGGACTGTTGTTGCTGTGGTGTGGAGTCAGCACGCGAGTGGTTTAGGGAGGGCGCCATTTTGTTGGGCTTGGGCTCTCCCTTGAAGAATCAGGTCCGAGACCTCATTGATCTGGTGGAATTGGCGCAGAAGTGCATGTGTGCGTGCACGCGCGCATGCAGCCTTGATTCCCAACCTCCGCCCGGCTTATACTGCATTGCCAGGCAAACGCTTGGCGTGTGCCCTCTGGCTCCAACAGGCTGCTCACTGAGACCCAGGAGTGTGCCAGCCGCCTCGGATCCCCACCCTCCGCACGGCTTGTACTGCATTGCCAGGGAAAAGCCTGGTGGGCATGCTCTGGCTCCAACAGGCTGCTCACTGAGATGCGGGAGTGTGCAACCCGCCTGGGGCCCCTGCTCTCCACACTGCGCTTGCAGAGTTGCCAGCCTGGTGATTGGTTGTCCGGCTGCTCGGCCAGATCTGTGAGCGGCTGATTGGCATAGGCTGAGACTAGGAGTTTTCCTGGGAGTGTTGGGCTGTGAGCTGTGTGCCTGCATGATCCAGCCAGGGCTCTGCTGGTGATCTATCTAATACATCAAAGCAATCCCAGAGCAACAGACAGAATGGGGAAACAAAGAAACATGTCACAAGTAAAGGATCAGAAGAAACCTCTAGGAATGGAACCAAATGAAACAGAGGGATCCAACCTTTCAGAGACAGAGTTTAGAACACTGATGATAAGAATGTTTAACAAACTTAGTGAAGACATAAGGAAGCATAGAGAAATCATAAAAAAAACAACCAGTTAGAACTAAAGAATACAATAACTGAAATGAAGAACACACTCGAAGGAATCACCAGTAGAGTAGATGAAGCAGAGGAGCGCATCAGCAATTTGGAAGATAAAATAGCAGAAATCACTCAGTTGGCACAACAAAAAGACCAAAGAATAAAAAACAATGAAAATAGTTTAAGAGTCCTATGGGACAAGGTGAAACACAATCACCTTTGAATCATAGGAATACCAGAAGGAGAAGAGAAGAAGCAAGGGGTCGAGAATGTATTTGAAAAAATAATGACTGAAAACTTCCCTACCCTGGTGAAGGAAATCTACATACATGCCCAGGAACTACAGAGGGTTCCAAACAAGCTGAACCCAACCAGGTCCACACCAAGACACATCAGAGTTAAAATGGCAAAGGTTAAAGACAGAGACAGAATCCTACATACAAAGGAACTCCTGTTAGACTAACAGCTGACTTGTTTACAGAAACTCTGCAGGCCAGAAGGGAGTGGAAGGAGATATTCAAAGTGACACAAAATAAAGGCCTACAACCAAGATTGCTCTACGCAGCATGGCTATCATTTAAATTGAAGGAGAAATAAAGAGCATCTCAGAAAAGAATAAGCTTAAGGAATTCATTACCACCAAGCCAGCATTGCAAGAAATGTTCAAAGGGCTTTGTTAAAGAAAAGAAAGGGGTAAACAAGCTAACCCAGGGAGACCAGGAATACAAATAACAAAATGGCAATACATATGCACCTATCAATAATCATTTTAAATGTGAATGGGCTAAATGCTCCAATCAAAAGACAGAGAGTGGCTGAATGGATAAGAAAGTAGGACACATGTATATGCTGTTTACAGATGGAATAAGATATTTCATGCCAATGGAAATGTGAAAAAAAAAAAGCTGCAGTACCAATACTTATTTTGGACAAAATAGACTTTAAAATGACTACAATAAAAGACAAAGGGCAGTATAAGCCTAATAAACATCTATGCACCCAACATAGGAACTCCTAATTACATATAACAGATTTTGACAGCCATAAAGACAGAGATCAACAGTAACACTATCATAGTAGGGGACTTCAACACCCCATTGTCACCACTGGACAGACCCTTTAGAGAAAATCGATACAGAAAGAGGGGCCTTAAATGATACTTTAGACCAGCTGGACTTCGTTGATATTTTTAGAGCATTTCACCCTGAAAAAACAGAATATACATTCTTCTCAAGTACAACTGAGACATTTTCCAAGATAGACCATGTTAGGCCACAAAACAAGTCTCAGTACATTTAAGAAGATTGAAGTCATATCAAGCAGATATAAAGGAAAAACTGAAGGTTGCTGGCTGGGATGGAGTGGGGATGAGGGAGAGGGGGTAGGTTTTGGACAGTGTAGGTGGGACTATGATGTTGCCGCAGGGATACGGGAGTAGTTCTGGGAATGTAATTGATAATGTTGTGAAGAGAATATTATGTTGCGAGAAATAAGTCAGTCTGAGAAGGACAGGTACCACGTGATCTCAGTTGTGTGTGGAGTCGGAAGAGCTGAGTGAATGATCAAAGTAAACAGACTCGTAGACGTAGAGGAAAAACTGAGGGTTGCTAGTTGGGAGGGGGTGGAGATGGGGGGGAAGGCGAAGGGATTAGACAGCATAAATAGACAAGTACAATATTGCCACAGGGATATGAAACACAGTTCGGGGAATATAATAGTGTAAAAATTTTGTGACATGTCAGATAGTCACATGTCTTATTAGGGAGACCACTTCATGGATGGAGTAGAGGCTTCATCACTGCACTGTACACATGAAGCTGATGTTGTATTGTATTGTATGCCAACTGTAACTGAATATGTGGATGGTCACAGGATGTGGAGTATACTGTGGAGGTAGTCAGTGGAGTTGTGATAGATATGTATGATATGGAGGGGAGTGGTGTGGTGAACTGGGGAGGGTGTTGTCACTTTGGGGGGTAAAGAGTATAACTATTGCATTGTGTTGTACACCTGAAACTAATAAAAAACAAATAAACAGAAAAAATCTTTCCAGAGACACCCATCACTCCTTCTGCTGTATGAGGACAGAATGAAGTGATGGCCATCTGTGAGCCAGCAAGCAGGTCTTCATCAGACACTGAATCTTCTGGGAACTGATTTTGGACTTCCAGCCTCCAGAAATGTGAGAAATGCATGCTTGTTGTTTCAGCTACCCACTTGATGGTGTGATATTTTTGTTATAGCAGCCTGAACAGACTAAGACAATATATATGTATATATTGCATATATATATGCATGTTAAATATCTATGTTTATATCTATAAGCTATATATAGAGAGATGCTTTAAATAACTGGCCCATGCAATTGTGGGTCTGGCCAGTCTGAATTCCCAGGACAGACTGGAGATCCAGAGAAGAGGTGATGTTGCAGTGTTGAGTCTGAAGGTAGACAGCAGGCAGAATTCCCTCTTCCTCAGGGACTTCAGTCTTCTCTCTTAAGACCTTCAACTGATTGGATGAGGCCTACCTACATTATGGAAGACAATCTGCTTTACTCAAAGTCCATTGATTTAAAGATTATTCTCATCTAAAATATACCTTTGCAGCAACATCCAGACTGGTGTTTGACCACATGCCTGGGCACCACGGTCTGGCCAACATGATGCATAAAATTCACCACTGCAGCCACTCTCAGTATGTACTCTCCATTTCTCTGATTCAATCTCCTGTTGAAACTTTCAGGTTCTGTAAAAGAACTTTCAGGTTCTTATGTCACCTCAAAGTCTTCCCTGTGCTATAGTTTATGAGATAAAATTTATTTTCTGAGTTTGTGAATGCTTCCATTATTTGGAGAGCAGAAAACTTCTGTCCCACAGAGTCCACTTTATCATAAAAGCCTTTGCTCAAGACCATTGTTCTAACTTGAAAGTCAGAGCTGACCGACATTATTTTGTGGCGATGTTTGGGCAAATGCTGAGGAATAGCAGTGGCTTACTGTAGGGGTATTTTTAGAAATACTTACCAGTCTTCAGGGCACAGATTCTTAGCCATTAGCAGAGGCATAAGTTATCCGCTCAACTGCACCTGGAGTAGCATCAGCACAGTGTCTACACAGAGAAACGCAAACTCCCAGAGAACAATTAATCATACCTCAAAAGTGGCACCTGTTGTGTAAGCCACCTTTGGATTGTTGTACCCAGCAATCAAAAAGAAACTGAGACAGGGCCGGCTAGGTGGCGCGGTGGTTGAGCGCTGGCTTGGGAGGCCAGCAGCCCCGTTTAGGGACCCCGCATGTGGGGGCCAGTGACACTGCCCTCTTAAAAAAAATAAGAAACTGAGACAGAGTCTTTTATAAGTTTGGAGTTTATTAGCCAGTGGCTGTGAGTGGGCTCATTCCCTAAACAGAACTCACAGCCCTAAGTAAAAGGATAGGAGATTATATAGGCGGAAACCGCAAACAAGCAAATTACAGTTTACAGGTGGTTTCCATAAATCTTAGACAGTTTTGACAGCACCAAATATAGCAAGTAAGTTATAGAAGCCATAAAATAAGAAGTAGTTAATTGTATTGACAGCACTAAATGTAGCAAGCAAGTGTGAAATAGCACTAAAATTCAGCAAGCAAGGAAATTATAGGGGCCATAAATAAGTAACAGTTAACTGGTGGAATGGTTAGATAAGAAGCAGTCAGGCTTTGTGCCTCTTAAGAGGCACAGCTGCCTATGTCACATAGGCAGTTTTGGCCTTGTGGTTTTGTGAAAGAAGCAGTTAAGGGGGGGTCTGTCCCTGGTCAGTCTAAGGGGAAGTTTTAACAACTCTTTAATACTGAGAGGCTGGGGGTGGGGGCTAGTAGATGAAGGTCCTGTTACTTCAGGATCAGAGCAACAGAAAAGCCATATTAAATTGCTTAAACAATGAGGCATTTCATTGTTGGATTGGCTGCTTCAGTGGGCTGTTCCTTCCATCTCCAGCTCTGCCATCCCAAGAGTGCCTAATGCTTCCCCTTAACCACAAAATGGCCACAGCAGTTCCAGGCACTGTATCCTGATGTGATCACATCTATTAGCAGCAAAGGACCAGATGTTACTGGGAAAATGACATTGATAACCTTGGCTCTTGACTTCTTGATGGAGAGACTTCAATCAAGAGACAGAGTTAGTGCAGCATGAATAGCTGAAGTTCATTAGTAAAAGAAAGCATGCTCTGAGATGTGGAGCAGGCTGACACAAGAAGGGAAGCAGCCATGTTTCACATTGTGTGAAGGCTTTTATTTTTATGGGTAGAATTGCCTCCCCCTCTCCCCTCTATTATCTCTCTCCCCTCAGGTGTCTACTCTTCTGTGTTGGCAAAAAAACCCATGAAGCCTAAGAGAAACTTATAAGAGTTTATTTGAGCCAAACTGATGACAATTGCCAGGAAGCAAAATCTCAAAAAATCTCAACAGATTGAGAAAATGCTCTGCAAAATGGGGGTTTGCAGCTTATTTTATACATAGACTGAAAGGAGGAGGGTTACATGAAATCTATTGGCTGTAGATTAAGGGGGTGGGAGAAAGCAAAGCAGGAAAACTTCTGTGATTGGGTAAAAGTAAATTGGAGAGACAAGTACTTCTTCCACATAGGTGGGTACGGGATAATTAACAGTTCACTTTTTACAACACATGGAGATAGTAATCAGGGGACAAGAATAATACTGAGGGATTCTGTAGTTTTCTGCTCTGGTGTGGAAAAAAGGGATTACTGACATTCCAAGGATGTTATCTTAGATGCAAAAAAAATCCAATAGACAGGCTCACTTAAGGTAAAGATTGATCTTTGTCAAGGAAGCTTCAGGCCAAAGATGTGACTTTCTGTGGTGGTCCGCGTTAGTTAGGAAATTTTATGTTCACGTGTCCTATGTCGTAATTTTCAGTCCCCTGAGCTTGTCAAGTTTAACATGTGGCCCTTTTTCCATTCACATCTGGCATTTAGCAGTGCATTTCTTTGACTTATTGGCACATGTAAACACATCTGTTAGGGGTAGGTGTAAACTTGGAATCCTGTTGGGCTAGTGAGGTATTATAGGTGGTCCTGAAAAACAGGATGTGCCCCCCCTTTCTCTGACTTCCAACAACACATTTCTTTGATTCAGAGGTGTGTGTGAGCCTGGAGTTTTGCTGGACACCTGCCAGGGGTCTTGACCCAAGTAGGAGCTGAAGCAAGGGGCTTTCTAATCAGGGCTAAATTTCCCCTCTCCTGCGCATTTCAATCTTTCTACCTACCCTATTACAAACATAAACATTTTTTCTTAGGAGCATAGACTTTTTTTCTGTGAAGTTCTGGTCTTGTAACCAGAACTTCCTCACCAGCCCATTTCTTCCCCAATCATTACTGGGAAAACAGGATCCCATGATTGGCTTGTAAAACCAGAATCCCCTGGAGCTGGAGGAAAGGTTAATTTTCTAGAGTCCTGTAGGGGAAGAGATGAACACTTGCACAGAATTTGAGTCTTTTTAGCAAGGAAGAAGGAAATCAGTGGATGCTGGTCTGACTGCCCATGGCATCTGTTCCACTCTTGTGAAGTTCTATGCTCATCACAGGACAGAGTAAATGCTTAGCGTTTTGCAGTGTGTGACTTGACATGGATTAGAAGGCAGGGAGAGAGGATTAGCACCTAGTGAAGAAGATAAGGAAAGGAGCATTGTTGAAAGACTGATGGAGGCTGGAAAAAATGGGGATGCCCAGCAGTCAGGAACATTTTATGTCAAGGCCACCAAATCCCACCAACTTGATACCTGTGCTAGATAATGCTTCCTTTTTTCCCCCTGTTTTAATTACAAAGTTATATATATATATTTTTTCCAAGCAATAAAAAATGTCTAATGTATAAAACAATAATCCTCTCTGTGTTCTCACTTCATATTTCTTGTTTCAAATATCATTCTTCTGGATTTGTCTACACAGTACCAACAAGTGGATATGCATATATTAAAAATAAGTAGGGCCGGCCGAGTGGCGCGGTGGTTAAGCACTGGCTTGGGAAGCCAGCGGCCCGGGTTCAGATACCACATATGAGGGCCAGTGATACTGCCCTCAAAAAAAAAAAAGAGTTTAAAAATAAGTAATACTATATATACCTTCAAAACTTGCCTAGTGTTGGATAGAATAATATTTTGCAGGAAGTTTTTTAATATTTCTAAGCATGAGGAATTAAGGTCCAGGAAGCCCTGCCAGGGACAGGAGGAGTCAGACCAGGGCTGACAATAAAACTCTGCAGTGATGTAGTGTCCTGTTTTGTGCTGCTGTCCCCACATGTGAACACTGAGCCCTTAAGATGCCACCAGTGCAGCTAGCACTGAATTGCTAATTTTGATTGATTTTCATTTGAATTTCAGTAGCCACATGTGGCTAGCAGCCACTGTGTTGATCAGGGTAGGGTTGACAAATGGAAAATGGCAGCAATGGCAGCAGCCTTCGTGTCTCTGCCAGGGAAGCAATGTGCCTTCTCATGCAGATAGGAGAAGTGAAACCACCTCCCCCAGCTCGGAGGGATAATCACCACTCAGAGTGGGGGTTGAAGGATGGCATAGCTGGGTAAGTATTTGGAGGCACTTGGGCCCAGAGATACATGCAGGATTTGGGGTGTCCAGTTCTGTTATCACTGTTTTGCTTTGGGCTTTCCAATAGTACCTTGACTTTAAATGTTTGAGTCTTTGACCCCACACTTACACTTCATGTCCAGTGTCTAGATTTTTTGATTTAGAAAACCCCTATGATGTTTCCTTATTCAGCTCCCACCCACAGAACCAGGGCTTGTCACAGTCACATGGACTTGGAGGTGGGTGGGGAAGTATGTCTTCCCTATTTCTCTGTAGCTTGCATCAGTCATTGACATCCCAGTATGAGTTTTTTTCTTCTTTTTTTTCTTTTTTTCAGGGCAGTGTCACTGGCCCTCATATGTGGGACCCGAACCAGGGCTGCTGGCCTCCCAAGCCAGCGCCCAACCACCACGCCACTCAGCTGGTCCTCTTTTGGTTTTTTGTAGTTTATTCAATTAGAAAGGATTTGTGGCAAATTTGGATTTGGAACCCAGTGCTCTGAGTTCCAGTTCACTTTGCTTTACAGAAGTGAGCTTCAGGAATTTAAGGGTATAATTTCTTTTCTTCAGTGCACAATATTAAACCATCATGCTCTACTTTTTTTTTTTGAGGGTGGCATGAATGACATACAAAGGGTAATCATTATGTTCTGCATTTATGACCTTCTTTATTATTTGTGTTGGTTTTGATATTCCCATATCTGGAACATAACTTTTTTCAGAATGCAGAGTAACACACGAAGCATGGTGATATTTTTTCTGGACTAGTTTTCATACTGTTGTACCCAGCAATCAAGACAAACTGAAACAGTCTTTAATACATTTGGAGTTTATTATTAGCTGCAAGCGGGCTCATGCCCTAAACAGAACTCACAGCCCTGAACAAAAGAAGAGAGGGGTTAATATAGATAGAAATCACAAGCAAAGCAAATTTACAGGTTACAGGTGGTTTCCATAAATCTTAGATAATTTTGACAGCATCAAATACAGCAAGCAAGTTATAGAAGTCATAAAGTGAACTGTATAGTTAATTACATTGACAGCACTAAATGTAGCAAGCAAGTGTGATAGCATTAAAATGTAGTAGGTGAGGAAATATAAACAACAGTTAACTGGTGGAATGTTTGGATAAGAGATAGTTAATCCTTGTGGAATGTAGCAAGCAGTTAAAGGGGGATCTATCCCTGGTCAGTCTAAGGAGACGCTTTAACAATTCTTAAATATAGAGAGGCCAGGGGTGGGGGCTGTAGATGAGGGTTCTGTTACTTCATTCCTCACTCTTGTTGTGAATACAGGAAATCAAATGATTCATTCCTGTTCTCTGAGTGCCATGTGTTTGACTGAGTTGATTCGGTTCTGAATGGAGGAAAAATTAGCCTTACATTTTACTGTTTTAGTAGTTTCTTAAGGCTAAGGGAGCATGAGTCTCAGAGAAAAGATTAATGAAGCTATTGGGAATGATTGAGGTATACTGTTTCTGGTTCTTCAACACAGGAATTCTAGATTTAAATACTTGGAAAAGGGTAGGTACAGATCTCCAGGCATTACATCAAAATGGAGTTTTTATCCCAGTTACAATTTGGGACACATGGAGATTAGTTCGGTCAGTTTTAAAAACCCTTACAGACTGATACGGAAGATAAAAGAAAAAGAGGACATCTTAAAATCAGGAGACAAAGGGGAGAAAGTAGAAAAAAGGAAGGATCTTTAACAGTCATCACAGCTATTACCAAATTTTTATGTCCATCTTTGAAAGGGGATTGCTGTGTATCCTCAGCTCCATGCAGCCTGTCTCTGTCACAGCTTGTTTTGTTCATGGTGCAGGAGCAGAATCCCTCCTCCTTTTCAAAAAATGAAAAAAAGGTGAGAAACGCCTCACACCAGGAGGACTTGTTGTAAGAAATTGTAACCCTTTCCTCTCCATTGTCTGTTTGGATCCTCTTCCTCCCAAGAGAAAAGGGGAACTCAAAAGAGAGAGAAGGAAAGATTTAAAAGTCTAAAGCTGGGCTGGCTGAGTGGCGCATTGGTTAAGAGCTGGATGCCAGCGGCCCCGATTCGGATCCCACATCTGAGGGCCAGTGATACTGCCCTTTACAGCTAAGATGGTGAACAACAGCTCCACTTGGAGCTGGGCTGCTGTGAGTACCCGGGACGGCATAGCTGCAGCCCCTGCTGCAATGGGCTGCCAAAAGTTGCAGTGAGTGGCCAGCAGTCAGTGTGAGTGGCCGCAGCTGGTGTGAGCTGCCAAGAGCCACTGTGAGCAGCTGTCCAGAGGCTGGCGACTGATCTGCCTCATCCGGGAAGAGCACAATGATGATACCAACATGGGCCAGTGAAGCAACGCCCTCCACAACCAGACTGAAGAACAAAAGGACAGCAACTTGTCTGCTCCACTTCCCCGGTTCCCCAGCGCTGTGCCCCTCCCCCAATTCCCCAATTAAAAAAAAAAAGTCTAGAGCTATTTAGCCAGCTATAATAAACTTTCCAAACTGTTACATTACCCATTATATGATGCCATTTTCTGTGTTGTGTCTTCTGTAGAAAATTTAACAAAATGTTTTGATTTGTTAAAGGAACAGCTTGACTCTACAGGACTCCATGTAGCTCCAGATAAAATCTAAACTATCATACCAGTCCAATATTTGGGAATGATTGTAGATAGACAGACTACTAAACCCAGAGAGTTTAAATAAGAAGAGATAAAATTTCTACCTTAAATGATCTTCAAAAATTATTAGGAGACATTAATTGGCTATGTCCTACTTTAGGCACTCCTACCTATGTTCTCAATAATTTATTTAGTCTTTTATGAGGACTGTCTCTATTAGATAGTCCTCATAATTGAACCCCTCAAGCTAATCAGGAATTGGACTTAGTAGAACAACAACAAAAAAAATACAAAAATCTTAAATTCAGCATGTAGATCCAACATAACCCTTACAGGTTTTAATTTTTTTACTCCTTACTCACTTATGGCAGTGACTGTTTAGTAAAATGATTTAGTAGAGTGGCTCTTTTTGTCTAATAATTATGTTAAGTCACTCCCGAGCTATGTGTAAGATAATAAAAGGAGCAGTCAGGCCCGATTCGGGGCTCTCTCAATCCATGAGGCTGGAAGTCCCCTGACCCTAAACTGTATTTTTTCTTATTTATGTCTCTCTCTCTTAACCTTTTGTCATCCCTTTTCCACTCCCACTTGTTCTGTAGTGTAGGATGTGGCAACAGGTCCTGTATCAGGACACAGGTAGAAATCGACTTTTTGCAATTGGCATTTCTTTTTTTTGTGTCCCAACGTCCACAACTAGGTTTATTTGACCAGGGTGGGGTGCGTAGGAATTTCCCAAGTAGGGAGCAGAGGTCACCAGTGATGAACTTGTTAAGTTCCCAGCTGGGTTGGTAGTCTGGGTAATTGGCTATAATAGCCCCTGTGATGTTATTTCGGACTTTCCAATGATATTTATTTATTTATTTATTTATTTATTTATTTATTTATTTATTTATTTTGAAGTGTTGTTATATAGTTTATTGTGTTTTTTTTTTTTTTTTTTTTTTTTTTTTTTTTTAGGGCAGTGTCATTGGCCCTCACATGCGGGACCCGAACTGGGGCCGCTGGCCTCCCAAGCCAGCACCTAACCACCGCGCCACTCGGCTGGCCCTCCAGTGATATTTATTACTAAACATCTGTAGGGGTAGGAGTAGGAGACAGAGGAAACTCATGGGGGGCAAGTCGGTTTTTATCAGTCTTAGCTTTAGTGGGTCGCCAGTGGGCTGAGATGTCCATCCTGTGTCCACTGGCTTGAGATGTCCATCCTGTGTCTGCTGGTGGATCTAAGTTGGGATCTGATCAACTTTCATCACAGTTGGAGTGGTCAGGATCATCAGGTGAGGCCCTTTCTAAGTAGGTTGTAGATTGTCCTTGATGTGGGCCTTTATCCAGACTGAGTCACCCTGTTGGAACTGGTGGACAGCTCAGAGGAAGGAGAGGGAAGGACTTCCCGGACCTGTCGGTGTATCTTAGCTTGAGTGGCCTGTAGGGTTTGGAGAAACTTAAGTAATGACAGGTTATAAATCTCAGCCAGGGGTTTGGCCGTTAAATGGGGGAGAAGGGATGGCAGCCCCCAAACATAATTTCAAAAGGAGAAAATCCTGTTTTGTAGGGGGTTCATCTGGTGCGGAGAATGGCTAAAGGGAGAAGATTGACCCAATTTTTACCAGTCTGTAGGATAAGTTTAGGATGTGTAAGAATATAGAGACTTAATGTCTGTCTAGTTTTTTTTCTTCTTTTGAGAGACGTGATCCCCGCAAATTATCTATGGGAAGTTGAGGGACAGAAGGACTCTTGTTCTGTATCTGCTTCCTGCTGGGTAGAGGTGTAGAGCTGTCCCTGTCTATTGAGCATTCACAGGACTCTTACCTAGCTGATCTCAGATGAGAGTAGGATTTTTTGAATTAGTAGAGTAGGATCCCCAAGCCTTGTGTAATAATTGGCAGATCCTGTAAGCTCTATCTTTTAACTTTTGAGTAGCATCTCTATCTATGTCAAACTGATTAACATAGAAACCACAGGTTTTTAAAATAAGCATAGCTCCCCTTTTTGGCACTGATATTGGGGGCTACATTGATCTCTGGAGTCAAATAGACTAAGGTGTGTTCCCTGTCCAATTAACTGGAAGGCACAGATAAGATCTCATCCTGCACAGGACATCCAGGGTTCTAAGACAAAAACAGTAATTAGCAGCTCCAGCAGTTCTGTTTGAAGAGGAACTTACAGTCTTGAATTGGCTCACAGGAACAGGAGTGACAGTCTTCCTTTTGAGGGAGTCCTGTGGATACTTAAATGAAATACATTTAATTTGAGGGAAATGAACCCAGTCGTTGACCTTCTGAAGCCCAACAACCTTTAGGATGTTCAGAAAATTGTAAAGGGTTCCCTTTATATAGGAACTAACTGGTTTGTTAGCAACTTTTCTCTTTAGGATTTCTAATAGTACTTGGTCCCCAATAAGTGACTGTTGAAAGTTTCCCAAGCCAATAATGTAGGAGATAACAGAATTGAGGTTAAAACCTAAAGCAATGGGCAGCAATTAGAGCTGTGTTTAGAGGTCTTTTGACAAAACTTTTCCAGAATCCTTTTAAGTCTGATTTGTTTATTTTATATATTTGAAGATATACACCAATGGTAAGGAACCAGCTGAAGAAGACAAGCCCAAATCTGGGGGCTCTTTGTATCTTTATAACCAAGCAGTTTTCAGAGAAAAAAGGTCCAGAGTGAGTAGTTGAGACAGAATAAACAACTTCCATATTAATCTGGAAATTCATAGGCTTACCTGTCATGTCAGGGTTATCTGCAGCTTTTCCCCTGTAGTGAGAACAGCTTGGGAGCCACTGGGAGCCTTAGGCATATTAGTCAATTACAGCACTTGTGGGGAAGGACTTGGTCCCTGTTCTCTT
The DNA here is from genome assembly GCA_033961575.1 of Aselliscus stoliczkanus. Lineage (NCBI taxonomy): Eukaryota > Metazoa > Chordata > Mammalia > Chiroptera > Hipposideridae > Aselliscus > Aselliscus stoliczkanus. The sequence continues at coordinate 45,355,345 of CM066733.1, forward strand.
CAGAATAGGGGACAACCCCTCCTTTTGTTCCCTTGCACAGGGAACATGGCTGTTTAGCAGGATCAGGACCCAGTGGTCTGGGCTTCCATATCCAAAGAAGGCTCCTTTTTACCTGGTATTTCTTCTTCTGGGGCTTGTAGAGTGATCTGAGGTGGCTCCAGCCCTGGGATATCTACAACTGTGGCCAAAAGTCTGGCCTGTCTTTGGTCTCACTGTTTCTTTGTTCCCCGTCTTTCAGTCTTGGTTGTTAAAGACATTGAAACAAATTCCTGGCCTTCTCTAGGTTCTGAGCCTGTTTTAGTGGGCCAGAACTATTAGAATACCCTGCTAGTTGGGAAATATTAAGGAGGCTTCCTATATTGGCTTATATTTGATACCAAGGAATGTATCTGAACTCTACTGGTCTTAAAATATATAAGTTTATAAAACAGATAATTATTTATTTATTTTTTAAAAAAGATTTTATTGGGAAATTGGGGGAGGGGAACAGCGTTGGGGAACCGGGGAAGGGGAAGAGACAAGTTGCTGTCTTTTTGTTCTTCAGTCTAGTTGTGGAGGACATCGCTTCACTGGCCCATGTTGGTATCATCATTGTGCTCTTCTTGGGTGAGGCAGATTGGTAGCTGGCCTTTGGACAGCTGCTCACAGTGGCTCTTGGCAGCTCACACCAGCTGCCAGTTGCTCATGCTGGCTGCTGGCCACTCACTGTAGCCTATAGCAGCCCACTGCAGCTATGCCGTCCTGGGGACTCACAGCAGCCCAGATCCAGGTGGAGCCGCTGTTCACCATCTTAGCTGTAGAGGGCAGTGTCACTGGCCCTCATATGTGGGATCCGAACCGGGGCCGCTGGCCTCCCAAGCCAGCTCTTAACCAACGCGCCACTCGGCTGGCCCCAGATAATTATTTTGATGCTGTATTTTTTGTTCTTTTTTTTTTCTTTTTATAAAATGAACACAGGTTAGTTAGTGTAACAATTAGACAGTTAGGAATTCCCTGGTAGAATGAACATAATTAACTCCTTTCAACCAGAGACATTAATGACACACTGAGGCAACTGGACTCACAAGTCCTCTGCCCCTCAGCCCTGACTAGATTCCTCTTTTTTTTTTTTTTTTGAAAAAAACCTCCTCCAGGCTGAAACGGCTAACAAAATAAATCTAAACTGTTGGGCCAGCCAAGTGGCACTGTGGTTAAGCGCTGGCTTAGAAAGCCAGTGGCCCCGGTTCGGGTCCCACATATGAGGGTCAGTGACACTGCCCTCAAAATAAATAAATAAATAAATAAATAAATAAATAAATAAATAAATAAATAAATAAACTGTTGAAGCAGGCCCCAGTTTTCTCCCCAGATAGGCTAGGAAAAACTCCCTCACTCCCCCCACCCAGGTCAATGGGCACTCAAGTTTTGAATGCTTCCTCTAGGTTAGAGTGCTGTATCTCTTTGTTCTAATAAACTTGTTCTTTTCTGCCAACTTTGCCTCTCTGGTCCATGCCTCTATTCCTCGGTGTTACGAGACGATGAATCCCGGACATTTACAAATCATCCTGCATCAAAATCAGTAGTAGACCAATAATCTAGTAAACTTTATCTTATTTAGCGGAGAGAAAACTTAACTTAGATTTTGTATTAGCTTACCTTTGACATTTAAACTTACTTAATCAGTTGTATTTAACTTAACCTATAACCTTTAGAACTTTAATTTTTTATGATAACTTAAAGTAATATTTTTATTAACAAGTCTATAATACATTTTGTGACCTTTAAAAGTATAGTTGTGGGCCGGCCGAGTGGCACATTGGTTAAGAGCTGGTTTTGGGATGCCAGCGGCCCTGGTTCAGATCCCACATATGAGAGCCAGTGACACTGCCCTCTACAGCTAACAACAGCTCCACCTGAAGCTGAGCTGTGCGAGCCCTGGGGATGGTGTAGGCTGCAGCCCCTGCTGCAGTGGGCTGCCATAAGCTACAGTGAGTGGCCGGCAGCCAGCGTGAGTGCCAATAGCCACGGTGAGCGACATCCAGAGGCTGGCGACCGATCTGCCTCATCTGGGAAGAGCGCTATGATGATACCAACATGGGCCAGTGAAGCAACATCCTCCACAACTAGAATGAAGAATAAAAAGACAGCAACTTGTCTGTTCCCCTTCCCCAATTCCCCAACGCTGTTCCCCTCGCCCGAGTCCCCAATAAAATCTTTTTTTAAAAAGTATAGTTGTTTTTTTAAATTCAAGATATATTTATTAACAGATCTTAATCTTTTATCCTTCTTATGACAAGAGGAGTGGAACTGAAATCTTAAGTTACTAACGAATGTTGAGAAACCTCATCCAAGTATCTATACTATATGTGGTACCATCAGGAGGCAACAATACTGTATTACATAAAACAGAATTATTAACAATTGTAGAGAAGTTCTAAAATCTTACAAGTGTCCCTGTTGGCCGAGGTGTTGGGGCCCCACCTGGGTCTCTTAGAGGGAAAATATTGTTCTATCTGGTCCTGATTTTCCTCCATTGACCCTCCCATGGGCCCAAAACAGCCTTTTTAGCCTCTGATTTTATCCTTTCTCTATCCCCAGAGGTGAACAGAGTGACTAATAATTGTTGACAGTCATCCCAAGTGGGATGATGGGTATGAAAGATGGATTCAAGAAGACTGGTTAGGGATTGGGGCTTCTCCGAGAAAGAAGGATTTTGAGTTTTCCAATTATAGAGGTCACTGGAGGAGAAAGGGACATATACGGGAAACGGTGCTCTGCCTTGATAGTCCCCGTCTGTTGGTGGTGCCTCTTGCAGTGGGAGAATGGGGGCACCTGAAGTGGAGGAAGCACTCTCCTGGAGAGCTAGGAGGGAAGAGCTACGGGTCTGAGGCAGGGAGAAAGCAGTTGGACCGGGCTCAGGGGCCTTAACCCGAGTGGAGGTCGGGGGTTGAAGGGAAGGGTTCCTGGAGTTATAAGGAGCGGGGAGAGCCTCCTCTTCAGGGGCCTGTAGAACAGGGCTAGGCTTCGGGGTTGCCTCCTTAGGAGGGGGATAAGAACGAGTCTCCAAAACCTTAATGCCCATTTGTTTGGCGCATTTCTTAACCCACGGGGGTGGATTCTGGATAAGTTTGTCCCACAGATCTATATATGGGTATTGATGGGAGTGGCCGGAGTCATTAGTAACAACATTCCACACCTGCTGAGTAGCATGAGGGTCAAAGGAGTCGATGTCAGGCCACCCAACGCCAAAGAGTGGCCAGCTTATCTCACACAGAGTACGGAGGATTTTATTTGAGAGACGGGGCCCATACTCAGTCGTTGTGAAATCAGCCTCCTTCCAGTGATTGATCAAGGATGCACTGGAGGGGAGTGGGGACCTTAGAGGAGGTTCCCCCCATACTGAAAGTAAATGAGAGTGAGATGACAAGGACAGCAATTAAAGACCAAAGGATGAGGTAAGGGGGTGAAATCCAGAGGGAGACAGAGTCCGGAGCCCACCAACCTGTCGACCTGTCGGGAGAAACAGGAAGTAAATGAGACTAAACAGTGAGGCAGAGACAGAGAAGGAAAGTCAGAAGGAGGATCTCGTCTGGAGAGAAGTCAATGAGATCCCCCTGCAACTAACAATCTTCAATATAGCTAATTAAAGATTTTACTGAATTAATTTTGAACCAAACCAAAAGAGATCTTGACACAACTCAGACATAAATTGACACAAATTAACTAAAACGACTAAAAAAGTTTCCTAATTCATGCAAAACAGACGGAAACAAATTCCTGAGACAAATTTTCTGGGAATAAAAACAAACCAGAGCCAGAAACCAGAGATAAATTCCTGATCAAAAACCGAACCAGACAAATTTGCTAGCTAAAAAACAGAACCAGGATCAGGAAACCAGAACCAGAATCTCCCACCGGCACCCCAGTTCAAGGGAGATGGTCGGGACGTTGACAGCCACATCTGACCTTAAGTCTCTGACAACCAGAAGCACTAGTCCTACCCAAAACAAAACAGATATCCCCGACAGGATATAAATCCAAGACAAAACATATAACATTAAAACCAAGACTTACATTTATCTCCGGAGGCGGACAGACAGACTCCAAACGGGTGAATGGCCATGAGGTGTCTGCGACTGGCTTGCAGGGGAGAGAAAGCTGCCATGGGGCCCTGGAACATCTTCAGGGGGTACCCTCCCATGACAGGACCATCCCCAGGGGGCCAGGCGTGGAGGCCAGGACCATACAAGTGACCCTGCCAGTTTGTCTATCTCGCTGGGGCCTCCAAATGTTGTACCCAGCAATCAAGACAAATGGAAACAGTCTTTAATAAGTTTGGAGTTTATTATTAGCCATCAGCTGCGAGCGGGCTCATGCCCTAAACAGAACTCACAGCCCTGAACAAAAGAAGAGAGGGGTTTATATAGACAGAAATCACAAGCAAAGCAAATTCACAAGTTACAGGTGGTTTCCATAAATCTTAGACAGTTTTGACAGCATCAAATACAGCAAGCAAGTTTTAGAAGTTATAAAATGAATTGTAGTTATTTACAGTGACAGCACTAAATGTAGCAAGCAAGTGTGATAGCATTAAAATATAGTAGGCAAGGAAATATAAACAACAGTTAACTGGTGGAATGTTTGGATAAGAGGTAGTTAATCCTTGTGGAAAGTAGCAAGCAGTTAAGGGGGGAGTCTATCCCTGGTCAGTCTAAGGAGAAGCGTTAACAATTCTTTAATATAGAGAGGCTGGGGGTGGGGGCTAGTAGATAAGGGTCCTGTTACTTCAATGCACGGTTGAAGTATTTTTTCAAAATTCTGGAATGATCCTTGAACAGTGCTTTCACTTTGCATTTCCCTCTCAGGCATGGTTTGATTTGAGCATCACAGCAAAGATGGTGGACAGCGAGAGGGCAGTGTGCAGCTGTGCAAGGTGAAGTGTGAAAGACATATCTGCTCTCCCTGAGCCTCCCAGTGACTGATGTCCTTAAGTAAGTGCAACAAGTTCAACTGCATGCATTGAAAATATATTTCTCAGTTAAATGCCTACAAACTGTCTTCAGTTCACTGCACACTGTCAACTGAAGGTCACCACCAATTCAACACCAAAATGGGTCCCTAGTTTGGGACACAGTGCGGGGGGGAGACTTTATTCAATGCAGACAGCTCAAGAGTGATATAGCTCAGGTGTGATGTAGCTTAATAGTGATACAGCTCAGATGTGGTATAGCTCTGTGCTACAGCTGAAGTGTGCTACAGTATGGCTGTAGAACTGCTTGCTTGAGCTGGCCTGGGTGAGGTGCTCCTGATGTTACAGCTCTGGTGAGACAGTACAGGGTCTAGTGTTACAGCTCCAGCATGGATAAGAGTCTTCCATGGAAACTGAAAAGTGCAGTCCAGTGAGATAGAGGTGAAGCTTTCTTATATATATAGAGTGGTGCCCATTCCCAGGCCCTGATTGGTCCACTCTCATGCAAATGAGGACTCCAAATCTTCACAGTTTGATTGGTCCAGAAAAGCACTGTCCTGATTGATCAGAGTAGAGCTTATTTGATTGGTCAGTGAAGATGTATGTGAGGCTATAGCTGCATAGTTCTGATTAGATGGGGAAAGTCTCAGTCCTATTGGTTGAAACAGGATCCTAGGAGCTCTCTTATAAGGGTAAACACAGTGCAGCTGTGTTCTCTGAAGTGAAGTTAGGCAGTTCAGTACAGCTTTTCCCTGAAGTGCAGAAAGCATGAGAGACTCATGTGTAGCAATGACTGCTAGGCTCTGTCTATAAATTTGAGCCCAATCAGCCACCAGAGGTCCTTCTTAACAGGCACATTCACTCTTGGGGTCAACAAAACCTGTTAGAATGGCTTAGACAAATAAAACACAACGAATTCTACCAAGTGTTTGCAAAAAGGTGAAGGGTCTAGGGCCCTCATGCATTGTTGGTGGGGATGCAAAATGCCACGGCCACTTTGGAAGACAGTTTGGAAGTTTCTTATGAAGTTAACATACTCTTCCCATATGATCCAGCTGTTCCACTACTAGATATTTACCCAAGAGAAATAAAAACTAATATTCACACAAAAACCTGTATGGAAGTGTTTGTAGTAGCTTTACTGACAATTGCCAAAAACTGGAAATGACTGAAATGTGCCTTGTGTAGGGAGTGGATAAACACACGTGGTGCATACAGGCCATGGAAGACATCCCAGCAAAAACAGGAATGAAGCTCGATAGATGCAACAACAAGGCCAGTCACACATGTGTTACGATGAGTGAAGGACTTCTTTAAAAGGCTGCACACCATAACATTCTGTTTGTGACATTCTGTGAAAGGCACAACTTTAGCTGCAGAAGCCAGGCTGTGGCTACTAGGGTCTATGGTGGGTCAGAGGTTGATTATGAAGTGGCACAAGGTGAAATTTGGGGGTGATGGAGGTGTTCTATATCTCAATTGTTGTGGTGGTTACATGACCATATGTGCTTGTGAGAGCTCATAGACCTGTGATGAAAAAGGTGTGGATTTTTACTGAATGTCCAGTAACCTGATTCACTCAATTCACCCAAATAAAAACAAACAAAAATCCCTAGTCAACAGATGTAAAGGATAAACTACAATTCAGTAGAGCTAACCATTTGCTATATTAGAATATATATATATATATATATATATATATATATATATATATGAAAAGTACATAGTTATTCTAAAAGATAAAAAACAATTCACAATTAGTTGTTTTGATCATTCAAAAATGAAAAATTAAATCTTATTCTAGAAGCCAGAACCCTCAAGTTCAAGTATCAATTGCACCACTAACTACTTATCTGTCTCCTTAAAAAGGCCTAAATATACTCAATTCTTATCTCCTCTGATCATCTTTTAAATGGGAGGATTTCTTTTAGGGCCTATTCTGAAGAAGTGTTAGTTAATTTAACTTATTGTTCAGTTAGGAGTAATGCATGTTCATGGCCACAAACTAAAGACTCAAATAGTACAGAAAGGTATAAAAGAGAAGGGAAAGTTCCCTCATCCTTAAAAAATTCTTGGTTCCCAGTTTAGCCAATAAGCCCCTTTCCCCTTTGAACTTGAGGGACCTGCTGTCTCTGGAGCCTCAGCATCTGAGGTCCCCAGCACTCCTGCCCCTGGGCTTCCCACATGCAGAGCTTGGGGCTGGGGCCTGCTATCCTATAAGATGGGGCCTCTCTCATCTCTGAGCATGGGATACACCATTCTGTGATAGCTGGACAAGTAGCTACCCACTGATACCAGCTTGTGTGACTTGGGCTCAGTTCACTCATCCATTGGCTCAATTCTTATGACAGCCACTGTTGTGCCACTTTGCAGATGAGGCAACCGAAGCACAGACAGAGTCACTGCCAATGCCCCTCTGCTGGGCTTGGAAACCCGTCTTTCTTGCTCCAGGGTTCTTGCACCCACCTGGGGTGCTGAGTGTTCTCATTCACCATGCTGCGTTGAACTCATGCCATTGTCAGACTGTGGTCCTGTGGCCACTGCGAGAGCCAGACAGCAGGTCTGTCTGTTTCTCTCTCCTTCAGTTCCTTTGGTGCTTTCCTGCTTTGTGTTCATGTCTAGCACAGAGCAGGTGCTCCATAAATGATAGCCAAACAAGTGAGTCAATACATCAGGCAGTAGAGTTTGTGTCTATCCACAAAAATCAAAATCAGGATTTTGGAAAGTTGTTCACTGCAGCATTATTCACAACAACCAAATGTGGAAACAATCTAAGTGTCCATTGATGGAAGAATGGATAAAGAAGAAGTGGTACATATATACAATGGAATGTTATTGATCCATGAGAAAGAAGGAAATTCTGCCACCTCCATGCCACTCCTTGAGGAAGCACACAATCTGTTGTCATGCTATAGACCCCTGCTCACCAGCTCTGGGGAGATCCCCACCCCACTCTCCTCCTGTTGTCACAACTGTGAGAGTAAGAGGACACATTCTTTGAGCATTACTAGGGTCCCCTCTACTCCCCACTCCTGCAGCCTCCAGGAGCAGCCAGGCTTGGCTTTGACAACACTGCTTGCTTTGGAAAACCCAGTGATGTGAGTAAGCATTAGTCTCTGCCTTTGCCTGTGGTGCAATCTTGTTCACGCCACACTGAGACCACATCCTTCCTGCCGCTGCTGGGCTGTTATAACAATAAATTCAGCAAATTTCCTCTCAGGCTGTTCCTGAGGCTGGTATCTGGGTGAGTCCAGCTCCATGGAGCACAGTGGCTGAACAAGCCTGGGGAGGAATGGGGAGAACGTTTCCAGACCTAGAACTTGACTAGGGGTTTCTTCTGCCAGCCTCTAAATGTGTCCTTCAACAACATTTCTGGAATGTTCTTTTATGTTTATAATTATTTGGGCTCTATGTATGCAAGTGCATGTGTGTATGGGGTGAGGACAGGGTCAGCGGTCTCAGCTTACACTCTGGACTCTAGCAGTTTTGCCCAGCACCCTCAGAGTGGGTGGATGGGTGCATCTGAGGAAATGAACATCCTTAGAAACCAAGAGACAGGAGCCAAAGGTCAGGGTCAAGTGCTAGAAGTCAGGCACGGGGAGCATGAAAAAGAGTTAGATTCCTGATGGGGACAGAAGGATGGATGGGGTGGGACCTTGGGGTCTCTCTGGAGGTGACCCCCCACCATATGCATAAGAAGATGGATGTGGGCAGGCACATGTGGCTAGAAGTGGAGGCAGGAGGAGTGACCAGCACCTCATGTCTGAGGGACTTAAACAGCAAACTGTGGTCATTATGAATCATAATTCAGAGACTTCTGCTACTTCACATGGCCTCCCTGTGCCGGTAGCATCACTTATGGCTTTGGGCTAATGTAATGATTTTTCCCAGTTCAGTAATAAGAAGGGATCAATCCCCAATAGAGACAATGTGTTCATCCACCCACAGCGTAGGTGTGTGTAAGGCAAGAGATACAGCAGCTGACTTCTAGTCTTTGTGGAACTTGAGGTCCAATCAGGAAAACTCAGTTGGTGAACACAATAATGAAAGGCTGTGTATGATAAATGTCAGAAAACTACCTTTGCTTTTAACCATCTACTTTACTATCTGATCATTTTTGTTCTGGTCTGACTGAGATAGAATCAGTGATCTCACAGCTTTTCAGGCTTTGAAAAGTGCAGCATAGGATACACGCTCAAAAATTGATGAGTCTGGCCTAAATCCTGGCTTTGTCCTTTCCTGGCTTTGAGACTCTGGCAAATCACTTAACTATGCCAAGACTTGGTCTTTAGTTGCATCAAATGGTGGTGATGGTGGTGGGGGAGCACACACACACCTCACAGGGCTTTGTGCAGGTGACAACAAACATCAGTGCCATGCGTGCCCAGCCTATACCTGCTCTCAATCAATGTGTGTTAGACTAGTTACTATATTCATAATCACAAATTTTATAGGAGTCATTGTTACCTGGTGCACCACAAGTTCCCTCCTGCTGCAGTATTGAAGGGCAGTCGCAGACCATCCCTTCTTCCTACGTGGTGACCTCTGTCCTGTCATCGCCACAGTTACTCATTTTCTGGCCTCCTTTTGTTCTCATCCATCTCTCCTCAGGTCAAACAGAAACAAGGAAACAGCATCTCCCTTCATGTGGAAGGAACTTAAAAAACATTTTTTCACTCTGAATTTATAGATGAGGAAACTGAAGTTGAGGAGTAGTGATGCATTTGACCGAGGTTGTAGCCCAGTAATCAGTGGGGTTTACACTCTCTGGGGCGACAGGGAGGTGGTGCCGGGACCTGCTGCAGTCATAGGCCTTCAGTGGCTGCTAGTGCTCCTGTGCGAGTGGGTTGAAGTACTGCATCTCTCCACAGGGACGCCTTTCTTCCATGGCCCAGGACACTCTCCTGGGTTGAGCCAAGAGGAAAACTGTCTGGTAAGCATTTGTCTCACTCTCAGAACTGAGGATGGAACTCCTTACAGTCGGATGATGTTTTTTCCTTTCAGTCTTCTGAGTTTTCAGTCTTTAAAGAGAATCTCCTTACTCACCTGCTGCCCCACTGTCCACCTCCTAGTGTGGCCTATGCCTCAGGACCCTGACCTGCTTCCTGTGAGTATGGACAGTGTTCGCTGCAAGCTGGTCCGCTATCTGGAGGACCTGGAGGACGTAGACATGAAGAAATTCAAGATGCACTTATAAGATTACCCTCCTCACAAGGGCTGCACAGCCCTCCCTTGGGGTCAGACAGAGAAAGCAGATCATGTGGACCTAGCCACCCTGATGATCGACTTCATTGGGGAGGAGAAGGCATGGGCCATGGCGGTTTGGATTTTTGCTGCAATCAACAGGAGAGACCTTTACGAGGAAGCTAAGAGGGATGAGCCAGAGTGGGGTGAGTGGAAGGAAGACAGTATTTTTTGAAAGTTGTGATAAGAGACACATAACAAAATTTACCATCTTAACTATTTTCTTTTTTTTTTTTTTAATTGGGGAATTGGAGGAGGGAACAGCATTGGGGAATTGGGTAAGGGGAACAGACAAGTTGCTGTCCTTTTGTTCTTCAGTCTAGCTGTGGAGGATGTCGCTTCACTGGCCCATGTTGGTATTGTGATCATTTCGCTCTTCCTGGCTAAGGCAGATCAGTCACTGGCCATCGGACAGCCACTCACAGTGGCTCATGGCAGCTCACACTGGCTGGCTGCCACTCACGCTGGCTGCCAGCCACTCATGGTAGTTTATGGCAGCCCACTGCAGCCCCTCTGCAGCCTACGTTGACACCAGCAACTCACGACAGCCCAGCTCCAGGTCGAGCTGTTGTTCACCATCTTAGCTGTAGAGGGCACAGTGTCACTGGCCCATGTGGGATCTGAACCGGTGGCCCTGCTGCTCAAAGCTTATGCTCCCAAGAGAACTCTTAACCAATGAGCCACTTGGCCAGCCCCTTAACCATTTTTAAGTGTATTTTTCAGCAGTGTTAAGCACATTCATGTTTTTGGGCAATCCATTTCCAGAACTCTTTTTCATCTTGCAAAACTTAGTCCCATTAAACAACAATTCCTCATTTCCCTCCTCTAGCCCCTGGCAATCACCACTTTCTGTCTCTACGAACTTGACCACTCTTGGTACCTCTTATAGGTGGAATCATACAGGATTTGCCTTTTGTTGGCAACTGGCTCATTTCACTTAGTATAATGTCCTTCAGCTTCATCCATGTTGTCACATATGACAGGGTGTCATTCCTTTTAAAGGCATAATAATATTCCATGCTATGTATAGACCACATTTTGTTTATCCATTCATTCATCAATCAACATTCAGATTGCTCCTTGCTTTGCATTATAGTGAATAAAGCTGCTGTGAATATGGGTGTACAAATCTCTTCTAGACCCTGTTTTCAGTTCTTTTGGGGATATGTTCAGAAGTGGAATTGCTGAGTTATATAGCAATTCTATGTTTAATGTTTTGAGGAACTATCATACCATTTTCCATAGTGGCTGCACCATTTTACACTCCCACCAACAGTGCACAAGTGTTCTAATTTCTCCATATTATTGCCAACACTTATTTTGTTTTCTTTTTATAGAGCCATCCTAATGGATATGAGATGGTATCTCATTGTGGTTTTTGTTTGCATTTCTCTACTGACTAGAGATATTGAGTATCTTTTCATGTGTTTGTTGTTTATCTTTGAAGAAAAGTGTATTCAAGCCCTTTTCTCATGTTTTATTTGAAATTGTTCGTTTTTGTTGTTGACTTGTAGGAGCTCTTTATATATTTTGGATATTAACCCCTTATCAAATATATGACTTACAAATGTTTTCTCCCATTCCATGGGTTGCTGTTTTCCTCTGTTAATGGAATCATTTGATGCTTCATAGTTGGTATGTTTGTTTTTTAATTATTTCTTTTATTATCTTGGCCTCTTCCTCTTTCTTCCTCTCATGATAATGTATGAGAAGATGGAAGAAAACTGTTCACTTTTTTCTAACTCTAGGAACACAAGTCAGGGCTCATGCACCCGTGGAAACCTTTCCTAATCAGTTCTACCTTCTCTAAATCTTTCTTGGGCCTAAAGCTTTCTCCAGATCTCCATCCTGCATGGTCAACAAGCTTGAGACTCTGCTTCCAATCGCTCATAGGGCAATATCTCTCCTTGTAGAACTGTGCAGAAAGTGTCTCCTGTGGCCAATGCTTTGGGCATGGAGGTGGTCAGAGAAATTCTCTTCATGCCCATGGACATGGTTGGTGCGAGGTCCTTCCCTCTGGTTGGTGTTCTGAGCAAGGGAAGGGCACATGAGGGCTCAGAGGAATGTGGCAAACCATAGGTGATGATGTTGAGCTACTGGAAAGGAGGGATAGAAAAGAACCAGCTAACTGGGAGAGGCACGGCTGGGTGGTGCAGCAATATGGGTGTGATAAAGAACAGAAAGTGATATGGGCTCATGAGGAGAACAACAGTGGGTGTACTAAACAAATTGCGTATAAGAATGCAATTATAATTGTGTCAGTACTTACATACTTAGCAACCAACTTAAAGTATCATAATCATAGTTGCGGAAGTACCTTGCTAAGCACTTTCTGTGGATTTTCTTCATTCCTCACAGACACCCATGAAGCTAGAACTTTCAATTTCATTGTACTAAGTGCAATAAGCCAATCACAGAAAGACACATGCTGTATGGTTCCATTTATAAGAAATCCTTCAAGTCATCAAATTTGCAGAGACAGAAAGTGATGGCTGCCAGGGGCTACAGGGAGAGAGAGAGAGAGGAATGCATAATTGTCATTTAGTGGACATAACTTTTCAGTTTTACAAGATGAAAAAGAATTCTGGGGGTTGGTTGCTCAAAAATGGGAAGTGAGCCTGGAAGTCCTATTTGCCTGAGGCTGCATCCTCTTCACAGCCAAGCACCAGGTATGCCTTTGGCAGAAGCCTGGCTGGTAACCACTGGGGCACTGGAGCATCTTGGCTTCAACAACTGGGCTTTGAAGTAGAAGAATCACAATCAGGGTTAGAAGTTTTTTGTTTGTTTGTTTGTTTCTTTGCTTTTTTTGGGGGGGGTGGATGGTGCGCTGGCTAAGGTTAGGCTTTCTGTAAAAAATAAGTCATGGTTTTGATTTGCGTTAATGTTTGCATTTTGTTTTTTGTGATCCTTCATCTCACTCTTGGGTCCCTGCCCCCTGAGGTTCTCTGTACCATGTATTTCCCCTGGTGCCTCACTCTTGTTCTACTGAGTCTAAATTTCTCCTAGAAAACTGCTCTTTGGGCATTTACTGACTGTTTATTGTAGATCTGTGATTCTCAAGTGTGGGTGCAGGTTGGAACTTTTAAAATATAATGGTGCCTCAGGTGGGTTGAAAAAGAATCATAGGGATGGAATCCTGGAGTTGGTATGTTTTTTTGTTTGTTTGTTTGTTTTTTGGGGGCAGTGTCACTGGCTTTCATATGTGGGACCCAAACCCAGGTGGCTGGCTTCCCAAGCCAGAGCTTAACCACCGCACCACTTAGCTGGCCCAGGAATTGGTGTTTTTAAAGCTTCATAGGTGATTCTAACGTCAGCCAGGGTTCAGCACCACAAACTTAGACATAAATCAGATTGGTAATTTTCACTCTTGAAGACACAGAATATGGGTAAGAAGAATTCTGGGCTTTTGGGGTGAGGGAAGGATCCTGCGAGTCATTTTGGGGGTATTGGGGAGCACCAGGATGGCTTCAATGCCAGAACATGGCAGGGACTGACAGACATACAGGAGAAGACAAACCCTCCTGCCATATGTTTGCTGGTTCATTTCTGGGCCTGGGAGAGTGTGGGAAGCTGATAGCAACCCAGTGTCTGACAAGGCCACATTGCCCTGCTCAGCACTGGATATTAGGGGTGCTGCCTTATGGTTGGTCATGTAATATCTCCTGCCTCTATGAACCCATGTGCCTTTTCTTCTATAGGAGACAATATATTTACTACACTTGTGATATGTTCCTGTGGTGCCCCAATGAGCTAACTACGCAGCCAAGGACGGGTAAGATCTCCTAAAAGTGGGGAGACAACCCAAGCCAGGCGGTAGTTCCATGGGGGACCCCTGAACTGTGATATTGGGGATCAAGCCCCTTGGAAACTGAGGCACAGGCCTCTGACAAACTCAGGCCAGAAAACTCAGGCCTGTGAGAAGCTGATGCATTTGCCTAAGGGCCCTACTGTGAATAGTCTCCTGAAAGATTAAGTCTTCAGGCCATGAGAGTTCCAGGTAAGAGGCAGCTCTAAGACATCCGCTGACCATGGAATTGTTAATCAGCCTTGTGTGAATTCCTTTGCCCAGTGCCTTGTTGCAGCAACAGATACTGAAACTTTGACTGAGAAACGGATGCAGCCCTCTGTAGGATAAGAGAGGTGTGAAACCCTTTTGGTTGCTAGGTATTGTTATTTACAAACGAATAGATTTTAGATGCTTTTACCTTAAACACAGCCACTCCTAGTCTTTTGGTATAGCTCAAGTATACTGTGAGTTTTATGATTGTGTTTAACTGCTAGAATTTAGGATGTTTTCTAGATAGTCAAGATAGCTTTAGTAAACATTCTTTAGGTGACTTACAGAAACCGAGTCTGGGTTTCATAGCAATTATCATAATAAAGACAAGGTAATCCTTTAACGGAAGAGTAAGTCACAGTATACCCTGGAAAGAGCACTTTCAGGGGAGTAGAGGACTGTGTAAATCCTGAGAACTACAAACCACCGTTAATGATTTGTTGCAGTTTGCATCCTTGATAATTCTCAATAAAAGCTATGCGCTGACCCGATTCGGGGCTCAGTCTTCCTTGGCTGAGTCCCTTGGGCTCAGTCGTCTTTGGCTGAGTCCCTTGGTCTCACTCCTATCTTTCTTCTGTCTCTTGTTTTTCCTTAATCTGCGTCGCCCCTCTCGTGTCCCACTCGCCCTTGCCACGCAGGACGTGACAGGAGAGGGATTCTGAGACTGCATTCGATGGGGACACAATGCTCAGAGGGTGGATCAATGCCTCTGCCTTGCAATTAGGAGCACAGGAACACCTCCAACAGGACGTGCACCTGCCCACCTGGACAGGACGTGTGCCTGGCCACCTGCCTGCTGCATCTCTGAGTCATGTTTTGGTTTGGGAAATGTCTAGGCAGGTGCCTTTGATCTGTGCCAGGTGTTGGGTGTCAATTATACTCCCTTAGTCAGGAGTCCTGGCTTTTGATATTTTGTATTTTTTTCCTTTCATTTTTCAGATAATGCACATGTTTCTGTGGAATACCGGGAAGAAAGCCTCGAAGAGGAGTGGATGGGTTTACTGGGGTACCTTTCCAGAATCTCTATTTGTAAAAAAAAGGAAGGTAAGTATGGGGGTGGTGCTTTCAATTGGGTTTGGAGACTCAGTTTGGAGGCACGGGGAGGCTGGGAGAGTGGAAGGCTGGCCTTTCTATGTGCTTCTGCTCCTTGGGTGCAAAGGCCTGTCTCAGGAAATCAACAATCACTGACGCCATGGGCACATGAGCACCTGGCTCCTTGCAGTCCCCAAACTGAGGGGAGGCCATGCAATGTTTCAGGTTTTAAAAGACACAGACTGCAGACTACCTAGAAGAGTAAAAGTGATAAGGATTTTCTGGCCGGGGACAGTGCATAGGCACTTTGTTGTTCTGTTCAACTGTAAATAGGGAGATTTTGACACCCCAGATTTTCTGGAGCCCTCTATACCCAAGTAGTGGAGAGGAGCTTCACTTCCCATTTCTTAGTACTGGTCACCACTCCCTATGGGACTGTAAGCCCCTGATGGTAGCTCAACCAAGGTGGGTATGCTCGGGCTTCTCTCAAAGTCAAGCTTTCTGTCTGTGCTGCAGATTACTGTACAAAATACAGAAAACACATGAGAAGCAAATTCCAGTGCATCAAAGATAGGAATGCCCATCTGGGTGAGAGCGTGAACCTTAACAAGCGCTACACCAGGCTGCTTCTTGTCAAGGAACACCAGAGCCAGAAAGAGAGAGAGCATGAGCTCCTGGCCATCGGCAGGTCTTCCGCCAAGATGCAGGACAGCCCTGTGAGTTCCATGAACTTGGACTTGCTGTTTGAGCCTGAGGACCCACACTCTGAGCCCGTGCACACGGTGGTGCTCCAGGGGTCAGCAGGCATTGGGAAAACAATATTGGCCTGGAAGATCGTGTTGGATTGGGCATTAGAGAAGCTTTACAAGGACAGGTTTGACTACTTGTTCTATATCCATTGTCGGGAGGTGAGTCTCGGGACGCGGAGAAGCCTGGGGGACTTGATGGTCAGCTGCTGCCCTGACCCAAACCCACCCATAGGCAAGATTGTGAGAAGGCCCTCCAGGGTCCTCTTCCTCATGGATGGCTTCGATGAGCTGCAAGGTGCGTTCGATGAGCACACGGAAGCACTCTGCACTGACTGGCGGAAAGTGGAGCGGGGAGACATTCTCTTAAGCAGCCTCATCAGAAAGAGGCTGCTTCCCGAGGCTTCCCTGCTCATCACCACGAGACCTGTGGCCCTGGAGAAGCTGCAGCACTTGCTGGACCGTCCGAGACATGTGGAGGTCCTGGGTTTCTCAGACGCCAAGAAAAAGGAATATTTCTTTAAGTATTTCTCAGATGAGCAGCAAGCCAGGGAAGCCTTCAGCCTGACTCAGGAGAACGAGGTCCTCTTCACCATGTGCTTCATCCCCCTGGTCTGCTGGATCGTGTGCACTGGGCTCAAACAGCAGATGGACAGTGGCAAGAGTCTTGCTCAGACATCCAAGACCACCACTGCAGTGTACATCTTCTTCCTCTCCAGTTTGCTGCAGTTGCAGGGAGGGAGCCAGAAGCACCACATCTCTGCCAACCTTCGGGGTCTCTGCTCGTTGGCCGCAGATGGAATCTGGAACCAAAAAATCCTGTTTGAGGAGAGTGATCTCAGGAACCATGGCCTGCAGAAAGCGGATGTGTCTGCTTTCCTGAGGGTGAACCTATTCCAAAAGGAAGTGGACTGCAAGACATTCTACAACTTCATCCACATGACTTTCCAGGAGTTCTTTGCTGCCATGTACTACCTGCTGGAAGAGGAAGAACATCAGGGCATGAAGAACATACCAGGAGGTCATTTGGAGCTACCCAAACGAGACGTGAAGGTCCTTCTTGAAAACTATGGCAAATTTGAAAAGGGGTATCTGATTTTTGTCGTTCGTTTCCTCTTCGGCCTTATAAACCAGGAGAGGACCTCCTACTTGGAGAAAAAACTGAGTTGTAAGATCTCTCAACAAATCAAGCTGAAGCTGCTGAAGTGGATTGAAGCCAAGGCCAAGGCCAAGATGCTGCAGACCCAGCCTAGCCAGCTGGAACTGTTCTACTGCTTGTATGAGATGCAGGAGGAGGACTTTGTGCAAAAGGCCATGGGTCACTTCCCCCAAATCAAGATCAATCTCTCCACCAGAATGGACCATGTGGTTTCTTCTTTTTGTATCCAGAACTATCGCAGTATGGAGTCACTTTCCCTGAGGCTGCTCCTTTACTCACCCAAAGAGGAGGAGGAGGAGGAGGAGGATGTTGGACACGGTCTTGTGGGCCAGTATGAACTCCCAGGTCCTCACACTACCCTTTCTCATTGGTAAGGAAGTTGGCCTCTGGCAGGTGGTAGTATATCTCCTCCCCCAACCTCCCCCTTCTAGCCACCTTTCTCTTGGCACTTGCTCCCTTTTCCCTCTTCTAAACTGTCTTTCAAATGCAGTTGCCATGGCTATGCAGTAATGCCACCATCCCCATTTATAGCAGACCCCCTCGCTAGCAGAGATTGACTAGTAGAAGAAGGATAGATGGACAAGTGGGATGAGAAAAAAGCCAACAAAGCAATAAGCAAATGTTTGATGGATGCCAACTCAGCATAAGGTCTTCTGTAGGATGGACAACTGAGTAAAAACATTTGTAAACTCAGATTGCTTGTAATCTGCTTGGGGCTCTAGTGTGTTATTAATCCCTAAGGGGCAAAAGGAACCCAGTAACTGTCCTAAGGACACAGAAGACAGAGGGATCTTAGTGCTGAGTGTTAGGGGGAGATTTGTCAGAGGAGTGAAGCAAGAGCTGCTTTGTGGGAATGGTGGGACTTGGGCAGTGGGGTCTGGTAAGTACAAGTCATAAATGTAATCTGAGGAAGAGTGTATGTAGCAGATGGCAGGAGGGACAGGGCTTCATTGGAGCAACCTTAATGAGGGGAAATTGAGGAAAAGAGGGTGGGAAAAGAGAGCATGCTCCTGGACCCCACATTGTGTTTGCAATCAGGCTGTCACCAGCAGCACCCTGGTCAGTTGGGGTCTGTTCAAACACTTCTTGGGGGCTGGGAGCCAACTGCCATGTCAGGACAGTGCAGCGGTTGAGTTCTCTGACTTCTGAAGTCCCTGCATGGGAACTGCCATGACTACAGAGGCTGTGGGAAGGCGGCCGCTCTGTAAATGCTTGGGTCTAACCTCTGTAGAACACACTAGACATGGGACAGAAATTAGGAGAAAAAAGGCTGGGCCCTTCCATGGGCAGTGATGAGTTCTAACTCCATCTCTGCCTTGATACCAGCACGAGCACAACTTTCTGTTTATTGTTTAGTCATCAAGGACCACCCACTGGGACTTCAGTGGTGGCTGCGACTCAAGTCCTGTCCACAGTGACTTGGGGACACCCAGGAAGCACAGGCACATGGGGAGGATGGGATACACTAGCAGACTGAGCCTGAGGCACAGTAATGGAAAACCACTGGCTAGCCAGGCCCTGCAGGTGGGGCAGGGGGCAGCCAGACAAGAAGCAGCCAGTGCAGAGGACAGGGGTGGGAAAACAGGACAAGTGTCCATGATGGAAGAACAGCTAGAAAGAAGATGGGGGAAAGGGAGTGAAAGAAGGAGGTAGACCTGCTCATTGGAGCCCTAAAAGTGGGGCTGATGAACAAGAGACCCCACTGAGACCCCACAGCTGTGAGGAAGGCTAGCAGAGGCTGAGACAGACTGCAGATGGCAGCTCTTTTTCTCTAAGGGCAGGCACTTGCACTGTGTGTTCTAGAACCTTTTCAGGACTAGCAGCTTGGGTGTCCACCCAGTGCCTGTTAGAAATGCAGAATCACCCCTGGACCGGTGGGGCCCTAATCTGTTTTCACAAGAGCTGCACACTGGAGTCACCTGAAAGTGTTAGAAATATCCATGTGCCTGGTCCCCCCTCAGTCTTTATTCCCAGGCTGTAGCCTGACCTAGGGATTTTTGAGAGCAATTTGAGAACTGATTGCTGGACCACTTAGCAGAGTGTCCAGGCCATGGGAGGGACAGTTGACCAATGGCCAAGGGAGGGGCCAGTAACAGGCTCACACTCCTTCCATCTGTGGTGTGCAAAACGTCTTCCCAAAGATCCTCAGCCCCTTTCATTCCTCAGTGGACAATCTTCAGTTCTGTGACTCTTCTTCATCCCTGGGCAGTCTTTGTCTCAACTGGTGTCAGTCATGCTAGGCCCCTACCATCAGTTCATTGTTCTGATAGACTGACTTTCTTCTCTCCCTCTTCCTTCTATCCACTTCTAGATTGGTAAACTGCGATCTCACTCCTACCTTCTGCCGGGGCCTCCTCTCTGTCCTGAGCACTAACCAGAGTCTCACTGAATTGAACCTCAGTGACAATAATCTGCTGGACACAGGGATGGAGTTGTTATGTGAAATGCTCCAGAGTCCTGGCTGTAACATTCAGAGATTGTGGTAAGAATATGAAAGAGAGAGAGAGAGAGAGAGAGAGAGAGAGAGAGAGAGAGAGAGAGAGAGCACTGGAGGAAGATATCAGGGACCAGATCAGTTGTTTATGAGTCTCCCAGGGTGGCCATAACAAACACCACAGACTGGGGGGCTTAGACAACAGACATCCATTTTCTCACAGTCCTGGAAGCTGGATGTCCAAAATGATGGTATCCACAAATCCACAAGGCTGGTTTTTCCATAGGCCTTCTTCTCCCTGTGTCCTCATATGGTCATCTCTCTGTGCGTCTGTCCTGATCTCCTCTCTCTTTTTTTAAGATTTTATTGGGGAATTGGGGGAGGGGAACAGACAAGTTGCTGTCCTTTGGTTCTTCAGCCTAGTTGTAGAGGACATCGCTTCACTGGCCCATGTTGGTATTATCATTGTGCTCTTCCCGAGTGAGGCAGTCACTCACCAGCCATTGGAAGGCTGCTCACGGTGGTTCATGGCAGCTGACAAAAACACACACCAGCTGCCCGCCAACCCCACTGCAGCCTAAGGTATGCCATCGCTGGTGACTCGTGGCAGCCCAGCTCCAGGTCAAGCTGTTGTTCACCATCTTAGCTGTAGAGGGAACAGTGTCACTGGCCCTACTGTGGAACCTGAACTGGGGCCCTGCTGCTCAGAGCTGGCACCCCAAACCAACTCTTAAAGCGTCACTCGGCAGGCCCGTTATCTCCTCTTCTTATAAGGACACCAGTCATATCGGACCAGGGCCCACCCTAATGACTTCATTTTTACCTTATTCACCTTTTTAAAGGCTCCATCTCTAAATACAGCCACATTCTGAGGTCCTAGTGGTTAAGACTTCAACATATGAATTTTCTTTTGAGGGGGACACAGTTCTGCCCATAGCAAGTGGGAAGGCAGAATAGATTAGAGGCCAATTGCTTGGGACCATCAAATGGGGAAGAGTGATGGGGAACTAAAATAAGTCATTTGTGGTGGTATGACGAAAAGAGCATGACCTTCAATATCTTCCATTTCCTCATGTTCATAGAATCTGAGAGTTTCACATATACAACAATGGCTATCTGGGCTGGAACATTTTGTATAGATTGAATTGTCACAGGGAAACTCCTGTAGCTTAATTATAGAAGTGCTTGCTCTGAGCCCACATGTGAATCAGTGTCACATGACCTGAGTTGATCACAGGGTGGTCTGAACCATCCTTCCAGCCCTCTTCCATCACACACCTGCATTTTTGGCAAGTTACACAGCCAGTGTTAAAGCCCACCACTCTAGGAGGTTTTCCTACCTCTGTCTTGCTCATCATACCCACCCCTGTCACTTTTACCTACTGCACAAGTCATTGTCCATTTTCCTCATCGTTACTCCACCAGCCCAGGTCCCACAACCCCAGTCACTTGCCTGGATATTGCAGTGGCCTCCAAGACCATTATCTTTCCAGAACAGGATTTGTGTTTGTCTTGCAATTATCTCTACACTGTCTGGATAAGTATCTCAGTACATATTAGTGATCAAAAATACATATTGAAGGAGTATTGGCTGTTTGGTCTCCCTGCATCTGCTTTTGCCACTCACCAGCCATTCTCCATATGGAAGTCAGAGGACTATTTAGAAAGTTCTTTGATCATGTCATTTCACAGGCTTAAATGCTTTATCTTTGCTCTTTTGATAAATTACAAATCCTTTTCTGGCCTTCAAGGTTCTGGCTGTTTTTGGTACTTCAATTTTCCTCCACCTTCATTCCATACCACTTTCCACATTGCCTCGTGGGATTCCAGAGAGTGAGACACAAACAGAGAGTCGTGGGTGATGATGAAATGCTTGGCAGATCAACAGAGAGTTAGCTGTCCATTGCTTCTAGTTGGTGTGGAGATGGGGTAGAAAGAATGGTGGTCCCAAAAGCTCTAGGACATATGAACTATTGGCCTGGAAAGGAGCTGGGATGTTGTTCTTGTTTCTATGGCAGTGACAAATTGTTGTTAATGGTGTGTGAGTGTGTGTGTGTGTAAAACAAATCAAGAATCAGATGATTATTATCCTAAGTGAAATATGTCAGACAGAAAAAGTCAAGAACCATATGATTTCATTGATGTGTGGGATATAAAATTGAAAACAACAAAGGAACAAGGCAAACAAATAAAGAAACAAAACTCATAGACACAGACAATAGTTTAGTGGTTACCAGAGGGTAAGAGGGGAGGGAGTAGGTTGATGAGGGTAAATGGGAGCAAATATATGGTGATGGAAGGAGAACTGACTCTGGGTGATGACCACATAACATCATATATAGATGATGTATTACAGAATTGTACACTTGAAATCTGTGTAACTTTGCTAACAATTGTCACCCCAATAAATTTTAATTTTAAAAAAATCAGATGGAGGTCTGGGGTTGAATCATTAAGTGGAATAGCAGGGACAAGGTTGGCAAAGAAAAGGAGATGGGTCCAAGTATGGAGAGCACAGTATCCATCTGAGGGAGTTTCAGCTGTTAGGAACATGTGGCAAAGAGATGGAACCCATAGTTTCAATAGCCTTTTCATTTATAGAACAAGGATGTTCAAATGTTTGCAGATTTGTGAGTTGACCCCTGTTTATGGACGATGTTCACTGACTGGAGCTCAGCAGTTGTGGTCTCAGCTGTGAGCTTGTGGGCTAACATCCCTCTATGTCTTGGGTTGTATTGATAAGATGATAAGATGACACTTTCACAAAAACTTCATGATTTTCCTTTTGTAACATGAGAAAAAGGGCCCCTGTTCAGGTTGAAACCCAGCACAGACCGGAAGGCAGTTCCAGAAGTCAGCATGTTCTGATACTTTCTATTTTTGCTTGGCATGAAGGTTGAGGCACTGTTGCCTTTCCCATCATTGCTGCTTCACCATTTCCTCGGCCCTGAGCAGCAACCATACACTGGTGGAATTGGACCTGAGTCACAACGCCCTGGCAGATAGTGGAGCCAGACTCCTGTGTGTGGGACTGAGGCATGCATTCTGCAACCTGCAGAAGCTCTGGTGAGTCAGAACTAATGTCCTTCAGGAAGCATGACCTGTGGCTGCAGTGGGGCCCAATGGCCTGGAACATTCGTGTGAGGGTGGTCTTAGCTATTCAGATATTACCTGTGTTACCTTGAGATGTTTGTCAGTAATCCAGGTGGTCAGTGCTTGCTGTGGGAAAAGCCACATACTAAGCGCTGGAGGGGGATTCAGTCAAAGAAATTGTGTTGCCTTTAATGCAGTAACAGCATAGCTGGAAACCTAAAACCAGTGCCATGTGGTGCCCAAGAAGAGTCTTGTGGCTTCACAACAAACCCAGTCTCCACACTGAATAGGAAAATGGTGCTAAAGAAATGCAGACATGGTATTCTGTGCAGCCCTTCACTGAGTGCTTTTGGGACACTTGAATGTTGAAGAAAAGAAGAAAGTACTTGAAAATGGAAGGGCCAATTTACACCCATTAGGATGGTTATTGTAAAACAAGACAAAACAGACAACAATTGTTGAGAACGTAGAGAAATTGAAGCCATCATGCATTGCTGGTGGCGATGTAAAATAGAAAGTTTGTCAGTTTCTCACAAAAATTAAACTCAGAACTACCATATAATCCAGCAATTGAACTTCTGGGTACATCTGCAAGAGTTGAAATCAGGCACTCAAACACTCAAACATGTCCACAGCAGCGTTATTCACAATAACCCAAAGCTGGAAACAACCCAAGTATCTATCAATGGAGAAATGGGTTAAAAAGTGTGGAATATGGACACTTTTTAGTAGAGCCTTAAAAGGAATTCTGACGCATGTGGCAACATGGTGAACGTTGAGGACAACGTAAAATAAGCCAGACACAAAGGGACAAATCATGCATGACCCACTTATATGAATGAAGTTCCTAGAGTAGTCAAGTTCATAGAGACAGAAAGAAGAAGAGTGGTCCCAGGGGCTGGGGGATGGGAATGGGGAGTTAGTATTTAATGGGGACAGAGTGTCAGTTTGGGATGATGAGGAAATTATGAAAATGGATGGTGGTGATGGCTGCATAACAATGTGAATGTTTCATGCCACTGAATGTACACCCAAAAATGGTTTCACTGTAAATTTTATGTTGTGTATTTTCACCACAGTAAACTTAAATGAGCTGGGAGGCTGTAGTATTGGCATGGGCTTAGAAGGCATTTGTGTGCTGTTACACAAACAGAAAAAGAAATAGAAAGCTAATATAGTGCTTGGATGTGCTCTTCCCATGTGGGGCCTGGCCTTGAGGCAGTGACAGGACTAGTGCTTCCTTGACTCACCGCAGAGAGGGCAAGAGAGCTGTGGTGACATTCTGCCATCTCTGTGGAAGGTTGATCAATTGCGGCCTCACGTCGGCTTGCTGTGTAGATCTTGCTTCCATCCTGAGCACCAGCCAGTCCCTAACCAGACTCTACTTGGGAGAAAATGCCCTGGGAGATGCAGGAGTTGGAATTTTATGTGAAAAAGCAAAGCATCCGCAATGTAACCTGCAGAAACTGGGGTGAGTTTTCATGGGTGTCTCAGCAGAAAAGCAACTTGTCTTCAGGGATGCATTATTTGGAAAATGTGGGGCTACTCTAAAAAAGATTAATCAGATTGAGTTTAGGGCGGGGAACCAAGGAAATGATATGTAAAGGGGTTTGAAGCTACCACCTACTGCTGGCAAATCATTTTTCACTACAGAGTTGGAGCTTCTGAGTTGAAAGAAACAGGAGAGACTCTTCCTCCCAATTTCTCATTGAACAAAACACTTGCTTCTAAGACATTCATGAAGAGAGTCATCCGTTTTATGTGTGAACACTTCTGAGCCAGTCAGTCATTGCTGCATGAGGTGGCCACTGCAGTGGGAAAGAGTTTTTATCCCGACATGGCACCTTCTTTTGTTTCTGTGCATCGGCCCTCATCCTGCTGCTGAGAGCCGCACCGAGGGACACTGATCTCAGTCTCTAGAGAAAACACACACCCTAGATCTTTTCATCTCTTGCCTGGGTGTCACTAAGTCCTCAGTTAGGACCAGCTTAGCTCCTTCACCTATTTACTCACGTTGTCCGAGGGAAGGGCTGATCTGTCAACGTCCCCACTTGAAGTGTAATGCCCAGGCCAGAGCCCCATTCCCCTAAAGATGAGTGCCGGTGCTTCCACCTTCTGTGGTGGGCACTCCACTGTCACTGCTGGAGCCTATGACTTTCTTACGTTTTTGGCAGTCACATCAGATGAGTTCACGCTGGAATTTTGCAGTAAATAATAATAAAAATTCCAGGTGTCTTCTAACCCCAACAACTAATTCTCTTCAGACAGGAGCTGAATGTCTTACAAGTCAATTCAGTTTTGACACCAGCTACCCAAAGTTAACATAGACCCCACATGTTAAAGACTCAGTCTTGGGCCTGCCCAGTGGCGCAGTGGTTAAGTACTGGCTTGGAAAGCCAGCGGTCCCGGTTCAGGTCCCACATAATGAGGGCTAGTGACACTGCCCTAAAAAAAAAAAAAAAAAAGATTTAGTTCGCCAAGACTGCCCTCTCCCTACCAATATCAGATGCTAATTGTAAGTGGTGGGTCCCCAGATTATTCACACTTCTTTCTGACTTGGCTACAAATGGGAATCCCCACAACCCCCTCTTCCCTCCTCAGGTTTGAAAATTTGCTAGAATGGCTCACAGCAATTGGAGAAATTATTATCACATTTATGCTTGTTATAAAGAATGCAAACAAACAGCCAGATGAAAAGACATATATGATGATACCCAGAAAGGTCCGGAGCACAGGAACTTCGTCTGCATGGAGCTGGGATGTTCCAACCTGCAGCCACCATCCCAGAAAGTCTCCAAATCTTTGTTCAGGAGGTTTTATAGTGATTAATCTGCAGCCTTCCTCCCTGCTCATTCCTGGAGGTTTTGGGTGGGGCTGAAAATTCCAACCCTCTGATCACTTGGACTTCCTGGTGACCAGGCTGGCCTCACGCTGAGGCTAACTAAGTCACTTCCACAGCATAAACACAGGTGTGATAGAAAGGGGTTCTTTTGAATAGCAAAAGGTGCTCCTATCACTCAGGAAATTCCAGGGATTTTAGGAACTCTATGCCTCCTCAAGCTGACAGTCCTATGGGAGCTCCTTTGTAGGTAACTAACTGCTTTTCTCTTGCTGTTTTTAACATTCCCTTTTGGTTTTTAACCTTTGGCATTTGATTATGATGTGTCTTGGTGTGGGCCCGTTTGGGTTCATCTTGTTTGGGACTCTCTGCACTTCCTGGGTTTGTATGTCTATTTCCTTTGCCAGGTTAGGAAATTTTTTTTGTCATTATTTCTTCAAATAGGTTTTCAATTCCTTGTTCTCCCTCTTCTCCTTCTGGCACCTCTATAATGTGAATGTCAGTACATTTGATGTTGTCACAGAAGTCCCTTACACTATCCTGATTTTTTATTTATTTTTTGGATATTTTTTCTTTTTGCTGTTCTGATTGGATATTTTCCAAATTGCTGATTTTCTTCATCTAATAATCTACTGGTTTTTTTCATTTTTTTTTTTTTTTGAGGGCAGTGTCACTGGCCCTCATATGTGGGATCCGAACCAGGGCCGCTGGCATCCCAAAACCAGCTCTTAACCAATGTGCCACTCGGCTGGCCCAAATAATCTACTGTTGATTCCTCGTAATGTTTTCTTTACTTTTGTTATTGTAGTCTTTATTTCTGACTGATTCTTTTTCATGTTTTCTATCCCATTTTTATGTTTTCTATCTCTTTGTTGAAGTTCTCCTGAGATCATGAGCATCCTTATAACCAGGGTTTGGAACTCTGCATCTGGTAGATTGCTATTGCTTGTCTCCATTTTATTTAGCTCTTTTTTGGAGCTTGGTTCTGTTCTTTCATTTGGGATATGTTTCTTTGTCTCCCTAGTTTGGCTGCCTCCCTGTTTTTGTTGCTATGTATTAGGTAGGGCTGCTATGTATCCCAGTCTAAATGGAGTGGCCTTATGTAGTAGTTGTCCCCCATGGAGCCAAGTGGCACAGTCTGTCTGGTCACCTGAGCCTAGTGCTCCATGTGTGTCTCTTGTGTGGGTTGTATGTACCCTCCTCTTGTAGTTAAGACTGTTTGGCTGTTGGCACATCAATGGGAGGGACTGACTCTCAAGCTGATTGGTTGTGAGGACTGGCTGTGACTACAGTGGAGGAGCTGTTGTGCAGGGGCTGATCATATGGAGCAGGACTCACTTTATTGGTGCTCTGGTGCCAGCTGAGTCTGCCCTTTGGGTGTGTCATTTGCGGAAGTGGTTAGGTGGTGCTCTGGTGTGGTCTGAAGCTGGTCAATGGGTGTGTTGATTCTGAGGCTTGTTGGGAGAGGCTCTGTTTCAGGCCAAGGTCAGTCATTGCCTGTGCCCTGCTCGCGGACACTTTATACGATTTACAAAGTGATCTGCAAATGGTTGTCCCTTGTGCTGGGTTTGGAGGTTCCTGGAAAAGGCTAAGCTGTCAACTGAGGTTGGCTGCTGCTATTTCCAGGCTTGGGACTGCTTAGCATGAAGTATGGTACAGGGCATGCCAAGGCCAGATGCTGCTTGTTTGATGTTTGTGTGCCTTTGAGAGATTTTAGGAAAGTCCATAGCATGAGCCAAAAGCAGCTGTTTGCATAGAAAAGCCACTTAAAGTGGCTTGGTTGGGCCTGTAAAATGGGTGGGGCAGGGTCTCAGGGAATCACCAGGCCAGGGCAAATGGTGTTAGCCAGGTTGATGGAGACTCAGATATGGCACTGCCTGTTTCTGCACTCTGGATGGGGGTGGGGTTCAGTAAAGGAACAATGGCTTATGCCAGCAGTTTTGGGAGAAAGTTGTCCTTCCAGCCCTCACCCTGAGCCAGACAATTCAGTTCCTCCCCGTATGTCCCTGGTGCCTTTCAAGCTGCTGTCCCAGTGCTGGAGCTCAGAGCAAGTGAGCCTGTCAATGAGTAAGTCTGTGCATGATCCCTTTAAGAGGAATGCCTGGGACTCAGCAACCCTATGTCTCACTCAGCCACAATCTCTACTGGTTTTCATAGCCCAGAACTTATGTGGACTTCTCTTTCCAGTACTTGAACACTGGGTTGGAAAGTCTGGTGTGGGCTCGCTCCTCAGGGGGGATGTCTGAAGACAAGATACCCTCCCCCCAATTTTTAAGCCACTGGGTGTAGGACCAGCCCATTCTATGTCTCCACTCATCCTACCAGTTTTGAAGTGGGTTCTTCTGTATGTCTTTAGTTATGGGACTTCTGATCAGCTAGACTTTGAGTGGTTCTCAAAAAGAATTGTTCTATAGTTTAGTTGTAATTTTGATGTGTTCATGAGAGAAGGTGAGCTCAGAATTTACCTACTCTTCCATCTTGACTGAGACTCATGTATGATCTTTTTAATGTATTGCTGAATTTGGTTTGCTAATATTTTGTTGAGGATTTTTACATCTATGTCCATCAGGGATATTGGCCTATAATTTTCTTTTTTTTTGTAATGTCTTTGTTTTTGTTTTTTTAAATAAAGATTTTATTGGGGAATTGAGTGAGGGGAACAGCGCTGAGAAATCAGGGAAGGGGAACAGACAAGTTGCTGCCATTTTTGTTCTTCAGTCTAGTTGTGCAGGATGCTGCTCCACTGGCCCATGTTGGTATTGTGATCGTTGTGCTCTTCCTGGGTGAGGCAGTCACATGCTGGCCATTGGATGGCTGCTCACAGCCACTCATGGCAGCTCATGAAAGTGCATGCCAGCTGCCGGCCAGCTCCACGGCAGCTTGCACTGTCACTGGTGACTCTTGGCAGCCCAGCTCCAGGTTGAGCTGTTGTTCACCATCTTAGCTGTGGAGGGTACAGCGTCATTGGCTCGCATGTGGGATCTGAACCAGAGCCCTGCTGCTCAGAGCTGACGTCCCAAACCATCTCCTAACCAATGCACCATTCAGCTGGCCCTGTCTTTGGTTTTTCAATCAGGATAATGGCGGTCTTGCAAAATGAACTGGGAGCATTCTTTCCTCTTGAATTTTTTGGAATAGTTTAAGAAGGATAACATTTAGGTCTGTTTTGAGTTAATTATTTTTATAGTTATTTTTTTGTGTGTATGGTATAAGACAGGGGTAGACAAACTGTGACTCGTGAGCCACATGCAGCTCTTTGGGCATGTTCCATCTCAAAAGTTTGGCAACCCCTGGAAGAGCCAATCCTGTCCCTCAAAGTTTTGTGAGTCCTATAAAACAAATAAAATCACCATTATATGAATAATATCCGTTAAAAATGTTATAAATGAGGACCGGCCGAATGGCGCAGTGGTTAAGCGCTTGCCTGGGAAGCCAGCGGCCCTGGTTCGGTCCCACATATGAGGGCCAGTGATACTGCCCTTAAAAAAAAAAATGTTATAAATGAAACTATGATAGTTTTATTTTCATTTTCAATTTTACTTCAGAGCCATATGTATACACCCAAAGAGCTACATGTGGCTCGAGAGCTGCAGTTTGCCAACCCCTGGAATCTCTTCCGTCTCAAAAGTTTGCCGACCCCTGGTATGAGATCAGTACCTAGCCCCTTCATTTTCTTCTTCTTCTTCTTCTTCTTCTTCTTCTTCTTCTTCTTCTTCTTCTTCTTCTTCTTCTTCCTCTTCCTCTTCCTCTTCCTCTTCTTTTGCATGTAGGTGTTGTTACAACGCCATTTGTTGAAGAGACTGTCATCGTTCCATTGTATTGCCCTTGTTCCTTTCTTAAATATCAGTTGACTATAGTTATGTGGATCTATTTTTGGGCTCTCTCTTCTGTTCCATTAGTGAATTTTCTGTTCTTTTCCAATCCTACACTGCCCTCATTACTGTTGCTTTATAGCAAATCTTGGAGTTGAGTAGTGTCAGTCCTGCAACTTCATTCTTCTCCTTCAATATTGTGTTGACTATTCTGTGTCTTTTGCCTCTTCATATAAACCTTTGAATGAATTTTTCAACACATACATAGACACCAAAACAAACAAACAAACAAAAACTTGCTGGGCTTTTGATTGGGATTTGGCATTGAATCTGTCGATCAGATTGGACAGAACTGGCATCTTAATATTATGTTCCTATCTATGAACATAAAATATCTGTCCATTTATTTAGTTCCTCTTTGGTTTCTTCCATAAGAATTTTGTAATTTTCCTCATTGTAGTTCTTGCACATATTTTGTTAGAGGTATACCTAACAGAGGTATGCCTACTTTTTTGGTTTGTTTAGGAGGGGGAGCTAATATAAATGGCTTTGTATCTTACTTCAAATTCTACCTGTTTATTGCTAGCATATAAGAAAGTGATTGACTTTTTTTCAACCTTGCTATAATGGCCTTTTCATTTGAGGAGTTTTTTGTTTTTTTTTGTCAATCCTTTCAAATGTTCTACATAAGAGATCATGTCATCAGCAAGAAAACAAACAAAACCTCCAACAACCCCCCAAAACAAGCAAACAACGCACCCCAAACAGTTTTATTTCTTTTGTATCAATCTTTATACCTTTTATTATTTTTCCTTTTCTTGTCTTATTGCATTAGCTAGGACTTCCAATATGATGAAAAACGGAGTGGTGAGAGCAGATATCCTTCTCTTTTTCCTGATTTTAGTGGGAAAATTTCAATTTTCTCACCATTATATATGCTCTTAGCAGTAGATTTTTTTTTTTTTGAGGGCAATGTCATTGGCCCTCATATGTGGGACCGAACCGGGGCTGCTGGCTTCCCAAGCCAGCGCTTAACCACCGCGCCACTCACCCGGCCCATGGACTGAACTCTTAAGCTAACTCTTAACCAACTGAGCCACTTGGCTGACCCTCAATTGATTGTTTTTAAACACAGCATGCTATACATGTTTAAATATTTCACTGTACAACACTAAATGAGGAAGGCTTTGCTGTATTAGATAGATAACCAGGAGAGCCCTGGCTGGATCACGCAGGCACACAGCTCACGACCCAACACTCCCACGAAAACTCCCAGTCTCAGCCTGTCCTAATCAGCCAATCGCAGATCAGGCTGAACAGCCCGACAACCAATTACCAGCCTGGCAACTCTGCAAGCGCAGTGTGGAGAGCCGGGACCCGAGGCGGCTTGCACACTCCCGCGTCTCAGTGAGCAGCCTATTGGAGCCGGAGCACGCCCACCAGGCATTCCTCTGGCAATGCAGCACAAGCCTTGCGGAGGGTGGGGATCCGAGGCAGCTCGCACACTCCCAGGTCTCAGTGAGCAGGCTGTTGGAGCTGGAGGGCACCCACCCAGTGTTCTCCTGGCAACACAATACAAGCCAGGTGGAGGGTGGGGATCCAAGACCGCATGCACACGCATGCATGCACACATGCACTTCTGCACCAATTCCACCAGACCAATGAGGTCCTGGACCTGACCCTCTGTGGGAGGGCCCAACCCTGACAAAATGGCGCCCTCCTTACACCACTCGTGTGCAGGCTTCACACCAGGGGAACAATAGTCCAAGAACCTCCAGCCTCTTTACCAAAGGTGCTCAGTTCAGTCCGTCCCCGCAGGCTCCTGGGCCCGGCTCACACAGCTACTCCCTCCAGCAGGAATCAGGTAAGTGCTCACTGGCGAGTAAGCCCATGCGCCAGCCCCACTGATTCTCTAGCCGCTCTTAGCCTCACTGAGCTGAGCAAAGGGAGTCCTTCCTCACTAATTTACTGCCAGCTGTCTTGGAACTTGTCTTCCCAGCAAAGGAACTGTGGGCTGATGAGCTTGGTGTGTGGCTGGAGGGTCTCTCCCCCAACCAGAGAAGCCTGCCCACAGCTGGGGCTTCCCTCACGGGGTTCACCCTCTGTCGTCTCTGCTCATCCTACCAGACCTGACATGGCCTCCTCTTTAAGTTCTTCATTTAGTGGTTCTGTTCATCTAGTGTTTCGGGGACCTCCAGGGTTTAATGCTGTATAATTTGTTTGTAATTTTGGTGTGATCGTGGGAGGTAGTTAGCACAGCATCTGTTGTTCCATCATTTTACTGGAAGTCCATCTGTTTCTTGTTATAGTCTTTGTTTTAAAGTCTATTTTGCCTGGTATAAGTATTGCTACCCCAGCTTTTCTTTTTTTGTTTGTTTGTTTCCATTTTCATGTAGTATGTTTTCCCATCCCTTTGCTTTCAGTCTGTGTGAGTCTTTTGATCTGAAGTGCATCTCTAGTAGGCAGCATAGGTAATGGTCTTGTTTTCTTATCCATTCAACCACCCTGTCTTTTTTTTTTTTTTTTTTTTTGAGGGCAGTGTTACTGGCCCTCATATGTGGTACCCGAATTGAGGCTGCTGGCGTCCCAAGCCAGCTCTTAACCACTGCACCACTCGGCCAGCCCTACCACCCTATCTTTTGATTGGAATATTTAATCCATTTACATTGAAAGTAATTGTTTATAGGTGTGTAGTTATTGCCATTTTATTATTTATTTATTTATTTATTCATTCATTCATTCATTCATTCATCTTAAAGTAGTCCCTCTAAGGTTCCTTGTGATACTTATTTGTTGGTGATGAACTGCTTTAGCTTTTTCTTGTCTGGGAAGCTCTTTATATGTCCTTTGATTCTAAATAATAGCTTTGCTATCTAGAGTAATCTTGGTTGTAGGTCCTAACTTTTCATCACTTTGAATATTTCCTGCCAATCCCTTCTGGCATGCAGTTTCTGTTAAGAAGTCAGCTGACATTCTTATGGGGGCTCCCGTGTAGGTAACTAACAGCTTTTCTCTTGCTGCTTTTTTTTTTTTTTTTTTTAAAGATTTTATTGGGGAATTGGTGGAGGGGAACAGCGTTGGGGAATCGGGGAAGGGGAACAGACAAGTTGCCGTCTTCTTGTTCTTCAGTTTTAGTTGCGGAGGATGTTGCTTCACTGTTGGTATCGTCATTGCGCTCTTCCCGGATGAGGCAGATCGGTCGCTGGCCTCTGGATGTCGCTCATCGCGGCTATTGGCAGCTCACGCTTGACTGCCAGCCGCTCACGCTGGCTGCGGGCCACTCACTGTAGCCTATGGCAGCTCACTGCAGCAGGGGCTGCAGCCCACACCATCACCGGGGCTCGCACAGCCCAGCTCCAGGTGGAGCTGTTGTTAGCTGTAGAGGGCAGTGTCACTGGCCCTCATGTGGGATCCGAACCAGGGCCGCTGGCATCCCAAAACCAGCGCTTAACCAATGCGCCACTCGGCCGGCCCTCTCTTGCTGCTTTTAAGATTCTCTCTTTGTCTTTAACCTTTGGCATTTTAATTATAATGTGTCTTGGTGTTGGCTTCTTTGGGTTTATCTTGTTTGGGACTCTGTGCTTTCTGGGCTTATATATGTATTTCCTTCACCAGGCTAGGGAAGTTTTCTGTCATTATTTCTTCAAATAGGTTTTCAATTCCTTGCCCTCCTTCTTCTCCTTCTGGTACCCATACAATGCGAATGTTGTTGGTACACTTGATATTGTCTCAGAAGCCCCTTAAACTCTCCTTAATTTTTTGGATTCTTTTTTCTTTTTGCTGTTCTGATTGGGTGTATTCTGCTGCTCCCTTATCTTCTACATCACTGGCTCTATCCTCTGCTTCATCTATTCCCTATACTTTATATTATATTATCTAATTATATATCTAATCTACTGTTGTTTCCCTGTAGTGTATTCTTTATTTCCATTATTGTATCCATTATTTTTGGCTGGTTCTTTTTCATGTTTTCTATCTCCATGTTTATGTTTCCTATCTCTTTTTTGAAGTTCTCCCTGAGATCACTGAACATCCTTATAACCAGTGGAACTCTGCATCTGGTAGATTGCTATTGCTTTTCTCCATTTTATTTAGCTCTTTTTTGGAGCTTTGTTCTGTTTTTATCATTTGGAACATATTTGTCTCCCCATTTTGGCTGCCTGCCTGTGTTTGTTTCTATGTATTAAGTAGTGCTGCTATGTCTCCCGGTCTTAGTAGAATAGCCTTATGTATAATAGTAGGTGTGCTGTGGGGCTCAGTGGCGCTCTTCTTGTTCACTTGAACCACACACTCCAGGTGTGTCCCTTGTGTGGGTTGTGTGTGTTCTCCTCTTATAGCTGAGCGTTGGTTGCTCTTTGCATATCATTGGGAGGGGTTGACCCTCAGGCTCATTGGTTGTGAGGACTGGCCATGACTACAGTTGGAGGAGTTGTAATGCGGGGACTGACCCTTCAGAGCAGGATCTGTCTCAGAAGGGCTCTGGTTCCTGCCCACCTGCCCCTTGGGTGTGTTGTTCTTGGATGTTCCTGCTTGTTTTGAAGCCCCAGGACCATCTTAAAAGGGATCTGCTGAAGGTAAAGATCAGCTTCAGCCTGTGCCCCACCTGGGGCCACCCAGCAGGAGCCACAAAGAAATCTGCAAATGGCTGCTGCCCATGCTGTTCTTGGAAGCGTCTTGAGAGGCCAAGCTGCAAACCAACTCCAGCTGTTGCTAATGCTGGGCTTAGGTCTGCTCAGCCAGAAGTACAGGACATGCTCAAGCCAGATGCTGCTTGTCTGGGCTCTGCAAACCTTTGAGAGACCCTAGGAAAGTCTGCAGCATGAGCTAAGGCATGCGGTTTATATGAAAAAGCCACTGGAAGCAGCTTGAGTGTGCCCAAAAGTTGGGTGGGGCGGGGTCTTGAATCACCAGGGTGTGGTGAAGGAAGGGCATTAGCCAGCTGATGTATTCTCAGATATGGCAGCTACCTGAGTCGGCATGCCAGGAGTGGGGAGGGCTCAACAAAGAAGCAATGTCCTCCACCAGGTCCCCTGTCCAGGAGAAAGCTGGTCTTCCAGCCCCCATCCCAAGCCAAATAACAGTTTTCCACCATATGTCCCTGCCACCTTTCCAGGTGCTGCCCCAGTGCTAGAGCTCAGAGACAGTGATTCTGTTGGTGATTAAGTCCCTGCACTGGCCCTTTAAGAGGAATGGCTGGGACTCCAGCCTTTCCCTGTCACACTGTCACAATCTCCGCTGCTTTTCACAACCAAAAATTAATGGGGACTTCTCTCCTTGGCACTGGAACCCTGAGCTGGGGTGAGGCTGAGATCTCTTGCTTCTGGGAGTGGGGGGACAGGGAAGAGGAACTTCCACAGTGGAGATATCCCTCCCAATTTTTAATGGTCACATTTGGTTGTGAGACCAGCCTGTTCTGTGTCTCTTACCCTCTTACCAATCTTGAGGTACCTTTTTCTGCATGTTCTTAATTGATTGTTAAATCTTGATTTAGCCTTGTATTATACCTGGGATAAATCCCACATGGTATTGGTATATAGTTCTTTTTATGCATTGTTAGATTCAATTTGGTAATATTTTGTTGAAGATTTTGCATCTAGATTCATAAGAGGCACTTGTAATTTTCTTGTAGTGTGTTTGTCTGGCTTTGATATTAGGGTAATGCTGACCTCAGAATATATTTGGAAGTGTTCCCTTTAATTCTCTTTCTGGAAGAGATTGTATAGAATTGGTAAAATTTCTTCCTTAAATATTTTGTTAGAATTCACCAGTGTCTGGTGCTTTCCTTTTTGGAAGTTTGTTAATTTTTCATTCAATATCTTTAATAGATAAAGGCCTATTCAGATTGTCTATTTCTTCTTCTGTGAGTTTTGGCAGATTTTGTCATTCAAGCGTTGTTCTATTTTGTCTAGGTTATAAAATTTGTGTGTGCAGAATTGTTTCTAAAATTTCTCTATTATCCTTTTAATATTTTTGGTATCAATAGAGGTTTTCCTTCTTTCATTTCTGATATTAGTAATTTGTTTTCTGTCTCTCTCTTTGTTTGCCTGGCTA
Source organism: Aselliscus stoliczkanus (assembly GCA_033961575.1). Lineage (NCBI taxonomy): Eukaryota > Metazoa > Chordata > Mammalia > Chiroptera > Hipposideridae > Aselliscus > Aselliscus stoliczkanus. The sequence continues at coordinate 45,390,760 of CM066733.1, forward strand.
GAGGTTTATCAGTTTTATTGATCTTTTCAGTAAACTAGAATTTGTATTCATTGATTTTCTCTATTAATTTCCTGTTTTCAGTTTCATTGATTTATGCTCTAATTTTCATTATTTCCTTTTTTCTGCTTATTTTGGATTTAATCTGGTCTTCTTTTTCTAGCTATCTAAGGTGGGAGCTTAGATGATTGACTTGAGGCTTTTATTTTTTTCTAATTTATGCATTCCATGCTATAAGTTTCCATCTAAGCACTGGTTTTGCTGCAGTCCATAAATTTTAATAAGTCATGTGGTCATTTTTCTTTTTTTTTTCTCTCTTCTTTTTTTTTTCAGGGCGGTGTCACTGGCCCTCATGTGTGGGACTGAACCGGGGCCACTGGCTTCCCAAGCCAGCGCTTAACCACCGTGCCACTCGGCCGGCCCTCATGTGGTCATTTTTATTTCAAAATATTTTTACATTTCTTTTGAGATTTCTTTTTTGATGCATATTTTATTTAGAAATGTGTTGTTTAGTAGCCATATACTTTGAAATTTTCTAGCTATCTTTCTGGTATTTATTTTTAGTTTCATTTCATTGTGTTCTGATTTCTATTTTTTCAAAAAAATTTTTTTTAACATTTTATTTTATTTTTTTTGACGGCAGTGTCACTGGCCCTCATATGTGGGACCCAAACCGGGGCCGCTGGCTTCCCAAGCCAGTGCCTAACCACCGTGCCACTCAGCTAGCCTCAAATTTTAAAGTATGATTTATGACCCAGGATGTGGTCTGTCTTGGTGAATGTTACACGTGAGCTTAGCTTGATAAGAATGTGTATTCCTCTGTTGTTGGATGAAGTAGTCTATAGATATCAATTATAACCAATTGATTGATGATATCATTGAGTTCAACTAAGTCCTTACTGATGTTCTGCCTGCTAGATCTGTCCATTTCTGATAGAGGGATGTTGAAGTCTCCAACAATAATAAATCTATCATTTCTCCTTCCAGTTCTATCAGTTTTGCCTCACATATTTTGACTCTGTTTTTAGGCACATACACATTAAGGATTGTGCAATGGTGTGATATATATATATATATATATATATATATATATATATATATATATATATATATATATTAATATATATATATTCATATATATTTGGTCATTCAGATGACCAAAAGATATTTCTCATATATATTTGGTCTTTGTCTACAGTTCCTGGCTCACAGCTCCAAAAACCCTTGGAATTTCCTAAGTGTTGAGAGAGATAAATAAGTCTTTTGTTATGTTAACTAAGCAACTTTTGGAAAGCAACTAAGGATGGGGGCTGGTTGGCAGTGGAGCCAACAGCCAGTGATTAGAGGGCTGGAACTTTCTATGTCACCCTCTGACCTCTGGGGAGACAAGCGGGGCTGGTGATGCAGTTCTATCACCAATAGCCAATGATTTAATCGATCTTGCTTGTGTAACGGAACCTTCATAAAAATCAGGGATCAGGGAGGGGCTGGGGAATGGCGAACGCATGGAGATGCAGGGAGAGTGGTGCACCTGGAGAGGAATGAAAACCCCTCGCTCCTTCTCACAAACATTGCCCTGTGCATCTCTTCCATTGGGCTGTTCCTGATCCTTTCAAAGTGAAGTGGTGACCTACTAAGTAATATGTTTCTCTGAGTTCTGTGAGCTGCTGTAGCAAATTAATGGAACCCAAAGAGGAGGTTGTGAGAACCACTGATTTATAGGTGGTCAGTAAGAAGTATAGGTGACTATTTGGACTTGTGATTGTGTGAAGTTGTGGAGGTGGGGATACAGGCTTGTAGGACTGAGACCTCAATCTATGGAATCTGATGTTTTTGGGTGGACAGTGTCAGAATTGAGTTGAATTATTGGACAACCTGCTGGTGTCTGAAAATTGTTTGTTGGAAATTAGGTCTCAGAACACATAAAATAGATTTGTATGTTGCTTGGAAAATTGACCCCCTTTATCATTTTGTAATATCCCTCTTTAATCCTGATAACTTTTGTTGCTGTGTAAGCTGCTTTGCCTGAAATTAATATAGCTATTCCTGCTTTATTTTCCATTCTTTAAATTTTAAATATTTTTCAAGCTTTATTGAGGTATGATTGACCAATAAAAATCATATACATTTAATATTTGCAATATGATGTTTTGATATGTGTATACATTCTGAATTAATTTCCACAATGTATCACCTCATATCATTACCTTTTGTTTTTTGAGGTGAGAACACTTGAGGTCTACTTTCTTAGCAAATGTCAAGTATACAGTGTATTATCACTAACTTTGGTCATCATGCTGTACATAGATCTCCAGAACTCATTCAGGTTAAAACTGAAAGTTTGTGCCTTCTGACGAACATCCTGCCTCCCCAACCCACGCCAGTTCTGGTAACCATCATTCTACTGTTACTATGAGTTTCACTTCTTTTTTCAGATTCCAAATACAGGTGAGATCATACAGTATTTGTCTTTTTCTGTCTGACTTAACCTCGTTCAGCATAATGTTCTCCAGGTTCATCAGGTTGTCACAAATGGCAGGGTTTCCTTTTTTATTTAAGGCTGAATAATTTTTCATTACGTATATTTGTATACCGTATAGTCTCTGCTTTCTTTTTTCTTTTTCTCTGTTTTATTTATTTTCTTTCTTTCTTTCTTTTTTAAAGATTTTATTGGGGAATTGAGGGACAGGAACAGTGTTGGGGAATTGGGGGAGAGGACCAGCCAAGTTGTTCTTTTGTTCATCAGTCTTCGTTGTGGAGGGTGCTAATTGCCATCTGACTTCCCGTCAGCAGCTTGTGGCCTCTAAGCTCAGGGTGCTGTGTTCAATCTTAGTTGTGGGTAGGTGTAGCCACCATCCCATGTAGAAGTGGAACCCAGCAGCCTTGTTGTTAAGAGTGCACGCCCTATCCACTCACCCATCTGGGCGTCAGCTCAGCTCAAGGTGCTGAGTTCAATCTTTAGTTGTTGGTGGACATAGCTCACCATTGAACAGGCAATCTTGTTGTTACACCAGCTGAGCCATCCTGCCACCTGTTGGCAGCTCAGCTAGGGCGCAGCATTCACTGGCCCATGTGGGAATCCAATCAGTGGTGCTGTTGCATAGAGCATGTGCTCTAAGCCAACTCTTAACCAACTGACTAACTCGGCCAGCCCCTATCTGCTTTCTTTTGATTAGTGTTAGCATGCTATATCTTTCTCCTTCCTTTCACTTTTATTTTTTTACATCCCTTTACTTCTAATCTGTATGTGTGTTTATATTTAAAGTGGGTTTCTTGTAGATAACATGTAATTGGCTTTTTTTGTGTGTACTTTATAATATTTGTCTTTTAATTGATTTATTTAGACCATTGACATTCAAAGTAATTATTGATATATTTGCAATAATATCTATCATATTTGTTTCTGTTTTCTATAGAGGGTGCCAAAAATATATACATATTTTAAGAAAGGAAAAACTGTATTAAAATTACACTGATGGTAACCTTTTTTTTTTTTTTTGAGGGCAGTGTCACTGGGACTTATATGTGGTATTGAACCGGTGCCGCTGGCTTCCCAAGCCAGCGCTTAACCACCGCGCCACTTGGCTAGCCCTCTGATGGTAACCATTTTGAGCACCTCTTGTAATTGCAGAGGTCAAATGTGACTTATATTCATCTTTTGTTATCAGTATATATTACAATTTTAATATAGTTTTCCTTGTTCTTGGATCCTATTTTTGTCTTCCTTTCTGTCTTCCTTTCTTTTTTTCCTTTTGTCATTTTGAGTGTTTTATATGAATTTATTTTTTCTCCTTTCTTAGCATACAAATTGCATTTTAAAAGCCTTTTTTAGTGGTTGACCTAGCATTTTTTTTAAAAAAAAGATTTTATTGGGGAATTGGGGAAGTGGAACAGTGTTGGGGAATTGGGGAAGGGGAACAGCCAAGTTGTTGTCCTTTAATCTTAGTTTTAGAGGGCACAGCTAGTTCAGCTCCAAGTCCAGTCACCATCCAGCCACCTATCGGCAACTCGTGGCCACTCAGCTCAAAGTGCCATATCCAATCTTAGTTGCGGGTGGGCATAGCCCACCATTCCATGCAAAAGTTGAACCGGAAACCTTGTTGCTAAGAGTGCATGCTCTAATCAGCTGAGCCATCCAGCCACCTAGTGGCAGCTCAGCAGCAGCTCAGCTTGGGCTCAGTGTCACTGGCCCATGTGGGAATCGAACCAGCGGCCCTGTTGCTCAGAGCTCATGCTCTTAAGCTAAATCTTAACCAACTGAGCCACTCTGCCCTCCTGCCCTAGTATTTTTCATACAAATTTACAACAAATTCAAGTCCACTTTCAAATAACCTTATACGGCTTCACAGGTAGTGTGAGGACCTTATAATAACAAAATAATTCTAACTCCTCCCTCTTGTCCCTTGTATCATTGCGGTCATTCATTTCACTTTTTTTATAAGTATACACATAAGTAAATATACACATCAACATAAGTGATTGAATACATTATTTTTATTATTATTTTGAGCATGATGCTATCTGTTTGTTTAATTAAGAATATGACAAATAGGGCCAGCCGAGTGGCTCAGTTGGTTAAGAGCTCGCTCAAGAGTGCAAGCTGTGGGCTGGCCGAGTGGCGTGGTGGTTAAGCGCTGGCTTGGGAAGCCAGCGGCCCCGGTTCGGTCCCACATATGAGGGCCAGTGACACTGCCCTCAAAAAAAAAAAAAAAGAGTGCAAGCTAAGCTCTGAGCAAGAGCAGTTCAATGCCCAACCTGAGCTGAGCTGCCTCTAAGCTGCCAACAGGCGGCAGGATGGCTCAGCTAAAACAAAACAAAAAAAAAAAACAAATAAAAATGTATAAGACAAATAAACTTTTTTATTTCACCTTCCCTTATTTTTTTCTTATGCTTTTTGTCTCTTTCTGTACATTAGACCTATATTATTCTCTGATTCTCTAAAAAACTTTTAAAAATATCTCTTGTAATGTAGGTTTATTGGTAACAATTTTCCTCAAATTTTTGTTTGTATGAGAAAGTCTATATTCCTCTTTCATTTCTGATGGATAATTTCACAGGGTAGGTTTTGTTTTTTTCCCCCTCAACACTAAATATTTCACTCCATTCTCTTCCTCTTTTCTTTTTTTTAAATATTTTATTGGGAAATTGGGGGAGGGGAACAGCAAAGTTTTCCTTCAATCTTAGTTGTGGAGGGAGCAGCTAGCTCAGCTCCAAGTCCAGTTGCCATCCAGCTGCCCATCGGCAGCTCAGGGTAGCTCAGCTCAAGGTGTTGTGTTCAATCTTAGTTGGAGGCAGGGGCGGGGTAGAGGGGTATTGTAGCCCACCGTCCCATGTGGGAGTCAGCAATCTTGTTGTTAGAAGCACATGCTCTCACCAGCTGAGCCATCCTGCCACCTGTTGGCAGCTCGGATCAAACGTAGCTCACTGGCCCATGTAGGAATCCAACCGGTGACCCTGTTGCTCAGAGCTGGCGCTTAACCAACTGCACCACTTGGCCGGCCCTCCATTCTCTTCTTGTTTGCATGATTTCTGAGGAGAAGTCAGATGTAATTTTTTTTTTTTAAAGGGAAGCACTGCCTCCCTCTCTTTTTTAAAAACTTTATTGGGGAACAGTATGTTTTTCCCAGGCCCATCAACTCCAACTAGTCAAGTTGTGGTCCTTCAATCTTAATTGTGGAGGATGCAGCTCAGCTCCATGTATAGTCACCATTTATTTTTCAATCTAGTTGCAAGGGACACAGCTCACCATTCCATGAGGGAGGAGAACTGGCAACCTTGTTGTTAAGAGCATGTACTCTAACCAACTGAGCCATCCAGCCATCCATTGGCAGCTCAGTGGCAGCGCAGCTCAAGTCATTATCTTCAATCTAGTTGTGGAGGATGCAGCTCACTGGCCTGTGTAAGAAATGAACCAGCAACCCTGTTGCTCAGAGCTTGCTCTCTAACCAACTGAGCCCCCTGCCACTCTCCGGTGTAATTCTTCTTTTTGCTCCTCAATAGATGAAGTATTATTTTTTTCATCTGGCTTCTCTTAGGATTTTTCCTTTATATTTGATTCTCTGTATTCTAAAAATTATATGCCTAACTGTCTTGCTTGTTTGTTTGTTTGTTTGTTTTTTCCATTTTGTCTTATTTGGTCTTCTCTGAGCTTTCTGGATCTGTGGTTTGGAGACTAATATTAATCAATTTGGGGGAAATTCTTGTCATTAATGTTTTACATATTTCCTCTGTTCCTTTCTTTTTCTTCTGGAATTCTCATTATGTGTATGCTATACTCATACAACGACTTTTATAGTTACTCCACAGTTCTTGGATAGTCTGTTCTTTTTTTTTTTTTTTGTCTCACTCTTTTTTTCTGTTCACTTTTCAGTTTTGGAGTGTTCCACTGAAATGCTCAAGCACAGAGATTTCTTTTTTCCCTCAGTCATTTCTAGTCTACTAATAACCGCACAAAAGGCATTCTTTATCTCTGTTACAGTGATTTTGATCTGTAGTATTTCTTTTGTTTTTTTCTTAGAATTTCCATTTCTGCTTACATTGTCTTAGTGTATTAATAATAGTTGTTTTTAATTCCTGGTTTGATAGTTTCTTTTTTGTTTTTTAAAACTTTTTATTATTATTATTATTAGTTTCTGATGTACAAAACAATGCAATAGTTATCTTTTTCACCCCTTACAAAGTGACTACCCCTTACCCCCTCCCCTGCACCCCCATCCCCTGATAGTTTTTTTTTTTTTTAAGATTTTATTGGGGAATTGGAGGAGGGGAACAGACAAGTTGCTGTCCTTTTGTTATTCAGTCTAGTTGTGAAGGACGCTGCTTCACTGGCCTATGTTGGTATTATCATTGTGCTCTTCCTGGGTGAGGCAGTCACTTGCCGGCCAATGGACGGCTGCTCATGGCGGTTCACAGCAGCTCATGAAAGTGCATGCCAGCTGCCAGCCAGCCCCACTGTAGCCTATACAGTCACCAGCAACTCTTGGCAGCCCAGCTCCAGATTGAGCTGCTATTCACCATCTTAGCTGTAGAGAGTGCAGCGTCACTGGCCCTCGTGGGATCTGAACTGGGGCCCTGCTCAGAGCTGGCATCACAAGCCAACACTTAACCAACAAACCACTTGGCCGGCACACTGATTCATTCTTTTTACCAGTAATTAGTCTGTTCAGATTATCTATTTCTTCTTGATTTAGCCTTGGTGTGTTGTATGTTGCTAAGAATTTTTCTGTTTCTTCTAGGTTATACAGTTTGTTGGTTATAGTTGTTCACAGTAGCATTTTATGATCCTTTGTATTTTTGTGGTATCAGTTGTAATGTCTTGTTCATTTATAATTTCGTTAACTTGGGTTCTGTCTCTTTACTTATTGGTTTGTCCAGCTAAAGGTTTGCTAATTTTGTTTTTTATCTTTTAAAAAGAGCTACTCTTAGTTTGTTAATCTTGTTTTTATTGTTTTCTTGTTCTTTATTTTATTTATTTTTGTTCTAACCTTTTTTAAAGAATGTTCTTCCTTTTGATAATTTTGGGCTTAGTTTGTTGTTATTCTATTTCCTTGAGGTATAAAGTTATGTTGTTTACTTGTATCTATTTTCTTTCTTTTTTTTTTTTTTTTTTTTTTTTGAGGGCAGTGTCACTGGCCCTCATATGTGGGACTGAACCGGGGCCGCTGGCTTCCCAAGCCAGCACTAAGCCACCGCGCCACTCGGCCAGCCCACTATTTTCTTGATGTATGTGTTTATAGGTAGAACTTTTCCTATTAGAATTAATTTTTCTGTATCCCATAATTTTGGCCTATGGTGTTTCCTTGTTGTTGTTGTTTGTTTCAAGATACTATTTTATTTTCCCTATAATCCCTTCTTTCACTCATTGGTTGTTTGTGTGAGTGTCGTTTAATTCTTGAATTTTCCAGTTTTCTTTCTGTTATTGGTTTCTAGTTTCATACAATTGTGGACAGGGAAGATACTTGGTATAATTTTTTTTTTAATTCTTTTATTGTGAAATAATTTTTTTTTTAAATAGTTTCAGATGTACAACACAGTGCAATACTTACAATTTTTATCCCCCAATTTGCCACCCCGTTCCCCTCTTTTCATACATATCTATTACTATTCATTTGACTCCTTTCCACAGTATACTCCACATCCCGTGGCTACCTATGTATTCAGGTACAGTTGGCATACAATATTATTCAACATCAGCTTCAGGTGTACAGTGCAGTGATCAAGCTTCTACTCCATCCATGAAATGGTCTCCCTAACAAGAAATGTGATCATCTGACATCTCACAAAATATTTACAACATTATTATATTCCCGAAACTGTCTTTCATATCCTTGTGGCAATACTGTAGTTGCCTATTTCTGTTGTCTAATCCTTTTCCCTTCTCCCTCATCCCCACTTCCCTCCCAAATAGCAACCATCAGTTTTTCCTCTATATCTATGAGTCTGTTTCTGTTTACTTTGCTTGTTCATTCAGTTTTTCAGATTCCACATATATGTGAGATCATATGGTGTTTGTCTTTCTCTGACTGACTTATTTCACTTAACATAATAGACTCTAGGTCCATCCATATCGTTGCAAATGGTACAATTTCATTCTTCTTTATAGCTGAGTAATATTCCATTGTATAAATGTACCACAGTTTCTTAATCCAGTCATCTACCGATGGGCATTTCAGTTGTTTCTGAACCTTAGCTATTGTAAACAATGCTGCAATAAACATAGGGGTGCATATATTTTTTTTGAATTACTGTCTTGGATTCTTCTAGGTAGACACCCAAGAATCGAATTGCTGGGTCATACGGCAGTTTCATTTCCAGTTTTTTGAGATACCTCCATACTGATTTCCATAGTGGCTGCACCAATCTGCAGTCCCACCAACAGTGCACCAGGGTTCCTTTTTCTCCACAACCTGGCCAGAATTTGTTATTTGTTGATTCATTGATGATAGTCGTTCTGACCCGAGTGAGGTGGTATCTCATTGTGGTTTTTATTTGCATTTTTCTGATGATTAGTGAGGTTGAACATTTTTTCATATGCCTGTTGACCATCTCTATGTCCTCGTTAGAAAAATGCCTCTTCATATCCTCTGCCCCCCCTTTTTTTGAGGGCAGTGTCACTGTTCCTCATATGTGGGAGCCAAACAAGGGCCGCTGGCTTCCCAAGCCAGCGTTTAACCACCACACCACTCGGCCAACCCTCCTCTGCCCATTTTTTAAAAAATTTATTTATTTATTTTTAATTAGCTTCAGGTGTACAACACAGTGCAATAGTTATACTTTTTACCCCGCAAAGTGACAACACCCCTTCCCCCATTTGGCCACCCCACTCCTCCCCCCCATGTCATATATATCTATTACACTTTCCCTGACTCCCTTCCACAGTATAATCCACATCCCGTGACTATATATTCAATTACAGTTGGTATACAATATTATACAACCTCAGCTTCAGGTGTACAGTGCAGTGATCAAGCCTCTTTTCCATCCATGAAATGGTCTCCCTAGCAAGACATATGACCATCTGACATCCCACAAAATATTTACAACATTATTAATTATATTCCCCAAACTGTCTTGCATATCCCAGTGGCAATATTGTAGTTGCTTATTTTTGCTGTCTAATCCCTTCCCCTTCTCCCTCATCCCCACCCACTACCAACTAGCAACGCTGATTTTCCCTCTATATCTATGAGACAGTTTCTGTTTACTTTGCTCATTCATACAGTTTTTCAGATTCCACATATGAGTCAGATCATAAGGTATTTGTCTTTCTCTGACTGACTTATTTCACTTAACATAATAGTCTCTAGGTCCATCCATATCATTGCAAATTGTACGATTTCATTCTGGTTTATAGCGGAGTAATACTCCATTGTATAAATATACCACAGTTTCTTAATCCAGTCATCTATCGATGGGCATTTTGGTTGTTTCCAAGTCTTAGCTATTGTAAATAACACTGCTATGAACATAGGCATGCATAAATTTTTTTGAATAAGTGTCTTGGGTTTTTCAGGATAAACTCCTAGGAGTGGAATTGCTGGGTCAAACGATAGCTCTATTTCCAGTTTTTTGAGATACCTCCATACTGACTTCCACAGTGGCTGCACCAATCTGTAATCCTACCAACAGTGTAGCGGGGTCCCCTTTTCCCCACAGCCCTGCCAGCACTTGTTTGTTGATTTATTGATGATAGCCATTCTGACAGGAGTGAGGTGGTATCTCATTCTGGTTTTTATTTGCATTTCCCTGATGACCAGTGAGGTTGAACATTTTTTCATATGCCTGTTGGCCTTCTGTATGTCCTCTTTAGAGAAATGCCTCTTCATATCCTCAGCCCATTTTTTAATTGGGTTGTTTGTGTTTTTGGTGTTGAGTTGCATGAGTGTTTTATAAATTTTGGATATCAACCCCTTATCAGATATATCATTGGCAAATATCTTCTCCCATTCAGTAGGTTGCCTTTTTGTTTTAATGATGATTTTCTTTGCTGTGAAAAAACTTTTAAGTTTTATGTAATCCCATATGTTCATTTTTTCTTTTACTTCCCTTGCCCGTAGGGATGGATCAGTAAAAATATTGCTCTGGGTAATCTCTGCAAATGTACTCCCCATATTTTCTTTTAGGAGTTTTATGGTTTCAGGTCTTACATTTAAGCCTTTAATCCATTTTGAATTTGTTCTTGTATATGGTGTAAGGAGGTGGTCCAGTTTCATTTTTTTTGCATGTGTCAGTCCAATTTTCCCAGCACCATTTATTGAATAGACTATATTTACTCCAATGTAATTTCTTGCTTCCCTTGTCATAGATTAACTGTCCATAAATGCCTGGATTTATTTCTGGGCTCTCTGTTCTGTTCCATTGGCCGATGTGCCTGTGTTTATGCTTATACCATACTGTCTTGATTACTGTAGCCTTGTAGTAGGTTTTGATGTCTGGTAGTGTGATCACCACGACTTTGTTCTTATTTCTCAGAATTGCCAAGGCTATTCGGGGTCGTTTATGATTCCATATAAATTTTAGGATTATATTTTCTATTTCTGTGAGAAATGCCCTTGGTAGTTTGATAGGAATTGCATTGAATCTATATATTGCTTTAGGCAATATGGACATTTTAACTATATTAATTCTTCCTATCCATGAGCATGGTAGGTGTTTCCATTTATTTGTATCTTCTATGGTTTCTTTCTTCAGTGTCTTATAATTTTCTGAGTACAGATCTTTCACTTCTTTAGTTAAACTCATTCCTAGGTATTTTATAGTTCTTGACGCAATTGTAAATGGGACAGTTTTCTTAATTTCTCTTTCCATTAGTGTATTATTGGTATATGCAAATGCCACTCATTTCTGAACATTGATTTTATATCCTGCTACTTTACTGAATTCGTCTATCAGTTCCAATAGTTTTTTGATGGAGTCTTTGGGGGTTCTCTATATACAGTATCATGTCATCTGCATAAAATGACAATTTTACTTCTTCCTTGCCAATTTGGATGCCTTTTATTTCTTTTTGTTGTCTGATTGCTGTGGCTAGAACTTCCAGCACTATGTTGAATAAAAGAGGAGAAAGTGGACAGCCTTGTCTTGTTCCTGATCTTAAGGGGAATGGTTTTAGCTTTTCCCCATTGAGTATGATGTTAGCTGTAGGTTTATCATATATGGCTTTTATTATGTTGAGATATGATCCCTGTATTCCCACTTTGCTAAGGGTTTTTAACATAAATGACTGTTGGATTTTGTCAAATGCTTTTTCTGCATCTATTGAAATGACCATGTGATCTTTATCCTTCATTTTGTTGATGTGGTGTATCACATTAATTGATTTAAGGATGTTGAACCAGCCTTGCGTACTAGGGATGAAACCCACTTGATCATGATGTATGATCTTCTTAGTATATTGCTGAATTCTGTTTGCTAATGTTTTATTGAGAATTTTTGCATCTATATTCATCAGGGAGATTGGCTTGTAGTTTTCCTTTTTTGTGCTGTCTTTATCTGGCTTTGGAATCAGGGTGATAGTGGCTTCATAAAAAGAGTTTGGGAGCCTTCCCTCCTGGATTTTTTGGAATAGTTTGAGAAGAATAGGTGATAATTCTTTTTTGAATGTTTGGTAAAATTCACTTGTGAAGCCATCTGGTCCAGAGCTTTTGTTTTTTGGGAGCTTGTCAATTACTGATTCAATTTTCTTGGTAGTAATCAGGGTATTCAGATTTTCTGTTTCTTCTTACGTTAGCTTTGGAAGGTTGTATGCTTCTAGAAAATTATCCGTTTCTTCCGTATTGTCAAATTTCTTGGCATATAGTTGCCCGTAGTAATTTCTTAGAATTTTTTGTATTTCTGTGATGTCTGTAGTCATTTCCCCTCTTTCATTCCTGATTTTGCTAATTTGAGTCCTCTCTTTTTTTTTTGATGAGCCTGGCTAGAGGTTTGTCAATTTTGTTTATCTTCTCAAGAAACCAGCTCTTGGTTTCATTGATATTTTGAATTGTTTTTCTGTTCTCTATATTGTTTATTTCTGCTCTGGTCTTTATTATCTCCTTTCTTGTACTCCTCTTGGGCTTCTTTTGCTGTTCTTTTTCCAGTTTCCTTAGATGTAAGGATAACTTGTTGACTTGAGATTTTTCTTCCTTCTTTAGGTAGGCCTGGACTGCTATAAACTTCCCTCTTAGGACTGCTTTCACAGCATCCCGGAGATTTTGGGTCGTGGTGTTTTCATTTTCGTTTGTCTCGAGGTATCTTTTGATTTCCTCCTTGATCTCATTTGTGACCCACTCACTATTTAGTAGCATGTTATTCAGCCTCCACTTATTTTACAGTTTTCCAGGGTTCTTCTTATAATTGATTTCTAGTTTCATAGCATTGTCGTCAGAGAAGACACTTGAATGATTTCAATCTTCTTAAATTTATTGAGACTTGTTTTTTGGCCTAACATGTTGTCTATCTTAGAAAATGTTCTGCGCTTGAGAAGAATGTATATTCTGTAGCTTTGGTGTGAAATGCTCTGAAAATGTCTGTTAAATCCAGATGGTCTGATGTGTCATATAAGGTCACTGTTTCTGCATTGATTTTCTGTCTGGAGGATCTGTCCATTGGTGACAATGGGGTGTTGAAGTCCCCTACTATGATAGTGTTACTGTTGATCTCCGTTTTTTGTCTGATAATATCTGTTTTATATATTTAGGAGCCCCTATGTTAGGTGCATAGATGTTTACTAGGGTTACGTCCTCTTGTTGGATCGATCCCTTTATTAGTATGAAGTGTCCTTCTTTGTCCTTTATTATATTCTTCAATTTAAAAACTATTTTATCTGATATAACTATTACTACTCTAGCTTTTTTCTCCGTTCCATCTGCGTGAAATACTTTGCTCCATCCCTTTACTTTCAGCCCATATGTGTCTTTTGATCTGAGGTGTGTCTCTTGTATACAGCATATGCCCAGGTCTTGCTTTCTTATCCATTCACCCACACTATGTCTCTTGATTGGAGCATTTACTCCAACTACATTTAACGTGATTATTGGTAAGTGTGTATTTATTGCCATTTTGTTATTTGTGTTTCTAGTCTTCCTTAGTTAGGCTGTTTTTCTCTTCTGCTTAAAGAAGCCCTTTTAACATTTCCTGCAAAGCTGGCTTGGTGGTATTGAATTCCCTTAACTTTTTCTTTTCTGGGAAGCTCTTTACCTCTCCTACAATTTTAAATGATAGCCTTGCTGGATACAGCAATCTGGGTTGTAGGTCTTTATTTTTCATCACTTTGAAAACTTCCTTCCACTCCCTTCTGGCCAGCAAAGTTTCTGTAAGAAAGTCTGCTGATAATCTTATGGGGGTGCCCTTGTAAGTAACTTGCTGCCTTTCCCTTGCTGCTTTAAGGATTCTGTCTTTGTCCTTGACCCTTGCCATTTTCACTACAATGTATTTTGGTGTGGGCCTGTTTGGGATCATCCTGGTTGGAAGTCTCTGCACTTCCTGGGCTTGTATTTCAATGTCCTTTGCCAGGTTAGGGAAGTTTTCAGACATTATTACTTCAAATATGTTCTCAATTCCTTGCTCCTTCTCTTCTCCTTCTGGTACTCTGAAGATCCGGAGTTTATTGTGTTTGATGTTGTCCCCCAGCTCTCCTAAACTATTTTCAATGTTTTTCATTCTTTTTCCCTTTTGTTGTTCTGCTTGGGTGATCTCTGCTATCTTGTCTTCTAAGTCACTGATCCGATTTTCTGCTTCTCCCAATCTGCTGGTCATTCCATCGAATTTGTTATTTAATTCAGTACTTGCATTCTTAAATTCTAGCTGGTTGCTTTTCATGATTTCTCTATCCTTCTTTATATTTTCATTAATTTCCTTGAACATTCTAATAATGAGTGTTCTGAACTCTGTCTCCGATAGGTTGTTTACCTCTACTTCCTCTAGGTCCACTGATTCAGGAGGTTTCTTCTGTTCTTTTATTGGGTTGTATTTCTTTGTCTCCCTATCCTGGTTTACTCTTTGTGCTCGCTTTGCTATAACAGATAGATCCCCTAGGTCTCTCAGTCTTTTCTGGGTAAACTTGTACGGTGTGTATCCTTTATATTTGAATTACTCAATCTCCCTATTCTCTTGTGCATGTATGTCTGAGGTGTTCCTTCTGTTTTGTGTCTTCACCTGTTGGAGTTTAGCTTTGATTACTTTTGGCTTGTCAGTAGGTGGGAATGACTTCCAGGCTGATCAGCTGTGAGGAGCAGCAGAGTCTGCAGTTTATGATTTGCTGTGTGAGGCTTGGACCCTTTGGCCCTTGCACCTGTAGCAACTTCCTTTTGGGTGTGACTCCTGTATGTCAAACCCAGAAATGCTCTGGTTTTATCTAAAGTTGGCCTGTGGGTATGATGATTCTTGTGTCTCCAGTGCCAGTCTTGGCTAAAGTCCACCAAGCTCTCTTCCGTTTGTCCTCTGCTGTACAAATATTCCTCTGCGTCTTGTGGGAAGAAAGACGGCCACCTGACGCCTAGTGTGGTCCTGGCACTGCAGGTTTGCTGTACATGAGTATGGTTGTGACATGTGATTGGTCGTTTTTCCAAAGTCACTGCTGTTTCTGCTTTTGCCTGTCCCAATGCAAGCTGTGTGCCCTGCAGGCTCGATCAGTGTTTTTGGGCACCCTTTCCATTGAAAGCCCAACGTGGAGAATGAAAGATCTCTTCACTGGCAAAAGCCCACTGCCTGCTAAGAGTCTGTTAATTAGTGCCTCAGCAGCTGAACCTGCCCTACCTCCCAAGCCTTGCAGGAAAATTGGGTGTGGGGTAGGTATCTCACTCTGTAGCCTCTTCTGGGGCGGAAATTCTCCACCCCCTACGGGTAAAGAATGCCTCTGTAGTCTGCCCGTACTGTTCCATTTCTGGGTCAGTTTAAGACTCTGGCGTGGCAGGGGCCTGGGTTTCTGAGGGAGGGTGGGGGTGGGTTTTAATTTCTGTTGTTTTTGTTTTTCTTTGTTTTTTTTTTGCTTTCTGTTGAAGAGAAGAGGAAAAACAAACACAAACAAGCAAAACAAACAAACAAACAAACAACATAATACAACAGCAAAAAATACCCCACAGACCCAACACTGTTTTGAGCGAAGGCCTTTGCCTCATAGTTTCTGGAGGAGTTCCTGCTGCTCTCCCAAAGAGACTGCCAGGGTTTAGGGGCTGCGCGCACCCTGCAGTGACTCAAATCTCCAGTCTGTCTCCCAGGGACCTGCGTCTCTGCTTGGGCTCGCGGCGTCTGTCCCCACGGGGTATTCTTTCTTCCCCTACTCATCTGGTGTCACGCTTCTGCCTCGGAGCCTGTGCACGCCGCAGTATTCCTGCTGCTCTCCTGGAGGGACTGCCGGGGTTTAGGAGACTGCGTGCACCCTGCCGTGGCTCAGATCCCCGCTCCATCTCTCACAGGGACCTGCGTCTCCACCCGGAGCCCTGCGTCTCCCCATCCCCGTGAGTATTCTTTCTTCCCTTGCTTGCCCGGTTTCAGGCTTCTGTCTTAGCGTCTGCACGCTGAGGTGCTCTTGCTGCACTCCGTGGGACCCGGTGGGCGCAGAGACTGATCCCTGAACCGGTCAGGTGCAGGAATTGGTCTTGCCCTTTCACTGCTGGGCTCTGCACCCTGCTTTCTGGGGACCTGGGGAGCTGTGGGTGTGGCTCCATGTCTCCTCTCTCTCTTCCCCCGTTCACCCGGCCTGAGGCTTCTTCCTCACGCTGCAGATCGTTGTGCTCTTGCTGTACTCTAGATGGGCCGTGGGGCGCAGGGAGTGAGCAGTGAGAACACTCACCATCTGTTCTCTGGAGTTTGGTCCCTCTGCAGCCGTGAGTGCGGGATGCACCTCACGGGTCTTGCCCCCGTTCTTCTCCACTTGTCCTGTCTGCCCACCTTCCAGTAATTGTTGTGTGAGAGTCTTAGTTGATCTGTGTGATGAGTAGACGTCCCTTTGAAGGTTACAGAAGTTCAAATTGTGGATATTTCCAGAGAAGAACTCAGGGAGCTCTACTCACAGCAGCCATCTTTGCAGTCCCCACTTTTAAATCTGAAGAAAGCCCTTTTAACATTTCCCTCAATGCTGGCTTAGTGGTAATGAATTCCTTAAGCTTATTCTTTTCTGAGAAGCTCTTTATCTCTCCTTCAATTTTAAGTGATAGCCGTGCTGGGTAGAGCAATCTTGGTTGTACGCCTTTATTTTGTGTCACTTTGAATATCTCCTGCTACTCCCTCCTGGCCTGCAGAGTTTCTTGAGAAAAGTCAGCTGTTAGTCTTACAGGAGTTCCTTTGTATGTAACCTGCTATCTTTCTCTTGCTGCTTTTCGGATTCTGTTTTTTTCTTTAACCTTTGCCACTTAAACTATGATATGTCTTGGTGTGGACCTGTTTGTGTTCAGCTTGTTTGGAACTCTCTGCACTTCCTGTGCTTGTATGTCAATTTCCTTCACCAGGGTAGGGAAGTTTTCAGTCATTATTTTTGCAAATTCATTCTCAATCCTTTGCTTCTTCTCTTCTCCTTCTGGTATCCCATGATTCGTTTGTTGCTGTACTTCATGTTGTCCTACAGGTCTCTTAAACTGTTTTCGTTCTTTTTTATTCTTTCTTCTTTTTTGTTGTTCCAACTGGGTGATTTCTGCTATTTTGTCTTCTTATTCACTGACCCAATCCTCTGCTTCATCTAATGTACTGGTGCTTTCTTTGAGTGTGTTCTTTATTTCAGTTTTTGTATTCTTTAGTTCTAACTGGTTGTTTTTTATGGTTTCCCTATCCTTTATGTCCTCACTAAGTTCCTTAAATATTCTTATCATCAGTGTTCTAAACTCTGTCTCTGAAAGTTTGGATACCTCTCTTTCATTTAGTTCCATTTCTAGAGCTTTCTTCTTATCTTTTACTTGGGACATGTTTCTTTGTTTCTTCATTCTGACTGTTGTCCTGTGAATGCTTCGATGTATTAGGTCACCTAGAAAGAAGAGAAAAAAGGAAAAAAAAAGGAAAAAAAGAAGAAAAAAGAAAAAAAAGAGGTGGTGTGGCTCTCCTTCCTCTTTAATCTGCTGACCACTTGCTTAGCAATAGAGTCTCTCCACGACTCAGCACTAGCTATTGGGGGGAAGGGCTTAACGTGTTATGTGCCAGCCTCCCTCTCAGGCTTGCAGTGAGCTTTCTGCAATTAGGTGCTGTGTGCTGTGGAACTGTGCTCACTACCAAGAATCCTCACAGGTTGTTGTGGGTTGTTTGCTGCTGCGAAACACCCTCTGTGGCCTGCGGAAGTGGGGGCCAGGCACCAGAGGCTTTGGGTGCCTCTGGCAACACAGCTCTAGGTGGTCGCGTCAGGCCCCTAAGCCACTGGATGTGTTCAGTGGCCCCCACCAAGTTAGAGCAGCATGTACTCTGCACCAGCAATCAGTCCACACAAACTTGCCAGGAAAACCCTGATTGGATCATGGAGGTGCACAGTTCCCAGCCCAACATTCTCAGGAAAACTCCCAGTCTCAGCCTGTCCCAATCAGCTGCTCACCAATCAGGCTGAGCAGCCCAACAGCCAATTCCCAGCCTGGCACCTCTTCACAAACAGTGCGGAGAGCAGGGACCTAGGCGGCTTGCACACCTCTGCGTCTAAGTGAACAACCTGATGGAGCTGGCGAGCACCCACCCAGCATTTCCCTGGCTACACAGCAGAAGCAGGGTGGAAGGTGGGAACCCAAGGCTGCATTTGCGCCCAGGCACACACACTCCTGTGCCAATTCCATCAGACCAATGTGGTCCCGGATCTGACCCTCTGTGGGAGGGCCCAACCATGAAAAAATGGCACTCTCCTGTACACTACTCGTGTGCAAGCTCCACACCAGGGGAACAATGGTCTCCAAACCTCCAGCTTCTGCACCAGAAGAGTTCAGTTCAGTCTGTCCCTTCAGGCTCCTGGGCCTGGCTCACACAGCTATTCCCTCCACCAGGAACCAGGTGAGTGTTCACGGGCTTGCAAATCAGTTTGCTGGCCCCACTGGTTCTCTAGCTGTCCTCAGCCTCACCGAGCTGAGCAAAGCGAGTCCTCACTAATTTCTACTGCCAGCTATCGTAGAACTCCTCCTCCTCCTGGCAAAGCAACTCTGAGCTAGTGAGCTCAGTGTCAGGCTGTAGGGTCTCTCCCCCAACCAGAGAAGCCTCCCCACTGCTGGGGCATCCCTCACAGGGCTTTCCCTCTCTCGTCTCTGTCCCTCCTACCAGACTTGACATGGCCTTCTCTTTAGGTCCTTCGTTTAGAGGTTCTGTTCATCTAGTGTTCAGGGGACTTCTGAGGTTGAATGTTGTATAAATTATTTGTAATTTTGGGATCCTGGGAGGCAGTTGTCACAGCATCCGTCTACTCCACCATCTTACCAGAAGTCCTGATTTGTTTTTTTGAATTCACTAAAACTTGGTACCTGGCCTAACATGTGGTCTACCCTAGCAAATGTCCCATGTGCACTTGAGAAAAACATGTATTTTGCTGTTGTTGGATGGAATGTTCCAACTGAAATTCATTGTCTCTCATTAGTGGTCGCTGGAAGTCCAAGATCAAAGTCTTGGCAGAGTTGGTTCCTTCTGATGGCTAATAGGAAAAACTTGCTTCATGCTTCTGGTGGTTTGCTGCCAATCTTTGTGATTCCATGGCTTATAAATGCATCACCTCTGTCTTAGCCTGCATCTGTACATGGTGTTGTCCCTGAGTGTCTTTTTTACGTGTCTGTTTTATGTTTCTGTTTTCATGTCCAAATTCCACCCCCCTTTGTTTTTAAAAGATTTTATTGAGGAATTGGGGAAGGGAACAGTTTTGGGGAATTGGGCAAGGGGAACATTGTGTTTTTCCAGGAACCATAAGCTGCAAGTCAAGTTGTTTTCCTTCAATCTTAGTTGTGGAGGATGGAAGCTCAGCTCCAAGTCCAGTTGCTGCTTCCAATCTAGTTGCTGGTGGGCACAGCCCACTATCCCATGTGGGAGTCGAACCGGCGACCTTATTGTTAGGAGCATGTGCTCTCACCTGCTGAACCACCCTGCCACCTGTTGGTAGCTTAGCGGCAGCTCAGCTTGGGCACAGCTTACTGGCCCATGTGGGAATTGAACCGGCAACACTGTTGCTCAGAGCTCGCACTGTAACCAACTGAGCCACCTGGCGGGTCCTAAATCCCTCCCCACACACACACACTTTTTTTTTTTTAATGAAAACACCAATTATATTAGATTATGGATCACTTTAATGACCTCATGTTAACTAATTACATCTTCAATGACCTTTTTTCTACAGAAAATCATGTTTGGAAGTTTTGAGGGGCTAGGACTTCAAAATATGAAGGTTTTGGGGAACACAATTCAATTCATAACATTCTACCTATTTGTCAAAACAGGATTCATAATGTGAATACTTTGCTATGATTTTCCTTTGTAATTTATTGTAGATACGTTACCATGCTGGTTTTTACAGATCTACAGATTTGGTCATAATATTCCATAGTATGCATTATGGTAATTTCTTTAGCTATTCATTGAATAATAACCTTTTGGATGAGCTTCTACTTTTCACTATTACAAACAACTTTGAAAAAAGTGTATTGTATATATTTGTAACTTTGTATTTGTAACGATATATTTTAACTTTATGTGTGTGTGTGTGTGTGTGTGTATATATATATTAATTCTTTTATTGTGAAATAAACATTTTTTTCCCCAGTGACTGTCTATATATTCAATTACAGTTGGCATACAATATTATACAACATCAATTTCAGGTATACAGTGCAGTGATCAAGCCTCTACTCCATCCATGAAGTGGTCTCCCTAACAAAACATGTGACCATCTGACACCCCACAAAATTTTAACAACATTATATTCCCCGAACTGTCTTTCATATCCCTGTGACAATATTGTAGTTACCTATTTATGCTGTCTAATCCTTTCCCCTTCTCCCTCATCTCCACCCCCCTCCCAACAAGCAACCCTGTTTTTCCTCTATATCTATGAGACTATTTCTGTTTCTTGTGCTCATTCATTCAGTTTTTCGAATTCCACATATAAGTGAGATCATGTGGTATTTGTCTTTCTCTGACTGACTTATTTCACTCAACATAATAGTCTCTAGGTCCATCCATATCATTGCAAATGGTACAATTTCATTCTTCTTTATAGCGGAGTAATACTCCATTGTATAAATGTACCACAGTTTCTTAACCCAGTCATCTACCGATGGGCATTTTGGTTGTTTCCAAGTCTTGGCTATTGTAAATTGCACTGCAATAAAGATAGGGGTGCATGTATTTTTTCGTATTAGCGTCTTGGATTCCTCTGGGTAGATTCCCAAGAGTGGAATTGCTGGGTCATATAGCAGTTCCTTTTCCAGTGTTTTGAGATACCTCCATACTGATTTCCATAATGGCTGCACCAATTTGCAGTCCCACCAACAGTGGACCAGGGTTCCCTTTTCTCCACACCCTCGCCAACACTTGTTGTTTGTTGATTTGTTGATGATAGACATTCTGACTGGAGTGAGGTGGTATCTCATTGTGATTTTTATTTGCATTTCTCTGATGATGAGTGAGGTTGAACATTTTTTCATATGCCTGTTGGCCATCTGTATGTCCTCTTTAGAGAAATGCCTCTTCATATCCTCTGCCCATTTTTTAATTGGGTTGTTTGTTTTTTTGGTGTTGAATTGCGTGAGTGTTTTATAAATTTTGGATATCAACCCCTTATCAGATATATAATTGGCAAATATCTTCTCCCATTGAGTAGGCTGCCTTTCTGTTTTATTGATGATTTCCTTTGCTGTGAAAAAACTTTTAAGTTTGATGTAATCCCATATGTTCATTTTCTCTTTTATTTCCCTTGCCTGAGGGGATATATTGGTAAAAATATTACTCAGGGTAATGTCTGCAAACTTACTCCCTATATTTTCTTCTAGGAGTGTTATAGTTTCAGGTCTTACATTTAAGTCTTTAATCCATTTTGCGTTTGTTCTCATATATGGTGTAAATAGATGGTCTATTTCCATTTTTTTTGCACGTGTCAGTCCAATTTTCCCAGCACCATGTATTAAATAGACTATCTTTACTCCAGTGTAAATTCTTGCTTCCATTGTCATAGAATAAATAACCGTATATAGATGGGTTTATTCCTGGACTCTCTATTCTATTCCGTTGTTTTATGTGTCTGTTTTTATGCCAGTACCATACTCTTTTGATTACTGTAGCCTTGCAGTATGTTTTGATGTCAGGTAGTGTAATGCCTCCCACTTTGTACTTATTTCCCAACATTCCTGTAGCTATTCGGGGTCTTTTGTGGCTCCATATAAATCTTAGGATTCTATGTTCTATTTCTGAGAAAAATGTCCTTGGTAGTTTGATTGGAAGTGCATTGAATCTTATATTGCTTTAGGAAGTATTGACATTTTAACTATATGAATTCTTCCTATCCATGAGCATGGTATGTATTTCCATTTATTTGTATCTTCTTTGATTTCTCTCTTCAGTGTCTCATAATTTTGTGAGTACAGGTCTTTTACTTCTTTAGTTAAATTGATTCCTAGATATTTTATTGTTTTTGAAGCAATTGTAAAAGGGATTGATTTCCTGATTTTTTCTTCGGATAGTTTATTATTGGTGTATAGAAACGCCAATGATTTCTGAATATTAATATTGTATCCTGCTACCTTGCCAAATTCGTGTATCAGTTCTAGCAGTTTTTTGATGGAGTCTTTGGGATTCTCTATATATAGTATCATGTCATCCGCATATAATGACAATTTTACTTTCTCCTTCCAATTTAGATGCCTTTTATTTCATTTTCTTGTCTGATTGCTGTGGCTAGAACTTCCAGAACTATGTTAAACAGAAGTGGTGAAAGTGGGCAGCCTTGTCTTGTTCTAATCTTAAGGGGAAAGCTTTCAGCCTTTCCCCATTGAGAACGATGTTTGCTGTGGACTTATCATATATGGCCTTTATTATGTTGAGGTATGATCCCACTATTCCCACTTTGTTAAGAGTCTTTATCATAAATGGCTGCTGGATTTTGTCAAATGCCTTTTCTGCATCTATTGATATGATCATATGATTTTTATTTTTCATTTTGGAATTTTTTTTTTTTTTTTTTTTTTGAGGGCAGTGTCACTGGCTCTCATATGTGGGACCCGAACCGGGGCTGCTGGTTTCCCAAGCGAGCGCTTAACCACTGTACCACTTGGCCGGCCCTATTTTTCATTTTGTTAATGTGATGTATTACATTAATTGATTTGCGGATATTGAACCAGCCTTGCATACCAGGACTGAATCCCACTTGATCGTGGTGTATGATCTTTTTAATGAGATGCTGAATTCTGTTTGCTAGTATTTTGTTGAGAATTTTTGCATCTATGTTCATTAGTGATATTGGCCTGTAGTTTTCCTCTTTTGTAATATCTGTCTGACTTAGGAATCAGGGTGATAGTGGCTTCATAGAAAGAGTTTGGAAGCCTTCCCTCCTTCTGTATTTTTTGGAATAGTTTGAGGAGAATAGGTTACTAATTTTTTTTTTTGAATGTTTTGTAAAATTCATCTGTGTAGCCATCTGCTCCAGGGCTTTTGTTGGTTGGGAGATTGTTGATTACTGATTCAATTTCTTTGGCAGTAATCAGTCTGTTCAGAGTTTCTGTTTCTTTTTGGTTCAGACTTGGTAGATTGTATGCTTCTAGAAATTTATCCATTTCTTCCAGGTTGTCGAATTTATTATCATAGAGTTGCTCATAGTATTTTCTTAAAATTTTCTGTATTTCTGTGGTATCTGTTGTCACTTCTCCTCTTTCATTTCTGATTTTATTAATTTGGGTCCTCTCTCTCTTTTTCTTGGTTAGTCGTGCTAAGGGTTTGTCGATTTTGTTTATCTTTTCAAAAAACCAACTCTTGGTTTCATTGATCTTTTGTATTGTTTTTTTTTTTTTCTCTATTTCATTTATTTCTGTTCTGGTCTTTATTATTTCCTTCCTTATGCTCCCTTTAGGCTTGTTTTGCTGTTTTTTTTTTTTTTTCGAGTTCCCTTAGGTGTAGAGAGAGTCTGTTGATTTGAGATTTTTCTTCCTTCTTTAGGTAGGCCTGCACTGCCATGAACTTCCCTCTTAGGACTGCTTTCGCTGCATCCCAGAGATTTTGGGTCGTGGTGTTTTCATTTTCATTTGTCTCGAGGTATCTTTTGATTTCCTCCTTGATCTCAGTTTTGACCCACTCACTATTTAGAAGCATGTTATTTAGCTTCCATGTATTTGTAAGCTTTCCAGATTTCTTCTTATAATTGATTTCTAATTTCATAGCATTGTGGTCAGAGAAGACACTTGATATGATTTCAATCTTCTTAAATTTGTTGAGACTTGTTTTGTGGCCTAGCATGTGGTCTACCTTGGAGAATGTTCCATGGGCACTTGAGAAAAATGTATATTCTGTAGCATTGGGGTGAAATGCTCTAAAAATATCAATTAAATCCAGCTGGTCCAAAGTGTCATTTAAGGCCACTATGTCTGTGTTGATTTTCTGTCTGGAGGATCTGTCCATTGGTGACAACGGGGTGTTGAAGTCCCCTACTATGATAGTGTTACTGTTGATGTCTGCCTTTATATCTGTCAGAATCTGTTTTATATATTTAGGAGCTCCTATATTGGGTGCATAGATGTTTACTAGGGTTATGTCCTCTTGTTGAATTGATCCCTTTATTATTATGTAGTGCCCTTCTTTGTCTTTTATTGTAGTCTTCATTTTAAAGTCTATTTTGTCTGAAATAAGTATTGCTACTTCAGCCTTTTTCTCATTTCCATTTGCATGAAATACCTTATTCCATCCCTTTACTTTCAGTCTGTGTGTGTCTTTTGATCTGAGATGAGTCTCTTGTAGATAGCATATGCATGGGTCCTGTTTTCTTATCCACTCAGCCACTCTGTGTCTTTTGATTGGAGCATTTAGCCCATTCACATTTAAGGTAATTACTGATAGGTGTATATTCATTGCCATTTTGTTATTTGTATTTCTTGTCTTCCTGGGTTAGCTTGTTTTTCCCTTTCTTCTGTTTAAAAAAGCTCTTTTAACATTTCCTTCAATGCTGGCTTGGTGGTAATGAATTCCTTAAGCTTATTCTTTTCTGAGAAGCTCTTTATCTCTCCTTCAATTTTAAGTGATAGCCATGCTGGGTAGAGCAATCTTGGTTGTACACCTTTATTTTGTGTCACTTTGAATATCTCCTGCCATTCCCTTCTGGCCTGCAGAGTTTCTGAAGAAAAGTCAGCTGTTAGTCTAACAGGAGTTCCTTTGTATGTAACCTGCTTTCTTTCTCTTGCTGCCTTTAGAATTCTGTCTCTGTCTGTAACCTTTGCCATTTTAACTATGATGTGTCTTGGTATGGGCCTGTTTGGATTCAGCCTGTTAGGAACTCTCTGTACATCCTGGGCTTGTATGTCGATTTCCTTCACCATGGTAGGGAAGTTTTCGGTCATTATTTCTTTAAATATATTCTCAATCCCTTGCTTCTTCTCTTCTCCTTCTGGTATTACTATGACTCGAAGATTGCTGCATTTCATGTTGTCCCAGAGGTCTGTTAAACTATTTTCATTCTTTTTTATTCTTTGTTTCTTTTTGTTGTTTCAGCTGGGTGATTTCTGCTATTTTGTCTTCTAATTCACTGATCCGCTCCTCTGCTTCATCTACTCTAGTGGTGATTCCTTCGAGTGTGTTCTTCATTTCAGTTATTGTATTCTTTAGTTCTAACAGGTTGTTTTTTATGGTTTCCCTATCTTGCTTTATGTTCTTGCTAAGTTCCTTAAACATTCTTATCATCAGTGTTCTAAACTCTGTCTCTGAAAGTTTGGGTACCTCTGTTTCATTTAGTTCCATTTCTAGAGTTTTCTTCTGATCTTTTACTTGGGACATGTTTCTTTGTTTTTTCATTCTGGCTGTCGTTCCGTGAATGCTTCGATGTATTAGATAGATCACCTACAAAGAAGAGAAAAGAAAAAAGAAAAAAAAGAGAGAAAAAAAAAAGAAAAAATAAAGGAAAGAGGTGGGGGGACTCTCCGTCCTCTTTAATCTACAGACCGCTTTCTCAGGGTTGCAGTGAGCTTTCCACAATAAGCTGCTGTGTGCTCTGGAATCGTGCTCACTCCTCCCGCAAAAATCTTCACAGGTTGTTGCAGGTTGTCTGCTAGTGAGTCTCAGTGAACAGACTGATGCAGCTGGAGAACACCCGCCCTGCGTTTCCCTGGCAATGCAGCTGAAGCAGGGTGGAGGGTGGGGATCCAAAGTGGCTTACACACTCCTGCATCTCAGTGAGCAATCTGATGCAGCCGGAGGGCACCCTCCCAGTGTGTCCTTGGAAACGCAGCACAAGCAGGGCGGAGGGTGGGGACCCAAGGCCGCTTACGCACTCCTGTGTCTCAGTGAGCAGACTGATGGAGCCGGAGGGCACCCGCCAAGCATTTCCGTGGTAATGCAACACAAGCAAGGTGGAGGGTGGGAATCCAAGGTTGCATGTGCACGCACGCATGCACTCACGCACACACGCACTCCTGCGCCAAGTTCAACAGACCAATGGGATCCCTGCTCTGACCCTCCGTGGGAGGGCCCAACCCTGAAAAAATGGTGGCCTCCTGTACGCCACTCGTGTGCAAGCTTCACACCAGTGGAACAACAATCCGAAAACCTCCAGCTTCTGCACCAAAGGTGCTCAGTTCAGTCTCTCCCGACAGGCTTCTGGGCCCGGCCCATGCAGCCACTCCCTCCGCACGAACCAGGTGAGTGCTCGCTGGCGAGCGAACCCGTGCGCCGGCCCCACTGGTTCTCCAGCTGCCCCCAGCCTCACCGAGTTGAGCAAAGAGAGTCCTCACTAATTTTTACTGCCCACTATCATGGAACTCCTCTTCCTGGCAAAGCAACTCAGCTAGTGAGCTCGGTGTGGGGCTGGAAGTTCTCTCCCCCAACCAGAGAAGCCTCCCCACACAGCTGGGGTGTCCCTCACGGGGCTCGCCCTCTCTCGTTGGTGCCGCTCCTATCAGACTTGACGTGGCCTCCTCTTTAGGTCCTTCGTTTAGAGGTTCTGTTCATCTTTTTTTTTTTTTTAATTAGTTTCAGGTGTACAACACAGTGCAATAGTTATACATTTTACCCCTCAAAGTGACAACCCCCCACCCCCAATTCACCACCCCACTCCTCCCCATATCATATATATCTATTACTCTTCCTCTGACTCTCTTCCACAGTATAATCCACATCCTGTGACTATCTATATATATTCAATTACAGTACATATACCACCTACGCTTTAGTAATACAGTGCAGTGATCAAACCTCTACTCCATCCATGAAATGGTCTCCCTAACAAGACCTATGATCATCTGACATTCCACAGAATATTTACCACATTATTAATTATATTCCCCAAACTGTTTTTCCTATCCCAGTGGCAATATTGTAGTTGCCTATTTTTGCTGTCTAATCCCTTCCCCTTCTCCCTCATCCCCATTCCTCTCCCCATTAGCAATCCTGATTTTTCGTCTATATCTATGAGACAGTTTCTGTTTACTTTGCTCATTCATTCAGTTTTTCAGATTCCACATATGAGTCAGATCATATGGTATTTGTCCTTCTCTGACTGACTTACTTCACTCAACATTATAGTCTCTAGGTCCATCCATATCATTGCAAATGGCACGATTTCATTCTTCCTTATAGCGGAGTAATACTCCATTGTATAAATATACCACAGTTTCTTAATCCAGTCATCTACTGATGGGCATTTTGGTTGTTTCCAAGTCTTAGCTATTGTAAATTGTGCTGCTATGAACATAGGGGTGCATAACTTTTTTTGAATAAGTGTCTTGGTTTTTTCAGGATAAATACCTAGGAGTGGAATTGCTGGGTCAAACGGTAGCTCTATTTCCAGTTCTTTGAGATACCTCCATACTGACTTCCATAGTGGCTGCACCAATCTGCAGTCCCACCAACAGTGCAGCAGGGTCCCCTTTTCCCCACAGCCCCGCCAGCACTTGTTGTTTGTTGATTTGTTGATGATAGCCATTCTGACTGGAGTGAGGTGGTATCTCATGGTGGTTTTTATTTGCATTTCCCTAATGACCAGTGAGGTTGAACTTTTTTTCATATGCCTGTTGGCCATCTGTATGTCCTCTTTAGAGAAATGTCTCTTCATATCTTCTGCCCATTTTTTAATTGGGTTGTTTGTTTTTTTGGTCTTGAGTTTCATGAGTGTTTTATAAATTTTGGATATTAACCCCTTATCAGATATATCATTGGCAAATATATTCTCCCATTCAGTAGGCTTCCTTTTTGTTTTATTAATGGTTTCCTTTGTTGTGAAAAAACTTTTAAGTCTGATATAATCCCATATGTTCATTTTTTCTTTTCTTCCCTTGCCCGTAGGGATGTATCAGTAAAAATATTGCTCCGGGTAATGTCTGCAAATGTACTCCCTATATTTTCTTTTAGGATTTTTATGGTTTCAGGTCTTACATTTAAGTCTTTAATCCATTTTGAATTTGTTTCTGTATAAGGCGTAAGGAGATGATCCAGTTTCATTTTTTGCATGAGTCAGTCCAATTTTCCCAGCACCATTTATTGAATAGACTATCTTTACTCCAGTGTAAATTCTTGCTTCCCTTGTCATAGATTAACTGTCTGTAAATGCTTGGATTTATTTCTGGGCTCTCTGTTCTGTTCCACTGATCGATGTGCCTGTTTTTATGCCAATACCAAACTGTCTTGATTACTGTGGCCTTGTAGTATGTTTTGATGTCTGGTAGCATGATCCCCCCGACTTTGTTCTTATTTCTCAGAATTGCCGAGGCTATTCTGGATCTTTTATGATTCCATATAAATTTTAGGATTATATTTTCTATTTCTGTGAAAAATGCCCTTGGTAGTTTGATAGGAATTGCATTGAATCTATATATTGCTTTAGGCAGTATGGACATTTTAACTATATTAATTCTTCCTATCCATGAGCATGGTAGGTGTTTCCATTTATTTGTATCTTCTATGATTTCTTCAGTGTCTTATAATTTTCTGAGTACAGATCTTTCACTTCTTTGGTTAAATTTATTCCTAGGTATTTTATAGTTCTTGACGCAATTGTAAATGGGACAGTTTTCTTAATTTCTCTTTCCATTAGTTTATTATAAGTATATGCAAATGCCACTGATTTCTGAACATTGATTTTATATCCTGCTACTTTACTGAATTCGTCTATCAGTTCCAATAGCTTTTTGATGGAGTCTTTGGGGTTCTCTATATACAGTATCATGTCATCTGCATATAATGACAATTTTACTTCTTCCTTGCCAATTTGGATGCCTTTTATTTCTTTTTGTTGTCTGATTACTGTGGCTAGAACTTCCAGCACTATGTTGAATAAAAGAGGAGAAAGTGGACAGCCTTGTCTTGTTCCTGATCTTAAGGGGAATGGTTTTAGCTTTTCCCCATTGAGTATGATGTTAGCTGTAGGTTTATCATATATGGCTTTTATTATGTTGAGATATGATCTCTGTATTCCCACTTTGCTAAGGGTTTTTAACATAAATGGCTGTTGGATTTTGTCAAATGCTTTTTCTGCATCTATTGAAATGACCATGTGATCTTTATCCTTCATTTTGTTGATGCAGTGTATCACATTAATTGATTTACGGATGTTGAACCAGCCTTACGTACTAGGGATGAATCCCACTTGATCATGATGCATGATCTTCTTAATATATTGCTGAATTCTGTTTGCTAAGATTTTATTGAGAATTTTTGCATCTATATCCATCAGAGAGATTGGCCTGTAGTTTTCCTTTTTTGTGATGTCTTTATCTGGTTTTGGAATCAGGGTGATAGTGGCTTCATAAAAAGAGTTTGGGAGCCTTCCCTCCTTCTGGATTTTTTGGAATAGTTTGAGAAGAATAGGTGATAGTTCTTTTTTGAATGTTTGATAAAATTCACTGGTGAAGCTGTCTGGTCCAGGGCTTTTGTTTTTCGGGAGCTTGTCAATTACTGATTCAATTTCCTTGGTAGTAATCAGGGTATTTAGATTTTCTGTTTCTTCTTGCGTTAGCTTTGGAAAGTTGTATGCTTCTACAAAATTATCCATTTCTCCCATATTGTCAAATTTGTTGGCATATAGTTGCTCATAGTGATTTCTTAGAATTTTTTGTATTTCTGTGATGTCTGTAGTCATTTCCCCTCTTTCATTCCTGATTTTGCTAATTTGAGTCCTCTCTCTTTTTTTTTTGATGAGGCTGGCTAGATGTTTGTCAATTTTGTTTATCTTCTCAAGAAACCAGCTCTTGGTTTCATTCATCTTTTGAATTGTTTTTCTGTTCTCTATATTGTTTGTTTCCGCTCTGGTCTTTATTATTTCCTTTCTTGTACTCCCCTGGGGCCTCTTTTGCTGTTCTTTTTCCAGTTCCCTTAGGTGTAAAGATAACCTGTTGATTTGAGATTTTTCTTCCTTCTTTAGGTAGGCCTGCACTGCTATAAACTTCCCTGTTAGGACTGCTTTCGCAGCATCCCAGAGATTTTGGGTCGTGGTGTTTTCATTTTCGTTAGTCTAGAGGTATCTTTTGATTTCCTCCTTGATCTCATTTGTGACCCACTCACTATTTAATAGCATATTGTTTAGCCTCCATTTATTTGTCAGGTTCCCAGATTTCTTCTTATAATTGATTTCTAGTTTCATAGCATTGTGGTCAGAGAATACAGTTGAAATGATTTCAATCTTCTTAAATTTATTGAGACTTGTTTTGTGGCCTAACATGTGGTCTATCTTAGAAAATGTTCCATGTGCCCTTGAAAAGAATGTATATTCTGTAGCTTTGGGATGAAATGCTCTAAAAATTTTCGTTAAATCCAGCTGGTCTAATGTGTCATTTAAGGTCACTGTTTCCACATTGATTTTCTGTTGGGAGGATCTGTCCATTAGTGACAGCGGGGTGTTGAAGTCCCCTACTATGATAGTGTTACTGTTGATCTCCATCCTTATGTCTGACAATATCTGTTTTTTATATTTGGGGACTCCTATGTTAGATGCATAGATGTTTACTAGAGTTATGTCCTCTTCTTGGATCGATCCCTTCATTACTATGAAGTGTCCATCTTTGTCCTTTGTTATATTCTTCAACTTAAAGTCCATTTTATCTGATATAAGTATCGCTACTCCAGCTTTATTCTCAGTACCATTTGCATGAAATATTTTACTCCATCCCTTTACTTTCAGCCTGTATGAGTCTTTGGATCTGAGGTGACTCTCTTGTATACAGCATATGCTGGGGTCTTGCTTTCTTATCCATTCAGCCAACCTATGTCTTTTTATTGGAGCATTTAATCCATTTACATTTAATGTGATTATTGATAGGTGTGTATTTATTGCCATTTTCTTATTTGTGTTCGTAGTCTTTCTTAGGTTGTTTTTCTCTTCTACTTAAAGAAGCCCTTTTAGCATTTCCTGCAAAGCTGGCTTGGTGGTAATGAATTCCCTTAACTTATTCTTTTCTGCAAAGCTCCTTATCTCACCTTCGATTTTAAATGATAACCTTGCTGGATACAGCAATCTTGGTTGTAGGCCTTTATTTTTCATCACTTTGAAAACCTCCTGCCACTCTCTTCTGGCCTGCAAAGTTTCTGTGGAAAAGTCAGCTGATAATCTTATGGGGGTACCCTTGTAAGTAACTTGCTGCCTTTCCCTTGCTGCTTTAAGGATTCTGTCTTTGTCCTTAATCCTTGCCATTTTCACTATAATGTGTCTTGGTGTGGGCCTGTTTGGAATCATCCTGGTTGGAATTCTCTGCACTTCCTGGGCTTGTATTTCAATGTCCTTTGCCAGGTTAGGGAAGTTTTCAGACATTATTACTTCAAATATATTCTCAATCCCTTGCTCCCTGTTTTCTCCTTCTGGTACTCCAATGACCCGTTGGTTATTGCGTTTCATGTTGTCCCCCAGCTCTCTTAAACTATTTTCCATGTTTTTCATTCTTTTTTCTTTTTGTTGTTCCACACGGGTGATCTCTGCTATTTTGTCTTCTAAGTCACTGATTCGATTTTCTGCTTCATCCAATCTGCTAGTGATTCCATCAAGTTTGTTATTTAATTCAGTAATTGTGTTCTTAAGTTCTAGCTGGTTGCTTTTCATGATTTCTCTATCCTTCTTTATATTTTCATTAATTTCCTTGAACATTCTAATAATCAGTGTTCTGAACTCTGTCTCCGATAGGTTGGTTACCTCTATTTCCTCTATTTCCACTGATTCAGGAAGTTTCTTCTGTTCTTTTATTTGTGTTATGTTTCTTTGTCTCCCCATTCTGGCTTACTCTTTGTGTTTGCTTCAATATAACAGATAGATCCCCCAGATTTCTCAGTCTTTTCTGGGTAAACTTATATGGTGTGTGTCCTTTATATTTGAATTACTCAGTCTCCCTATTCTCCTGTGCTTGTATCTGAGGTGTTCCTTGTGTCGTGGGTCCTCACTTGTTGAAGTTTTAGTTTTGATTACTTTTGGTTTGTCAGTAGGTGGGATTGACTCCCAGATTGATTAGCTGTAAGAATCAGCAGCGTCCGCAGTTTATGAGCTGCTGTGAGAGGATTGACCCCTCTGATGAAACTTGGACCCTATGGGTCCTAGTACCTGTAGCAACTTCCTTTTGGGTGTGACTCTTGTATGTCTAACCCAGAAATGCTCTGGTTTTATCTAAAGTTGGCCTCCGGGTATGATGATTCTTGTGTCTGTTTGTTTGGACCCACTGCTGCAGAGTGATTTTAGAGCATAACAGATCAACAAGAACAACCTCCGCAGCCACCAAAGGAAACCAAATGCTCACACAAGTAAAAAAACCAACCATCAAACTACAGTCAACTTGTACAGAAATATCAATCATACTAATGAAGAAAACAAACAGAAACAAAACAAAAACCACCCACTCAATAATAACAGAAGAGGAAACAAAATAAAATACAATATCCTAAAATAAAAAATAGAATAAACTATATTTTCTATATAGCTATACCTAAAACATAAAAAATAAAAATAAACTAAAATAATAAAAAAAGTAAGAAAAATTAAAAAAATAAAATTTGCAGAAAAAAGGAAAAGAGGAAAAGTATAGCAGTGAGAAGAATGAATAAAATAAGAGAGAAAGTGAGGGTGGGGAAAAAAGAAAAAGAAAAGAAAGAAACAGAAAAAGAAAAAAAAAGTATATATATTTGTCTACACACCCATATATATGGACATACATTCACCTATCTACACCTATATATATGCCTATTTTAAAAACTACAAAATGATAAGAATTAAATAGAAATAAAAACCAAAAACAACCAAGATAAGCAACCAATAAAGGGAAAACAAAACAGAATAAAACCAAACAAACCAAAAATACCCGTGCCAGTCTTGGCTAAAGTCCACCAAACTCTCTTCAGTTTGTCCTCTGCTGTACAATAATTCCTGTGCGTCTTGTGGGAACAGTAGGCCACCTGATGCCTAGCGTGATCCTGGCACTGCAGGTTTGCTGTACTTGAGTGTGGTTGTGACGTGTGATTGGTGGTTTTTACAAAGTCACTGCCTTTTTGCTTTTGCCTGTCCCAAGGCAGGGTGCACCCTCAAAGACTCAATGAGTGTCTCTGGGCACCCTTTCGGTTGACAGCTGTGGAGAATTAAAGAATTCCTCACTACCAAAAGCCAACTGCTAAGAATCTGTTAATTAGTGCCTCAGCAGGTGAACCTGCCCTGCCTCCCAAGCCTTGCCTAAAGGTGGGGGCGGGGTATGTAGTCTCACTCTGCAGCCTTCACTGGGTGGAAATTCTGAACCCCCTGCAGGTAATGATATCCTAGTCTGCCCCTATTGCTCCATTCAGGAGTCAGTTTAAGACTGTCTTGGCGGGGGCCAAAGTTTGTGGGAGTGGGTGAGTTATTGGTTTTTGTTTTTTTTTTGCTTTCTGTTCAAGAATAGAAACAGGAAAAAAAAATAAAAAACATAAAAGTAAACAAAGCCACAGTTCCACCACTGTTTTAAGCTAAGGCCTTTGCCTCTTATGCTCCAGCGGAGTTCCTGCTGCTCTCCCAAAGGGTCTGCCGGGATTTAGGGAATTGCGCGCACCCTACCGTGTGGCCAAGATCCCCGCTCCACGTCTCTCTGGGACCTGCGTCTCCGGCCGGCGCGCTGCGTGTCCGAGTGAGTCTTCTTTTTCCCCTGCTCCCGGGTTTCAGGCTTTTGTCTTGGAGCCGGCGCACGCCCACGCGGATCTCCTGCTGCTCTCCCAAACGGTCTGCCGGGATTCAGGGGACTGTGCGCACCGTGCTGCGTGGCTCTGATCCCCGCTCCTTCTCTCCGGGGCGTGTGTCTCCACCCGGCGCGCTGCGTCTCCGCGGGCGAGTCCTCTGTTTTCCCCTGCTCCCGGGTTTAAGGCTTCTGCCTTGGAGCCGGCGCGCGCCCGTGCGGTGCTCCTGCTGCTCTCCCGAAGAGACTGCCGGGGTTTAAGGGACTGCGCGTCCTCTGCCCCGAGGC
This sequence comes from Aselliscus stoliczkanus, assembly GCA_033961575.1. Taxonomy (NCBI): domain Eukaryota; kingdom Metazoa; phylum Chordata; class Mammalia; order Chiroptera; family Hipposideridae; genus Aselliscus; species Aselliscus stoliczkanus. The sequence continues at coordinate 45,424,752 of CM066733.1, forward strand.
TCAGATCCTCGCTCCGTCTCTCGGGGACCTGCGTCTCCACCCAGCGCGCTGCTTGTCCGAGCGAGTCTTCTTTTTCCCCTGCTCCCGGGTTTCAGGCTTCTGCCTCGGAGCCGGTGCGCACCCGCAAGGATCTCCTGCTGCTCTCCCAAACGGTCTGTTGGGATTTAGGGGACTGCGCCCACCGTGCCGCGTGGCTGCGATCCCCGCTCCGTCTCTCCGGGACCTGTGACTCCGGCCGGCACGCTGCGTCTCCTCGGGCAAGTCCCAGGTTCTGTTCATCTAATGTTCAGGGGACTCTTGAAGTTAAATGTTGCATAAATTATTTGTAATTTTGATGTGATCCTGGAAGGCAGTTCGGAGAGCGTCCGTCAATTCTGCCATCTTACCAGAATTCAACAGTATGTTTTAAAAGCTTGCAAATTTGCATTTATTCTGAGTTAGCAACTTTCCTGCCAGGAATTTGTTCTGTCGTGTCTCTACGCGGCTGGGTCTAGCTTCCTAGAGAGGACCGGCAGGGACTCAGAAAAAGAAATAAAGAGCAAGAGACAGGGATAGTTTAAAAAGCAATGTGATAGGAGCCCCTAAATATATAAAACAGATATTGTCAGACATAAAGACAGAGATCAACAGTAACACTATCATAGTAGGGGACTTCAACACCCCACTGTCACTAATGGACAGATCCTCCAGACAGAAAATTAATGTGGAAACAGCGACCTTAAATGACACATTAGACCAGCTGGATTTAACAGACATTTTCAGAGCATTTCATCCCAAAGCTACAGAATATACGTTCTTTTCAAGTGCACATGGAACATTTTCTAAGATAGACCACATGTTAGGCCACAAAACAAGTCTCAATAAATTTAAGAAGATTGAAATCATTTCAACTGTATTCTCTGACCACAATGCTATGAAACTAGAAATCAATTATAAGAAGAAATCCGGGAAGCTGACAAATAAATGGAGGCTAAACAATATGCTATTAAATAGTGAGTGGGTCACAAATGAGATCAAGGAGGAAATCAAAAGATACCTCGAGACAAACAAAAATGAAAACACCACGAACCCAAATCTCTGGGATGCAGCAAAAGCATTTCTAAGAGGGAAGTTTATAGCAGTGCAAGCCTACCTAAAGAAGGAAGAAAAATCTCAAATCAACAGGTTATCCTTACACCTAAGGGAACTGTTAAAAGAACAGCAAAAGAGGCCCAAGGGGAGTACAAGAAAGGAGATAATAAAGACCAGAGCGGAAATAAGCAATACAGAGAACAGAAAAACAATTCAAAAGATGAATGAAACCAAGAGCTGGTTTCTTGAGAAGATAAACAAAACTGACAAACCTCTAGCCAGGCTCATCAAAAAAAAAAAAGAAAGAGGACTCAAATTAGCAAAATCAGGAATAAAAGAGGGGAAATGACTACAGACATCACAGAAATACAAAAAATTCTAAGAAATTACTATGAGCAACTATATGCCAACAAATTTGACATCTGAAAGAAATGGATAATTTTCTAGAAGCATACAACCTTCCAAAGCTAACACAAGAAGAAACAGAAAATTTAAATACCCTGATTACTACCAATCAGTAATTGACAAGCTCCCGAAAAACAAAAGCCCTGGACCAGACGGCTTCACAAGTGAATTTTATCAAACATTCAAAAAAGAACTATCACCTATTCTTTTCAAACTATTCCAAAAAATCCAGAAGGAGGGAAGCCTCCCAAACTCTTTTTATGAAGCCACTATCACCCTGATTCCAAAGCCAGATAAAGACAGCACAAAAAAGGAAAAGTATAGGCCAATCTCCCTGATGGATATAGATGCAAAAATTCTCAATAAAATATTAGCAAACAGAATTCAGCAATATCTTAAGAAAATCGTACATCATGATCAAGTGGGATTCATCCCTAGTGCGCAAGGCTGGTTCAACATCTGTAAATCAATTAATGTGATACACCACATCAACAAAATGAAGGATAAAGATCATCTGGTCATTTCAAAAGATGCAGAAAAAGCATTTGACAAAATCCATCAGCATTTATGTTAAAAACCCTTAGCAAAGTGGGAATACAGGGATCATATCTCAACATAATAAAAGCCATATATGATAAACCTACAGCTAACATCATACTCAATGGGGAAAAGCTAAAACCATTCCCCTTAAGATCAGGAACAAGACAAGGCTGTCCACTTTCTCCTCTTTTATTCAACATAGTGCTGGAAGTTCTAGCCACAGCAATCAGACAACAAAAAGAAATAAAAGGCATCCAAATTGGCAAGGAAGAAGTAAAATTGTCATTATATGCAGATGACATGATACTGTATATAGAGAACCCCAAAGACTCCATCAAAAAACTATTGGAACTGATAGATTAATTCAGTAAAGTAGCAGGATATAAAATCAATGTTCAGAAATCAGTGGCATTTGCATATACCAATTATAAACTAATGGAAAGAGAAATTAAGGAAACTGTCCCATTTACAATTGCATCAAGAACTATAAAATACCTAGGAATGTATTTAACCAAAGAAGTGAAAGATCTGTACTCAGAAAATTATAAGATACTGAAGAAAGAAATCAGAGAAGATACAAATAAATGGAAACACCTACCATGTTCATGGATAGGAAGAAGTAATATAGTTAAAATGTCCATACTGCCTAAAGCAATATATAGATTCAATGCAATTCCTATCAAACTACCAAGGGCATTTCTCACAGAAATAGAAAATATAATCCTAAAATTTATATGGAATCATAAACGACACCGAATAGCGTTGGCAATTCTGAGAAATAAGAACAAAGTCGGGGGGATCACGCTACCAGACATCAAAACATACTACAAGGCTACAGTAATCAAGGCAGTTTGGTATTGGCATAAAAACAGATACGTCGATCAGTGGAACAGAACAGAAAACCCAGAAATAAATCCAGGCATTTACGGACAGTTAATCTATGACAAGTTTAGCAAGAATTTACATTGGAGTAAAGGTAGTATATTCAATAAATGATGCTGAGAAAATTGGACTGACACATGCAGAAAAATGAAACTGGACCACCTCCTTACGCCATATACAAGAACAAATTCAAAATGCATTAAAGACTTGAATGTAAGACCTGAAACCATAAAAATCCTAAAAGAAAATATAGGGAGTACATTTGCAGACATTACCCGGAGCAATATTTTTACTGATACATCCCTACGGGTAAGGGAAGTAAAAGAAAAAATGAACATATGGGGTTATATCAGACTTAAAAGTTTTTTCACAACAAAGGAAACCATTAATAAAACAAAAAGGAAGCCTACTGAATGGGAGAATATATTTGCCAACGATATATCTGATAAGGGGTTAATATCCAAAATTTATAAAACACTCATGAAACTCAAGACCAAAATAACAAACAACCCAATTAAAAAATGGGCAGAAGATATGAAGAGACATTTCTCTAAAGAGGACAAACAGTTGGCCAACAGGCATATGAAAAAAAGTTCAACCTCACTGGTCATTAGGGAAATGCAAATAAAAACCACCATGAGATACCACCTCACTCCCCTCAGAATGGCTATCATCAATAAATCAACAAACAACAAGTGCTGGCAGGGCTGTGGGGAAAAGGGGACCCTGGTGCACTGTTGGTGGGATTGCAGATTGGTGCAGCCACTATGGAAGTCAGTATGGAGGTATCTCAAAGAACTGGATATAGAGCTACTGTTTGACCCAGCAATTCCACTCCTAGGTATTTATCCTGAAAAAACCAAGACACTTATTCAAAAAAAGTTATGCACCCCTATGTTCATAGCAGCACAATTTACAATAGCTAAGACTTGGAAACAACCAAAATGCCCATCAGTGGATGACTGGATTAAGAAACTGTGGTATATTTATACAATGGAGTATTACTTCGCTATAAAGAAGAATGAAATCGTACCATTTGCAATGATATAGATGGACCTAGAAACTATTATGTTAAGTGAAATAATTCAGTCAGAGAAAGACAAATACCATATGATCTGACTCATATGTGGAATCTGAAAAACTGTATAAATGAGCAAAGTAAACAGAAACTGTCTCATAGATATAGACAAAAAATCAGGGTTGCTAGTTGGGAGGGGAATGGGGATGAGGGAGAAGGGGAATGGATTAGACAGCAAAAATACGCAACTACAATATTGCCACTGGGATATGAAAAACAGTTTGGGGAATATAATTAATAATGTTGTAAATAGTCTGTGGAATGTCAGATGATCATAGGTCTTCTTAGGGAGACCATTTCATGGATGGAGTATAAGTTTGATCACTGCACTGTGTTAGTAAAGCGGAGGTGGTATACCTACTATAATTGAATATATATAGATAGTCACGGCATGTGGATTATACTGTGGAAGAGAGTTAGAGGAAGAGTAATAGATATATATGATATGGTGGGGAGTGGGGTGGCGAATTGGGTGTGGGGGGTTGTCACTTTGAGGGGTAAAATGTATAACTATTGCACTGTGTTGTACACCTGAAACAAATTAAAAAAAAAAAAAAGCAATGTGAGCCAGGGGACTCTGTCTGATGGACAGGAGCTGAAATAAACATTTTAAACAAAAATTGGTTTCAGGTGTACAATGCAGTGCAATAGTTATACTTTTTACCCCACAAAGTGACAACCCCCTTTCCCCAATTCGCCACCCCTCTTCCCTCCCATATCATTATGTATGTATATTTCTTTTGAGATGGATACCTATAAGTGAAATTAAGGAGGCACAACTTTTAGGCATTTTATATCCTGTTAGGCATAGCCAAATTTTCTTTTCTAGAACTTTAGGGACTTATCTCTTTACACCAACATTACACAAGCACTATGTTACAAAATTCTTCATTTCTTGTAACTACGCCTCACCCCCATTCTTTGCCTTGTTCTTGCCCTCTCCTTACTGCCTTATTGAATAGTTGGACTTTCCAGGAGGCTGATTAGCCAATAAAGAGAGAACAGTCCTTGGGCTGGCTGAGTGGCATGGTGGTTAAGCGCTGGCTTGGGAAGCCAGCAGCCCTGGTTCAGGTCCCACATATGAGGGCCAGTGACACTACCCTCAAAAAAAAAGAAAAGAAAAAGAGAGGACAGTCCTAACTTTTAAGAAACTTTCAGGGCCGACCGAGTGGCTCAGTTGGTTAAGAGCTCGCTCAAGAGTGGGAGCTGAGCTCTGAGCAATGGTGGTTCGATGCCAGCCCGAGCTGAGTTGCCCTTTAGCTGCTAACAGGTGGCAGGATGACTCAGCTAAAAAAGAAAAGAAAATCTTTCAGTTCCCTCAACCTCTCATTTTTTTTTTTTGGTTTTACATAACACCAGAGGGAGCTTTGAAATGCAAATTTCATAATATTGACACTTTCAGAACACCTTCAAAAGTTTTTCTTTGAAGTTAGTATAAAGTTGGTATATCTTATCTTGGCACAGAGGGCTATCCCTAAGCAGACTTAGCTTACTGCTTCTGCCTTCTTGCCTACTACTTCACTCTATTTTGAGTTATATTGAGTTCATTTTCTGTTCTAAGAACCTGGACTGCTCTTTTTTTTTATTTTTTATTTTATTTTATTAGTTTCAGGTGTACAACACAATGCAATAGTTATACTCTTTACGCCTCAAAGTGAAAACCCCCCTCCCCCATTCGCCACCCCACTCCCCCCCATATCATAGATAACCATCACAACTCCCGTGACTCCCCTCCACAGTATACTCCACATCCCATGACCATCCACATATTCAGTTGCAGTTGGCATACAATACTATACAACATCAGCTTCAGGTGTACAGTGCAGTGATCAAGCCTCTACTCCATCCATGAAGTGGTCTCCCTAACAAGACATGTGACTATCTGACACGTCACAAAATTTTTACATTATTATATTCCCCAAACTGTGTTTCATATCCCTGTGGCAATATTGTAGTTGCCTATTTATGCTGTCTAATCCCTTCCCCTTCCCCTCCATCCCCACCTCCCTCCCAACTAGCAACCCTCAGTTTTTCCTCTACATCTACGAGTCTGTTTACTTTGATCGTTCACTCAGCTCTTCAGACTCCACACACAAGTGAGATCACATGGTACCTGTCCTTCTCCGACTGACTTATTTCTCGCAACATAATAGCCTCTTCACATTATCAATTACATTCCCAGAACTGCCCCCATATCCCTGTGGCAACCTTGTAGTCCCACATACACTGTCCAAAACCTTCCCCCTCTCCCTCTTCCCCACTCCCTCCCAGCCAGCAACCATCAGTTTTTCCTTTATATCTGCTTGATATGACTTCAGTCTTCTTAAATTGTCTCTCTGGGTTAGCTTGTTTACCCCTTTCTTTTGTTTAAAAAAGCCCTTTTAACATCTCTTGCAATGCTGGCTTGGTGGTAATGAATTCCTTTAGCTTATTCTTTTCTGAGAAGCTCTTTATTTCTCCTTCAATTTTAAGTGATCGCCGTGCTGGGTAGAGCAATCTTGGTTGGAGGCCTTTATTTTGTGTCACTTTGAATATCTCCTGCCACTCCCTTCTGGCCTGCAGAGTTTCTGTAGACAAGTCAGCTGCGAGTCTAACAGGAGTTCCTTTGTATGTAACCTGCTGTGTTTCTCATGCAGCTTCTAGGATTCTGTCTGTCTTTAACCTTTGCCATTTTAACTATGATGTGTCTTGGTGTGGACCTGTTTGGGTTCAGCTTGTTTGGAACCCTCTGCACTTCCTGGGCATGTATGTTGATTTCCTTTACCAGGGTAGGTAAGTTTTCAGTCATTTTTTTAAATACATTCTTGACCCCTTGTTTCTTCTCTTTTCCTTCTGGTATCCCTATGATTCGAAGGTGGTTGAGCTTCACCTTGTCCCATAGGGCTCTTAAACTATTTTCATTGTTTTTTATTCTTTGGTCTTTTTGCTGTGCCAACTGGGTGAGTTCTGCTATTTTATCTTCCACATCGCTGATCTGCTTCTCTGCTTCATCTACTCTACTGGTGATTCCTTCGAGTGTGTTCTTCATTTCAGTTATTGTATTCTTTAGTTCTAACAGGTTGTTTTTTATGGTTTCCCTATCCTTCTTTATGACCTCGCTAAGTTCCTTAAACATTCTTATCATCAGTGTCCTAAACTCTGTCTCTGAAAGGTTGGATCCCTCTGTTTCATTTAGTTCCATTTCTGGAGGTTTCTTCTGATCTTTTACTTGTGATACGTTTCTTTGTTTCCCCATTCTGGCTGTCGCTCTGGGATTGCTTTGATGTATTAGATAGATCATCAGGAGAGCCCTGGCTGGATGACGCAGGCACACAGCTCACGGCCCAGCACTCCCAGGAAAACTCCCAGTCTCAGCCTGTCCCAATCAGCCGCTTGCAGATCAGGCCGAGTAGCCCGACAACCAATCACCAGCCTGGCAACTCTGTAAGCGGAGTGCGGAGAGTGGGGACTCGAGGCGGCTTGCGCACTCCCAGGTCTCAGTGAGCAGCCTGTTGGAGCCGGATCACTCCCACTAGGCGTTTCCCTGGCAACGCAGCACAAGCCGAGAGGAGGGTGGGGATCTGAGGTGGTTCGCGCACTCCCGGGTCTCAGTGAGCAGTCTGTTGGAGCCGGAGGGCACCCGCCATGCATTTCCCTGCCAATGCAGTATAAGCCGGGCAGAGGGTGGGTATCCAAGGCCGCAGGCGCGCCCACACGCACGCACACATGTAATTCTGTGCCAATTCCACCAGACCAATTAGGTCTCAGACCTGATCCTTCGTGGGAGGGCCCAAGCCCGACAAAATGGCGTCCTCCCCACACCACTCGCATGCAGGCTCTGCACCACGGGAACAACAGTTCAAAAACCTCCAGGCTTTGCACCAAAGGTGCTCAGTTCAGTCCGTCCCTGCAGGCTCCTGGCTCACATAGCCACTCCCTCCACCAGGAACCAGGTAAGTGCTCACCGGCGAGCAAGCCCGGGCGCCAGCCCCACTGATTCTCCAGCCACTCTTAGCCTCACCGAGCTGAGCAAAGAGAGTCCTCACTAATTTACTGCCGGCTATCTTAGAACTCTTCTTCCCGGCAAAGGAACTCTGGGCTGGTGAGCTTGGTGTGCGGCCGGAGGGTCTCTCCCCCAACCGGAGAAGCCTCCCACAGCTGGGACCTCCCTCACGGGGCTCGCCCTCTCTCATCTCTGCCCGTCCTACCAGACCCAATGTGGCTTCCTCTTTAAGTTCTTCGTTTAGTGGTTCTGTTCCTCCAGTGTTCCGGGGACCTCCAGGGTTGAATGCTGTATAATTTGCTTGTAATTTTGATGTGATCCTGGAAGGCAGTTAGCACAGCGTCTGTCTTTTATGCCATTTTACTGGAAGTCCTCCCTGGACTGCTCTTTATCCTTCCTCACCTCTGAATACCATTTTCGTTTTGCCTGGAGAGTTACCCTTACTCTCTGTCCTTCTAGGAAGCTCCTTCTTCCTCTTCAAGTAATTTCTTTCAGTTTCCATTTAAAGTACAGATAAAAAGAACACCTACATCTTGATTTTATAATATCTCAATGAGATAATCCTATTTAAAGTCATCACCATACAGCCAGGTAAATAATAAATATTCCAAAAAAATGTAAAATTTTCTTCATGAGACATTTTTTTGTGACATAAAGTATATCATCAGTAAAATTTTTAAAAAGAATAATTTAACTTAATATCATACATAACAAGATATCTGTGCTCAGTAAATGTGGAACTGAGTTGAATGGATTGGTTGAAACCAAGATATCTGTAATAATGTTGGTTGCATTCCCTTAATCTGGTAGATTGGTTGGTAAGATTTGCTTGTTTGATTTTCTAAGCATTTCATTACATGTTCCATATACCCATCACTTAGTCTCAGTGGTTACCAACATTTTGATGATTCAAGTGTGACTTATTCTTAACAAAACCTCTGTTTGCTTGTAACTGCTGTCACTTCACTGTGTTCCTCACACATCTAGTCCTTTTCTGGAAATAGTGGTAATGCCTGCCATTCTGTAACTTCCAAAATATTATTTTCTTTCCTTTTTGATCCCTGTCTCTGGTCTTCTGGAGTGTTCTTCATCTTTGCCAATGTCTTTAGTCTGTTTGAGCTGCCAAAACAAAATTACCACAGACTGGATGGCTTAAATAACAAATCTTTCTTTTTCTTTTTTCTTTGAGGGCAGTGTCACCGGCCCTCATATTTGGGACCCGAACCGGGGCTTCTGGCTTTCCAAGCCAGCGCTTAACCACCACACCACTCAGCCAGCCCGCAAATCTTTACTTTTCATAGTTCTGGAGGCTGAAGTTCCAAGATCAAGTCTTCTACTGATGATCTGGTTCCTGGTGAGGACCCTCTTCCTGGCTTGCAGGCCGTCATTTTCTCACTGTGTTTTCATGTAGTGATCAGGGTGAGGAGGGGTCTCTATTATAAGGGCACTAATTCCATCATGAGGGCTTCACCCTCATGACCTAATTAAGGCCTCCCAAAGGTCCCACCTTCTAATACCATCACATTGGGGGTTAAGATTTTAACATTTGAATTTAGGGGGGACACAGATTTTAGGTCCATAACAGTCAGTAATCCTGCAATTCCCTTCTTCATGTCCACTAAGAACCCTCTTATAAAATTCTTAGCTGGAGACAAAACTTCCTAGTAGCCCTTCAAAACTTGCTTTATTTTTGCTCTTCCCTCTTGGTCTTGCTTACTTTATGCTTTTCATTCTGATTCATGCTTGACTAGGAAGATGGAGATCAGTGAGTGGGTAGGTATGTGCTTCTATTTCCTTTAGATCATTTGTTCATGCTACACAGTCTGAATGACTTCTTTCTGTGTTTCGATTTTCCCTGATTCTAAGACAATTTACAGCTTAAAAACATGTGATTGTTAAGGATTCTGGCAGGAAGAAATGTAACTGCATGAAGTGTTCTCAAATCAAGGCCTTTGTAAGGCCTAGTGCATGCGCCTTTCTGTACACTGCAGACCACCCTCTGAAATGTGGTGCAGGAGCAACACAGCTCTCTATTTCAGAGTACTTACACTCTTGTTGGGTGAGAAAATTTGCTCGACTTGACCCAAGAGTAGTACATGAAAAATCTTAATTCCATTGAGTGTAATGCATAGCTAGGGCTTTACACTCTATGAGGAGTCTTACGGTATAGAAGGAGTGTTACAAGGACAGAAGGGACAACAGAGAGGGGATGACAATAGCAGGCTCTTTGACCTTAAGAAAAACATATAATGTGAGATTTCTAATCTGTTAAAGGTGCAATAGTTATAGCTGCACTGCCTCTTGCCTGGTTAGTGTAATAATTAAATCAGGCAGATCTCTGTGATGTGGGAATCATTTAGTCAGGGACAGCCTGGGATGTCTTCCTGGAAGAAGTGGTCATGAGTAGCATACATGGTCAGAGGGCGCACATGTAAGAAGGAGGAGAATTGTGGAAGGGAATCTGGAGCAGTCTTTTTGCTCTGTTGCTTCTTGTTTGTTTTTTTTAAATAGACTTTATTATTATTATTATTATTTTTTTTTTTTGAGGGCAGTGTCACTGGCCCTCATATGTGGGACCCGAACTGGGGCCGCTGGCTCCCCAGGCCAGCACTCAACCACCGTGCTACTCAGCTGGCCCTCGCTCTGTTGCTTCTGATCGCAGCAAAGCATCTACCGAGATCATCATTTGTTTCTCTTATGGAATCAAATTCAGGGGGATTCATGCTCCCCTCAGGTTATATCCCAGAGGCTGGATCCTGACCTTGAAGTTGAAGGGTACAGCTCTCCTGTGGTGAGATAGCTGTGCAATGTCCGAAGGAGGCTGGCCACTGAGAACTTGTGTCCCTATTCTTTCTTCAGGTTGGTGAACTCTGGCCTTACATCGGCCTGCTGCCCAGCTCTGTCCTCCATGCTCAGTACTAACCAGAATCTCACACACCTGTACCTGCGGGGCAATGCTCTTGGAGACAAGGGTGTCAAGCTACTCTGTAAGGGCCTCTTGCACCCCAACTGCAAGCTTCAGTTGTTGGAGTAAGTCTCTTAGCTTGTTATGTTGACGGGAACACATGGTAGCTGAGGGTGGGACAGTGGTGGAGTCTGGGTGTGTGTGATGATGAGATCTGTATCTAAGAAGTGATGGTGTCTTTTGTGGGTTTGGCTCAGGGTCTGGGAGGAGTTCTAGTTCTAGATGGTGTAAAAGTAAATACTGGAGTTCCTTTTTTCACAAATCTCTCTACCACAAAACAGTGGGGGGTGGTATGGCTCTTGTGTTTTACGGAAATTTAGAGGAAGACATAGAATTTGGAAAAATTCAGTTCACAAACTACAAATACTAATTTGCTCTGCATAAACCAGTAGACTGGAAAAAATACTCTCACCTGAAAAGCAGAGAAGAATAACCATGGGCACACACAATTGTTCTAAGCTTGTTAAGCCTGTTCTTTTTCTGCATTTGAAACATTACAGGCTGGGAGACCTGGGGGATATGATAACGGGACATTTTATTAAAGTCACCCTCTTCTTGCAGACTAGATGACTGCAGTCTCACCTCATACTGCTGCTGGGATTTGTCCACACTTCTGACCTCCAACCAGAGCCTGCGTCAGCTGAGCCTGGGCGAAAACGACCTGGGAGATCTGGGGGTCATGATGTTCTGGAGGTGCTAAAACAACAGGGCTGCCTCCTGAAATGCCTGCAGTAAGTGCTCTGCAGACGCCCGCCCCAAGACCTAGGTCCTGAGGAGAAGGTGGCCAGTCAGTGACCAAATCCAAAATGGTTCATTTGTGCTGAGGCTGAGGCTGGGCCTGGGCCAGGTGTTGTAGATTCTTCTATATGGCCTATAAATCATAAACTACACATTCAACTTCATCCAGGAATTTAGGATATTCAAAATTCAGTTGGATGTGAAAAGATTTTCCATCCATCGTCTTAAAAAAAACATTAGTCCCCAATGAAAGGAGCCAAATGGATTTATATTTCTACGTAGAACTAGACCAGGTTTATCCTGATTGCAAAGGTTTTGGCATGATGGTGTGTGTGTAGGGTGTTGGTCTTATTTTTGAGGGTTTCTAAGTGAAAAGATAGTGCTCTAGGAACATAAAGATGAGAGATTCCATGAACTTCAGCCAATGTAGTGTGTTGGGAATACTGGCTCCCTCCCAACATGGGGACACCACTGAGACATTCACTACCTCTCTAGTAAGAGCTTCCTGTTAGTTTCATGACTTCAGCTAGCCCTGAGGACCACACTTGCCACTCATGAAACCCCTGTTTCCTTCACTTGGCTCCAGGGATGACACATTTTCCTTTGGATTTTCTCCTCCTTTAACTGTTTCTGCTCAGTCTCCATTTTGGCCTCTCATCATCCTGATCTTTATATGCTGAGTCCTTGGGGCACAAACATTGGTAATTTTTCTTCTCTAAACTTTCTCTTTCATTTATATCATCTAGTCTTTTGGCTTTACCACATATATGCTGTACTCCCCACTTTATACCTGTGTGGATTCCGTGTCCAAATGCTTATCTTACTTTCATCTCAGATGTCTAATAAGCCTCCCAAACTTCACGTGTCCAAACCCAAACCCATGCCACTCACCTCTGACACCTGTTCCTTTCCCTTCTCACTCAGTGGCAACTGTCTCAATTGCTCAGGTCAAAAAACTCCTGCTCTCATGTCTGATGCTCTTTTTCCTGATGTGCACATCCCATTCATTAGCATGTCCTGTTAGCTCAGCTGTCACAGCATGCCTGATCCATGACCATTTCCTGCCTGCTTCATGGCTGCTACCCTGGTTCAAGCCACTGTCACCTCTTGTCTGGATTGTTATGGTAGCATTCTGCTAGGCTATTCTGCATCTGTTTTTCTTACCATAGCAGATGGAGGGCTAAAACATGAGTAAATGACTTCCTATTGCATCCAGTTAGACCCATAATATTCATGGGCAATCTCAAACCCCATGTGCTTTAGCCCCTGCTGCTCCTGCAAACCACCTTCTCCTAACCTCACACTGGTCTCCTTGTTGTTTCACAAAAACACTGTCATCTCTAGAACTTTGCACTTGCTGTTTCCTCTGCCCATACCCTCTCCTTTTGATATCTGCATGCCTTGTTCCTCACATCCTTCAATTATGTACTTAAAGATCTTCTGCTGTGTGTCTTACCATCATGTTGAAAACAGCATGCTCTTTCTTCTTTTCTTCTTATTTTCCTCCAGTGTGTTATCACCATCACAGATGTTATGTCATTTTCTTGTTCATGCATTATCTGTATTCTACCTTAAGAAAGTAAAATCTATGAGCCCAGGCATTTCTGTTCTTGTCCATGACCCCCAGGTTGCAAACCGACTGGAATGCAGTTTTGAATAAATGCAAGTTTGAATCAGCATTGTGTTCTTGTGCATACAAAGAGGAGCACATTTGCTGCAGGAAAACCCCAAATTCCCAGAGCTAAGAGAAATAGAAGAACAAAGGAAGGGATTGGTTAGGATGAAGCTGGGGACATTGTCATCCATGAATGCGATTATCCTGTCTTGTCAGCTTGGCCGCCATAACAAAATAGCACAGACTGGGTGCCTTAAACAACAGATATCTACTTCTCACAGTTCTGGAGGGTGGAAAGTCTGAGATCATAGTGCTAGCTGATTCAGTTTCTGGTGAAAACTCTCTTCTGGGCTGGCAGATGGTGCCCTCTTCCTGTGTTCTCACATGTCACAGAGAGAGAGACTACTCTGGTATCTCTTCTTATGAGGACACTAATCCCACATAAGGACCAACCACCATGACCTCACCTAACTCTAATTACATCCCCAAACCATCTCCAAATGCCATCACATCTAGGGGTAAGGCTTTCACATAGAAATTTTGGAGGGACATAGATTTTCAGTTCATAACATGATAAAATCAAGATTGTTAGAAATTATGCAGGACAAATGGTATGATTTCTAGGTTACAAGGGAAATAAAAAAAAGAAGAGGGGGCCAGCTGAGTGGCTCAGTTGGTTAAGAGCTTGCTCAAGAGTGTGAGTTGAGCTCTGAGCAATAGCAGTTCTATGCCCAGCCTGAGCTGAGCTGCAGTTAAGCTGCCAACAGGTAGCAGGATGGCTCAGATAAAAAAAAAAAAGAGGAGGGAGAACTTATGTCAAAGAAGGCCTCAGAGGGATACCAAGCAATTGCAATGGGTGAACTTTGTATGGCTCTTGATTAAATGAGCATAATATAAAAAAATTATCAGACAGTCAAGGAAATTTAAACACTGATAGGACATATATGTTGCTATTAAGGTATTATTATTAACTTTTTAAAAGCTGTGATAATGGTATTATGGCTATGTTTTTGAAAGCCTTCCTCATTTAGTGTTGTACAGTGAAATATTTAAACATGTATAGCATGCTGTGTTTAAAAACAATCAATTGAGGGCCAGCCAAGTGGTTCAATTGGTTAAGAGTTAGCTTAAGAGTGTGAGTTCTGGGCTGGCTGAGTGGCATGGTGGTTAAGCACTGGCTTGGGAAGCCAGTGGCCCTTGTTCAGTCCCACATGTGAGGGCCAGTGACACTGCCCTCAAAAAAGAAAAAAAGAGTGCGAGCTCTGAGCAACAGGGCTGCCGGTTTGATTCCCACATGGGCCAGTGATGCTGCTCCTGAGCTGAGCTGCTGCTGAGCTGCCAACAGGTGACAGGATGGCTCAGCTGGTGAGAGCATGTGTTCCTAACAACAAGACTGCCTGTTCAGTGGGCTATGCCTGCCTACAACTAAGACTGAACTCAGCACCTTGAGGTGAGCTGCCACCGGGATGGTTCAGTGGATAGAGGATGTGCTCATTACAAGGCTGTTGGTTCAACTCCCTCATGGGATGGTGGCTACGCCCACCCACAACTAAGATTGTAACATAGCACCTTGAGCTTAGAGACCACAAGCTGCCGACTGGCAGCCAGATGACAACTGGCACCCTCCACAACTAAGACTGCAGAACAACTTGACTGGTCCTCCTCCCCAATTCCCCAAGACTGTTTCCCTCCCCAACCTCCCCGCAAAAAAATAATAATAAAAAAATAAAGAAAATCAATTGATGTGAGGAGTGGGTGGGGGACAAATGAAACAAGCTTGGCCTGTGAGCAGTTAACTGTCAGACCTGGATTGTGGGAGCCTGGGGATTCATTACACTATTCTCTCTATATTTACATATATTTAAACGTTTTCAAACTTGAAGGTTACAAATGTAACAGAAACTACATTAGGTATGAAAGGCAGCACTGGAGAATTTAGAAGTGTGTGAGGGTAAGGGAAGTGAAATGAGATTTTTATTTGTTTGGGTTTTTGTTTTGTTTTGTTTTTCGGAGGGCAGTGTCACTGGCCCTCATATGTAGGATCGAACTGGGGCCGCTGGCTTCCCAAGCCGGCGCTTAACTACCGCGCCACGCGACCGGCCCGAAATTAGATTTTTAAAGCCAAATACTTTGAGATTGTTCATTTGAAGAGTATAATCCAAGGCCCTCTATTTGCTCTTACAGGTTGTGTAAAATGTGTTTTAATTATGCAACAATCTGCGCATTAGAAACACTTCAAGAAGAAAAGCCAGAGCTGACCATTGTCTTTGAGTCTTCTTATTAGTGATGGAGCTGGGGCTGCAGGCCTCCAGTGTTCTGTGGCCCCGCCATCCATGTGTGGACAAGAGGCCACGACTGCTCCTCCATCAGGGTTAGCACTACACTCTGCAAGTCTGTGGTACAGCGTGGGAGAGCAAAGCTTGCGGATGATGCCTGTGCAGAGAGACCATGAGCATCTCCTTTACCCCAGGTTAAAGCACCAGGGTGATGAAATCACCCACATGATAAGTGTTTTGCCACAGCATTTTAGTCAGTTATATGAGGTTCTCTTCATTCTCTAAAACACTTTATCTGTTTTTTTCTTTTTACTGTTTCTAAAGCTCTTTTCCTTTGTATCTTTTCCCCTTCTTTGTTTACTCCTGCCATTTTTCTTTTAACTGACCATAACCGAATGAGTTACCTACATACTATGTTGCAATTTTGTGGCAGCAACTTATTTATTTTTAATTTTTGTAACAGTTATGTTTTCCAATAAAATAACTCATGTTTATTGTAGCTGGTTGAAAATTCACAGAATATAGCAACTTTGTGGTGTTTCATGAGTTAAATTTTCTTTCTCTAATTTTAAAAAAGAGTGCCTGGAGATCTTTTTACTTATTTGTATGAACTACTGCAGATAAATTAATTTGCTTCATTAAAAAAAAAATCTCTTTGCTGCACTGGCCGTGTGGTGCAGCAATTAAGAGCTGGCTTGGGACACTGGTGGCCCTGGTTCAGATCCCACACATGAGGGTCAGTGACACTGCCCTCAAAAAAAAAAAAAAAAGACTTCCGGTAAAATGGTGGAATAGACAGAAGCTGTGCTAACCACCTCCCAGGATCACACCAAAATTACAAACAAATTATAAAGCATTCAACCATGGAGGTCCCCAGAACAGTAGATGAACAGAACCACTAAACAACACAAAAAGGAGGCCACATCAAGTCTGGTAGGAGGGGTGGAGATGAGAGAGGGCGAACCCCATGAGGGAAGCCCCAGCTGTAGGGAGGCTTCTCCGGTTTGGGGAGAGACCCTATGGCTGCACACCAAGCTCACCAGCCCAGAGTTCCTTTGCCGGGAAGAGGAGTTTCAAGATAGCTGGCAGTAAATTAATGAGGACTCTCTTTGCTCAGCTTGGTGAGGCTAACAGTGGCTAGAGAATCAGTAGGGCTGGTGCACGGGCTTGCTCGCCAGTGAGCACTTACCTGGTTCCTGGTGGAGGGAGTAGCTGTGTTAGCCAGGCCCAGGAGCCTGCTGGGACAGACTGCACTGAGCATATTTGGTGCAAAGGAAGGAGGTTTTTGGACTATTGTTCCCCTGGTGTGGAGCCTGCACGCTAGTGGTGTAAGGAGGGTGCCATTTTGTCAGGGTTGGGCCCTCCCACAGAGGGTCAGGTCCGGGACCTCATTGGTCTGGTGGAATTGGCGGAGAAGTGCAGCCTTGGATCCCCACCCTCCACCCGGCTTATACTGCATTGCCAGGGAAATGCTGGGCAGGTGCCCTCTGGCTCCAACAGGCTGCTCACTGAGACCCGGGAGTGTGCGAGCTGCCTCGGATCCCTGCTCTCCGCACTGTACTTGCAGAGTTGCCAGGCTGGTGATTGTCGGGCTGCTTGGCCTGATCTGCGAGCGGCTGATTGGGACAGGCTGAGACTGGGAGTTTTCCTGGGAATGTTTGGCCATGAGCTGTGTGCCTGCATAATCCAGCTAAGGCTCTCCTGGTCTTCTATCTAATACATCAAAGCAATCCCAGAGCAACAGCCAGAATGAGGAAACAAAGAGACATGTCACAAGTAAAAGATCAGAAGAAACCTCTAGAAATGGAACTAAATGAAACAGAGGGATCCAACCTTTCAGAGACAGAGTTTAGAATACTGATGATAAGAATGTTTAACAAACTTAGTGAGGACATAAGGAAGGATAGAGAAATTATAAAAACAACCAGTTAGAACTAAAGAATACAATAATTGAAATGAAGAACACACTGGAAGGAATCACCAGTAGAATAGATGAAGCAGAGGAGCAGATCAGTGATTTGGAAGACAAAATAGCAGAACTCACCCAGTTGGCACAACAAAAAGACCAAAGAATAAAAAGCAATGAAAATAGTTTAAGAGCCCTATGGGACAAGATGAAGCGCAACCACCTTGACATCATAGGGATACCAGAAGGAGAAGAGAAGAAGCAAGGGTTGAGAATGTATTTGAAAAAATAATGACTGAAAACTTCCCTAACCTGGTGAAGGAAATCAACATACATGCCCAGGAAGTGCAGAGGGTTCCAAACAAGCTGAACCCAAACAGGTCCACACCAAGACACATCATCGTTAAAATGGCAAAGCTTAAAGACAGAGACAGAATCCTAGAGGCAGCAAGAGAAAGACAGCAGGTTACATACAAAGGAACTCCTGTTAGACTAACAGCTGACTTGTCTACAGAAACTCTGCAGGCCAGAAGGGAGTGGCAGGAGATATTCAGAGTGACACAAAATAAAGACCTACAACCAAGATTGCTCTACCCAGCACAGCTATCACTTAAAATTGAAGGAGAAATAAAGAGCTTCTCAGAAAAGAATAAGCTTAAGGAGTTCATTACCACCAAGCCAGCATTGCAAGAAATGTTAAAAGGGCTTTTTTAAACAAAAGAAAGGGGTGAAGAAGCTAACCCAGGAAGACCAGGAATACAAATAACAAAATGTGCACCTATCAATAATGATTTTAAATGTGATTGGGCTAAAAGCTCCAATCAAAAGACAGAGAGTGACTGAGTGGATAAGAAAATAGGACACATATATGTGCTGTTACAGATGGAATAAGATATTTCATGCAAATGGAAATGAGAGAAAAAATAGCTGGAGTAGCAGTACTTATTTTGGACAAAATAGACTTTAAAATGACTACAATAAAAGATAAAGAAGGGCATGATAACTCTAAGAAACATCTATGCACCCAACATAGGAACTCCTAATTACATATAACAGATTTGACAGACATAAAGACAGAGATCAACAGTAACACTATCATAGTAGGGGATTTCAACACCCCATTGTCCCCAATGGACAAACCCTTTAGACAGAAAATCAACACAGAAAGAGGGGCCTTAAATAACACTTTAGACCTGCTGGACTTCGTCGATATTTTTAGAGCATTTCACCCAGAAACAAGAGAATATAAGTTCCTCTCAAGTGCACATGGGACATTTTCCAAGATAGACCACATGTTAGGCCACAAAACAAGTCTCAGTAAATTTAAGAAGATTGAAATCATATCAAGCAGATATAAAGGAAAAACTGATGGTTGCTGGCTTGGCGGGAGTGGGGATGAGGGAGAGGGGGAAGGTTTTGGACAGCGTAGGTGGGTGACTACAATGTTCCTGCAGGGATATGGGGGGTAGTTCTGGGAATGTAATTGATTTTTTTTTTTTTTGAGGGCAGTATCACTGGCCCTCATATGTAGGACTGAACCAGGGCTGCTGGCTTCCTAGGCCAGCGCTTAACCACCACGCCACTCGGCCGGCCCTTGGGAATGTAATTGATAAAGTTGTGAAGAGACTATTATGTTAAGCAAAATAAGTCAGTCGGAGAAAGACAAATACCATATGATCTCACTTATATGTGGAATGTGAAGAACTGAATGAGTGAGCAAAGTAAACAGACTCATCGATATAGAGGAAAAGCTGAGGGTTGCTAGTGGGGAGGGAGGGTGTGGATAAGGGAGAAGGGGAAGGGATTAGACAGCATAATGGGACAACTACAATATTGCCTCAGGGATATGAAACACAGTTCAGGGAATATAATAATGTTGTAAAAATTTTGGATGGAGTAGAGGCTTGATCACTGCACTGTACACCTGAAGCTGATGTTGTATAATATTGTATGCCAACTGTAACTGAATATATAGATAGTCACGGGATGTCGAGTATACTGTGGAAGGGAGTCAAAGGAATTGTAATAGATATGTATGATATGGGGGGGAGGAGTGGGGTGGCGAACTGGGGAAAGGGGGTTGTCACTTTGTGGGGTAAAGAGTATCACTATTGCATTGTGTTTTACACCTGAAACTAATTTTAAAAAATGATAATAAAAACAATTAAAATAAATAAATAAATAAAATAAAATAAAAATAAAATCTATATAAAAAAATCTCTTTGCCAAATGATGC
Source organism: Aselliscus stoliczkanus (assembly GCA_033961575.1). Classification (NCBI taxonomy): domain Eukaryota; kingdom Metazoa; phylum Chordata; class Mammalia; order Chiroptera; family Hipposideridae; genus Aselliscus; species Aselliscus stoliczkanus. The sequence continues at coordinate 45,444,446 of CM066733.1, forward strand.
GGTTGTAATGAATAGGAAAAAAAAGAAATCACCTTACCATAACTCTGAGGGTTGAAATGTCAGCTCTGGTAGGACAGGAGTTTGAAAATCATGCAAAGGAATGTTTTAGAGTAGACAGAGGTTATACTCATAATAAGATGTATTATGTACAAAATGCATTTTACTTTCAGGTACAAGAAATTATCTTGGATTTATATCATCCCAGGATTATCTCATCTACCACTCTTCACATAACATTAAGTCATTAATAAATATTGATTAATTGGTTCTCTATATATGGGGCAACTCTTGAACCCAAGGGATTGTTCAGGATGAAAATATTACTTCTGCTGTCGAATGAACCATCCAAACTCCGCTACTCAAAGTGTGTCCTTACAGACTGTTGATATCAGGAGCTTGTGCAAGAATGTAAATCAATCACATTGCTAAGTATGCTTTTGAGATAAGGTGACTTTTCTTCATGGCAAGGCTTTCTCAATAAGGAAGCAGTATGTTATTTATATTCTGGTTCAAACTTTGTCTTATCTAGAACAAGCACTTTGAGTAGCTCTGATCTAGATATTGTTTTTTTGCATCTTGGTGAAGTGAGCTATTGCAGACTGCCTCCTTGGTACAGACACCTTTACATGTAGGATAAAGTATAATTAAAAACACATAGCTATGCTGGAAGGAGAGAAAGGAAAACCTCTGGGAACTAGGAACTTAAAACTGGATTAAGAGTTTGCCTCTTAGGGTCACTAAGACCCCACAATGAGGCTTTCCATACTAGTAGAACTAAAAAATAAGTAAAGTTGCTTGATATAAGACCAATATACAAATGTCAAAGGAATGCAGTTGGAAAAGAAATCCTGCTTTTCAGCCATCATAAAGATTGGGTTAGTCATGAAACAGCAATAGATGTTAAAATCTAAAATGAAATGTAAATAAACAGCAGGATACTTGTTTAGCCTGAAAGTACCTCTCTGCAGTGGAAAGCCAGGAAAAGAAAAATAGTAACTACATAAAGAGCAGAAATTGGACAGCACCCTGAATATCTAATATAAAATGTCAGTGGGGGCAGATGGATATCTGCTTCCAGGTGAGATATCAAGGAACCAATACCACCTAGGTAGGAATGTGGTTGAGAATGCATACCCAGAATTTAATCACCATGAATGCCAGACAAACTCCAAATGAGGAAATTCTATTAAAAAGGAGAAGGGGACCGTATTCTTCAAGAACATCAATGTTGGGCCGGCCGAGTGGCGTGGTGGTTAAGCACTGGCATGGGAAGCCAGCGGCCCCGGTTCAGTCCCACATATGAGGGCCAGTAACACTGCCCTCAAAAAAAAAAACGCAAAAAAAAACCCCCAGAACATCAGTGTTAACAATGGGTACACCTTGGGGGTGGATGGAGGGTGTTATAAAATTGTTCTTTATACTGTTCTCATTCTTACAACTTTTCTGTACATATGGCTTTATTTCCAAATGAAAGTTAAAAAATCAAAGTAGTTAACAGCATTCCTAAGCACCTGAAATTTAAAATGTAATAAAAATTTGATTAATCATAGCAATAAAATTCATCAGGTACCTGAAATAAATCTATCAACAGTTTTACGAAAATCATACAAAAAAGACCTAATGGAGAGGTGTGTCATATTCATGGACTGGAAGCTTCAGTAGCCTGCCAAGGCCATGCCCCCTTCCACCACAGTAAACTAGAATCCAATCCAATTCATGCGATTAACATGCTAACAGATTCTCATAGAACTGAGCTGTGGTCTTCATGGTCTGCACATACACATTGGTATTGTTGTTGTTATAATGGGTGTTAAGAATCTTTCTATGCTTGAACTGTGCCATGTTCTCTATACCTCTGTGTTATGGATTAAATTCTATTTCTACCCCCCAATTTATGTGTTGAAGCCCCAATCCCCAGTACTTCAGAACATGACTGTATTTGAAGATAGTCTTTAAAAAGGTAATTAAGTTAAAATGATGTCATTAGAATGGACCCTAATCTTACTGTTGTCTTTTTAAGAGGAGATTAGGACACATATGTATATGTGTTGAGGGCCATGACCCCCAATATTGAGGAGCTTGGTGAAGCATAAACTTGTTTTTCTGCTTTCATTGTTTCTTTCTACACCTGGAGGGTAGTGCTTACTACTTACTGAGGTATGTGGTGAGAACGGCCAGTTCCTTGGGACACAAAAGAAAGATGGCTATCAGGGTTAATGGAGAAAAGTTGTCTTGAGAAATTGACTCCCTAAGGTTTCACTGACCTTTAGGTTTCTGGTAAATAGTTAATGATCTACTTTTCACTGAGGTAATGCATATTTTTCCTGCTATGCTACATGTAACCTTGCACATACCCTAAAATGAAAAATGTATATAAAGCCTGTAAGAAATAAACCGGAGAGCTCTCTCTCCATTTTTCTGTCTGAACTGCAACAAGAGGTTTCTGTCTTTCATCCGCCGACACCGTGTCCACCTTCTTGAGCCCTGGTCAGTGGAGGCAGGTCCCCCGCATATATGGAGGGAAGACCATGTGAAGACACAGGGAGAAGACGATTGTCTACACTGCCAAATAGAGAGGCCTCAAGAAAACCCAAGACCTTCATCAATAACAATAATCCTTAAAATATAAGAATATCTCTGTTATTGTTAACTCCTTTTCATTAAGCATCTTTCTGTGCCGTGAACCATGCTACATATTCTAAATAAGGACTTGTCAGGTAAGAGTCTTACTTTGGTATGTTAAAGCAGTGCTATCATGTCTAAGTAATATACAGGTGTATCAGTCAGAGTATAGGCACATGACAGAAACCAGACCAGTTGTTTTAACATAGGAAATTGAACAACAAAAAAAATATTGTTAATAACAGTAAAGCCTAACTGCATGGATCATGGGAAGTGATGGGTTGCTCTGAAAGAATGGGTCGTGCCTCAGCACTTGATCATCCTGGAGCATGACCTGTATTGTGGACAGGATGCCACTGTTAGGACAGAAAATGGAGACAGAATGGTTTTCTGTAAACACAGGTGTCAGACAAGGGTCCCTCGTTTTATTTTCCTATTTGCTTAATCTGTATGCAGAAAACATCATATGAAAAATTGGGCCCAGACTCAGAAGAAGGAGGAATGAAAATTGATGGAAGAAATATCAGTAACTTCAGATATGTAGATGATACCATATGAGTGGCAGAAACTAACAATGATTTGAAATGACTGTTTTTGTTTTTTTCCCCAAAGATTTTATTGGGGAATTAGGGGAGGGGAACAGTGCCAGAGAATTGGGGAAGGGGAACAGACAAGTTGCTGTCCCCCCGCTCCCCAGTTCAGCATGGAGGATGTCACTCCACTGGCCCATGTTAGCATCATCACCGTTCTCCTCCTGGGTGAGTCAGACTGGTTGCTGGCCTCTGGATGTCCACTCACAGTGGCTCACAGTGGCTCTTGGCAGCTCACACTGGCTGCCAACCACCCACGTTAGCTGCCAGCTACTCACTGCAGTCCATGGCAGTCCACTGCAGCACGGGCTACAGCTATGCCATCCCGGGTTCTCACAGCAGCCCAGCTCCAGGTGGAGCTGTTGTTCACCATCTTAGTTGTAGAGGGCAGTGCCACTGGCCCCCACATGTAGGATCCGAACCGGGGTCCCTGGCGTCCCAAGCCAGCCCCCAACCAATGTGCCACTTGGCCAGTCCTGAAATGACTTCTGATGAAAGTGAAAATGAAAGTGACAATGCAGAACTGCATCTGAACATGAAGACAAAAATCTTGACTACAGAAGAAATACACCACTTTAACATAGACAATGAAGATATCTAAATGTTAAAGATTGTGTTTACTTTGGCTCAGTCATGGAGACTGCAGCTAAGACATCAAGAAAAGGCCAAAACTCAAAGGGCAGCAATAGAAGAATCCGGAAAGATCACCAAGAGCAAGGATGAGTCATTAGAGACCGAGGCTAAGGTCACTCCCACACTTGTATTCCCAATTACTACATATGAATGTGAAAGTTGGAGAGTGAAAAAGGCTGATAGAAAATAAAAGATTTATTTGTAACATGGTGCTGGAGGAGAGCTCTACAGATATCCTGGACTGCCAGAAAGATGAACAAATGGATCCTAGAGAAAATTAAGCCTAAACCATTGCTGAAGACAAAAATGACAAAACTGAAGCTGTCCTACTGTGGGACCATCATGAGAAGGTGGGGTTATTTGAAAAAGAAGAGAATGCTGAGAAAAATAGAAGGCCACAGGAAAAGAGAAAGACCAAATATGAGATGGGTTGATGCTATAAAAGAAGCCATAGGCTGAGTCTACAGGAGCTGAACAGGGTTGTTGAGGACAGGACATGTGATGTCACTCATTCACAGGGTTGCCAGGAATTGGAGTCAACTCAAAGACATATAATTAGAATAATTTTTAATTAGGGGTTGGCTACCTGAAAAGAGGAGAAAGAACACAAAACTTTCATGGAGGGAGCTACTTCAGCAAGCAGAGAGATTGGATTTATTAGAGCTTGGACATTTGGAGGACGATCTCATAGAGTGGAACCCCAGCCTCTGAAAAGGGAAAGCTTCTGAGTGGATGTCTCTGTCCCTGATGGGTATGAAGGGCTGGTTCTGCAGGTGTTGCAAACTGGAGTCAGCTGCTGCTGCTGGAATGAGCTGCTTCCACCAGGGTGAAGCAGCATTGCTGAGGTGGCATGAAGAGACAAAGGAAAACAGGCTGGAGCAAGTCCTTCTGTCCTCCAACCTGGTAGACTGATGGCCCTGCCTCCAAGAGTAGTTTCTGGGAAGCAACCAACTAGCAGAAGTCTTTTTCTCAGAGTCTCGTCTGCATCACAAAGACTGAGCACAGGCATCAACTTGGTGTTGAGACAATAGCTTCCCAGCTGTCTCAGATTATTTAGAATGGAATGTGGATGTAAACAAACATGAGAGTATAGTGTGTGTGTCAAGGTTAATTAAGAGAGGTCTCAGGAGCTAGGAGTGAGGAAAAGGGAGCAGGACAATTTTTGACACTTTTAGTTCATCGAGGAAATCATGCAGCAGATGGGATTGGAAGTTAAAGGAAGGAAGTGATAAATCTCATAAGCTTGAGGTTAAGATCATGATTCTGCTTTTCTTTATTTTAAAATTAATTTTTATTAAATTTATTGGGGTGACATTTGTTTGTAAAATTATATAGACTTCATGTGTACAATTCCATCATCTATAAATTACATTGTGTGTTCATCACCCAAAGTCAGTTCTCTTTCCATCACCATATATTTGATTCCATTTACCTTCATCTACCACCCTCTTCCCCCCTTACCCTCTGGTAATCACTAAACTATTGTCTGTGTCTATGAGTGTTTGTTTTTTGTTTCTTTGTTTGTTTTGTTTCTTTGTTGCTTTCAGTTTTACATCCCACATATAAATGAAATCATATGATTCTCGACTTTTTCTGTCTGATTTATTTCACTTAGCATAATAATCTCAAGATCCATCCACGTCACAAATGGCAATATTTCATCTTTTCTTATGGCTGAGTAATATTCCATTGTATATATGTACAACATCTTCTTTATCCAATCATCTATCAAAGGGCACTTTGATTGTTTCCATGTCTTGGCCACCATGAATAATGTTGCAATGAACATAGGGGTACATATGTCTTTATGGATAAATATTTTCAGATTTTTTGGGTAGATATCCAGGCGAGGGATTGCTGGGTCATATGGTAATTCCATTTGTAACTTTTTGAGGAACCTCCATACTGTTTTCCATAGTGGCTCTACTAATTTGCATTCCCACCAGCATTGTATGAGGGCTCCTTTTGCTCCACAGCCTCTCCAACACTTGTTATTACTTGTCTTGTTGATGATAGCTATTCTAATAGGTCTGCGGTGGTATCTCATTGTGGTTCTGATTTGCATTTCCCTAATAGTGAGTGAAGTTAAGCATTTTTTCATGTATCTGTTGCACATTTGTATATCTTCTTGGGAGAAATGTCTGTTTAAGTTATCTCTAAAAGAAAAAAATAAATGAATGGGACTATATCAAATTAAAAAACTTCTGCACAACAAAAGAAACCATCAACAAAACAAAGAGGCAACCAACTGAATGGGAGAAGATGTTTGCAAGTAATACCCTGATAAGGGGCTAATATCCAATATATATAAAGAAAGAACAACAAAAAAACCAAACAATCCATTTTAAAAATGGGCAGAGGACCTGATACTGCTTTTCTTCCTGTGTGTTTCACATGTTATGTAGTAAACAGATGTACTTGGGATAAAGTTCAGAATGAAAGAAGGAATTCTTACGATGCACTGGCAGGAACTCAATGTCAGTCAATGCCATTGGTTGTTACTATGCTCTCGAGATGGTCGAATGCGATGGTCAAAGGCAATGACATAAAAACACCCATCAGAACAATGCTGTAGAATTGCATTGTAGCATTGCATTATAAAGTATCAGTCTTTTTTTTCCCTAGATTTTTTTATTGGGAAATTAGGGAGGGAAACAGTGTTGGGGAATTGAGGAAGGGAAACATTGTGTTTTTCCAGGACCCATCAACTCCAAGTCAAGTTGTTGACCTTCAAGCGTGGGCCAAGTGGCGCGGTGGTTAAGCGCTGGCTTGGGAAGCCAGCGGCCCCGGTTCGGTCCCACATGTGAGGGCCAGTGACACTGCCCTAAGGGAAAAAAAAAAAAGTTGTTGACCTTCAATCTTAGTTGTGGAGGGCGCACAAGCTTAGCTTCAAGTCCAATTGCTGCTTTCAATCTAGTTCCAGAGGTGGGGGTGGGGCACAGCCTACCATCCCATGCAGGAGTCAAACCAGAAAACTCTTTGTTAAGAGCATGAACTCTAACCAACAGAGCCATCCGGCTGCCCACCGGCAGCTCAGCGGCCGCTCAGCTAGGGTGCAGCTCACTGGCCCATGTGGGAATTTAACCGGCAACCCTGTTGCTCGGAGCTTGTGCTCTACAACTGAGCCACCCAGCCGACCCCTAAAGTGTCAGTCTTGACACTGTGGGTAAAACATGCATTTAGAGACACACTATGAAGACTTACTGAGCCTCCACTCCAGAATAAAGTGTGGGTAACAAGATTTACATGTTTATGTGATGGTTTAACTTATCCAAAAGAATTTGGCTAGACTTTATGTAGAAAAAAAATGCAGTTTTCTCATTAACTGGGAGAAGGAGTCTGCATTAGAATATCATGTTTGGACTCAATCCTTCATTTACATGAACATTACTTCAATGTGGCTGGAGACCAGGATGAGCAGAGGGAGAACTGGGTGACTGGTGGACAGGGTCATCTCAGGAGATGAGACCAGGGAAAGCACAAGGATAAGCATGATTTTTATTTAGGAATTTGGATTTTGCTTTGAAGGTAATAGGCACAAAAGTCATGAAAAATTCAAAATCATGAGAGAGATGGTCAAATTTGTGTGCTTAACTGATCACATTATTTTTAAAAATCATCTGATGATTGCTAACAAGGAAAAATGAAAGTGTGGTAATTCTTTTAAAAATAAAGAATTGAAGCACTCGACTTTCTTTATTGTCATGATCTAGGAATGGCCTAAATCGGTCATAGGCTCTGATAAATGATTGTTATAAGAAAGAAGAGCTACAGAAAGCCTAGGATAAATGTCATTCTTTGGTTTTGTTTTTTGTGTTTTTTTTTTGGTAAAGATTTTATTGGGGAATTGGAGGAGGGGAATAGCGTTGGGGAATCGGGGAAGGGGAACAGATAAGTTGTTGTCTTTTTTTCTTCAGTCTAGTTGTGGAGGACATTGCTTCACTGGCCCATGTTGGTATCATCATTGCACTCTTCTCAGGTGAGGCAGATCAGTCACTGGCCTCTGGACAGCCGCTCACAGTGGCTCTTGGCAGATCACACTGGCTACCGGCCACTCACGCTGGCTGCTGGCCACTCACTGTAGCCTATGACAGCCCACTGCAGCAGGGGCTGCAGCTATGCCATCCCCTGGGACTCACAGTGGCCCAGCTCCAGGTGGAGCTGTTGTTCATCATCTTAGCTGTAGAGGGCAATGTCATTGGCCCTCATATGTGGGATCCGAACTGGGGCCACTGGTGTTCCAAGCCAGCTCTTAACCAACGTGCCACTCGGCCGGCCCTAAATGTCACTTTTTTTTCTGTACAAATTCCAATAAGTAATGACTCTATTACAAGGCAATCTGCTTACTTCTATATTTTGCAAACCCTGTATTTATTGATCAAAGGCAGACCCTCTGCCTAGGTTTTTAGAGCACACATTTCTTCCAGTTTCCTTGAAGAAGATCGTGGCTTTTCTTTAGCTCACTTTCATGTTGTAGTAAAGAGGCTGTCAATTTAGGTTACACTTCTCATTTTGGAAAGTTGGATGCCACTCTATTTTGACTAGAGCATTAAATAAGTCACTGTTAAAGATCATGGCTTCAATTTCATGGATGGAGTAGAGCCTTGATCACTGCACTGTATACCTGAAGCTGATGTTGTATAATATTGTATGCCAACTGTAATTGAATATATAGATAGTCACAGGATGTGGAGTACACTGTGGAAGGGAGTCAAGGGAATTGTCATAGATATGTATGATATGGGGTGGGGGAGTGGGGTGGTGATTTGGGGGAAAAGGGTTGTCACTTTGAGGGGTAAAAAGTATAACTATTGCACTGTGTTGTACACCTGAAACTAATTTTAAAAATGTTTATTTCACAATAAAAGAATTAAAAAAAAATTATGGCTTCACATTTAGCTGACAACATATAATATCTACATTCAAGAATTACTAGGGCTGGCCGAGTGGCGCTGTGTGGTTAAGTGCTGGCTTGGAAAGCCAGCGGCCCCGGTTCAGTCCAACATATGAGGGCCAGTGACATTGCCCTCAAAAAAAGAAGAAAAAAAAAAGAATTTCTTATAAAGTCTCACTATGTTTACAGTATAGGCCAACATGTTTCCAAAACTTTCTTGGAAAAAATGATATATTTGAAAGAGTGCCTGAAAAGCACACATTGTATCCATTCTTCCTCATGAGTGTTTTTCACACTTTTCCACAAAGTACTTTTCAGAAGGAAGTGAATTTCAGGGGCCTTACTATAATACAGAGCAGAGCACCAAAACTATACATAATGTTTGAAGTCTTAGTTTTCATTATAAAAATGTATCCACATTTTTCTATCTCTGATGTCAGTTTATTATAATGGAAGCATGCTTTAATTTAATTATCAGTTGAGTTATTTAAATATTTCCCCTTAAAATGTACAATAATATTGATGCTTCTGGAAAATTCACCATGTTTATCTTGTTTTACATGACTCTGATATTGAATATTCTGGATTTTCTGGTATCACACCTCTCTATTGCTGCTTGCCAAACCACACTAAAGCTTAGTGGCTTAGAATAATGACCGTTGTATTGTTTCTCCATTTTGTGGGTTAGGAATTTAGGCATGGCTCAGCTCAGAGGCTCTTCTGCTCCATGCTGTGTTTACTGAGACCACTGGGTGGTATTTAACTGGTGGGTGTGCTGGTCAGGAGGGTCCATGATAGCTCCAAGTGGGACTGTGGAGGACAGCTTCCACCTGAAGACCCTCTAGCATGGCTGTCTTAGGGTAGGTGGACTCTTACCCTGGTGACCCAGGGATCCAGAGAAAATGCGATGAGTTGGAAGCTGTCAGATTTCTTATGATCTTGCCTTGGAAGATATAGAATATTATTTTCACTTCATTCTAATGGTTTTCACCTCTCACTGCAAGGAGTAGAAGAGATTTTGAGGGCATCTTTAATCTAGAACATCTATTTTGAGAAACATAATCCTCAGCACTCTCAAGTGTGTCCTAGAATTAAGCCAGATCACTACATAGTGAGATTGACTTTCTTAACATCCATGTCACGTTGCTTTTATTGAATTGTGTCTTGGACCTCTGCCATTTGGACAGTTAGAAGAAAAAGCTCACATATATCACTATGTTCACTAAACTAGTTCTAAAGGGCTTTTAGCTGTTTTCCAGGGGACTGTCCTACAAGGACAAGGGAAAAATTCTTTTTTTTTTTGTATAAGGAACAATGATATTTCTTTCACATTTCATTAATCAAACCTGCAGCTTTATGATTCATAATTTCTTTCCACCTTTAGCTAGAAAAATGTCTTTAATTTTCCTTTTTGTCCTGTCACACATTTATTATTATAACGATATTTTATTTTATATTTTTTATTTTTTTAAAATTTAATTATTTTTAATTAGTTTCAGGTGTACAACACAGTGCAATAATTATACTTTTTACCCCTCAAAGTGACAACCTCCCTCCCCCAATTCGCTACCCCACTCTTCCCCCCCCATATCATATATATCTATTACTCTTCCTCTGACTCTCTTCACCAGTATAATCCACATCCCGTGACTATCTATATACATTCAATTACAGTTGGTATACAACCTACGCTTCAGGTGTACAGTGCAGTGATCAAGCCTCTACTCCATCCAACAAATGGTCTCCCAAACAAGACATGTGACCATCTACACCCCACAAAATATTTACAACATTATTAATTATATTCCCTGAACTGTCTTTCATATCCCTGTGGAAATATTGTAGTGGCCTATTTTTGCTGTCTAATCCCTTCCCCTTCTCCCTCATCCCCAACCCCCTCCCAACTAGCAACCCTGTTTTTCTTCTATATCTATGAGACAGTTTCTGTTTACATTGCTCATTCATTCAGTTTTTCAGATTCCACATATAAGTGAGATCATATGGTATTTGTCTTTCTCTGACTGACTTATTTTTTTTAACATAATAGTCTCTAGGTCCATCCATATCATTGCAAATGGTACAATTTCATTCTTCTTTATAGCGGAGTAATACTCCATTGTATAAATGTACGGCAGTTTCTTAATCCAGTCATCTACCGATGGGCATTTCGGTTGTTTCCAAGTCTTGGCTATTGTAAATAGTTCTGCAATGAACATAGGTGTGCATATATTTTTTTGAATCAGTGTCTTGGGTTTTTCGGGATAAATGCCTAGGAGTGGAATTGCTGGGTCATACGGTAGTTCTATTTCCAGTTTTTTGAGATACCTCCATACTGACTTCCATAGTGGCTGCACCAATCTGCAATCCCACCAACAGTGCAGCAGGGTCCCCTTTTCCCCACAACCCCACCAGCACTTGTTGTTTGTTGATTTATTGATGATAGCCATTCTGACTGGAGTGAGGTGGTATCTCATTCTGGTTTTTATTTGCATTTCCCTGATGACCAGTGAGGTTGAACATTTTATCATATGCCTGTTGGCCTTCTGTATGTCCTCTTTAGAGAAATGTCTGTTCATATCCTCTGCCCATTTTCTTATTGGGTTGTTTGTTTTTTTGGTGTTGAGTTGCATGAGTGTTTTATAAATTTTGGATATTAACCCCTTATCAGATATATCATTGGCGAATATATTCTCCCATTCAGTAGGCTTCCTTTTTGTTTTATTGATGGTTTCCTTTGTTGAGAGAAAAGTTTTAAGTCTGATATAATTCCATATGTTCATTTTTTCTTTTACATCCCTTGCCCGCAGGGATGTATAAGTTAAAATATTGCTCCGGGTTATGTCCGCAAATTACTCCCTATGTTTTCTTTTAGGAGTTTCATGGTTTCAGGTCTCACATTTAAGTCTTTAATCCATTTTGAATTTGTTCTTGTATATGGTGTAAGGAGGTGGTCCAGTTTTATTTTTTGCATATGTCAGTCCAATTTTCCGAGCACCATTTATTAAATAGACTATCTTTACTCCAGTGTAAATTCTTGCTTCCAAGGTCATAGATTAACTGACCAGATATACATGGATTTATTTCTGGGGTCTCTGTTCTGTTCCACCAGTCTATGTGCCTGTTTTTATGCTAGTACCATATTGTTTTGATTACCGTAGCCTTGTAGTATGTTTTGATGTCGGGTAGTGTGATCCCCTCGACTTTGTTCTTATTTCTCAGGATAACCGAGGCTATTCGTGGCCTTTTATTGTTCCATATAAATTTTAGGATTCTATTTTCTATTTCTGTGAAAAATGCCCTTGGTAATTTGATGGGAACTGCATTGAATCTATATATTGCTTTAGGCAGTATGGACATTTTAACTTTATTAATTCTTCCTATCCATGAACATGGTAGGTGTTTTCATTTATTTGTATCTTTTTTGATTTCTTTCTTCAGTGTCTTATAATTTTCTGAGTACAGACCTTTTACTTCCTTGGTTAAATTTATTCCTAGGTATTTTATAGTTCTGGAAGCAATTGTAAATAGGACAGTTTTCTTAATTTCTGCTTCTGTTAGTTTATCATTGGGATATGCAAATGCCAATGATTTCTGAAATTTGAATTTATATGCTACTACTTTACTGAATTCGTCTATCAGTTCCAATAGTTTTTTGATGGAATCTTTGGGGTTCTCTATGTATAGTATCATGTCATCTGCATATAATGACAATTTTACTTCTTCCTTGCCAATTTGGATGCCTTTTATTCCTTTTTCTTGTCTGACTGCTGTGGCTAGAAGTTCCAGAACTATGTTGAATAAAAGAGGAGAAAGTGGACAGCCTTCTCTTGTTCCTGATCTCAAGGGGAAGGGTTTTAGCTTTTCCCCATTGAGTATGATGTTAGCTGTAGATTTATCATATATGGCCTTTATTATGTTGAGATAGGAATCCTGTATTCCCACGTTGCTAAGGGTTTTTAACATAAATGGCTGTTGGATTTTGTCAAATGCTTTTTCTGCATGTATTGATATGACCATGTGATTTTTATACTTCCTTTTGTTGATGTGGTGTAACACATTAATTGATCTATGGATGTTGAACCAGCCTTGCATACTAGGGATGAAACCCACTTGATCATGATGTATGATTTTCTTAATATATTGCTGAATTCTGTTCGCTAATATTTTATTGAGAATTTTTGCATCTATATTCATCAGGGAGAATGGCCTGTAGTTTTCCTTTTTTGTAGTGTCTATATCTGGTTTTGGAATCAGGGTGATAGTGGCTTCATAAAAAGAGTTTGGGAGCCTTCCCTCCTTCTGGATTTTTTGGAACAGTTTGAGAAGAATAGGTGATAGTTGTTTTTTGAATGTTTGATAAAATTCAATTGTGAAGCCATCTGGTCCAGGGCTTTTATTTTTCAGGAGCTTGTCAATTACTGATTCAATTTCCTTGGTAGTAATCAGGGTATTTAGATTTTCTGTTTCTTCTTGCGTTAGCTTTGGAAGTTTGTATGCTTCTAGAAAATTATCCATTTCTTCCATAGTCAAATTTGTTGGCATATAGTTGCTCATAGTAATTTCGGAGAAATTTTTGTATTTCTGTGATGTCTGTAGTCATTTCCCCTCTTTCATTCCGGATTTCACTTATTTGAGTCCTCTCTCTCTTTTTTTTTTTTTTTTTTGATGAGCCTGGCTAGAGGTTTGTCAATGTTGTTTATCTTCTCAACAAACCAGCTCTTGGTTTCCTTGATCTTTTGAATTGTTTTTCTGTTCTCTATATTGTTTATTTCCGCTCTGGTCTTTATTATCTCCCTTCTTGTACTCCCCTTGGACTTCTTTTGCTGTTCTTTTTCCAGTTCCCTTAGGTGTCAGGATAACCTGTTCATTTGAGATTTTTCTTCCTGCTTTAAGTAGGCCTGCACTGCTATAAACTTCTCTCTCAGGACTGCTTTCACAGCATCCCAGAGATTTTGGGTCGCGGTGTTTTCATTTTCGTTTGTCTCAAGGTATCTTTTGATTTCCTCCTTGATCTCATTTGTGACCCACTCAGTATTTAGTATCATGTTATTTAGCCTCCATTTATTTGTCAGCTTCCCGGATTTCTTCTTATAATTGATTTCTAGTTTCATAGCATTTTGGTCAGAGAAGACACTTGAAATGATTTCAATATTCCTAAATTTAGTGAGACTTGTTTTGTGGCCTGACTCGTGGTCTATCTTAGAAAAGGTTCCATGTGCACTTGAAAAAAATGTATATTCTGTAGCTTTGTGGTGAAATGCTCTGAATATATCAGTTAAATCCAGCTGGTGTAATGTGTCATTTAAGGTCGCTGTTTCCACATTGATTTTCTGTCTGGAGAATCTGTCCATTGGTGACAACAGGTTGTTGAAGTCCCCTACTATGATAGTGTTACTGTTGATCTCTGTCCTTATGTCTGACAATATCTGTTTTATATATTTAGGAGTTCCTATGTTAGGTGCATAGATGTTTACTAGGGTTATGTCCTTTTGATGGATCGATCCCTTCATTATTATGAAGTGTCCTTCTTTGTCCTTTGTTATATTCTTCAATTTAAAGTCCATCTTATCTGATATAAGTACCGCTACTCCCGCTTTTTTCTCCGTTTGTTTTGCATGAAATACTTTACTCCATTCCTTTACTTTCAGCCTGTTTGTGTCTTTTGATCTGAGGTGAGTCTCTTGTATACAGCATATGCCGGGGTCTTGCTTTCTTATCCATTCAGCCACCCTATGTCTTTTGATTGGAGCATTTACCCCATTTATATTATTGATAGGTGCGTATTTATTGCCATTTTGTTATTTGTGTTCCTAGACTTCCTTAGTTAGGTTGTTTTTCTCTTCTGCTTAAAGAAGCCCTTTTAACATTTCCTGCAAAGCTGACTTGCTGGTAATGAATTCCCTTATCTTGTTCTTTTCTGGGAAGCTCTTTATCTCTCCTTCAATTTTAAATGGTAGCCTTGCTGGATACAGCAATCTGGGTTGTAGGCCTTTATTTTTCATCACTTTGAAAACACCCTGCCACTCCTTTCTGTCCTGCAAAGTTTCTGTGGAAAAGTCGGCTGATAATCTTATGGGGGTGCCCTTGTAAATAACTTGCTGCCTTTCCCTTGCTGCTTTAAGGATTCTGTCTTTGTCCTTAACCCTTGCCATTTTCACTATAATGTGTCTTGGTGTAGGCCTGTTTGGGATCATCCTGGTTGAAACTCTCTGCACTTCCTGGGCTTGTATTTCAATGTCCTTTGCCAGGTTTGGGAAGTTTTCAGACATTATTTCTTCAAATATGTTCTCAATCCCTTGCTCCCTCTGTTCTCCTTCTGTTATTCCAATGATTCCTTAGTTGTTGTATTTGATGTTGTTCCCCCAGCTCTCTTGAACTATTTTCAATGTTTTCCATTCTTTTTTATTTTCTTTGTTCTGCTTGGGTGATCTCTGCTATCTTGTCTTCTAAGTCACTGATTCGATTTTCTGCTTCATTCAATCTGCTAGTCATTCCATCGAATTTGTTATTTAATTCAGTAATTGTGTTCTTAAGTTCTAGCCGGTTGCTTTTCATGATTTCTCTATCCTTTTTTATATTTTCATTAATTTCCTTGAACATTCTAATAATCAGCGTTCTGAACTCTGTCTCCGATAGGTTGTTTACCTCTATTTCCTCTAATTCCTCTGGTTCAGGAAGTTTCTTCTGTTCTTCTATTTGGATTGTGTTTGCTTCGATATAACAGATAGATCCCCCAGGTTTCTCAATCTTTTCTGGGTAAACTTATACGGTGTGTGTCCTTTATATTTGAATTACTCAGTCTCCCTATTCTCCTGTGCATGTATTTATCTGAGGTGTTGTGTTGTGCATCATCACCTGTTGAAGTTTTAGTTTTGATTACTTTTGGCTTGTCAGTAGGTGGGATTGACTCCCAGACTGATTAGCTGTGAGGATCAGCAGTATCCGCAGTTTATGAGCTGCTGTGGGAGGATTGACCCCTCTGATGAGACTTGGGTTCTTTGGGCCCTAGTACCTGTAGCAACTTCCTTTTGGGTGTGACTCTTGTATGTCAAACCCAGAAATGCTCTGGTTTTATCTAAAGTTGGCCTCCGGGAATGATGATTCTTGTGTCTGTTTGTTTGGACCTACTGCTGCAGAGTGATTTTAGAGCATAACAGATCAACAAGAACACCCTCGGCAGCCACCAAAGGAAACCAAATGCTTGCACATGTAAAAAAAAACAATCATCAATCTACAGTCAACTTGTACAGAAATATCAGACATACAAAAGAAGAAAACAAACAGAAACAAAACAATAACCACACACACAATAATAACAGAAGAGGAAACAAAATAAAATATAATATCATAAAATAAAAAATAGAATAAACATGAGAACCCGAATAGCTATACCAAAAATAAAAAATAAAATCAAAAATTAAAAAAAAAAATACAGTTTGCAGAAAAAAGGAAAGGAGGAAAAGTATAGCAGTGAGAAGAATGAATAAGGGAGAAAGTGAGGGTGAGGAAAAAAGAAAAAGAAAAAGATACATATATATATATTTGTCTGCACACCCATATATATGGACATATTCACCTATATACACCTATATATATGCCTATATTAAAAACTACAAAATGATAAAAATGAAATAGAAATATAAACCAAAACAACCAAGATAAGCAACCAATAAAGGGAAAACAAAACAAAACAAAACAAAAATACCTGTGCTGGTCTTGGCTAAAGTCCACCAAGCTCTCTTCAGTTTGTCCTCTGCTGTACAAGAATTCCTGTGCGTCTTGTGGGAACAGAGTAGGCCACCTGATGCCTAGAGTGATCCTGAAACTGCAGGTTTGCTGTACTTGAGTGTGGTTGTGACGTGTGATTGGTGGTTTTTACAAAGTCACTGCCTTTTGCTCTTGCCTGTCCCAAGGCAGGCTGCACCCCCAAAGGTTCAATGAGTGTCTTTGGACACTCTTTCCGTTGACAGCGTGCCTCCACAGCTGCGGGTGTGGGCTGCACCTCACACATCTCGCCACCTTCTTCCCCTACTCGCCCGGCCTGCCCACCTTCCAGCAATTGTTGTGTGAAACTTTTAGTTGCTCTGTGTGATGAGTAGACGTCTCTTTGAAGCATATTAGAAGTTCAAATTGTGGATATTTCCAGGGGAGATTTCAGGGAGCCCTCCTCACAGCCGCCATCTTGACCCCCTCCTTCACAATATTTTATTTTCTATGCTTACCTAATATTTGATGTGTATGTCAGGGAGGTAAAAACAAATAAATTAACTGCAAATAAATCTAAAACATGAAAAAATGCACATGTATTATCCTTGACTTATGGCTTTGTTCTTCTAAAGGAGGTGGCCATACAGACCATAGTGCTTGTCTCAGCTCCTTCAGTCACCAGAACAACCTTGGCCAAGTCACTGCACCATCTCTAATAATCAAATTCTTATATAACAATGGAATATCATAAAAGTGATTACATATGAAGTTACTTGAGGTTTAAACCACATGATGTATATAGTTAATCTAATATCTGTATCTTGGAAGCCTTGTACAAACATTAGCTGTTAAAACGACTTGAACTTGTTATTGAAAGTTGCATTATCCTTAACTGATTGTGTTTATATTTTGCATTCTCAACTAAGAATGTATTCTTTTTTTAGATAAGAGACTGATGCTGTTTTGATTCATACCCACAGAATCTAATACAGACTCATACATCTATGATAAATATGCTTGTCCTAGTACTCAGTCAATGGTGGGGAAACTTCCTATAGAAGAAAAAATTTGAGATACAAAAAAAAAAAAATTATCTTGGGTCACAAGAAGAAGAAAGCCATCTATTTCTTTTTTTGCAATTTATTTCAAAGTCACATAAAATATATGGAGAGCTAAATATATGGAAATGAACATAAATTTATTACAAGTAATATAAGATTATATTTCAATTGTACATTATATATACTTAGCAGTAATGGAAAAGGAAGAGAGAAAATTGGAAAGAGACAAATGGGAGAAAAATAGAAGAAAAAATAGAAAGATTAGAAAGGGAAAGAATCAGGAAGTTAGAAATTAAATAATTTGATAAATACTTATTGAATGTCAATTCTTATTAAACGACTCCTAAAAACATATGGCCTCTTAGAATTAAAGACTATTGGGACAGGTGGGATTTTAGGCACTGTGACCACATAGGACGTGAGATATTTTGGACAGGAGATTTGGGGGCATCCTGAAATCCCTCAAAACATTTACACTGTTTGGTTATTGGCTCCTTAAGTGAAAGGTGCTCTCAGCACACAATACTCCTTCTTGGTGTTCTGTAACCAATGGAGATCGCCACATCTCAGGTCTTCATCTTCTGCAAAGCCTCCAGGCCCTCGCCAGGAGTCTTCTCAGAGCTCCCTTCACATCCTTATTCCTCAGGGTATAGATGAAGGGATTGAGGGTGGGGGTGATTATGGAGTAGAAGAGGGAGATGAACTTGCCCTGCTCTTGGGAGTAGCTAGAAGGGGGCTGCAGGTACATGTAGATGGCAGGAAGGTAGAAGAGGGAGACCACCACCAGATGGGAGGAACAGGTTCCAAAGGCCTTGTGCCGTCCCTTAGATGACTGGATCCTGAGCACTGCACGGGCAATGAAGCCGTAGGAGAGCAAGATGAAAGCTAGGGGGACTAGCACAAAGAAGGCTACCAGCACAGCCAGTGTGGTGTCATTCATGGCTGTGTCAGCACACGACAGCTTGATCATAGCTGGCACCTCACAGAAGAAGTTATTTAGCACCTGCTGCCCACAGAAAGGCAACTGCATTGTCAAGACTACCTGAACGAGGGAGTTGCCAAAGCCACTGAGCCAGGCCATGAGCATGAGCTGCTGGCAGAGAGGGCCATGCATGAGAAGGGTGTACCTTAGGGGCACACAGATGGCTACGTATCTGTCCAGGGCCATGGCGGCCAAGACGACACACTCAGTGCAGCCCAACCAGTGGAAAATTGCATACTGCACCGTGCAGCCGCTGTAGCTGATGGTTTTCCTGGAGCCTCCCATGTTGACCAGCATCTGAGGGACAGTGGTAGTGGTGTAGCAGAGGTCCAGGAAGGACAGGTGGCCAAGGAAGGTGTACATGGGGCTCTGAAGCTGGGGATCCAGCCAGGACACCAGGATGATGGTGATGTTTCCCAACATGGCAAGGACGTAGGACCCCAGGAGGACCACAAAGAGAGAGAGTTCCAGCCATGGCCTGTCAGAAACACCTAGAAGGATGAAATCCCTAGGGGGATCCCACAAGGAGCTCTGGTTGTCAGTTCTCATGCTGAGGCATTTTCTGGCACCTGTGATGAATCAAGAAAGTCAGGTAGAATAAAACCTGAGAAGAGGAATCAATTGCCTTCCTCAGTCTGTGTGTGCTTTTCCACACAGGCCACACCCTGTCCCACCTCTGTGGAGACACTGACACATGGGGAGTCAAGACCAGGACAAAGAGCAGCTGCACATGTGTTTTTCTCTACCATTCTACTCTGTAACCTTGATTATGCCATTTAATCCTTCTGAAAAGTCCTGCATCTTGTAAGAAGGGGAAAGAGTACCTGCTTCAACTACAGAACCTTGGGGACAGCAAAAGGACATTACATTTGTGAAAGCATAGAGTATGGTCAGTTTTCTTCCAGTTTGGTCAAAGTCTGCCCTAGCTCCATCACCATTAGAATGTTTGAGTTCTCTCTACAACTCATTGACAGGGAATGGACCACTTTCTTAGGCTTTCGTGTTTTGGATTTTGGAGGTGCAGGTAGGAGGGAGGTGAGAGGTGGCATAAAGCAAGCGAAGGGCTTTGTAAGCAGCTGGGCGGTTTATCAATATGAACACAGCCTATTACCTCCTCAAGCTCTCCACCCTGTGTGGCCCTCCCGCTGTGGCTGCTCATACACAGGTAGCGCTGTCAGGAGCTCAGTGCAGAATCCTCTGTGTCCATGGGGCATGGGAGCTAAGTCACTGCCACCCCTGATTTGATCATGGCAGCTAATGCAACCCCAAAGTACAGGATTTGAGCATAGGGAGAAAAACCTTGACCCGAGTAAGAAACAGAGCCCCATGTATTGTGAACTGAAGGGTTAGATTGCCTCCAAGGCTAACATTTATCGGGCAGTTTGAAGGACATTGGAATTCTCTGCACATCTTTGCTGGGCAGCTGTTTCTTGGAAAATGCAGTGATCTGATTTCTGGATTCCACTTCTGTTAAAAGGCAACTGAGTTGCCATTTGCTGATTCTCAGGACCTTTCCACTGAGCTCCATTAGCCTCCAATCTCCTACCCTCTCCCCAGCACTGGACACCCTCACGTTCCTGATGGGGTGATATAGTCCAATACAGGATTGAAATAAATTAAATCTGGTGTGCAGGTCATTGATGAAGGATTCATTTTTAGTTTCATATTTGGTGCTTTACACATAAATAAAAAGTTCATCTGCTCAGGTTAGATGCTGCAATAAACAAGCACACCATTCCCCACCCAGTCCTACATTCTGAAGAATTCTAGTATCTTTGAAAACAACTCAAACTCTGGGGGTCAAATAAGAGCAAATCTCCTTCATTCCTCTGTTGTTTCAGAACTACATCTTATTTGCTCTGAAGTCCCCAATATTCTGTGGAACACCCAATGATTGGACTCCTTCCCACTATTGTATAAAACCACTTCTAGGATAAATCTTATAGAATCTGATTATTTTATCTCTAATGGGAGCTCAGGCCCCGGTTTTGATGCAGGGAGCAGGGCAAGGCAAAGTCAGGTGAACCCACCTTTAAGGTAAAAAGTAACTTCCATTTTTTTCCCCTAGGTTTATGATTCTAAGGTTTCTTCTTAGAGTGTAAACTGGACAAGAAAGGGAAGATTTGCAGGAAAGACAAAAAGGATGAAAGAACTAAGAAAGACAGAGGGGTAGTAGATACAGGCCACACTTAACAAACATAAATTCCTCAGCGCTCCCTATGGGCCAGGTGCTGTGACAACCACTGTATATGGTATCTTACTTAGTGCATTAGCGATGTGGTAAAGTAGATAATTTTGCCCCCAGTTTCACTGTTGAGTAAGATGTTGAGGGGAGGATACTTAGATCATCTGCACAGACAGCCACAAGTAGCAAAGCAAGACTGAAAGCTAAGGTCTTGCTCTTGACCATTATCTTCTCCAACACTTTGCTTCTAAAAAAGGAGTCGGTGATTTGGAAAGCAGTAAAACATGAGTGCAAATGACTGAGACAGAAAAGAGTGTCTGAAAAAAGGCAGTAATTTCAGAGGGTAG
This sequence comes from Aselliscus stoliczkanus, assembly GCA_033961575.1. Taxonomy (NCBI): domain Eukaryota; kingdom Metazoa; phylum Chordata; class Mammalia; order Chiroptera; family Hipposideridae; genus Aselliscus; species Aselliscus stoliczkanus. The sequence continues at coordinate 45,465,467 of CM066733.1, forward strand.
GAGGCAAGGGAATTGAGGAGGAGAGGATGGACAGGCTTTTTGTAATTTCTAGTTCAGCGTATTTAGTGTACTGGCTATGTGTGGGTATGCATGTGTGAACATGAATACACACAAACACACACACACACACACACACACACACACACACACACACACTGAACGCCATCCTGGCCTAACCATCCTAGCTGAATCAGATCCCTTGCTGTCCAGCTCGTTCCACAGGGAGTTTTGCTTCGGATCCAGCCCCTGCATTTCCTCCACCCTCTTCTGCCTTCCTACTCCCCCGATAGAGGTGTTCCCCAAGGCTCTGCCTTGCTTTTCTGGGTGAACACAGAAATTCCCAAGTTTGCCACAGTGACCCTTACCAGAATCCTTCCAGGTCTGTGTCTCCCACTGCCAATTCTTCACTGCCATCTGACCTTCCTTTTGACATTATCTGAAGCATCCCCACGTTTAACCTGTCAGCCACTCTTCCATCCAACCAGCCCCTTCCGTCTAAGTTCTGACTGCCTCTGCATCACTTACTCTGACACAAAGTATTCAGGTGGCTTTGATAATGTCCTGTTCCTCACTCACCACATTCCATTAGTCACCATGTCCTATCAGTTCCACCAGCACAATGTCATAAGGATGGGCTGTCTCTATCCCTGTCACTGCCACCTGTACCCCTCTTAGAACCTGCTAACCATCTTCCTGTAAGCAGCGCCTTCATTATCCAACCCATCACTCACATTCTCAATGGAGTCAGCTTTCTAATACCCAGGTCTTAAGAGCAAGATATCTTTATGTCTTCCAGTTACCTGAAAAATAAGAACCCATGTACTTAAATGATTGTATGGTAAGAACAGGGATTGTATTCTAACACTGAATCCCATCAGTTTCTTCTGACCACCATCTCTCATCCCATGGGGCATCTTTTTTTTTTTTTTTTTCAGGGCAGTGTCACCTGAACTGGGGCCGCTGGCTTGGAAAGCCAGCGCTTATCCACCGCGCCACTCGGCCGGCCCCCTATGGGGCTTCTTAATGACTGTCCTTACCCCATGCCCCTGGCTGGCTAAGCTGTGAGCACGTGCATGCACCTATAATATATATCAGTCACTGTGTTGTGACATACAGCCTTTATGATGCAGGCAGACATATGGTCGTAATGCCTGACACTGCTCCCAAATTCCTCCTGGGAGCTGACAGAGCATGCTATTTGCTCCAACAAGCAAGAAAGGAAATTGGGAAATAAGCTCAGGAGGCAGGAAAACAATGACTAGGTCATGGGCTTTTACTGCCTTTTAGCCCCAAAGACCTCTTCCTTCAACCTAAAATTCAGCCTAAATCCTATCACCCACATGACAAGTACAGGCCCAACTTTATTGCCAAGGCCATAACCGGGATTGACAGGGGAGGTGGAGTCCTGGGGATAACACTGTCCTTCACGGATATTAACAGGGCCTCTTTCATCAAGAAAAGAAAAAGATGCTTTTCTTGTGTTTGCGAGCATCTCTAGTCCTCTCCGGATGATGATTTTTCGTGGATAGAAGTTCTGAGTAAAACCAAGAAGTAAACTGGCACCCGGAAGCGGTCTGAGAACAGATCTGACTCTGCCCCTTACCACAGTTGCTCATGTCCCCTCCTCTCCAGGCCAGGCTGTGCCCCTCTGTCCTCCCACCTGAGGGCCCCAGCCTGTCACATCTGGGGTCCCGCTGCAGCTCTGCCTGCTTCAGGGAAGCACCCTAGCCTGCTCCCCACCAATCCGTCCCCTATCCGCTCCATGGCTGTGCTGCTTCATGTAGGGCCACTATTCCTCGACCCACATGTCCTCTTTCCCACATCCCCTTGGTCTTCAGCATAGACCAGTGTTCATACTGCTACAGCCTGACCAACCTCTATTGCACTGTGAAGACTGTAGTTTGTCTACAGGTCAGGACTCACCACTGACCTCCATGGTTCCCTGGCTTCTACAGAGGGCTTGGTGAAGGAAGGGATGATTTATTAGCACACTGTGGTGGTCTTGGTTGGGATGGAAACTTGGTTGGTGGTGGTTTTGTTGGGGATGGATGGGGTCACTGGAAATGCTCTTTGTATTCCATGAAGACACAAGCTGTTGGCTCTGGTGAGGCTGCTGGGAGCCTGCCCTTACCTGAGTCTCATCTTTTGAGTAGGTGTGGAGAGATTATTCTCAGTCTAGAAGAGTCTGCTTTCCATCACAGCACACTCGCTGGGGAGACTCAGTCTGTCTGGACTTTATCTGGGTGATAAGTGAGCTCTGCAGAGCTGCTCTGGATTTTTTCCTGGTATTCTTGCAGACACTCAGATAGGTCAGAGCAAGCTTAAACATTTATGAAGTGAGGCTACTTCTGAGGCTAAATTTCTTAGTTGAAAAGTCATCCTCATGTTATGTTCCCTGTTCCTTTCATGTTTATATCTCTCAGATTAAACTTGACGTCATTCTCTCCATCAATTCTATAAAGGCTCTGCTCTTTGTCCCCAGACACTGAAAATAAAACCTTGTTCTCCTCTGGCTGGTAAATTATCCCTGATGTTTTGTTTAATTAGTGTCTGAGGGTTAGCTGGTAATTGATGTAGTGTGTGAACTTGGAGTACTTGCAATTAATGGTAATTCCTAAAAGACCAGAGGAAATGGACCAATAATGGGTAATGAGGACTTTATACTTTTAACTCTTTAGGGGAGGTGGGTGTTGCTGTAAAGTCAGAGTGCAAGAGTGACTTGTAAGCATGTAATTCAGTCAGAGCATGGGCATTGCATAGGTAGTATCTGTTACTTCAGAAACCAAGTTCAGCTACTCATGTTTGCGTGTCTTTGAGCAAGTTACCAAACCTCTCTGTGCCTCACTCATCCCCTTTATCTCCAGCATAGACAAAGGAGCGACCAGTGGTCTCCAGCATAGACAAGAAAAGTACAGGAAGCAGTAGCACTGTCCTTCACAGTCTGTGACAAGTGCAAAATGAGTTGGTTTTTGTAAAGCACTCAGAACAGTCACTGGCACAGAATAACTTTGAATTATTTTCCTGACTGCTACTCATAGTCTCAGTTGCCTATTCTATTTGTCACACCTGGAAAGAATGGATAGAAAAGTCTTTCAGTAGACAGCCAGCATAAAGTGGTACAAGTCTTAATTCATGAACTGTGAGTCATGTGAATAAAAGCTAGTACTAGGAACCACCATGAACATTGCCATCTTTGGACAGTTATTTTTCCTCTCCAAGTTTTGACTTGATAATCTTTGGCCTCTAGTTCTAGATGTCTAAGTGGGTATGGATGAAGTCATGGCAGCAGTGGTTTTATTTTTATTTTCTGAGGCTTTCAGAAGACTTTTGTCTCAGATTAGAGGCAGGAGAGAGGGCCTGCCCCAGAAGAAGACAGGAGATGATGCTTGGGTGATGAAGTGCGAAAATCCCCTGATTCTAAGCATTGTTCTGCTGTGCTCTCTCTCACAAAGAGCCATATGTGAAAAGTGGTATGTGTTGGGAACTGTCCTGACATACAGCTGGGATAATTTCCAGAGATATAGAGGCTTAAATATCTTGAGGTTGAAAAAGAAAAAGAGATGGAATCAACAGTTCTGTGCTGAGAAATTGCTTGTTTATTGTAGACAGAAACTCTCATAACTGAGACTGACACAGGATCCCTTTGGCGTTATGCTACTCATCACCTCCCTTGTCTCCTTTCAGATATCTGCTCTGACACTCTTAACTGTGGGCACTACCTGTTACTCCAGACAGCAAGGCACCCTTGAGTTATAGTTTCCAGTTTCCCTGAAGACAGGGGAAGAGAATGAGATGAATGAGATGCAGACAAAGATTACAGAAATATTTGCCAACTTTCTTTTTTTTTTTTTTTTAAGATTTTATTGGGGAATTGGGGGAGGGGAACAGCATTGGGGAACTGGGGAAGGGGAGCAGACAAGTTGTTGTCCTTTTGTTCTTCAGTCTAGTTGTAGAGGACATTGCTTCACTGGCCCATGCTGGTATCTTCATTGCCCTCTTCTTGGGTGAGGCAGATAGGTTGCTGGCCTCTGGATGGCCGCTCACAGCAGCTCTTGGCAGCTCACACCAGCTGTCAGCCGCTCATGCTGGCTGCCGGCCACTCACTGTAGGCTATGGCAGCCCACTGCAGCAGGGGCTGCAGCTATGCCGTCCCAGGGACTCACAGCAGCCCAGCTTCAGGTGGAGCTGTTGTTCACCATCTTAGCTGTACAGGGTAGTGTTACTGGCCCTCATATGTGGGATCCGAACTGGGGCCGCTGGCATCCCAACCCAACTCTTTTTTTTTTTCCAACCCAACTCTTAATCGATGTGCCACTTGGCCAGCTTGCCAACTTTCTATCTCCATTTTTATGGTGAAATGCAGACTTGATGGCTGGAGCCCTGGCAGCCATATTTGACCTTGAAGTGGCCTTGAAGATGAAAGCTGCACACTAAGAATGGTGGAGCATTCAAAGAAGACAGAGTACTGATGGTCACAGAGGTGACATGAGCTGTTGACCTTCAGCTTCTTTGACATGAGAGTGATAACCTTCCATCTTGTTTACAATACTGATTTGAGTTTTATGTTTTAGGAAGTTGAACCTAATCCTGACAGACCTTCCAAGGAGATTTTCTGAAATTTCTTACTTAAAATTATTATATTTTGGACCATATAAAGCTGCTGACATTAGTAACCCCAACCTCTGAGAGAATGTGACTGGAAGCAGTCTGTGTTGGTACTGATGTAACAGATAAATAAATGAACTAACAGTGAACAAATACATTTAATAATCAAGTAATGATAATGAATACTTTTTCAATTATTAGTTTCAGGTGTACAAAGCAACATAGTGATTAGACATGTATATACCTCACAAAGTGATAACCCCAATAAGCCTACTACCCATCTGACACTGTACATAGTTTTTATAATATTACAATATTATTGATTATGTTCCCTAAGCTGTACTTAAAAACTTGTGATATAAAAAAGTATTTTAAATATTATTTTATATTAATTTCAGGTGTACAGTGTAGTGGTTAGACATTTATATAATTTATGAAGCGATCCCCTCAATAAATCTAATACTCATTTGACACTATACATAGTTTTTACAATACAATGGGGTCAGACAATTAAGTTCATGAACTCATCCTGGAAAAAGTGCTATATAACTCATTGCTGAATATCACTGTAGTCACCCTCAAAGTACTCCAGTTGGGAAGCTATGCACCAATGACTGCGCCTAGTCCACCTTTCAAAGCAATCTTGGAACTCTTTCTGGAATGGCCATCAGAGCAGTCATCATATTACCCTTGATGTCCTGAATATCATCAAAATCTTCCTTTCAATATTTCCTTCACCTTCACGTAAAGAAAGAAGTCATTGGAGACCAGGTCAAGTGAGTAGGGAGGGTGTTCTAATAGAGTTATTGGTTTATTGGCTAAAACCCCCTCACATATGGTGCCAGGTGAGCTGGTGCATTGTCATGATGCAAGAGGATGAATTGTTGGCAAAAAGTTCAGGCCATTTAACTTTTTCACACAGCCTTTTCAGCACTTTCAAATAGTAAACTTGATTAACTGTCCAGCTGGTATACAAATGCATAATGAACAATCCCTCTGATATCAAAAAAGTTAGTCACATCATTGCAACAAATTCATGAATTTAATTGTCAGACCGTGTATTATTGACTATATTTCCCACATTGTACTTGACATCCCCAAGATTATTTTGTAACTACCAATTTGTACTTCCTTTTTCACCCACCCCTTAATTTCCCTCCCATCTGGCAACTCAGTTTTGTTTCTGTATCTATGAGTCTATTTCTGTTTTTTTTTTGTGTTCATTCACTCTGTTCATTAGATTCCACATATAAGTAAGATCATATGGTATCTGTCCTTCTCAGTCTGATTTACAAAGCATGATAGAAAAATGTGATAAATGTTTACACTAATAAAATGATTACAGTTAAAGACACATTGCCATTAGCCCCCCTCAAAATACTCCCCCTTGCTTTGAGCACACTTATGCCATAATTCTTGCCACTTTCTGAAGCAGTTCTGGAAGTCCTCTTTCGTGAGTGCCTTCACTTCATCCTCCATCACGACAATGCTCTGTGTCACACATTGCTTCTGGTATGGCAATTTCTGTCAAATAAAAACATTATGATGTGTCTTCATCCACCTTATTCACTGGATCTGGCACCACGTGACTTCTGTCTCTTCACCAAAGTCAAAATGATTCAAGACATTGAGGCAGCCATGACAGCGCAACTAGACAATCACAAGAGAGGACTTCCAGAACTGCTTCAGAAAACGGCAAGAATGATGGGATAAGTGTGTTTGAAGAGACGGCGAGTATTTTGAGGGGGATTAATGGCAATGTGTCTTTTACTGTTTTTTTTTTTTAAGATTTTATTGGGGAATTGGGGGAGGGGAACAGTGTTGGGGAGTTGGGGAAGGGCACCAGCCAAGTTGTTGTTCTTCAATCTTCATTGTGGAGACTGCCAGTCACCATCTGGCTTCCCGTCGGCAGCTCATGGCCTCTAAGCTCAAGGTGCTGAGTTCAATCTTAGTTGCAGGTGGGCATAGCCACTATCCCATGCAGAAGTCGAACCTGGCAGCCTTGTTGTTAAGAGCGCATGCCCTATCCACTGAGCCATCTGGATGGCAGCTCAGCTCAAGGTGCCGAGTTTAATCTGTTGGTTACAGGTAGGCATAGCCCACCATTGAACAGGCAATCTTGTTGTTACACCAGCTGAGCCATCCTGCCACCTCTTGGCAGCTCAGCAACAGCTCAGCTCCGGGCGCAGCTTTCACTGGTCCATGTGGGAATCAAACCGGCAGTTCTGATTAAGTCAACTCTTAACCAACTGAGCCATTTGGCCGGTCCGGTCTTTTACATTTTAAAATTTAAATATTTACCATATGTTTTGATCACACCTTGTATTTTACTTAGCATAAGTTGCCCTTTAGGTCTATCCATGTTTTTGTAAATGGTAACATTTCATTCTTTTTTATGGCTGAGTAATACTCCATTGTATATATGTACCACAGTTTCTTTATCCAATCTTCTATTGATGGGTATGTCTGTTGTTCCCGTATCCTGGCTATTGTGAATAGTGCTGTAGTAAACAGAGGGGTGCATATCTCTTTTCAAATTAGCATTTTGGATTTCTTTGGATAAATACCCAAAAGTGGAATTGCTGGGTCATAAGGTAGTTATATTTTTTTTCAATTTTTTTTTATTAGTTTCAGGTGTACAACACAATGCAATACTTACACTCTTTAACCCCCAGTGACAACTCCCCTCTCCCAGTTCGCCACCCAACTCCCCCCCCATATCATACATGTCTATTACAATTCCTTTGACTCCCTTTCACAGTATACTGCACATCCTGTGATTATCTATATATTCAGTTACAATTGGCATACAATATTATACAACAGGTGTACAGTGCAGTGATCAAGCCTCTACTCCATACAAAATTTTTACAACATTATTATATTCCCCGAACTGTGTTTCATATCCCTGTGGCAATATTGTAGTTATCTATTTATGCTGTCTAATCCTTTCCTCTTCCCCCTTATCCCCACCCCCTGCCAAGTAGCAACCATCAGTTTTTCCTCTATATCTATGAGTCTGTTTACTTTGATTATTCATTCTGTTTTTCAGATTCCACATATAAGTGAGATCATATGGTACTTGTCTTTCTCTGACTGACTTATTTCACTTAACATAATAGTCTCTTCACAACACTATCAATTACATTCCCAGAACTGCCCCATATCCCTGCAGCAACATTGTAGTCCCACCTATGCTGTCCAAAACCTTCCCCCTCTCCCTCTTCTCCACTCCCTCCCAGCCAGCAACCATCAGTTTTTCCTCTATAACTGCTTGATAAGACTTCAATCTTCTTAAATTTACTGAGACTTATTTTGTGGCCTAACATGGTCTGTCTAGGAAAATGTCCCATGTGTACTTGAGAAGAATGTATATTCTGTTTTTTCAGGGTGAAATGCTCTGAAAATATCAACGAAGTCCAGCTGGTCTAAAGTGTCATTTAAGGCCCCTCTTTCTGTGTTGATTTTCTGTCTAAAGGGTCTGTCCGTTGGTGACAATGGGGTGTTGAAGTCCCCTACTATGATAGTGTTACTGTTGATCTCTGTCTTTATGTCTGTCAAAATCAGTTATATGTAATTAGGAGTTCCTATGTTGGGTGCATAGATGTTTATTAGGGTTATCGTGCCCTTCTTTGTTTTTTATTGTCGTTTTAAAGTCTATTTTGTCCAAAATAAGTATTGGTACTCCAGCTTTTTTTTTTCTCATTTCCATTTGCATGAAATATCTTATTCCATCTGTAAACAGCATATACATGTGTCCTAATTTCTTATCCACTCAGCCACTCTCTGTCTTTCGATTGGAGCATTTAGCCCATTCACATTTAAAATAATTATTGATAGGTGCATATGGATTGCCATTTTGTTATTTGTATTCCTGGTCTTCCTGGGTTAGCTTGTTTACCCCTTAATTTTGTTTAAAAAGCCCTTTTAACATTTCTTGCAATGCTGGCTTGGTGGTAATGAACTCCTTAAGCTTATTCTTTTCTGAGAAGCTCTTTATTTCTCCTTCAATTTTAAGTGATAGCTGTGCTCGGTACAGCAATCTTGGTTGTAGGCCTTTATTTTGTGTCACTCTGAATATCTCCTGCCACTCCCTTCTGGCCTGCAGAGTTTCTGTAGACAAGTCAGCTGCTAGTCTAACAGGAGTTCCTTTGTATGTAACCTGCTGTCTTTCTCTTGCTGCCTCTAGGATTCTGTCTCTGTCTTTAAGCTTTGCCATTTTAACTATGATGTGTCTTGGTGTGGACCTGTTTGGGTTCAGCTTGTTTGGAACCCTCTGCACTTCCTGGGCATGTATGTTGATTTCCTTCACCAGGGTAGGGAAGTTTTCAGTCATTATTTTTTCAAATACATTCTCGACCCCTTGCTTCTTCTCTTCTCCTTCTGGTATTCCTATGAGTAGAGCTGGTTGTGCCTCACCTTCTCCAATAGGGCTCTTAAACTATTTTCATTGTTTTTTATTCTTTTGCCTTTTTGTTGTGCCAACTGGGTGATTTCTGCTATTTTATCTTCCAAATCGCTGATCCGCTCCTCTGCTTCATCTACTCTACTGGTGATTCCTTCGAGTGTGTTCTTCATTTCAGTTATTGTATTCTTTAGTTCTAACTGGTTGCTCTTTATGATTTCTCTATCCTTCCTTATGTCCTCACTAAGTTTGTTAAACATTCTTATCATCAGTGTTCTAAACTCTGTCTCTGAAAGGTTGGATCCCTCTGTTTCATTTGGTACCATGTCTAGAGGTTTCTTCTGATCCTTTACTTGTGACATGTTTCTTTGTTTCCCCATTCTGGCTGTTGCTCTGGGATTGCTTTGATGTATTAAATAGATCACCAGGAGAGCCCTGGCTGGATCACGCAGGCACAGAGCTCACGGACCAACAATCCCTGGAAAACTCCCAGTCTCAGCCTGTCCCAATCAGCCGCTCGCAGATCAGGCTGAGCAGCCTGACAACCAATCACCAGCCTGACAACTCTGTAAGCGCAGTTCGTAGAGTGGGACCCAAGGCAGCTTGCGCACTCCCATGTCTCAGTGAGCAGCCTTTTGGAGCTCAAGCACTCCCCCAGGCATTTCCCTGGCAACACAGCACAAGCTGTGTGGCGGGTGGGGATCCGAGGCAGCTCACGCACTCCTGGGTCTCAGTGAGCAGCCTGTTGAAACTGGAGGGCACCCACCCAGCGTTTCCCTGGCAACATAGGATAAGCCGGGTGGAGGGTGGGGATCCAAGGCTGCATGCGCACACGTGCACACACACACGCACTTCTGAGCCAATTCCACCAGACCAGTGAGGTCCCGGGCCTGATGCTCTGTGGAAGGGCCCAATCTTGACAAAATGGCGCCCTCCTTACACCACTCGTGTGCAGGTTCCACACCAGGGGAACAATAGTCCAAAAACCTCCAGCCTTTGCATCAAAGGTGCTCAGTTCAGTCCGATCCCGCAGGCTCCCAGGCCCTGCTCACACAGCCACTCCCTCCTCCAGGAACCAGGTAAGTGCTCATTGGTGAGCAATTCCATGCGCCAGACCCACTGATTCTCTAGCCGCTCTTTGCCTCACCGAGCTAAGCCAAGAGAGTCCTCACTAATTTATTGCCAGCTATCTTGGAACTTCTCTTCCCAGCAAAGGAACTCTGGGCTGGTGAGCTTGGTGTGCAGCTGGAGGGTCTCTCCCCCAACTGGAGAAGCCTCCCCACAGCTGGGGCTTCTCTCACAGGGTTTGCCCTTTCTTGTCTCTGCCTGTCCTACCCGACGTGGCCTCCTCTCTAAGTTCTTCGTTTAGTGGTTCTGTTCATCCAGTGTTCAGGGGACCTCCAGGGTTGAATGCTGTATAATTTGCTTATAATTTTGGTGTGATCCTGGGAGGTAGTTAGCACAGCGTTTGTCTATTCCGCCATTTTACCTGAATTCCCAAGGTAGTTGTATTTTTAATATTTTGAGGAATGTCTATACTGTTTTCCATAGTGGCTGCACCAACCTGTAATTCCACCAACAGTGCACAAAGTTTCCCTTTTCTTCACATCCTCACCAACATTTGTTGTTTGTTGATTTATTGAAGATAGCCATTGTGACAGATATAAGGTGGAATGTCCTTGTGGTTTTATTTGCATTTCTCTGATGATTAGTGACATTGAGCACCTTTTCATGTTTATTGGCCATCTGTCGTGTCCTACATGACAGGGCCTTGCATGTTTGGAAGGTATGGCAGGGGTTAAGAAACAAAAACATAGACAAGAGACAAAGGATAGTTCAAAAGCAGTGCTAGGGCCGGCTGAGTGGTGCAGTGGTTAAGCGCTGGCTTGGGATGCCAGCGGCCCTGGTTTGGATCCCACATATAAGGGCCAGTGACACTGCCTTCTAAAAAAAAAAAAAAATCAGTGCTAGCCAGGGGACTTAGTGCCTCTAGGACAAAGAGCCCCAAATTGGGCTTGACTGTGGCTTTTATTGGGATACACACAAGGGAGTAACCCTGGTGTGTGAGTCTCATACATCATACCAGAGAACTTAGCTGAAGGTCAAATCACCCCATGGCCTGCAGGCTGCCTTTACCAAAAGTGCCATGATAAATTCACATGCACTTCCTAAGGGACAGAAACTTCTCATGTAGAGACTCACTGATACTATTACATGGAGGACAGATGTTATCACCTTTTTAAGGTCATTTCACAGGCAAGCTGTCAGCACCTGAGACAAGGGTTTTTTGCTCATTTTGCTCAACTCCGTTATTTCTCCTGTGGTACCCCTGTGACTGTGTCTGACTTGGGTTGCCCTATTTGTAACTAGGGACGTACCCATCTTTGACTAACCAGCCATCTTCTGGGGTCACACAGGAAGATAAAGTAGGCATAGTGTTGGAAGTACTGTCTCTATGAGGATCTGTTGTTATGGGAAGGTGCATGGGGAGAGAAGGCTAGACTGCTGTATGACCATAGCCATCTATATGTCCTCTTTGGAGAAATGTCTATTTAGGTCCTCTGCCCATTTTTTTAACTGGATTGTTTTTGTTTTTCTGTAGTTGTATGAATTCGTTATAAATTTTGGATATTAACCCCTTATCAGATGTATAATTGGCAAATAGCTTTTCCTATTCAGTAGGATTTCTTTTCACATTGTTCATGGTTTCCTTTGCTGTGCAAAGTGTTTTAGTTTGATGTAGTCCCTTTTTTTATTTTTTAAATTTATATTTAATTTTTATTTTTTTAAAGATTTTATTGGGGAATTGGGGGAGGGGCACAGCATTGGGGAATCAGGGAAGTTGCTGTCCTTTTGTTCTTCGGTCTAGTTGTGGAGGACGTTCCTTCACTGGCCCATGTTGGTATTATCATGCATTCTTCTTGGTGAGGCAGATCGGTCATGGGCTTCTGGATGGCCACTCACGGTGTCTCCTGGCAGCTCAAGCTGGCTGCCGGCTGCTCACGCTAGCTGCCTGCCACTCACTGTAGCCTATGGCAGCCCACTGCAGCAAGCGCTGCAGCCTATACCGTTGCTGGTGGCTCATTGTGGCCTAGCTCTAGGTGTAGCTGTTGTTCACCTAGACATCTTATTTGTCATCTTACAGTGTCACTGACCCTCATATGTAAGATCTGAACCAGGGCCCTGCTGCTCAGAGTTGGCCTCCCAAGCCAGCTCCTAACCAATATGCCACTAGGCTGGCCCCCATTTATTATTTTATTTTTTTTCCCTTGCCCAAGGAGATATATCAGTAAAAATATTGTTAATGGTAATGTCTGAGAGTTTACTTTGTATGTTTTCTTCTAGGAGTTTTATGGTTTTGGGTCTTTTATTTATTTATTTATTTATTTATTTATTTATTTATTTATTTTTAAAGATTTTTTTTTATTGGGGAATTGGCGGAGGGGAACAGCGTTGGGGAATCGGGGAAGGGGAACAGACAAGTTGCTGTCTTTTTGTTCTTCAGTTTAGTTGCGGAGGATGTTGCTTCACTGTTGGTATCGTCATTGCGCTCTTCCCGGATGAGGCAGATCGGTCGCTGGCCTCTGGATGTCGCTCACTGTAGCTATTGGCAGCTCACGCTGGCTGCCAGCTGCTCACGCTGGCTGCGGGCCACTCACTGTAGCCTATGGCAGCCCACTGCAGCAGGGGCTGCAGCCCACACCATCACCGGGGCTCGCACAGCCCAGCTCCAGGTGGAGCTGTTGTTAGCTGTAGAGGGCAGTGTCACTGGCCCTCATGTGGGATCCAAACCGGGGCCGCTGGCATCCCAAAACCAGTGCTTAACCAATGCGCCACTCGGCCGGCCCTGGGTCTTTTATTTAAATCTTTAATCCATTTTGAGTTTATTCTTGCATTTCGTGGAAGAAAGTGGTCCAGTTTCATTTTTTTGCATATATCTGTCCAGTTTTCTCAGCACCATTTATTGACTAGGCTGTTTTTACCCCATTATAAATTGTTGCTTCCTTTGAAATAGATTAACTCATCAAACTGTGTATTAAAATGGGTGAATTTTGTTGTGTGTGAATTATGTCTCAATAAAACTGTAAAAATTTATGTGAGTCTGTATGATGCTACCAGAATGGTATAGGAAACAAACGATTGCATGACTATAAAAATATAATTTTGAGAAGGATTTGGAAGGAAAACAAAGGGCAATGAGAGAATGCTTCAAAAAGTACTGAGCATTACCTGGGCAGAAAACAGTTCTAGGTGTGATTGTTAATCTGCTCATCACTATCCTCATCAAATTTAGAGCCTCTGGGGTGTCCTTTGGCTAACATTGATCAGAATGGTACATGACCACACATCTGAGCTATATCTGTCTTAAACCAATGATGGTGGTACTTAACAATAACGTGTCTTCATCAGGATCTGCAAACCATGTGATGCAGTGATGGAGTTTTGTTGCCCTTCGGTGCCCTCTACCTGACCTCTTGAGTGGTAATGTCCATAGTGTCCATTTGATATGATTCATGATTGATATAAGGAGACTTTTACTAGATTTATGGTCAAGATTTTTGTTTAGGAATAAATAGACGAGGATTAGATCATAATTCACTAATATCTATGATTTAGTTTCTTTGGCCTCTCTTCTAATCAATTAAAATAAAGATAATCAAGTTTTCTTTTCAGATTACCAAATTTGATCTCTGTCTCAATTAAAACCACATAATTAGCAAAGTCATCAGGTATTGTGCATAGATTAGTAATCATTCTCAGGCTGTTTCATGCCAATTACTTGGGCATAAGTGGCTATGCTTTCATTTCTGCAAGGCATTGCAAACATAAAAAAATGGTTAGCTACTATTGAAAAAAGTGAAGAATTCCTTCAGTGGGAAAAATGTTTCAAAAATTTAGTTTGATTTATAAGGCCTACATTTTCAGCTTAACCACACAGAGGAAACCAGAAGGGAAGAATCAAATAAGAAAAGAAATAGTTTATAATGTAAAATTTGGGAATGAAGAAATATTATTTTTCCTTAGTTTCAGGTGTACAACACAATGCAATAGTTATACTCTTTACCCCCCAAAGTGAAAACCCCCCTCCCCCAGTTCGCCACCCAACTCCCCACTTGCCCCATATCATACATATCTATTACAATTCCTTTGACTCCCTTCCACAGTATACTCCACATCCTGTGACTATCTATATATTCAGTTACAGTTGGCATAAAATATTATACAATATCAGCTTCAGGTGTACAGTGCAGTGATCAAGCCTCTACTCCATCCATGAAGTGGTCTCCCTAACAAGACATGTGACTATCTGACATGCTACGAAATTTTTATAACATTATTACATTCCCCGAACTGTGTTTCATATCCCTGTGGCAATATTGTAGTTGTCTATTTATGCTGTCTAATCCCTTCCCTTTCCCCCTTATCCCCACCCCCCTCCCAACTAGCAACCCTCAGTTTTTCCTCTATATCTGAGTCTGTTTATTTTGATCGTTCATTCTGTTTTTCAGATTCCACATATAAGTGAGATCATATAGTACTTGTCTTTCTCTGACTGACTTATTTCACTTAACATAATAGTCTCTTCACAACATTATCAATTACATTCCCAGAACTGCCCCCATAACCCTGCAACAACATTGTAGTCACCAACCTATGCTGTCCAAAACCTTCCCCCTCTCCTCATCCCCACTCCCTCCCAGCCAGCAACCATCAGTTTTTCCTTTATATCTGCTTGATATGATTTCAATCTTCTTAAATTTACTGAGACTTGTTTTGTGTCCTAACGTGGTCTATCTTGGGAAATGTCCTATGTGTACTTGAGAAGAATGTATATTCTGTTTTTTCAGGGTGAAATGCTCTGAAAATATCAATGAAGTCCAGCTGGTCTAAAGTGTCATTTAAGGCACCTCTTTCTGTGTTGACTTTCTGTCTAAAGGGTCTGTCCATTGGTAACAATGGGGTGTTGAAGTCCCCTACTATGATAGTGTTACTGTTGATCTCTGTCTTTATGGCTGTCAAAATCTGTTATATGTAATTAAGAGTTCCTATGTTGGGTGCATAGATGTTTATTAAGGTTATAGTGCCCTTCTTTCTCTTTATTTTTTTATTTTTTTAAATTTTTTAAAATTTATTTTTCTTTTTTATTAGTTTCATGTGTACAACACAATGCAATAGTTATACTCTTTACCCCCCAAAGTGAAAACTCCCCTCCCCCAGTTCGCCACACCATTCCCCCCCATATCATACATATCCATCACAACTCCCCTGACTCCCCTCCACAGTATACTCCACATCTCATGACCATCCACATATTCAGTTGCAGTTGGCATACAATAATATACAACATCAGCTTCAGGTGTACAGCGCAGTGATCAAGCCTCTACTCCATCCATGAAGTGGTCTCCCTAACAAGACATGTGACTATCTGACATGCCACAAAATTTTTACAACATTATTATATTCCCGGAACTGTGTTTCATATCCCTGTGGCAATATTGTAGTTGTCTAATGATGCTGTCTAATCCCTTCCCCATCCGCACCCCCCTCCCAACTAGCTACCCTCAGTTTTTCCTCTACATCTACGAGTCTGTTTACTTTGATCGTTCACTCAGCTCTTCAGACTCCACACACAAGTGAGATCACATGGTACCTGTCCTTCTCCGACTGACTTATTTCTCGCAACATAATAGTCTCTTCACAACATTATCAATTACATACCCAGAACTGCCCCCATATCCCTGCGGCAACATTGTAGTCCCACATACACTGTTCAAAACCTTCCCCCTCTCCCTCTTCCCCACTCCCTCCCAGCCAGCAACCGTCAGTTTTTCCTTTATATCTGCTTGATATGACTTCAATCTTCTTATATTTTCTCTCTGGGTTAGCTTGTTTACCCCTTTCTTTTGTTTAAAAAAGCCCTTTGAACATTTCTTGCAATGCTGGCTTGGTGGTAATGAACTCCTTAAGCTTATTCTTTTCTGAGAAGCTCTTTATTTCTCCTTCAATTTTAAGTGATCGCCGTGCTGGGTAGAGCAATCTTGGTTGTAGGCCTTTATTTTGTGTCATTTTGAATATCTCCTGCCACTCCCTTCTGGCCTGCAGAGTTTCTGTAGACAAGTCAGCTGCTAGTCTAACAGGAGTTCCTTTGTATGTAACCTGCTGTCTTTCTCTTGCTGCCTCTAGGATTCTGTCTCTGTCTTTAACCTTTGCCATTTTAATGATGATGTGTCTTGGTGTGGACCTGTTTGGGTTCAGCTTGTTTGGAACCCTCTGCACTTCCTGGGCATGTATGTTGATTTCCTTCACCAGGGTAGGGAAGTTTTCAGTCATTATTTTTTCAAATACATTCTCGACCCCTTGCTTCTTGTCTTCTCCTTCTGGTATCCATATGATTCGAAGGTGGTTGCGCTTCACCTTGTCCTATAGTACTCTTAAACTATTTTCATTGTTTTTTATTCTTTGGTCTTTTTGCTGTGCCAACTGGGTGAGTTCTGCTATTTTATCTTCCAAATCGCTGATCCGCTTCTCTGCTTCATCTACTCTACTGGTGATTCCTTCAAGTGTGTTCTTCATTTCAGTTACTGTATTCTTTAGTTCTAATAGGTTGTTTTTTATGGTTTCCCTATCCTTCTTTATGTCCTCGCTAAGTTCCTTAAACATTCTTATCATCAGTGTCCTAAACTCTGTCTCTGAAAGGTTGGATCCCTCTGTTTCATTTGGTTCCATTTCTAGAGGTTTCTTCTGATCTTTTTTTTTTTTTTTTTTTTTTTTAGCTGAGCCATCCTGCCACCGGTTGGCAGCTCAACGGCAACTCAGCTCGGGCTGGCCTCGAACAGCTGTTGCTCAGAGCTCAGCTCACACTCTTGAGCGAGCTCTTAACCAACTGAGTTACTCGGCCGGCCCAAATTAGCCTTTTTTTTTTTTTTGAGGGCAGTGTCACTGGCTCTCACATGTGGGACCGAACCCGGGGCCGCTGGCTTCCCAAGCCAGCACTTAACCACTGTGCCACTCGGCTGGCTCTTCTTCTGATCTTTTACTTGTGACATGTTTCTTTGTTTCCCCATTCTGGCTGTCGCTCTGGGATTGTTTTGATGTATTACATAGATCACCAGGAGAGCCCTGGCTGGGTGACGCAGGCACACAGCTCACGGCCCAACACTCCCAGGAAAACTCCCAGTTTCAGCCTATCCCAATCAGCCGCTTGCAGATCAGGCCGAGCAGCCCGACAACCAATCACCAGCCTGGCAATTCTGTAAGCGGAGTGCGGAGAGCGGGGACTCCAGTTGGCTTGCGCACTCCTGGGTCTCAGTGAGCAGCCTGTTTGAGCCGGAGGGCACCCGCCCTGCATTTCCCTGGCAACGCAGTATAAGCTGGGCAGAGGGTGGGGATCCAAGGCCGCAGGCGTGCGCGCACGCACACACGTACTTCTGCGCCAATTCCACCAGACCAATGAGGTCTCAGACTTGATCCTTCGTGGGAGGGCCCAAGCCCGACAAAATGGCGTCCTCCCCACATCACTCGCGTGCCGGCTCCGCACCACGGGAACAACAGTTCAAAAACCTCCAGCCTTTGCACCAAAGGTGCTCCGTTCAGTCCGTTCCCGCAGGCTCCCGGCTCACACAGCCACTCCCTCCACCAGGAACCAGGTAAGTGCTCACCAGCAAGCAAGCCCGGGCGCCGGTCCCACTGATTCTCCAGCCGCTCTTAGCCTCACCGAGCTGAGTGAAGAGTCCTTACTAATTTACTGCCAGCTGTCTTAGAACTTCTCTTCCCGGAAAAGGAGCTCTGGGCTGGAGAGCTTGTTGTGTGGCCGGAGGATCTCTCCCCCAACCAGACAAGCTTCCCACGGCTGGGGCTTCCCTCACGGGGCTTGCCCTCTCTCGTCTCCGCCCATCTTACCAGACCCGATGTGGCTTCCTCTTTAAGTTCTTCGTTTAGTGGTTCTGTTCCTCCAGTGTTCCAGGGACCTCCAGGGTTGAATGCTGTGTAATTTGCTTGTAATTTTGGTGTGATCCTGGGAGGCAGTTAGCAAAGCATCTGTCTATTCCCTTCTTTCTCTTTTATTGTAGTCAATTTAAAGTCTATTTTGTCCAAAATAAGTATTGGTACTCCAGCTTTTTTTTTCTCATTTCCATTTGCATGAAATATCTTATTCCATCTGTAAACAGCATATACATGTGTCCTACTTTCTTTTCCACTCAGCCACTCTCTGTCTTTCGATTGGAGCATTTAGCCCATTCACATTTAAAATAATTATTGATAGGTGCATATGGATTGCCATTTTGTTATTTGTATTCCTGGTCTTCCTGGATTAGCTTCTTCACCCCTTTCTTTTGTTTGAAAAAGCCCTTTTAACATTTCTTGCAATGCTGGCTTGGTGGTAATGAACTCCTTAAGCTTATTCTTTTCTGAGAAGCTCTTTATTTCTCCTTCAATTTTAAGTGATAGCTGTGCTGGGTAGAGCAATCTTGGTCGTAGGCCTTTATTTTGTGTCATTTTGAATATCTCCTGCCACTCCCTTCTGGCCTGCAGAGTTTCTGTAGACAAGTCAGCTGTTAGTCTAACAGGAGTTCCTTTGTATGTAACCTGCTGTCTTTCTCTTGCTGCCTCTAGGGTTCTGTCTCTGTCTTTAACCTTTTCCATTTTAACTATGATGTGTCTTGGAGTAGACCTGTTTGATTTCAGCTTTTTTGGAACCTTCTGTACTTCCTGGGCATGTATGTTGATTTCCTCACCAGGGTAGGGAAGTTTTCAGTCATTATTTTTTCAAATACATTCTCGACCCCTTGCTTCTTCTTTTCTCCTTCTGGTATTCCTATAATTCGTAGTTGTTGCGTTTCATCTTGTCCCATAGGGCTATTCAACTATTCTCATTCTTTTTCATTCTTTTTGTTGTGCCAACTGGGTTATTTCTGTTATTTTGTCTTCCAAATCACTGATTCACTCCTCTGCTTCATCTACGCTACTGGTGAATCCCTCCAATGTGTTCTTCATTTCAGTTATTGTATTCTTTAGTTCTAACTGGTTGTTGTTTTTTTTTTATGATTTCTCTATCCTTCCTTATGTCCTCACTAAGTTTGTTAAACATTCTTATCATCAGTGTTCTAAACTCTGTCTCTGAAAGGTCGGATCTCTCTGTTTCATTTGGTTCCATTTCTAGAGGTTTCTTCTGATCTTTTGCCTGTGACATGTTTCTTTGTCTCATTCTGGCTGTCGCTCTGGGATTGCTTTGATGTATTAGATAGATCACCAGGACAGCCCTGGGTGGATCACGCAGGCACACAGCTCACGGCCCAACACTCCCAGGAAAATTCCCAGTTTCAGCATGTCCCAATCAGCCACTCGCAGATAAGGCCAAGCAGCCTGACAACCAATCACCAGCCTGGCAAGTCCGCAAGCACAGTTCGGAGAGCTGGGACCCGAGGTGGCTTACACACTGCTGGGTCTCAGTGAGCAGCCTGTTGGAGCTGGGGCAGACCCACCAAGCTTTCCCCTGGCAACGCAGCACAAGCCGTTCAGAGGGTGGGGATCCGAGGCAGCTGATGCACTCCCGGGTCTCAGTGAGCAGCCTGTTGGAGCCAGAGGACATCTGCCCAGCTTTTCCCTGGCAACACAGTATAAGCCGGGCGGAGGGTGGAGATCAAGGCCACATGCACACGCTCGCACGAACACACGTACTTCTGTGCCAATTTCATCAGACCAATGAGGTCCTGGACTTGACCCTCTGTGGAAGGGCCCACTCCTGACAAAATGGCACCCTCCTTATACCACTTGCATGCAGGCTCCACACCAGCGGAACAATAGTCCAAAAATCTCCAGCCTTTGCACCAAAGGTGCTCAGTTTAGTCTGTCCCCACAGCCTCCTGGGCCTGGTTACTCCCTCCACCAGGAACCAGGTAAGTACTCACTAGCGAGCAAGCCCATACGCCAGCCCCACTGATTCTCTAGCCAGTCTTAGCCTCACTGAGCTGAGCAAAGAGAGTCCTCACTAATTTACTGCCAGCTATCTTGGAACTCCTCTTCCCAGCAAAGGAACTCTGGGTTAGTGAGCTTGGTGTGTGGCTGGAGGGTCTCTCCCTCAACCAGAGAAGCCTCCCCACAGCTGGGGCTTCCCTCACAGGGTTCTCCCTCTCTCGTCTCTGCCCGTCCTACCAGACCCGATGTGGCCTCCTCTTTAAGTTCTTCATTTAGTGGTTCTGTTCATCTCGTGTTCCGGGGCCCTCCAGGGTTGAATGCTGTATAATTTGTTTGTAATTTTGGTGTTATCCTGGGAGGTAGTTAGCACAGCGTCTGTCTATTCCGCCATTTTACCGCAAGTCGGGAATGAAGAAATTTTTTTAAAAGGTAAATACTCAGATTTTAAAAGAAAAGGAGTAGGGCCGGTCAAGTGGCACGGTGGTTAAGTGCTGTCCTGGGAAGCCATCGGCCCCGGTTCAGTCCCACATACAAGGGCCAGTGACACTGCCCTAAAAAAAAAAAAAAAAAGGAGGATAAACTGATAAAATAGGATATAGAATAGTTAAATAGTACCTTTTATGAGAGATAAAGTGTGAAAGGTAACTATCAGAACTGATTTTGTATTATGGAAACACTACACTTTTAAAAGGGTTTTCAGGTTATTGGAGAGTGTCACCCTGAATTATAACACTTTGTTTGCTGATGGATTATATCCACTAGAGGTTTTTCTAGAACAATTCATTTATAATTGCTTTCATCCAGTTGCTGTAATTATTCAATAAACTTAACAATGTCCTGTGTAGTGGTAGTATAGAGATAGTCAAATGCTTTATGGGAGTCCAGGAGAAGAAAAACACAAATAATGATTATCTCATTGGCTTTAGGATGCAGTAACACTGGGCCACATGGCCTGTCGCTTTTCCTTCCTGGAATCAAATTAAATAGGGTATTGATTTAAAGTAAAAATATCATCCAGATAGTTGAGAAGGCCTTTAAATAGGAGGTCTTATTTTTATGATGTGTCTGTTCTGGTTTTGATGAGATGTGAGAGGGAAGAAACTGATGAGAGGTGCTGTCTGGGGTTAAACAAGGTGCAGGAAAAGCTTTGAGCAAAATAAGGGGTTTTGTAGACCTCCAGACTTGTCTTCCTCCATCCCTGCTCACCCTTCTTCTCTCCAGAACAGCAGCCCTGACAACCTGTGTGTGCTGGCATGTTCTTCAACATAGTTTTCTGTGTTTATAGAATTCTAGACATATGCATATGTAAAATATATGCTTATTTACATGACAAATTATATTATATATTATAAATATATATTATGTAATGTATTTATAGTACACAAATTATATATGTGTATATAAAGCTTTACCTATTCTCTATTTTCTATCTCTTTGCAATATCTATTTCAGGATTACAATTCAGACTTGAGAAGGATGTCAGAGGGATGCATATTTAACACATGTATTCAATCAAAGAGAAACTAAGCAGACTTTTCAAGGAAAAAGTAAATTATGTAATTATGTAAATTATATCATAATATGTTACACATCAGGGACTAGTAGTCACTAGCAGTGGATGCATATTGCTGGTTTCTCAAAGGAACTGTCAACAAGACAAGTAATAAGAAGTGTTGGGGAGGCTGTAGAGAAAAAGGAACCCTCATACACTGTTGGTAGGAATGTAATTGGTACAGCCACTAAGGAAAACAGTATGGAGGTCCCTCAAAAAATTAATGACAGAACTACCATACAACCCACCAATCAATATTGTGGGTATATACCCCAAAAATCTGCAAACATTTATCTATAAAGATATACACACCCTTATATTCACTGCAGCATTATTCATGGTAGTCAAGACATGGAAAAATTGCCGTCTTCATCCCATGATCCTTTTTGGGAAGCCTGCGAGAGACCTGGAAAGAAATATCATGGTGAATGTGGAGAAGCTGGGGCATAGACACTGTCTGGTTACTGGGCTTGAATGTACAGACTGAACACAATCCTCACGGTGTGGGACCACTCATAAAGGAAGCGTGAAAACATTGGGTGCAGTAGAGGGGAGAATTTGTTACTCATGGCTTCTCTATATGGCAATTCAGTTTAAAGAGTTTTCTATACTTGTATCTCAACCCATTCTTTCCCATGCTGTCAAATGCTTTTTCTGAATCTATTGTTATGATCATGTGATTTCTATTTTTCATTTTGTTTATGTGGTAATAAACTAATTGATAGGTAGATGTTGAATCAACCTTGCCTCCCAGGAATAAATCCCACTTGTCCATGGCGTATGATCTTTTTAATATGTTGCTGAATTTGGTTTGCGAATATTTGGTTGAGGATCTTTGCATCTGTGTTCATCAGGAATATCGGCCTATAATTTTCATTAAAAATATTTTTTAGGGCTGGCTGAGTGACACGGTGGTTAAGCGCTGGCTTGGGAAGCCAGTGGCTCCAGTTTGGGTCCTACATGTGAGGGCCAGTGACACTGCGTTCAAAAAAAATTTTTTTAATTAAATTTATTGGGGTGACATTGGTTAGTAAAATTATATAGGTTTCAAGTGTGCAATTCTATAATACATCATCTATATATTGCATTGTGTGTTTACCACCAAAAATCAATTCTCCTTCCATCACCATATCTCTGACACTTCTCCGCTCTTCTCCCTCTTCTTTCCACTATTACCCTCAGGTAACCACTAAACTTCTCTGTGTCTATGAGTTTTTCAGTGTTTGTTTGTTTGTTTGTTTTGTTTGCTTGTTGCTTTGTTTGCTTTTAAATTAGTTTCAGGTGTACAACACAGTGCAAAAGTTATACATTTTACCCCTCAAAGTGACAACCCCCTCCCCCAATTCGCCACGCCACTCTTCCCCCCCATATCATATATATCTATTAGTCTTACTCAGACTCTCTTCCATAGTATAATCCACATCCCGTGACTATCTATATATATTCAATTACAGTTGGTATACAACCTCCACTTCAGGTATACAGTGCAGTGATCAAACCTCTAATCCATCCATGAAATGGTCTCCCCAACAAGACATGTGACTATCTGATGCCCCACAAAATATTTACACCATTATTAATTATATTCCCCGAACTGTCTTTCATATCCCTGTGGCAATATTGTAGTTGCCTATTTATGCTGTCTAATCCCTTCCCCTTCTCCCTCATCCCCACCCACCTCCCAACTAGCAACCCTGTTTTTCCTCTATATCTATGAGACAGTTTCTGTTTACATTGCTCATTCATTCAGTTTTTCAGATTCCACTTATAAGTGAGATCATATGGTATTTGTCTTTGTCTGACTTATTTCACTTAACATAATAGTCTCTAGGTCCATTCATATCATTGCAAATGGTACGATTTCATTCTTCTTTATAGCGGAGTAATACTCCATTGTATAAATGTACCACAGTTTCTTAATCCAGTCATCTACCGATGGGCATTTCGGTTGTTTCCAAGTCTTGGCTACTGTAAATAGTGCTTCAATGAACATAGGGGTGCATATATTTTTTTGAATCAGTGTCTTGGGATTTTCGGGATAAATACCTAGGAGTGGAATTGCTGGGTCAAAAGGTAGTTCCATTTCCAGATTTTTGAGATACCTCCATACTGACTTCCATACTGGCTGCACCAATCTGCAATCCCACCAACAGTGCAGCAGGGTCCCCTTTTCCCCACAGCCCCGCCAGCACTTGTTGTTTGTTGATTTATTGATGAAAGCCATTCTGACTGGAATGAGGTGGTATCTCATTGTGGTTTTTATTTGCATTTCCCTAATGACCAGTGAGGTTGAACATTTTTTCATATGCCTGTTGGCCTTCTGTATGTCCTCTTTAGAGAAATGTCTCTTCATAGCTTCTGCCCATTTTTTAATTGGGTTGTTTGTTTTTTTGGTGTTGAGTTGCATGAGTGTTTTATGAATTTTGGATATTAACCCCTTATCAGATATATCATTGGCGAATATATTCTCCCAATCAGTAGGCTTCCTTTTTGTTTTATTGATGGTTTCCGTTATTGTGAAAAAACTTTTAAGTCTGATATAATTCCATATGTTCATTTTTTCTTTTCTTCCCTTGCCCGTAGGGATGTATCAGTAAAAATATTGCTCCGTGTAATGTCTGCAAATGTACTCCCTATATTCTCTTTTAGAAGTTTTATGGTTTCAGGTCTTACATTTAAGTCTAATCTATTTTGAAATTGTTTTTGTATATGGCGTAAGGAGGTGGTCCAGTTTCATGTTTTTCCATGTATCAGTTCAATTTTCCCAGCACCATTTATTGAATAGACTATCTTTATTCCAATGTAAATTCTTGCTTCCTTTGTCATAGATTAACTGTCTGTAAATGTATGGATTTATTTCTGGGCCCTCTGTTCTGTTCCACAGATCAATGAGCCTGTTTTTATACCAATACCATACTGTTTTGATTACTGTAGCCTTGTAGTATGTTTTGATGTCTGGTAGCGTGATCCCCCCGTCTTTGTTCTTATTTCTCAGGATTGCTGAGGCTATTCGGGGCCTTTTATGGTTCCATATAAATTTTAGGATTCTATTTTCTATTTCTGTGAAAAATGCCCTTGGTAGTTTGATGGGAATTGCATTGAATCTATATATTGCTTTAGGCAGTATGGACATTTTAACTATATTAATTCTTCCTACCATGAAAATGGTAGGTGTTTCCATTTATTTGTATCTTCTTTGATTTCTTTCTTCAGTGTCATAATTTTCTGAGTACAGGTCTTTTACTTCTTTGGTTAAATTTATTCCTAGGTATTTTATAGTTCGTGTAGCAATTGCAAATGGAACAGTTCTCTTAATTTCTCCTTCTGTTAGTTTACTATTGGTATATGCAAATGCCACTGATTTCTGAACATTGACTTTATATCCTGCTACTTTACTGAATTCGTTTATCAGTTCCAATAGTTCCTTGATGGAGTCTTTGGGGTTCTCTATATATAGTATCATGTCATCTGCATATAATGACAATTTTACTTGTTCCTTGCCAATTTGGATGCCTTTTATTCCTTTTTCTTGTCTGATTGCTGAGGCTAGAACTTCCAGAACTATGTTGAATAAAAGAGGAGAAAGTGGACAGTCTTGTCTTGTTCCTGATCTTAAGGGGAATGGTTTTAGCTTTTCCCCAATGAGTATGATGTTAGCTGTAGGTTTATCATATATGGCCTTTATTATGTTGAGATATGATCCCTGTATTCCCATTTTGGTAAGGGTTTTTAACATAAATGGCTGTTGGATTTTGTCAAATGCTTTTTCTGCATGTATTGATATGACCATGTGATTTTTATTCTTCATTTTGTTGATGTCGTATATCACATTATTTGATTTATGGATGTTGAACCAGCCTTGCATACTCAGGATGAAACCCACTTGATCATGATGTATGATCTTCTTAATATATTGCTGAATTCTGTTTGCTAATGTTTTGTTGAGAATTTTTGCATCAATATTCACCAGGGAGATTGGCCTGTAGTTTTCCTTTTTTGTGCTGTCTTTATCTTGTTTTGGAATCAGGGTGATAGTGGATTCATAAGAAGAGTTTGGGAGCTTTCCCTCCTTCTGGATTTTTTGGAATAGTTTGAGAAGAATAGGTGATAGTTCTTTTTTGAATGTTTGATAAAATTCACTTGTGAAGCTGTCTGGTCCAGGGCTTTTGTTTTTTGGGAACTTGTCAATTACTGATTCAATTTTCTTGGTAGTAGACAGGCTATTTAGATTTTCTGTTTCTTCTTGAGTTAGCTTTGGAAGGTTATATGCTTCTAGAAAATCATCCATTTCTTCCAGATTGTCAAATTTGTTGGCATATAGTTGCTCATAGTAATTTCTTAGAATTTTTTGTATTTCTGTGATGTCTGTAGTCATTTCCACTCTTTCATTCCTGATTTTACTAATTTCAGTCCTCTCTCTCTTTTTTTATTTTTTTTGATGAGCCTGGCTAGAGGTTTGTCAGTTCTGTTTATCTTCTCAAAAAACGAGCTCTTGGTTTCATTGATCTTTTGAATTGCTTTTCGATTCTCTATATTGCTTATTTCCGCTCTGGTCTTTATTATCTCCTTTCTTGTACTCCCCTTGGGCCTCTTTTGCTGTTCTTTTTCCAGTTCCCTTAGGTGTAAGGATAACCTGTTGATTTGAGATTTTTCTTCCTTCTTTAGGTAGGCCTGCACTGCAATAAACTTCCCTCTTAGGACTGCTTTTGCAGCATCCCAGAGATTTTGGGTCGTCGTGTTTTCATTTTCGTTTGTCTCAAGATATCTTTTGATTTCCTCCTTGATCTCATTTGTGACCCACTCACTATTTAGTAGCACGTTATTTAGCCTCTATTTATTTGTCAGCTTCCCGGATTTCTTCTTATAATTGATTTCTAGTTTCATAGCATTGTGGTCAGAGAATACAGTTGAAATAATTTCAATCTTCTTAAATTTATTGAGACTTGTTTTGTGGCCTAACATGTGCTCTATCTTAGAAAATGTTCCATGTGCACTTGAAAAGAATGTATATTCTGTAGCTTCGGGGTGAAATGCTCTGAATATATCAATTAAACCCAGCTCTTGTAATGTGTCATTTAAGGTCGCTGTTTCCACATTGATTTTCTGTCTGGAGAATCTGTCCATTGGTGACAGCAGGGTGTTGAAGTCCCCTACTATGATAGTGTTACTGTTGATCTCTGTTTTTATGTCTGACAATATCTGTTTTATATATTTAGGAGCTCCTATGTTAGGTGCATAGATGTTTACTAGGGTTATGTCCTCATGTTGGACCGATCCCTTTATTAGTATGAAGTGTCCTTCTTTGTCCTTTGTTATATTCTTCAATTTAAAGTCCATTTTATCTGATATAAGTATCACTATTCCAGCTTTTTTTCCCATTCCATTTGCATGCAATATTTTACTCCATCCCTTTACTTTCAGCCTGAATGAGTCTTTTGATCTGAGGTGAGTCTCGTATACAGCATGTGCTGGGGTCTTGCTTTCTTATCCATTCAGCTACCCTACGTCTTTTTATTGGAGCATTTAATCCATTTACATTTAATGTGATTATTGATAGGTGTGTATTTATTGCCATTTTGTTATTTGTGTTCGTAGTCTTTCTTAGTTAGGTTGTTTTTCTCTTCTACTTAAAGAAGGCCTTTTAACATTTCCTGCAAAGCTGGCTTGGTGGTAATGAATTCCCTTAATTTATTCTTCTCTGCAAAGCTCCTTATCTCGCTTTCAATTTTATTTATTTATTTTTGTATTTTTTTTTTCCTTTTTATTTTTTTCTTTTTTAATTTAATTTAATTTTATTTTTAATTAGTTTCAGGTGTACAACACAGTGTAATAGTTATACATTTTACTCCTCAAAGTGACAAACCCCCCACCCCCAATACACCACCCCACACCCCCCCATATCATATATATCTATTACTCTTCCTCTGACTCTCTTCCACAGTATAATCCACATCCCGTGACTATCTATATATATTCAATTACAGTAGGTATACCACCTCCACTTTAGTAATACAGTGCAGTGATCAAACCTCTACTCCATCCATGAAATGGTCTCCCTAACAAGACCTATGATCATCTGACATTCCACAGAATATTTACAACATTATTAATTATATTCCCCAAACTGTTTTTCCTATCCCAGTAGCAATATTGTAGTTGCCTATTTTTGCTGTCTAATCCCTTCCCCTTCTCCCTCATTCCCATTCCTCTCCAAATTAGCAACCCTGATTTTTCCTCTATATCTATGAGACAGTTTCTGTTTACTTTGCTCATTCATACAGTTTTTCATATTCCACATATAAGTGAGATCATATGGTATTTGTCCTTCTCTGACTGACTTACTTCACTCAACATTATAGTCTCTAGGTCCATCCATATCATTGCAAATGGCACGATTTCATTCTTCTTTATAGCGGAGTAATACTCCATTGTATAAATATACCACAGTTTCTTAATCCAGTCATCTACTGACGGGCATTTTGGTTGTTTCCAAGTCTTAGCTATTGTAAATTGTGCTGCTATGAACATCGGGGTGCATAACTTTCTTTGAATAAGTGTCTTGGTTTTTTCAGGATAAATACCTAGGAGTGGAATTGCTGGGTCAAAAGGTAGCTCTATTTCCAGTTCTTTGAGATACCTCCATACTGACTTCCATAGTGGCTGCACCAATCTGCAGTCCCACCAACAGTGCAGCAGGGTCCCCTTTTCCCCACAGCCCCGCCAGCACTTGTTGTTTGTTGATTTGTTGATGATAGCCATTCTGACTGGAGTGAGGTGGTATCTCATGGTGGTTTTTATTTGCATTTCCCTAATGACGAGTGAGGTTGAACTTTTTTCATATGCCTGTTGGCCATCTGTATGTCCTCTTTAGAGAAATGTCTCTTCATATCTTCTGCCCATTTTTTAATTGGGTTGTTTGTTTTTTTGGTGTTGAGTTTCATGAGTGTTTTATAAATTTTGGATATTAACCCCTTATCAGATATATCGTTGGCAAATATATTCTCCCATTCAGTAGGCTTCCTTTTTGTTTTATTAATGGTTTCCTTTGTTGTGAAAAAACTTTTAAGTCTGATATAATCCCATATGTTCATTTTTTCTTTTACTTCCCTTGCCCGTAGGGATGTATCAGTAAAAATATTGATCCGGGTAATGTCTGCAAATGTACTCCCTATATTTTCATTTAGGATTTTTATGGTTTCAGGTCTTACATTTAAGTCTTTAATCCATTTTGAATTTGTTCTTGTATAAGGCGTAAGGAGATGATCCAGTTTCATTTTTTTGCATGTGTCAGTCCAATTTTCCCAGCACCATTTATTGAATAGACTATCTTTACTCCAGTGTAAATTCTTGCTTCCCTTGTCATAGATTAACTGTCCGTAAATGCTTGGATTTATTTCTGGGCTCTCTGTTCTGTTCCACTGATCGATGTGCCTGTTTTTATGCCAATACCAAACTGTCTTGATTACTGTGGCTTTGTAGTAGGTTTTGATGTCTGGTAGCGTGATCCCCCCGACTTTGTTTTTATTCCTCAGAATTGCCGAGGCTATTCTGGGTCTTTTATGATTCCATATAAACTTTAGGATTATATTTTCTATTTCTGTGAAAAATGCCCTTGGTAGTTTGATAGGAATTGCATTGAATCTATATATTGCTTTAGGCAGTATGGACATTTTAACTATATTAATTCTTCCTATCCATGAGCATGGTAGGTGTTTCCATTTATTTGTATCTTCTATGATTTCTTTCTTCAGTGTCTTATAATTTTCTGAGTACAGATCTTTCACTTCTTTGGTTAAATTTATTCCTAGGTATTTTATAGTTCTTGACGCAATTGTAAATGGGACAGTTTTCTTAATTTCTCTTTCCGTTAGTTTATTATTGGTATATGCAAATGCCACCGATTTCTGAACATTGATTTTATATCCTGCTACTTTACTGAATTCGTCTATCAGTTCCAATAGTTTTTTGATGGAGTCTTTGGGGTTCTCTATATACAGTATCATGTCATCTGCATATAATGACAATTTTACTTCTTCCTTGCCAATTTGGATGCCTTTTATTTCTTTTTGTTGTCTGATTGCTGTGGCTAGAACTTCCAGCACTATGTTGAATAAAAGAGGATAAAGTGGACAGCCTTGTCTTGTTCCTGATCTTAAGGGGAATGGTTTTAGCTTTTCCCCATTGAGTATGATGTTAGCTGTAGGTTTATCATATATGGCTTTTATTATGTTGAGATATGATCCCTGTATTCCCACTTTGCTAAGGGTTTTTAACATAAATGGCTGTTGGATTTTGTCAAATGCTTTTTCTGCATCTATTGAGATGACCATGTGATCTTTATTCTTCATTTTGTTGATGTGGTGTATCACATTAATTGATTTACGGATGTTGAACCAGCCTTGCGCACTAGGGATGAATCCCACTTGATCATGATGTATGATCTTCTTAATATATTGCTGAATTCTGTTTGCTAATATTTTATTGAGAATTTTTGCATCTATATTCATCAGGGAGATTGGCCTGTAGTTTTCCTTTTTTGTGCTGTCTTTATCTGGTTTTGGAATCACGGTGTTAGAGGCTTCATAAAAAGAGTTTGGGAGCTTTCCCTCTTTCTGGATTTTTTGGAATAGTTTGAGAAGAATAGGTGATAGTTCTTTTTTGAATGTTTGATAAAATTCACTTGTGAAGCCGTCTGGTCCAGGGCTTTTGTTTTTTGGGAGCTTGTCAATTACTGATTCAATTTTCTTGGTAGTAATCAGGGTATTTAGATTTTCTGTTTCTTCTTGCGTTAGCTTTGGAAGGTTGTATGCTTCTAGAAAATTATCCATTTCATCCATATTGTCAAATTTGTTGGCATATAGTTGCTCATAGTAATTTCTTAGAATTTTTTGTATTTCTGTGATGTCTGTAGTCATTTCCCCTCTTTCATTCCTGATTTTGCTAATTTGAGTCCTCTCTCTTTTTTTTTTTGATGAGCCTGGCTAGAGGTTTGTCAATTTTGTTTATCTTCTCAAGAAACCAGCTCTTGGTTTCATTGTTCTTTTGAATTGTTTTTCTGTTCTCTATATTGTTTATTTCTGCTCTGGTCTTTATTATCTCCTTTCTTGTACTCCCCTTAGGCCTCTTTTGCTGTTCTTTTGCCAGTTCCCTTAGGTGTAAGGATAACCTGTTGATTTGAGATTTTTCTTCCTTCTTTAGGTAGGCCTGCACTGCTATAAACTTCCCTCTTAGGACTGCTTTTGCAGCATCCCAGAGATTTTGGGTCGTGGTGTTTTCATTTTCGTTTGTCTCGAGGTATCTTTTGATTTCCTCCTTGATCTCATTTGTGACCCACAAACTATTTAATAGCATATTGTTTAGCCTCCATTTATTTATCAGCTTCCCGGATTTCTTCTTATAATTGATTTCTAGTTTCATAGCATTGTGGTCAGAGAATACAGTTGAAATGATTTCAATCTTCTTAAATTTATTGAGACTTGTTTTGTGGCCTAACATGTGGTCTATCTTAGAAAATGTTCCATGTGCACTTGAAAAGAACGTATATTCTGTAGCTTTGGGATGAAATGCTCTGAAAATGTCTGTTAAATCCAGCTGGTCTAATGTGTCATTTAAGGTCGCTGTTTCCACATTGATTTTCTGTCTGGAGGATCTGTCCATTAGTGACAGCGGGGTGTTGAAGTCCCCTACTATGATAGTGTTACTGTTGATCTCTGTCTTTATGTCTGACAATATCTGTTTTATATATTTAGGGGCTCCTATGTTAGGTGCATAGATGTTTACTAGAGTTATGTCCTCTTGTTGGATCGATCCCTTCATTACTATGAAGTGTCCTTCTTTGTCCTTTGTTATATTCTTCAATTTAAAGTCCATTTTATCTGATATAAGTATCGCTACTCCAGCTTTTTTCTCAGTACCATTTGCATGAAATATTTTACTCCATCCCTTTACTTTCAGCCTGTATGAGTCTTTGGATCTGAGGTGAGTCTCTTGTATACAGCATATACTGGGGTCTTGCTTTCTTATCCATTCAGCCACCCTATGTCTTTTTATTGGAGCATTTAATCCATTTACATTTAATGTGATTATTGATAGGTGTTTATTTATTGCCATTTTCTTATTTGTGTTCGTAGTCTTTCATAGGTTGTTTTTCTCTTCTACTTAAAGAAGCCCTTTTAGCATTTCCTGCAAAGCTGGCTTGGTGGTAATGAATTCCCTTAACTTATTTTTTTCTGCAAAGCTCCTTATCTCGCCTTCGATTTTAAATGATAACCTTGCTGGATACAGCAATCTTGGTTGTAGGCCTTTATTTTTCATCACTTTGAAAACCTTCTGCCACTCTCTTCTGGCCTGCAAAGTTTCTGTAGAAAAGTCAGCTGATAATCTTATGGGGGTACCCTTGTAAGTAACTTGCTGCCTTTCCCTTGCTGCTTTAAGGATTCTATCTTTGTCCTTAACCCTTGCCATTTTCACTATAATGTGTCTTGGAGTGGGCCTGTTTGGAATCATCCTGTTTGGAACTCTCTGCACTTCCTTGGCTTGTATTTCAATGTCCTTTGCCAGGTTAGGGAAGTTTTCAGACATTATTACTTCAAATATATTCTCAATCCCTTGCTCACTCTCTTCTCCTTCTGGTACTCCAATGACCTGTTGGTTATTGCGTCTGATGTTGTCCCCCAGCTCTCTTAAACTATTTTCCATGTTTTTCATTCTTTTTTCTTTTTGTTGTACCGCATGGGTGATCTCTGCTATTTTGTCTTCTAAGTCACTGATTCGATTTTCTGCTTCATCCAGTCGCTAGTGATTCCATCAAGTTTGTTATTTAATTCAGTAATTGTGTTCTTAAGTTCTAGCTAGTTGCTTTTCATGATTTCTCTATCCTTCTTTATATTTTCATTAATTTCCTTGAACATTCTAATAATCAGTGTTCTGAACTCTGTCTCCGATAGGTTGGTTACCTCTATTTCCTCTATTTCCACTGATTCAGGAAGTTTCTTCTGTTCTTTTATTTGTGTTATGTTTCTTTGTCTCCCCATTCTGGCTTACTCTTTGTGTTTGCTTCAATATAACAGATAGATCCCCCAGATTTCTCAGTCTTTTCTGGGTAAACTTATATGGTGTGTATCCTTTATATTTGAATTAACTCAGTCTCCCTATTCTCCTGTGCTTGTATCTGAGGTGTTCCTTGTGTCGTGCATCCTCACTTGTTGAAGTTTTAGTTTTGATTACTTTTGGTTTGTCAGTAGGTGGGATTGACTCCCAGATTGATTAGCTGTGAGGATCAGCAGCTTCTGCAGTTTATGAGCTGCTGTGAGAGGACTGACCCCTCTGATGAAACTTGGACCTTATGGGTCTTAGTACCTGTAGTAACTTCTTTTTGGGTGTGACTCTTGTATGTCTAACCCAGAAATGCTCTGGTTTTATCTAAAGTTGGCCTCCGGGTATGATGATTCTTGTGTCTGTTTGTTTGGACCCACTGCTGCAGAGTTATTTTAGAGCATAACAGATCAACAAGAACAACCTCCGCAGCCACCAAAGGAAACCAAATGCTCGCACAATTAAAAACAACCAACCATCAAACTACAGTCAACTTGTACAGAAATATCAATCATACTAATGAAGAAAACAAACAGAAACAAAACAAAAACCACATACTCAATAATAACAGAAGAGGAAACAAAATAAAATACAATATCCTAAAATAAAAAATAGAATAAACATGAGAAACCGATTAGCTATACCTAAAAAATAAAAAATAAAAATAAACTAAAATAGTAATAAAAAAAGTAAGAAAAATTTAAATAAATAAAATTTGCTGAAAAAAGGAAAAGAGGAAAAGTATAGCAGTGAGAAGAATGAATAAAATAAGAGAGAAAGTGAGGGTGGGGAAAAAAGAAAAAGAAAAGAAAGAAAAAGAAAAAGAAAAAAGGAAAAAAATATATATATATTTGTCTACACACCCATATATATGGACATATATTCACCTATATACACCTATATATATATGCCTATATTAAAAACTACAATATGATTATAATGAAATAGAAATAAAAACCAAAAACAACCAAGATAAGCAGCCAATAAAGGGAAAACAAAACAGAATAAAACCAAACAAACCAAAAATACCCGTGCTGGTCTTGGCTAAAGTCCACCAAGCTCTTTTCAGTTTGTCTGCTGTACAAAAATTCCTGTGCGTCTTGTGGGAACAGTAGGCCACCTGATGCTTAGCGTAATCCTAGCACTGCAGGTTTGCTGTACTTGAGTGTGGTTGTGACGTGTGATTGGTGGTTTTTACAAAGTCACTGCCTTTTTGCTTTTGCCTGTCCCAAGGCAGGCTGCACCCCCAAAGGCTCAATGAGTGTCTCTGGGCACCCTTTGGGTTGACAGCCGTGGAGAATTAAAGAATTCCTCACTACCAAAAGCCTGCTGCTAAGAATCTGTTAATTAGTGCCTCAGCAGATGAACCTGCCCTGCCTCCCAAGCCTTGCCTAAAGGAGGGGGCAGGGTGGGTAGTCTCACTCTGCTGCCTTTACTGGGTGGAAATTCTCAACCCCCTGCAGGTAAGGATATCTTCCTAGTCTGCCCCTATTGCTCCCTTCAGGAGTCAGTTTAAGACTGTCTTGGCGGGGGACAAAGTTTGTGGGAGTGGGTGAGTTATTGGGTTTTTTTTTTTTTGCTTTCTGTTCAAGAGTAGAAAAAGGGAAAAAAAATAAAAAACATAAAAATAAACAAAGCCACAGTTCCAACACTGTTTCAAGCTAAGGCCTTTGCCTCTTATGCTCCAGCGGAGTTCCTGCTGCTCTCCCAAAGGGTCTGCCGGGATTTAGGGAATTGCGCGCACCCTACCGTGTGGCCAAGATCCCCGCTCCGCGTCTCTCGGGGACCTGTGTCTCCACCCGGCGCGCTGTTTGTCCGAGCGAGTCCTCTTTTTCCCCTGCTCCCGGGTTCCAGGCTTCTGCCTCGGAGCCGGCGCGCCTGCGCGGATCTCCTGCTGCTCTCCCAAATGGTCTGCCGGGATTTAGGGGACTGCGCGCACCGTGCCGCGTGGCTCCGATCCCCACTCTGTCTCTCCGGGATCTGTGACTCTGGCTGGCGTGCTGCGTCTCCGCGGGCGAGTCCTGTGTTTCCCCTGCTCCCGGGTTTAAGGCTTCTGCCTTGGAGCCGGCGCGCGCCCGCGCCGTTCTCCTGCTGCGCTCCTGGAGGGACTGCCGCCGGGGTTCAGGGGACTGCGCACACCTTTCCACGCGGCTCCGATCCCCGCTCCGTCTCTCCGGGACCTGCGTCTCCGCCCAGCGCGCGCTGCTTCTCCGCAGGCGAGTCCTCTGTTTTCCCCTGCTCCCGGGTTTCAGGCTTCTGCACTCCGCGGGACCCGGTGGGCACAGAGACTGACCCCTGAACCGGGCGGGTGCAGGGACTGATCTTGCCCTGCCGCTGCGGGGCTCTGCACCCTGCTTCCTGGGGACCCGGCGAGCTGCGGGTGCAGCTCGTACCTCTGCACAGTTGTCTCCTCTCTCTCCTCCCGCACTTGCCCGGCCTGAGCTTCTGCCTCAGACCGCAAACCAACGCGCTCTTGCTGAACTCCAGGTGGGCCGCGGGCCGCAGGGCTCGCCTTCAATTTTAAATGATAACCTTGCTGGATACAGCAATCTCGGTTGTAGGCCTTTATTTGTCATCACTTTAAAAACCTCCTGCCACTCCCTTCTGGCCTGTAAAGTTTCTGTAGAAAAGTCAGCTGATAATCTTATTGGGGTGCCCTTTTAAGTAACTTGCTGCCTTTCCCTTGCTGCTTTAAGGATTCTGTCTTTGTCCTTAACCCTTGCCATTTTCACTATAATGTGTCTTGGTGTGGGCCTGTTTGGAATCATCCTGGTTGGAACTCTCTGCACTTCCTGGGCTTGTATTTCAATGTCCTTTGCCAGGTTAGGCAAGTTTTCAGACATTATTACTTCAAATATGTTCTCAATCCCTTGCTCCCTCTGTTCTTCTGGTATTCCAATGATTCTTTAATTGTTGCATTTGATGTTATTCCCCCAGCTCTCGAACTATTTTCAATGTTTTTCATTCTTTTTTCTTTTTGTTGTTCTGCTTGGGTGATCTCTGCTATCTTGTCTTCTAAGTCACTGATTTGATTTTCTGCTTCTTCCAATCTGCTCGTCATTCCATTGAGTTTATTTAATTCAGTAATTGTGTTCTTAATTTCTAGCTGGTTGTTTTTAATGATTTCTCTATCCTTCTTTATATTTTCATTAATTTCCTTGAACATTCTAATAATCAGTGTTCTGAGCTCTGTCTTCGATAGGTTCTTTACCTCTGTTTCCTCTAGTTCCACTGATTCAGGAAGTTTCTTCTGTTCTTTTATTTGGGTTGTGTTTCTTTGTGTCCCCATTCTGGCTTAATTTATGTGTTTGCTTCGATATTACAGATAGATCCCCCAGGTTTCTCAGTCTTTTCTGGGTAAACTTATACGGTGTGTGTCCTTTATATTTGAATTACTCAGTCTCCCTATTCTCCTGTGCTTGTATCTGAGGTGTTCCTTGTGTCGTGTGTCCTCACTTGTTGAAGTTTTAGTTTTGATTACTTTTGGCTTGTCAGTAGGTGGGATTGACTCCCACATTGATTAGCTGTGAGGATCAGCAGTGTCTGCAGTTTATGAGCTGTTGTGAGAGGATTGACCCCTCTGATGAAACTTGGACCCTATGGGCCCTAGTACCTGTAGCAACTTCCTTTTGGGTGTGACTCTTGTATGTCAAACCCAGAAATGCCCTGGTTTTATCTAAAGTTGGCCTCCGGGTATGATGATTCTTGTGTCTGTTTGTTTGGACCCACTGCTGCAGAGTGATATTAGAGCATAACAGATCAACAAGAACAACCTCCGCAGCCACCAAAGGAAACCAAATGCTTGCACAAGTAAAAACAACCAACCATCAAACTACAGTCAACTTGTACAGAAATATCAATCATACTAATGAAGAAAAAAAACAGAAACAAAACAAAAACCATACACACAATAATAACAGAAGAGGAAACAAAATAAAATAGAATATCCTAAAATAAAAAGTAGAATAAACATGAGAAACCGATTAGCTATACCTAAAAAATAAAAAATAAAAATAAAGTAAAATAATAATAATAAAAAAGTAAGAATAAAAATTAAAAAAATAAAATAAAATAAAATTTGCAGAAAAAAGGAAATGCGGAAAAGTATAGCAGTGAGAAGAATGAATAAAATAAGAGAGAAAGTGAGGGTGGGGAAAAAAGAAAAAGAAAAGAAAGAAAAATAAAAAGAAAAAATATATATATATATTTGTCTACACACCCATATATATGGACATATATTCACCTATATACACCTATATATATGCCTATATTAAAAACTACAAATTGATAAGAATGAAATAGAAATAAAAACCAAAAACAACTAAGATAAGCAGCCAATAAAGGGAAAACAAAACAGAATAAAACCAAACAAACCAAAAATACCCGTGCCGGTCTTGGCTAAAGTCCACCAAACTCTCTTCAGTTTGTCCTCTGCTGTACAATAATTCCTGTGCGTCTTGTGGGAACAGTAGGCCACCTGATGCCTAGCGTGATCCTGGCACTGCAGGTTTGCTGTACTTGAGTGTGGTTGTGACGTGTGATTGGTGGTTTTTACAAAGTTTTGCTTTTGCCTGTTCCAAGGCAGGCTGCACCCCCAAAGGCTCAATGAGTGTCTCTGGGCACCCTTTCGGTTGACAGCTGTGGAGAATTAAAGAATTCCTCACTACCAAAAGCCAACTGCTAAGAATCTGTTAATTAGTGCCTCAGCAGGTGAACCTGCCCTGCCTCCCAAGCCTTCCATAAAGGTGGGGCTGGGGAAGGTAGTCTCACTCTGCAGCCTTTACTGGGGTGGAAATTCTCAACCCCCTGCAGGTAGGAATACTTTCGTAGTATTCCCCTACTGCTGCATTCAGGAGTCAGTTTAAGACTCTGTCTTGGCGGGGGCCAAAGTTTGTGGGAGTGGGTGGGTTATTGTTTTTGTTTTTGTTTTTCTTTCTGTTCAAGAGTAGAAAAAGGAAAAAAAAAACATAAAAATAAACAAAGACACAGTTCCAACACTGTTTTAAGCTAAGGCCTTTGCCTTTTATGCTCCAGCGGCGTTCCTGCTGCTCTCCCAAAGGGTCTACTGGGATTTAGGGGACTGCGCGCACCCTGCCGCATGGCTAAGATCCCCGCTACGCCTCTCCGGGACCTGTGACTCCAGCCAGTGCGCGCTGCTTCTCCGCGCGCGAGTCCTCTTTTTTCCCCCCCTCCCGGGTTTAAGGCTTCTGCCTCAGAGCCGGCACGCGGTGCTCCTGCTGCTCTCTCGAAGAGACTGCCGGGGTTTAAGGGACTGCACGCCACCTGCCGCGCGGCTCAGATCCCCGCTCTGTCTCTCGGGGACCTGTGTCTCCGCCTAGCGCTCGCTGAGTATCTGCGTGCGAGTCTTCTTTTTTCGCCTCCTCCCGGGTTTAAGGCTTCTGCCTCGGAGCCAGCAAGCGCCCGCGTGGTGCTCCTGCTGCACTTCTGGAGGGACTGCCGCCGGGGTTTAGGGGTCTGCACACACCCTACTGCGTGGTTCCGATCCCTGCTCCGTCTCTCGGGGACCTGCGTCTCTGCCCGGCATGCTGAGTCTCCGCGTGCGAGTCCTCTTTATTCCCCTGCTCCTGGGTTTCAGGCTGTTGCGCTCTGCGGGACCCGGTGGGCACAGAGACTAATCCCTAAACCAGAGGGTGCAGGGATTGATCTTGCCCTGTCGCTGTGGGGCTCTGCACCCTGCTTCCTGGGGACCCGGTGAGCCGCAGGTGCAGCTCGTACCTCTGAACAGTCGTCTCCTCTCTCTCCTCCCACACTTGCCTGGCCTGAGGCTTCTACCTCAGACTGCAAACCAATGTGCTCTTGCTGAACTCTAGGTGGGCTGCAGGCCGCAGGGAGGGAGCCGGGGGAACACTCACCGTGCCTCCGCAGCCGCGGGTGCGGGCTGCACCTCACGCATCTCACCGCCTTCTTCCACTAGTCGCCCGGCCTGCCCACCTTCCAGCAATCGTTGTGTGGAACTCTTAGTTGCTCTGTGTGATGAGTAGATGTCTCTTTGAAGCATATTAGAAGTTCAAATTGTGGCTATTTCTAGGGAAGATTTCATGGAGCCCTCCTCACAGCCGCCATCTTGCCCCCCTCTCCTACTTATCTAGACTTTTTTTTAAGAACACTTGGGTTTACAGGAAAATTGAACAGAGAGTACAGAGTTCCCACATAGTTTCTCTTAGTATTAACATCTTACATTAGGGAAACTTTGTTATAATTAATGAATCGATCTTGACACATTATTATTAACTAATGTCCATCGTTCATTTAGATTTTTTAAAAGTTTTTACCTAATGTCTTTTTTCTGTTCTAGGATCCTATCCAAGATACCACATTACATTGTCATCTCTCCTTTGGCTCCTCTTAGCAATGACAGTTTCTCAGGCTTTCTTTGTTTTTGATGACCTTGACAGTTTTGAGGGGTACCTGTCAGGGTATGGTGCCCCTGTATTGGAATTTGTCTGATGTTTTACTCAGGATTAGACTGGATTATGGGTTTTTAAGAGGAAGATCACAGAGGCAAAGTACCATTTTCATCCCATCATATCAAGGGTACATACTAACAATGTGATTTATGACTGTGGATGTTGATCTTGAATTGGCTGAGGTAATGTATGTCAGGTTCCTCTACTGTGAAGTGACTCTCCCTCCACTCCCTTCCCACTCTGTCCTCTTTGGCAGGAAGTCACTATGCACAGGCCACACTTAACAAGTGAGGAGTTATGCTCCCCTTCTTTGATGGCAAAATATCTACATAGACAATTTGGTGTTCTTTGACATGGGAGATTTTTCTCTTCTCCCAGTTATTAATTTATTCAATCATTTATATCAGTATAGACTCATGGAAATTATTTTATATACTGGGTTATAATCTAATAATACTTTTTTTTATTGTTCAAATTGTTCCAGTTTGAGCCACTGAAATCTCTTTCAGTTGGCTCTGGATGCTGACTTTTTAACCCTAAAAATGTTTAGTATTCAGTTCGGTTTTTATACCATGAGATTTTAAAACACAAATGGGATCTACACTATAATTATTCTATTGGCAAAAAAACTGATTTCTTCAATATTAGATGCCCCCCCCTTAAATGTCTTAGAGGAATCTTATTCTGTTTGCACAGTAGTCATAATTAAAAATGGAAAAATGTCAGCATTTAAAAGGGGGCAGTGTTTATTCATCCTTTACACTTAATTCCAATAACCAGCTGGGGAGGACACACTGGTTTCAGGGCTGAGGCACAGGGTTCAGTTTCTCCAGGGCTGACTATGTCTACTCTCCAGCCACTAACTATGCCCCATAAGCTGAGCCTGGCACCAACCAACCTGGTTTTCCAGATGTTGCATCAGCCTAGAAGTAGCTATTCTAGGCACAACGGCATGCCTTGAAGATGATGATTCAGCTCAAGGGCTTCACAGACAAAGGCTATCACACAGCTGTGACACCTGGAGACCTCAAGTCAAACCCCTAAAGAAATGGTAAAGGCCTTGCAGTAGACCGAATGTGTCCCTCCAAACTTCTTATGTGGAAACCCCAATGTGATGGTATTTGGAAGTGGGACCTTTGGGAGGTGATTAGGTCATGAGGGTGGAGCCCTCATGTGTGGGATTAGTGCCCTTATAACAGAGGCCCCAGAGAGCTCCTTTGCCCCTTCCACCATATGTGGATACAGGAAGAAGACAGTTGCCTATGAACCAGGAAGTGGGTCCTCACCAGACACTGAATCTGTTAACACCTTGATCTTAGACTTTCAGCCTCCAGAACTGTGAGAAAGAAATTTCTGTTGTTCAGAAGCCACCCTGTCTGTGGCATTCTAGTATAGCAGCCCAAACAGACTAAGGCAGGCTCGTATTATCTATTCCTGTATAACACAGCACTCCAAAACAGTGACTTAAAACCACATTTATTATCTCTCATGGTTCCTATGGGTTGGGTATTTGAGACAAATACTTAATGGGTGGTCTGGCTTGAGGTCTTTCATGATGGTATAGTCAGCTGGTGGCTGGGAACTGGGGTCACCTCAAAGGCCTCCTCACTCACCGGTCACATACTCAAATCAAAATATCTGGGACTGAAAGAGCTGGGACTCCCAGGCATCTCCTTCTATGTCTATGTGGTCTCTCAAGCATGGTGGCTCCATGGTAGCTGGACTTCTTATATGGTAGCTCAGAGGACCAAAGGCATGTGTCCCAGGAGAGAGAGAAACCCATGCTGAAGGCACAGTTCCTTTTTCTAACCTACCCTCAGAAATCAGTGTCACTTTGCCAAATTATTAGAAGCATATTTCTAAATCAGGCCATATTCTAGGGAAAAGGAATCAGACTCCATCTTTTGGTGAAAAGAGTCACAAAAAATTTGCAAACTAGTATTAAACCGACCTCAGGATCTTAGAGTACCCCCAGAGCTGGATGGCTTCCAGTGACCCCTTCTTTACCTGTCCTGTGGCCCAGGGGGCTGGGTGACATCTCCCCTCTGCTGTTAGTCCCAGGATACTGCACCCTCACTTGCAGTTTCCCTACATGCTGCCCACAACTTTCTATAGTCTTTTATTTTTTTGATTTATTAATGATTTTATTTT
The DNA here is from genome assembly GCA_033961575.1 of Aselliscus stoliczkanus. Classification (NCBI taxonomy): domain Eukaryota; kingdom Metazoa; phylum Chordata; class Mammalia; order Chiroptera; family Hipposideridae; genus Aselliscus; species Aselliscus stoliczkanus. The sequence goes on from CM066733.1 coordinate 45,506,619, forward strand.
ACTTCTATTGTTCATTCTATTTATTTATTTATTTATTTAATTAGCTTCAGGTGTACAACAAAGTGCAATAATTACACTTTTTACCACTCAAAGTGACAACATCCCTCCCCCAATTCTCCCTCCCCACTCATCCCCCCATATCATACGTATCTATTACAATTCCTTTGACTCCCTTCCACCGTATAATCCACATCCCGTGACTATCTATATATTCAATTACAGTTGGCATACAATATTATACAACATCAATTTCAGGTATACAGTGCAGTGATCAAGCCTCTACTCCATCCATGAAGTGGTCTCCCTAACAAAACATGTGACCATCTTACACCCCACAAAATTTTGACATCATTATATTCCCCAAACTGTGTTTCATATCCCTGTGACAACACTGTAGTTACCTATTTATGCTGTCTAATCCCTTCCCCTTCTCCCTCATTCGCATCCCCATCCCAACTAGCAACCCTGTTTTTCCTCTATATCTATGAGACTGTTTCTGTTTCTTTTGCTCCTTCATTCAGTTTTTCAAATTCCACATATAAGTGAGATCATATGGTATTTGTCTTTCTCCGACTGACTTATTTCACTTAACATAATAGTCTCTAGATCCATCCATATCATTGCAAATGGTACAATTTCATTCTTCTTTACAGTGGAGTAATACTCCATTGTATAAATGTACCACAGTTTCTTAATCCAGTCATCTACCGATGGGCATTTCGGTTGTTTCCAAGTCTTGGCTATTGTAAATAGTGCTGCAATAAACATAGGGGTGCATATATTTTTTGAATTAGCGTCTTGGATTACTCTGGGTAGATTCCCAAGAGTGGAATTGCGGGTCATACGGCAATTCCATTTCCAGTGTTTTGAGATACCTCCATACTGATTTCCATAATGGCTGCACCAATTTGTATTTCTACCAACAGTGCACCAGGGTTCCCTTTTCTCCACACCCTCACCAGCACTTGTTGTTTGTTGATTTGTTGATGATAGCCATTCTGACTCGAGTGAGGTGGTATCCCATTGTGTTTTTTATTTGCATTTCTCTGATGATTAGTGAGGTTGAACATTTTTTCATATGCCTGTTGGCCATCTGTATGTCCTCTTTAGAGAAATGACTCCTCATATCCTCTGCCCATTTTTTAATTGGGTTGTTTGTTTTTTTGGTGTTGAATTGCATGAGTGTTTTATAAATTTTGGATATCAACCCCTTATCAGATATATCGTTGGCAAATATCTTCCCCCATTCAGTAGGCTGCCTTTTTGTTTCATTCATGATTTCCTTTGCTATGAAAAACTTTTAAGTTTGATGTAATCTCATATGTTCATTTTTTTCTTTTATTTCCCTTTCCCGGGGGGATATATTGGTAAAAATATTACTCAGGGTAATGTCTGCAAACTTACACCCTATATTTTCTTCTAGGAGTTTTATGGTCTCAGGTCTTACATTTAAGTCTTTAATCCATTTTGAGTTTGTTCTCGTATATGGTGTAAGTAGGTGGTCTATTTTCATTTTTTTGCACGTGTCAGTCCAATTTTCCCAGCACCATTTATTAAATAGACTATCTTTACTCCAGTGTAAATTCTTGTTCCCATTGTCATAGATTAAATGATCATTTATAGATGGGTTTATTCCTGGGCTCTCTATTCTATTCCATTGGTCTATGTGTCTGTTTTTAGGCCAGTACCATACTGTTTTGATTACTGTAGCCTGCTAGTATGTTTTGATGTCAGGTAGTGTGATGCCTCCCACTTTGTTCTTATTTCTCAACATTGCCGTCCACTATTCGGGGTCTTTTGTGGCTCCATATAAATTTCAGGGTTCTATGTTGTATTTCTGAGAAAAATGTCCTCGGTAGTTTGATTGGAATCACATTGAATCTGTATATTGCTTTAGGTAGTATTGACATTTTAATTACATTAATTCTTCCTATCCATGAGCATGGTATGTATTTCCATTTATTTGTATCTTCTTTGATTTCTCTCTTCAGTGTCTCATAATTTTCTGAGTACAGGTCCTTTACTTCTTTAGTTAAATTGATTCCTAGATATTTTATTGTTTTGAAGCAATTGTAAAAGGGATTGATCTCCTGATTTCTTCTTCGGATAGTTTATTATTGGGGTATAGAAACGCCACTAATTTCTGAATATTAATTTTGTATCCTGCTGCCTTACCAAATTCGTGTATCAGTTCTAGCAGTTTTTTGGTGGAGTCTTTGGGATTCTCTATATATAGTATCATGTCATCTGCATATAATGACAATTTTACTTCCTCTTTTCCAATTTGAATGCCTTTTATTTCATTTTCTTGTCTGATTGCTGTGACTAGAACTTCCAGAACTATGTTAAATAGAAGTGGTAAAAGCGGGCAGCCTTGTCTTGTTCCTGATCTTAAGGGGAATGCTTTCAGCCTTTCCCCATTGAGTATGATGTTTGCTGTGGCCTTATCATATATGGCCTTTAATATGTTGAGATATGATCCCACTATTCCCACTTTGTTAAGAGTCTTTATCATAAATGGCTGCTCGATTTTGTCAAATGCCTCTTCTGTGTCTATTGATATGATCATATTATTTTTATTTTTCATTTTATTAATGTGATGTATTACATTAATTGATTTGTGGATATTGAACCAGGCTTGCATACCAGGAATGAATCCCTCTTGATCATGGTGTGTGATCTTTTTAATGAGATGCTGAATTCTGTTTGCTAGTATTTTGTTGTGAATTTTTGCATCTATGTTCATTAGTGATATTGGCCTGTAGTTTTCCTTTTTTGTAATATCTTTGTCTGACTTAGGAATCAGGGTGATAGTGGCTTCACAGAAAGAGTTTGGGAGCCTTCCCTCCTTCTGGATTTTTTGGAATAGTTTGAGGAGGATAGGTATTAATTCTTTTTTGAATGTTTTGTATAATTCACCTGTGTAGCCATCTGGTCCAGGGCTTTTGTTGGTTGGGAGATTGTTGATTACTGATTCAATTTCTTTGGCAGTAATCAGTCTGTTCAGAGTTTCTGTTTCTTTTTGGTTCAGACTTGGTAGATTGTATGCTTCTAGAAATTTATCCATTTCTTCCAGATTGTCGAATTTGTTAGCATATCATTGCTCGTAGTATTTTCTTAAAATTTTCTGTATTTCTGTGGTATCTGTTGTCACTTCTCGTCTTTCATTTCTGATTTTATTAATATGGGTCCTCTCTCTCTTTTTCTTGGTTAGTCGTGCTAAGGGTTTGTCTATTTTGTTTATCTTTTGAAAAAAAACAACTCTTGATTTCATTGATCTTTTGTATTGTTTTTTTGTTCTCTATTTTATTTATTTCTGCTCTGGTCTTTATTTTTTCTTTCCTTATGCTCCCTTTAGGTTTGTTCTTTTTTTTTTTTCGAGTTCCCTTAGGTGTGAAGAGAGTGTATTGATTTGAGATTTTTCTTCCTTCTTTAGGTAGGCCTGCACTGCTATGAACTTCCCTCTTAGGACTGCTTTCACTGCATCGCAGAGATTTTGAGTCGTGGTGTTTTCATTTTCGTTTGTCTCGAGGTATCTTTTGATTTCCTCCTTGATCTCATTTGTGACCCACTCACTATTTAGTAGCATGTTATTTAGCCTCCCTGAATTTGTAAGCTTTCCAGATTTCTTCTTATAATTGATTTCTAGTTTCATAGCATTGTGGTCAGAGAAGACACTTGATATGATTTCAATCTTCTTAAATTTGCGGAGACTTGTTTTGTGGCCTTACATGTGGTCTATCTTGGAAAATGTTCCATGTCCACTTGAGAAGAATGTATATTTTGTAGCTTTGGGGTGAAATGTTCTAAAAATATCAATTAACTCCAGCTGGTCTAAAGTGTCATTTAAGGCCACTGTGTCCGTGTTGATTTTCTGTTTGGAGTATCTGTCCATTGGTGACAACGGGATGTTGAAGTCCCCTACTATGGTAGTGTTACTGTTGATCTCTGCCTTTATGTCTGTCAGAATCAGTTTTATATATTTAGGAGCTCCTATATTGGGTGCATAGATGTATACTAGGGTTATGTCTTCTTGTTGAATCGATCCCTTTATTATTATGTAGTGCCCTTCTTTGTTTTTTTATTGTAGTCTTCATTTTAAAGTCTATTTTGTCTGAAATAAGTATTGCTACTTCAGCCTTTTTCTCATTTCCATTTGCATGAAATACCTTATTCCATCCCTTTACTTTCAGTCTGTGTGTGTCTTTTGATCTGAGATGAGTCTCTTGTAGACAGCATATGCATGGGTCTTGTTTTCTTATCCACTCAGCCACTCTGTGTCTTTTGATTGGAGCATTTAGCTCATTCACATTTAAAGTAATTACTGATAGGTGTATATTTATTGCATATAGCTGCTTGTAGTATTTTCTTAAAATTTTCTGTATTTCTGCGGTATCTGTTGTCACTTCTCCTTTTTCATTTCTGATATTATTAATTTGGATCCTCTCTGTTTTTCCTGGTTAGTCTGGCTAAGGGGTTGTCGATTTTTTTATCTTTTCAAAAAATCAGCTCTTGGTTTCATTGATCTTTTGTATTGTACTTTTGGTCTCTATTTCATTTATTCCTGCTCTGGTTTTTATTATTTCCTTCCTTGTACTCCCTTTGGGCTTGTTTTGCTGTTCTTTTTCCAGTTCCTTTAGGTGTAAAGATAGTCTGTTGATTTGAGATTGTTCTTGTTTGTTTAGATAGACCTGCATTGCTATTAACTTCTCTCTTAGGGCTGCTTTCACTGCATCCTACTGATTTTGGGTCATGGTATTTTTATTTTTGTTAATCTTGAGATAGCTTTTGATTTCCTCCTTGATCTCATTTTTGACCCACTCACTATTTAGTAGCATGTTATTCAGCCTCCATGTATTTGAGTGTTTCCCAGTTTTCTTCTTTCTAGTTTCATAGCATTGTGGTCAGAGAAGACACTTAATATGATTTCAATCTTCTTACATTTATTGAGACTTGTTTTGTGGCTATCTTGCAAAATGTTCCATGTGCACCTGAGAAGAAGGTATATTCTGTTGCCTTGGGGTGCTCCAAAAATATCAATGAAATCCAGCTTGTCTAAGGTCTCATTTAAGGCCACTGTTTCCGTGTTGATTTTCTGCCTGGAGGATCTGTCAATTGCTGACAACGGGGTGTTGAAGTCCCCTACTATGATAGTGTTACTGTTGATCTCTATCTTTATGTCTGTCAATATCTGTTTTACATATTTAGAAGTTCCTGTGTTGGGTGCATAGATGTTTACTAGGGTTATGTCCTCTTTTTGAATCGATCCTTATATTATTATGTAGTGCCCTTATTTGTCTTTTATTGTAGTCTTTATTTTAAAGTCTATTTGGTCAGAAACAAGTATTGCTACTCCAGCTTTCTTCTGATTTCCATTTGCATGAAATATCTTATTCCATCCCTTTAATTTCAGTCTGTGTGTGTTTTTTGATCTGAGATGAGTCTTTTGTAGACAGCATATGCATGGGTATTGTTTTTTATCCACTCAGCCGCTCTCTGTCTTTTGATTAAAAGGCATTTAAAGTGATTACTGATAGGTGCATATTTATTGCCATTTTGTTATTTGTATTCTTTTTTTTAAAGATTTTATTGGGGAATTGGGGGAGGGGAACAGCGTTGGGGAATTGGGGAAGGGGAACAGACAAGTTGCTGTCCTTTTGTTCTTCAGTTTAGTTGTGGAGGACGTTGCTTCACTGGCCTATGCTGGTATCATCATTGCATTCTTCCCACTCGCTGGCATCTGGATGGTCACTCACCGCGGCTATTGGCAGCTCACACTGGCTGCTGGGCACTCACTGTAGCTTATGGCAGCCCACCGCAGCAGGGGCGGCAGCCTACACCATCATTGGGGCTCGCACAGCCCAGCTCCAGGTGGAGCGGTTGTAAGCTGTAGAGGGCAGTGTTACTGGCACTCATATGTGGGATCCTCACCGGGGCTGCTGGCATCCCCAAACCAGTTCTTAACCAATGTGCCACTCAGCTGGCACCTTATTTGTATTCTTGTCTTCCTGTATTAGCTTGTTTCCCTCTTTCTCTCGTTTAAAAAAGCCCTTTTAACAATTCCTGCAATGCTGGCTTGGTGGTAATGAATTCCTTAAGCTTAATATTTTCTGAGAAGCTCTGTATCTCTCCTTCGATTTTAAGTGATAGCCATGCTGAGTAGAGCAATCTTGGTGGTAGGCCTTTATTTTGCATCACTGAATATTTCCTGCCACTCCCTTCTGTCCACAGAGTTTCTGTAGAAAAGTCAGTTGTTAGTCTTATAGTTCCTTGTATGTAATCCATTGTCTTTTTGTTGCTGTTTTTAGGAGTCTGTCTTTGTCTTTAACCTTTTAACTATGATGTGTCTTGGTATGGACCTGTTTGGGTTCAGCTTGTTTGGAGCTCTTTGCATTTCCTGGTCTTGTACATCAATGTATTTCAGCATGGTAGGGAACTCTTCAGTCATTATTTTTTCAAATACATTCTCGATCCCTTGCTTCTTCTCTTCTCCTTCTGGTATTCCTATAATGTGAATGTTGTTGGACATGATGTTGTCCTATAGGTCTCTTAAACTATTTTCATTGTTTTTTATTCTTTTGTCTTTTTGATGTTCTAACTTGGTGATTTCTGCTATTTTGTCTTCTAAATCGCTAATCCAGTTCTCTGCTTCATCTAGTCTACTGGTAATTCCCTTGAGTGTGCTCTTCGTTTCAGTTATTGTATTCTTTAGCTCTAACTGGTTGTTTTTTATGATTTCTCTATTTTTCCTTAAGTCCTCACTAAGTTCCTTAAAAATTCTTATCATCAGTGTTCTAAACTCTGTCTCTGAAAGGTTGGATATCTCTGTTTCATTTAGTTCCATTTCTAGAGGTTTCTTCTGATCTATTACTTGGGACATGTTTCTTTGTTTCTTCATTCTGGCTGTCGTTCTGTGAATGCTTTGAATTATTAGATAGATCATCTATGCTTCTCAGTTGTTTCTGGGTGCTCTTGTAGCATGTGTCCTTTATATTCAGATCGCACAGTCTCCCTATTCTTCTGTTGCATGTATTCCAGAAGTGTCACTGTTGAAGTTGCTCTTTAATTGCTTTTGGCCTGTCAGAGGGTGGGATTAACCCTGAGACTGATTAGCTTGGAGAATTAGCTCTGTTCATAATCTATGAGATCTTTGATCCCCTCAGAGGAGGCTTAGCCATTGTGGGTTCTTGGGCCTGTGGAAAATATCCTTTGAGAGGGCCACTTGTTTGTTCAACCAGGTAGTACTCTGGTTTTGTCTAACACTGGCCTCTGGGTGTATTGGTTCTGGTATCTCTTGGGTGGGACTCCCACTCAGAGCCATTTCAGACCTGCCTGCTCCCAGTCTGTAGCTACCTGGTAGGTGCCTCAAGGCTGTATGCAGTTGCCTGCTGCCCGTGCTGGAGTTGTGGTCATGTGGGGATGGTCTATGTGTGAGCTGAAGCTGGCTGCCCCCTATATTGATCCTGAGGCAGTTTAGGGAAAGGCCTAGGGCCCCCTAAGCCTGTTGCCATCTGTCAGATGCCAGTAAGGCCCACCAATTTAAAGAGGCTCTTTAGGGGTGTATGTCTGGCTATTTCACCCAGTGTTGAGGATGCATCTGCATTGTGGCACTAGCTTGGCAGGATGAAGTTCAAGTGAGTTACAAGATGTGATTGGTGGTTTTTAAGATGTTAATACAGATTCAGGTCTTACACCAATACCTGGCTTGTGACCACCTTGTATAGCATTCAAAGGGCACTACAGCCAGCCTCCACCTCATGCTCACAGATTCATGAGAGTTGCTCCCGAATGGCTGTGGTGCAGCTTTGTGGTCACTGAACACCACAAAAATGACCCCAGGGCTCTGAAAACCACCTTCTGTTGTAAAACACCTGTTCCACAGCTTGTGGGGGTGTGCCAGTCATCCTAGTACCCCAGTTACCCTGGGCAATGCAGCTCTAGGTGGGCGAGGTGGTGCTACAGGTGTTTTACACCCCTGTGGTCAGTGGTTTCTCCAACTTCAGTATAGTCTCACCTCTTGGACAAGTGCTAGGTCCATGTCCACTTTATAAAACAAAAACAAAGCAAGGCAACCCAACAAAACCAACAAATACACTCCCACAGAAACTCAATAAGCAATGATCAGTAAGGAGAAACAAAACTATATAAAAGAGACACAAACACAGAAACAGGAGAACAAGACAGAAAAACAGTGACCAAAGCAATATTCAGATAAACAGGTCTGAGAAATGACAAAAACAAAACAAATGAAAGAATAGAAGCAAAAGGAACAAAAATATGAAAGAGAAAGAAAAAGAAAAGAAGAGGGAAGAAAGAAGAAAAGGAAAAAAAATGAAAGTAAAAAAAAATAAATGGCGGGCCGGCTGAATGGAGCAGTGGTTCAGAGCTGGCTTGGGATGGCAGCGGCCCCAGTTTGGATCCTACATATGAGGGCCAGTGACACTGCCCTCTAAAAAAAAAATAAAATAAAAAAGTTCTCTGCCCACTTTATTCTGTAGACCACTTGCTCAGCAATAGAGAGTCTCTGGGCGACTCAGCACCAGCTGTGTTGGGGAGAAGGGCTCAATATCTCATGTGCCAGCCTCCCCCTCAGGCTTGCAGTGAGCTTCCCGCAATGAGCTGTTGTGTTCTCTGGAACCATGCTCACCACCAAAAATCCTCACAGGCTGTTGCAGGCTGTCTGCTGCTGCAAAAATCCCTCTGTGGCCTGCAGAGGTGGGGGCCAGGCACCAGGGTCTCAGGGTGCCCCTGGCAACACTGCCCCTGGTGGGTGGGACAGGCCCCAAAAAAACCACAGGGTGTGGTCAGTGGCCCCCAGCAAGTCAAAGTAGCATGCACTCCTGCTCCCGCAACCAGCTGGCACAAACACACCATGAATGCGCCGGCTAGATCACACAGGTGCACAGCTCATGGCCCAACACTCCCTGGAAAACTCCCAGTCTCAGCCTGTTCCAATCAGCTGCTCGCAGATCAGGCTGAGCTGCCCAACAGCCAACCACCAGCCTGGCAACTCTGCATGCACAGTGTGGAGAGCAGGGACCCATGGCCGCTCACACACTCCTGCATCTCAATGAGCACCCTGTTGGAGCCAGAGCATGCCCACCAGGCATTTCCTTGGCTACCAGCACAAGCAATGCGGTGAGTGGCGATCCAAGGCTGCATACACTTGCACACACACGCACTCTTGCACCACTTACACCAGACCAATGTGGTCCCGGAACTGACCCTCTGTGGGAGAACCCAACCCTGACAAAATGGCACCCTCCTGTACACTACTCATGTGCAAGCTCCACACGAGGGGAACAATGGTCCCCAAACCTCCAGTTCCGGTGCCAAAGGCGCTCAGTTTAGTCCCTTCCCGCAGGCTCCTGGGCCCCACTCACACAGCTACTCCCTCCACCAGGGACTGGGTGAGGGCTCACCAGTGAGCAAGTCCATGTGCCGGCTCCACTAGTTCTCTAGCTTCCCCCAGCCTCACCGAGTTGAGCAAAGAGTGTCCTCACAAATTTCTACTGCCAGCTAACTTGGAACTCCTCTTCCCGGTAAAGTAACTGGGCTGGTGAGCTCCGTGTGGGGCTGGAGGGTCTCTCCCCCAACAGGAGAAACCTCCCCACCACTGAGGTGTCCCTCATGGGGTTTGCCCTCTCTCATTTCTGCCCCTCCTACCAGATTCGAGGTGGCCTCCTTTTTAAGTCCTTTGTTTAGAGGCCCTCTTCATCTAGTGTTCAAGGGACTTTTGAGGTTGAATGTTGTACAAATTATTTGTAATTTTGGTGTAATCCTGGCAGGCAGTTGGCACAGTGTCTGTCTATTCTGCCATCTTACCGGAATCCTTATTTTTTTTAAGTGTTTTTTTTTATCTTCTTTACCCTGTATGTTATGTTTAAGTGTATAGTGTCCTATTTGCTGTAAGAGTTGCCATTTCCTGCTTCTGTCTCTCTGTTCATAATACTACTCATGGTTTTGTATTCTTTTGCTTTTATGTTTCAGGCTAAATAGCCTCCTTCAGTATTTCGTGTAGTGCAGGTGGTGTGTTGGAAACTTCCCTCAGCTTCTGTATGTCTGGAAAGGTCTTCTTTATTTCTCCTTCATATCTAAAGGATATCTTTGCTGGGTGTATTATTCTTGGCTCATAATTTCTCTCTTTCAATAGTTTGAATGTTTGATTCCATTCCCTCCTGACTTGTAGAGTTTCTGCTGAAAAAATGTGGATATAACCTAATGGCCTCTGTCCATTTTAATAAAATTGTTTGATTTTTTTGCTATTGAGTTGTATGAGTTATTTGTATGTTTTGGGTAGTAACCTCTTATCAGATATATGTTTTGTAAATATTTTCTCCCAGTCCATATGTTGTCTTTTCATTTTCTTGGTTATTTCTTTTGCTGTGCAGAAGATTTCTAGTTTAATTGTAGTCCCACTTATTGATTTTTACTTTTGTTGCTTGTAATTTTGGAGTTATATTTAAAAAATCATTGCCAAGACCGATGCCAAGTAGTATTTTTTTCTGTATTTTCTTCTAGGAGTTTAAAGTTTCAGATCTTACATGTAAGTCTTTAATCAATTTCTAGTTAATTTTTGTAAGCATTGTAAGATGGGGGTCCAATTTCACTCTTCTATGTATGATTATCCAGTTTTCCCAACACCATTTATTGAAGAGACTGTCCTTTCCCCACTGAGTCCTTGGCTCCCTGTGAAATATTCACTGACCATCCATATGAGGGTTATTTCTGAGCTCTTGCTTGTGTTCCACTGGTTTATGTGTCTATTTTTCTGCCAATACCATACTTTTTGATTACTATAGCTTTGTTGTATAGTTTGAAATAAGGAAATGAGATGCTTCCAGCTTTGTTATTTTTTCTGAAGATTGCTTTGGCTATTCAGCATCTTTTGTGGTTTCATGCATATTTTATGATTTATTTTTTCTATATCTGTGGAAAATGAGGGATTACATTGAATCTATAAATGGTTTTGAGTAGTATGGACATGTTAACAATATTATTTCTTCTGACCCATGAGCAAAAGGTATCTTTCCATTTCCATTTGTTTGTGTCTTCTTCAATTTCTGTTTTCAAATTCTTATAGTTTTGAACATAGAGATATTTTACCTCCTTGGTTGAATTTATTCCTGAGTATTTTATTGTTTTTGATTCTATTGTGAATGGGATACAACCAAACAACATAGGCAGTGAAGTATGTGACTGATATAATCTACTGCCTATAATTCAGTATGAGTCATTTTATATCAATAATACTTTTATCTGTTTTTTCAGTCTAACCTGAATTATCCAAATTACTCTTAATTTAACTCTTCAAAGAGCTCTTATGAACCACCCTTTAAAGATGAGGTCAGTGAGGCTTTGTGTGGGCTGGTGACTTGCTCAAGTTCACATGGCAATTAGGTGGTAGAGAAAGGACCACACATAGGTTTGCACTCACAGTGGTATTTCTTTTCCTTCTCAGACACTCCATTAGTGATCTCAAGTAGCCTAATGAGTTCAAATGCTAACTATATCCTGAAGCCTCTCCCAGTTATGCCCCTGGCCAGCATCTCTATGCCAAATTTCAGATTTATACAGCTCACTGCCTATGCTGCACCTTCATTTGGAAAGTGTTACGACTGAAAGCCCCCTCCCCGCAATTCATATGTTGACGTACTTACTCCTATTGTGACTATATTTGGAGATGGGCCCTTTAAGGGATAATTAGGATTTGCTGAGGGATGGGGGTCATAAGAGTGACATTCTAACCGTATAGGACTGGTGTTCTTACAAGAAAAGAAAATTAAAAAAAACAGATTCTCTCCTTCCACTCCCCCCGAGCATGACAGAGAAAGTGGGAAAAGCCCAGTGAGGACACAGAGGGGCAGCTATCTATTATAAGTCAGGAGGAGAGGCCAGAATCCAATTTGACAACACCTTGATCTAGGAATATAAGAAGATAAATTTCTGTTGTTTAAGCTGTCCAGTGTGTGGTATTGTGTGTTGGCAGTCTGAACTGACTAATACGAAAGGCTAATATAAAGCCCTCAGAGAATAATAAACTCTGCCCTCTACAAGGCCTGGTGCAGTTTCAGGACCCGATGTCAGCTTATGATAACTCTGTTCTTGGGCTTCTCAGGTCAGAAAGCTCCGAGTCCACTTTGACCACTCTCTCTGTCCCACTACGCTCACCCAACAGATACAATCCATCAGTAAACCCTATTGGCTCTACCTTCAAAATAGATTACAATTACTTCTCACAACTTGTTCATCTTCCTGTCTCTGCCATGATAATCATACTAAGGGCCAGCCAAGTGGCTCAGTTGGTTAAGAGCTCGCTCAAGAGTGCGAGCTGAGCTCTGAGCAACGGCGGTTCGATGCCAGCCCGAGCTGAGTTGCCGTTGAGCTGCCAACAGATGGCAGGATGGCTCAGCCAAAGGAATAAATGAATAAAAATAAAAATAAAAAAGTGATAATCATACTAATGTGAATCAAATCACACCCATCTTCCTTAAAAATCCTTCAGTGTATTCCATCTGACTGAGTAAACATTCAGCAAGCTATAAAGTCCATGATGCCCTGTGCTTGCTGGCCTTTCACCCCTTTGCCCACCACCTCTCTAACAATTTCCCACCCCCACCCTAGCCTGGAAATATACCAGCCTCCTGCCTGCTCCTGAAGCATGCCAGGCACTTACTTGCCATATTGCCTTTGTTGTTTTTGATGATTGTGCCTAAAATTGCTACCATCTCCTCAGGTCTGCCCTCAAGCTTCACCTCAGGACAGCTTCTCAGACTGCTAGTCAGAACTGGAAACCCAGCTTTCCTCCATCCCTGCTCTGCTTCTCTGCAGGACTCCCCACCACCACACTCCATCAGAAGGTAAGCTCACCACGGGGATGGCCTGCTGCTCACTTCGTCTGCCTTCTTGGCTCTTGCATTCCCAGCTCCCAGATGCACATCAATGCTGCGTGAAGCCCTTGCAAGTGAATAAGCTGGGCTGCAGAGCATAGGGTGCTGGGCACTGGGGGAGGCAGACAACCTGTGGGAGAAGGAGCCCCCACCCCCTGAACACCAGTGATTCTCCTACAATGCGTCCATTCCAGAGCTGAACAAGCCTGTAATTTCGTTGGGGCTGGTGCTCATTTCACAGCATATACTATATCAAACCATCAAGTTGTATACCTTAAATATATGCAATTTTTATTTGTTAATCATAAGTCAATAAAGCTGGAAAATAACAAAAATGGGATAGATGTCACTTTGGGTTTTGCAGTTTCCTTTTTCTTTTCTTTTCTTTTTTTTTTTTTTTTTTTTTTTTTTTTTTTAGCTGAGCCATTCTGCCACCTGTTGGCAGCTCAATGGCAACTCAGTTCAGGCTGGCATTGAACTGCTGTTGCTCAGAGCTCAGCTCGCACTTTTTTTTTTTTTTTTTGAGGGCAGTGCCACCGGCCCTCATATGTGGGACCCGAACCCCGGCCACTGGCGTCCCAAGCCAGCACTCAACCACCGCGCCACTCGGCCGGCCCTCCTTTTTCTTTTCTATTCATCTATAATACTTGGCAATCATCATATTACCAAATATTTGCCATTAACATATCTTTGAAGCTGTCACCACCTATATAGAAAAAAATCAAAACCTTGAGAAAGTTATGACTTTAGGTCATTCTCATATATGACCCATTTCTGTATAGAAGTCATTAAGCTTGGAATATTAGCATTATAAGAGAAACTCGTACCTCAAGGGAAAAAATTATTTTTTTCAAAATGACAATTTTTTTTTTTCTTTTTTTAGGGCAGTGTCACTGGCCCTCACATGTAGGATCTGAACTGGGGCCACTGGCATCCAAAGCCAGCTCCCAACCGACGCGCCACTCAGCCGGCCCCCAAAATGACAAATATTTTAAATGATAATTATATTACTCAAGTCTTTTGTTATTATTTTTTTATACCTTCCTCAAAGACCTATGTGGTCATAGTTTTGTCTTAAAATATGCTGCTTTACAATTAAAATACTGTGATTTTTTAAAAAGATTTTATTGTGGAATTGATGGAGGGGAACAGCATTGGGGAATCAGGGAAGGGGAACAGAAAAGTTGCTGTCCTTTTTGTTCTTCAGTCTAGTTGCGGAGGACGTTGCTTCACTGGCCCATGTTGGTATCGTCATTGCGTTCTTCCAGGATGAAGCAGATTGGTTGCCGGCCTCTGGATGGTTGCTCACCATGGCTATTGGCAGCTTACACTGGCTGCCAGCTGCTCACATTGGCTGCTAGCCACTCACTGTAGCCTATGGCAGCCCACTGTGCAGAGGATGCAGCCTACACTGTTGCTGGGGCTCACACAGCCCAGCTCCAGGTGGAGCTGTTGTTAGCTGTAGAGAGCATTGTCACTGGCCCTCATATGTGAGATCCAAACCAGGCTGCTGGCTTCCCAAACCAGCTCTTAACCAATGCGCCACTCGGCCGACTCTAAAAAACTGAGATTTTTAAAAATTGAATCTATTAAAACAAAAAGAAATATGCTTCATTAGTTACAGAAATGCATTACATATTCCCAGTTTTTGAGCTCCCCTGAATTAATGGTTCTGTGTGTGTTACTTAATAAAACAGTGGCTGTGGCCTCTCATCATGCAGGTCACATTAACTGGGATAGAACACTGAGGACTGATTCATCCATTCATCACAGAATAGTACATTTTAGGTGGTGTTGAAAAATTCTGAGATGTCCTGAATTGAGTTACAGTGGGCAAAACAGGGAGAGAAAGAGGTAAGAGTAATTAACTAGTTTCTAGCTGTGTGCCAACTATACTGCTTACATCCCTGAGTGTGTATTGGAGCTTTGAGTGACCTTCTGTTGTGACCAGCAGAGGCCACCAAGTCCTGCACATGAACTTTCAGAACTGTTGGCTGGAACTGACCAGAAGTAGTAAATGTGTCTTCCTCACAGACCGTGCTCCTATTGTAGAACTGCTCTACCTTCATCTCATCCCACCCCCCTGTCTGTAGCTGATGTCAAGACTTACATCTTTCTCCCCAAAACATAACTTGTAAAAGCGCTCATCAAATCCAGGATGGCAGATGAGTTGTCTTCTCCAGCTAACCCTGTTGGTGGTGGTTTCATGGTCATGACCTAGGATCTGGTCAGGATATGACTCAACAAAGCCTTTCTTTCAGAACAGACTTTTGCTGTGAATATTTTTGTCTAATGGCCTCCTCCTGCCCAATGCCGGTCTAGCCATCTATGCCCAGGATGGCTGAAACCAAGATACATACCTTGAACAGAGGATCCCAAGCAGAAAACCAGGCCCCTGCATTGAGATGTCATGGAGGCAGAAAACAAATGATGGTTTTGAAGCAGACCCCACTCAGAGAGACATTCCAAATGTGGAGTGTTGATTTGAACCCTAGCTGCTTCTTAAAATGGGAAATCTTTGGTGAACGGTGGCAGTGATTTCTGTTTTAAAGGAGGGTAATGGTCTCTTAGAAAAGATGAAAAGACAAACTAATAACTGGTAAATATGTTTGTTGTATCTCCTTAGCACATGTAATTTAATATGTGTTAGGAAAAAAATGCCTGCTAGTATAATATTTTCAATGTAAAGTACCTTCTTGAAGGATACTGGTGATCCAAGGAATGGCATGTGGGAAAGCATGGGTTAAGTCCTGCCACAAGGAAGGAACCATTTACACAGAATACCCCCACGTGGGCCATTTTGTTCTGGCAGGTATATTCTGTCCTGGACTTTCTAGAGCACCTCAGAAAGAAAAGCAAATTGCTCCCTAGGTTTATGATTTATGCAAACCTGAAATTTTGCACCCTGAAACCATCACCTGCTCACAGCAGTGAACACACTGTCATTTGGAAAATCAGAACACAAATGCCCAGGAGGTGACTTCTATGTTTTTCTGTCCATTCCTCTGTGCAGGCCAATGAAATGTACTTTTAATTTCTCTTCCTTTGTGTTTCTGCTTGTGAGTGAATGTGTGTATGGCAAGCTGTGATAGAAACTATGTATATTAATTTACTAGGGCTACCATAACAAAATACCATAGACTGGAGGTCCAAACAACAGGAATTCATTTCTCACAGTTCTGGAGGCCAGAGATCCTAAATCAAAATGGCATCATGGTTGGTTTCTCCTGAAGCCTCTCTCCTTGGCTTGCAGGCAGTAGTCTTCCTTCTTTGTGTCCTCAAATGCTCTTTCCCCTGTGCGTGCACATCCCTGGTCTCTCTGTGTGTCCAAATCTTCTCAGTTTATAAGGACACCAGTCAGACTGGATTAGGGCCTACCCTAACAGCCTCATTTGAGTGTAATCACCTCTGTAAAAACCCAATTTCCAAATACAGTCCCATTGGGAATACTGGGCATTAAGGATACGACATAGGGATTTTGTGCGGACACAATTCATTCTATAACACTGTGATCCTATTTATATTCAACATCTCAAGAAACATTAAGTTGGTTTTTGTCCTTTTTTCCCAGCTTTGAGGAATGGTTGACACATAAACAATACATGTAAGTAAGATAGGCAAAGTTATGTTTTGACACATGTACACATTGTGAAATAATGACCCCCAATCAAGCTAATGGGTGTCACGTCCAGCATGACATAAGTAGTGAGACTCAGGAAGGGATGACAAAGGTTAATAAAGACAGGAGCCAAGGTTTACGTGCAAGCGGGGCCAAGGGACTCCTCTCAGGGACAGAGCACTGAATAAGGCCAACACATAACTTTTATTAGTGATTTTACAAAGAAATAAAATTTGCATTTATTAAGATCTGTGAATTCTGTGCCTGCTGTCTGCCTTCGCCAAAAGCCCCCATTGTGTTACAACATAATTGCGCCTTTGCACACAAACACATCACCCAGGGGATGGCGCCACATTATTGAGGCCATCTGGGAGAAGGGAAATTATCCGATATCTTTCCACTGGGTCTCAGCATCCTGTGACACTTCCTTAAGATGTCACTTTTGACACTGGGTTAGCAAGGGGGCAAATGGGTTGGCAGCTGTAAGGCAACAAATGGGCCTATCTATCACCTCACATAGTTTGTGATAAGAACATTAAGATCTACCCTTTTAGCTGATTTCAAGTACACAATACAGTATTATGAACCACAGACACCATGCAGTATGTATGTCCCCAGAACTTAGTCACCTTACAACTCAAAGCTTGTACCCTTATATTTCAGCTAGCTCTGATGAGATCTAAACCTCCTATTTATGCAAATAATAAGGAAATGATGATTTGACACAGGCTACATTTTAGCCAGGAATATCATCTCTTACATTCCTTCCAGACACAAAGCCAAACTCAATATTGAGGAACAGAACTTTACGAAGAACAACTATACAATGCCTGTGTGCTCAGGTGCATGCGTGCGTGCATGCATGAAATGGAGACTGACTATGATTCAGTCTATCTACAGAACTCCAAACACACTGTTTTGTTTTTTTTTTTTGAGGGCAGTATCAATGGCCCTCATATATGGGACCCGAACTGGGATGCTGGCTTCCCAAGCCAGCGCTTAACCACCACGCCACTCAGCCGGCCCCAAACACACTGTTTTGATGCACCAAACCCCATCAGAACACCTTGGTACTTTGGGGAAAATGAAAGAACACCATTTGGCTCGGTTAATTATTTGAAGGCTCTGCTTAAATGACAAGATTTTTATTAAATGAATTGAGGTTTTAAGTATGAATGCTGAGGACCCTCCATATTGTTTCCATTGTGATTGCACCAATTTACATTCCCACCAACAGTGCATGAGGATTCCCTTTTCTCCACATCCTCACCAGCACTTGTTTGTTGATTTACTGATGATGACCATTCTGACAAGTGTGAGGTGGTATCTTATTTAGGTTTTTATTTTCATTTCCCTGATGATTGGCAACATTGAGAACCTTTTCATACACCTGTTGCCAACTCCTGTACTTCCCTTTTCATTGCAGCTTTATTCACAATAACCAAGATATTAAAACAAGTGTCTGTCAATACACGAATGGCTAAAGAAAATGTGGTATATATAGGATTATCAGTCAGCAGTAAAAAAAGAAGGAAATCCTGCCATTTGTGACAACGTTGGTGAAATTGGAGGGTATTAGGTTTAGTGAGATAAGCGAGCAGAGAAAGACAATATATATTGCATGATATCACTTATATGTGAAATCTAAAAAGTAGCTTAACTCATAGAAACACAGAGTAGAATGGTGGTTGCCAGAGGCTGGGGAAAATGGGGAAAAGTTGGTCAAAGGCTACAAACTGAGTTATAAGGTGACTAAGCTCCAAGGGTGTAATGCACACCATGTACCTATTGTTAATGATACTGTATCATACACTTGAAATTTGCAAAGTGAGCAGATGTTAAGCATTCTTACCATCAAATAAAGTAAGTATGTGAGATGATGGGTGTAATAATTAACCCGATCATGGTGGCTATTTTATCGTGTGTGTATATCAAAACATCATACTGTACACCTTAAATATATATGCAATTTATTTGTCAATTCTATCTCAAAAATAAATAAAATGAAAGTAAAATCTGAAAAATAATGTGAGAATGCTGGTCTGTCATACAGGCAGATGAGCTGGAACTCCATATCTCACAGGCAGTGCTGTATGGCTCCCATTGGAACCTTTTCATTTGTGTTCATCCCAACAAATGACAGACCATGACCATCACCCCAGACGTCATGTACAGCAGTGCTGTCTGGGGTCTGGATCCACTGCTGGAATAGGATGCTTTAATCAGCATCTTTAATGATTTTCTGGGCTTAATTCTCCTCCCCTAGGACAAGGCAGGGCTGAGGTCCTGCCAGGATGAGCTCCATTTCCCACCAGGTATTACAATAAGTCTGGGGACCCATGGGGAGGAGCTATGATAATAATTGTTTTCACTGGGTATTTTCACATGCAAGTGCTTGCTAATGGCCAGAGTGAGAGGCACAGGCTTGGGGTCCTTGGGGAACGTTTGCAATTATAATTCTGTGGAATTGCAGAATGAAGCATCAGAAATAAAAGGCTGGGGCCAGCTGAGTGGCTCTGTTGGTTAAGAGTTGGCTTAGAGTGCAAGCTGTGAGCAACAAGGGCCACCGGTTGGATTCCCACATGGGCCAGTGATGCTGTGCCCGAGATGAGCTATCGCTGAACTGCCAACAGGTGGCAGGATGGCTCAGCTGGTGTAACAACAAGATTGCCTTTTTGATGGTGGGCTATGCCCAACCACAACTAAGACTGAACTCGCACCTTGAGTTGAACTGCCACCTGGATGGCTCAGTGGATAGAGTGTGCGCTCTTAACAACGAGGCTGCTGATTCAACTCCCACATGGGATGGTGGCCATGCCCACCCACAACTAAAATTGAACACAGCACCTTGAGCTTAGAGGCCATGAGCTGCCAACAGGAAGCCAGATGGCGACTGGCACCCTCCACAATGAATATTTGAAGAACAACTTGGCTGGTCCCCTTCCCCAACTCCCCAACACTGTTCCCCCTCTCCCAATTTCCCAATAAAAAAAAACTTTAAAAAAAATAATAAAATATGTGATCATTCTACGGGGGACACTGTATATTTTAAAAAAGAAAGAAATAAAAGGCTGTTCTGTGCACTGTTCTCTTAAAGAACACCTGATTTTACTGAGTGGGATTGTGTGAAGCAAAGCAATACAATCTCTTGATTCTAGATGAGAAATTTCCCCTCTTTTGAAGGCAAGCCAAATTGGCAACAATAGTTCATTTATTCAGGCATAAAGATATTTACTTACAATCCACATCCACTTACTAAGTTGATTTCTAACGAGAGATGGATGCACCCTTGTTTTTTTTTTTTTTTTTAAATTGGGGAATTGAGGGAGGAGAACAGTGTTGGGGAATTGGCGAAGGGAACCAACCAAGTTGTTGTTCTTCAATCTTTGTTGCGGAGGGCTCCAGTCACCATCTGGCTGGCTACCTGTTGGCAGCTCGTGGTCTCTAAGCTCAAGTTGCTGTGATACAATCTTAGTTGCTGTGATACAACCAGCAGCCTCATTGTTAGGAGTGCATGCTGTATTCACTAAGCCATCTGGGCGGCAGCTCAGCTCAAGGTGCCGAGTTCAGTCTTTTATGTATTTATTTCTTTTAAAAGATTTTATTGGGGAATTGGGGGAGGGGAACAGACAAGTTACTGTCCTTTTGTTCTTCAGTCTAGTTGTGGAGGATGTCACTTCATTGGCCCATGTTGGCATTATCATTGTGCTCTTCTCGGATGAGGCAGTCGCTCGCCGGCCATTGGACGGCCGCTCACAGTGGCTCACTGCAGCTCATGCCAGCTGCCAGCCACTCATGCTGGCTGCCAGTCACTCACGGTAGCTTACCATAGCCCACTGCAGCCTACACTGTCGCCAGCAACTCACGGCAGCCCAGCTCCAGGTGGAGCTGTTGGTCACCATCTTAGCTGTAGAGGGCAGTGTCACTGACCCTAATGTGGGATCCGAACCAAGGCTCTGCTGCTCAAAGCTGGCGTCCCAAGCCAACTCTTAACCAACGCACCACTAGGCCGGCCCTTAATAGATTTCTTATTACTAATAACATACTAGTTTTAATTTTTAACAAGAAGATAAGATTTTTTTTCAAAATCCATATTATTAAATTCTTGATATATTCATATTGTTGTGAACCATATTGTTTACCCAAAGAAAATATTCTGTCAATGTAATACACCTGTAATCAGTTTATTCCCTTGCTCAAAAATCTTTTTTTTAATTTTTTAATTGTTTATTTTATTAGTTTCAGGTGTACAACACAAGGCAATAGTTATACTCTTTACCCCCCAATGTGACAACACCCCTCCCCCAGTTCGACACCCCACTCCCCACCATATCTTACATATTTACCACAACTCCCCTGAGTCCCCTCCACAGTATATATACTTCACATCCTGTGACCATCCACATATTCGGTTACAGTTGGCATACAATACTATACAACATCAGCTTCAGGTGTACAGTGCAGTGATCAAGCCTCTACTCCATCCATGAAGTGGTCTCCCTAACAAGACATGTGACTATCTGACATGCCACAAAATTTTTACAACATTATTAAATTCCCCGAAATGTGTTTCATATTCCTGTGGCAATATTGTAGTTGTCTATTTATGCTGTCTAATCCCTTCCCCTTCCCACCCCATCCCACACCCCTCCCAACTAGCAACCCTCAGTTTTTCCTCTACATCTATGAGTCTGTTTACTTTGATCACTCACTCAGCTCTTCAGACTCCACACACAAGTGAGATCACATGGTACCTGTCCTTCTCCGACTGACTTATTTCTCGTAACATAATAGTCTCTTCACAACATTATCAATTACATTCCTAGAACTGCCCCCATATCCCTGCAACAACATTGTAGTCCAACCTACACTGTCCAAAACCTTCCCCCTCTCCCTCTTCCCCACTCCCTCCCAGCCAGCAACCATCAGTTTTTCCTTTATATCGGCTTGATATGACTTCAATCTTCCTAAATTTACTGAGACTTGTTTTGTGGCCTACCATGGTCTATCTTAGAAAATGTCCTATGTGTACTTGAGAAGAATGTATATTCTGTTTTTTTCAGGGTGAAATGCTCTAAAAATATCAATGAAGTCCAGCTGGTCTAAAGTATCATTTAAGGCCCCTCTTTCTGTGTTGATTTTCTGTCTAAAGGGTCTGTCCATTGGTGACAATGGTGTTGAAGTGCCCTACTATGGTAGTGTTACTGTTGATCTCTGTCTTTATGTCTGTCAAAATCAGTTATATGTAATTAAGAGTTCCTATGTTGGGTGCATAGATGTTTATTAGGGTTATCGTGCCCTTCTTTGTCTTTTATTGTAGTCATTTTAAAGTCTATTTTGACCAAAATAAGTATTAGTACTCCAGCTTTTTTTTTCTCATTTCCATTTGCATGAAATATCTTATTCCATCTGTAAACAGCATATACATGTGTCCTATTTTCTTATCCACTCAGCCACTCCCTGTGTTTTGATTGCAGCATTTAGCCCATTCACATTTAAAATGATTATTGATAGGTGCATATGTATTGCCATTTTGTTATTTGTATTCCTGGTCTCCCTGGATTAGCTTGTTTACCCCTTTCTTTTGTTTAAAAAAGCCCTTTTAACATTTCTTGCAATGCTGGCTTGGTGGTAATGAATTCCTTAAGCTTATTCTTTTCTGAGAAGCTCTTTATTTCTCCTTTAATTTTAAGTGATAGCCGTGCTGGGTAGAGCAATCTTGGATGTAGGCCTTTATTTTGTGTCACTTTGAGTATCTCCTGCCACTCCCTTCTGGCCTGCAGAGTTTCTGTAGACAAGTCAGCTGTTAGTCTAACAGGAGTTCCTTTGTATGTAACCTGCTGTCTTTCTCTTGCTGCCTCTAGGGTTCTGTCTCTGTCTTTAACCTTTTCCATTTTAACTATGATGTGTCTTGGAGTAGACCTGTTTGATTTCAGCTTTTTTGGAACCCTCTGTACTTCCTGGGCATGTATGTTGATTTCCTCACCAGGGTAGGGAAGTTTTCAGTCATTATTTTTTCAAATACATTCTCGACCCCTTGCTTCTTCTTTTCTCCTTCTGGTATTCCTATAATTCGTAGTTGTTGCGTTTCATCTTGTCCCATAGGGCTATTCAACTATTCTCATTCTTTTTCTTTCTTTTTGTTGTGCCAACTGGGTTATTTCTGTTATTTTGTCTTCCAAATCACTGATTCACTCCTCTGCTTCATCTACGCTACTGGTGAATCCCTCCAATGTGTTCTTCATTTCAGTTATTGTATTCTTTAGTTCTAACTGGTTGTTTTTTATGGGTTCCCTATCCTTCTTTATGTCCTCGCTAAATTCCTTAACCAGTCTTATCATCGGGGTTCTAAACTGTGTCTCTGAAAGGTTGGCTCCCTCTGTTTCATTTAGTTCCATTTCTAGAGGTTTCTTCTGATCTTTTGTGAAACAAAGAAACTTGTGACATGTTTCTTTGTTTCCCCATTCTGTCTGTTGCTCTGGGATTGCTTTGATGTATTAGATAGATCACCAGGAGAGTCCTGGCTGGATCACGCAGGCACACAGCTCACGGCCCAACACTCCCAGGAAAACTCCCAGTCTCAGCCTGTCCCAATCAGCTGCTCGCAGATCAGACCGAGCAGCCCGACAACCAATCACCAGCCTGGCAACTCTGCAAGCACTGTGTGGAGAGCGAGGACCCGAGGCGGCTTGCGCACTGCCGCGTCTCAGTGAGCAGCCTTTTGAAGCTGGAGCACGCCCACCAGGTGTTTCCCTGGCAACGCTGCACAAGCCGCGTGGAGGGTGGGGATCCGAGGTGGCTCGCGCACTCCCGGGTCTCAGTGAGCAGCCTGTTGGAGCTGGAGGGCACCCACCCAGCGTTTCCCTGGCAACGCAGTATAAGCCGGATGGAGGGTGGGGATCCAAGGCCGCATGCGCGCGCACATGCACACACGCACTTCTGCGCCAATTCCACCAGACCAATGAGGTCTCGGACCTGATCCTCCATGGGAGGGCCCAACCCTGACAAAATGGCATCCTCCTGTATACCACTCGCGTGCAGGCTCCACACCAGGGGAACAATAGTCCCGAAACCTCCAACCTTTGCACCAAATGTGCTCAGTTCAGTCCGTCCCCACAGGCTCCTGGGCCCGACTCACACAGCCATTCCTTCCACCAGTAACCAGGTAAGTGTTCACCGGTGAGCAAGCCTGGGTACTGGCCCCACTGATTCTCTAGCCGCTCTTAGCCTCACCGAGCTGAGCAAAGAGAGTCCTCACTAATTTACTGCCAGCTATATTAGAACTCCTCTTCCCGGCAAAGGAACTCTAGGCTGGTGAGCTTGGAGTGCGGCCGGAGAGTATCTCCCCCAACCAGACAAGGTTCCCATGGCTGGGGCTTCCCTCACGGGGCTCGCCCTCTCTCGTCTCCACCCGTCCTACCAGACCCGACGTGGCCTCCTCTTTAAGTTCTTCATTTAGTGGTTCTGTTCATTTAGTGTTCCGGGGACCCCCAGGGTTGAATGCTGTATACTTTGTTTGTAATTTTGGTGTGATCCTGGGAGGTAGTTAGCAAAGCATCTGTCTATTGCGCCATTTTACCAGAAGTCCCGAGTTCAGTCTTAGTTGTAGGTGGGCATAGCCACCATCCATGTGGGGATTGAACCCAGCAGCTTTGTTGTTAAGAGCCCATTCTCTATCCACTAAGCCATCTGGGTGGCAGCTCAGTTCAAAGTGCCAAGTTCAGTCTTACTTGTGGGTGGGCATAGTGCACAATAGAACAGGCAGTCTTGTTGTTAGGAGCATGTGCTCTCACCAGCTGAGCCATCCAGCCACCTGTTGGCAGCTCAGCAGCAGCTCAGCTCAGGCTCAGTGTTGCTGGTCCATGTGGGAATCAAACCAGTGGCCCTGTTGCTCAGATCTCATGCTCTTAAGCTAACTCTTACCCAACTAAGCCACTCAGCTGGCCCTGCACCCTTGTTTTACAGCAATAGATTGTACTTCTTTTTTCTCTTACTAATAATAGACATCTAAAAAATTGAGAGTTGAACCTAATTTAATACAATTAATTTTTGTATAAGCAACTCTTAAGTTAAAGGAATTGGATAGAGAGAAGATATTTCTGAAAATTCACTTTGGCTCTGAAGACAAGCACTGACTACAGTTGCAAAACTGTATTTAAGAAACTATGTTCTACAGCTTAATTCTGTCCTTGCCTCCCTTCTCTTGGGGTCTCATCCACAACAGAGCCAGAGGGTTTTACTCAGCCTGGTTATATCAAGCCTCATAGCTAGAATTGGTACCCTGAAAATTGGGGACATCTGTCAAAAGGCACAAATACTCACCTAGAAGATAAAGAAGTTCTGGGAATCTAATACACAGCTTGGTGACTGCAGTGAGCAATACTGCATGTACATACTTGAAAGTTGCTAAGAGAGAAGGTCTTAAATGTTCTCACCATAAAAAAAGACATTGTAATTATGTGATGGAGGCCTTAGCTAACACTACAAAGTCGGTCATATTGAAGTATGTAAAATGTATCAAATCAACATGTGTCCACCTTTGGGCCAGCCGAGTGGTGCATTGGTTAAGAGTTGGCTTAGGACACCAGCAGCCCCAGTTCAGATCCCACATATGAGGGCCAGTGACATTGCCCTCTATAGCTAACATGGTGAACAACAGGTCCACCTGGAAATGGGCTGGTGTGAGTCTCTGGGACGGCATAGTTGCAGCCCCTTCTGCAACGGGCTGCCATAGGCTACAGTGAGTGGCTGGCAACAAGCTTGAGTAGCTGGCAGCTGGTGTGAGCTGCCAAGGGCCACTGTGAGTAGCTTCCCAGAGGCTGGCGACTGATTTGCCTCACCCGAGAAGAGCGCAATGATGGTACCAACATGGGCCAGTGAAGCAATGTCCTCCACAACTAGACTGAAGAACAAAAGGACAGCAACTTGTCTGTTCCCCTTCCCCGGTTCCCCAATGATGTCCACCCCCCAATTCCCCAATAAAAATCTTAAAAAAAGAAAATGTGCCCACCTTAAAACCTATGCAATATTATATGTCAATTACATCTCAATTAAAAAGAAAACAAATAAAGCGATGACATACTTAAAAAAGAAAAAAATAGGGAAAGAAATGCCCATGCATTTGGGATTTAACTGCATAACCTAGGTTCATTTTCCTCATCATGGTGTGTCTTTTAATTGGAAATAACATTATAAGAACAAAATGTTCAAAGTTATTATTGAACGTGTCAAAGCACTGGCCATTGACATTATTATTTTTATCATTATATTATTGAGAACACAGCAGGAAGGTAAAAGAGCTAGTTATAAAAGAATTTCAATAATAGGGACTTATATAATTATTCCAGTGAAAAAAAATGCCAGAATTAAGATTACTACATTATATGTTTACTTTCTACTTAAAATAAGTCTGAACCACCTGCCCTCCAGCAGCTATCAATCCACAATAACATTTTTGCAGCTTCACCTCTAATCTCTTTTTTTGTCATATGTTTATCTTTATTAAATTATAGTGCATACACACACATATATTTTTTGCATATACTTTACATTTGTAAAACAAGTGATTATTCAAAGTAGTGTCTGCCAGAAATATGAAGAATATTTGACTTGTCATAATACACAATAGTATAGCCTAACAAATAATGACAGACAATGATCTTCCCTTGACCCCGTTACATTCTATAATTATTATCCTCTTTGCCTTTGCTTCCTTTTTTTTTAACTAGCTTCAGGTGTACAACACAGTGCAATAGTTATACTTCTTACTCCTCAAAGTGACAACTCCCCTCCCCCAATTCTCCTCCTCCCCATATCATACTATATATTACAATTCCTTTGACTCCCTTTCACTGTATAATCCACATCCAGTGACTATCTATATATTCAATTACAGTTGGCATACAACATTATACAACATCAATACATCAATTTCAGGTATACAGTGCAGTGATTAAGCCTCTACTCCATCCATGAAGTGGTCTCCCTAACAAGACCATCTGACACTCCACAAAATTTTTACATTATGATATTCCCCGAACTGTCTTTCAGATCCCTGTAGTTACCTATTTCAGATCACTGTAGTTACCTATTTATGCTGACTAATCCGTTTCCCTTCTCCCTCATCCCCACCACCCTCCCAACTAGCAACCTTGTTTTACCTTTATATCTATGAGACTGTTTCTGTTTCCTTTGCTCATTCAATTTTTCAAATTCCACATATAAGTGATATCATATGGTATTTGTCTTTCTCCGACTGACTTATTTCACTTAACAAAATAGTCCCTAGATCCATCCATATTGTTGCAAATGGAACGATTTCACTCTTCTTTATAGCAGAGTAATTCTCCATTGTATAAATGTACCACAGTTTCTTAATCCAGTCATCTACCAATGGGCATTTTGGTTGTTTCCAAGTCTTGGCTATTGTAAATAGCGCTGCAATAAACATAGGGGTGCATATATTTTTATGAATTAGTGTATTGGATTCCTCTGGGTAGATACCCAAGAGTGGAACTGATGGGTCATACGGCAGTTCCATTTCCAGTTTTTTGAGATACCTCCATACTGATTTCCATAATGACTGCACCAATTTGCAGTCCCACCAACAGTGCACCAGGGTTCCCTTTTCTCCACACCCTCGCCAGCACTTGTTGTTTGTTGATTTGTTGATTTGTTGATGATAGCCATTCTGACCAGAGTGAGGTAGTATCTCATTGTGGTTTTTATATGCATTTCTCTGATGATTAGTGAGGTTGAACATTTTTTCATATGCCTGTTGGCCATCTGTATGTCCTCTTTAGAGAAATGCCTCTTCATATCCTTTGGCCATTTTTTAATTGAGTTGTTTGTTTTTTGGTGTTGAGTTTCATGAGTGTTTTACAAGTTTTGGATATCAACTCCTTATCAGATATATCGTTGGCAAATATCTCCTCCCATTCAGTAGGCTGCCTTTTTGTTTTATTGATGATTTCCTTTGCTGTGAAAAAACTTTTAAGTTTGATGTAATCCCATATGTTCATTTTTTCTTTTATTTCCCTTGCCTGAAGGGATATATCAGTAAAAATATTACTCAGGGTAATGTCTGCAAATGTAATCCCTATGTTTTCTTCTAGGAGTTTTATGGTTTCAGGTCTTACATTTAAGTCTTTAATCCTTTTTTAGTTTGTTCTCGTATATGGTGTAACTAGTTGGTCCATTTTCATTTTTTTGCAAGTGTCAGTCCAAATTTCCCAGCACCCTTTATTAAATAGACTATCTTTATTTTAACGTAAATTCTTGCTTTCATTGTCATAGATTAAATGACCGTATATGGATGGGTTCATTCCTGGGCTCTCTATTCTATTCCATTGTTCTATGTGTCTGTTTTTATGCCAATACTGTTTTGATTACTGTAGCCTTGTAGTATGTTTTGATATCAGGTAGTGTGATGCCTCCCACTTTGTTCTTATTTCTCAGGATTGCTGTGGCTATTTAGGGTCTTTTGTGGTTCCATATAAATTTTAGGATTCTATGTTCTATTTCTGAGAAAAATGTCCTTGGTAATTTGATTGGAATTGCATTGAATCTATATATTGCCTTAGGTAGTATTGACATTTTAACTATATTAATTCTTCCTATCCATAAGCATGGTAAGTATTTCCATTTATTTGTATCTTCTTTGATTTCTCTCTTCAGTGTCTCATAATTTTCTGAGTACAGGGCTATTACTTCTTTAGTTAAATTGATTCCTAGATATTTTATTGTTTTTGAAGCAATTGTAAAAGGGGTTTATTTCCTGATTTCTTCTTCTGATAGTTTATTATTGGTGTATACAAATGCAACTGATTTCTGAATATTAATTTTGTATCCTGCTAACTTACCAAATTCATTTATCACTTCTAGCAGTTTTTTGGTGGAGTCTTTGGGATTCTCTATATATACTATCATGTCATCTGCACATAATGACAATTATACTTCCTCTTTTCCAATTTGGATGCCTTTTATTTCACTTTCTTTTCTGATTGCTGTGGCTGGAACTTCCAGAACTACGTTAAATAGAAGTGGTGAAAGTGGGCAGCCTTGTCTTGTTCCTGATCTTAAGGGGAAAGCTTTTAGCCTTTCTCCATTGAGTACGATGTTTGCTGTGGGCTTATCATATATGGCCTTTATTATGTTGAAATATGATTCCACTATTTCCACTTTGCTAAGAATTTTTATCATAAATGGCTGCTGGATTTTGTCAAATGCCTTTTCTGCGTCTATTGATAGGATCATATGATTTTTATTTTTCATTTTGTTAATGTGATGTATTATGTTAATCGATTTGTGGATATTGAACCAACCTTGCATACCAGGAATGAATCCCACTTGATTGTAGTGTATGATCTTTTCAATGAGATGCTGAATTTGGTTTGCTAGTATTTTGTTGAGAATTTTTGCATCTATGTTCATTATGGATATTGCTTCACCTCAAATCTTATTAAGATGTGAACATCAGAACCTCTTAAGATTTGCTAATTTGTAGTGTCAACGAAACCAAGATCACCAGTGCATTAAGGAAAGCTGCTTATCAGCTGCCAGGTAAGGGGCCTTATGCTAGGGAAGAAATACACCACACAGTTAACTAAGGAGAAAGTTCAGGGGTGGTTGTAGCAAAGGTGTTTATGATGGGTGTGCTATGAAATGTTGAACACTTGCTTTGTGGGTGAAGAGAATGAGACCACAGATCTGTACATAGTTTTTTAAACAAAGTTGTGTATGTCATTGATTGATCGGGGAAATGTTTTCAATTAGGTCCCGATCTAACGGAGACAGTAAACAGGTCATCCTCAATTCTTCTATACTGTTTGGCTTTTGAATTCCTCAGCATTTCTGGTCATTTCTGGACAGCAGCACTGGAGGATACACAACACTGCACTCTGGTATGTTTAGAAGGGTGGTGTTATCAAGGGAAATTTTCCTTCTACACTTGCAAATATATTGCAGCAAGAAAGGTACATTGCACACAAGTTTCAGATGAGAATCTGTTAGGCTGATTATAAAATTCTTTAGCATGAAATCATCATCATCATTATCATTATCATCATCAACCAAATGATTGGAGAAAAAAAACCATTCTCTACCCTCTTAAGTTTAGTGACTGGGGGCCTGTGAATTAAACTGACAACAGAAAAATTAATAGGATAAAAGGGATACAAACTTATTAATTGTTAATTCTACATGCATGGGTCATCAGAGAAGGAAATGAATGTCCAGACATGAAAGTTTATATAGCATTTTAGTAGGAGAAAAGAGGGGACAATGGCCACTTATGGTAGAAATTTTTAGGAAAGATAAGTCAGCCCTTACGGGAATAGGTGGAAGGCATGATAGTTGGTTATGTCTGTTTGGGTGTGGTGCCAACTTCTCTTCTCACCTGTGACCAGTCTTCCCTGCTGACAAAACTCATGGAGGTTTATGACCATGGAGGTGTTTTGGAGGGTCTGTTTTTAGCAGATAACGGGGTTCAGAGAAAGCCTGTACCTATATTTGTGGATCCTCAAATGTCTGCATTGTACCAGATACACATATTTTGTGGCTTATTATTTTTATTTTTTATTTTTATTTTTTTAAAAGATTTTATTGAGGAATTGTGGGAGGGGAACAGCATTGGAGAATCAGGGAAGGGGAAAGACAAGTTGCTGTCCTTTTGTTCTTCAGTCTAGTTTCAGTGGATGTTGCTTCACTGGCCCATGTTGGTATCATCATTGCGCTCTTCCCAGATGAGGCACATCAGTTGCCAGCCTCTGGATGGTCACTCACCGTGGCTATTGGCACATTACACTGGCTGCCAGCCGCTCACACTGGCTGCCAGCCACTCACTGTAGCCTATGGCTGCCCACTGCCGCAGGGGCTGCAGCCTACACCATCACCGGGGCTCGCAGCCCAGCTCCAGGTGGAGCTGTTGTTAGCTTTAGAGGGCAGTGTCACTGGCCCTCATATGTGGGATCCGAACCGGGGCTGCTGGCGTCCCAAACCAGCTCTTAACCAATGCACCACTCGGCCAGCCCTTGTGGCTTATTTTGAATTTCCTACAGAATCATCACTTTACCTTTTTCCAAATTTGAGATAATGTCTTCCTTTCATACCATTATTATAACAAAATTTAAATTTACTCAAACAATGACATTGAAAATACTTGCAACCAAATATCTGATTTATTGGCATGTTAGCTTTTCTAATGGTTAATATTCATCTTATTGGCCATTCCTCACTAATAAAACATTTGAATCATACTTCAGAGTCTGTTTCTCTGCCCTGTGTTTGGCTAAGGAATTGGTTTGGGTTCCAATAGTATCTGCAAATGAGCAGGAACCAGCTGTGAACAGATAGAAACTATGTTTCACTTCCCCTGCTTGGTCCAGCTCTGAGCCTTACAGAAATAACTGAGATCACATCTCCCACACCTTGAGTGGGTTGACATGAAAATGTTACAAATATCTATTATTTTCATGGTGGAAAATCTGCATCTATTATTATAAAGCTTAAACATTATGAAAGATACCATATCAAGGTTTATTTATAAGAATGTTAATTGCAGATTTGATATAATAGAAAAACTAGAAGTAGCCAAAAAAGGAGTTGAAAATAATCATTATACAATGCAATACTTTGCATATCTTAGTAAGAATGTTAAGAAAATATATTTAATAATATCCATCCTAAAAGGTATGTGGTGACAAGGAGAACATTCTGAGATGTTCTAATTAAATTACAGCGGCCAGGGACTGTGACAAAAAGACAGAGCTGATAGTCCATTAATGGCTACTGACCTACTAACCAAAACCTGACCCTGTTCCTGTTTTGTCTGCTGGAACTGTAGTTTACTTTCTAGGGCTCTTTCCATGTGTTGTTCAGCCAGGCACCACCTAACTCCAGGAGACTGCTGTTTACATGAGGGCTTTCTGGGACATTTGTTTATGTGGACTCTGCATCTGTCCCAGGGCTGGCCCCGCTTCAGTGTCCTACCCCTTGCCTATAGCTATTGCAAATTCTTTCAGACTATCTCTTTCTCCTCACTTCCTCCTACTTGATATATGTGTTGCTGGATACTTGAACAGAGAGACGGGACACCAAGGCTTGGAGTGGAAAGCAGTGTTTATTGATGCCAGCACCAGCTCAGTGGATTCACATCCAGAGGCTAAGCCCTGATCCTTACAGGACTCAGAGCTTTATACCCTGAGGTTTCCGGGTTAGCAGCTAGGATTCTGTATTAGGGCATGTGGTGTTGTGTTAGTTTCTGACTGGTTCCCAGGTGAGGTAGGAATTAGGAAATGTTAATCATGGAAATTTTGGTGGCTATGTGGTCCGGGAAAGCCTTTGTCTAGGGCTCCCTGCCACATTCCCCGCTTTGATGCTCAAACCCATATGTGGGATAGAGAGCATCATCTCCTTCAACCAGTTGTTGGCCGAAGGGTTGGTACCTCCATAACATGAGGACTTCAGCAGCAGTTTTACATTCTACAATGGTTTCTATGAGGGAAGAGGTAGAGCGAATGATAAGGGGGAGAAGGCAGGGTAAAAGGAGGCATGTTCCAAAGAGCAGGAGGACAATTCCAATGAATGCTTTAAATCCCCCAATGGTGGAGAACCATCCTTCAAAGAGGTTTTCGGGGTCCCACCCTGACCATCTCTGAAATGGGACATGGGCAAGTTTTCTAATATTGGTGGCAATGGCGGAGACAGCTTTGCCATTGTTGTCAATCTGTAGACAACAGTCTGACTGATTGAATTTGCCACAGACACCATCTTCTTCTGCCAGTAAGCAGTCCAGTGCTAGGCAGTTTTGATAAATAGTGGCCCATGTCTGGGTCTGTTGGGTAGCGAGGAGTTCTAAAGCTATTACAGTTTTATTGGTGATTATTTCCAGAACAGCCTGTAATCTGATAATAATGGTTGAGCATGTAAATGGGGGTCTGGTATCCCCAACTCCCATCTTGAGCCCAAGTAGCTGGGCTATAATATTGGATGATCTGCTGGGGAGGCCATTCATCTTCCCCCCAGGTCTGATGCCCTCCCACATTAAGGGACCTCCTAGGCCTGATCTTGGATGACTCCCCCATCAGAGTATCTGATGTGGGTATGGTCCAACAGATAACCTGATTGGCCTTTTTGACCCCTGAGCAATTGTGGCTGGCTATTGATTTTAGAGGAATGGGGCAGGACCAGTAAGATCTGTTGGCTTAGGTATAAGCCTGAGGAATTTTACTCTGATAGCATTGGGCAGACATGTATGTGTAGGAGATAAAGGCTACCTGAGATGTTGTCCCTAGCCAAAAGGACTGGAAGCATGATTTAGGGCATGGGGTGGCAATACCATCCCTGACTAGGAAGAAAAGGGTGAGGGTAAAGATTAGAGTCCTTGGGGTATGCATCTTGCCAGGAGGATTTCCTCAAGCTTCAGCCACACGTGGATTGGTCAGTTTCTGGTGTGACCAAAGCAGGGATGATGGTCTCCTCCTAAGGACTGGTAATGCTGCTGGCCATCTTCCTTCAGAGAGTGATCTTGAGGGGCTTGAAGAGGTCAGAGGTACAGTTCCAGCTAGTGCTGCAATTTTCAATCTGCTGTGGTGTATCCATGGAGTGATCTCTGTGACCTTGACTGCCATGGGGGTAGACAAAATGACAGTAAAGGGGCCCCTCCATAGCGGTTTTAAGGGCTGGAGTTTCCATTCCTTGACCCAAACTGAGTCCCTGGGCACAAAGGGATAAACTTCAGTCATTAAGCTAATGGGAAGCCTCTCCTGTACCCATTGGTTGAGGTTCTGTAGGGTATACCCTAATACCTCAAGCTGTTGTCTTAAGGTTAGGTCTCCTATTTCCTTAAGGTCGCCTCAGAGGCCTCTAAGGGTGGAGGTGGTCTTCCATATATAACTTTATAAGGGGAAAGGACCATCTTCTTGGTAGGAGCTAAGCATATTCTTAGGAGGAGTGCTATTGGAAGTGCTCCAATAGTGCTTCCAGTGGAGGTGTATCTCTTGGCACGGTTTTTTTAGGTGGGACCTGAGGGTCCGATTTATATGTTCTACTTATCCTGAGCTCTGTGGGCGATAGGCTGTATGTAGTTTCCAATTGGTGCAGAGAAGCTTTGCCAAGAGCTAGATTACTTTGGCCACAAAGGCGGGGCCACTGTTAGAGCCTATTGAGAGTGGCAGGCAGGCCACAGTGAGGGAGTATTTCCTGCAGTAATAGTCAAGTGACTTCCCTTGCTTTTTCTGTCTAGGTGGGGAAGGCTTCTACCCAGCCCGAGTAAGTGCATACAAATACTAAGGGATATTTAAGACCCCTGGAATGTGGTATCTCAGTGAAATCTATTGTGAGGTCTTCAAATGGGACACTACCAGTATGTTGGACCCCTGGGGGTAGGGTCACCCCTTGACATGGGTTGTTGAGAGCAAAAACAAGGCATTGTTCACAGACTATTTGAGAGATACTGGAGCGTCGGGATATGTATAGATACTTACTGAGGGTGGTTTCTAGGGTAGTTTGAACAAAGTGGGTCCATTGGTGGAATTGCTTGATGAAGGCCAGGGCTAGG
The DNA here is from genome assembly GCA_033961575.1 of Aselliscus stoliczkanus. Taxonomy (NCBI): domain Eukaryota; kingdom Metazoa; phylum Chordata; class Mammalia; order Chiroptera; family Hipposideridae; genus Aselliscus; species Aselliscus stoliczkanus. The sequence continues at coordinate 45,540,685 of CM066733.1, forward strand.
GTTTCTGGTATGACAATGCAGCCATCTCAAAATTCCTACCATCCATTATGGAGATGGCTTCCCCCTTAAGTCTTGAACCAGGCTCCTTCTTGGTGGATAATTGGGATCCCATTCTGCCAAAAGGCTGGGAAAGAGGGAGGCTGTTAATGTTGGTTCCAAAGTTTCTTTGGCTGCAGCTAACTTGGCTGCTTGGTCCACCTGGTGATTGCCTCAGGCTGAGATGGTGTCACCTTTTTGGTGGCCCCTGTAGTGTATGACTTCTACCTTCTTTGGTGCCCATACTGTTTCTAGGAAATCTAGAATATCTTGTCCATATTTGATCTCCTTCCTTCCTGAATTGATTAATCCCTTTTCCTTGTATAAAGCCCCATGAACATAGAGGGTAGTGAAGGCATACTTAGAGTCAGTGTAAATATTGGCTTTTATCCCAGCTGCTAGCTGAAGGGCCTGAGTCAGGGCTATGAGCTCTGCCTTTTGTGCTGAGGTCCCCTTTGGGAGGAGTTTTGCTTCAATGATGGTGTGTAGAGTCACCACAGTGTATCCAGCCAACTGCTTATTTCCCTGGATGTAGCTGCTGCCATTGGTATAGAATTCTACATCAGGGTCCATAAGAGGTTGATGAGTCACATCTGGCCTACTGGAGAACACTTCATCCATGACTTCGATGCAGTCATGGTCTGAGGGCCCAGGCCCTACAGGTAGTAAAGTGGCTGGGTTTAGGGTCTGTACTACCTCAAGGCAGACTCATGGGTTTTCACATAGTAGTCCTTGGTACTTGGCAATCTGGGAGTTGGTAAGCCAATATTGTCCCTTATGATCTAATGGGGCTTGGACAGAGTGCAGAGCCTGGACAGTCAATTCCTGACCCAGGGTCAGCTTGTCAGCCTCAGACACGAGGAGGACCATTGCCACGAGCGCTCTCAGGCAAGGTGGCCACCCTAATGCCACTGAGTCAAGCTGTTTTGAGAGGTAGGCTACTAGCCAGTGCCAATCCCTTAGCACTTGGGAAGGACTCCCACTGCCGTTCTCGTATGTTCATGTACGTAGAGGAAGAAAGGTTTTGTGTACATTCATGTATGTGGAGTAAGAAAGGTTTGGTGATGTCTGGGAGCCCTAGGCCAGGGGCATGAGTGAAAGCCTGTTTAATCTCATTAAAAGCCTTTTGTTGTGGAGACTCCCACAGGAAAAAAGCCTTTTGTTGTGGAGACTACCCCTCATTAAAAGCCTTTTGTTGTGGAGACTCCCCCCTTGTGGCTTCATAAAGGGGTTTGGCCATAGTGGAGAAGTAGGGGAATCCATATCCTACAGAAACCTGCCACCCCTAATAATTCATGGATTGATGGGGTGGCTGGTAATGGCTGTGAGTGATTCAACCTGGCCTCCAGGGATTCAAACCTGTTGGCATTCTTTCCAGCCATTGAGGACATTGATTTTTCCAGTGACCTCACTGGTAGCACATTGGTCTTGTCCCAGGCTTGGTCTCCCGGTGGGTGGTCCCCCCTGATGTCACCCTCACTAGGGTGTCCCAGGTTTGGAATGGCAGTCTGCTCCACAAGTGCAGCAGCAAGCAAGTCCACCATTTTCTTCATCTTCTGATCGGCTTCTCGATGAGCTTCTTGGTCATAGTTGACTCAGACCTTGATCGCCACTTCGAGGAGTTGGCTGGTATTCATGCCAGAAAATCCATCCAGTTTCTGAAGTTTTTGCAGGATGTTGCTCTGGAACTGTCCAACGAAAGTGGCACTGGCCATCTGCTGATTTTTGAGGGCCTCAAGGTTGAAGAGAGTGTAGAGATGGAATGTTTCACAGAGTCTTTCATAAAATTGTCTTGGGCTTTCCTTGGGTTCATGGAAGACTTCAGAGACCTTGTTCATATTGATGGCTTTTTTACTACCATCTTTTAGGCCTCCTATAAGAACTCCTTGATACTGTTCCAACATCTGGAAGTCCCAGTCATTATGGGGGTTCCATTGGGGGTCCTCCTTTGGGAATTGGTTCTGTGCATACATTTGGATGTTTAAAGTCCCATGTGGGGCATGTTCCTCCAGCCACTTTATGGCTCCCTCTGTCACTCGCCAGCACTCTTCAGTATTGAAGAGTGTTAGGAGGTTTGGTGACAAACAGCCCAGGTGGACCAATGTGTTTGAATGATTGACTGAAGAAGGTCAGTCAAAGCCAGGCTTCTCAGCATATGATGGGGTATGATTTTTCCAATTAAGAGATCGGTGGTTGAGAAGGGCTGGTACACAAACATGCATCAGCCTCCCTGAATTTGGCCATTCTGATCATAGTAGATGGGGCCTCTGGTTTCTTGTAGGGGGAGCTGGAAAGCATCAGTCTTAGGGCTCTTTGTCTGCAGCCACCCATTTGTGGGCCCATATGGGGTCAAGACTGGAGGTGGTGGTGTAGCAGGAGGGTCCAGAAGGGGGGTAGTGGGCATAGATAGTAAGGCCAGTGAGGGTGGTACTGAAGGCTGGGCTGGCAGCTCAGGGGCTTGTAGAAGGGGTGGGTAGATAGGTGAGTAGGGTGGTGGGGTCTCCTCTGGGTCTAAAGACAAGACCAGCTTTGGTTCTTTTATTTTGTCCTTAAGCGGCTTCTGGGAGGGGACCATAGCTTGGGCTAAAAGAACCCTACTCTGATTTTCCAAACAGGACCTCAACCAAGGGGGCTGAATGCATACAATGGCCTCCCACAAGTCGATGTAGGGGAACTGGTTGGGGTGACTGGGGCTGCTGGTAATGACAATGTAGACTCTCCAAAGGAAATCTCTGTCAAAGCTTCCTTCTGTTGGCCATTCAATGCCTAATAATGGCCAATCAATTTAACAGAATGTGCAGAGCTTTTGGGGGGTCATTTTAGTACCATAATCCCCTGAGAACCCCTTCTTAAAATTCTTTAACACACACCCTAATGGAGTCTGGGTAGTCTGTTGCCCACCCATGACAACCACACACACACACACACACACACACACACACACACACACACACACACACACCCCAATAGGACACAAAGACACTTTTGGAGGTGATGGATATGTTTATTCCATTAATTGTGGTGATGGTATATCAGGAGTGTACACATTTGTTCAAACTCACCAAATGATATACGTCAATTATATTCAGTTTTTTAATAGATCAGTTATACCTCAATAAACCTGGGGAGAAAAAAAATTGGTCTTTGAAAACCTATTTAATTGTATAGAAAGACACATGTGCAACATGTACTCTCCTTTTCAGAATTTTTTAAACCAATGGGTACATGTGTGTGTTTGCAGAGTAAAGACTACAAATACACATCAAACTACACATGGGAATTGTTTCTGAGTAGTAGGATTCAGGATTATTTAAATGATTTCATGTTTTCTTATTAGTACTTTTTTAAAAATTCTTTTATTGTGAAATAAACATTTTTAAAAAAAATTAGTTTCAGGCATACAATGCAGTGCAATAGTTATACTTATTACCCCTCAAAGTGACAACCTTCCACCCCCAATTCATCACCCCACTCCCTCCCCCCATATCATACATATCTATTACAATTCTCTATTACAAGGCCACAGTAATGAAAACAGTATGGTACTGGCACAGATACATAGAACAATGGAACAGAATACAGAGCCCAGGAATAAACCTATCCATATATGATCATTTAATCTATGACAATGGAAGCAAGAATTTACATTGGAGTAAAGATAGTCTATTTAATAAATGGTGCTGGGAAAATTGGACTAACACGTGCAAAAAATGAAAATGGGCCACCTACTTACATCATATATGAGAACAAACTTAAAATGGATTAAAGACTTAAATGTAAGACCTGAACAAATAAAACTCCTAGAAGAAAACATAGGAATAAATTTGCAGACATTACCCTGAGTAATATTTTTACTGATATATCCCCTCGGGCAAGGGAAATAAAAGAAAAAATGAACATATCAGAACATATCAAACTTATAATTTTTTTCACAGCAAAGGAAATCATCGATAAAACAAAAAGGCAGCCTATTGAATAGGAGAAGATATTTGCCAATGATATATCTGATAAGGGGTTGATATCCAAAATTTGTAAAACACTCATGTAACTCAATACCAAAAAATTAACAACCCAATTACAAAATGGGCAGAGGATATGAAGAGGCATTTCTCTAAAGAGGACATATAGATGGCCAACAGGCATATGAAAAAATGTTCAACCTCACTAATCATCAGAGAAATGCAAATAAAAACCACAATGAGATACCACCTCATTCCCATCAGAATGGCTATCATCAACAAATCAACAAACAACAAGCACTGGCAATGGTGTGAAGAAAAGGGAACTCTGGTGCACTGTTGGTGGGACTATAGATTGGTGCAGTCATTATGGAAATCAATATGGACGTATCTCAAAAAACTGGATATGGAACTAACGTATGACCCAGCAGTTCCACCCTTGGGTATCTACCCAGGAGACTCCAAGATGCTACTTTGAAAAAATATATGCACCCCTATGTCTTTGCAGTGCTATTTACAATAGCCAAAACTTGGAAACAACCAAAACGACTATCGGTATATGACTACTGGATTAAGAAACTGTGGTACATTCACACAATGGAGTATTACTTCGCTATAAAGAAGAATAAAATCGTACCACTTGCAATGATATGGATGGACCTAGAGACTATTGTGTTAAGTGAAATAAGTCAATTGGAGAAAGAGAAATACCATATGATCTCACTTATATGTGAAATCTGAAAAACTGAATGAATGAGCAAAGTAAACAGAAAGAGTCAGATATAGAGGAAAAACTGAGGGTTGCTAGTTGGGAGTGGGGTGGGATGAGGGAGAAGGGGAAGGGATTAGACAGCATAAATAAGTAACTACAACATTGCCACAGGGATATGAAAGACTGTTCGGGGAATATAATAATGTTGTAAATATTTTGTGGAGTGTCAGATGGTCACATGTCTTTTTAGGTAGACCACTTCATGGATGGAGTAGAGGCTTGATCACTGCACTGTTTACCTGAAACTGATGTTGTGTAACATTATATGCCAACTGTATTTGAATATATAGGTAGTCACAGGATGTAGAGTATACTGTGGAAGGGAGTCAAAGGAATTGTAATAGATATGTATGATATGGGGTGGAGGAGTGAGGTGGTGAATTGGGTGAGGAGGGTTGTCACTTTGAAGAGTAAAAAGTATAACCTATTGCACTGTGTTTTACACCTGAAGCTAATTTAAAAAAATTTTTATTTTACAATAAAGTAATTAAAAAAACAAACAATTATCTTGACTCCCTTCCACAGAATATTCCACATCCGGTGATTTCCTATATATTCAATTCCGTTGGCATACAATATTATACATCAGCTTCAGGTGTAGAATGCAGTGATCAAGTCTCTACTCCATCCATGAAATGGTCTCCCTAACAGGACATGTGACCATATGACAAACCACAAAATATTTACAGCATTATTAATTATATTCCCTGAACTGTCTTTCTTTCTTTCTTTGTTTTTTTTTTTTTATTTTTTTTTGTCTTGAGGGCAGTGTCACTGGCCCTCACATGTGGGATCCAAACCGGGGCCACTGGCTTCCCAAGCCAGCTCTTAAACATCACGCCACTTGGCCGGCCCACCCTGAACTGTCTTTCAAATCCCTGTTGAAATATTGTAGTTCCCTATTTATGCTGTCTAATCCCTTCCCCTTCTCCCTCATCCCCATCCCTCTCCCAACTAGCAACCATCAGTTTTTCCTCTATATCTATAATACTGTTTCTGTTTACTTTGTTCGTTCATTTAGTTTTTCAATTCCACATATAGGTGAGATCATATGGTATTTGTCTTTCTCCGACTGACTTATTTCACTTAACATAATAGTCTCTAGGTACATCCACATCATTGCAAATGGTATAATTTCATTCATCTTTATAGCGGAGTAATACTCCATCATAGAAATGTACCACAGTTTCTTAATCCAGTCCTCTACCAATGGGCATTTCGGTTGTTTCCAAGTCTTAACTATTGTAAATAGCACTGCAATAAACATAGGGGTGCACATATTTTTTTGAATTAGTGTCTTGGATTCCTCAGGGTAGATCCCCAAGAGTGGAATTGCTGGGTCATAAAGTAGTTCCATTTCCCGTTTTTCGAGATACCTCCATACTGGTTTCCATAGTGGCTGCACCAATCTGCAGTCCCACTAACAGTGCACCAGAGTTCCCTTTTTTCCACAACCTCGCCAGCACTTGTTGTGTGTTCATTTATTGGTGATAGCTGTTCTCACCCGAGTGAGGTGGTATCCAATTGTGGTTTTTATTTGCATTTCTCTAATGATTAGTGAGGTTGAACATTTTTTCATATGCCTGTTGGCCATCTGTATGTCCTCTTTATAGAAATGCCTCTTCATATCCTCTGCCCATTTTGTAATTGGGTTGTTTGTTTTTTTTGGTGTTGAGTTGCATGTGTGTTTTATAAATTTTGGATATCAACCTCTTATCAGATATATCATTGGCAAATAGCTTCTCCCATTCAGTAGGCTCCCTTTTGTTTTATCGATGATTTACTTTGCTGTGAAAAAACTTTTAAATTTGACGTAATCCCGTATGTTCATTTTTTTTTTCCTTTATTTCCCTTGCCTGAGGGGATATATCAATAAAAATATTACTCAGGGTAATGCCTGCGAATGTACTCCCTATGTTTTCGTCTAGCAGTTTTATGGTTTCTGTTCTTAAATTTCAGTCTTTAATCCATTTTTTGTTTGTTCTTGTATATGATATAAGTGGTGATCCATCTTCATTTTTTTGCACGTGTCAGTCCACTTTTCCCAGC